>OZ018334.1:51713875-54113875 GCA_963969495.1 Ceratothoa steindachneri
GGCCCCTGATTGCAAGCTAGCGCTACAATTAAGCGGCCCAATTGTAAAAAAATGACAATGCCGGTCACAATAACAGCGAGAAGTTCAGTGCTGCAATTTATAACACAACAAGCGACCAGTTGAGTGCGTCGGAAATGGCATAAGTTGGATTAGTTAAAGGAATATTGCTAGGTTGAGAATAGTGTTGCATGGATATGTAAGAATAGCTTAGCTTTAAATTGAGCAAGGGATGGAGCTTCCACCACGGATTCTGGAAGAGAATTCCAGTAGTGAACGACACGACATGAGAAAAAGCGTTTCCGTGCTTCAGTGACCTCTAGTTCTAGAATTTGGAGTTAAGGTAAAAAAGTTCGGAAGGACTAATTAATGATAAGCCATGGAAGATTTTATAAAATTGGACTAAGTGAGCCTGCATTAGTCTACCTTTAATAGAAAATAGGTTCAAGTTGGACAATCTCTCAGAATAAGGCAATTGGTCGAAATTAGTGACTTGCTTCGTCCAGAGATGCTGGACTGACTCCAACAACCCAAGATTGCCCTGAAATCCAGTGAACCAGACTTTGGATGCAAATTCTAAAAGTGGTCTAATATCTGTCTGGAATAGTAGGGTCATAAATGAGGAGAATGGCAAACTGTTGACTTAAGCAAGTTATTTGCAACACCACCCGTACTGTTAACGATTTGTCTGATGTGAGGGTGGAATCTGAGTTTGGTGTCAACGAGTCTACCGAGGTCCTTATAGGAAGAGATATTATTTATTATGTTAGCATCTAAGTAATACTGTTCAAGGTTGACATTATTTAAGTCACGTTTAAAACGTAAGTGAACACATTTATGTGGCGCAAATTTAAGGCCCCAAGACAGCTGTTGAGACAAGTGTGTCAATATCGCGTTGTAAGTCGTAGGAGGCAGGGGAAGAGGAATCAACAGGGTGGTGCATATAGAGCTTCAAGTCATCCGCAAACATTTTGTAGCAGCAAGACAGCTCTGAGCCGAAGTGGTTTATAAAAAGAAGGAATAATAGGGGGCACTCCACTGGCGATTGGAGAGACTCTGCTGGTCACCCACCCAACCTACAGAGACACTCATTGTTCTGTAAGTTAGGAAACTAGAGATCCAAAGAAACAAGTTACCAGATATACCTATGCATTGTGTTTTGTTGAGTAGAGTCTGGTGATGTACTTTGTCAAATGCCTTGACAAAGTCAAACAAAGTCAACAACTAAATCTAGATCATACCATGAGGTAATTTGGTTGTGCGTCAGCAACAGCTGGTCTGAAACGGATCTGCCCGCTCTGAAGCCAAACTGGCTTTCATCTAAAATAAAATGATCTTCAAAGAAGTTGTAGAGAGATTTGGTAATTATTCTCTCCAAGGTTTTACATGGGATAGGGGTTAGACTACTCGGGCGGTAATTTAATGGATCAGAGCGGGATCCTTTTTTAAAAATTTGGGTCACCAATGAATGCTTCCACAAGTTGGGGGCTGTGCCACTATTAAGTGAAGCCGTAAAGATGAGGTAAAGAGGGTAAGACAGGGATGAAGCGCACTTCTTGAGGAGAAGAGGGTGGAGATTGTCAGGAGTGGTTGCACTGTCAATAATATTGACTGAAAGGTCAATAATAGAGATGGGAAAATGATTAAACTGATGGGGTCTGGGATGATTTAGGTCTTCCGTTATAAATACAGAGGCAAAGACACTTACAAATTGATTAGCCACGGAGAGGGGATCATCGGTGACCTGATTATTTAGGCGAAGGGGGCCAACAGCTGGTCAGGCTATCTTCATATGCTTAATATAGGAGTGAAAAAGTTTGGGCTTGGTGGAGCGTTGATTAATAAGGTTAAACTCATAGGTACATTGGGCATTGAAGATATTACATTTTAACTTCTGATTTGCTAAATGAAAAAGAAATGACCTTTGGAGAGTTAGATATGATCTGCAGCCGTAAGTGCATCTCGCAGTTAAGTATTCGGACCAAGCTTTAGATTTCTCCTTGTTAAGGTACCAAGGAATCCTCCTGTGTCAGGGAGGTGCCACAGGAATGGATGTTCTGGGCGGTAAATAACATTATGATAAGTTGTTGCAAGTACTAGTGAAATGGTTTACCATCTGGTTTATGTCAAGGTGTAAGAATTTAAGGTCCCAAGAACAGTGGATATTTGAGTATAGTTACCCCTTGACCAGTTAAGTGATCTGGAATATGTAATATCAGGTGGGGCAGGTGTTTGAAAAACAGGAGAAATGAACCAAGATGTGACCACAATTAGGGAAAGGATAATTCAGTGACTCTTTCGCGGTCTGTTGTTAGCACCAGATCTAAAATGTGTGTGTGATGTTGGTGCAGACCAAGGGTTGTAAACAGGTCAAGAAACCGAGAGTCAAGGTTAGAAATGTTGTGGTCAGTTTTGAGGTCGGTCCACCTGATAGATGGTAAATGTTGCGGTCAATTTCCAAGTCGGTCCACCTGATAGATGGTAAAATGTTGCGGTCAATTTCCAGGTAGGTCCACCTGATAGATGGTAAATGTTGCGGTCAATTTGATAGATGGTAAATTCAAATCTAAGAGAATGAATTCCCTACCAAGACTAAAATGTAGAATAAAATTTTAAAAAGATTTTGATCATCCTCAGGTGTAATAGAGGGGGGACGATAGACAGCTAATAAGTATAGATTAAAACAATGGAGATACGAGTATATTGGCAGGGTGTTAGGGGGATAGGCAATGTCTGAGCAAACGGTTACATTTAATGAATTCTTGACGTAAATACTAACACCAAAATTGCGCCTTGGGGGAAACAAAATCGTTACGGAAAAATTGGTTGGTAATGTTTTAGATACCACATGATACAGATTCCTGCAACCAGGTTTCTGTAATGGAAAAGACATCAATGTTATTTGTTATGCAGAAATTGTGGACCGAGACAATCTTGTTGGTCAAATTTTTTACATTTTTTAGTGCTATATTAAAAAAGTTGAGTGTTGGAGACAGAGAGGACAGGTGTGTTATAATGTCTGTGTAATTTGGAAGGAAAAGTATCTGGGGGAGAGGTGGACAGTCAGGGGTTTGAGTGGAGGTTCGCTGTCGTAAGATAAGTGAGGTGTAGTCTGAGATACCTAAAGTCCTAGGGTTCTCTCATTGTTCACTCCGGCCAGGTTGAGAGGGCTATGCCACAGATACATGGTCAGAAGCCCATTAACATAACATAACATAACATAATTTCACGGATGACAAAAGCCACAACGGCTGATCAAATGTCATCCGCCTGTGTCAAAACCCACCCACAAAAAGCACCATCACCAGGGGAAGACAAAATCAAAGTCCCCCACAATATAATATAACGGATGACAAAAGCCACAAGGGCCCATCATAGGTCATCCGAGTCAAACGGCCTCTTTTTTAAGGCACCCAAACTCCCAAGAAAACTACATCCAGAGGATTGCGTCCAGAAACAAGGGTATCACCAATCAAGGCTTGTCAAGAACTAAATCATGCAGCTATAGATATATACAAACAATATTAATATATACAAAACTTAGGAACCATCCCAACTTTCCCTCCCCATAAACTCATCACAACCTACTCTTAATTACATTTAGATTTGGACAACCTACTACCCTCCGCGGCAATTTGTTCCAGAAGTCTACCACTCTATTGGTGAAAAAATATTTTCTTAAATCCAACCTACACCCTTGTTTTTTAATTTTCAAGTGGTGACCTCTAGGCCGATTTCCATCATATTACTCAAAAAACTTGCTAACATCCAATTTATCTATCCCAGAAAATTTTTTAAAGAGCTCAATCATATCCCCTCTCACACACCTCCTTTGGAACGAGAACATATTTAATACCCTCAGTCTATCTATATATTCAAGGTGCTTTAGGGTTTCTCTTTGCTTAAAAGTGAGATCCCTATTTATGTAAATGTTTAAGAATGGCGACTGTCAAAGATTTTTTGAAGAATTTACTAGATAACGTCTCGACATAGGATTTAATATTTTGGCTCGTATGAGGTTAGGCCTGATCGGGACAATGTCTGACAAGGTTATTTGTTTGCTGGGTAGAAGGTAGATTGCTACCTCATTAAATTTAGACTGGTGAGTGTCTATATCGTTACCAAGTCCCCGTATCACCAAAGAGTTGATCCTCTTATCTCGTTCCCTAGATTCTATGACTTCTTCTCTGACGAACTTTAAAAAAAATTAGTACACTCAAATTACCCAGGGTTTGAGTAATTTGATTGTTCAGCAAACCTCAAAGTGCATTAAAAGGCCGGGCATAGTTAGTGTTTTAATAACTACTAAATCCACGACAGGGAAATGCAAGTCGGATACAGTTAGCGTTTAAATAACTACTAAACTGCATGACACCGAAATGCAAAGTAAAAGCCCGCCTAATTCATGCGTTGAGAGGGTTTGTTGTTTGGTTTAAAAATTAGTACACTCAAATTACCCAGGGTTTGTTGTTTGGTTTAAAAATTAGTACACTCAAATTACCCAGGGTTTGCTGTTTGGTTTAAAAATTAGTACACTCAAATTACCCAGGGTTTGCTGTTTGGTTTAAAAATTAGTACACTCAAATTACCCAGGGTTTGCTGTTTGGTTTAAAAATTAGTACACTCAAATTACCCAGGGTTTGCTGTTTGGTTTAAAAATTAGTACACTCAAATTACCCAGGGTTTGCTGTTTGGTTTAAAAATTAGTACACTCAAATTACCCAGGGTTTGCTGTTTGGTTTAAAAATTAGTACACTCAAATTACCCAGGGTTTGCTGTTTGGTTTAAAAATTAGTACACTCAAATTACCCAGGGTTTGCTGTTTGGTTTAAAAATTAGTACACTCAAATTACCCAGGGTTTGCTGTTTGGTTTAAAAATTAGTACACTCAAATTACCCAGGGTTTGCTGTTTGGTTTAAAAATTAGTACACTCAAATTACCCAGGGTTTGCTGTTTGGTTTAAAAATTAGTACACTCAAATTACCCAGGGTTTGCTGTTTGGTTTAAAAATTAGTACACTCAAATTACCCAGGGTTTGCTGTTTGGTTTAAAAATTAGTACACTCAAATTACCCAGGGTTTGCTGTTTGGTTTAAAAATTAGTACACTCAAATTACCCAGGGTTTGCTGTTTGGTTTAAAAATTAGTACACTCAAATTACCCAGGGTTTAAGTAATTTTAAAGCTCTGTGGACCCAGGGAGAGAAGGAGCAGACCGCGCACTGGCATTCAGGGCAGACTTGAGATTAGCAGCATCAGCCTATAATTCATGAACACTATTAATCAGTGGTTTGAGTACTGTCATCTCATCATGGAGGGTACGTACAGTGCTGGCTAATGTTTTCACTGAGTCAAGTAATTGGGCATATTCGTTACATGAGTAATTTAGGTTAGAGAGTTTGCTTAAATGTTTGACTAAGGGATTGGGAATTTCATTACAAATAGGCTCAGCATGAGTTCAATTACCACACCGATCACACTGTATCGAGTCTTCCTCGTTTATGCTAATGCTACAGGTACTACAGAGATAATTGGGGCGCTTTGAGGTAGCTTCTGTTATCTTGCCACCAAAAAGGGTAAATCCTACCAGGTTTAGATGTAGTGATGAGATGGGGTTGTTGCTGCGTTTTCCTCTTCGTCAGCAGATTCAGACCTTTCTCATCTTAGTAAACTTAGTTTAGTATCACTTATTTTGTTTGTAATATTGATCCGGTACTGTTTGTCCTATATATAAACGAGCGCATTATAAGAAATTTATTATTATTATTATTATCTGCCTTTGATCCCTGGTCAATGTATACTTTGTATGGAAGGCTCTTTTCACTAACTCTATAATTTAAGAAGGAGAATTTTTTGAGTATTTGAATAATAATTTCATCTTAGTTTGGTTATGACTTGTTTTTTTTATCAAAGTTATTTCTAATAATTCTTTTATAATATCAAAAAATAAAATGGTGAAGTTCAGAAATAAATATAAGTATCGAAATTTTGTGAACTTTTTAAAACCCAAAGAATTACAAATGGTGAAGTTCAGAAAATTTATTTTTATATATCTTCTTCTATAACTATATTTTAGCAAGGGATATTTTGAAGGGGGGGGGGGATTTAGTTTAGAGTTTCTTTTAAAAATTATTATAATTGGCGAAGTTCAGAAAATTTATACAAATTTAACCATGGCTGCTTTTTTTTACATATTCAACATAAATCAGTGATGAAAACGTTTTCTATAACATATTCAACCTCAGATCAGTCGTGGGAAGGTCTACCATAACATATTTGACCTCAAGTCAGAGGACGGAAAGAACTGCCATGACATATTCAACCAAAAATTAAAGATGTAAAGGTCTTCCATAACAATATACATATAATTACAACTTATGTGTGAAAAGGGATTCCATAGCATTTTACATCTAAAGTTAGGGGTGAAAAGGTCTTCCATTACATATACAATCTCAACTTAAGGTTAGAAAGGCCTTCCATGCCTTTTTCAACATTAAATCAAAGGTGGAAAGATCTTCCATATCATATCCACCTTTAGATCAGCGGTCGAAAGGTCTGTCATAGCATATTTATCCTCATATCAGTCGTGGAAAGGCCTACCATAACATTGTTAGCCTCAAGTTTTGGGTAGAAAGGTCTTCTATAAAATACAGGTCTTACATAACATATTTAACATCATGCCAGCGTTGGAGAGGTCTTCCTTAACAAAATCAACCTCAACTCAAGGCACAAAAGGTTTTTCATAACCTATTCAACCTTCACTTAGTCTTCGAAAGGTCTGCCAAAATTTATTCATCTTCAGTATAGGGTGAAAATTTCTTCCATAACATAGGCAACCTCAACTCAAGATTGAATGGTTTTCCTTAACATATTCAACTTCAAATCAGTGGTTGAAAGGTTAACCATAACATATTTATCCTTAAATCAGTCGTGGAAAGGTCTACCATAACATATTGACCAGTAAAGTTTTGGGATGTTAGGTTAAGTGAGGTCAGGTTAGGAAAAACTTAGGGATTATTAGGTTAATGGTGACGAAGGTAATTAAGGGTGCCATAATTACACCCTTGTCATTCCCCCCCCCCTAAATATTTGATCAAGCCTCAAGGAATTGGAAAACAAATTTTCTACCAAGATTTGGGATTTCGCATCGATAGGATACATTTTATTATTGTTTATTATGCTTTTGTCCACTGAAACCTAAAAAAAGTGAATGCTAATATTTTCTTCAATATCACGAATGGTATGACGAGAATTACATATATAACCTGTAGTTTCATTGAATTAAATTATCCCCTCCTCGTGATGAATAAAAGTTTATCTAAAGCAAAATCTACTCATTACCGTCCCAAGGATAAAAACAAATTTAGTAATACGAAGTGTCTATCCCTTCCTTTTTTCCCCCTCCTTAAAGGAGTGAACAAAGTTATTTCTCCAGGCCTAACCACATTTAAATACCCTTTTTCTATCCTTAAATCTTTCCCTTCGACCAAGCCCGTGGATCAGCTAAATGAAGCGGGTGTATATTTAATCCCGTGTGGCTCTACAAACTGTCCCTCATTTTACATAGGAGAGACTAGAAGAACCTTAACAAAACGAATTTATGAACATAAAGGTGATGTCAGACGAGGTAGTACCACATCCACTATATTTAATCACATTAGCAATTTCAACCACCAAATTGATTATTCAAAGGCACAAATCATATATAATTGTAAAGATTTCCGCAAAAGAAAAATAGTAGAATCTATATTAATAGGAGAAATTCCCAACTTTAATTTGTCAGATGGGCAATTGAAATGCAGCCCCCATTCCCGTAACCTCATCGTAAACAGCTTAGTCAACGATCTTAGATGTGTTTTTTCTATTTGTTTTTTTTTATCTGTACGCTATTTATAGACTACATACTGAAAGTAGTATTGTAAATTAAAATTTTTGCTCCTATAGAGTGGTTTCATTATCATATACCATAACTCGCCATTGAGTTCTTTTACTTATATATACGAGGAGCGGTCAATAAGTTTTGCAATTCGGATATAAGGAAACGAGATATGAGGAAAAGTGTTTTATTATTTTTCAATATAACTACCCTCGACTTCAATGCACTTGCGCCACTTGTCCCTGAGGCTTCGAATTCCCGACAACCAGAAATCTGCCGACTGCTGTTCAATCCACTCCTGGACGGCGAGCTGGACATCTTCATCGTCCCCAAACCGGCGTCCACGCAGTGCAGCCTTGAGCTGGCGGAATGAAAAATAGTCGCTAGGGGCCAGATCCTCGAATCCGCACTCGCGCAAGGCAGCTTGTTCAACTCTGGCTTTGTGGACTTTGACGACGTTGAAGTCGATCATGGGGAGTGGATGATGTTGATAACACTTCTATGTGATATTCCAAGTTCTCGCTCGATTTCTTCGACCTTCACCCGTCGATTTTCGAGGATCATCCTATCCACACGGGCCACATTGTCCTCGTTGGTCACGTCTGACGTGCGTCCTAGACAGGGGTCATCTTCAAGGGACTAACGGCCATATCGGAATTCCCTATTCCAGCGAACAATGGTTGTATAGCAAGGGGCGGTGTCGGTGTACACTGCAACCATGCGTTCATGGATCTCTTTTGCATTCTTGCCTTCCTTAGTCAAAAATTTGATCACTGCGCGGTGCTTAACCTTCTCCATTGTTGAAAAATTTGTGACTGACGATCTGCGATCAGCTACTGCTTCTTAAATAGACGAGGCAGGAGCGTGCGGCTGCAGGTCCTGACTTGTCATAACTTGTCCTAACACCCCAACAAACAGCTATCCCCCTTCCTCTGTTTTGCCCTACCGATTCGCAAAACATATTGACCGCCACTCGTGTGTATATATATATATATATATATATATATATATATATATATATATATATATATATATATATATATATATATATATATATATATATATATATATATATATATATATATATATATATATATATGTATATATATAAATGTATATATATATATATATATATATATATATATATATATATATATATATATATATATATATATATATATATATATAATTAAAGGGGGACTCCTAACTGATTGTCAATTGTTTTCTTTTAGAGTATCTCGATCCTAAATTCATTAGAAAGTCGAGGGCAGAAATGAATTTTGAGGAACTAATCCACGGGTTAAGCCAACACCGAAAGCGGAATGTAAGACAAATCGAGAGACTCGAAAAGAAAACAATTAACAAAGTTAGCAGTTACCTTCAATAAAATATGTTACGAATTTAATCTACTGTCCAACTATACGAATGAATATATATATATATATATATATATATATATATATATATATATATATATATATATATATATATATATATATATATATATATATATATATATATATATATATATATATACACACTTGAGGATAAGGATTAAAGCTAGGTGATCACCACTTTGGAGCGCTATAAGTCTCTCCCCATTATGATCGTGTAAAGTTTCAACATTTGACGCTGCTTCCCAACTCTTATAAGAACCAATCCTGGACTTATATCTTATCGACAAGAGTTTTTTTGCAGCAATTCTGCTAGCAGACTCTAATTCCCTTTCTTGAAAGGTAGGTTGAATTAAAAGTAATTTGCAACACTATTTAATTATTAAAATAATATTTAACTTTAACAACATGAATTGAGATCGTGAATGGTAATTGGGTGATCTCTTTTAACACGGTAATTAATACTTCTGATCGTGTATGTACCGAGAAATGTTGGATGAAGTGAATGAGTGGACTCAGGTGAGTTAAAATCATTTCTTGTTGAATCTTTTGTGATGAAGTTATTAGGGTGGCGGGTACCAAGAGAGGACTTAGAGAGCGGATCAAGGTTGACTGTCTGATCGTGTACCCGTCCACTGATGAGTGCTTGATGAAGTGAAATGACTGTATGTCCTTACGATTGTGGAGGTTTTAAGTGAAAAGGGTGCAAGTGGGGAAAATGCTTCCACTTCCTTCATCTGAACGCTGCGCTAGGATTACAGGGGCTATTGCACTGTCTTACACGTGTGTCTGTGTGAGCGTGCATGAACACATGTAAGTCAAAAGAGAATAGTTTGAATTTCCTCCAGTATTGGGTTCTCCCCCATCCCTCTCTGGCCCATTCTAGGCCATTGAAGACACAGCGAGTGGTTTATGGTTTATGAGTATTTATGGTTGGTGAGGGTAATGTGAGCTTAGAACGATCCTGGACAGATAGAAGAATATTGTCCTTCCCCACCTCATCGGCGATCGGCCCAGTGGACACGGTGGTTTATGGCTTTACTATGGGTAGAGGGTGTTTGGGCTCGGACACCTTTCCCCTAATCATCCTCCCCCTTTTCCTATTCCTTGAAAATCCCCTTGCAGGAGGGACAAAGGGCCACTATTCATCACAAGCTGGAGGAAGAAACAACTCACTGAAACCCTTATCGACCCAAACTCCTGGACTCTGGGCAGAACCGTCGCGAAGCTTGGAAGAAGAAGGAACCGTCTACATTCAAAACTCTACAAACGCTGGGACTCGGCAGGGAAGGAAAACTTCTGAAGTGTGAGGCACCGCGAACGACGACTCCTCGCAAGTAAGGTCCTTGCCCGGGTTCTCCGGCCAAGGTTAGTTTTTATACCCTCTTTCTCGTATTGTTTCTGCGAGTTCCCTCGAATTACCATCAAACTCTCTCTCCTATTTGCCCCCTTCTCTCGCCTAAATTCATTTAACCTTCAGTCCTTCAAACTCTTAACTTCCTATCGATTTCGGAACCATCAAACATCTCTCAAACTCTCAAACTATCCTTAAACTAAACTCTAACTAACGAGGGCATTTGGAACTAAACATAGCTTCGAATAAGTTATCTGGAGAGATAAGTATACTTTCCAAATCAATTGGACACTAATGTCTCTCACTTAAGCGCTATCATCTTGCTTAGCTTTGCCCTGTTTTGGGGGTAATAATAATTGTAAGACTCTGAGCCTTTATCAAAGATGCAAATTTGACTTGATAAGCTATGGAATTCAGATCGATAACAGCAGACGACCATTCGCGCTCCTCTGTTCAAGATGTAACGAGCAAAGCACATTTTAGAGGCCTCGCAGCTTGAGAAGCGATTATACCACGAAGTTTAGTATATATTTAAACAAGCTTTGGGTGATAGGCGTGCGAAATGGGTGACTTTCCTAACACGGAAGGCAGTTAGAAGGTTAGGTTAGGTTAGGGTCGAAAAAAACTTGGGATATCAAATCTTTACAGGATCCAGAAATTTTTTAATGTTTTGGAAAGAAAGTGGTGAGATTAGGGGGCATGGAAATGTGCACCATATGCTTAACGTAGCCTGTAAAGGAGACTTATTTGCCTGTGGTATCAGGAAGTCACACAGCTCTTCCTCCCATCTCCCACCCCTTGGCGTTACAATTTTAAATGTGTTAAAATGTTGAAAAGGAAAATAATGTATACGGAATTTGAAATATTAATGTTTACAGAAGGCTGCCTCCCATAAATGACTTCGAGACAAAAAAAAGCTTTGTGAAGGAAAAATGAAAACTCTCGTCTCCATCAATATGACGATCCATCACCTAACTGCGCGCCCTCACACGTATGTATTTGGAGCTGTGTGCGAGTGCATCTGTGTGTACGTGTGGTAACCTTCCCAAAAGTAGCTCTGAAATTGAATTCAAATTTAACGTCCACTTCCGTTAAATTTCATGGGGAGGCGAAGCATGGAGTGAAACGCCGTTCGATGACGTCATCGGGTTGGCCGTGTGGCGCCGAGCGGGACCCCGTTCAGCCGCGGATGAATTCGCCGTTAATCTATTGTAGGCAGGTCAGATTAAACTAGGCCGGGCTATGGAGGGTCTTTTGATTATTGGGACGGCATTCAAAGGGAAACGCGATGACCTCCAGAGGGCGGGAGTGGAGATTTTTGTCGTTTGGTCGATATTTTACATTCTATCGGTGATAAAAAAAATTTGATTTCTTGGTTTTATTTCGGTCCCCATTATTTGGGGGTTAATAGCTTTTAAAAACATACATGTTTCTTTTCACATATTTACATACTTATTTCTGTTACACACTTCCACCATCCCTGTTTGTTATTTCAACAAAAATTTGCCCTAATAATTCTCCAAACCTAAACAAAATGCGACCATTGTTCGCTTATCTTGAATTCAGGAAGGTCCCTACTAGCTCTGCCTCGCCCCTTTCGCATTGAGGGTATGGGTCAATGTGTCCCTTTTAGGGAGTTGGAAGGATATTTGTATACATGCATCTGTTCTCTAGTTTGAGTCAATTCTACGACCGAAATCTATAAGTTGGAGGTTTTGGTTACGATAAACACCCTTCGTCTGAAAGCACCTGTGGCGGCGAGCTCCCTACAAGTATGACAATGGCGTGTAGAAAGAGTCGCGTGGCAAGGGACAAGAGATGAAAGGAAAGAGAGTACAAAATTATACCCGCGTGAAAGCGAAAGGACCAGGGAGTACAAGAGTATACCCACAAGAAAGGGGCATATATTACAAAAGTACATCCAGAGAGTACAAAAGTACATCCACGCGAAAGCGAAAGGACCAGAGAGTACAAAAGTACACCCACAAGAAAGGGGCAGATACTACACAAGTGCACACAGAGAGTACAAAAGTACACCCGCGCGGAAGCGAAAGGACCAGGGAGTACAAAAGTATACCCACGCGGAAAGAACAGAGTTTACAAAAGTGTACACGCACGCAAGCTTGCACAGTACAAAAATACACCCAGGTGAATGGAGAAGAGAATACAATAGTACACCCAAGCGAATGGACCATTGAGTCAAAAAGTGTCCGGCGCTAAAAGACAAGGCTACAAAAGTACACCAAGACGAAAGGAACATACAGTATAAAAGTACACCCGCACCAACGGACATGAGTACAAATTACGCGCAAGCGAAAGGCCCAGAGAGTAAAAAAAGTACTCTATCCGTGTGAAAGATTAAGAAAGTACAAAAGTAAATCCACGCGAAAGGTTCAATGCACAAAAGTGCACCGGCGAGAATGTACAAGACACTCCAAAGTAAACCCACGCGATGGCACGGAGGGTACAAACGTCCTCGGGAGTACAAATTCTATCAATAGGAAGAAAAGGAAGTTAACACAAAGTAAACTAAAGTCAAAACTTTAAAAAAACAACAATGTTAGATTATCTTTTATTAATTTTGATTGAGTACTGATGAAAAGCCGTCTCTGGTTAAGAATTTTGCACTGCGTCGCGTCTATAAAGTTTGGGTAAATGCAAACTCGGGCTAAGGATATACAGGGGTCGGTGGATATTTTTCTCCGTCGGCAACTCTAAATTCCGCGCATGCTTGTTGTCTGACGTCGGTTCTTTCTTCCTATCATGGTAGACTCCGTTGTGCATCATCTGTGAAGGAAGCACTACCATGGCTGAATTCAATCCTCCAAAATCTTTGGAAAAGGCAAAAGCTGTGATAGTAGGTATTCACGTCGAGAGCTTCCCTGAGATCTCCCAAGGGATTGGGTGCCAACCTAAGGGACAGTGCAGATGATCAGGAAAGTGTTGGATGAGTCAAGCTGTGATTACGAAGGTAGAGCGGCTCGGAAAATTCACTCTAAGCATTCTGATAGAAACCCCTCCCCACCAAACCTGTCGCGGAGATCCATGGCCATTATGGATTGAAGTCCATAACCAGGGAACAAGAGACTGTATCTTATGAGGCAGTTCGTACATGACGACATCGGCTACTATTCATACAAGACGGGGGACGGGGAGCCTTGCTGATGTGGCAGGAGAAGAATGGCAAGAGGAAGGAACGTGTTATGAAGCTTGTGAACAAACTGAAGCATTCCCTCAAGCCTGGCAGGTGTTGGGGGTTTTTAGAAGAGAAGGATTTGTGCCATGACCAAATGGTGCACTCGCAAAACAACCGCTGGCTTTGCTGTGGCCCCAAAAGATGTACCGAGATGTACCTAGGATTTACGAGGCGGACGCTGGAAGGCCGGACGTTTGGTACCACAGGACTCTGCACCGAGTCTTATCTCTCATACAATTTCTTTGACCACATCACTCAGAACATCTGACCTCCCAACTCCCAGACTGCAATCCCTCTCGACTATTGTGTGGGCAGAGCCTTAGCAACTGTCTCCAGGCCCCCCAGGCTCTTGAAGGGACCCCACTGTGCCCCCAATTTTTTATCTTATTGATGAAAATATAAAATTTTCGAATACACATTTTCTGTAAGTATTCCGCAGCATTGGGACTGGTGAGAATAGTATTTGGGACTGTTGAGAATAGTACTTGGGACTGGTGAGAATAGTACTTGGGACTGTTGAGAATAGCACTTGGGACTGGTGAGAATAGTATTTGGGACTGGTGAGGATAGTATTTGGGACTGTTGAGAATAGTACTTGGGACTGGTGAGAATAGTATTTGGAACTGTTGAGAATATTACTTGGGACTAGTGAGAATAGTATTTGGGACTGTTGAGAATAGTACTTGGGACTGGTGAGAATAGTATTTGGGACTGCTGAGAATAGTATTAGGGACTGATGAGAATAGTATTTGGGACTGCTGAGAATAGTATTTGGGACTGCTGAGAATAGTATTAGGGACTGATGAGAATAGTATTTGGGACTGCTGAGAATAGTATTTGGGACTGATGAGAATAGTATTTATCGTGCCTGGCACTACTTGTAAATGTATGATATATTGTTATGGTGGCCCCACAATCTTGATTGGGGGAGGGCACTAGACATTGCTACGGCTCTGTTGGTGGAGCGTAGTTGAGAGAGAGAGACAAACCATCCTCGCGCCACACCAAGGTGGACCTTAAGTCCAACTTCACCACAGTTTTCTCCCAGCTCAACACAGGGGGAGGGTCGAGAAGGCCTGCAGCAGGTTCCGACGCCGCCTGGAGCCGTGGTGGAGGACGAAGGAGATTTCCTTGAATAAAATGAATGGGACAGAAATCCTTCAAGTCTTCAATGTGTATTTTGGGCAAATCTCTCTCTGTATAAATGAGCTTTTCTCTTATTTTCTTCGATGTTGAAGTTCGAGGACAAATTATCCATCGCACCACAATGTACATATATGAAGCTGTCGCTAACCGAATGAATACGGCGTTGGATTTCTGACGTCGAGGTGGGGGTGGAAGGGGGTGAGGTGGCAATCACAGGAAGCGCGGACACTAAACATTCATTGGCATTGTGAGCGCGCCGCCCATTGGTCGGATACGCTGATACTCATCTCCGCAAGCGTAAGTAGATCCACACGCATCATCATACACATAGATAATAAAAAATCGCTGCCTTTCGCTTCCCGTCTACACAGCAAAAAAAAACATGCCCGCTATCTCTCATCTGTTCCGGAATCCTGGCGATGGAATATTAGTGCGCTTTATTGGGGGAGGGGTAATCATAAACACTTTCCCCTGACCCTGAAAGGGTGCCTATACCCGGCTGACGTCACGAAAGGTTTCACCATTGCGGGTTTGGTGTAAAAAATAGACAATACTACCCGGACACCTTCCACATCAAGGATTGTCATTCTAATCTTTATGTATATTTCATTATTCAGTCATGGGATCTGTTCCACGATGCGAGGGACGGATGAGACTACCTACCTATATACGGATATATATATATATATATATATATATATATATATATATATATATATATATATATATATATATATATATATATATATATATATATATATATATGCCTCGAGTTTGTCCTTTTAGTGATACCATGAATTCGCTTAATGGTATCACTAAAAGGGCAAATTTGAGACATAGACCTCGATCAGTGGATAATTCTTAGGTAGGTCTTTCTCCAGCAGCGGATTGAAACAAGAGCTTAATGACGAGTTCCCCCCACCCCCTGGAGGGAGCTGCTCGTCCAAGACAAGTAAATATCCGAGACACTAATTAATCTAACATTCGCCAGATGTGAACCAAATAAAGAATTTGTAGGCGATAATTAATGAAGCCGGCGGTTGATGAACAGAAGCCATCCAATTGTGAGAATTTGTGGGTGCTTAGTGAACAAAAATGGAGAAATATCAGTCAATTATTGAACAAAAATGGAGAAATATCAGTCAATTATTGAAAAAATGGAGAAATAGTCGCTTATTGAAAAAAATTGAGAAATATAAGTCAATTATTGAACAAAATTCGAGAAATGTCACTCAATTATTGAAAAAAATGAAGAAATATCAGTCAATTTTTGAACAAAAATAGAGAAATATCAGTCAATTATTGAACAAAAAGGCAGCAATATCAGTCAATTATTGAACAAAAAGGCAGCAATATCAGTCAATTATTGAACAAAAAGGCAGCAATATCAGTCAATTATTGAACAAAAAGGCAGCAATATCAGTCAATTATTGAACAAAAAAGCAGCAATATCAGTCAATTATTGAACAAAAAGGCAGCAATATCAGTCAATTATTGAACAAAAAGGCAGCAATATCAGTCAATTATTGAACAAAAAGGCAGCAATATCAGTCAATTATTGAACAAAAAGGCAGCAATATCAGTCAATTATTGAACAAAAAGGCAGCAATATCAGTCAAGATATCAGCAGCGTGCCAAAACGAACTGAAGCAGTCCTAACCAACAAGCGACATTATCGTAAATATTGACTACGCGCATCAATTGTCTGCATTTTGTAATATAATACGTAGTTTCAAAACACTTTGGTGATGACTGCATTACAGTAAACCCTCGATATAACGAACCTCAATATAACGAATTTCGGATATAACGAACCAAATTTCCTGGCCGAACTCCATCGGGTCTAACAGGCAAGCGTTACGACCAGCCTGAGTGATTGTTGGTGTGTCACATGTCTCCTACAGTGCAAGGTTCGTATCAATACTATGTTGTGTAGTCCACTTAACTTTTTAGTAATTACATACGTATTACATATTCATAACGAACTTGTTTCGTTATTTCCATTGCTTTTAACGCCCATCGGCTTCAACGAACTTTCGGCTTTAGCGAACGACCCCCCGCCCCATATAGTTCGTTATATCGAGGGTTTACTGTATTTATATTATAGTCTGATTTTTTAATGTTGGTGCTAAAGATAGTTAATAATAAAAATAGCACCAGCTTAAGACTTTTGCATGTAGAATACTGTATATGAGTAAAGATAACTTTGTAAGCGTTACTAACACAGTTTCTACAGTGACATTTAGCTCTGAGTCGAAAGATTTCCCCCCCAACAAATGGCATACATTTATCGAGACATTTGAATATTCATTATAATTGTTTGAAGGATGTTGATGTTTCCTGTTCATACTTCTAAAATTTTGCCGCTCTGGTTCATTATTCCAGTTGAACGTTTGCTTTATTCTATTGATAATGACAGTTATAATTATTTTGACTATTTTTGATAGGAAATTGATTGGCCCGTAGTTTTTTCCTCCCTGTTTTCCATTGTGAAACGAAGCGCCACTGAAGCCTTGGAGCGTGGCATTCAGAGCGCTTGCTAGTCGAGTTGGCCCGATGAAGTCGCGGTGACGGGTTCGATCCAGGCATTGGCGGACACCATTGGACATTGGTGACGGGTTCGATCCCGGCATTGGCGGACACCATTGGACATTGGTGACGGGTTCGATCCAGGCATTGGCGGACACCATTGGACATTGGTGACGGGTTCGATCCAGGCATTGGCGGACACCATTGGACATTGGTGACGGGTTCGATCCAGGCATTGGCGGACACCATTGGACATTGGTGACGGGTTCGATCCAGGCATTGGCGGACACCATTGGACATTGGTGACGGGTTCGATCCCGGCATTGGTGGACACCATTGGACATTGGTGACGGGTTCGATCCCGGCATTGGCGGACACCATTGGACATTGGTGACGGGTTTGATCCCGGCATTGGCGGACACCAAACGTCAGCGCACGGAGAGATTTCTGGCACCATTTGGTGGACGCGCTGTGCTCACCGCTGTATTCGGATGGGTAGATCTTCCACACTTCTCATCACGCACATGAATAATTTCAATACTGCTTTCTTTCCTCTCCCGTCTTCGCAGCACAATACACTTTCCCAAAGAATCCTGCTGATGGGTATCTATATCCACATACCTATGACGCGGAACAAGTCCCTCCACCCCGGGGCGACGAAGGCTCCAACCGAACGCTTTTTGGTCTCAAAAACATAAATACTTCGTGGCACCTCTGCTCGAAGAGGACCGGCCCCTGGTGCCTTCGGGATCACCAGCGATTGTCATATTGACCTTTATGTGTACTTCATTATCTCTTCAGTATCTGCCTGCATAAAGGCAGGTTGGCGAACCATTACTACTACCGTTACATTAGCATCTTTTCTTTTAGACATTATGGCACAATGGCAACTGCTGGTTCGGCCATGTATCCTCTAACCTCTACAAAGTTGGTTATTTGAACCATATTCTTCGAGTATTGGACAAATTTTAGTCGCATGCCACTCTATATCTCAATATGTAGGTCGGTCGGTCGGTCCCCGTTTTGCTCTTATTTTGGCAATAACATCGTAACTATTCGGCGGATTCTAACGCAATTTGAAACCCTCATGTTGTTTTACATTCTCTTTTAAATGATATAATTGCCAAGGTCCTCTCAAGGTTAGCCCGGGAATTATTTTGTTTTGGTAACAACATTGGAACTATTCGGCGGATTCTAACGAAATTTGAAACCCTTATGTTATTTTATTTAATGTTCTGGGGATGTTACAAAATTTTAGATCTGTTTACAAGACGGTTGAGGGGGCGTCTCCCAAATGTATGATCTTGTCTAATATTAGGTAGCTTTTCTGATCGTAAATTCATGATACCTGTCGACTCTTCCGATATTTCTTTTCTCCGTATGTGATTTTATTCCTTGTTTTATCTTTTAATGTGGTCGTTTCCCCATCTGATATAATTGTCGGTTCTTTCACCGTTTTAAGTTTTTTTTAATGTTTTTTAATACATTTGTATTAAATGTTCCATGGAGGGATATGGCAATGAGTTTGTTGAATTCAGTTTATTGGAGTGTTTCGCGAATTGTTTACTCGCGTCTCATTTTTCGCTTCATATTTAAAAAAAGATCATTATAAAGCTTCGAAGGTCCAGTGAATCGTTGTAAGGATCCTTGTAAGTGACGTTGTAAGGGTCCTTGCAAGTGACGTTGTAAGGATCCTTGTAAGTGACGTTGTAAGGATCCTTGTAAGTGACGTTGTAAGGATCCTTGTAAATGACGTAAGGATCCTTGTAAGTAACGTTGTAAGGATCTTTGTAAGTGACGTAATGATCTTTGTAAGTGACGTTGTAAGGATCTTTGTAAGTGACGTTGTAAGGATCCTTGTAAGTGACTTAAGGATCTTTGTAAGTGACGTAATGATCTTTGTAAGTGACGTTGTAAGGATCTCTGTAAGTAACGTTGTAAGGATTTTTGTAAGTGACGCTGTAAGGATCTTTATAAGGGACGTTGTAAGGATCTTTGTAAGCGACGTTTTAAGGATCCTCTTAAATGACGTAATGATCTTTGTAAGTGACATTGTAAGGATCTTTTTAAGGATCCTTGTAAGTGACGTTGTAAGGATTTTTGTAAGTGACGCTGTAAGGATCTTTATAAAGGACGTTGTAAGGATCTTTGTAAGTGAAGTTGTAAGGATCCTTGTAAGGATTTACAGCTCCAGAGGAGAGTTATAGGTACCGTTGTAACGGGGTGAACGGTGCCGCAGATAGTATAATTCTCCTCTTACAGCTGAAACATGTTGGAGTAGCGCGCCTTTCCGTCCCCATTACCCTCATGAGAAACTGCTACTATCTCTCTGGAGTCATCGTTTCATCTTTTAAATCTCCCACTATCTTTTGCGTGCTTGTTTAGACCCGGGCAAAGGGTGATAGATGGCGTTAAACATTCTAAATTAAATTAGCCTCTGCTTCATCTCTTTTGGAAGAAATAATTCATAATGTAATGCTTGTTCTATCTATCTATCTACCTACCTACCTACTTAGCTAGCTCCCTACCTACCTAGCTATCTACCTACCTACCTCCCTCTCTGCCTACCTATCTATCTATTTATCTACCTACCTATCTATCTATCTATCCATCCATCTATCTAACTATCCATCCATCCAGCTATTTATTTATCTATCTATCTATCAGATCCTCTCGTCTTGGCTTTCGAATGGGAGCTCTACCATTACAACCTCATCTCCTATGCTGATGATATTGTCCTGCTTGGTCCTTCTTCTTCCCAGGTTCTCGCTGGAGGAGAATGGCATGGAGGAGAATGGTGTTCTCATAGAATCTTCGAAAATCTATAATCAACGTTAACCTTGATGTTAATAACTCTAGGATAAAGATGGCAGACCAAGTTAAGTATCTTGGGGTACAAATCTAGTTCCACCTCAGAAACGATGCAGGGATCTTGAGGAGAAGGTCTTTCCTCTCTCAATTTCACCGCCTTATGCGCAAATTTGGTAAAGTAAATCAAAACATTGATTCTCCTTTTTAGAACCTGTCTCTCGTTCTATGGGTCCTGTTTGTGGAGTGATCTTAGAAGTTGCTCAAGGAGTTTCAGAGCATTGTCTAGTCAGTTTCATAATGCTCTGAATCGTATTCTCGTCTATTCGACAAGGGTAGTGTTCATTACGTATGTTCTCAGGGAAATTTTCTAACATTTCGCCATTCTATAAATAAAATCATACATATTAAACTTTGGATTCGAAATTTATAATTCCCTGAGTCCTTACATAATACCCATCTAGAGCTACCGACGAGATCACTCCAGGACACTGGATGATGCCAAAATAATGGCTGAGAAATACTGTAACATTGAAGATCTATTTAAAAATGATAAAGATACGATTCTCTCCAGAATCCATTTTGTTCAGGCGAGGGAAAAATCCCTTCGATAAATATTAATTCTCTCGAAATTCTTCCTACTTTTTGTTTTGCTGCATTCCTGTGATGCCCTGATCCGAAAACACTGTAATTTGTATGTCCATTGAGTTTACTGATTATGTTTTGCGTATTTATTATAATGTTATCCTAATGATATATATTTTAAGGTTATGAAATAAACAAATGTAATTATAAATATATATATATATATATATATATATATATATATATATATATATATATATATATATATATATATATATATATATATATATATATATGTGTGTGTGTGTGTGTGTGCATATGTATATATATACATATACCGTTTTTGTATGTATAAATCTAATATTATATAATCAATTTCAATACTATTTAATTCATTTTACGAAGCAAAAATATGTCTATCTATCTATCTATCCATCCATCTATCTATACATACTTATATATATATATCCTTACAGAAAATCGATATCATGTGGAGCTATACAGTTATCACATGGTACATGACTTCATACGATTCCTTTTTTCTTATGTACCCCTCCCTCCCCTCCATCGCGCCTCACACCAACCCCAGAAAAGACAACTGTAACACTGAAGTGAACTCGGTGCCATCAACCTTCGAAAACATGCAGCTATTTCCGAAACCAATGGAATAAAAACTTGGTATTGGAGGGACAGACCGAACCGTGTGTGTCATTGACCAATACGTTCGTTTGTTCGGAATTCCCTTCCCCCTTTCTACTCCATCTTCCTCCCCCTCCCCTCTCTATCTCCCTCTATTCGCGCCCCGTTAACAGGTTGAATGGTCGACAACCGTACTTGGTCGGGTCATAGCGGACTGGAAAAGTGTCAGTTAGTTTCGTAGTTTCGGGGATGCTGATGTTCTCGTGGCAGTGGCCGACTCGAAGCTCCGCCCACTTGTTTATATTTTACGGTTACGGAGTGATGACGTCACGGCCCGTCACTGATTTCGAGAGAGGGAAAAAAATTGGGTGTTAGGAAACCGTAATTTCTTTGCTTCTATAACATTTTTCGTCTAAGGGAAAACGGAGTAGACGTTTTTGGATGAGGAGGGGGGTGGGGAGGGGTTGATGGGAAAAGTTGAAAGAAAAGAACAAACGCTCAAATTTGGCAGCTGCGTTTTAAAATAGTGCGTTGATGTGGACGTTCATATATACTCTCAATAATAATAACTTTGTTTAGTGTGTGTGTGGAGGGGGGGGGGGGCTAATGGAGAATAGGAATAACTAACGAACTAAACTTTAGGACTCGAAAAAAGGATTCTGATCCTTTTCTCGAGGATAGATACGTGCGTCGAAACAGGCGGCTTTAAAATTATAAAGCTCGGTTTGAATCGAGTCTTCTTTTTTTTTATAGGCTTCGGGGATAGACTGAATAGATAATCTATCCACTAAATATGGAACCCGAACGGAAATTTAATAATGGGCAAATTTGAACTCTCAAGAAAACTACTTTTATCATTTAAAGAAAAGGGAAAATTGAAGAGAGGGGGTTTATTTTATGTTTATTCATATTATTACATGAATATGAAAATTAACGGAGATGAATTGAGCCTCATTCGAGAATTCACAAGGAGTCACAAGGAATAGTTGTACCTCAAAGGACTTTGCTGAATTCCTTTCAGATGCCGTTGTAAGAACCGTTGTAAGGATCATTGTAAGAACCGTTGTAAAGATTTTAATAAAAACCATTGTAAAGATTGTTGGAAGGACCGTTCTAAGGAACGTGTAATAACCGTTGTAAGGATCGTTGTAAGAACCGTTGTAAGGATCGTTAGAAGGACCCTTGTAAGAATCGTTGTAAGAGCCGTTTTAAGGATCATTATAAGAACCGTTGTAAGGATAGTTAAAAGGACCGTTGTAAGGGTCATTGTAAGAAGCGTTGTAAGGATAGTTAGAAAGACCGTTGTAAGGATCATGGTAAGAACTGTTGTAAGGATCGTTATAAGAACCGTTGTAAGGATTATTGTAAGACCGTTGTAGGATCATTGTAAGAATCGTTGTAAGGATAGTTAGAAGGACCATTGTAAGAGCCGTTTTAAGGATCATTGTAAGAAGCGTTGTAAGAATAGTTACAAAGACCGTTGTAAGGATCATGGTAAGAACTGTTGTAAGGATCGTTGTAAGAGCTGTTGTAAGGATCGTTGCAAGAACTGTTGTAAAGATCGTTGTAAAAACTGTTGTAAAGATTGTTGGAAGGATCGTTCTAAGGAACGTGTAATAACCGTTGTAAGGATTTTTGTAAGTTCGTTGTAAGAACTTTTGTAAGGACCATTGTAAGGATCGTTGTAGGAACCGTTGTAAGGATCGTTAGAAGGACCCTTGTAAGAATCGTTGTAAGAGCCGTTTTAAGGATCATTATAAGAACCGTTGTAAGGATAGTTAAAAGGACCGTTGTAAGGGTCATTGTAAGAAGCGTTGTAAGGATAGTTAGAAAGACCGTTGTAAGGATCATGGTAAGAACTGTTGTAAGGATCGTTATAAGAACCGCTGTAATGATCATTGTAAGACCGTTGTAAGGATCATTGCAAGAATCGTTGTAAGGATAGTTAAAAGGACCGTTGTAAGGATCATTGTAAGAAGCGTTGTAAGGATAGTTAGAAAGGCCGTTGTAAGGATCATGGTAAGAACTGTTGTAAGGATCGTTATAAGAACCGTTGTAAGGATTATTGTAAGACCGTTGTAGGATCATTGTAAGAATCGTTGTAAGGATAGTTAGAAGGACCATTGTAAGAGCCGTTGTAAGGATTATTGTAAGAAGCGTTGTAAGAATAGTTACAAAGACCGTTGTAAGGATCATGGTAAGAACTGTTGTAAGGATCGTTGTAAGAGCTGTTGTATGGATCGTTGCAAGAACTGTTGTAAAGATCGTTGTAAAAACTGTTGTAAGGATCGTTGTAAAAACTGTTGTAATGATCGTTGTAAGAACTGTTGTAAGGATCGTTGTAAGAACCATTGTAAGGATCGTTATTTACCAAGGTTCCAATTGAAGATCTTTTCAATTTCTTTAATGATAAATTGCAAAATATTGTTCTTCCCGTAGCTGCTACTATTTTTATGAGACCCATTTCATTGTGTACCCAAAATTGTAGGTTTTCGTTCGATGGCAAATATTTTCTTCAAAAGTTTGGATTAGCCATGTTCTCCTGTTCTCTCTAACTTATATATGGAGTTCTTTGAAACAAGACGCCTCCTTACTATCCTTGACTTCCCTATTGTTTGGTACAGGTATATTGATGATGTCATTTGCCTGTGGCCTAATTCCAAAGATTTTAATAGCTTTCTTACCAAACTTAATTCACTCGTCCCTTCCATTAAATTTACCCATGAGGTTGAAAATAATAGAACTCTTTCCCTTCTCGATCTTCTTATCCATAGAACACAGACTGGTTTTATATACTCCATCTATCGCAAACCGACTAATTCAAACTCGTATATTCATTTTTACTCTTCACATAGTACCAAAGTCAAAGGTTCCATTTTTTCCTCTATTATTTTACGGGCTTTACGAGTTGTTAGTCCTGAATAAATAGATTCTGAATTCTCCAATATCTTTGAAATTTGCCATAAACTATGTTACCCTTATCCCTTTCTTCTAAACTGTCTTTCCTCTGCAAATAAAGAGACGTTCTATACTACAGCTCCTGCTATCCCTTTTAATGTTAAAAACATTTTGGTTCTACCCTTCTCTGTTTGTTTCATTGACCGTCCCCGTCTTTTAAAAAACTTTAACATTTCAGTTACTTTCAAATACGAGTTACCTATAAAAAACATTCTAGTTCACAATAATTGTAATAATATTGGGGGAGTTCATTTGGCCAAATGTTTTGTTTGTTCAAGTAAATATTTTAGACAGACAGGAGGGCATTTATCTGTCCGTATTAATTAGCATTAATACAATGTTAGGAGAGCTGTAAATAATAGCGCGTTTTTTTTTCATATGTCCGAAAATTACCACTTAATTAATTGGAATTCAGCAAAATTTATTTTTCGTTCAAATGACTCAATTTAAAGAAACCTTGTTGAATGTTCATGTATAAGCCAATTTAATAACTTTAAAATTTCTCCTTGACTTTTTAAAATTGATGATGTTATGAAAAAGCTCATTCTTAAAGAAATTAGCTTTGACTTATGTTCCTAATTTTTTTTGTAATTTTCATTTTTATGGGAACCCAATTTGTCAATTTAATTATTGCATTGATTTTCTATTATCATTATTTTATTTCTCTTCCTTTCTCCTTCCTAGCTTATATATACCCTTATTATATTATTTTCTCTTGTAGTTATCCTTGAGAACGAATTGAATAAAGTTCGAAAGTATTTGCAAGCATTTTTTCATTTTTCATGCGGGTCATTGCATATATATATATATATATATATATATATATATATATATATATATATATATATCAAGTCGGAACGAAAGTAATGTCCGATTTTACGGTATATATTAAAGATCAACAAATTTATGACTTTGAAGATATTTAATCATAAGTAACCATTGCTTTCTAGAACATCATTCCAATCGTCAACAAGCTTATAAATGCCAGACTTGTAAATTTATTTTATGTTTTGATATAAAAAATAAATCCAACTCGTTTTCAACCTCTTCTCCTGATGTCAACCTAAGACCATCTAAATTTTTCTATAATCCCCTTAACAAGTGATAATCAGAAGAAGCAAGGTTAGGAAAATATAGAGGATGAAGCAATATTTCTCAACTGAGCTCCTCCATGAGATCTTTAGTCATTCTAGCTGTGTGAAGACGGGCATTATCTTGATGCAGGAGGACAACCCTTTCTGTGTAATCAGGGTGGTCGCCTTTGGCCCAAAGAGGCTTTCAAACGACCAAGTTAATTGCAATAGAGATTTGCATTAATTTTTTATTGTCTAACAATTTGTATGAAAATTCCTTCAATATACCACCATGATCTTCTTTGGATGAATTCCTCTTCTTAGTTATTGACAAATTCTGTCTTTTCTACTGATCCACGAACAGAAGCATTAGTTGTTATAATAAAGGAACCACTTCTTATCACTAGTAACAAGCCTGCATAAAAATGGTACCTGAAGGTGTCTTGAAAGCGATGTCTTACAGTAAACAACACTATGTTGTAGAAGGTAGTTTTGGAAAGTTAAGTGGTAAAACTATTCGCTAAATAATGTAGTTTTGGAAAGTTAAGCGGTAAAACTATTCGCTAAATAATGTAGTATTGGAAAGTTAAGCGGTAAAACTATTCTCTAAATAATGTAGTATTGGAAAGTTAAGCGGTAAAACTATTCGCTAAATAATGTAGTATTGGAAAGTTAAGCGATAAAACTATTCGCTAAATAATGTAGTTTTGGAAAGTTAAGCAAAAAAACTATTCGCTAAATAATGTAATTTTGGAAAGTTAAGCGATAAAACTATTCTCTAAATAATGTAGTTTTGGAAAGTTAAGCGGTAAAACTATTCGCTAAATAATGTAGTATTGAAAAGTTAAGCGGTAAAACTATTCGCTAAATAATGTAGTTTTGGAAAGTTAAGCGGTAAAACTATTCGCTAAATAATGTAGTATTGGAAAGTTAAGCAGTAAAACTATTCGCTAAATAATGTAGTTTTGGAAAGTTAAGCGATAAAACTATTCGCTAAATAATGTAGTTTTGGAAAGCTATGCGGTAAAACTATTCGCTAAATAATGTAGTATTGGAAAGTTAAGCGGTAAAACTATTCGCTAAATAATGTAGTATTGGAAAGTTAAGCGATAAAACTATTCGCTAAATAATGTAGTTTTGGAAAGTTAAGCGATAAAACTATTCGCTAAATAATGTAGTTTTGGAAAGCTAAGCGGTAAAACTATTCGCTAAATAATGTAGTAGTGGAAAGTTAAGCGGTAAAACCATTCGCTAAATAATGTAGATTTGGAAAGTTATGCGGTAAAACTATTCGCTAAATAATGTACTTTTGGAAAGCTAAGCGGTAAAACTATTCGCTAAATAATGTAGTATTGGAAAGTTAAGCGGTAAAACTATTCGCTAAATAATGTAGTAGTGGAAAGTTAAGCGGTAAAACTATTCGCTAAATAATTTAGTTTTTGAAAGTTAAGCGATA
Source organism: Ceratothoa steindachneri (assembly GCA_963969495.1). NCBI lineage: Eukaryota > Metazoa > Arthropoda > Malacostraca > Isopoda > Cymothoidae > Ceratothoa > Ceratothoa steindachneri. The sequence goes on from OZ018334.1 coordinate 51,740,886, forward strand.
AAACTATTCGCTAAATAATGTAGTTTTGGAAAGCTAAGCGGTAAAACTATTCACTAAATAATGTAGTAGTGGAAAGTTAAGCGGTAAAACTATTCGCTAAATAATGTAGTTTTGGAAAGTTAAGCGGTAAAACTATTCGCTAAATAATGTAGTTAGATGGGTTACTATTTAAGCCACCATGCTGGCAAATTTTGTACGCTCAGAGGCATCTTTCATATGCCACTCGAATTACCCTGCCGAACCCCTAAACCCCTTAACGGTCGTTTGTTTAAGTATATGTCACTAGTTACTCGTAATCATGAATAATTAAGCGTACACCAAGAATACTAGGATATTTTCGAAGAGAAAACATGTAGCCGACCTGCGGCGTTGAGATATTCGTGTTATTCATCACCCGAGTTCTATTCATATATATGGGGTATGCTGGATAAGAATATAGCTTTATCAGGTTTCATATATGAGGGGAGGGATAAATGTCCTATGAAATTTACTAATATTGTAGACGTACTCAACTCTCTGTAGTATTGTTAGCTTAAAAAAAAAGAAGGGCGAAGATCCGCGTGGACATTCGCATTCCCGTTTTCTGTTAAAGTAAACGCTATCTCGTACAAAAGGCTTCTTGAAATTTCTCGTTTTAGAGAAATGGATGGTTGCTTAGTCGTATAGGTTTCGCTCCTGAAGAGGGTTGATGAATTCCACGAGGCTTTTCTAGCGGATTAAGGAATTCTTATTATTGCCCTTACTTAACTACACACACACACACACACACACATATATATATATATATATATATATATATATACCGTTAAAGTTTGCAGTTAGGTATAATACTCAGAATTACTTAATCAGCTAGAAAAGTCTTCTGGAGTTCCAGAACCCTCAAGATTCGCGTGGACATTCGCATTCCCGTTTTCTGTTAAAGTAAACGCTATCTCGTACAAAAGGCTTCTTGAAATTTCTCCTTTTAGAGAAATGGATGGTTGCTTAGTCGTATAGGTAACGCTCCTGAAGAGAGTTGAGGAACTCCACAAGATAGCATACATAATTGATTTAAAAGAGGATTTGGGGGGTAAAGCTTCCATAATAATTGTAAAAGGTATTTTCTCGACTTTCAGGAATCTGAAAGAAATCTGAGGAGAACTAGAGCGGCTCTCCTATAGGCCATAGTTAAGTTTATTAAGAACGATTTAAAATATAGAAGATAGATTGTAAATCCAGATTTCATTTGTATAAATATAAATAAAGGTCCAAATATGTGTTTTCACGTCTTTTTACCCCTAAGTGACATCTTCAATCGTAGCTACCATGTTAACCTTTAATATAAACTATTTCTGACATTGCCATCGGGGTTAATCCCATGACAATGTGAGACCCTTACTGATGATCAGGGTACCGTATTTTCTGTAGATGCAAATGCATCTATTTTTCAACAAAAAGGGTCATAAGAAGAAAAGGGAATGAATAACGACGGCAGAGTTGATGAAAGAACAGCCAGAAGAAGAATAATGAGCAGACGAAGGTAGAAATTGAAAGAGAACAATCCGAACAAAAATTAACGAACCACGAGGATAGATAGAGCTGAGAAGAAAATATCTAAATGCTTAAAATATGCAAATAGCATAAAATCAAGGTACAACCATAAACAAGGTCAATGGACCTAAGTCGGCTCCTCTCAACTATTTCAATAATTCTGAAAAATATTTAATTAACAAACTTATTATCAATTAACAAACATTTCATCTGAACTTGCGACCTTCAAAACTTTCAACAAGTGAGGCAATCCGAACCATAGTTAGTTTACTTTTAATAACTCCCATACTAAACTTGGGGGGACATTGTCAATTATATCACTCGAAAGAAAATGTAAAGCAACATAAGGGTTTCAAATTTCGTTACAATCGGCTAACTAGTTACGTTGTTATTGCTATATAATTGACGAACTAACCTTGGGAGGACTTTGACAATTATATCATTCAAATGAGAATGTAAAACAACATAAGGATTTCATATTTCGTTAGAATCCGCCGAATAGTTACGATGTTATTGCCTCCAAACCTATTGGAAAGTAAATGCTTACCATCCGACCAATGACCTACGGATCGATATAGTAACTTATATAGTAGCGTGCACGCGACTAAAAAAGAGGCATGATTCATGGCTGGAGGTAAACAGAAGAAGAAATGAAAGGGGCTTTGAGCGAAAGGGTAGGTATAAGAAGCTAGGGTAGGACTCCAGGCACAGGATATACAGAAGAAGATATGAAAACTACCGCAATGTCCGCACCTTTTAACGCACATAAAATTGTACCTGACCCCAGAATATCAAAGCAACCGAAATGTCCGCACCTTTTAACGCAGATAAAATAGTACCTTCCCCAGAATATCAAAGCAACCAACCGAAATGTCCGCACCTTTTAACGTAGATAAAATAGTACAGAACCCCAGAATATCAAAGCTCCTGCAATGTCCGCACCTTTTAACACAGATAAAATAGTACCGAACCACAGAATATCAAAGCAACCGCAATGTCCGCACCTTTTAACGAACATAAAATAGTACCTGACCCTAGAATATCAAAGCAACCGAAATGTCCGCACCTTTTAACGAACATAAAATAGTACCGAACCCCAGAATATCAACGCAACCGCAATGTCCGAACCTTTTAACGAAGATAAAATAGTACCGAACCCCAGAATATCAAAGCAACCGCAATGTCCGCACCTTTTAACGCACATAAAATAGTACCTGACCCCAGAATATCAAAGCAACCGCAATGTCCGCACCTTTTAACAACCATAAAATAGTAACTGACCCCAGAATATCAAATTAACCGCAATGTCTGCACCTTTTAACGCACATAAAATAGTACCGAACCACATAATATCAAAGCAACCGCAATGTCCGCACCTTTTAATGCACATAAAATACTACCTTCCCCAGAATATCAGAGCAACCGAAATGTCCGCACCTTTTAATGCAGATAAAATAGTACCTGACCCCAGAATATCAAAGCAACCAAAATGTCCGCACCTTTTAACGAACATAAAATAGTACCGAACCCCAGAATATCAAAGCAACCGCAATGTCCGCCCCTTTTAACGAACATAAAATAGTATCTGAACCCAGAATACCAAAGCAACCGAAATGTCCGCACCTTTTAACGCACATAAAATAGTACCTGACCCCAGAATATCAAAGCAACCGAAATGTCCGCACCTTTTAACGAACATAAAATAGTACCGAACCCCAGAATATCAAAGCAACCGGAATGTCCACACCTTTTAACGCAAATAAATTAGTACCTGACCCCAGAATATCAAAGCAACCGAAATGTCCGCACCTTTTAACGCAGATAAAATAGTTCCTGACCCTAGAATATCAAAGCAACCGCAATGTCCGCCCCTTTTAACGCACATAAAATAGTACCTGACCCAAGAATATCAAATAACCGCAATGTCTGCACCTTTTAACGAACATAAAATAGTACCTGACCCCAGAATATCAAGGCAACCGAAATGTCCGCACCTTTTAACGCAGATAAAATAGTACCTGACCCCAGAATATCAAAGCAACCAAAATGTCCACACCTTTTACGCACATAGCAGAGTACCTGACCCCAGAATATCAAAGCAACCGCAATGTCCGCACCTTTTAACGCACATAAAATAGTACCTGACCCTAGAATATCAAAGCAACCAGAATGTCGACACCTTTTAACGCACATAAATTAGTACCTGACCCCAGAATATCAAAGCAACCGAAATGTCCGCACCTTTTAAGGCAGATAAAATAGTACCTGACCCCAGAATATCAAAGCAACCTAAAAGTCCGCACCTTTTAACGAACATAAAATAGTACCGAACCCCAGAATATCAAAGCAACCGAAATGTCCACACCTTTTAACGAACATAAAATAGTACCTGACCCCAGAATATCAAAGCAACCGAAATGTCCGCACCTTTTAACGCAGATAAAATAGTACCTGACCCTAGAATATCAAAGCAACCGGAATGTCCACACCTTTTAACGCACATAAAATAGTACCTGACGCCAGAATATCAAAGCAACCGAAATGTCCGCACCTTTTAACGCAGATAAAATAGTACCTGACCCTAGAATATCAAAGCAACCGCAATGTCCGCACCTTTTAACGCAGATAAAATAGTACCTGACCCCAGAATATCAAATAACCGCAATGTCTGCACCTTTTAACGAACATAAAATAGTACCTGACCCCAGAATATCAAAGCAACCGAAATGTCCGCACCTTTTAACGAACATAAAATAGTACCGAACCCCGGAATATCAAATAACCGCAATGTCTGCACCTTTTAACGAACATAAAATAGTACCTGACCCCAGAATATCAAGGCAACCGAAATGTCTGCACCTTTTAACGCAGATAAAATAGTACCTGACCCCAGAATATCAAAGCAACCGAAATGTCCACACCTTTTAACGAACATAAAATAGTACCTGACCCCAGAATATCAAAGCAACCGAAATGTCCGCACCTTTTAACGCAGATAAAATAGTACCTGACCCTAGAATATCAAAGCAACCGCAATGTCCGCACCTTTTAACGCACATAAAATAGTACCTGACCCCAGAATATCAAATAACCGCAATGTCTGCACCTTTTAACGAACATAAAATAGTACCTGACCCTAGAATATCAAGGCAACCGAAATGTCCGCACCTTTTAACGCAGATAAAATAGTACCTGACCTTAGAATATCAAAGCAACCGCAATGTCCGCCCCTTTTAACGAACATAAAATAGTATCTGAACTCAGAATATCAAAGCAACCGAAATGTCCGCACCTTTTAACGCACATAAAATAGTACCTGACCCCAGAATATCAAAGCAACCGAAATGTCCGCACCTTTTAACGAACATAAAATAGTACAGAACCCCAGAATATCAAAGCAACCGGAATGTCCACACCTTTTAACGCACATAAATTAGTACCTGACCCCAGAATATCAAAGCAACCGAAATGTCCGTACCTTTTAACGCAGATAAAATAGTACCTGACCCTATAATATCAAAGCAACCGCAATGTCCGCACCTTTTAACGCACATAAAATAGTACCTGACCCCAGAATATCAAATAACCACAATGTCTGCACCTTTTAACGAACATAAAATAATACCTGACTCCAGAATATCAAGGCAACCGAAATGTCCGCACCTTTTAACGCAGATAAAATAGTACCTGACCCCAGAATATCAAAGCAACCAAAATGTCAACACCTTTTAATGAACATAAAATAGTACCTGACCCCAGAATATCAAAGCAACCGCAATGTCCGCACCTTTTAACGCACATAAAATAGTACCGAACCCCAGAATATCAAAGCAACCAGAATGTCCACACCTTTTAACGCACATAAATTAGTACCTGACCCCAGAATATCAAAGCAACCGAAATGTCCGCACCTTTTAACGCAGATAAAATAGTACCTGACCCTAGAATATCAAAGCAACCGCAATGTCTGCACCTTTTAACGCACATAAAATAGTACCTGACCCCAAAATATCAAAGCAACCGAAATGTCCGCACCTTTTAACGAACATAAAATAGTACCGAACCCCAGAATATCAACGCAACCGCAATGTCCGCACCTTTTAACGAAGATAAAATAGTACCAAACCCCAGAATATCAAATCACCCGCAATGTCCGCACCTTTTAACGCACATAAAATAGTACCGAACCCCAGAATATCAAAGCAACTGCAATGTCCGCACCTTTTAACGAACATAAAATAGTACCTGACCCCAGAATATCAAAGCAACCGCAATGTCCGCACCTTTTAACGCACACAAAATAGTACCGAACCCCAGAATATCAAAGCAACCGAAATGTCCACACCTTTTAACGAACATAAAATAGTACCTGACCCCAGAATATCAAAGCAACCGAAATGTCCGCACCTTTTAACGAACATAAAATAGTACCGAACCCCAGAATATCAAAGCAACCGAAATGTCCACACCTTTTAACGAACATAAAATAGTACCTGACCCCAGAATATCAAAGCAACCGAAATGTCCGCACCTTTTAGCGCAGATAAAATAGTACCTGGCCCTAGAATATCAAAGCAACCGGAATGTCCACACCTTTTAACGCACATAAAATAGTACCTGACGCCAGAATATCAAAGCAACCGAAATGTCCGCACCTTTTAACGCAGATAAAATAGTACCTGACCCTAGAATATCAAAGCAACCGCAATGTCCGCACCTTTTAACGCACATAAAATAGTACCTGACCCCAGAATATCAAATAACCGCAATGTCTGCACCTTTTAACGAACATAAAATAGTACCTGACCCCAGAATATCAAAGCAACCGAAATGTCCACACCTTTTAACGAACATAAAATAGTACCTGACCCCAGAATATCAAAGCAACCGCAATGTCCGCACCTTTTAACGCACATAAAATAGTACCTGACCCTAGAATATCAAAGCAACCGCAATGTCCGCACCTTTTAACGCACATAAAATAGTACCTGACCCCAGAATATCAAATAACCGCAATGTCTGCACCTTTTAACGAACATAAAATAGTACCTGACCCTAGAATATCAAGGCAACCGAAATGTCCGCACCTTTTAACGCAGATAAAATAGTACCTGACCCCAGAATATCAAAGCAACCGAAATGTCCACACCTTTTAACGAACATAAAATAGTACCTGACCCCAGAATATCAAAGCAACCGCAATGTCCGCACCTTTTAACGCACATAAAATAGTACCTGACCCCAGAATATCAAAGCAACCGAAATGTCTACACCTTTTAACGAACATAAAATAGTACCTGACCCAAGAATATCAAAGCAACCGAAATGTCCGCATCTTTTAACGCACATAAAATAGTACCTGACCCCAGAATATCAAAGCCCACATTACAAAGTAAATTAGAACCGAAGTTATTTATGAAAAATATTCTAGTTCATCATTATTAAGATTTTCCATGCTTTAATTGCACCAATTTATCTAACAACATTTAATGTTACCTTTTGCCTATTTATGTATGTACGTTTTGTTCTTTCCACATTTATCTAGGTACGTATGTCCATCTATCTATATGAATGGGTGTCCAAATGTTATTACGTATGTTAAAATTCCTTTGCCATTTATCTGCCCACTTGTCCGTTTTATCTTTGTACCGTTTGTGGTTCGACACATGGTATGTATCATCTCCGAATTTGGAGATTATATTAATTAAATTGGTATTAAAATCATTTATGTATCGACGAACAAAAGTAGATCAAGTACAGACCATAGAGGAATCCCGCTAGTATCTGAAAACCAGTTCGCATGTGCCCCATTTAAGATACCGTGTGAACGATTTGCGAGCCAATTTTCTACCTATTAAGAATTTTTCCTCTTTTTCAGTAACAGTTTAATATGTAGTGCAGTTTCAAAAGCTTTTTCGAAGGTCTATGTAAGCTATCCATCTCTTTATGTTGATCGTAGATACAATTAGAATATTTACCTAAAGGTGATCCACAATCTTATCTCTATTTATCGATCTCAAGAGATATTCGATAATTGAAGTCAACTAATTGGACGATAGTTACTCGTATCAGATTTTTCTCCTTTTTTGAAGACTGACGAAACGTTAGCTGCAAAGATAATAGAAGCCAATCGAAGGAGAGGAAGATGAATTACAAAATTAGGGACCCAGGAAGACCTTAAGATCCACTCTAGGACAATCTAGAGAGGAAAGGAGGAGAGAGGATTAGAGGAATCGAAAGAATACAAGAAAAAAAAGGGATATAAAATGTGTATCCGTTTATCCCCATTGTTTCTTTTTAATAGTTTGAATGTTAAGGTAATATTTATAAATTTATTTATCAATTATTATCCTTAAACATATTTATCGAGGAACTATCAGCCACTTGCGATGGTAAAGTATTCCATATTTAAGTAATTTTATAAGAGAAAAAATCTGTGGTATCGCAACTTTACATTAGTGAAGCCCCACAATGTGTTTGGAGGTAACATGGAGTAACTATGTAGATTAGCAAGTGGTTGCTAGGTGTAACATGGACTGACAGTTGCAGCTGACATCTGAAAGATGCCCTTACTGCCCTAATGCCAGCAGCTTCCATACATTTTCACTCCCATATTGACCGCTTTTACAGCTCTCGTTATAAATTTCACGAGACAATTAACCGGGGGAGTATATGCCCCTAAGAAAGGCCTCTGAAACGCTATAATGAGGCAGCTTAGGAGAGTTGCGTACCCCATTCTCAGGTGCTGGGGTATGTCCCTAAATTTTACCTTTACGAGTTTATTTAGAGAAGCTTTCTGAAAGATGCCCTCACTAGTTTTCTGTTTCTTCGATACTGACACTTACGGTGGGGTGGGAGTGCAAAAAAAAGGAATAAATAGGAAGAAGGTAATGAAAAAAAAAGGTCAAGTTCGTACAAGAATTACAGAGACTCAAAAATACGAACATCGACCGTATTATATCATGTCCGTATCTCCTTTTGCTCAAAACAGAGGGTCTATGTACGTGTGTGTGTGTACATTCTATACATCAATTCCATTTGTGCCCATCTTTTGGCATACCCCAAAAGCGATACGTTTGGGTATCTGCCCGCCATAAGGGCGGCGGGGGATGAGGGCGTAAGTGCTTTCCTTTTAACTGTCCGGATACCCGCTAGCCGCCGTTACGTACTCGGTCGCTTTGTGACCTGCCCCTTTCGTGCCCTGGAACACTCCCTCAGCGGGTCGAGGAGGGGGAGGGGCTTGGGGTCTCTCTGTGTCGGAGTGTACCCCTGTTGTGCCACGCTCTGACCGGGCGGAAAGGGGGAAAGGGGGTATACATCGGGCATGCAAGGCTGGTGGTACCCGAGAAGGGAGATGTTTACCTCTTGGTTGAGGCGATTACGAGTTCATTAATCTTACACACAACATACACTCTCCTCTTCTCTCTCTCTCTCTCTCTCTCTCTCTCTCTCTCTCTCTCTCTCTCTCTCTCTCTCTCTCTCTCTCTCTCTCGCTCGCTCTTTGTCTCTCTCTATCTCTCTGTCTTTCACTCTATCTGTCTGTATCTTTGTCTTTCTGTCTTCCTATCTCTCTCTCTCTCTTGGTTTATATGCCCCTCTATCCCTCTCTATCTGTCTGACTGTCTGTCTGTATCGATTTGTATATCTGTTTCTCTCACTTTCTTTATTTCCCTATTTATCTATCCTTCTGTCTCTCTCTCTCTATCTGTCTCTGTATCTTTCTATTTGTCTGCCTGCCTGTCTTTTTGTTTCTATGTCCCTCTATCTCTCTCTATTTGTCTGTCTGTCTATCTCTTTCTTTGCCTCTCTTTGTTTCTCTCTCCCCCTGTCTCTCACTATCTCTATGTCTGTATATCTCTCTTTGCCTCTCTGTTTCTCTCTCTCTCTTTATCTCTCTCTGTTTCTCTGTCTCTATGTATCTCACTCTATGTCTGCCTTTCTCTCTTTGTCATCCATTTCTCTCTCTGTCTTTTTTATCTCTCTCTGTTTCTCTGTCCTTGTGTCTCTCTCTATATGTGTGTCTCTCTTTGTCTAATGTCTATCTATTTCTCTCTCTGTTTCTTTGTCTTTTTCTCTCTCCATCTCTCCGTCTCTCTTTGCTATCTATTTTTCTCTCTGTTTACCTGTCCTTCTGTCTCTCTCTATCTCTCTGTCTCTCTTTACTATCTATTTCTCTCTCTGTTTCTCTGTCATCCTTTCTCTCTCTATCTGTCTGTCTGTGTATATGTCTCTTTCCAAAACTTACAGCGGGCAGTATGAAGCGACTAATAGGTGATACTTTTAGGCAGTTGTTTTTAACCTTTATAAGTGCCCGTACCCCTTGAAATTTCATATATGTTTCGTGTCCCAACCGCACCTATAAAAGGTGTAATTAGGGTCCAATAACATTGTATTTTTTACTAACTACAATACTGTATGTTATGTCACATTCCAGTGACGCTTTTGTTGTTGCTTTTTATCAATTTTAATGTTGAAACGAAGTTATCTTTTTAAAAATGTGCTACACGATTATTGTCACTTCCATCCATCCAGTTTCTAGCCTTTCTCTTGGTGTGTATGTATTGAAAAACCTTCCTCGTCTAAGAATGTAGTTGCTAATGTCACAAAGACCTCCATAGCTCTTTCTGCTCACTGTTGGAATGTTTTGAGTTGCGCACACGAAAACATATATCCCTGCATTGGTTTAAACTTTATTTAAATTATGTCGTTGATCTGTAGCTCAAGGAAATAATTTTTTAACATATTACTTTTATCCTTGGAATCCTGGTTGAAAAGAAATGGATTCAGCTTTGTTATCCTAGTGATTCACTCCGTCCAAGAAAGTATTCTTGGACGGAGTGAATCACCAGGATACAAAGTCGAATTTGTTCCCTAGCATAGCAGGAGTACCATCAGTGTAAATTGACCCCACAAATACTGAGAGTCAGTCTATGCTTCAAAAAGAAATCTGTAAGGAAAATAAACACATCAATTGCTTTTGCATTATTTTTTTTAGTGTTGCACAAAAGATGAATTCTTCCATCACTTATTTCTTTCTCACTCGCCGCACAAATAGCAACAACTTACTGCAAAAACTAACGTTGGCTGCCTCATCTAACTTAATATTCACGTTGGCAGGACTAGCTTTCATATCTGCTCTTACCTCCTGCAAGATATCTCTACTTATGTCACTAATCCTGGAATGGATAATGTCGTTTTACAGAGGTACCTGTTTACGCTTCTCTTGTGCTTCCTCTTCTAACACTAATTCCACCATTATTACTGCACTGTGTTTCACGTCTTCTTCTACAATCTTATGAGGCTGTTCCCTTCACACACAAAAAATACATGTTAAGATGTTTGCAACAATGGCATAAAATCACGCTTTGGCAGGGTACCCCTATGATCAAATCCTTCTCTCATGGCTTTCAGGCTGTTTAACTCATGTTCAATGTATGTGACCACATGAAAAGTCTTGAAATGTTATTTGGGCATTGAGGATTTGAGATTTGTATTTGTAAATACAGTATTGAGGATTATGGCAATGTGCTTGCTGAGTTCCATCTCTCTTCGTCATACAGGTGGAACTATAAAAAACGTAGTGGTCGTTTGGCTTGCGCTTCCTGTACATAGTTTGTCAGAACTTCATCCCACCACCCCGACAAATGTGTGGTTGTTATTACCTTCTGGCGCATAATTATCGCCGTACTACATAGTCTACTATAAGCTTCCTAATGATCAGTTACAACTTCAGTTTTATATCCTATATTATTATATATTTAACAATACTACACATACACCACACTGCAATACTACCAATCTACAACATATTATCAACATTTCTCCAAAATTGCTATCTTAACGAAACTTGACCACACTGTTACACTACATGAGGCTACCACACTATAGCATCTCCAGCATACTGCATCACGTATTATACTACACTATTTCACCTACACCCCGCCTCAAAAGCAAATCGGATTTATCCCCCCCTCATTCTCACATTAAACATTCGCCACTGGTAAAATATTGTTTGAAATATTGAATAAAAAATAAGAAAAACAAATCATCTACATCAATTATGTTTACCAGTGAGGAAGAAAAAACTACATAAATACCAGAGGAAATCCCGAGACCAGAGGTTAACAAAACTAAACTGTTGCACTAGTACCCAGAACACGACTGAGTGGATCTACTAGTAAAAGTCGACACAATAAGAACACCGAGACCAGAGGTTGAGAAAATTAACCTGTTGCACTAGTACCCCTAACATGACTGAATGAAGCTACTAGTGAACATCGAAACAAGAGAAACACCCGAGATCGGAGGTTAACAAAACTAAACTGTTGGACCATTATCCAGAACACGACTGAGTAAAGCTACTAGTGAACGTCGGAGTAACAGCCAACAGGCCGATGAACACGTATTAAATAGGAAAAAATAAAACTAGTAAAAAATAAAATAATTTATCACGATCACCAATATTGTTTACAGGATTGTGTAGTAATGACTTAATGATGAACCGTTGAACACCAGTTGGTTAAGACAATTGTTGAAAGTAAAAAAAATAACGATATATTTCCAGTCGTTTGAGCAATCTGGTATTGAATTATTTGTCAGCAGCTCTCATAACCAAAAGCTGAAGCGTCTTCTACCACCTTGGGGTACAAGCACTCCAGGTTAAGAACCACTGATCTAAGGCATAGGGTAGCAAGGACCTCGTGGTTGAAAAGCACTTTAAAATGAATAAATAGAAATATATTTTGGAGGCCGTAGACGTGTAAAGAACAATCTATTGCTAACACTCAAAACTACTGGGGTCTCATTTAGCATGTATATATAGTTAAGGAAATTCTAGTGCCTGGTCCATGAAATTTTGACCATCAAGGTTAGCCAGGAAATTTTGGTATTACTTTCATTTCAGCCCCAATTCATTAATCGAAGCCGCGTTGTTGTAATAGTAATGTTTGCGTAGAAATACTATATATAATGTAGTAATTTTTGAATAATTCCATTTTTGTTAATTCCTAGAAGTTTACCTAACACGGTCGAAAGACGTCTAGGAATAAAGAATGTCATTCGCAGATGTTTTTTATCGCCTCGAAGACCCCGTCAAAATACTTGTAAGAAATATTAAGAAAATACAAGTTAAAATTAATAACGCTGCCACAGCTGTGGACTTCAATACAAGATGGCCTTTTACTTAATTTTATATATATATATATATATATATATATATATATATATATATATATATATATATATATATATATATATATATGATGAAAATTAATGCAATATCGCAAGAAAAGATGAGGAATTAAACCACATTCTCCGAAGACAATTTAATTCAGAACAGTTTCGGTGTATCTCACACCCTTTTTCAACTGACACTGGGTAGGAAATATAAGAAAAAAATGCATACAAGCATACAAACTGTTCTGAATTAAATTGTCTTAGGAGAATGTGGTTTAATTCCTCATATATATATATATATATATAAAAATATATATATATATATATATATATATATATATATATATATATATATATATATATATATATATATATATATATATATATATATATATATTGTCGAGTTTTGATTGAGTGGGTAATCTCAGTCCCACTTCCTGGACATATATTTTATTACCGCACAGAGGCGAAGCGGGAGTGAAGCGTATCCAATACACCTAACTTAGCCACTTCCGGTGAATAAGAATAACCCCGGTGCGTACCCTTTTGATCAAAACTAAGATGATGATCTCCTGAGTGTGTTCTCCACTCAGTAAAAGCCAACCATGGGTGGGTCGGTGGAATATTGAGATTTAAGCTGAGTGGATTGCCTAATAATTGCCAAAGGATCGTCCAAAATAGTTAAACACACATAAACAAACATAATCTTTAATGTACATGAATTTGAAATAAGCAACAGCGTATATAAATATAAATAGGATTAATCTTGCACTGAATAAACAAGTCTACAAAAATGTCGTGGGGATTACTTGCAGATTACTCACTGGGATGTTTGCGTCTTAATGACACCAGACAGAACGAAGGGAATATTATTATTGAGTTAAACACTGAATTAAGTAAGCACTTCTCATATTCGAGGGTATGGGCTCGGAATGAGAATTCTAGTTCACAAATAAACTGGTGAAGTTAAGGGAGGGGATAATTCAATTAACGATACCTTTGAATTCGTAAGTATTTTTGAAGGAGGGGCGGTAAAGATATTCTTCTGGTGACGATGATCGCACCTAGCACCTAGTCCGGCCGTCCGAGGTTACCGAATGAGAGGATAATTCTAGACGGGTGATATGTTGATCCTTTGTCGGATCACAAAGGTGAGCCACACGGTGACTCAAATCGGACTTCTTCCTCGAAGTACCTGTCTGATTATTCGGCTCCTGAAGTGGGTAGCCAAAACCAATTACCTAGCTACGTCTAGGGTAATCCACAGAGGGAGGTCCTGTGTAACCTCAGACTCTGAAAGGGGGGGGAAGGGCTGCGAGAAGTTTGGCACCTACAAGTACCGTGACGGCAACAACCAATTCCCCGAAAAGTTCCTTCCTTGCAGCGGGCGAACAGCTTCCATGACGTAGGTCCGAGATCTTCTGCCTGATTCCAGGGAGAAGTCTTCCTTTTATTTCTCTCACGAGCGGAATCGAGAGAGAGAATCGAATTCTCGTAAAATCCGTATCGTCGCGCGAAAGACCTTTTTGCATCTTTGGGCCGACGGGATTTCTTTGACGCCTTCGAGCCATCTCGGAGTTTACGGCGGTGCGAAAAAAGGCAACCGAGAATTCGAGGCGAGATGTGCATTTTAGGCATACGAGAGGGCGTGCAGCTTTGTGTCGGAGTGTTTCTGCGTACACCTATGTACGCGGTATTTAGACATCTACATCCCAACTGTTTTGGAAGACATTGTTCTGACGTGTAACTAGGAATAATGTATACTTTTAACATTGCCTACACGAAATATACAGAAAAAAAAAATCAAAACGGGAGTTCAACGAATACAGGAACATAAAAATAATCATGACGGAAAAAGGAACACACGGGTTTTCGGTCATATACAGGAAACTCCGGAGTAATTAAGAGCTGATGCCTAAGTACAAAAGAAATAAATGATTATATTCGGTACATTAATCCTGGTAGCATGATATAAGACCCACTTGCAATAAAAAAAAGAAAAGAAACAATCAAAAATTAATCCTGGCAGTTATAGAGCGTGTCATATTATCAACTAAACAAATATTACATATGAATTAATTAGTGAGCGGATGCTAAACCTTTATCCAAAACTTACATAGCTATAATACCAGTTATTTACAAAGACTCACTGGATTCGTCTCCTGGGTTCCTAGACAAACTATCCGCGAGTACATTAAGAGATCTCTTTAGATATCAGATATCCTATTGATATTCGGATAATAACAGGGCCCAACGCATGAGTCTTCCATTCTGACTCTTGCAACTTTTTAAATAAGCTAGGGGTTTGTGATCCGTTCCTCTGGTGAACGGTCTACCTATTAAATATACCTGGAACCTTTGTACCCCAAACACAATATCTAAGGCTTCTACGCGTAGATCCACAGTGGCATACTTCTTTTCCCGATCGGAAGGTTTCGGACTTGCAAAAGCCACCAGGAATGGCACTTCTGCCTCGTATCACAACAAGGCGCATCCAAGTTCAAGGTGAGGGGTGCCGATCTGAACGCCGATTTTCTCCTCGGGATTAGGTAAGTACACGATAAGGGCAGTCACTGGTTTTCGTTTGAATCTGCCGAAGCTGGCAATAGCCCTGGGATTCCACTTAATAGGGTCTGGAGATTTCTTTTTATGCAGGTCATTTAAGGGGGAGATGACGGACTAAAAATGGGGAACAATACGCCGTTTGGAGGAAGCTGCTTCTAAAAGGGGTCGAGGTTGTTTCTTCGAGACTGGGGGAGGCCTATCGGTTAGTGGTTTTACCTTACCCTTCTGTGGTGATATGCGGTTCTTGCCAATCTTGAACGTTAAATGGGTAATAGTGCTATAATGAAAATAGCACTTGGAGGGCTTACTTGTTAAGCCGTGAGACCTCAGTGGGTCTAAGAGTGGGCGAAGGCTCACGGGGGGTCCTTTCCCTGTACGCATGGCTACGTACACCTTGTTCAAATAGATTGTGACGTTTTCTAGCCCTTCTACATCTTTTCGCATAAGACTGTAGTATTCTCTTAAGATCGAGACCATTTGGGTGATCTAACGGGCTTGAGTTCGGGATTCACAACTAACTCGGGGGAGGGTTCTTCCTGGGGGAGCGGTATAGAAGGGAGAGCGGGAATCTGGAAGTTCTCGTCTATCTGTTTTCTCTTTTCATCTTCTTCTATTTTTATCTTTATTCTTCCTTCTTGGGCTTCTATTTCATTCCGTATTCTTTCCTTTTCTTCTTCTTTTATCTTTATTCTTCTTTTTTCATGTCTATTTTCTACTTTTATTATTTTTTCCTCTTCTATTTTTTTTCTTTATTCTTCTTTCTTCGTCTTCTATTTCTATCTTTATTCTCCATTCTTGGACTTCTATTTCCATCTGTCTTCTTTCCTCTTCTTCTATTTTTATCCTTATTCTTCTTTCTTCATCTTCTTTTTCTATCTTTATTTTTCTTTCTTAATCTTCTCTTTCTCACTGTGTTCTTGTTTCGTCTAATATTCTTTTATTCCGTATTCTTAATTCTTCTATTTTCTTTTCATCCGTATTAGCCTTTCTTCTCTTTCTAAATCTTCCTTCGGTTCTTGCTCTTCTCTTTCTAGTTCGAATTGTCTTTCTTCACGTTCGATCCTTTGTTGGCTCTGAACGTATTCAATGAGTTCCCGGCCTTCCAGCCCGAATGCTTGTCCTAGCTTGAGGAATATTTCGAACGATGTGGACGCCATCTTATCGATCCAAAGATAAGAGTATGCACTGGGAGAGTTGCCTTGGCATAACGTGCTTTGGGAAAAAGGGATTATTATAGTTCCCTACCAAAACGTGGTAGACAAGAGAAAACACTTAAAAAACAAAAAATCAAAAACAAGATTAGACAATCACCCTAACCTAACTAATTTTTGGAGCCCAAAACAAGAATTGCTGCTAACGTTTGAGTAGTTGGACTAATTTGGACGCTGGCAATGTTTGATTAAAGTTGTGAGATGTTACTTTTAGTGACAACCTCACACACCTGATATCACTTATATAGGTAGAGAGGTTTTATGATAACCTCACACACCTGATATCACTTATATAGGTAGAGAGGTTTTATGATAACCTCACACACCTGATATCACTTATATAGGTAGAGAGGTTTTATGATAACCTCACACACCTGATATCACTTATATAGGTAGAGAGGTTTTATGATAACCTCACACACCTGATATCACTTATATAGGTAGAGAGGTTTTATGATAACCTCACACACCTGATATCACTTATATAGGTAGAGAGGTTTTATGATAACCTCACACACCTGATATCACTTATATAGGTCTAGTGGTTTTATGATAATCCCGCACCTGACACCACTTATATATGTCGAGGGTTTGAGTGAGTGGGTAACCCCAGTCCCACTTCCTGGACATATATTTTATTACCGCACCGAGGGGAAGCGGAGGTGAAGCGTATCCAATACACCTACCGTAGCCACTTCCGGTGAATAAGAATAACCCCGGTGCGTACCCTTTTGATCAAAACTAAGATGATGATCCCCTGAGTGTGTTCCCCACTCAGAAAAGCCAACCATGGGTGGGTCGGTGTAATATTGAGATTTAAGCCGAGTGGATTGCCTAATAATTGCCAAAGGATCGTCCAAAATAGTTAAACACACATCACCAAAAATAATCTTTAATGTACATGAATTTGAAATAAGCAACAGCGTATATAAATATAAATAAGATTAATCTTGCACTAAATAAATAAGTCTACAAAATGTCGTGGGGATTACTTGCAGATTACTCACTGGGATGTTTGCGTCTTAATGACACCAGACAGAACGAAGGGAATATTATTATTGAGTTAAACACTGAATTAAGTAAGCACTTCTAATATTCGAGGGTATGGGCTCGGGATGAGAATTCTAGTTCACAAATAAACTGGTGAAGTTAGGGGAGGGGATAATTCAATTAACGATACCTTTGAGTTCGTAAGTATTTTTGAAAGGGGGGGGGGTGAAGATCTTCTTCTAGTGACGATTATCGCACCTAGTCCGGCCGTCCGAGGCTCCTGAATGAGAGGGTAATCCTAGACTGGTGATATACTGATCCTATGCCGGATCACGAAGGTGTACCAAGCGGTGACTCAATTGGACTTCTTCTTCGAAGTACCTGTCCGATTATTCGGCTCCTGGAGTGGGTAGCCAAAACCGATTACCTAGCTACGTCTAGGGTAATCCGCAGAGGGAGGTCCTGTGTAACTTCAGACTCTGAAGGGGAAAGGGGCGCTGCGAGAAGTTTGGCACCTACAAGTACCGTGACGGCAACAACCAATTCTCCGAGAAGTTCCTTCCTTGCAGCGTACGAACTGTTTCCTTGACGTAAGTCCAAGATCTTCTGCCTGATTCCAGGGAGAAGTCTTCCTTTTATGTGAATCTGGTTTGAGACTGAGCTTGGCCTTAATTTTTATGTAGACGCAAGAATGTTTGTTGCGGCCAGGCGCGTGGACGTATTCACAGACACTCCAGCTGTTTGGCTGGTGAGGAGGATAGGCTTTAAGCAACAGGTGAATTCAGTGCGGGCGACGGATGGCGTTAAGCAAGTTGTCTTAGCTAGCTGATTTCAACAACGGGACCGTGAAAGTATGCTTCTTCCAATCTTCTGGTTAATCTTGTAATGATTCGCACTGACGAGCGATGAGCAAACGAGTGAGTCCTTTGACGGATGGGGAGTGTTTGAGGGAGTTCACTTTGGGATATTCATCAATGGCAAGGACTATCTCTGGGTTTTGTTGTAAACCAGGATAGGGGGTTTCTCTGACGAGAGATGATTGAGCTTGTTTCTCAATACAAGCTATACTAATTTTCGGTGTGACCACCAAGAACTGGCTCAGGGTGAGCTTCTTCTATGTCTCTTTCGTTGGTTGCCAGGTACTCTATCCGGACTTCGTCCTCTCGATCACTAACTCGACTCTATTCATTATATATTTGTTAAATTTGTATTGCTCTTCAGATAAATTGAAATTATGTTGAGGATGATGGATTCCGCAATTCTCCTTTCAATATAATTGTTTGTTTTATAAATGATTTTTTTCATGGTTAAAATCAATTCTATGGTCGTGCGTTTGCATGTGCGTAAAGAGACTCGACGAATTCGTACACCTTCTGATATCAGCTAAATGTTTTTTCATCCTCTTATTAAAGTGGACTGACTCTCCAATGTATGTTAATTTGCAATTTTCGAATGGTATTGGAATATTTATGTTATTTTCTTTCGCCTATGATTTTAGAGGAGTCAAGGCTGGAACATATGAGAAACTAATACATTTTTTTAAAATCATCTCTTCGTACTGTGGAGGTGGCATAGAAGTTTTTTCGTGCTTTGGAATGACATCTATTTATGGGGTGAATTGGATATTTTAGTTCAATGAAATTGCAGATAAGGTGGTTAATTTCATCGTGAACGAAGATTGGGTCGCACGTTCTATAGGCTCGGATAAAAAGGGAAGAAATAACAGATATCTTAATTATTAGAAATAACTTTGATAAAAAACATGTCATAACCAAATTAAGATGAAATTATTATTCAAATACTTTTGAAAAATCCTCTTCTTAAATTATAGACTTAGCGATGATTATTCCTATCACGTAAATATTAAAAACGAATGAAATAAAATATAGATATTAGTTTCAAAACCTTTGCCCATGACCGTATTTTGATCAGTTCTAGACAACGACCGCCACCAGCTTATTTTTGGGTCATTATCTATGATTGAGCTTTTTGGGGGGTATCTAGGAAGGATCGTTTTGGGGGTCAATATTTAAGATTGAATTTTTGAAAATAAGTAATAATAATTGATAATAAGATTAAGATTAAAAAGATAAAGTAAAAATGCTACTTAGGATTGAATTTAGTTATGATAAAATTGGTTAGGTTAGGTTAGGTTCAAATAACATAACCCTAACTTAACCTAACCTAACTTAACCTAACCTAGCCCAGGGGTGGGCAACCTTTCTAAGTGTGTGTGCCCAAATAGGCCATCTCTTTAATACAAAAAAATTCCTCGAAGGTCGATGTACTACAATGCGTAATCCCTCGATCGTTTTACTTGACTAAAACACATAAAGGGATATAAAATAAAAAATAATTCTCTCATTGACTTTTAATCTCTTATGACAAATGAAGAAAATTACAGAGAAAAAAAATCAAGTTACGAGTATTTTAATTACAAAACTAATTTATTATATTAAACAAATGAAATTTTGAGCATTTTTAGATGAAAAAAAATCCAAACTAGAGAGAAAAAAATTGGGGACCTTTTATTTATTAACCATCAATGAGACTTCTGCTGCTGCTTTACTGACGGCAGATAATTGAAAAATTGGGAACCTTCTGCTGATGCCATACTGATGGCAGATAATTGTAAAATTGGGAACTTACTGCTGCTGCTTTACTGATGGCAGATAAGGAGAAAATTGAGACTCTTCTGTTGCTGCCATACTGATGGAAGATAATTGGTGACCTTCTGCTGTTGCTTTACTGACGGCAGATAATTGAAAAATTGGGAACCTACTGCTGCTGCTTTACTGATGGTAGATAATGAGAAAATTGGGACTCTTCTATTGCTGCCATACTGATGGCAGATAATTGGGGACCTTCTGTAGGTGCTTTACTGATGGCAGATAATGAAAAATTGGGAACCTTCTGCTGCTGCGTTACTGATGGCAGATAATTAAAAAAATGGGGATCTTCTGCTGCTGCCTTACTGATGGCAGATAATTAAAAAAATGAGGACTTTCTGCTGCGGTCTTACTGATGGCAGATAATTAAAAATGGAGAATTTTTTCTGCCGCCTTATTGATGGCAAATAATTAAACAATTGGGACCTTCTGCTGCTGCCTTACTGATGGCAGATAATTAACAAATTGGGGACTTTCTGCTGCTGCCTTACTGTTGGCAGATAATTGAAACATTGGGGACTTTCTGCTGCTGCCTTACTGTTGCAGATAATTTATAGGGTGACCCGAAAGTCCCTACCCATCCATATATTATTATCTTCTAGTTAGTTATGCAGGTATTAATAATTTTTGTCTTCTTTTTCAGAGAAAAAGTCCATTTACACTTGAAGAGCGTCTTGTGACCAGTACGTGGCTACATTACTAGTGACACCCTGGATACACTAAGATATATGGATGAGGACGGATTTATGGGCCACCCTGTATAGCAAACAGGTGGTATGGCATGCGGTTGCCACAAAGAAGTTGGATATACTTTTATTTAGTTTTTAAGGTAGGCAATTTGGTTTCGCGGGTCAATAAAAAAGTCGTTGGCGTGCCACGTTTGGCACGCCTGCCAAGGGTTGTTCAGGCCTCACCTAACCTAACCTGGCCAGACCTTACCCTAACTTTACCTAATCTAACCTAACCTAACGTAAACTGACCTAACTTAACTTTACCTAATCTAACCTAACCTAACGTAACCTGACCTAACTTAACTTAACCTAATCTAACCTAACTTATGTGTCAGGATGGATTCTTTTTTGAGTGGATTTGTACATTTCTGCCATCATATTTCTCTTCTTTACTCCTTGGATTAATATTTTGTTTTTTTTTGTATATTTGTGTTTGTTTAATGTTTTGTGTCCTTTTTTTTGTTCTTTAATAAAAGTTATCTTGCCGATTATTTCCTAAATATACCAGCCAGGCAATGGATTCGCCACTTCCCACTACATGGGGAGCTTGCGCTTCGCTGCTAAGATTAAAATTTAAAATCTAAAAAAAAAGCCACGGTTAAATTTGTATAAATTTTCTGAACTTTGCCAATTATAATAATTTTGAAAGGGAACTCTAAACTAAATTTCTTTCCATTCAAAATATCACGTTGCTAAAATATAGTTATAGAAGAAGATATATAAAAATAAATTTCCTGAACTTCACCATTTGTAATTCTTTGGATTTTAAAAAATTCACAAATTTCGATACTTATATTTATCTCTGAACTTCACCATTTTGTTTTTTGATATTATAAAAGAATTATTAGAAATAATTTTGATAAAAAACATAAGTCATAACCAAACTAAGAAGAAAGTATTATTCAAATACTCAAAAAAATCCCCTTGTTAAATTATAGAGTTAGTGATGATGATGAGTTTCTTGGTCATCAACTATGTTTTGGGGGAGAGGGGAGAGATTATCTGGGATTGAAATATCTTGGAGGTCATTAATTAGGAATTGTGTTCTTTGGATCGTTGTTGCAGATTGATCTTCGTATTTATATTGTTTGCTTCTTAATTATATTGTTTGCGTTTCAAAATTGTAACATTCTCTAATCCAATCAGAAGCCTTCTTAGATCCCTGTTTTCCTTTATTTGCTACTGGGTTAAGTTAGGTTAGGTAAGTTTTCATTATACAACTTAGATTAGGTCAGTTACGATTTGGTAAGTGTTAGAAGCAATTTAGTTTGTTTTACGAGGTTAGGTTACGATTTGGTAGGTAACTTCGTGTGTAAATAAAGAGGTTAAGATTTGGTAGGTAACTTTGTGTGTAAATAAAGAGGTTAAGATTTGGTAGGTAACTTTATGTGTAAATAAAGAGGTTAAGATTTGGTAGGTAACTTTGTGTGTAAATAAAGAGGTTAAGATTTGGTAGGTAACTTTGTGTGTAAATAAAGAGGTTAAGATTTGGTAGGTAACTTCGTGTATAAATAAAGAGGTTAAGATTTGGTAGGTAACTTCATGTATAAATAAAGAGGTTAAGATTTGGTAGGTAACTTTGTGTGTAAATAAAGAGGTTAAGATTTGGTAGGTAACTTTGTGTGTAAATAAAGAGGTTAAGATTTGGTAGGTAACTTTGTGTGTAAATAAAGAGGTTAAGATTTGGTAGGTAACTTTGTGTGTAAATAAAGAGGTTAAGATTTGCTAGGTAACTTTGTGTGTAAATAAAGCATTAAGGTGTGGGAAGGAGAGGGCATTTTTAGTGTCATCGATGCTTGTTGATCCATATCGCGGAAAATCACTAAAATGGAAAGGATGGTTATGACGTTTGATTAGTTTATCTTTGATTATGGTTAAATTTACACACATCGTGTACAAACGACGAAAGTTAAGCAAAGGTTAGGTTAGGTTTGGTTAGGTTTGGTTAGTTTTGTTTATTATGGTTAGGTTAGGTTAGTTTATGTTAGTTTTGGTTATTTTTGTTAGGTTAGGTTAGTTTTGGTTAGGTCAGGTTATGTTAGTTTTGGTTAGGTTAGGCTAGGTTAGTTTGAGTTAAGTTATGTTAGGTTTAGTTAGGCTATTTAAAACCACACAAACTATCACGCTTCTAAAGGTGGTTTCTTTATTCATAATTGGGGAAATGGTTCACTGCCATTTTTTCTCTCTTTAAAGATACACATTTAGTAATCAATGAACCTCTATCCCCCCCCCTCCTCCCTTCCATTCAATTCCCCCCCCCACGGAAGGGTCCTGCTCCCGCCCTGATGAGCGGTGCCCTCGAGCGAATCAATTTGAAGGAAGCTCCATAATCGCCATAAATCTCCATTTGAGGACGAATAAATCAAAGTGAACGAGGAAGGCCCGAGTCTCCCCCTCCCCTTACCCCCTCACCTCCAAAGACTCCTGACTCCCCCCCCCCCCACACACACACTCGTTGCTAGGATCGGGGTTAAACTGTTGCCATTGTCTCTAAAATGATTTGCATTTTTCAGATCTCAAGCTCTCAAATTAATCCACAATTTTTATAAACAAACTGAGATTAAAAAGAAAAAAAAACACTGATCTGGCGCCACCAACAAGGGCACATACACTAAAAACAAACAGTAGATACCAATTCGACAATATACATATATATTTTAGATGACTTAACGATTCTGGACACCGAACTCAACCCTTTCTTTCTCTCGTCTCTCTCTCTCTTTTGCAGTCTCTCTTTCCCCTACAAACACACCCTCTCTAGCTCTCTGTCTCTCTTGCTACATATAAACTTATCAATCCTTATGGATGATAAACCCCCGGCACTAAAAGAAGTAGAACAGAGAAACGGCCAAAGCCCTTCAACAGAAGAAATCTGACATTGAATGTTATATTATTCAATGCAAGGTCAAATAGAAACATGTTTTCAAAGTTTCGAACGTTAGTATCGATTAAAAACTCCGATATTATCCATATAACAGAATCGTGGATTCATTGCCACCGATGGATTCTATTTCAGATAGAATTGAGTCAGATGGCGGAGTTCTATTGAATGTCCGTGAAGATTTGTTTCCTATAGATTGTCGTAACTCTCCTTTTGAAGTAATGAGAATTAAACTATACCGAAAAAAAAATTTATATGTCAATTTGGTTTACAGAAAGTAACCTCAACTTCTGGAGGTAGATAATAAATTTTAGGAATTCATGACCAACATCAATAAAAATAAGATATCGTTGTTCATTTGGAGATTTTAATTGCGCTAAAGAAAATTGGCCTATGAAAACTGCCCACTCAGAGGGACAAAGATTGCTCGTTTCATAGATAAGATTTCGTAACTCGGTGGGCGCGAAAACAAACAAGAGGCAAAAATATACTGGCTTTAGTGTTATTAATAGATGATCAATTAATTCCAACTCTAAATGGAATAAATAGAATTGGTAATAGCAATCATAATCTAATCGAATCTGAAATTAATATTCCAAATGTTAGAAAAAATAGGTCAACATTAGTAAACGAAATTTTTAAAAAAACTAATTTTGCTGGGTTGAGGAAGAGTTTGAGCAATTATACCTTAAAAAGTGGAGCAATTAATGAAGTGTGGCATGAATTGTAAAACAATCCCCTCATATAAACAGGCTAAATTGATACCATTAAAAATCACTTACGTCAAAAATAGCAATGAACCTAAATGGTTATCCGCTGAAATAAAGAAAATCATTAAAGACAAAGATAAAGCGTATATATATATATATATATATATATATATATATATATATATATATATATATATATATATATATATATATATATATATATAAAGAGAGAGAGAGAGAGAGAGAGAGAGAGAGGGAGATAGAGAGAGAGAGAGAGAGAGAGAGAGAGAGAGAGAGAGAGAAAATACAAAAATCTAATAGGAGCAGATAAAAATCATGATGTAGAATTGAGAAGAAAAGAGAAATCTGAAAGCAAAAGAGTCAAACGAGCTCAGGAGATAAGTAGCCCGAAATTTAAAAAAAAAATTACAGAGAAGTTTTTTTTACTTTAGTAAATAGTAAAAAACCGCTAAAAACAGCATTGGCCCATCTAAGACAAATATGATATTTTACAAATTAACGATGTTGATGTAGCTAATATTTTAAATGAATACTTTGAATATGTTTAAAAAAACTATTAAAAATGCTGGCAATAGACAACTTGAATCAGTTAAATGCACTATCAACACTATAAGAAAGCTTATTGAGAAAATGAATAAATACAAATCTCCGGGACCAGATCAAATATATCCAAGAGTTCCCACAGAAATGAAAGATCAAGTGGCTGAACACCTAACGCAGATCTTAAATTATCATTAAAAAGTGGAATCGTTCCTCAAGATTGGAAGCTACAAATCTAATGCTAATATTTAAAAAAAGATGTAAAGAACTAGCTAGTAATTATCACCTAATATGTTTAACATCAGTAGTTGGGAAACTGCTCAAAACCTGTATTGCTGAGGAATTACTTGAGCATTTAGAAAAGAACAAAGTATTATATGATTCGCAGCATGGCTTTAGGAGACACAGCTCATTCTTTACAAATTTGTTAGATTTTTTTCACTATATTAATACAGAGTATGACGGTAAGAGATCAGTGTGTTTTTGCTTTATTATTAAAATTTCTTGGTCGTGTCTATTTTTCAACATTGCTAGGTATATTTTTCACTTTTCTAAGCCCGGAAACGGGTAGGAGAGCTGGGTGGGGAGAGCCTTATTCTTTGCTACACTTTCTCTTACCCTGTAGGTTAGGGGCTTTCCAAAATAGTACCTCCACGGTATGGTCAGCAATGTGCTTTGAGGTACTACTATTTCTTATGACTCCTTGTAACACACTCTCTCTCCCTCTCCTCTCTTTCTCCTCTTTATCCTTCTCACTCTCTTTCTTGCTCCCTCTCTCTCCTTCTTTCTGTCTCTCTATCTCCCCTCTCTCCCCCCTCCCTCCCGCTCTCTCTCTCTCTCTCTATCTCCTTCTTTCTCTCCCTATCTCCACATGTCTCTCTCCATATGCCTCTCTGTGTGTGTACGTGCGCGCGTGTGTGTCTCTTCGCTCTCTTTCCTTCCCAACCGCTCTCCTGCAGAGACGTGAAATTTATGTGCTTCGAACGAATTTTCCATTTGTGTTTTCCTTAATTGGATAAAGTATCACTTGTGCCCATGAGCTCCCGTGTGGTGCAAGATGTGAAATCGCCATGAGTCAGATAAATATAATTACAATCCGTCACAAGGTCATCCGCTGTCGTCTCGCTAATAACTCCCCAAATCCTCGATGTAATCGTAAAATCTCGTGAATTAACATGCCTGTCGTCAAATTTGATTGTGTTAATTGTGGAGTTTCTTTTAATAAAGAAATTGATGTACCTATTATCCCAAACAACGTTAGAATATGCCGGTTATGACTAATATATCAGGCTTTTGAAGAAGAGTTACACGGTGAATTGAGAGGCTTTACCGACTCAAAGCGAGGAATTGACGAGATGGCAAACGGATTTCTCTCAACCACTGATGGGGTACGAGGAAGGGAAAATTGTATTAAAAGGTGTGAATCCGGCTGTATAGAAAGAAATGCTAAACATGATATAGTTAGTGAACATACGTGTATCCTAAATTCATATGCACACTCGGAATCGCAATTTATGAATGTCTAAAACAGAGCTCGACCAACGCGACTTTAAGAGAATTTTGATGCTCCCAGTTCAAACCCTTTCGCATTACTGACCACAATCGAAGTGGAAGCAGAAAGCATCCTGATCGGGTAATCCTCAATAAAAAATCAGGATACTGAATTTGTCCACGTAAACGAAGTAATTGTAGGAAAGTTTGTCTTCGCAGCGGTTGCATAAACAACGTAACACAAGAGAGAGAGGCAGTTTGAACGGGCAGAGTGAGGACCGCGCAATCATTCACCGATTTGACACAGCCCCAAACAAAATTGTAAATCGAGCCAAGGATCTAATCAAATCGGCTAATATAAAACGAATAAAGTAGGGGTAATTAGGATTATTCCACGATTAAATGCGAGTTTGAGAATCAGTCAAAGTCGATTTATACTAATGAATGCCTAAAACGTTTGTATCAGGTAATGGGAGTTTAAATTTATAACTTCTAGAACGATTTTGCAGATCAACCAACCCTTTTTCACAAATATGACATTCATTTTAACGAAATAGGTGATTCATGATTGGGAATACTCATCGATAAACGTATATGTGATCTTTATGGCCCTGAAAGCATTTTTCCCCGAAGCTCTGCTGAACCAAGCATAATAATCACCACGTTGGCCGATACGCGTGAGAATCAGAGTCAGAGAAATGATCAGAGCCTCCAGGAATTAGTCGCATCATCTTAAGAGAAAAATTCAATTGCTTTTACATAAACGCACAAAGCATAATAACTAAATAACTCGAATTTAAAACGTCAGTCGGATTGGAAGACTGAAGTTATTCTAATCACAGAAACATGGCATAATACCTCTCTAGAGACTTTAAAGAAGAATTTGACATTGAGGGTCATAGTCTTTAAAATCAAAATAGGAAGCCTTGAAGAGTTAGATGGGGGCTCTTAATTTATATGAAAGCAAATATAATCTGAAGTAGGGCGATATAAAAAATAAATATATGGAAATGAAAATTTTAGGAGTTGAATTAGTTACGAACGCTAGATTAACATCGTAAATGTCTAACGAACGAGAGCCCTAATCGAATGAGAGAATAGAAAATTGTTTGATTGTCTCTGTTGTATTGCTAGAGGAAACACAACAATCATATGCGGTGATTTGAATTTTACAAACGGCGACTTTATTACAAACACGTCGGACAGTGAAGGAGAAAAACTAATGGTCTTTATCCAAGATAACTTCCATTTTCAAAAGGTCGAGGAACCAACAAGGGGCCAAAATATCCTCGATTTAGTTCTAACCACGGATAAAAATTTAGGGCAAAACGTCCAAGTTGGGGAGCCACTGATGAAGAGCGACCATAACACGATTAGATTTCATATAGAGGCAAGCGTATTCGTAAGTGACAGCTACCAACTTGTTTCGTTGTTCGAAACATGTAATTTAACCAGTTTCGTGACCGTATACTAACCTACGATTGAGATAACTCATAATTAAATATGGGCACACATGATATGTACCTATTCATAGTTTCAGCGGGCAATGCTAACGGTAGATTGTGATTTAGTTACACATGTAAGAATTAAAAAGCGTAATCAATGTAGAGCGTCATGGTTGACAGTCGAAATTTTAAACTCTATATGGGAGCAAAAGCGACGATATTTAATACAAAAAAAATAACCTTACGGAGTCAAATCAAGCCAGTTTCATTAAATAAAGAAGACGGGTAAAGAAAGCTATTAGAATAGCGAAGAAAGCACATGAAAAAGATATAGCAGATAACTATAAAATAGAGCCAAACCTATTTTATGCATGCTTTAATAGTAGAAAACCACCCAGTGAGATTATAATACAGTTAAGGAGTAAAGAGAGGCACCTATCAGATAGCATGGAAGAAACTGTTAAGATACTAAGCTATCATATGGTAAGTGTCTTTACTGTCGAGAACAAGACACAGTTAAATACATTCATGAAATACTTTTAAGCAAAGATAGGATGCTCTCTGACGTGCGAGTAAGAGAATGGGAAATTAATACCTATATAAATAAAATGAAACAACCTAAGGCAGCAGAGCCAGACGGTGTATACTCGATGCCCTTCAAGCAATTAAGATGCAACGGCTAAAACCTCTGAAAATGAGATTTAATCGTTCTATAGGTAACGAGGAAAGCTCCAGTTGAGTTCGAGATAGCTAATATCACGTCAATCTTTAAAAATGGAGACAAATCCAATCCCAGTAATATTCGTCCTATTAAACTTATGTCGGTAATTGGTAAAGTCTTAGAATCGATAATCAGGGACAGGATGGCAGCTGATCCCTTGGTTAATAATCTAATCTAAAATAATATGCATAGTTTTAGAAAAGGAAGATCATGTCTAATAAATCTGCTGGAATTCTTTTACTAAATGATCTCCATCTACGACAATAACAGAAGAGTAGACATACTTTAGACGACTTTCAAAGAGCGTTTAATACTGTACAGCATGAGAGGTTTTAAAATAGAAGCCCACGGAATAGAGGGGGAGATTCTTAAGTGGATTAAACACTGGTTTGGCAATCGCTCACATAGGGCAGTCTTAAATGGGATAAACTCATACTTTGCCCCAGTAACCAGTGGGCTCCCATAATTGTCTGTTTTCACCCATTTATTGTATATATAAATATATAAATATATATATATATATATATATATATATATATATATATATATATATATATATATATATATATATATATCAGAGGCGAGTCCTGGTCATCAGGGTCAATCGGGCTCATCACAGATTTCGCATTAGAAAAATGTATAAAAGAAGGTAAGAGATGTAATGCACACCGCAGACTTATATGTGGACTGATAATTTAACAATAAGACAGAAATATAGTTTTAATATAAAAATTACTCACTTCATTTATACATGAACTCCAGTCGTCTTGGTTTGATGGTGAACTCGTATAATATCCTGTAGTGTAGCGCCTTTTTCTTGTCCAAGTCGTTCAAACTGCTTTTTACGATAGAAATACGAGCAGTATGTATTTCTCCATTTTAAGTTAAGGGTAAAAATAAAGCAACCCTGCAAAACACAACTGATCTTTACACACAGGTGCACAGAATAACAGCAACCAAATAACGACAGCGGCGTTCACAACAAACATTAGCCAGAGACGGATCTGCCTGTCGCCTGTACTGTACTCTTGACAAGAGATGCTAGTTAGTATTTTACACCTACCAGGCTCGTTCGTATTAGCCCGTGTTGCTGGATAATTTTTCGTTCCTTTACGAATATTGTAGAACTGAAACCTTTCATAGACTCAATTTAAATCCTAATCCTATAGAAATTTATTGTTTCAAGAAAACATAGAATTTTAATTACTTTTAATTTTTAAGATTATAGATAACAACTCGGCCTGTAACTTCTGAGCCCGAGTCAAGCGCGTGTGAGCGATGTCGAGAGAACGTCTGCTACGAATGATATTTTTTGACACAGGGCACCTCTAAGACGACCGGCAGATACTGAACGAAAATATATGAACTGCGACTACGCTCAATAAAGGGAGCCCGAGTTATTATTGGCTGCAATTACTTACTTGAAGTCAGTGTTGGCAGAAAATAAATCAGCTTTCAAATACACATACAAACACGCACACACATACATACATATATATATATATATATATATATATACATATATATATATATATATATATATATATATATATATATATATATATATATATATATATATATATATATATATATACGACCTTGATAACGAGTGAGTTAATTAGTAAAGTTTCTGAATTCGCAGACTACACCAATATAGAAAATAGAAAATAGTGCTGCAGCTAAATACGATGAGCGAGACCTAAACAAAATGAAAAATGAAGTTTAGCATACGTAAATGCAAAGTCATGCAAAAAGGATATACAAATCTGAAAACGAATTGTCCTATTAGTGGTCAGCTCTTAGAATCCATAGACCTGGAAATAACTAAAAAAGCAAATCGACTGCTAAGATACAGCGCATGGAATTTATCTTATAAGTATAGACACAATATTAGCCTTATATAAATCATTAGTTTGGCCACATCTAGAGTACGCATTTCAATTTTGGTCTACGAGCCTTAGCAAAGATGTGGAAATACTAGAAAGAGTACACCTTAGGAGCAAACCTCATGAAGAAAGACTTCGCTCCCTAAACCTATTATCCCTTGCGAGTAGATGTTTAACGCAGACGGCTGATAGAGCTTTTTAAAATCGTAAAGTTTTTTACCAACAAGAATTACTCGCTATTATTCGAGATGGATTCTAAACCGAATACCCGTCAAAGTGGATTAGAATTAGTCAACGAGCAATTCAAGAGTGGCATAGCACAAAATCTTTTTAGCTATAAAATCATTCAAACGTGGAGAAGGCTACGCGACCGAGTAGTGAAAACTACTTCGGTTGATATATTAAAAAACAGAGTGGACGAGTATTATTCGCGTGTAAATGTAACCTAGTAGGAGCAGGGATGGAGAGTTGTGAAGTAACGAAGTACAATTACGTAAGTACTATACTCAAGTAACTTTGTTATATATTTTACTTCCTAAAAAGTACTCGCTGATTCATTTTGCCCAATCACAGACGTAGAAGCAAAAGAAGGACGATGACTAATCACAAGCGTATACTCTGGTTTGAACCAATCATAAGCGCTTGTTCATGAATGGACCAATCACATGCATCCTTTCATAAACGATTGACAATTCATTTGTCTCTCCCGCTTTCCCGCTTGATAGAGGGCGTCAGATTGCTGAGATGCTGGAGGATGCTGAACTTATTGTTGCTGCTATTTTATTGCCAAAATTTAAGAACATTTGGACAGACGATGACAATATCATCAATAAATGTATCATTTTAGGCTAAATTCAGATTTTAAGTAATAAGATTGCAGAAGAGAAAGCATTCAACCACACATAATTATTTTGTGAACTAATCACAGTTTGTTTCAGGTTTCTGTTATAATGCAAAGAGCCTTGCTTGATTGAAACCTTTCTATAAGTAAACCGATTTTTATTCACAATGTTGTTTGGGTTCATAATTTATTTTCTACCATTTTAGGTTTAGGATACATCAACCTGTGTCTGGAGAATAAATCTAGTGTCACTGAAGAGGTGATTAATGCCGGTAATAGTAACTCAGATGATGAAGATTTTTTTCAATAGAAACAAAACCCAGCCCTGAGTTACAAAAGAAATTGACAGGTACTTGTCATGCCCAGGTAGTGATATAGAAATCCTGAGGTGTTTTCTTGCAATGTAGGATATTTCAATTAAGTTAAATACCCCCACTACCTGCATCTGCTGCTTGTGAGCGCCTGTTTAGCTCTGTAGGACTAATTTTTGCCCCTAAAACGTTCGCGGTTAGATAGCCAGGAGTTTGAAAATCAGTTGATTGTGAAACTGATTAAAAGTAATTAATTCCTTTCTATATTTTTTACATAATAATTAGTTTAGTTAACCACTCTTATATTCTGGAATTCTGTTAAACTGGATAATTTTGTAGAGTTAATTTTACTTTTCTTATAAACTAGAATTTCTGATCAATAGATGGATATTTACAGCTTAATTATTAAGTCTAGTTAAACTGAATTCCAATATATAAGGGGCACAGCGGGTATAAAAGAGTTTACTGTACAGTATATTGAATAGTTTCTGAGGTGATGGGTACTTTACTATTTGCCGCTACTTTTTACTTTCACTACTTGAGTACTTAATTAATAAGATACTTGTACTTAAGTACATATAAGTTGGGGTACTTTTTATTTAGAACTTAAGTGTTTCATAGATAATTCAGGACCACGAACTCTTTGATGTTCATTAACAGTCCTGTCCACTGGACCCCAGAGGTACGGCGTTCAGGCCCACCGGTGTGTGGACATGCCCTAGAGCTCACCAACCGCTGTGCACCCCCTCACTTCCTTGTGTGTTCTGCCTTTTTAGGCAAAGGCCTGAGGAAGGATACTTCGATCACAAACCAAGATCGGGAGTGCCTATAGGCGAGCACCAACAGACCGGTGTCTCAGTAGCTCCCTGCAGCCGAGGATGAATCCTAGCCGTCTCGAGTCTCTCCTGCCACCAGGGTCCTTCTCCCCTTGGTCAAGATTCTACGTCCGAAGACTGCATACATTCCTACCCGTTGGTTGGTAGTCATGAACAGCAAAGAATGAAGTTCGTTTTCGTTCTTTGATTCTTTTTAGGTCGGATTCAGAATACGGTTCAATTTAGCAGAAAAGGTGCAGTACTCGCTCCAAGCTCGTGCGCTGGGTGTTAAGGTTTGGGCCCATCTATTTGATGGGAAGAGCGTCCATAATCTTCAGGTGGCGAATGTCCAAATTTCTTCTGAGGATGGTAGTGTTTGTAACCAGAATTCTTCTTGTAATTTGTTCGTTGTGCTTTTCGTTGTAGTGTGCTTATTATTCCTCGTTCTTGCAAGTTCATCGTTATGCGTCGGCTGAGGGTAGTAGTGGTCATACCAATATATATTGATTGTTTAGATGAGGCTTACATTCCTCATGGGGGCATTCGAATTTGTACACCAAATATGTAGCCTTTTGGATGGATTGTTTTTCACAGAGGTTGTTTCTCATTAATAAGTTTCTGACTTTTGTGTTTTGATAGTATTTTTCCTAGAGAAAACATATTGCCATTTTCTTGGATAGCGTTCCTTTGAATGATATATTGTAGTATTCTTTCGTCTGTTTTCTAGCATCCGTCATTTGTTTCTTTCAGTAGAGTGGTATTATTTTTTCCTTTTCTTTTTCTTCTCCTACCTCAAACTTTGAGTTAATAAGGTTCTTTTGTAATTTGTCAAATTCTTTGTTTGAGTAGCCATTGTCAATTCAGATCAGTTTGAATCGTAGGAATTCTTCGTCAAGTGTGTTCCACATCAAGCAGTTCTTGATAGTTCTTCCTATGTATGAGCTCATTACCGAATTTTTTATAGTTCTCGGTGAAATCACATTTGGTGTTAAGGCATCGAACGAAGTTTGTTCCTGTTCGATAGACGGTGGTGGTAATTTTCAGTCACTGTTCTGTTTTACGTCTACATCGAAGAAGGAAATACGACAGCTTGCACTCACCTCGTATGTGAATCTGACTGGGATTCTAAGATCCTTTTGAGTTGTAGTTTGTATACTCCGTGATGTCTATTTTCAAAGTTCAGTCTATCTTGATGGAAGCGCTTCTCTTGCCCCTCTGAGTACGTTCCAATATTCTACTTGGAACATGCTGCACTTATTTGTCCATAGCTTTTTACTAAGTTCTCGAAACAGTTACATATAATTATCAGATTTGCGGTTGCTCCAAAAGCCCCGATACACCGAAACTAAACGGTTCCTGGCTTCTTTTTCCTTTCAGTAAGCTTTTCAGGGAATGCTGAAAACTGTATGATTTTTCTGATTTGTAGTCCAGCAAAGACACCAGCTTTTACCTTTGCCTTAAAGAGTTTGGGAAAGAAATTATGAAGGTACTTGAAGGTTGCAACCTTTTGTTGAGAGCTCTAACAAACTGCCTTATGAGACCTAGTTTTAAATATAGTGGTGGAAACAACACCTTTTGAGGGTGTATCAATTGCTCTGGCTTGAAATTAAGCTCTCCAACAGGGAACTCAGTCCTTTATGGCCAGTGCTTCTTGTGGTAATGCGTTGTGATATCCCTACTGTCCCAAGGAGAGAGATGACATGGAAACTTGGTAAAACCTCCCTGGAGACCCATCGAGAGTTCTGTCATTTTGAAGTCTCAATTCACAGCCATCTTCCTTATAATTCTAAGCTTGTTGCAGGATCTTGACATTGTTGTAGTCATCCTCGAGATATCCTGAATGAACCAAGGAAAGGAATGGATGCTTATTCTAATTATGGAGAGGTACAGTTTTAATGCTTCTTGAGGATCTGTCAATTAAGAGCTTCCACTCATTTGGATTATATATAATTCCAAATACATCAAACAGACAAGATACATCATTGCAGTAACATAGCTCAGCTTGATAAGTAAAGAATCTTGAGAACACAATTATGTCGTTTCATTGGCTCGTCGTCGCTTTCACATTTTCACTAAACAAATCCAACTCTTTGAGTGTGGGAGTCAAAAGCTCAGCATTTGACTTTGACAAGCCAAGATCTCTGACAATGGTATTAAAGTCCCTTTGGTTTAGATAGTCTGGATTCCTCTCAACAACCTCATTCAATCTAGAATGTTTTGGAAGGTTTCCTTATAACAAATATTATTCTACAACATTCCAATGCTTACAATTTTCTACCATGCTTTGAAAAAATGAAAGCCTACAGACTTTCATATATACTCAATTTTCCCCCCAAAGTAATAATAACCATAGCATTATTTTTCAAATGGGTAAATTTAGAAATTCAGTGCTTTCTTGACGTGTGGGAGTAAATTTATTACACTGTACAACAAATTTTAGTGCCGAGAAAACCGTCATATTTGGTTAGATGCAGGCATGGGCGAAATTTAGCGCGAGATGTTCGGATTTACCTACAAAAGCAAAGTTTTGTGATCAAAATATACTTTTTTCATTTACTTAAGTTTCAAACAACTGGGAAGTAATACTTTTAACTCAGGAACAAGAAAAAAAAGTCAAATTTTGTTACACAGTAATAATCAAATCGAACAAAAGAAAGTTGATTTTATACTCATAAACATTCCAACTTAGTTCCTCTTCGGATAGCACAATACAAGATGCGTTTCCATACACTTACCAATCCTTTTCTAATTGTTTTCTTTTTGTTTCCCTTTTGAATATTTGACAAATTTAACTTCCTTTACTACCCTCGAAAATTATTTATAGTAGATTTTTAAAAGACACCAACTTTGTTATTAAATTGTGTTACATAATCCACTCGTATCCTCTAAATCTAATTTTAACTAAAGTTCAACAAATAAATCTTTTGGGTAAATCATTTTAATGCTTTTTGTTGATGTAGGCAGAGCTCTTACATCTTTTTATGTTAATCATTTTAATTTTTTTGTATAGAGCTCCCTAAAATCTTTTTGGTTAATCCTTTTATATATATATATATATATATTTTATATATATATATATATATATATATATATATATATATATATATATATATATATATATATATATATATATATATATATATATATATATATATATATAAGACCTTTTTAGCGAATCTTTTTAATTCTTGATACAGAGAGCCCTAAGAATTTGGAGTAAATCTTTTTAATTCTTTTTCTTTATATAAAGAAAGAGTCTTAATATCTTTTTGCTGAATCCTTTTCATTCTTTTTCATTATATATAGAAAGCTCTATCATATTTTTAGTGAATCCTTTTAATGTTGCGTTTTCTATATATAGAGATAGCCCTAAGATCTTTTGGTGAATCTTTTTATGGTTTTTCTTTATATAAAAAGACCCAAGATCTTTTTGATGGATTTTTTGAATTATTTTTCTAAATATAGAGAGACCTTTAAGATCCTTTTGGTGGATCCTTTCACTTTTTGTCTTTATATATAGAGAATCCTAAGATCTTTTTGATTAATTCTTTTTCTTTATAGAGAGAGAGAGAGTCCTAAGATCATTTGATCAATCCTTTTAATGTTATTTCTTTTGTCGAGAGAGTTCTAAGATATTTTTATCGGTCCTTTTAATTCTCTTTCTTTATATAATAGAAAGCCCTAATATCTTTTAGTGAATTCTTTTAATGTTTTCTCTTTATATTCAGAGAACCCTAAGATCTTTTTGGTTAATTCTCTTAATGTTTTTTCTTTAGATACAGATAACCCTAATATCTTTTGGATGAATGTTTAAATTCTTTTTCTTTATATAGAAAGCCCTAATATCTTTTCGGTGAATCTTTTTAATACTTTTTTCGTTATACAGCGAGCTTTAAGATCCTTTTGGTGAATCCTTTTAATTATTTTTATAGAAGGTTTTGATGAATAATTTTTAATTCTTTTTATTTTATAGAGAAAGCCGTTAGGATCTTTTTGATTAATCCTTTTTCTTTATATACAGACAAACCTAACAGCTTTTTGCTAGATAATTTTAATTATTTTTCTTTATATAGAGAGAACCTTAAGATCTTTTTGGTAAATTATATTAATTTTTTTCTTTATAAAAAAAACCCTAAGATTTTTTTTTTTTGTGGGGGGGATTCTTTTAATTCTTTTTCTTCATAAAGATAGAGCGCTAAGATATTTTTGATGAATACTTTCAATTCTTTTTCTTTATATAGAGTCCTAATATCTTGTTCGTGAATCATTTTAATTTTATTTCTTTATATAGAGAGAGCTCTAAGATAGTTTGGATGAATCTTTTTAATTTCTTTTCTTTATAGGAAGAGCCCTAAGATATTTTGGCTGAATTCTTTTCTGTATATAGAGACCTCAAAGAGCGTTTCGATAGATCATTTTAATTCCTTTTCTCGATCTAGATAGATCCTAGTATCTTTTTGTTGAATCCTTATATTTTTTTATTATATAGAGGCAGCTCTAAAATATTTTTAGTGAATCTTTTTCCTTTCTATTTCTATAGATAGAAAACCTTAAGATTTTTTTAACAGGGCTATCTGGCGACTGTCTTCAAGGGCCTAAGTCGCCATAATTAAAATTGCAGCCTAGTGCGAGGCTACTCTAAAATTCCCCCGAACAAAGCTAACAAATAATAAAAAAACCCTTGAATTACTCATTCCTATTTTCGAACAGGAAGATGGGCGTTACGCCCGAAACGTTATTTCTCTCTCCTCCCCCACCCCGAATAAATCACATGAACATGAACGTCCTTTGTGTCCTTACCTTAGAATGAACTAATATAGAACTTGGTTTTTAGATAGAGACGGGTACCTTGCACACATGAACATGGACGTCCTTTGTATCCTTAACTTAGAATGAACTAATATATAACTTGGTTTCTAGATAGAGACGGGTATCTTGCACACATGAACATGAACGTCCTTTGTGTCCTTACCTTAGAATGAACTAATATAGAACTTGGTTTCTAGATAGAGACGGGTACCTTGCACACATGAACATGAACGTCCTTTGTGTCCTTACCTTAGAATGAACTAATATATAACTTGGTTTCTAGATAGAGACGGGTACCTTGCACACATGAACATGGACGTCCTTTGTATCCTTACCTTAGAATGAACTAATATAGAACTTGGTTTCTAGATAGAGACGGGTACCTTGCACACATGAACATGAACGTCCTTTGTGTCCTTACCTTAGAATGAACTAATATATAACTTGGTTTTTAGATAGAGACGAGTATCTTGCACACATGAACATGGACGTCCTTTGTATCCTTACCTTAGAATGAACTAATATATAACTTGGTTTCTAGATAGAGACGAGTATCTTGCACACATGAACATGGACGTCCTTTGTATCCTTACCTTAGAATGAACTAATATATAACTTGGTTTCTAGATAGAGACGGGTATCTTGCACACATGAACATGAACGTCCTTTGTGTCCTTACCTTAAAATGAACTAATATAGAACTTGGTTTCTAGATAGAGACGGGTACCTTGCACACATGAACATGAACGTCCTTTGTGTCCTTACCTTAGAATGAACTAATATATAACTTGGTTTCTAGATAGAGCTCGGTACCTTGCACACATGAACATGGACGTCCTTTGTATCCTTACCTTAGAATGAACTAATATAGAACTTGGTTTCTAGATAGAGACGGGTACCTTGCACACATGAACATGAACGTCCTTTGTGTCCTTACCTTAGAATGAACTAATATATAACTTGGTTTTTAGATAGAGACGAGTATCTTGCACACATGAACATGGACGTCCTTTGTATCCTTACCTTAGAATGAACTAATATATAACTTGGTTTCTAGATAGAGACGAGTATCTTGCACACAGGAACATGGACGTCCTTTGTATCCTTACCTTAGAATGAACTAATATATAACTTGGTTTCTAGATAGAGACGGGTATCTTGCACACATGAACATGAACGTCCTTTGTGTCCTTACCTTAGAATGAACTAATATATAACTTGGTTTCTAGATAAAGACGGGTATCTTGCACACATGAACATGAACGTCCTTTGTGTCCTTACCTTAGAATGAACTAATAT
The DNA here is from genome assembly GCA_963969495.1 of Ceratothoa steindachneri. Classification (NCBI taxonomy): domain Eukaryota; kingdom Metazoa; phylum Arthropoda; class Malacostraca; order Isopoda; family Cymothoidae; genus Ceratothoa; species Ceratothoa steindachneri. The sequence continues at coordinate 51,779,527 of OZ018334.1, forward strand.
ATAACTTGGTTTCTAGATAGAGACGGGTATCTTGCACACATGAGCATAAACGTCCTTTGTGTCCTTACCTTAGAATGAACTAATATATAACTTGGTTTCTAGATAGAGACGAGTATCTTGCACACATGAACATGGACGTCCTTTGTATCCTTACCTTAGAATGAACTAATATAGAACTTGGTTTCTAGATAGAGACGGGTATCTTGCACACATGAGCATAAACGTCCTTTGTGTCCTTACCTTAGAATGAACTAATATATAACTTGGTTTTTAGGTAGAGACGGGTATCTTGCACACAAGAACATGGGCGTCCTTTGTATCCTTACCTTAGAATGAACTAATATATAACTTGGTTTCTAGATAGAGACGGTATCTTGCACACATGAGCATAAACGTCCTTTGTGTCTTTAAATTAGAATGAACTAATATATAACTTGGTTTTTAGGTAGAGACGGGTATCTTGCACACAAGAACATGGGCGTCCTTTGTATCCTTACCTTAGAATGAACTAATATATAACTTGGTTTTTAGGTAGAGACGGGTATCTTGCACACAAGAACATGGACGTCCTTTGTATCCTTACCTTAGAATGAACTAATATATAACTTGGTTTCTAGATAGGGAACGGGTATCTTGCACACATGAACATGAACGTCCTTTGTGTCCTTACCTTAGAATGAACTAATATATAACTTGGTTTCTAGATAGAGACGAGTATCTTGCACACATGAACATGGACGTCCTTTGTATCCTTACCTTAGAATGAACTAATATATAACTTGGTTTCTAGATAGAGACGGGTATCTTGCACACATGAACATGAACGTCCTTTTTGTCCTTACCTTAGAATGAACTAATATATAACTTGGTTTCTAGATAGAGACGGGTATCTTGCACACATGAGCATAAACGTCCTTTGTGTCCTTACCTTAGAATGAACTAATATATAACTTGGTTTCTAGATAGAGACGAGTATCTTGCACACATGAACATGGACGTCCTTTGTATCCTTACCTTAGAATGAACTAATATAGAACTTGGTTTCTAGATAGAGACGGGTATCTTGCACACATGAACATGAACGTCCTTTGTGTCCTTACCTTAGAATGAACTAATATAGAACTTGGTTTCTAGATAGAGACGGGTACCTTGCACACATGAACATGAACGTCCTTTGTGTCCTTACCTTAGAATGAACTAATATATAACTTGGTTTCTAGATAGAGACGGGTATCTTGCAAGCACATTGTTCTTAAAATTTTATGAAATTTGCTGTATTCACCTTTTTGGTTTTCCGGTGTCCGTTCCAAGAAACTCTCGCAGATGTCACTTTTAAAACTTTTGATGTCTCATGATATAACCCACTGGCCTATTTTTTTTTTTTTTACAGCACTTGCGTACGTTATTTTGATGGTTTCGTGGAATTTCCATTATAAAATCCTTCTCATCTGTGAACACTCTTAACATCAACTGAAAAATTATCCAAAGACGATCTACTCCTTCCTTTCATTTTATCCTTCCCATTATTGATTTTTTCCTGAAGTGGGGATTCTTTCTAATGTTTTTAGATTCCGTAATTTCACTACGTGTTGCATAAAACTCGAGTCAATATTTAGATTTTTTGCAATTTTCCGTTGCAAGAGTCCTTGGTTCGTCTTCTTGACAGAAGATTTGATCAATTATGTAATTCACATTTTCGGGAACTGTATCTGATTTAGGCCCACCATTTCCCGGTTTCTTGGTGATGGTTCCTGTATTCCTGTTCTTATTAGTAGGATTACTTTTAGTTTTAAAAAAAATGTAAATTTAAAAATACGATGATGAGTATTCTTAAATATAAATATAAGCAAACCCACATATAGATTTTGGATCTCTTGTCGGGATGTATTATAAAAATCTTAATATCTCATTAAGGCATGTGGAAGTGATCGAATTATTTTGGCCTCATAAACACACTTCCTCCGCACGGTTAAGTAGAGCGTTGTTCCTTGTCGCTGTGAAACGAAGACTGGGGAAAAAAGTTTTCGTTTTGCTGTCAACTAAAAAAAAGAAGGCTTACATCTAAATTATTATCAGTTAAGTTTAAATTAATTTCTTAATTCATATTGCTATATAGCTTTAAAATTCTTCAAATTTAAAGTAGGCTTTCTTAGAGTAAAATTAAGATATGTATCGTAAATACATAATATAACGTTTTTACTACTCTCAAAAGCGATATTTATAGATTCTTGCATTTTAGTTTCAAAGTTAAGGTGAAATATTTAACTCTGGTCTTAGCATTAAGAAACAAAAATTCTCTTTAAAGGGTTAATCAGTTTCATATTACAAAGTTTATTTTCTAACATTCCTAATTTTAGGATTAAAAGTTTTTCCTATAACATTTCTAAAGTTCCTTTCATAGCATCCTTGAAAAATTCAAATCCAGACATCATTTCAAAAGTCATTCTAAAAATATTTTATAATCATACAAAGCCCTTCATTTATTCGTGTTTTTTTTCCTAATAACATAACCTATTCATTTTATGTTTCAATTATCATTGAGAATGATTGAAAATGTGCATTAAATTTTAAAATGATTGATGGGGCAATTGAAAGTGACTCATGAGTTCATCTATTCCACACAACCAACGCCAGAAGTATAATTCTCTCCATTCTCTTCTTCAGATGCTTTTCCAGGCATGGGGTCATGTGACATTCCTCTAGCCGCATATGACGAGTTGTTCTATCTGGCACTCAATTTTCCGGTACAGAGGGTTTCAGCAATCAATTGGGACAGAGCCCTCCTGCGAACCGTGCCTAATGAAAAAAGCATAAGCATTTCTTTTGAGGCGCCATCCATAGGACAACAGCAGGAAGTGGTTAATCCAACTTTTTAAACACACAAAAAGACATTCAACTGAAGCACTTTCACACAAATATGTTCTCGTATCATTACTGTCCAACAATTCATTTGAGTAATTCTAACTCCGCCTCCTGGAGATATAAACCTCAAACTAGCCCCTTTGAAAATATCTCAGGATAGTCATTCATTACTACCTGTTCATCATTACAGTATCCAACTATAAGCTATTGACCTATTTTCACAAGATTGGTTGCGTTTACAATTGCATCATGCGCTGCGCACGACGTAAAGCGACAATCTCGGCAACCCTTCGACTCGTGGCAGCCGTGGCCTCACGGATACCACGAACCAGGGGGTGCTGAGATTACAATGTCTCGAGAACACAGGGCTCTCTGTGGGACGCTATAAATTACGACCCGGTCTCAGAGCCGGGGACAATGTGTTATCTCCTGTACAGATCAGTCTATTGCAACCTGCTTAGCCGTGAAGGTGTAGCCTTTCTAGTGACTAAAGGCACGTATTCCTGCCATTAAGAAGTCAAGTGGAGTTCGAAATATCATGGAAGCTTTTCCTCGATCAACGAAATTTATACAGGTTGAAATCGTTTGGACGACGGCTGTAGCACTTAAATGCATATAGCTTCACTCCATCGGCCATCTCGCACGCGGCTCTAGTTTAAAAAAACAGTGCTGTATTCAAAACGGCCTGATATTCGAGTAACGGAAGCCAGGTCTGCTGCGATGAAGGTGGCGGAGAAGAATTCAACAGCCTCATCGACCAAGCTAAACTCCTCGACTAATTTAGTGGTCATTCACTTCCTCGAATGCGGATCACGGCCCTCGATCCAAGAACAGGTGAGGTGGCTTCTCGTGCAACAGAGGGTGGCAAAAAATATTTGAAAGTGGATTTGCTCGATACCATGGAGGTCGTCAACCAAACCACCTTCCAAACTGAAGTTGTGCAGAAGGAGAACACAGGGGTAGGTCAAGGAAAGAAAACAAAGCCTTCTGTGACATTGATTTGTTAAGCACACTGATCTCCAACTCTTCGACCAGTTCCGCAATGATTTCGCCCCTGGGATTGATCCACTGCATCTTTGGCTGTCGGCCAGCTCATTTCCGCTGATGCCCACATGGTGCGAGTACCAGCAAAGCTTTATATTGCGTACGGAAGAATATTTCATAGGTTATGGCAATTGCTAGAGTAATTTTATGTAGAAGGATCCCCTAGAATAATATTATTTCCCCACCTCCTAAGATATTACTTCGGGAGAGAAAGCGAGCCATTACTCCCACCCCTTCCGACTCCACCCTTTTTGGACTTGCCGCTAGGTTATCGCAAAATTCACACCGAGGCATGACGCTGAAATTGAAGGCTACATCCCCGCCGTCTCACCCCACATCCCCCTCTCGGGGCGGGAGATTACTCATCTATTTTGTAGGTTCATCGTGAACAGCTTTTATGGCTCCAGCCGCTGGTCGTCCATCTGGCCCGCTGATCCCTGCCCCTGACGCTTGTCCGAAAGGAGACGCTTGATTTCACGGCCGATAACGAGGGCTCGAGAAAGCCTCTCTCTTTCTCCCTGTTTTTGAGAACTCCGGGTATATATGCACCCTCTCAAGGATTACAGACAGATTTGGTTAGATGACACTTCCCCGAAAGGAGTTGGATTCAATGAAGCTCTCTCCCGAGATGTGTGAGTGACGGTCGCAAGCCACGGAAGAGCTGGACATCACACCCGTATCTTTGGGTCAGGGAAAAGAGTCTCGCAAGGCAACGTCAGCCTTTCTCAACCGCCTTCGGATCAAGGATTGGAGAAGCCGTCCCCCGAATTTCTTCTGGTGACCTCTTGAGGACAAGAGGCCCAATAGCTCGCTCAAGCCGAGTATGGAGAAGTCATCTCCCCTCTTCCCCTTTTCGAAGTTCGACCGGTGACCTCTTAAGGACAATAGGCCCGATAGCTCGCTCGACCCGAGTTTGGAGAAGTCATCTCCCCCCTCCCTTTTGAAGTTCGTCCGGTGACCTCTTGAGGACAAGAGGCCCGCATCTCACAAAACACGAGTTTCGAAAGAGTAGCCCCAGCCGCTGCTGGTTTTCGGCTACCCCCATGAGTAATCAAGGTCACCAAGACCTCCCCCAAGTTTGCCCCGCTTTACTCTCGAGGTTCAAAGGAACTAAATCACTAACTACCCTAAATCTCCCCTTATAACCATTTAATAACCCTGGTTATCCAATTAGTATTCGGAACCTAATTCCGTCTTATTCATGTACCTATATATATATATATATATATATATATATATATATATATATATATATATATATATATATATATATATTGTTGTGCCTTTTATTTAGTGTGCATTAAAATCTATTTTTGTCGTTGTGTTTGGTATATTCCATGGTCACGCAGCTGCAGCTATCTATTCAAATCGCACTCTTAGAACAATAACAGTTGTCGCCTTGTTTAGCTTACCTTAGAGCCTGTGTGCGCATATTCCCGTACACTTGGCCATACTTCGACATTTTACTTTGTTCAGAAGATTTAATGTTCTTACTGAATCTATAAATATGGTAAAGGTTTGTGGGTACCCGGATATTAGTACACAGGTTATACCATTACTCTTAAGGAAGACGGCTACTCATCAAAAGCCCTTGGAGCCTTCTAACCGTTGGTATACATCGATGTATCAGTTTGATGATCGATTCGGCGCTTCCGAAATAATTGAGCTTCCGTCGAAGCCCTGGGGCATGGTAGATTTGGCTTACATACCTTCATGTATGACGTCTTACAGGGGAGAGTAGTTGGATATCCTCTAGAGATGACGTTCAGAAGTGAGAATTGCTGTTTCACTAATATGGTGAGGATGAGCAAACAAGCGTGGATCAGGAAGGGGTTAGGGGGCTGAAGCCACCAAAATTTCATACCCGTTTATGTTTATATTTCTTTTTTAAGCCTTTTTTGTATTCTGCTATTCAGAGGGAGTTATGTAATAATATAGAATATATAAAAACAGTTTTTTAACCCGTTACGATCGAATGTTTCATATATGATACACGTCTAAAATACAGGTAATTTTTAAAAATAATTCATAATTTTATGATGTGTGGATACAAAATCGGATCTGGGAGGGTTGGTGCCCACTCCTTTATGAGATGCTGTTATTTATTATCAATATTGTCTATTATAAACCTTATTAATCATCATTGCCTTTCTTTTCTTAGACTCCTTAGAGTGAGGAATTCAAGTTAGCCCACCCCAAAATATTTATTCTGATCTGCCACTGTGCGCATCGTAAATAGATAGAGGCGATGTCTTAAGGTTTCCGGCGGAGTTGCGCTTTTGAGGATTCGTAGGAATTTTGAGGTTTGACGACAGGAGTCGATATAGAATTTCAGAGCATATTTATCTCTGCGAAATGAGAGGGGTACTGGGTCTGTTTCTGCGTACATTGACGAAATATGTTTCGCTCTACCATGATTCTCTACGTGTTTTCTCGAGTTCTCATTTAGTTATTGTAATTAGTCTCTTGTATTCTATATAGTCGTTGACTGAATTTAAGTTATGGAAGATTCCATGTGGCCGGTTTCTTTCTCGTTTTGGACTTTAAAAAGCGTTCCATCATGAGGTGGCAAAATGGCTATTCTTCGGTCATGGTTGGGAGATTTGCTTCAAGGCGAATGCAACGATTCTGTAAAATGTTTTTACACGTTTGGCTGATGTGGTTGATAAAGAATGGAGGGCATTGCAGCCGTTTCCATGTTAAATTAATAATTAGCTCGAACGTACCATCAGCGTCGTTTGGGCGCAGGGGTGGTTCTTGAAAGGATTTATATGATCGCCTTCACATGAATCGGGGCAGGTATGTAAAAACAGTTCGGTATAGTTTGGTGAGCAGAGTGAGATGCGAATGGTAGTGAAACTACTGGTTTGTTGTTAGTGCGTTGGGTCGTCGTTTCTTAATATTCTTATAATTTTATTAATTCCAAGCTAATGCACCGGCTGATATTCTTATTATTGTCTCCCCTTGGCAACGACTACTTGCATTCGAGTCTCCGAGGTTAGTTAGATAGTTGAGCTGGTCGGTTGGTTGTTCTGCATCGGTATACGTTATGGTTATATTTGGACATATGTATACCGAACATATTGTGGTTAGTTGTCCCAGTTGTATCTGCAATTACAGTAGTGTATCGAGTTGGAAGGAAATATACGATGTATTTTTATGGATCAATATGGCATTGCCACGTTTATTGTTAGTGAGGTCGGAGTGGCAGTGAAATTCGTTTCTGAGGAATTGTTTCTGATTTGTGTAGTCTCGTCGAGACAAATGTGTATGTGGGGGAGGGGGCGATATTGTTTTGCGAGATCTTGCAAGGTGTCGTAATTGGGCCTGAAGCCGCGAATATTTCAAGGTCGGAAACTGATAGCTATTCTAATTCTGTTTGTCTTTGGGTCTATTTTAGGGTGTTCGGTATCCCACGTAGACCAGAACAACTACTTTTAGATATTAGTTTTAGTACCTTTAATCTGGACTTTCTTGATGTTCCTGGGATTGGTAATTTTGTAAGATGGTGCTCGAGTCTGTTTTGCGGAAACATAGTTTCACTGCCGCCGGTGCAGCCTTTTTCGGTTGACTGACATTGGTCGCTTTGGTGTCTTCAGCCTGAATATTGAAAACAAAGTTGGGGTCCTGGATAAAATATTTTGATGGATGCTTAAATTTTAGGCAAACCCATTGTATGGGTTCGGGTAGGTCTTCTTGGGAATGGTCTGCTGGTTCAAAATAATTTTAATGATTACACTGGTCTGCGTCCAAAATGCACCTTAGGTTTTCTGTAGTGTTTCTTAATAAAATTGGCCTCCTAAATCCGAATCTAGCATCCGTTTTTCTCTATCAGGTCCAGTTTTTGCGATACAGGGGGTGATAATAAATTTATAGTTTATACATGTCTAATATTACATCAAAGTTTCAATAGTTTTTGCACTACTGTATTCGCGGAAATTTTGTGTACTTTTTAAGTAATTATGTTAATAAGTTTATATTTTTGCAGGTTAGAAATTGCTTAGCATTATAATAATACTAATAATAATGGTTGAGTTAAAAATGAACAGAAAATGTAAGAATAGCTCGGACCGATTTTGCTATGTTTGCTAAGTGACTTTTTCCAAGCAGCAATGTACAATCTCTCCTCTAATTAAATCTTTGTATCATGCATATTTTGGAGTAAGGCTAAGAGATCAAGATAAAATATTTGCACCACATATCTGCTGCAAGGGAGGCTACATATAGTTTAAGACGCTGGAGTCAGGGGAAACAGAAGTCTCTCTCTTTTGGTGTTCCCATAATAATGTATTATTAGATAGATAAAGGTTTTTGAAAATCTTTTTTCAGGAAAAATGAGGTAATCTCAATGAAAATGGTGTATGCTGTACAGAGAAAATCTGACCTGATTGAACAGAAATACATTAATATTTGAGCTCAGGAAGTTTGATTCATTAAGAAACCACAAAGAAATCCTGAAGAACATAAATTCTTTTCAAACGCAGGCCTGTGAATTATTAAAGAGGCTTAAAGGGCAGGCCTGTGAATTATTAAAGAGGCTTAAAGGGTGGGAAGATCGAAACAGAATCGATTTGATAGGGGTCATCTTCGAACAGCTTATTGATACCTCTGCAAATAAAAGTATTCGGAGGTGTTCGAACCTGGTATGAAGTCGCTGAGTAGGTCAATGCCTATTCCTGCGTTCGTTTTTGTTCGATGTTCTAGTTTGTTCTAATTCACAATCACCTATGGCAGTGAGGGCCAATAGTTTTCTTGATATTACTTCGGTTTGGGCGTTAATTGTGGCTTCTGTTTTAGTTGCATTGGTCGGGGATTCTGGTTGCGCCTCACCCGTCCCGGTTGGCTGCCGCGACTTAGGTTAACAGACCTAGGTCGCATGCACTCAATTATTTCTGACTTATGACCTTATGACCATATGAAGTTCAACCTTCAAAACTTTCAACAAGTGGGGCAATATGACCCATAGTTAGTTTTCTTTTAATAATTACTGGACTAACCTTGGGAGGAACCTGGCAATTTTATCATTCGAATGAAAATGTAAAACAACATAAGGGTTTCAACTTTCGTTAGAATCGCCCCAATAGTTACGATGTTATTGCCAAATAATTCCCGGAGTAAACTTGGGAGGACTTTATCAATTATAGCATTCGAAAGAGAATGTAAAAGAACATAAGACTTTAAAAGTTCGTTAGAATTGGTTGAATAGTTATGATGTTATTGCCAAAAACCCATTGAAAACTAAAATGATTACCATCCGATCGACGACCTACGAACCGACATAGTAACTTATAGAGCCCCGTGCATGCGAATAAAACGGGTTTTTTTCCTGATGTTTTTGTTGTATATCTTGACCAGCAAGGGAGTACAAATATTTGTGTTTCTTTTGTATTTTTCTTCGATCGGGTGAGTGATTGCTCTATTATACGTCATGCGATGTGTAATTTGTCGCCTAACTTCAATATAAAAGAAAGTAACAGAATTCATTTATACAATTATATTTATCAAAATTAAAGACTTGAAGGATTTTAATATTCATTTCATTCAATGAAATCGCCGTCGGCCTCACCAACGACTTCCAGCGTCGGAACCTACTCTAGGTCATATCGACGGTCCGCGTAAACTGGGTGAAAATTGTGGACATCCTGGACCTAAGATCCACCTTGGTGATGCCCAGGGACTTGTTGGTCTCTCTCTCAACCAGAGGGTTGCAATCTGGGGAGTTAGGAGGCCAGATGGTCAGAGTGATGTGGTCAAAGAAATTGTCTGACAGCCAAGATTGGGTCCTCCTTCTCGTGTGACATGGTTCCCAGTCTTGCCACCGCACGCACACGGCTTTCCAACGACCACCAGGGCAAAGCCGACTGCTTCAGGCACTTGGGTGAGGCTTACGAGCTGCCGCATCCTTCATCTAATCACACCTTGACAAATCCAACTCTTGGTGATTCTCTGCACCATCTTCCATTTGACAACCCCAAACCCTTTTGGATATCTTCGTCTTGGAGCTCTAGGCATTTAATCCCAAACACCGAGGCTTGACTTTTCCAATTTTTTTTTGAGGATTGAATTCAGCTATGGCATTGCTTTCTTCACAGACGATGCACAAATGAGTCTACCAGGGTAGGAAGAAGATAAAAACCGACGCCAGATAACACGCATGCACGGAATTTAGAGTTGTTAACGGCGACAAATTACCAATCGCCCCCCCCCCTATTTTTTCCGGGACAAAAGAATTGCATTTAGCACCCCTTACTCATGGTTGCCCCCACTCGGACCCCGAGAGATCGACTCTACTGGGGGCTCTTTTTTATGCTCCCGGACGCTACCAGTAAAGACGGGTGGTCTACCCCTTCACTGCCACCCTGGTGAGCGGGTCAGGGTGACGGAGCCGGCTTCGGGACAGGTTCAAGGGGGCCCAGTTGACATCATTGACTTTATTAACCCGAAGGACCAGGTGCTAATGATGGGCGGGGGGGAGGGGGGGGGTGCATGCATCAGATTCTCCAGACCTGGTTGAAAGTCTGGTTAGGGATTCAGGCCTTTCTTGTGAGCATTGGGGCCGGGAAGGTACGTAAATCCACGTACCTGCTAACACCCTCATGCAGGGAAAACGTAGACAAGAAGTGGTTTTAAGATGTCTAGACTGTAGGGGGCGCTTCGGCTGGGGGGAGGGGGGTACAAGATGTAGGAGTTTGCCCCCCCCCCCCCTGTGGGGTCGAACTGGACTGTTGTCGCTTGAAGGGAAGGGGGGCAGAGGATATACCTTGCGCCTTCCCCCTGCCCAGTCCCCACCCCGTGAAACTCTTGTACCCCAGGAAGGCTGTGGAGGTGGGAGGACCTTCCCAACCTGCTCCCCGGGAGATAGATAGCCAAAGAGGGTGGAAAGTCCCCGCAGTTCCTCCTAGTTAACCCTCCGGATCTATCTTGAGGGGAGTGGGGGTATCGGAGCCCTCTTTGAAGAAGAGGATCGCGCAGGTATGGCCGTGGGCCGCTCGGAGACAGATCTCTGAGGGCCATTGGCCGCGGAACGGGCCAATGGCCCTGACGCATTCAAGGACACCGAAGATTGGGTTCAGCACACCAGCCTTCTCTTTCATTTGCCTCGAATCCTGCTCTTTGGTGGGGGGGGGAGGTTGTTCCTCTCATTGGGGCCGGGGAGGGAACTTTATAGCGCCCCCGGTCCATTTTCGGGCAAAGGGGTCCGAAAGAGGTTTTGTATCTAGATTTTGTTTGCGTTTGATAAGGAAAAAAAAGGCGCGATTTTAACTAATTTTAAAATTAGTTTTCGTCTTTTCCCCCCTACGCCTTCATCGGATTATACATTTATTCTTTATAATTTCTTACTGATTTTCATGCAACGTTGCTTCCCCATTCCTGTTGTTCCCCGCACCCCAACTTAACGGCCCCGTTTCCTGTATCGCGCCCGGCGCCTGTCCATTAATTTACAACTCCGTGGAACGCGACACCGGCCACGGGAGACGAAATGGCCGAGGTGATCGGACGAGAAGCGTTGCCATAGAGACTGTATTTCGTGTTCTTCCCGATCAAGTTGAAAGGCAGTCGCGTGTACATACGCACGCACAGGTGAACACACTCACGAAGGCGTTATAACGGGGCAAAGCGGGCAGCTATTTTTATAGCCAAACCGCGTTATGACGGCTATAGTATTATAACTAGGTGCAGTGTATTTTTATATGGTGTCCAAGAGACTCGATAAATGCAGGATGTTTCTTTTTAGCGGTAAATTGTACCCGGAAGTACTTCTAGAACCAGGGCCGGCTGTGCGCATAGGCGACACAGGCGGTTGCCTAGGGTGCCAAATTACAGAGCTCCCCCTCCCCTCCAAATAAACATTTAAAAATAAATAAATAAAAATATATGTAGAAAAAACTTGAAACGCACCCTTTACACTTAGGCTACTTGACACGTTTTCTCTTAAATACGTTTTCTTGATATTGACCCGTTTTCTTTCCTAAAGTTGGGGATGGGAAGGAAGCGCATCGGGCCATCACCGGTTCTCAAATTGATACAGAAGGACGTCTTCGTGTTGTCATTTTTACCAACGAGTCAATTGCTTATCTTTTGTAATGAAAAGGTTCATCCAAACCGTCCGGTGCTGCTTTCAGGAAGGGAACAAAGGAGGACAAAGGGGCCCAAAGCAGAGGTATGTAATTTTAGTTAATTAACTTTTAAAACGTTACCATGTTGACTTTTCATTTTAGTAGGCTAAGAACAACAGCTAAGCTACGTTAACTGCGATAAATACCACTATACAGTCGTAGCAATTTATGTAAAACTTCGTCATTGAATGACGAGGTTTTGCAGAAAATATGACGGCCATTCAATGAACTCATGTCAAAAATTCTGGTCGTTAAAATATAGGTTAGGTTATGTTGTTAGGTTAGCATAATACCTATTCTTTAGTATTATACTAATCTAACAACCTAACCTAACACTAACAACAGAAATGCATGGGAGGTGAAAAAGCTGCCAACCCTAAACTTAAACTGTATGGTAATTGTAAGCTTGGTTATTGGCCGCAATGTAACCTATTATCCAAATAAATCAATTTATACTATTTTCTGATTTTTTAGATGCACTGAGAAAATATTTACAGTCACAACAGGCGCCTGTGGAAGCTGCTACAGATAAGGCCTCCCTGTCTTCACCTGAGCCTCTCAGTGAAAAAGAGTGTAAGTTTAATCGAATTTGGAATATGATTGCAGTGCAATTACTTTTCATGAACAATGTTTTATTTATAAATACAATGTGAATTTCATATTTGTATCACACTATAATGAAGTACTTTGGAGGTACAATGAATGCAGAGATGTCATTGTATGCCATGTTGTTTCGTTTTTAACACAGAGGCATCTATTTAGGCTGAGGCAGCAGGCAGTGAGACACAGCTTCAGCACTTAAGTCCAGGCGAGTATTTATGCTGTTTGAAACAGTAGTTGCATTTATCGATCTATGTCTTATCTCTCAATAATTACGGTAGTAAAAATATTATTTGTATCATGCTATAATTAAGTACTTAAGAGGTCAGACATGTAATTGTATCTCATGTCTTTTGTATTTTTCACGTATCTAATGTATTTTGTATTTTTCACAGCTTGTAATTGAACTAAAATCATTATTATTAATGCATCTAAAGATGTCTTTCTAAGTTGCTGTGTGTATGCTTCATTCGAATGATTCTATTAACAGAAGAAGGAACCACCACCGGCAGACTCAATGTTACAATCCAACAGCCTGAAGACACATCATCAGCTCCAACAGATGTGTGAATTTGTCAAAGCTGCCCCCATTGATCCTGCTGATTGATCACAGCACCTGTTTGATACAATGAGGAGCGAACTAGTTAGTTGAGGAATTAATGAGCGTGGGGGAATTCCACGGGGAATTTCTTTTCCAGCACGGAAGTGACGTCCATGCGTTAAAGAAAATTCTAGAAGTTGGTTAGGTTTAAATTGGTAAGCCCCCCCCCCTCATCCACAAGCGGCAACCTCGAACCGCGTCCACCCCGGACCACCTTTTCGTGGGTTAGAATCGCCTGGGCGTGAAGGTTCGAGGCTATTTGAGAGTAGCACTGGCCAAACACCTCATGTTTCCTCCACCCTGGCGGGGGGAGCCTCGGATATATAGGGCTCGTATTCCAGTTGGGAGATACAGAGTTGAGGATTCCCGCCAGGATCCAAGAAGCATTACCCCTAGTTCCAAGTCAGGTGCTTAACCACGAAGCAAAGTGACGGCTGAACTTTTCGTGTCGTTGGAATTAGCCCAGCCAGTGAGGTATTTCCATTTGACGATCGCCACCGAGCGATTTTTCCGACTCCACTCATCAACTCCTGTAGAAGCCCTCCTCGTTCCTTCCTCGTCTTCGGGTGGCCGAAATACTCTCCCCTGGACCGGACGTTACCGCCCCCCCTTCCCTTGGAGAACCGTCATCCCGTCAACTTCCCGCTCAGAAGCTCCGAGTGCCCTCGCCCTCACGTTTATTGCATGCAGAAGATATCCGTGAAACCTTACCCTGACGTCTCACCCGGAATCCTCCGTAAGCCAACCCCCTCCCCTTCAGCAACTCATTTGAGTTAATACTCCCCATTGGAATAGTCTCCTTCTGTAACGCATTAATTTCTAACTTCAGAGTCTGATGCATAACTCTGCAATTCCCCTCCTCATTTACCAATATAATTTTGCTCATTAATTCTCTTATTTTATGTAAATAAAATTATATTTTTTGTACATGCCTTTTTAAATAACCTTGAGCTGTGCCATTGCCCAAATTTTACCTGACCTCGTTTTGGACTCTATTCTCGCTGCTCCGCGCGTCGAAACTCGTGGCGTTCCGCCCCTTTGTCGGTTCGCCTTTAAGTTATTAGTCCCTTCCCCATAGATATAATATGGCATTGATATAATATAATGTCACACCACGACAATGAGATAAAATCAGACTTCACATTCCTTAAAAGAGAGGATTGAAGAAATTGCTATCACCACTACTTCCATAGACATCTAGTGAATGGGGAGTAAATCAAGAGAACGTGGCTGATGTATTTCCCTCAAGACGATAGTTTATTCTGTTTCTGTTGCAAACTCTTCTCTCAAAAATCATTTAAATCAAGCATGAAATGGTTTTAATGACTGGACAAAATGTAGTGACACTCTCAGAATGCCTGAATATAGTTCTGAACACACTAAGAACATGGGATCATGCAAGGAACTAGAAAGTCGTATAAAAACAGGCCAAACGAATAGACAGATTGGAAATGACACTTATAAATGCAGAAAGAAGAAAGTGGCTTGAAGTGCTTACCAGATTTGTAGTAACCATTCAGCCGTTAGCAGAACTAAAGATTGCTATCAGCGGGACCACTGAAAAACTAAATGAATCCAATAATGGATATTTTCTAAAGGAAGTAGAGGTCATGGCTCATTTTGACCCTGTCCTGAAGGAGCATTTTGCTAAGGTGGAAGGAGGAGCCCAAAACACATCATACCTTGGAAAAAAACTTCAAAATGAACTCATTGATTGCATCAATGAAAGGATTGTAGAGTCCATTGTGTTTGAACTCACAGTCCAAATACTTTTCGATAATTTGAGATTGCACTGCAGATTTGAGCCATAAGGAACAATTATCCATAATCGTTAGAATTGTTTCAGTTGAAGGCAGTCCACAAATAAGAGAACATTTCTTGGGGTTCCTTAAGGCTGAAGAAACCACTGGATAAACCCTCTCAGCCCTCATTTTAAGGAGACTCCAAGAGTTACATATCCCATTTGAAGACTGTAGAGGACAGTCTTATGATAATAGAGCAAACATGAAGGATAATAAGAAGGGATTCCAAGCCAGACTACTGTAAATTATCCCTAAAGCATTATTTGTGACATGTGGAGCGCACAGTATTAATCTACTTGTTTCGGATGCAACCAAAAGCTCTGCAAATGCAACTGGCTACTTTGGCTAGTTGCAAAAACTTTTCACATTGTTTTGTGTCTCTAACCAAAGGTGCTCCATTTTAAAAAAGCCTGTGGACACAACATTAAAATCTTAGGCAGACACTCGATGGGAGAGCTAAATTAATAATGTGGTGGCTGTAAGGTTTCAGTCTCCAAAGGTTAGAGATGCCCTCTTAGAAGTGAGATACAGCACTGCTGATCCAGCCATAAAAGTTGAAGCACAGTCTTTAGCTGAAGAGGTTGGTTTTATACCGCTTTTGTATTTGCACTGTTGTTTGGTATTACATTCTAACAAAGGTTTAAAATATTAATAAACTGCTGCAGTCAGTAAGCATGCACAATGTTGTAGCTGTGGACCTAATGAAAAAAGCTGAGGTCTCTCTAGCTAGCTACAGAAATATTGGATTCGCTGATGCCCAATCCTCTGCAAAAGAAATGTGCGAGGACATGACTGTGGTTGCTGGCCTAAAGAAGAAGAGATTCAGAACTACCAAAAGGCAGTTTTCATATGAGGTTCCCGATGTGCAGCCCAATGATGCACTGAAGAGAATGGAAGTTTCTCTTTTTTTTCAATGCAGTTGTTGATGAGTGCATTTCATCACAAAGAGAGAGAACATAAATGATGAGTGACATTGACAATTGATTTAGCGTTCTCATAAACTTCCATCATCCTCTACCTGATGAACTTGGGAAGCAAGCTAAATAACTGACCAAAACCCTGACCTTTGGAGATAAGTCGGTCTTAGTTGCGGAGGAACTGATTGTGGAAATGTAATCTTTTCCAACTTGGCCCAAATGCAAGATAACACCAGTTGAACTTTTATTTTTCTGGAGGAGAAAAATATAAAAGAAGTATATTAAAATACGTGGATAGCATTGAAGATCGTTGTCACAACTCTAGTGACTGTGACATTTGCTGAGAAAAGCTGATCTAAACTTATTTGAGTTCTACAATGAATCAGGGATGCCTCAAAGGACTGGTATTAATAAGTATTAATCAGGAAGTGTCTAAAAAGATTTATCTTTTAAGATTGCCTTGTTTACACATTGTGTTCATTGTTTTAAAGAGTTTTGTTACTGAATACTATAACCAAACAGGGAAGTAGAAAATTTCATTACTCTGAAACTATATTTGATTTTTACTTTTGATTGCACTATTTTACATTGCTTTTTGGATTTTACACCTTTTATGAAGAACATTTTCACTCGACCTGGAAGTGTTACTTATTATATTAGTATTATTTATATAATTACTAACATACTATTCTCCCGGCTAGTATAGTGGTTAGCACGCTTTGCCTTGCAATCGTTGGCTCGGCAGTTCGAATCTCCGTACGGATTCTTTTGAAAAGCTGACACTACTTACCAGGGAGGTTCCCTCCATGATAGGTGGAGCTCATAGCCATGACAGCAGTCCACCTAAGAGAAGGATTTCGATTGCAAGGTAAGCGTGTTAATAAGTAACACTTACAGGTGGAGCGCAAATGTTCTGGAGCCACAGGCATAATTGCCTCTTCCAGAAGATCCTCTGTGAGTGTGAGTATTTTTTTCTACAGGTTTTTTGTTGTGTTGCATTTAAAATTAATAATAAAAGTGTACATGTTGCGGGGGAGGGGGGCGCCGAAGTAGACTCTTCGCCTAGGCCACCAAATGACCTAGAGACACCCCTGTCGAAAACTTACTCCAGCTATGGTCGAAGGCTTCTTGTTTGGTTCATTTCCACCCCCCGAAAAACCCACACACAAAACCTAACAACTTACATAAACAAACTAAAAAGAACTAACCTACTTAAACCCTTCACCTAACCCCATTCTTTTGAAAATCTATTTTTCGTCATATAATTAGAAATTTGCTCGCCTTTATTTGTGAAATTGCTATATACTGTATACAACCTATTGGGATGTTTCGTTGTTTTTTTTAAATTATTTATCACGCTTTAAAAATAAGGAAATAAACATTTTTAATGATATAAGTTTATTATTTTATCGTCAAGGGATAAGAAAAATACATTCATGCTAATTATATGAAATAGGTTAGCCAACAAAGAGGTGGTTTTGCTCAATTTTTCCTTATAATTTAGGATATTCTCTCTTAAACCCAATGGAGTTTAGATAGTCGTTACTGCAGTCTAGCTATTTTCTGTGTTTCCTATATTCTAAATACTGACTCATTTTTAGTCGTATGCACGGGACTCTATAAGATACTTTCTCGGTCCGTAGGTCGTCGGTCGGATGGCAACCATTTTACTTTTTAATGGTTTATTTAGCAATAACATCGTAACTATTCGACCGATTCTAACGAAATCTAAAACCCTTATGTTGTTTTAAATTCTCTTTCGAATGATATAATAATCAAGGTCCTACAAAGATTAGTTCAGGAATTATTAAAAGAAATAGCTATGGGTAGGATTGCCCCATTTGTTGAAAGTTTTGAAGGTCGTTATTAAAAATAATTGAGAGCACGCGACTTAGGTATGTTGACCTTGTTGACACGTGATTTTTAACTTTTGACTATGACGAAACTACAATAGTAAGATCAATCAAATTTGCAGTAATTAAAAATCAAACATTTGATTATGTGTGAAAGATCTGAATTATTCAATTTTGAATTTAGTCAACTCTTTTTTGCCTTCCAATTTTCATTTTTGAATTACGTGTACGGATTGGGGGGGAGAGGGGGATCCCTTTCCGCCTTAAAGGGACAAGAATAGGGCGTCCCGCAAAGAAGTTTTATCGGTGTCACACTCTTCGCGCTGGTAGGAGCTTGCACTTCGCATGCAGACCTTCGGTCTGTGGCCTACCGCCTATCCGGCTCTTTCAACAGGCTTTTGGTCCATCCCCCCAAAATAGAAAAGTCTTCCAGTACATATCTCCTACTAATTTACTCTTAGGTCTTTTTTCCAGATTAATGCTTATTTTAAATGCCTAAAGCCACGAAAGATATTAAAAACTTTCATCGAATTCTTTTGAAATACCCCCAAAAGAACACCAATCCTCTTTTTCTAATCTAAATAATTTCACTTTGTTTTACTCGTTTTTATTGGGCAGAAGCAATTTTCTCCTGATAAAAATTAAAATGGAAAATCTATTTAAAAAAAGAATTTCGATAAAACTTTAACTGTTTCATAATGGAATCCGTCGTCATATCACAAATCTGAAGAGCATATTACATCTGCAGCCCTTGACTCCTTCAAGACGAACTTAACTTCATTAGTTGTACGAGTATTGGTTTAATGGATTCCTTATGGTTTATTGAATCGTGTCACTCCAAAGCCACACGGATTTATTATTGTTATAATAACACCATTAAAGCTATTACCAAAATCTTTATTATATTAGCTTTCGCTCCACAACTTTCCAAACTAAAGGGCTTCGCCATAAATACCAATATTAAGATAGGCTTTAAATATAACTAAACCAGGTAATGGCTTTGCCACTCCCCCCTACGGGGGAGCTTGCGCTTCGCTACTAAGATTAAAATTTAAAATCTAAAAAAAAGGGCATGGTTAAATTTTTAGAAATTTTCTGAACTTCGCCAATTATAATAATTTTAAAAAGGAAAAATAAACTAAATTTCGCCCCATTCAAAATATCATGTTGCTAAAATATAGTTATAGAAGAAGATATATAAAAATCAATTTTCTGAACTTCACCATTTGTAATTCTTTGGGTTTTAAAAAATTCACAAAATTTCGATACTTATATTTATTTCTGAACTTCACCATTTTGTTTTTTGATATTATAAAAGAATTATTAAAAATAACTTTGATAAAAAAACAAGTCATAACCAAACTAAGATTAAATTATTATTATTCAAATACTAAAAAAAATCCCCTTTTTAAATTATAGTTAGTGATTTTAATGTTGTTGCATTCTCTAATAATTTCTCGTTAATAAACTTAGTAAATATTCTCCCCCTAATAAAATGGCTTGCATATATAAAATCTTGTCTTGGTTTTTACATAGGCCAGTCAACAAAAAGCCTAGATATGAGAATTCAACAACATAAGTACTGTTGTCGAACGGGGCAAACTTCAAATGCACTATTTATTCATCAATCTACTTTGAACCATCAAATAGATTGGTTTAATGCGAAATCCATTATTTTTGTGCCCAATTTTATTGAAAGAAATTTAATGGAATCAACCATGATCAAATTATCCCATAATATTAATTTCAATCTAAGTGAGGGTCTATTTAAATTAGATAATTGGATCATTTTTTTGTAGGACATTGCGCCTGCGCATATGACTAAGCTCATTAAAGAATGTTTGGATATTTGTGGTTTGAACTACATAGAGGACTGAACCCCAAGGAAAACCTCTAAACCATCATAATGAATCGTCTATGAAACCGCAACATCTTAGCCTAAGCTCATTCATTGCCTCTTAGGAGTTGTGGAGCAGATTTTTATGAGCGCAACCCTCTGAGTTGACGGGGGGGGGGGGGGGGGGGGAAG
Organism: Ceratothoa steindachneri; assembly: GCA_963969495.1. Classification (NCBI taxonomy): domain Eukaryota; kingdom Metazoa; phylum Arthropoda; class Malacostraca; order Isopoda; family Cymothoidae; genus Ceratothoa; species Ceratothoa steindachneri. The sequence goes on from OZ018334.1 coordinate 51,799,352, forward strand.
GTCACATGATTTTGAAAAAGTTCTTTTACACTCGGTTTTTTGATGTCTCGAAAGGGTTACGTGTGTGATAGAAAAAGGTCCGTCAAACAAACTTAAAGTTCTACTTTTCCAGCACGTGTCATTAAAACGTTTTTTTCATTTGTACGCAGATATGTCGAGATGGATGTGAAAAGAATCGAGATCTCTGCTTTCCTGCGCGCGGGCCACAACAAATCCGACATCGCCAAGCGACTTAACTTCAGCCGGGTCACCGTCCACAGAGTCTCAGAAAAGCTCGAGAAGGGAAAAGACCTCAAAGATCAACCTCGATCAGACAAACCTCAAGTTATCAACATTTGGTTGTGAGAAAAGCCTTCGGAAGTGCTCCGAAGCTCAAAATGACTACGCTCGTGAAGAAGAACATTTCGGTAGTCACAGTGTCTAGGGCCATTAAGGAGGAGGGCGGCAAGGGCTTGAGGTGCGTGGAAAGGCCTTTGCTCATTGAACGTATGCGAGAATAACGTGGGGAAGCGCTGTTGTCGCCTTCTCAACGACTTTAAGAGTCATTAAAAGCGAATTCGCATTTTTTGTGATAAAAACCTTCACGGTTGATCCGGTCTTCAACAAACAGAACGATCGCGTGATAAGCTTTGGGGAGGATCTCTCCGAGGTCCGCTACGTGTCCCCGACCAAGTAACTGGCCTCCTTGATGATACCGGCATCGTGGCTTCGAATGGCGAGAAGATACCGCCGGTGTGGAATCGCGGCCGGTTCTAGGCTCACCGCAGCCGATTACAGGTACATCTTGGCCACGAAATTCCTGCCCTAGGTGAGAAAGATCACGAAGAAGGCGGACTACGTCTTTCAGCAAGACGGTGCCCTGTCCACAAGGCCAAGACCGTAGAAATGTAGTTGGGGTCTAACATGAAATTAAGGTCGAAGGATTTTTGGCCACTGCAGTCGCCCGACCTCAATCCCATCGACTACAAAATGTGGGCTCATGTCGAGGGCAAGGACTGAAAGGTCCGCCACAGCATCATAGAAGAACTGAAGTCCTCCGTCAACCATGTATGGGCTACCATGAGGAAGGACTTCGTCTGCAACTTGTGAGTGGAATTAAGGTCTCATTTGAATCGCGTGATCGCCGCCGAGGGGGGGTCACATTGATTAATATTGCAATATAACCCTTTTCATATGTTAAAAGAGTAAAAATGTGTCTAATTGCAGCAAAACTATCATTGTGTCCTTTGTTGATAGGGTCGTAACAAGTGTAACATGACTTTTACAAACACCCAGTATATATTCTTTTTAATATGCCTAAATCTTAGCCTATCTCTAGAAATTAACTCAAAACAACCGCCTTAATTTACCATATTTTTCTTCTGCTTTTTACTTAAATCCATGAGCAAATAAACTAGAAATGGATTTCTTCTCAAATGCTTTAAAATAAACACCTTTCTGAGTTGACAGGTTCAAATTTTGGCCAAACTTTAGCCGCTTCAGAGATTTGATGATTTAAATATCCTCCAGAATTTATACTTATTGAATTACTATCCATTTCACGGAGCCTAATTTATAACTCTCCTAACTCTTCTAGGGATTGTGTTATCTGGCAGTAATTCACCCGGCCATACACTAATTGAATTATCCTCATCAAAACCTAATTTTGAGATATTTTAGCAACAGCCTCTGAAATCTTCTCTTTACTGCGTGATTTAGGAGTATCCATCTCAATAAAAGTGGCTACCTGTATTGTATCATTTTTTCTCAACGATTCCAATGAGTTAAGAGATGGAGTTACCACGAACTATATACTACGATGGACATATAGCTATAAATTTGAATAATGGGAAAATTATACAAAATATAGCTGTACTCGGAGTTTTATAACTTAATTATTCAATAGCATTTATTCAGACAATCTCATTAATGAGTTCACAAAATTTACTTTCGGTTACAGACCATTATGTAAAATTATAGAGGATACTCGTATATCTACTCTATATTTCCTGATGAAAAGGAATCTCTTCGAAAGTGTCTAGATATTATGTATAATATCCCTTTAGCGTCCCATCATTTTCCAGAAAACTTTATGGGCTTTTTTGTTTAACTACAGAACTACAGAAACAAGGACCAGCAAAGACCCTAAGATTCGCTCAAGGCCAGTCCGATTACAGATGTTATCTACCACATTCTAACGTTAGTATATGAGGCTTTTTTTACATGGTGTTTTTTTTGTTGTTTTTTTACTATTTCAACTCTACGGTACACATTTATCTACATGTGTACCCTTTGTATATATATATATATATATATATATATATATATATATATATATATATATATATATATATATATATATATATATATATCTTTTACATGATTTTTTTAAATATTTCTATTCTACTATACACACATCTACATGTGTATCATTTGACCTTTTTTTACATGTATCTTCTAATTATTTCAATTCTACGGTACACACTTATCTACATGTGTACCCTTGACATGCAGTTTCAGCTATCCCTCAAATACACGAACACGCTTCTTCGAACCAGAGGGGTGGGGAGGGTGATAGGACAGTGCTCTCTTCTCCCGCAGGATTCGCCTGCTAGTGATGAAAATAATATAGGTATAGGACAGACAGAAAAATAAAAAGGGAATTCACATTGACTCCATGCAGGAAGGCGTCGCTGGCATCTTTCTATTCATCATTTCATTTTAGTCCTCAACTCCTTATAATATATGATGTTTTAATCTGTGCTCCTACTATGTTATATTTATGCTATTGAAGTACTCATCAAGTCGGTTTTTGAACATATTAACTCACGTGCTTTCTACTAAACGGTTGGGTAGGCCATTCCACGTTTGCGTGATTTTAAACGTGAAGTAATTTTGAGCTATAGTAGAGTTAAATCGTTTGTTCACTAATTTTAACCATTTTGGCGTGTGTTGTCCCTTTCGTCCATCTCGAACAATAGTCTGTAATCAATATTATTATATCCTTTAAAGATTTTGAATACCTCGATCAATTGTCCACGTAATCATCTACTTTCAAGTGATAGTAGGTTTAATGAGCGGAGTCTATCTTCTTACGGTTTGTTTCGGTTTCCAAGAACTAGTTTAGTAGCCCGACGTTGCACTCTTTGTAACTGCGCTATATCCTTGTTAATTGAACCGCATATTCGAGGTGTGGGTGCACGAGCGATTTGTATAGTGACAGGATTATATCTTTAAGATAGGTTTATGAATGGAATCACTATAATTTAATAGATAGAACATAGTTTATAGTCGATTGTTTAAAATTCGATTATAACGACACGACTGTCCACACATCTTTCGCAAGAAACATTTTTCTTAATCAAATTGTTGGAAAAAGGAACACCTGAGTACAGGATGTCCCTAATAACTGGGCACAGGCTAAATGCATATCCCTCCTCCCCCACATAAAAAAATGGACTACATTTTATTTAATTGAAATGTTAATAATTAATATCTTCAATGTGATTTCCACCATGCAAAGTTCAATGCTCTTCGAGAGATTCACCGGATGGACCCGATGAGTAAACTCTAAATTCCCGTCAATTTGAGCAGCTTCATTTATGAAGCTGCTCTTTTACATAGCCCAGAAAAATAAGTCGAAGTGGGTCTAGTGAACGAGGTGACCATCGGGATATTTAGGGACACTGTGAATAAAAGACCAAGGAGAGATTCACATGAACTCAATGAATTAAGTCAAAAATTCCTTTAATTTGAGCACCTTCATTTATGACGCGCTGTTCCCTCAGGTGTCTCGTTTCTTCAATTTTCATCGAGGGCACATTCTATTTATCATACCCCAGAAATAGAGATGTCAAGAGAGTAAGGTCTCCTCTCTCTCTCTCTCTCTCTCTCTCTCTCTCTCTCTCTCTCTCTCTCTCTCTCTCTCTCTCTCTCTCTCATTTTCTCCTTCATTTCTCCCACTCTAAGGTGGGAAACAGTTATTTCTTAAAATTCTCCTTCCATTCTATATCTGAGAACATTTAACATATTCATAGCCTCCCCACTCGATGCAATTTGGCCTGTACGCCCCTAGCAGAAAATTCCGTCAATTGATTATGTTTACAAATTGGCCTAGAACTATGCGTTGCAATTTACTGTCATTATACTAGGTCCATGACGAAAATGTCCGCATGTATATTAATTCATGCAAATAATGTTAACTTTACTTATAATAGAGATTGACCCAAACATAATTTGAAAAAAATAAAAATACAGAGTTGGGTCTATAGCAAGCAATCTATATGACGGAAATTTGCGCTCTGGGTCACGAACGTGTTAACAACACAATTATGCTCCCTTATAATTAAAGTATCTCACTGGGCGAATTCGGAGTGCAAATCGATAAACATCTATTACCGTTTATTAATTCCATTCAAAAGCTCATAGGATATTTATAGAAGAGCAACCACAACTTTTTCTGACGGAGTTAATAGTGCATGTTTTATCTTGGTAGGCCTAAGGATAAACAAATCATGACCGAAAAATAATTAAATTCATCAAATTTTTAATTTTTTTCCTCCACCATAGAGTAAAAAGGTAAACACCTTTTTACTCTATGGTGGAGGAAATGCATTTATTCTATGAAACTTTTACTGGCGGATAATGAAAGACATCAATATAAATATTCCATCTTAGATTTTTGCTATTAATTTCGTGATAAATAGTAATTTATTTTCTCCTGGTCTATAATGCAAACAAGGCAAGCGGAACAGTAAGATATTATTAATGTTTGAATTGCTTCGGAAATAACTAGAGGAAAAGTAACGATTAAGCGGTGACTTAAATTTTCTGAACGTAGTGTTTTCTTTAAAGAAACGGTGGACATTGAACCTTATCGATTATTATTAATAAACGATAACTTACTACATCAAAAGCTATACAAGAACATCGACAAACAACATATCCTAGACTTAATTTTGAGAAATACAGAAAAATTAGTAGAAATTCTACACGTTAGGTAAAAATTGGGAAAAGCGATCACAACCTAATTCGATGCATTCTAAATATTCCTAAATATCTCACTCATCTCAAACTTAAAATCTTGCAATTTTGATATTTTTCGCTCTGGCTTAAATCTTTTAAAGGGATGAAAATTGAAACCTCGTCCTATTTACCCATAAAATTTAGTGATTTTCAGTCATTATTTTTAAGTGAAAATAGCAAAATAGTTCACTCGAAACTAGAGCTTCTAATAGATCAAATCCAGTGCCCTTGATAAATAGTGATATTAAAAAGTGCACAAGAGAGCGTTACATAGTGTATGAAATCACCATAATATATATATATATATATATATATATATATATATATATATATATATATATATATATATATATATATATATATATATATATATATATATTTGGCGCTGGGAGAATAGCTATGTAGTAAAAGACGATTAAACCCGGATATGGGCTGCTAATCTGTTCATGTGAGCGTAATAAGCACTGCTGATGATGGGCTCGGTGGTCACGGCCCCGTCCAGTCATAACGTTATTGTCATTGATTCACGCCAACCACACCTTGTAAAAAAGCAGGTGGCGATTAAATTAATAATAATAATTTCAATAATAGGTGCGGAGAACTTGGCCTAGAACCTGCTCTAATTTATTATATAATAATCACATGAATAGATCGAATGCCAATGAATCGAATTGGTTGATGCGCCAAATTCAACTGATCTTAAGTTAGCTTCGTAGTGTCTCTCATTACAGGGTATGGATTGTGCAGGCAGAGGGTGGAGGGCCAAAGTGTGCGGGAGTTACTGGAGTGTAATTATAGGTGTCAAAGTGCTTCAAATAGAAAATTTTAGGTTTGGTTGTGTCTGTAAGAATGGGTAATCAGCTGTTTGGGGCTGGGTAGGAGAAAGTGTGGGAGAGGCTGTGGAGATCGACTCTTCACTCTTCGACATTTGTAGATAAAGAGTATGATAAAGAGTAAGCACAGCTTATCTATTCTCTCTCCTATTTTTCTTCTAGGACAGTTAATGAGCACAGCTGAATAGGGTGATCAATACTACATATAAGAAAGTAGAGTCAATGGTGAAAAGGTTAATGACTTGACGATATAACATGTGTGAGAAACAGTTATAATACCCGAGCCACTTGTTAGACTCGTGTTTGTTTGAAAACAATAAGTGAGGTAGTATATATGGATCAAGGATAACGGCCCCACCCTCCCTGTTACGAAACACCTCGGCCCTTCTTGTTATAAAGACTGAAGCCTTTAGAGCAGTTGTTTTCGACAAGGCTGCCGCGCAGAGCCCAACTAAGGAATGCCGCGGGAGCGACAAAAAAAATCATCTTTAAAATGCCTAAATTGCCCTAAAAAATATGTATTTCAAACATTTCTAAAAAAATATAACGACACTTGAAAGTATTTTGAAACTACATAGTTTCTCTGCAAAAAAAGAGAGAAAGATTGCAGGCAGTGAATGAAGAAATGAGAGTTACCTTGTCAACAAAACGTCCCAAGATTAAAGAATTATGTTATAATCATCAAGCTCAAATTTCCCATTAAACTTTAAAAAATTTATTGATTTTCATTTTTTTATGTCTTAATTCGATGAAATTAGGTTAGATGTCAATCGTGGTTAATTTTAAAGTGCTTTCCACGTAATTATGTATTTATACATAAATTATATCGAGATGCCATGGCAACTTCTAGATATCAATTAGGGTGTCATTACCATAAAAAAGGTTGAAAACCCATTCTTTAGAGGAATATTTTGCGTCTGTAGGGTATGTATGATAAAGAGTAAGGACAGCTTATCTATTCTCTCTCCTATTTTTCTTCTTTATCCTTTAGAGTCATGTAGGCGAACGCCCAGCAAATATGTTTTTATCACTCCTTTGATTAGCAAAGCCTCCACCCTAAAAGTTTCAATTAATCCGGTCTGTAAATAGGCTTTTCTATGTCGCTCTTGCTATTGATCAGTTTTTGCCAGCCCGCCTCCTTACGAGAGCGTCGTCTAGATCTCTTTCTCTTTAAAATTGCTTGTATTTTTAGTCGCGCAGACGTGACTCTCTAAGTTACTATGTCGGTTGGTAGGTCGGAGGGTCGGATGGTAACCATTTTATTTTTCAATGAGTTTTTTGGCAATAACGTAAGAATTCAGCCGATTCTGATGAAATTTGAAACCCTTATGTTGTTTTGCGTTCACTTTCGAATGATATAATTGGCAAGGTCCTCCCAAGGTTAGTCCGGGAATGATTTGGCAATAACGTAACAATTCAGCCGATTCTAACGAAATTTGAAACCCATATGTTATTTTAAATTTTCTTTCGAATGATATAATTGCCAAGGTCCTCCAAAAGTTAGTCCGGGAATGATTTGTCAATAACATCGTAACTATTTAGCCGATTCTAACGAAATTTGAAACCCTTATGTTGTTTTATATTCTCTTTCAAATGATATAATTGCCAAAGGGCATCCTAAGGTTAGTCCGCGAATTAGTAAAAGAAAACTAACTATGGTTCGCATTGCTCTAGTCGATAGAAGGCGCTCTGTGAAGGCCCCTGGCCTCAAAGGGGGCCTCAAAAAGTTTATATTACATATCTCTTAATATTTTAGTCTTGGTTTATTTATTTTTATAATAAATGATCATTTTATATACCTAAAGCCACCCCCCCAAAAAAAAAAATTAGAAGTCTTTTTAAATAGGGAAAAAAACAATCCACACGATTATTTTTTTCTCCATTTAAATTTGATCTAATAATTTCATTTTGCTTTATTCGTTTTTAGGAGTCAGTAGCTATTTCCTTCTGATAAAGATTAAAATTTCAAATCTATTTTAAAAATAAATTCGATGAAACTCTCGAATATAAGAAAAAAAAATAGAATAAAAAGCAACCATGGCTAAATTTTAATCAATTTTCTCAACTTGATTATTTGTAATTCTTTTTGTTTTTCAAAAAAAATCTGAACTTCATTTTGTTATTTCAAACTTTAAAGCAACTCTTAGAATGAACTTGGATAAAAACTTAAAATATACCAAAGTTATATTCGGACTAATATAAAAAAATATCTATTATTAGTCAAACCCTCCCAAAAAATCCCGTTTTAAAAATATAATATTATGGATTAATTCTAGTTCCCGTTTGGTCTAAGTTAAAATTACTGAATATTTACTCGAAAACTACCGTAAACAAAAATGGGGCGGGTAGGGGCTACTTGTATTCCAGGTTTTGTCTATTCGTGTTTTGGTAGTGAGTGAAACCACCAAACATGGTTCTTTTACAAGAATTAATATGAAGGAAAGTTACAGGTAGGCCTTACTAAGGCCTTGTTTCTATATCGGAGATTTTTAGTTAATCAATATTGACTTAATCAAAGGACTTTATATATTCAAAGAATGGTAAGAATCAGGGCAAAAGTATTCGGACACCTCCGAAATTTTAGGAAATTAGATAAATGTAAGGTAAAGTTTTTATTTGCATAAAAATATAAATATATGAGTGAAATAAGGATTGTTGTGGTGTTGTAAGGGCCGACTTGGTGTATACGTACTTGAATAACTTCTTAATTACGTTTTCTCTAAGAGTGCTATAGTAATTTTTCGTTATTTAATCTTTGAGGATTTCTAGTGCCATGTGCAGCGTTTCGAGGATTGAATTAAATACTTAAAAAATTATATATCTTAAATTACAACATAAAAAAGTGAAATCTAAAAAAAAACAAACTATACAGCTATGAATAAACGAGTTTATGATAGAGTTACTAATTTCAACCAAATGAATATAAAGTAATGGTTGACCCAAAGCTCACTTTAATATTGGACTCTAATTGACACCAAAAAAAATAATTTACTTTCTTTACCTTTAAAACAACCATACGTGAGTCCGGCTGACGACTGAGCTTGGCCTCGAATTTTATGTAGACGAACAATGTTTTTGCTGTCACGCGGGTGGGTGTGTTCACAGACACCCAGCTGTTTGACTGGCGCGGAGGCTGGCTTGAAGCAACAGGTGATTTCGGTGCGAGCGACGGCTGGCGTTAAGCACGTTGTCTCAGTCAGATGATTTAAACAACGGGACCGTGAAGCTATTCTCTTTCCAATCTTCTGGTTAATCTTGGAATGGTTCGCACTGACGAGCGATGAACAAACAAGTGAATCTTTTGACGAATGAAGTCATTTGTGGGAGTTTACTTTGGATTATTGCTCAATGGCGAGGACTATCTCTGGTTTTTGTTGTAAACCGGGATAGAGGGTTTCTCCGACGAGAGATGATTGAGCTTGATTCTCAATACAAAAGCTAATTTCGGTGTGACCACCAGAAACTGGCTCAGCGTGAGGTTCATCTCTGTTCTTTTCTTTGATTGACGGGCACTGTGACGGACTTCGTCGTGTCAATACTCTTTTACTTTAGCATATTTTATTCTTAATAAGATCTTAATTGTCTTTTAATAATGTTAGTTTTGTTCAGAATTTGGGAGTTCTATATTTTTATGTGGTAATTAAAGATCTATTTGCTTAGAAGTATTTAATTTAATCCTCGAAACGCTGGGCATGGCACTAGAAATCCTCAAAGATTAAAATAACGTAAAATAATAATATAGCACTCTTAGAGAAAACATAATCAAGGAGTTTTTGAAGTACGTAACAAACCTATACGTACGTGCACCACCACTCTGGCCTTGCAATACCACAATATATATATATATATATATATATATATATATATATATATATATATATATATATATATATATATATATATATATATATTATTGTGATAGAACGGTCTGAGGCCGCTATGCTTCAGTCCCTATCACATGTCGAAACACATGCTTCCCCACGTGTATGCTGCCAGAGGAAGTCGAAGGCGCGTTATCGCCCCCCCTCCCATCCCCAAGTTTAATCAGGGAGGTTCAATCCCCCGTTCGCCTCCATGCGTCGATCTCGCCAGATTGAATTAGGCTTATGGGCAGATAAGATATTTCCCCAAGCGTCACTGGGACATTCCATCGAAGTCCCCCCTCCCACCCTTGTCCCCTACGCCAAGGAGCTGGCTCCGGCTATTTATGCGAGAGCATTTCGCATTTGAACCAGATCCCGATTATCTTCGCGAGGCATCACGCCGATCCGGTCTCCCTTGTGCACCTAGGAACTCTACCCCGAGAAACCCCTTATTGTCCAGAAGAGGACAATATCCCTTGAGTCCCAAGGTTCGTGCCCCTCAAGACGTCAAGTCAACAGGGCCCCCCTGTTGTTCAGAAAGAGAACAACTTTGGAACAGCCATTGTTCTTCGAGCCCGTTCGACAAGAAACGGTTCTCATCCCCCCCTGTTGTTCAGAAAGAGAACAACATTAGAACAGCCATTGTTCTTCAAGTTCGTTCGTCAAGAAACGGTTCTCGTTCCCAAGACATCACGTCAGGGTAATTTAATTCCCCCCCCCCTCCTTTTTAATGTTCTTCAAGAGAACGCTTGGTTACAACAATTGTTCATCTAGAACATCTCCGATATCCTAGCTCAAGGATCGCTCGTACTTCCGAGCCCCACTTCGCTCTCCCCCCTCGAAGACAGTCCTTCCCCCTCGTTAAGGACAACCCCCCGAAGAACCCCTTCTCCTGGAAAAGAATCGCCAGTTGGACCGAAGACTCCTTCCCATCGCCTTCCTCTGCACGACAACCTTGTAATTACGTAAGCTACTCATTACATTTAACCATTTAACCTTTTGTCAACGCAACTCTGTGCTTTAAACGGTTTTAGCCAACCATTCCCCCTTTTTTGTTTGTTTTGCCGTTTTAAATCCCTCCAAATCTTAATCCTCAGCTTAGTCAAATATTCCCATGACCTTTTTCATTTCCTGTGTTTTCTCTCATTTTAATTCCCGGTTATGTAAGCATTTTCCGTGTGTTGTTTTGATAGATTAATTAATAAAACTCTATTTTATTAATGTTTGCAATATTATTTACCCTTGTGCTCCGTTCCACTTCTTAAGTATATTAAAGATAAATAAGCCCTCTCCAGCCCCCCCATCCCTTTTGAACCAATCTCGGCATCTGATTACCACGCACTCGAAATATAGAATAATCCCCTGAACGAATAGTTATATATATTATATCGTCGGGAGCCTATTCTACGACGATCAGGTAGGTCGGAATGAAAGTAATGTCCGATTTTAGGGTATATATTTAAAATTAAAAACTTATGAATATGGAAATATTTAATATCTGTCAACAAGCTTATAAATGCCACGCTTGTAAAATTCTTTCGGTTTCGATGCAAAGGATGAATCCAACTCATCTTCAACCTCTTCTGTCGATGTCACCATAAGACCATCCAATTGGTTTTGTAATCTCCTAAATAAGTGATAAACAGAAGGAGCAATGCAGGAAGAATATGGAGGAAGAAGCAATATTTCCTAACCGAGCTCCTCCAAGAGATCTTCGGACACTCGAGCTGTATAAGAATGGGCATTATACTGTTGGAGGATGACAGCCCCTTCTGTTGACTCAAAGCGGCTTGCAAACGACTACATTGATTGCAGTAGAGATGTACATTAATTGTTTGATTGCTGTCTAACAGTTCATAATGGACAACTCCTTGAATATTCCACCATACTACAGGATCTTTTTGGATGAAGTCCTCCTCTCGGTTGTTGAGAAATTCTGCTTCCTCGTTATGATGAAGGATCCAGTTCTCATCACGCTCCTACACATATTCCACCTGCGTCTATACATCCTCTCTCACTCCTTCCTACGTTCATACATCCTCTCCCACTCCTACACACATTCCACTCCCGTACACATATTCCACCCGAGTCCATACCCCAAACATTTCCATACATCATCTCCCACTCAAACACTTATTTCGCCCGCTTTCATTCATCGTCTGCCACTCCCACTCCCACACGCGTTCGTGTTTAACTCCACCTACTCCATCTTTTTGGCAATGGCGACTCCCCTTATTTGTCTTCTCTGCCGCGCATAGGGGTTCGAATGAGTTCCTTAGAGATCCTGGAAACCTTGAACGACCTTGATTTAAAGGTTTTATTCCATTTGACCTTTTTCACCATTCTCCGTTTTCTTTTTCAATTCCCTGTTTTTATACTTCTCTATTTTGTTTAGCATTTTATGTCTTGTTTATCTATTCCTTTATTTTTATGCCTTGTTTATCAGTTCCTGCATTTTTATGCCTAGTTTATCTGTGCGTCCATTTTCATGCCTTGTTTATCCGTTCCTCCATTTTATCCCTTTTTTATCTGTGAATCCATTTGTATGCATTGTTTAACTGTTCCTCCATTTTATGCCTTGTTTATCTGTTCCTCCATTTTATGCCTTTTTTACCTGTTCCTCCATGTTTCGGCCTTGTTTATCCCTTCCTCCATTTTATCCCATGTTTATCTGTTCATCCATTGTTATGCCTTGTTTAACTGTTCCTCCATTTGTTTGTCTTGTTTATCTGGTCCTTCTTTTGTATGCCTCGTTTATCTGTCCCCCAATTTTATGCCTTGTTTATTTGTTCCTCCTTTTTTATACATTTTTTTATCTGTTCCTCCTTTTACATGCCTTGTTTATCGGTTCCTCCATTGCTATACCTTGTTTATATGTTCCTCAATTTTTTGGCATATCCACTGAATTTGTTTTTCGATTACTACATTGGCTTCATCTCATCTGAATAAGGAACATTTTTTTCGTCTTCTTCGCAGTTGGATATTTTGGACCTTCAAAATTTTGCCTGATTTCCGCCATCTTACCCTTTTAAGTAAGCCACCCACATTTCACTCCCAAATTCAGTGGTTGCGGCAATTCTCTTGGGTTCCTCGTCCTTGTCAAGTTGGAGGTTAGAGGAGTTTCCTTTTTGACGATGTAACTAAGGTTTCTTACCACACGTCAGCCTTATTAGGTCCTTCTCCTGACTTCCTTGATGTTACCACCAGGAGGAAACCCAAGTTGACTCGCATAGGCTATTGATTACAGTGGCTTTCGACCTTTTTATGATAATGGCACCGTAATTGCTGTCTATAAGTAGCTGTTGCACCTCAATATAATATAATTTACGTATAAATACTTAGTTAAGTTGAAAACACTTCAAAATTAACCAAGATTAACACTTAACCTAATTTAATCGATATAAGACATAAAAAAATGAATATAAATAAAATTTACCTTTAAAAGTTTAATAGGAAATTTGAGATTGATGATTATAACATAATTCTTTAATTTTGGGACGTTTTGTTAACGAGGCAAATCTCATTTCTTCATTCACTGTGAGTAATCTTTCTTTTTTCGTTTTTTTTTTATGTTGCACAATGCAGGAAAGCTAGTTTTAAATAGTTTCAAATATCGTTAGATTTTTTTTTGAGAAATGTTTGATATTCATATTTGTTTTTGCAATTTATGATTTTAAAATTGATTTTTTTTTGTCGCGGTCCCCTTAGTTTGGTCTCGCGGCACCCCGGTTGAAAACCACTGGATTAGCCTTCTGTAAAAACCTCCTTTTCATATGTTTAGTAAGTGTGGTTACCAAATTCTTGTACCTTATCCAAAGTTTCATTGACTCTAATTTATCTTCTGCAACACTAATGTGATGATTTTCGTCCCCGAATAATTCATTTCAGCCCTCTTGCCAGACGTTCACGTGATTACGATTTTATTATTGATTGTAATTCCTCTAGATTTGAGGAAACTATTACGATGGCATCACTAAAACGAATGTGACTGGAAAATATGGTGTAAATCAGGATTCCCTTTTGTTCCCACACCAAAGTCTCATTGAATCACTACTATTTCGCTTTAGTAACTATAGTACTCTTAGAGGTAATTTTGGGGGGCATTCATTAGATCGCTGCAGGAATTATTAAACAGTAGGTAGATTATCAATACACTGTACTTCAGAGATCAGTCTGTATGTTGCTGACAAAAGAATACTTTTACCGGTAGTTTTTCAATTCTTTCCTATTCTCCCTTTTTTTTTTTAAATGTCATTATAATGTCTTTTCCCCTAAACATTTTAATGATAATAATAATAATAATAATAGGTATTTATAATGCGCCCTTCAGGGCTGTTAGCCTTCCCAAAGCGTAGGATGGTAACGAGTTTTATTTTGCCATGCGCCCTCAACGAGGCTGAAAAACGACCCCGTGTCCTGCGCAGCAATTCCTGTCAAGGTACCGGGACGAACGGGGTCGCTACCGCTTGTCTCTTGTACTCGGGACGAGTTCGTGCACACAGACTTGCGGACTATATGACTTTTTGGAGGAGGCTGGCCTCCTCCAGTTTATTTGACTCTGCTCTATGTGGCATGTCCCTGCGCCGGGATGGGTGCGGAGGCGGACGCTGAAAGGCGCTTCCTTCTTGTTGCTTTTGTCACTTATCTTGTTTGTTTTTTTGCTTTTTTCTTAGTCTTTGTTTCTGTTTTATCTTGGTTTTTTGCTTGTTTTTTAATCTAACCTAGTATTTGGCTGTAGCGTGATTACGGCGACTTTTGCCCTAGTAGGAAGTCGCCAGATGGGCTACTAGTACTCCTCAGCAAAAGTGAAGGTTATAATAACCAAATGAAACTGTTCTTTTAGGCCTATTTAATTTGTCTATTAGATACAGTAAATAAAAGCATGATAAGCTGAGCTACGTTAAAATAATGACATAACTCTTATTACAGTATTTTTCATGTGTGAGGGTGTGCAGTAGGAAGGCACGGGGGCGTGGGATAGGCTTGGGTCGATTACGCAAGCGAGATAGCTCATCGAAAGCCTACTGGCGGGAAGCTCCATGTTGCCTGAACCTATATTTTTGATGCAACAAATGGTTCTGCCCACGCTTAGGGGATCAGGGAAGATGTTCCCTCCCCCACGAAGACTCATCGATGTACGTCAGTCCATTTATAGGCATGACAAGGACAAAGGGGCGCCTCCAGGGAGACGATGTCACATTTCCGAAGAGACAAATGAACGCTATATCCGCCCGCCATCTTGGTCGCCCCGAGAGCTTAGCCGCGTTACCATGACTCGATTTATAACCTTGTCGTTGCTCCTTTTTCACCCCCCTTCACTACCCCCCCAACATACCCACTTACTCCACAACACTTTATGCGAAATAAATAGAAATGTGTGTGCGTATGTTTGTCAAGAGCTGACCTTGAATTCTCATGGCAACCTTGCCTTGAAATTCTTCTCCCGAATCTGCTCTTCGCATGTACGATTAAGAGGCCTCGCACGCAAGCAGCGAGGCCGCCAACACGTAGCGATATAAAAATAAACATGCAGACGTATAGATTGATATACATACAGAGACATGCATTACATATGTGCGGAGTCATTGGAGGGTGGTCGCCACTTTAGAGCGCTTTACAGTCACTCCACTTTAGGGTGAGATGATCGTGGGATGTATCAAAACGTGACGCGGCTTCCCCAACTCCTATAAAGGCCAAGAGTTCTCTACAGCATTTCCTGTAGCAGATTCAAATTCCCTTTCTTGAAAGGGAAGTTGAATTAGAAGTAATTTTCAACACTATTTATTTAATTAGGAAAAAAATCCCCACCATTAAAATAAATTAAGATCATGAATGACAAGCGAATGATCTGTATCGACGCGGGAGCTAATACTTATGACTGTGTACACCGATGGTGTAGAATTATTGGATTTAGGTGAGTGTAAGTCCTTTGTGAGTGGAGCGTAATGAAACAAGGTCTGCTCTCCAAAAGTCGCGTGCTCTCACTTATTCTGATTTATGACCTTACGATCTTCAAAACTTTCAATAATTCCCGGACTAACCTTGGGATGACCGTGGCAATTATATCATTCGAAAGAGAATGTAAAACAACATAAGGGTTTCAAATTTTGTTATAATCGGGAGAATAATTATGATGTTATTGCCAAATAATTCCCGGGCTAACCTTGGGAGGACCTTGGCAATTATACCATTTGAAAGGGATTGTAAAACAACATAGGGTTTCAAATTTCGTTAGAATCGGCCGAATAGTTAAAATGTTATTATTAAAACAAAAAAAGCAAAACGGGGACCGACCGACATAATGAGATATAGAGTTGCACGCGACTAATCATTGGAGTCACAAATGACAAGAAGAGGACAGAGCACGAATGAAGACTGCGTCTGTCACTGTCCATCTATCCACTGAGGAATGCTTATTAAGGTGAAGAAGACTTCCCATCCTTGATGTGATATGGTCTACCGTGTTTTAGTTGTGTCCGAGAATAGAAAAAATTTATGTTAAGTCTTCTTCACATTCGCTTTCATATACGCTCAATCAACCGACGGCGCAGACTGTGATATTCGCCGTGCGAGAAGTCTATGCAATCTCTTATTTGCGTGTGCTCGTGATAAAATATTTTGTGTTTATCCTTAGGATTGTGAAGTTTTAAGCGAAAAGCAGGAAAAATAGCAAGGCACCCTCACATTCTTGATCTGGACGCGGTGCCTATATCGCGAATTGTGTTTCCTTTGTCAAGCTTTGTAATCATTGTCCAGTGACAAACAGAAAACGACTCTCTCTGTGTGTGTGTATGTGTGTGTGTGTGTTCTTGGCTCTGCGTGAGCTAGGAGAAAGCTCATTCCTGAGGTCTCATAATTTGATAAGTGAATCATCCCACCGAGAGTTTCTGTTAACAGGAGGGGTAAGTGAGTGAGTTACCCAAAAGGGAAGGAAAGTTCTCCACAAATCACCCACCCGCTGAAAACAATGGTATAGGCTTTTCACCTGTACATGATTTACACACATGTAACAGAGCACTTTTTAAAGATGGAAAATGATTATATAATACATTGAATAACATGGGATCAATGCATAATTGTAAAATTTAGGACATGAAAAAAAATACTAATAACAGAGATCATTGAAGGTATGAACAAATACCCTCGATAAAATTAAAGCAAAAAAATTGAGAATAATAATTGAAAATAATGTGAAATTGGGTACACTAAAAACAATAATCATAATATACATGAAAATGAAATAAGTAGATTACAGCAAAATTACATTAAAATAATTTTAAAAATTCATGAAAATAATATGGTTTAATGAATTAACAATAAATGATACCTAGTGTGACAATCAATAACAAAATGAAATAATAATGAACTTTGTTCACCCAAGATATGAAGTATCTTGATCCAAGCATCTTCGCATATCTTATATGAGCAGTCGGATCTGGAAGAATCAAAAAGAAAAACTTATTTGGTCGGTATGAAATGATCCTTTACACCAGGGACGGAAAACCTCCGGCCCGCGAAGGCCTAGCATCTGGCCCGCCACCTTGCTGGGCATTAATATTACAATTCTGGCAGCGAAACCACAGCACCTCTACCCCTAAAAAATATGCCAAACAGCATCTGTCTCAGTAGACTCGTAGAGTCTACTGAGACAGATGCACACGCACATCACCGCCTTCGAGGTTAAGCTGCGCTTGTGGGAGGCTCAGTTGGCTATTGGTCAGTTTGTGCAATTTCCTCGCCTTGCTGCTTGTGTCCCTGACGACATGGACCTGGACACTTGCATTAGTGTCGTCGCCTCTCTGCGGGAGGAATTTGACTCCTGTTTCGCAGTAGTCAGGCCGCTGGCTGCAGACTTCAAGCTTTTCACTATCCACTTTGACTTTCCCGTGGACGACGCCCCTGCCCCCCTGCAGATGGGGTTGGTGGAGCTGCCGTTGAATGAGGAACTGAAGGCGAAGATCCGCACCTCTTCTCCGCTGTCCTTCTTCCGCGACGTCGTCCTCCTTTCTAGCAATTTTCCAAAATACATTGCGCATGTTTAATGCATCGTGGCCATGTTTGGCAGCAACTACTAACCAACAGATCTTCTCCCAAATGAAGTACGCGTACTCTCACCTTCGCTCCCAACCCTCAGACCACCAACTCAATGACATTCTTCTGTTGTCACCTCATTCATCGAGCCGGACATTGAAACACTTCTTCATGACAAGCAGCACCAGCCGTCTCACTGATTTTTATGATTTTCAATAAAATTCTTGTATAATGTATTCTAGTATATATATATATATATATATATATATATATATATATATATATATATATATATATATATATATATATATATATATACAGTCGCTGCAACAGAAGTCTAGACCTTTGGTCATATTATATGGTCACTTTGGGAATTTTGTTTGTTTGTCACTCCGGCCCGCGGTCTGCTCCCAAAAGTCTCATCTGGCCCTCACTCTGAAAAGGTTGCCCGCTCCTGCTTTTCATATCGTTGAAAGCATAAAGTATCGCGAAACATGAAATCACGTATTTCAATGATTGTAATTCGAGAGTTTCTCGTTTGGATGAAAGTTGAATGAACAAACGCTACATTTTGAAAAACTGTACAATACATTTTGAAAATGAAAAATGATTTTCAGATTAACCTGGTGACCAAAGGGTCATTCATTTTTCAAGATACGTCACTTGATGCTTGTGAATTGATTGGTGAGTGAATAGTGAAAACAAATATTCTCGAGAATTAATTGATGTCGCATTTATACTTAATAACACCATGAGAGAACGTATACACGTATACACGCAAGGCATACAGCGAGTTTGAAAAGGAGATAAATGAGTTACCTAATGGAAGAAAGTTACAAAAGAAACGAATTATCTGGTAGCTTGTGATGTGCTCTGGTCATTTGTTGTATCTGTGTGTAAGTGTGAAGATTAATATGGATAAATGAGAGTTAGCAGCCACAACATGACTTACATAACCGAATGCACGTAAGTGACCTTGAGAATTGTAAATGATCAAGCGATTGACCGTTTAATCTGCGTTGAATGGAGAATCGCTTCAGTGTAGCTGTTAAGTTGATAGAGAAATCGATCAACGAATAATGGTGGAGTAACTTTATAAGTTCGCGCAATGAGTTGATTTTTTCGACACATTGTTTAGCTTCTGCTTGAAAGATAGCTCTCCAAGTTTGTTCGTAGACTAGAGGAGTTGCGTACGTTGAACTCCTAGATTGCGAGCAGAAATGAATATTGTAAAAATCGGCCTGTAGAGAATTCGAGGGTCATCCCGGGGTCACCGTTTTATAGCAATAATGATGATTCATTGCATGATGGGCACTAATTTATAATGCTTGACGCTACATCCCCAACTCTTATAAAGACCAGTGTTTGGTTTCATCGTATTCGGCAATTCGGCTAGCAGTGTCATATTCCCTTTCATGAAAAACAAGTTGAATTAGAAGCAATTTGCCACGCTATTTTGTTAGAAAAATAATAATCAACTTTAGCAAATATTGAATTGAGATCTTTAAAGAGAATTGCGTGAACTCTATCAACGCGGACGTTAATATTTCTGACTGTGTACATCGAGGAATCCTTGGTAAGGTGAATGGAACTTATGTGAATTTAAGTTGAGCTGGGTTTACGCAATATATTTATGTGTGAGTGTAATAAAATAGTTTTTTTATGTCGTTAGATTGTAGGATTTTAAGTGAAAATGCAGAGGTGGGGAGTCTGCCTCACATCTAAACGCTGGACTTTTATCAAGGGACCAAGTTTGTTTTGCTAACCTCTGGAATAAAGAGTCTAAATATATACAGTTATGGGCAAAGGTTTTGATATATATATATTATTCGTTTCGAAAATTTACGTGATATGAATAATTATTCTAATATTTAAATTATTGCAGGTTTATTAAAATGTCATTTTTTAAAAAATAAGAAAATAATAGGCCCGCCCAAAATGACCTATTTACAAAAAAAATAATATCGTAGTAACCTCTTTCCTATTCATTATAATTTTCATATTCAAGATAGTTTCCATCTTCCTTTTCGAATGCAAAAAAGGAATTTAGATACCTTTTATAGTTTTCTTGCGCTTTACAAAAATAATAACATAGGTAAAAAAAACCGAATATCGAGATAAAATATTATTTTATTGTGCACTATCATACAGGAATTTTCACGTTCTTACAAAAGCCTGCAGGAATAAACATGTCATGTTATGAATATCTTTTTTTACAGTTCATCAGTACCCATAATGACATGGTCAAAAGATCGCATTCTTATTAAAGCTTGCTACTGTGAAAAGAGATGGAAGACTGGAAGAGTATTGCGAGAATTTCCTGGAAAAATATCGAAAAGACGTGCTGTAGAAAGACTTAAAAAAGATTTGCGAAACGGGAAACACTAACAGAAAAACCAGGAAGCGGTAGACCTAAAACAGCTTCAGAACCGGGAAATGTGAATTACATTAACGATAACATCTGCTCTCAAGAAGATAAACCAGGAAGTCATTTATCGCAAAGAATAATTGCTAAAAACTTCGATATCGGAAGGAGTTCTGTACAACGAATAATTAAGACGCAAAAGCTAAAAGCCTTTAAAAGAATAGTGTCTTCTAGAAAAAGTGGTACTGTTAAGGATAAAAGAAAAATAAGATGCAGACCGTTACTTGATAATTTCTCTGTCGCTGATGTTAAAAATATTGTCTTCACGGATGAAAAAGAGTTTACTTTAGAAATTCCGCAGAAGTGCCAAAATGATATCTACGGGCGTGGTAAAATGTATGACATTCCGATATACAGATTATATCATGAAACTTCAAGATTTTTCAAAAAGGTTATGATATCTGCAGGGGTCTCTTGGAATGGCAAAACAGATGTTCATTTTATTGATACTGAAATGATAAAAGTGAATTCTGCTAATTACATTGAACTCCTGAAAACAAAGTTGTATGATTGTTGTCGCCTGTATTAAGAAAATGACTATTTTGCAACAAGCCACGTCACACAGTCGTTTGTAATTAGCAATACGCCAAGATTAATAACGAAAACTGAGTGGCCACCACAAAGTCAAGATTGTAACTCTATAAATTGCTCAATTTGTGAGTTAATAAAAAAAAGGTTTACCGAGATCGGAGAGAAAAATTCACTGAACCAGAATTGAAAAGCAAAATTTGTGAATCTTGGCAAGAAATTTCCATTAACAAAGTTTGAAAAGTTTGTCTGTGGAAAAAAAGGACTCAGATAAAGCCCCCGCCACACCTTAGTGACTAGACGTCCCGGCCCTTGCCGACGACCAATGTGCCGTATGTCGTGGGAGACTATTTTCTGACCCTAGTCCGACTAAACGTGGTCAGCAGCAAGCGGCGTCTGGCCAAAGGAAAATTTTAGGTGCCGCCCCTCGGTGTCATGTGACGACCCCCTTCCGCAGCGCACATACCGATGGCGACTTCCTCCTGACTGAGGGCGACCTTGTCCGAAATGAAGGCGCTCATACTCCGTTGCACGCCGCTGCACGCCGCTAGTCGCGGACTGTGGACGTTGACCATGCGTCGATAGAAGACAAGGTGTATATAAATATGGAGTGTGGCATACCATTTTCCAATCTCTCAACCAACTCCGACGTATTCATATCCCCAACACCCAACACCATAGAACCCTTGCGCCGTTTCCCATTAGTTTTCACACGGGAACGCTTCCGGAAAGTCATCGCCATGTTATATTGGCACAGAAACAGGATTTAGAGATAGAGATGGATCCTGTAAAGCTGGAAAACGCTGTGCACACGACCGTGGCTCCTCCGAAGGACAAGATTTGGAACATGCGAGAACTTCCTGCGGGAACTACAAGAGGAAGATCTGCCTGCCTACCAAAATTTCCTGAGAATAGATGTGGCCCTCTTCCAGGAGTTACTAGACCGAGGGGAACCCAGGATAGAGAACCAAGAAAGGTTTTTCACGAAGGCAATATCACCTGGTCTTAAACTTACCATAACCCTACGGTACCTGGCCTCGGGAGACAGCTATATGAATCTTCACTATATCTTCAGGGTTGCCAACAACACCATGTCTGACATAGTCTACGAAACCAATTTTTTTATTAAGTTAAGCATTATTATTTAGTTTTATTAAACTATTGGGTGACATCAAACACATATATGTACATAAACACTATACTATTTATTGACACACATTGCACTTAATAATTAATAATCCTGGAGGGCGAGGGGGCGTATCCCTCCCTGGCATGATTGGCAGATGTACTTGCCTTGTGGGACATAGCAATATACCTGTTGGCTGTCATGAGCATCACATCCTCCAGATCTCCTTGCAGCCAATCTCGCACCTGCTTCATTTTCTGTCCAAGGCTTTTGGAAGGTAATGACCTCATTCAGGAGGTCGTTGTTCTTGCTGGTCTTGGCCTTTAACTGGAAAGAGAAAACAAACATTTAATGTCCTTTAACTGCAATATACGAGTAAATACACACAAACACTAGACCAACCAACATGCATTCCATGTAATTATTCATTAATTATATATATATATATATATATATATATATATATATATATATATATATATATATATATATATATATATATATATATATATATATATATATATATATATATATATATATATATATATATATATATATTAATTACATATATTGTGTATTACAATATTTTTATCTTACCTTTCGTATCAGCAGGTGGTAGTCTTCATCGTCCTCGTTCCTGAGGCCCGGGACCGTTTCCTGGGTCCCTTCTTTTCACCTTCAGCTCTCTGCGGTGTTTTCCCCTCCGCTTTCTGGAGTCGAAAAGGCCTCTGCTGGCTGGGACGGCTGTGTGTAACTACAATGAAATGGAAATATTAAATTAATTAATTTTCCAATAATGGTTTTTCCTACTGTGGCATGATTATTTAATAAAGTTTAAGGCAACTAGTATGAAAAATTCTTACACAAAGCATGGTTGATATAAAATAAAACATGAAGTCTAATTTTAACCAAAACAAAAGTGAGCGTAATTACTTGAGTGTTTGTGTGGTCGTTCTGGCGAACACTATGGTCCTTGAGGAACCCAAAGGTGAGCAACACCCATTGGTCCTTTCGGTGTGGCGAGGGGCAGCCTGTCCTGACTTCCTGTCAGTGAGGCGCGTGAATCGTGTCCTCATCGACTCTAGCCAGGTTTTCCGCTGTGTTCCTAGGAAAATAGACACACATATATGCGAATTAATACAGAGGTAATAAACTTTATTAACGCACGTAATATCAAATTAGGATTATATTTGTAGCATATCTATTACGCAAATACAGCTGCTTCAGGACATAATGAACATATAAAATATTTATAAACTAACCTGTTATGGGGGGCTTGAGGCTCCCCGCCTTCTCTTCCAACAGCTTAGCCATGATGGTGACGTCCTTGTAGTCCCGGAGCCCTTTGTCATACAATATGGATGTCGAGGTTTAGTGAGTGGGTAATCCCAGTCCCACTTCCTGGACATATATTTTATTACCGCACCGAGGTGAAGCGGAGGTGAAGCGTATACAATACACCTACCTTAGCCACTTCTGGTGAATAAGAATAACCTCAGTGCGTACCCTTTTGATCAAAACTAAGATGATGATCTCCGGAGTGTGTTCCCCACTCAGTAAAAGCTAACCATGGGTGGGTCGGTGGAATATTGAGATTTAAGCCGAGTGGATTGCTTAATAATTGCCAAAGAATCGTCCAAAATAGTTAAACACACATATACAAAAGTAATCTTAATGTAAATGAATTTGAAATAAGCAACATCGTATATAAATATAAATAGGATTAATCTTGCACTAAATAAATAAGTCTACAAAATGTCGTGGGAATTACTTGCAGATTACTCACTGGGATGTTTGCGTCTTAATGACACCAGACAAAATGAAGGGAATATTATTATAGAGTTAAACACTGAATTAAGTAAGCACTTCTAATATTCGAGGGTATGGGCTCGGGATGAGAATTCTGGTTCACAAATAAACTGGTAAAGTTAGGGGAGGGGATAATTCAATTAATGATACCTTTGAGTTCGTAAGTATTTTTGAAGGGGGGGGGGCAGTGAAGATCTTCTTCTGGTGACGATGATTGCATCTAGTCCGGCCGTCTGAGGTTACCGAATGAGATGATAATCTTAGACCATTGATATGCTGATCCTATGCCGGATCACGAATGTGAGCCAAGCGGTGACTCAATCGGACTTCTTCCTCGAAGTACCTGTCCGATTATTCGGCTCCTGGAGTGGGTAGCCAAAACTGATTACCTAGCTACGTCTAGGGTAATCCGCGGAGGGAGGTCCTGTGTAATAACCTCAGACTCTGAAGGGGGAGAGGGGGCTTGCGAGAAGTTTGGCACCTACAAGTACCGTGACGGCAACAACCAATTCCCCGAGAAGTTCCTTCCTTGCAGCGGGCGAACGGTTTCCTATGTTGATCGAGTTTCACACAAACTCGACATAGGTCCAAGGGCTTCTGCCTGATTCCAGGGAGAAGCCTTCCTTTATTTCTCTCACGAGCAAAATCGAGAGAGAGAATCGAATTCTCGTAAAATCCGTATCGTCGCGCGAAAAACCTTTTTTCATCTTTGGGCTGACGATATGTCATTCACAGCTTCGGGCCATCTCGGATTTTACGGCGGTGCGGAAAAGGGCGACGGAGAATTCTAGGCAGGCGAGAGGTGCGTTTTGGGATACGAGAAGGCGCGCAGCTTTGTGTCGGAGTGTTTCTGCGTACACTTATGTACGCGGTATTTAGACTTCTACAATGGGTTGATCCCTGTACAAGGCCCTCAGATCCACTTCCTGCTCCTCCGTTCGGATGAGCTTGATTGTATGTCGATGTCGCCCTTGGTTGGTGCCCACCTGTGCGTCATCGTAGTCATCCTCCCCCTTCTCGGAATTACTGAAGAGGTGCATGGTATGTCAGGAGTTGGCTCACTGTCCACTATCTCATCGTCCCCATCATCCATCAGCTGTAGTTCAAGCTGCTGTTCCGCTGGTGTGTCGTGGATGTCCTGTGTCGCCTGTGATTCGGCAAACATGTCCACAGACTGAATGCTGGATATTTTCTTCCTGGTGATTGTGAGGCATGGTGAGTGGAAGGGCGTGAGGAGGCAACGAACACGAGTGGAGAAGTGGAGAGAGACTTGAATCTTGAATCTTGAAAGAGAAAGATAGAATAAGAGGGGAAGGAGTTTGGAAAAGAGGGTGGAGAGTAATAGTGAGAAAAGGAAGGAAGTGGTAGTCAGATATGTATAGAAATTTTTTATCTGATTAGACTGGCGTACAACTTCATTTTATTGGTTGCGCTGAGTTTTCTGAATCGGAGGAGTTTGTCGAGTTCAGTGCTGGCGTATCCAATCCTGGAGCTGACGTGTCTGTTCATGCCAGTACTGGCAAGTTTGTAGCCGAGAACTGACACGTATTTTCCAGCGTTTCTCGAATGGAGATTCTTTGAGTTTCTGTTGTCGTAGCTCTGGCCATCATCCTCGCAGAATTTGTTCTCCTAACCATAACTTGGGTAATATTGTCCGGATATTGGATGTTGAGAGTTCTCCCATCAGTTGGTTTGGGGAGGTCTCTCGTAAAGATGGTGTAGAGAGTGGGGCTGAGGCATCCTCCCTGAGGGACGCCGGATAGGCGCTCGAAGGCTTTCCCTGTATACTTCTCGAAGGCAATGACAGCTTTTTTGTTGGTCAAGTAGTTAATTCAGGCCGTCGATCCAAACTTTGTCGAAGGCCTTCTTTACGTCTCTGCAAACGACATCGATCCAGCACCCCCTGGCCCACCCTGCCACTGCGTGTTGAAGCATGTGGGCTATGGCTGTTTCGGTACTTCGGTGTCTTCTGAATCTGTGCTGTTCCTCGTTCAACAGAGAGTGCTCTGACAGGTGTTTTGATAATCTGCTGTTGAGAATTTTCTCAAAGACCTTCCCAATGGTCTCCAGCAATGAGATAGGTCTGAAATTCATGACCTGGTTAGCTGGCTTCCCAGGTTTAGGGATGAAAATCATTTTTGAGGTTTTCAGGCCATCTGGGAAATATCCCATTGCTAGGGAAGAATTGAGTAGGTTCAACAGACTAGCCCTAAATCTTTCGGGTGCCTCCTTCAGGTGCCTGATGCTGATTTGGCTGAGGCCTGGGGCTCTAGGTTTAAATGAAGCGATTGCTTCCCACAATTCCGCACTGGTGATGGGGTTTCCCTAATGAGAGTTGCCATGTAGACGGTGGAGGTACGAGGTTCCATAAGGGTCGAACCTGTCCTCCCTCATCTCCATGTACTCGAGAACTTGATCCTCAAAGCCTAGGTCAAAGTTTTCCTCCTCTTCATCGGAGATTTTGAAAACGTTTTTCCAAACTCCACGGAACAGCCTCTCCTTCTCTCTGGGAATTGCCGACGACGAGGTGGGCAACGGTCGGGGTGGCTAGTCACCGAGGTGTGACGGGGGCTTAAGTGATTCATCAAAGTGGTGGTTCAATCGATCATTTACAGCAGGTAAGTTAAATTTCTGATTATTTATTTCTTTACACTCGATATTCGGGATTTTTTTACCCATGTTGTTATTTTTGTAAAGTGCAAGAAAACTATAAAAGGTATCTAAATTCCGTTTTTTGCATTCGAAAAAGAAAGATTGAAAGTATCATAAATATGAAAATTGTCATGAATAGGAAGCAGGTTACTGAGATATGGATTTTTAAAAAATGCCTCATTTTTGGGGGGAGGCGGAAGCCACCTAATATATATATATATATATATATATATATATATATATATATATATATATATATATATATATATATATATATATATATATATATATATATATACAAAGAAAGCAACTACAGGATCTGCGGGTGATAATACAACTACCACAGGGCTATGCCATTTTTATTTGATGTCTTTCAAATAAAATTTGAAGACAAAAAGAAAGATGCAGAAACCTGGTGTAGCTGACTATAAAACATATAGTACAAGAGAAAATAAGAATTGGACGCGAATGAGCAAATGAGACAAGAAACCGGATTTTTTTAAAGGCAAGAGAGAGGGACATTGGAAGAATCCAGAATCAAAGGGAGCAGAGGGCGGCACAGTGAAGGCGATCCTTTACCGAGAAGACAGAAATAACGCCAGGGGAAAAAAAGTTTTGAATTCCTGGCCGGGACTCGAACCCGGGTCTGCTGATTGCCTGTCATTCGCGTTCAATTCTTATTTTTTCTTATATATATATATATATATATATATATATATATATATATATATATATATATATATATATACTGGAAGGAGACAATGTTTATGCATGATTTGTTGAAATCGACAGCGATGGCTTCTTGTTTGAGCTTGTGCTGCATCTTTGTAAACCTTTTGAACGATTCTCTTTTCAGATGGAGAAAGGTGAGAAAAAATGCTGGAAAGTGGCAGTTTTTTATTAGCCAAGATTTGTTTCAACCTTTTCACGAGTCATCTTCGATGTTCCCCCAAATGATTTTATTTATATATTATTATGTTAACATAAGAATATTGGTTTAGACCAATCAGATGAGAAAAAATATATAAAGATTGAATAATGTGTAGATCGGTGAACTAAAATTAAATACATAAATTAACTGATCGGTAAAGGAGGCAAGATAAACTGAAATCGGGTCATGATGCAATGTGGTTGATATTAAGACTGCGAGTGGTCAGCAAGCTTGTTTCTGGCTGGAACTGAATCTTTATTTTGGGCCTCATATTTTGACGACTTCAGTCATGCGCAGTCGTCCTCAATCACTCTCCTGGAGAATGATGGTTATTTTGCTATTTAGCATTTCTCGGGGGAGAGTCATTGATGCTTTGAAGTGTGGCGTTTGATTGCTCAGTCTTTGAGGTGTGCTGTTAGCTGCCGAGACAGGGTTGTTGATGCCATCCCGAAGTACGAAGATGTGCGATGATCACACTCACCGAAGTTGCATTTATATTCGTACCAAAGATTACACTCCACCAAGTGGTCCGTCGCGGGAACGCATTTATTCTTTATGACGCGAAAGCGAATTTTCTTTGGTTTGTAATAAATTACATATTTAATTTAGCTTATTTGATCGGTTGGGATAACATTACGGTGTATGCTGGCTTTGAAAACTCTTTCGTCCTTCTTATATCCTGTGTTCATGAATGCTTGGTAATAGAGGTCCTTTGTACTTGGTTGTTTTTTTTTCTGTTTTTTGTTGTGGTATGAGTCCATCTTCTGCTTTATGGCATTATCATTTGACTTGATGGGTAGTCATTATTGGCGAGTAGCTGAGATACCAGGTATTGCAAAAATCCTGTTACACTCGTTACTATGCTATCATCAAACTATACATGATAATTGTGATGCAGTTAGACATGTTGCATTGTTTTAACATATAAATATGTGTTTAATTTGCAATATTAATCAATGTTATCGCCCTCGGTGTCAAGCACGCGCTTCAAACAAGACCTGAAGGCTGAGCACACGTTGCAGATGAAGTACTTCCTCATGCTGGCCAACACGCGGTTGCAGGTTTTTTCCCCTTGGCATGCGCCCACACACTGTAGTGTAGGGGATTGAAGTCTGGCGACATCGAAGGCCAAAATTCCTTCGACTAGAAGTTCATGTTCGACCACAACCACTCTTGCACGGTCTTGGCCGTGTGGGCTGGGGCATCGTCCTGCTGAAAGACATAGTCTGCCTTCTTCGTAATCTTTTTCACCCAGTGCAGGACTTTCGTGGCCAAGATGTCCCTGAAATCAGCCACGGTGAGCCTGTTACCGGCCGCGAACGATACTGGCGGCATCTTATTACCATTAGAAGCCACTACGCCGAGCATCATCACGGAGTCTAGGTGTTTGGTTGTGGACACATACCGGGCCTCAGACACCTCCTGGCTCGTTCTGCTTGTCGATGACCGGTTCGACCATGAAGGTTTTTTCATCGGAAAATGAATTCGATTGCCATGACAATTCAAGTCGTTGAGAAGGCAATGACAACGCCTCAGACGTTGCTTCCCCTACGTTGAGTAAGCAGAGGCCTTTTCACGCACTTCGACGAGAACGTCAAGAAATGGTAACCTGGAGTTGTTTTCTTTTCTATGGGTAAAGTTGAGAGATGACTTTTCCTTGAATGTTTGAATGAGGGAAGAACAAGGTTAAGGTTATCTGCATTTATGAATATGTCATCAATATATCGGACGAAGATTGGTGGTTTTAAGGGAGGATTGTTCTTATAAAATGGCATATTCTACGGTTCCCATATAGAAGTTGGCGAATAGAACACTCAGTGGAGAGCCCATCGCCACTCCATCTGCCTGCACATGATGCGGCCATCAGCGCCGTAGAAAGGCACTTCTTGGACGCAAGCCTGAAGGAGTTGTCGCAGAATCTAATCAGAGACCGTGAGGGGAGTATTATCATCGGTGTGGTAGATTTTTCGCAAATGAGCTCAATGGTTTCGTCCACGAGAACGTTAGCAAACAAGGATTCGACGTCCATATATAAATATTGCGTTCCCCTCGATAAATATGACGACTGATACTCTTTTACACTATGCCACTCACCTTTCTGGTAACACTATGCTTACGCAATCATCGGAACTTCTCCGCT
Organism: Ceratothoa steindachneri; assembly: GCA_963969495.1. Lineage (NCBI taxonomy): Eukaryota > Metazoa > Arthropoda > Malacostraca > Isopoda > Cymothoidae > Ceratothoa > Ceratothoa steindachneri. The sequence continues at coordinate 51,828,694 of OZ018334.1, forward strand.
TTCGAAGAAAACATCCGAGACAGAACCCCCCTGCAAAGCGAGCTTAATGCAAGACCATAAACATTTCCTTTGAGATGCCCTCAAATGGGACAGAATAGAAAATTCTCAATCCACCTTTGAACACGCACACAACGATAACTAAGCCATGGCTATCAATTCATCGGTGATTCCCCCCCCCCCTCCTAGTTTTGACTATATAAACAATAAGTTAGATCTTAAGAAGATACTCTTAGATAGTCATTTATTATCACCTATTCGCAATTATATTGCCCGACTATACTCACATGTAGTCATTAAAGTATCGACCGATTTGTACCCGATCCCAATTCAGATTCCTGCCCAACTTCCATTAAGACTTCATTCATTATTGGGCCTTGACTGGAATTCAACATTTATTTACCGGGGAAATCGTCTGTTCAATACTCTAATTGATTTATAAAGTGGTGTTAAATTATTTATAAAGTACTAATGTTTTCTTATCGTTATTAAAGTGTTGTTGCAATGATTTAATTTCTCTCGAACTGTATGGAAAAGGGCGAAGTTGTAATCGATTAATTTATAGCACATATGTGGAGCACTTGAATCAAAGGAAGAGATAAAGTATAAAGGGAGTTACTCTCACAAAAGCTACACAAACGACCCCCAAAAAGGTTTCAGACACATCGGAAATTTTAGGAAATCAGATAAATTCAAAGTCCTAAAATTTTTATTTCTTAGGAATATAAATATAACAGTGAAAAAGGAAAGAATACATATAAATAAGTTATATAAGCCGCAAATAATTAACCTAAATGAACAAAATACAAAATATGTAGCATTAGCAACATATAACAAATAAGCAAATGAAGCTCTGTGAAATTTACAGCAACAGCAAACTGATACAGGAAACTCACAGGTGCGTTGAGAGTTCTTTGGAAGTGATTAGAGCATTTATTTTTCAAGGTATGTTCTCCGTGAAGGGGGAGACACCTGAGAGGGGAGATGCTAGTAACTCCTCAGTGACGACTACCATCAATTGCTCATTGGAGGCTAGGTGACGACGCCTTACACCCTATTCCGTGGCCTGCCAGAGGTTTTCGAGTGGATTCATGGAACCACTGTATGGTGGAGGCAGACTTGTGACATAGGGCATTGACCTACTGGAAAATTCCATTTCAGGCATTTCTTGAGAGGTATCGGGCTGAGGTCAGCATACAATCTCTCCAGACGGCTTAGTCACCCTTGTCATTCTCGATTACACTACTCCCATGGCCTCCTGAGGACTACAACGTTGAATGGTGTCGAGAACTACTAGAATCTGGACTAGTCGGACTAGAAGACGCGTCCCCATTGACCTATGGTCAAGTTGTGGTGAGCGCGTGTGAAAGCCAGTGGACGTCGCTTCTGCTGAATGTTAATCATTGGCTTCTGGTGGGTTTTACACGACTGTTCTGACGAATGTATTAACTTGGCGCCCTCTGTCATTCCTATTGTCATTCAAGAGCCCTTGCAAAGTACTTCAAGTGTTATGAATGCACATTCAGAAGAGTTGTGCATGAAGATATCCGTTACGAGTCGTATGTGATGCGGAGAGGTCAGTTCATATCAGGTAAGACGAAAGAGAATCGTGTAATCCGTGCAACGCGCTTTTGCTCTCATTGTTGAAGCATCAACAAGCGTGAATGCTTTGGTTTTTCTCTGATCAGAAAAAAACACACCCAGGACCAAAAGATAAACCTGTGGAATGACATGGTTATGAAAAGTGCCAAGCGAGGTTCTAACTGCAATGCATACCAAATTTTCTGTCATGGTTCTGGGAATCCTTAGCAGTGAGGGAGATGCCATGCCCCCATTCTTTTTCACAGAGCTTAAGGGTCAATGCTGGTGCTAACCCGGAGGATTTGGAGAAGGTTTCGAGGCCCTGGGTAGACAGAGTATGCAAACGGAAGACCTTACATCTTCAGACAACTTTTCACCATCACCTAAGGATAGAACAACCTAAGCCAATTTCCACGACCATGTTCTCCCAGACATAGCCTCTGTGCTCACCCGACTTCACTCCACTGGACTATTACGTATGGGGTGTCGTCGAGAGGTCTACCAACACCCCCATATCACCATTCAATCTCTCAAGTCCGCTATAACGAAGACTATATCCAAAATTGATAAAGCTCATCTGATTTGAGCAAGTCACCGCTTCAGATCCCGAATTGAAGCAGTCATTGAGGCCAATGGTGGATTCATTCAATTAGAGCGTTTTAAAGATTCTCAAGAATTATTTGTACTGATTTTCATTTAAAATACAGCTTTTCTCTTATGTTATATATATATATATATATATAAATATATATATATATTCTAATATAATTCATTGTAAATTATGTATTCCTTTCTACTTTGATATCATAGAACCCGAAGATGAGCGGACAGCTCGAAACGTTGTTTATCCCCAATAAATGAAGATGAATTTCTCTGCATTCTATGTAATCTCATTCCTGGCGAAATTAAAGATTCGTCTGGCTAGCAGCAACCCCATCGATTATATATATATATATATATATATATATATATATATATATATATATATATATATATATATATATATATATATATATATATATATATATATATATATTATTTCGTAGGTTAAGTGTTTATTTGAACCGTCACATACAAATAAACAAGAGGCAAACGCAAGTGTTTTTTCATACATATGAAAAGAAAAGCAAAACAATCGAGAGAGTTTTTTATCATGAAAGGGAAATAATGAATGAAAAAGAGTTCGAACGGCTGAAAGAGGAGATTACTAGGCGCAGTATGCCCTCGGGAGAGCATGCTACATTCCTGATCTCGACGAAGATGGTCTAATAAAGGTAGGTATAATGTGTGTGTGTGTGTGTACACCCATTTGTGCGCGTGTCTGAATTTAAGTAATGACCATAAATGATTATTCCTTAACTTTATTTAGTAAGTCTGAACTTTCCCTCCCCCCCCCCGCGCCCCCGATCCGACTCATCTATTTAACCTTGCCTCGGCTGGTGGGTGCCGACTTTCGCTCGCCTCCGGTCAACTACATCTGTGTATGCCAGTGTGCGTGTGTGTGTATGTGTGCGCGCGCACGCGCTGCTAAATTCAGCTGACTTTTCAAGGTCAAGTTGCGAAGAAGAGGAGTCCCCCCCCCCCACCACCACACACTCATCGCGTAGGAAGTGGACACCCACGACTAATGCACATACAACCACACACGTACACAATAATAAATACAATAATAGACAAACACAGATAGATCCCACCCTCAGGAAACCGCACATTCCCCAGCGAATTGAGGAGGAGGGGCTGAAACAAGACTTGATATCGCTGGGGCTCAGTGGGGTCTTCTCTACCTCGAGACGCCCCCTTCCCCCTCGCGTGCCCTCCCTTCGCTCCTCTCTTTACTGGAAAGGTGTCAGAAGAGGCCGAGGAAACTCACCTTTAATTTCCCCCTCAGGAGCCATAAATTCCCCTTCCCCCGTAGTGTCAACCCCAGCGACAATCGATGAAATCAACAGCAACGGGCTTCGAAATGCAAAAACGCACACAGTCACTAGCATGTACATGCACGACAGGAACAAGAAATCGCATACATACATAGGGTACCCATTCAAAACAAGAAGGCATGTACGAGGGGCGGTGAATAAGTTTTGCAATTCGGATATAAGGAAACGAGATATGAGGAAAAGTGTTTTATCATTTTTCAATACAACTACCCTCGACTTCAATGCACTTGCGCCACTTTTCCCTGAGGCTTCGAATTCCTGACAACCAGAAATCTCCCGACTGCTGTTCAATCCACTCCTGGACGGCGAACTGGACATCTTCATTGTCCCCAAACCGGCGTCCACGCAGTGCAGCCTTGAGCTAGTGGAATAAAAGTAGTCGCTAGGGGCCAGATCTGGACTGTATGGGGGATGGTTGAGCTCCTCGAATCCGCACTCGCGCAGGGCAGCTTGTACAACTCTGAACTTGTGCACTTTGACGACGTTGAAGTTGATCATGGAGCGTGAGGTTTCTAGGGACCCAACGGGCAGAGACCTTGGTCATGGCCAAATTGTCATGGATGATGTTGATAACACTTCCATGTGATATTCCAAGTTCTCGCTCGATTTCTTCGACCTTCACCCGTCGGTTTTCGAGGATCATCCTCTCCACACGGGCCACATTGTCCTCGTTGGTCACGTCTGATGGGCGTCCTGTACGAGGGTCATCTTCAAGGGACTCACGACCATGGCGGAACTCCCTATTCCAGCGAGCAATGGTTTCATAGGAATGGGCGGTGTCGGTGTACACTGCAACCATGCCTTCATGGATCTCTTTTGCATTCTTGCCTTCCTCGGTCAAAAATTTGATCACTGCGCAGTGCTCAACCTTCTCCATTGTTGAAAAATTTGTGACTGACGATCTGCGATCAGCTACTGCTTTTTAAATAGACGAGGCAGCAGCGTGCGGCTGCAGGTCCTGACTTGTCATAACTTGTCCTAACACCCCCACAAACAGTCAACCCCCTTCCTCTGTTTTGCCCTACCGATTCGCAAAACTTATTGACAGCCCCTCGTATTTCTCTCACATCTTCCAAAACTTTTATTTCAGAAAATTTAAAGTTTCCCCCAAATTTTTGTTGATAACCACCAAGTATAAAACAGCGTATGAGAAAGTTTATTGCTAATTTGGATGAATAAAACTACAGTTAGCAGATAAGCAATTTACTAGAAAAATTTGTGTCCAAAATGATCCGAACGATAGCGTAGACAAATATCGATTTGTTTCCGGTGGAAAACATTTGTACATGTTGTAGTGTAATGCGTATTTAGTGTGGAAGCTTTGTTATCGAGGATGCTTCGACATCTGCTGCAGAAACGAACCAATTGTTGACACTGTTGCGCAGTAATCTTGCTCCATTAATCTTGAAGAATTTCCTAGACTTCATGAACTGGATTCCATTCCGGACTCTGTGCAAACGAGTTCATAAGATTAATGCGCTCGTCATCCAAAAAGGTCTTCACTGACTTGGTCATGTCTCAGGGGTCGTTACCCTTGCTGAACATTGCAGGTTTTCGCTTCGGAAGGTCACAACGAACGAACCCCTGGCCATCGGATCCGAGCAAATTGAACTTATGTAGATTCGTTACCGAAGTGGACTTGCTTCCATTGTTTATCCGTCGCTGTTACCTGTTCAGTGGACAGTACAAGATGAGCTTTCTTGTTTGTAACTGTAGACTTGCCTCCATTGGCCATCCGTCCCTGTAACCTGTTCGTTGGACAGTACAAGATGAGCTTTCTTGTTTGTAACTGTAGAATTGCCTCCATAGGACATCCGCCCCTGTAACCTGTTCAGTGGAGAATACAAGATGAGCTTTCTTGTTTGTAACTGTAGACTTGCCTCCATTGGCCATCCATCCCTGTTACCTGTTCAGTGGACAGTACAAGATGAGCTTTCTCGTTTGTAACTGTAGAATTGCCTCCGTTGGTCATCCGCCCCTGTAACCTGTTCGTTGGACAGTACAAGATGAGCTTTCTTGTTTGTAACTGTATAATTGCCTCCATTGGTCATCCGCCCCTGTAACCTGTTCAGTAGAGAATACAAGATGAACTTTCTTATTTGTAACTTTAGACTTGCCTCCATTGGCCATCCATCCCTGTTACCTGTTCAGTGGACAGTACAAGATGAGCTTTCTTGTTTGTAACTGTAGAATTACCTCCATTGGTCATCCGCCCCTGTAACCTGTTCGTTGGACAGTACAAGATGAGCTTTCTTGTTTGTAACTGTAGAATTGCCTTCATTGGTCATCCGCCCCTGTAACCTGTTCAGTGGAGAATACAAGATGAGCTTTCTTATTTGTAACTTTAGACTTGCCTCCATTGGTCATCCATCCGTGTAACCTGTTCAGTAGACAGTACAATATGAGCTTTCTTGTTTGTAACTGTAGGTTATCCTTCACTAAATTTGGAACTTTAGATATTAGTTTTCAAAAGTTTTGAAAGATATTTTCAAAAGTTCTTGAAGATATTGTGATAGAAACACGGGTGTTCTGAACTTTTTACTATGTACTGCACACATTGAGAGAAGGTTACTCTCGTTATATGACCCACAATATATACACAGCACATAGAGACAATAGAATCCAACGGCATACACAACACATGCATTACATAGACCTAGGAGGATATGGAACACATACAGAACATAAACCATTGGCATGCACACTACATATCGGAGATATCTTGCACGGTGTGCACAACACAACGAAAATAGACCCTACCGGGACAGACAACACATAGATAACATAGATAACATTTTACAGCATGCATCACACACACACATATATATATATATATATATATATATATATATATATATATATATATATATATATATATAGATTATACGCATATACACCACATGCTGAACAAAGATTACACGGCATATACATACAACACATGTATAAAATAGATTCTACAGCATATACAACACATAAATAACATAGTTTTATACAGTATATACAACATATACAGAACATAGATCTCGCGCCATGCACAACACATACAGAACATAAATTCCAAGGCGCATATAAACACATAGACAACACAAAATCCATGGCATTCACAACATATTGAGAACTTAGGACATCGGCATACACACTACTTAGTGAACATGACTTACACGACATGCACATATCCTAGAGAAGACGGAACCTCATCGGTATGCAAAACACATACATAACATAGACCCTACGCCATAGACAACACATAACATAAGTTCCACGGCTTAACTTGCACATACTGAACATAGATTTCACGGCATATACAACACATGCAAAACATAGATTCATATACTACGCATAAACCTCCGCAGCTTAAACAACACATGCATAACATAGACGCCTCGCCATATGCACCACATAGAGATCATAAACACCACAAAATATACATCACATAGAACACAACACCATATACAACATAAAGAGAAGACAGATTACATAGACAATGGAATACCCCCTGCATACTGAACATGTCTCCCACTGCATACACATCACATACATAAAATAGAGAACATGACCTTACGGCATACACAACATATACTGAACAAAGATTCCACGGCATACACAACACACACTGAACATAGATTTCACGTCATACACAACACATACAGAACCTAGATTCTACCTAATATATAACACATACATAACATATCCTCGCACCATACACATCACATACTGAACATAGATTTCACGGCATACAGAGCATATACAAAACCTAGATTCTACAGCATATACAACATATGCAGAAAAGAGTTCACGACATACACAACGCATTGGGAGCATACACTTACAGCATACACAGTAAATATGGACTCCCCTAGGAAGCACAAGACACAAATCATAGAGCCTACCGGCACACACAAAATATACAGAACATATATTCTACAGTATACACAACACATACAGAACATAGATTCTACGTCATATATAACACATACCAGGTGTCATACACAACGCATGGTGAGCGCAGATTCCATGGCATATACAACACATAAGAAAAGTTCTACGGCATACACAACACATACAGATTGAAGACTGTGCGCCATACACAACACAAAGTGAACATATATTCTACGGCATGTATGTGAAGTACATACACAACATAGATTATACTTCATATACAACATGTGCAGGAGATAGAAACCAATACATATACGACACATACCAAGACCTCAGGACATATATACCGCATACATAACATGGAGCATGTGTCATATACAGCACTTGCAGAACATAGACCCACGGCATACTCAATACACAGAAAACATATTCCCCACTGTATAATACATACAGAACATAGAAATCACAAAGGCATACGCAGCGCATACAGAAAATAGAGTCTACGGAATACCCAACACATAGAACATAAACCCTCAGCATGTTCAGTATGTACTGAACATGACTTCTACGGCATATAGAAAACATACAGATCATAGAGCCCACTGGCATATAAAACACATACAGAACGTAGACTTTACGCCATACACAGCACATAGAAAAAGGTTCTATGACATATACAATACATAATGAAGATTGATTCCACGGCATATACAACACATGTAGAACATAGAGTCTAAGGTATATGTATGCATCATATACATATTATGGATCCCACGGCATACACAACAACTACTAACCATAGATTCCACGTCATATACATCACATGAATAACATAGAGTTTACGGCATATGTATACAGAATATGCAGAACATAGACTCCGTGACATGCACATTATATACTGAACATAGATTCCACGGCATATACAACACATGTAGAACATAGATTCTACCGAATTTTTAACACATATAGAACATACTTTCTACAGCATATACAACACATGTAGAACATAACTTCTACCAAATATAAAACACATATAAAACATACTTTCTACAGCATATACAACACATGTAGAACATAGATTCTACCGAATATAAAACACATATAGAACATACTTTCTACAATATATACAACACATACAGATAATATACCTAACTGACTTACACAGCACATTCAGGAAATACAGTAGACACCTCGGCATATTCACCGTAAACAGAACATAGACCCATACGGCCCACATAACACATGGAGAAAATGACATCTATGACATACACAGCGCATTCATAGCACCAACCTAATGGCATATCCAGCACATACATAAAATATGTAGACTCTACATCATACACAACACATCCATACCATATGTAGACTCTACAGCATACACAGCACATACCAAACTCATGTAGACTACAGAATACACAGTACATACATAACACTTGTAGACTACAGAATATACAACACTTAAATAACATATGTGGACTCTTCAGCATACACAACACCTACAGAAAAAAGACACTATGTGATACAAGTACATACCGCACATAGCATAAATCCCTCGTCACACAAAGCACATCCCGAAAATAGAGCACATAGCAAAGATTTGGTGCACACATAGATCTCACATTAGACCTAACCCAAAGGAGGTTGGCACGCAATGCTTATGAGTCATCGCCAATGACCCATCAAATGGTGGAAAAAGGAATGACGAGGAACGATAGTTGGACGAGAAAGATAATACTTAGAGAGAACAAAAGGGCTTGGAAGCAAGAAAATCAATACAGATAGACCTTAAGATTAGTTGTATTACACATTGAATTGATGGCGCGGCAATGAACATAAATAGCGCGCTGTATAACTACAGCGCTAAAGAGAGACGGAGACATTTCTACAGCCCAAAGCGTGAGCGATGCAAGCACAATGTGCGTCACATCTGCCCCCAATGGAGGGAGTAGCAGTTACGGAGTGGGAGGTTGAGGGGAGGAGGTGAGGGATTGGCCCGATCGATCGGTACCGGCGTCTGGGCACCAAGGACGCCCACGGACAATGGGGAAGCGCGGAGGGATACGCTCCTAGAGCGGAGATAGTTAGGAAAACGGAGTACTCTGTAATTACAACACAAGAGATGGATGGGGGGGGGGGGTAATTCCCTACGGCATGGGTGATCGGATGGTGAGTTAACCGATAGATTAGTCAGTCTATTTGTACCGCCATGCAAATAAAGTCCAGCAGTACCTGAATCAGGTAGTCAAACTCCTTGACAAAAGGTCTCTGTCATTGCCTCAGTCAATTCCGAGAAAACATTAATATAATTAATAGAAAAACTAAGCTAAGGAATTAAATTAGTATTAAATTTCAACTGGTATTTGTTTAGATTGCTGTTTGTTAAATAACCTCAGCGTTGTTTCCTGATTGGGGGGTGTGGAGACGGCTTTTTCCGTGCCAGAAATACCCTTTTCCTTGACTGTCGGAAAATCTCTGGAACCCGTCGTGAGAAACCTGAAACAAGTTTCCCAATTTAATATATGGACCTTTGTCCTTTTGTGTGATATTAATGGAGAGCGCTTAAATACTTCCCTGAAGTTATGCAAGCGTTAAGATGATTCCTATTATGAGTAATTTTCTATAAAGATCCCGATAATATTATAAATTTCATACATTTCCTCTCATTAAGAACATACAGAAATTTACATATAAAGTCGCCGGTGAATTAAGGGGTTATAAATTGGCGAAATTATAAATTGAGGTAAAGATATGCTTAGTTTTGCCCAGAATCCTGTTTTAAAAACAAATGAACCAGAGGGGAAAGAAAGTTGAGCTACAGAGGCTCGATTTGAATAAGTTCTTGATTGAGGTTTTAAGTAGGAAAGGTTCTACAACTCCCGAGTATCGTAAATGTAAGGGTCATACCGTTACTTTCAGGGTCATCTATCTTGGAGAATTTGTCTTCGAAGAGTCGCTTCTTGGTGACTCGGTGAAGGAACTTGGTGATTCGCAATAATAATAATAAAATTAATAATTATAGCTCAGGCCGTAAAAAATTTAACTTTGTTTTCCATCAAAGATAAATTTTACTTTTTTAGGCCTATTGATGACGCAAATCTTGAATTTCTACTCCATTCTTGTGTATCGTCCTTTCATAAATGGTAATGTTTATGGTTGATTGTGGTTTATTGCATAAAATTCAACGTTTCCAGATGGGAGGCATACATAACTAAGTATACATCCATCAGACCAAGTATACAATACAAGGAACTTGATACATTATTGTCATAGAATTCAGGTAGTCCAAGTTTAAATTTTGGCTTCCTCGCCAAAGATGCAGGGAAGGGAAGACAACAGCCCCAATTTGGTGGGGAGGACAAGATTTTCCGTGAGTGCGATAGGAATTTATATGGCGAAAATGAATTACTCGTGGCCGGTATTGATATTATTTACTAAGGCTCTGATAGTCGGAGGATCTAAAAAGGAGAACAAAATAATCTTTTAATCTTATACAAACACAATAGATATTTACAGAATAATATATAAGCGATTTAGTTAACCCTGTTATTAAGTGGATGGAATTGAAATTACAAGTAGGACTAGTCTCAGCCGTATTAGACTCAATAATTACACTAATTAACCGAGGGACAACGGGAGGTGACTTCTAGGTGAGTCTTAGCCGTACTAGGCTCAATAATTACATTAATTACCCGAGGGAAAGCGGGGCTACTACGGGGTAAGTCTTAACAGTACGAGGCTCAACAATTATTACAATAATTACCCTAGAGGGGCCGGGAGGCGATCGCGGGGTGAGTCACTTCGTCGGAGAACGTCACGCCTCTTCGACGATGAAGGAAATTGTAAGTCTTACGGTTTTCTGGAGAAGATCACGAGTGTGGGTACTCGGGCAAAGATATTCTTCGATGAGGAGGGTTGAGCGCTATATTCTCGACTTAGTCTTTGTCGTTCCGAATATGGATTCCTGCTGGGAGACCGAATAGCACCGGTGTTTGTCACTCGAGGACTTTGCGTCTTCAATGAATGATTCCAAAGGCCTCTTATGATACCGCGTAAATACCTTCTGCATTGCGTGGGCTTGCTTACTGGGAAGCAACGGGGAGACAGCTCACGGCCCGAAAGCTCAAAGAATACTTCCTCGATTATCTTCGGGGTGGAAAATTTATATTATTCCGCCGGAAGTTCCAATATTTGCCGACGGAAGCGTTATCGTTTCGGTCCTACAACCTCGATGGTGAGAATCAGGGGTGAAAGATGTAATGCCATAAACGGGACGAGTTTCTGGCCCGTTATCGCTGCGAAAGTTTACAGGTCTGAAAGTAAGGCTCTTTTGCCTGGAATCCCTTCTCGTGACTTGATCACAACCGCTTGCTCGCTCTCTCTCTCATTTTGTGATAATTATCATAAACTAGTATTTCAATTTAAAACAACGCAACGGTAGTTTTTGACGTGCCATGAAACTGTTGCACAGGTCTCATAATATACCAAACAATGGCGAAACCTAAAGTATGTGAAACAAAAACAAAACACAGCTACCATATAACCGTTGCGTTTTGAATTTCCTTTTGTTCTTCACAACATCCAGTGGTTTTGTGTAAGCAGCCCCTTGCTCCAGAAGCCCGGGTATCGATACTCTATAACGCTGATATCTCGAGGGAAGCACTCTTCCGGTTCACCAGATACAACTCTCAAGTTCTCCAGAAGGTTCAGATGTAAATGAAGAAAATGAACTTTGAGAGACATCTTGCATCCAATACTAACATAAGATATTAGAAGTCTTTTAACGGCCTTTTCAAAATTCTAGGACCTCTTGTTTTCCCCAGAGACATTTTCGCAAAGCCATACAACTGAGTTCAAGGCTTTCATTTCCAAATCATCTAGACGTGTGCAGCAGTTTTGATCCTGTAGTGTAGTGCTCCTCAACCTTTTTTGGAGTAACACTCCCTTTGGACACAAACTCTTTTGTCATCGCCCCAACTCTCAAATTAAATTCCGAATACTATACCTAATTTATCTTTCATAGCAAGATAACATTTAGGTATTAGAGCAAAAGTAATTTGAATGTAGTTTTTATTTTCTATTATAAAAACTAATAATAAAAATGCTAAACATTCTTCTATCTGGTAGTTTACCTCAATATGCTTTCAATGCGATGGTTGAATTTGGTGCTTACTGGCTAAGGTTCTTGCTTTAGGTTCCATGCTGCTCTGAAGTAACTTCAGATCTCCTCGATTTGTAATTTGCAGTCAGTTTCTTTATTTAGTAATAAGCTCAGTAATTGCACTAAAATCAGGTTCAGCAATGTAGAAAGTTGGAAAAGAAATGAAAAAGGTTTAATAGCTTCCCACAGCTTTTGGATACCTTTCAGAACTTTCCTTTTGCAACCAAAATTCCTGGTATGCTTATTCGAAGGGGGGCTTTAATTTGAAGTCATTTTTTAAAGCAATTAACTCCTCTTGCATTGCAGAGACGGTTTCATTTGTACAAACATCAATAAATAGGTTTATTGGGTAGTCGGGTATTTCTATATTAATGAGATCTTGATATCTACAGCTCATGTCATCCTTCAAAAAGTTTAAATGGTCTCAATAAATCAAGAGGTCATCATCTAATATGAACTTATCAACCTCATAATCATTTTCTAGTCGATCAAGATTTGGAAATTGCGATAGCTATCGACGACCGATGTTATGCTAAAACAGTGAAAACATCTTCATGAATCTGCAAATAATAGCTTTTTGATTCGTAAAGATTTACATCACAGTCTTGTAATTGCAAATTCAGATCATTAAATATATTGAATAAATCTGTTACGTAAGGCAATGTCACATAGGCAAGCTAAGAGTTTGTCACCCAAATAACTACTTTAGATTCTCCTGAAAAAAAAATAATCGCTTCAAACAGTTTCCTTTAGATAATCCTCTCACTTCAGTGGGTAAAAGGAGACGATCAAATTCTTCATCATTATTGTTGCAGATTTGTCGAAAGATTCTGGAATTAAGGAGAAAGCATTTTATTTTTCTACTGCTGTGATAACAACAAGGGATTTATGAAGTTAATCAATCCAGCTCCTAGTAGAAAGATGTTGAGAATGAAGACATTGGGTACAGCTTTCTTTAAAAATGCCAGAAAGCCTCTATACCGCCCTGTTAATGATGGAACACCGTCCATTACACAAACACTTATTCTTCCTAGGGATTTCTTGTTCTTTGAAAAACCGGTCACTTTTAGTATTTGTTTAGACTTCCTTTTGAAACAGTAATTCTTGCATCATTTTATTATCTTTAATAAACGGAACATATCTAGTACGGTTTTACTTCCTAGTTGAGTAGATTCGTCCACAACAATTTGTGTAAAAACAAATTGTTGATTTTATAGTATGTTATATAAGGTCTCTTCAATGTCTTCGGTCATGTTATCAATTCTTCTTTGCACAGAATTATTACTAAGTGGAATCGAAATGATAATTCCACTTGGTGAAGGATGATGTATTACTGTACGAAGGCCTACCTCTATATGTAGCTGGCACAAGGCGATGTTCTCCACTTGTATGAGGTGCATTTGATCTGGCAATCATCTTGGAGATTTTGTATGAACAAGCAAATACATCGTCGGATTTCTGTGATTGGTTTGTCATAAGGGAGTGAATACATTTTGTGTTGTGAAATTTACCTCGTAGAGTTATAAAATATTACAAACCTTCTTTCACTAAATCAGGATTGAGCTACTTTAAATGATCGGAAAACGTGAAATACTTTCACACAAAGAAGACACATTGGCTGTTGTTCTTTATTAGAAGTAATACAGCCAAACTTCAAATAGTCAACACATTACTGGCTGCATTTTTGCTTTAATTAATTTTCCGACATGATTATGGGTAAATACAAGTACTAAAGATAAGGTAAATTAAGTAAAAAACCCCCCAACAAATAACGCCAACAACCACCGCCAACTCTTTAACAATTACTGAGGTACAAGGGTGCCACTTTATCTGTTTATAAAATAATAGTACAACTACTGAGGTACATAGGTGCCACTTTATCTGTTTATAAAATAATAGTACAACTACTGAGGTACATGGGTGCCACTTTATCTGTTTATAAAATAATAGTACAACTACTGAGGTACATGGGTGCCACTTTATATGTTTATAAAATAATAGTACAACTACTGAGGTACATGGGTACCACTTTATCTGTTTATAAAATAATAGTACAACTACTGAGGTACATGGGTGCCACTTTATCTGTTTATAAAATAATAGTACAACTACTGAGGTACATGGGTACCACTTTATCTGTTTATAAAATAATAGTACAACTACTAAGGTACATGGGTGCCACTTTATATGTTTAGAAAATAATAGTACAACTACTGAGGTACATGGGTGCCACTTTATATGTTTATAAAATAATAGTACAACTACTGAGGTACATGGGTGCCACTTTATATGTTTATAAAATAATAGTACAACTACTGAAGTACATGGGTGCCACTTTATATGTTTATAAAATAATAGTACAACTACTGAGGTACATGGGTGCCACTTTATATGTTTATAAAATAATAGTACAACTACTAAGGTACATGGGTGCCACTTTATCTGTTTATAAAATAATAGTACAACTACTGAGGTACATGGGTGCCACTTTATCTGATAATAAAATAATAGTACAACTATGAGGTACATGGGTGCCACTTTATCTGTTTATAAAATAATAGTACAACTACTAAGGTACATGGGTGCCACTTTATATGTTTATAAAATAATAGTACAACTACTGAGGTACATGGGTGCCACTTTATATGTTTATAAAATAATAGTACAACTACTGAGGTACATGGGTGCCACTTTATCTGTTTATAAAATAATAGTACAACTACTAAGGTACATGGGTGCCACTTTATATGTTTATAAAATAATAGTACAACTACTGAGGTACATGGGTGCCACTTTATATGTTTATAAAATAATAGTACAACTACTGAGGTACATGGGTGCCACTTTATATGTTTATAAAATAATAGTACAAATGCTGAGGTACATGGGTGCCACTTTATATGTTTATAAAATAATAGTACAACTACTGAGGTACATGGGTGCCACTTTATCTGTTTATAAAATAATAGTACAACTACTGAGGTACATGGGTGCCACTTTATCTGTTTATAAAATAATAGTACAACTACTGAGGTACATGGGTGCCACTTTATATGTTTATAAAATAATAGTACAACTACTGAGGTACATGGGTGCCACTTTATATGTTTATAAAATAATAGTACAACTACTGAGGTACATGGGTGCCACTTTATCTGTTTATAAAATAATATTACAACTACTGAGGTACATGGGTGCCACTTTATATGTTTATAAAATAATAGTACAACTACTGAGGTACATGGGTGCCACTTTATATGTTTATAAAATAATAGTACAACTACTGAGGTACATGGGTGCCACTTTATCTGTTTATAAAATAATATTACAACTACTGAGGTACATGGGTGCCACTTTATATGTTTATAAAATAATAGTACAACTACTGAGGTACATGGGTGCCACTTTATATGTTTATAAAATAAAAGTACAACTACTGAGGTACATGGGTGCCACTTTATATGTTTATAAAATAATAGTACAACTACTGAGGTACATGGGTGCCACTTTATCTGTTTATAAAATAATAGTACAACTACTAAGGTACATGGGTGCCACTTTATCTGTTTATAAAATAATAGTACAACTACTGAGGTACATGGGTGCCACTTTATATGTTTATAAAATAATAGTACAACTACTGAAGTACATGGGTGCCACTTTATATGTTTATAAAATAATAGTACAACTACTGAGGTACATGGGTGCCACTTTATCTGTTTATAAAATAATATTACAACTACTGAGGTACATGGGTGCCACTTTATATGTTTATAAAATAATAGTACAACTACTGAGGTACATGGGTGCCACTTTATATGTTTATAAAATAATAGTACAACTACTGAGGTACATGGGTGCCACTTTATATGTTTATAAAATAATAGTACAACTACTGAGGTACATGGGTGCCACTTTATCTGTTTATAAAATAATAGTACAACTACTAAGGTACATGGGTGCCACTTTATCTGTTTATAAAATAATAGTACAACTACTGAGGTACATGGGTGCCACTTTATATGTTTATAAAATAATAGTACAACTACTGAAGTACATGGGTGCCACTTTATATGTTTATAAAATAATAGTACAACTACTGAGGTACATGGGTGCCACTTTATCTGTTTATAAAATAATAGTACAACTACTAAGGTACATGGGTGCCACTTTATCTGTTTATAAAATAATAGTACAACTACTGAGGTACATGGGTGCCACTTTATATGTTTATAAAATAATAGTACAACTACTGAAGTACATGGGTGCCACTTTATATGTTTATAAAATAATAGTACAACTACTGAGGTACATGGGTGCCACTTTATCTGTTTATAAAATAATAGTACAACTACTGAGGTACATGGGTGCCACTTTATATGTTTATAAAATAATAGTACAACTACTGAGGTACATGGGTGCCACTTTATCTGTTTATAAAATAATAGTACAACTACTGAGGTACATGGGTGCCACTTTATCTGTTTATAAAATAATAGTACAACTACTGAGGTACATGGGTGCCACTTTATCTGTTTATAAAATAATAGTACAACTACTGAGGTACATGGGTGCCACTTTATATGTTTATAAAATAATAGTACAACTACTGAGGTACATGGGTGCCACTTTATATGTTTATAAAATAATAGTACAAATACTGAGGTACATGGGTGCCACTTTATCTGATAATAAAATAATAGTACAACTATGAGGTACATGGGTGCCACTTTATCTGTTTATAAAATAATAGTGCAACTACTGAGGTACATGGGTGCCACTTTATCTGTTTATAAAATAATAGTGCAACTACTGAGGTACATGGGTGCCACTTTATATGTTTATAAAATAATAGTACAACTACTGAGGTACATGGGTGCCACTTTATCTGTTTATAAAATAATAGTACAACTACTGAGGTACATGGGCGCCACTTTATATGTTTATAAAATAATAGTACAACTACTGAGGTACATGGGTGCCACTTTATATGTTTATAAAATAATAGTACAACTGCTCAGGTACATGGGTGCCACTTTATCTGTTTATAAAATAATAGTGCAACTAATGAGGTACATGGGTGCCACTTTATCTGTTTATAAAATAATAGTACAACTACTGAGGTACATGGGTGCCACTTTATCTGTTTATAAAATAATAGTACAACTACTGAGGTACATGGGTGCCACTTTATATGTTTATAAAATAATAGTACAACTACTGAGGTACATGGGTGCCACTTTATCTGTTTATAAAATAATAGTACAACTACTAAGGTACATGGGTGCCACTTTATATGTTTATAAAATAATAGTACAACTACTGAGGTACATGGGTGCCACTTTATATGTTTATAAAATAATAGTACAACTACTGAGGT
Organism: Ceratothoa steindachneri; assembly: GCA_963969495.1. NCBI lineage: Eukaryota > Metazoa > Arthropoda > Malacostraca > Isopoda > Cymothoidae > Ceratothoa > Ceratothoa steindachneri. Next base: position 51,846,626 of record OZ018334.1, read on the forward strand.
ACATGGGTGCCACTTTATATGTTTATAAAATAATAGTACAAATGCTGAGGTACATGGGTGCCACTTTATATGTTTATAAAATAATAGTACAACTACTGAGGTACATGGGTGCCACTTTATCTGTTTATAAAATAATAGTACAACTACTGAGGTACATGGGTGCCACTTTATCTGTTTATAAAATAATAGTACAACTACTGAGGTACATGGGTGCCACTTTATATGTTTATAAAATAATAGTACAACTACTGAGGTACATGGGTGCCACTTTATATGTTTATAAAATAATAGTACAACTACTGAGGTACATGGGTGCCACTTTATCTGTTTATAAAATAATATTACAACTACTGAGGTACATGGGTGCCACTTTATATGTTTATAAAATAATAGTACAACTACTGAGGTACATGGGTGCCACTTTATATGTTTATAAAATAATAGTACAACTACTGAGGTACATGGGTGCCACTTTATATGTTTATAAAATAATAGTACAACTACTGAGGTACATGGGTGCCACTTTATCTGTTTATAAAATAATAGTACAACTACTAAGGTACATGGGTGCCACTTTATCTGTTTATAAAATAATAGTACAACTACTGAGGTACATGGGTGCCACTTTATCTGTTTATAAAATAATAGTACAACTACTGAGGTACATGGGTGCCACTTTATATGTTTATAAAATAATAGTACAACTACTGAGGTACATGGGTGCCACTTTATCTGTTTATAAAATAATAGTGCAACTACTGAGGTACATGGGTGCCACTTTATCTGTTTATAAAATAATAGTACAACTACTGAGGTACATGGGTGCCACTTTATATGTTTATAAAATAATAGTAGAACTACTGAGGTACATGGGTGCCACTTTATCTGTTTATAAAATAATAGTACAACTACTGAGGTACATGGGCGCCACTTTATATGTTTATAAAATGATAGTACAACTACTGAGGTACATGGGTGCCACTTTATATGTTTATAAAATAATAGTACAACTGCTGAGGTACATGGGTGCCACTTTATCTGTTTATAAAATAATAGTGCAACTACTGAGGTACATGGGTGCCACTTTATCTGTTTATAAAATAATAGTACAACTACTGAGGTACATGGGTGCCACTTTATATGTTTATAAAATAATAGTACAACTACTGAGGTACATGGGTGCCACTTTATCTGTTTATAAAATAATAGTACAACTACTGAGGTACATGGGTGCCACTTTATATGTTTATAAAATAATAGTACAACTACTGAGGTACATGGGTGCCACTTTATATGTTTATAAAATAATAGTACAACTGCTGAGGTACATGAGTGCCACTTTATATGTTTATAAAATAATAGTACAACTACTGAGGTACATGGGTGCCACTTTATCTGTTTATAAAATAATAGTACAACTACTGAGGTACATGGGTGCCACTTTATATGTTTATAAAATAATAGTACAACTACTGAGGTACATGGGTGCCACTTTATATGTTTATAAAATAATAGTACAACTACTGAGGTACATGGGTGCCACTTTATATGTTTATAAAATAATAGTACAACTACTGAGGTACATGGGTGCCACTTTATATGTTTATAAAATAATAGTACAACTACTGAGGTACATGGGTGCCACTTTATATGTTTATAAAATAATAGAAAACTACTGAGGTACATTATACCAATTATACCATTCGAAAGAGAATGTAAAACAACATGACGGTTTCAAATTTCGCTATTAGAGGCCGAATAGTTACGATGTTATTGCCAAATAATTCCCGGACTAACCTTAGGAAGACCTTGGCAATTATACCATTTGAAAGAGAATTTTAAGCAACAAAAGGGTTTCAAATTTCGTTAGAACCGTCCGAATATTTACGATATAATTGCAAAGATAACTCATTGAAAAGTAAAACGATTACCGTCCGACCGACCGACCTACGGACCGACATAATAACTTATGGAGTCACCTGATTTCGACTAAAAACCATATTAATGGAGATCCCATACATATGTAGGGGGGAGGGGGGACTGATCCAAGATATTATATTACATTCGACATCCAGTCTTAAGTGTCATCAGGATACACTAAAATGAATCTCAATTTCGAAATCAACTCCAAAAACTACAAGCATACTATAAAATAAGCCTATGAATATTTAGCTGTCGTTCAGTGGTAGTTGTAATTCGCCAATCCGCCTTTATCCAGGACGATCCCCAACCGGATAATGAAATAGACATAAAGGTCAGTATGACAATCGCTGGTGTGCCCGAGGGCACCAAGGGCTGGTCCTCTTTAGGGGGGGGGGTACCAAGAAGTATTATGCTTTGACACTAAACAGCGTCCAGGTGGAAGCCTTTGTCGCCCCGGGGCAGAGAAACCTGTTCCGCGTCAAAGGTATGCGGATATAGATACCCATCCGTAGGATTCCCCGGAACAGTGTGTGTATTGTGTTGCGAAGACGGGAGAGGAAAGAAAGCAGTGTTGTAATTGGCTATGTGTGCGATGAGAAGTGTAAGATGTACGGTGTAATTATAATAGTAATAATAATAATTATAATGCCCTTATTTCAGGAAAGTATATGTATAGGAGGGGGGAAGAACTTCCATGTGTAGAAAACGTACACATGACCCCTTCACGCGTGTATATTATGTATATGTGCTACGTAGTGTGCACTCCGCACTTACCACCCATCAGGCCGAGTGGTCCTTCCTAATCACGTGCTTGAACAGCTGCTCAGAAGCTCAGATTAACATTCGAGGGGGGGTGTGCTCCCCGCCCCCTCTTCTTACGCACATGAAAAACACAAATGTGTCACCTTATTTTCGCGCACATGTATGTGGTGTGAAGGTGTTATGAAACAGACTTGTGCAGTTGTGCTCACCCTGTGGGTGGCTTAGTTTGAGGAAACGCGTCCAACCAACGATAGTATACCGTAGTGGTGGAGATGAGAGATTTGAAGTGAATATATATGAGGCATAGTAAAAAGGAAGATAGATAAGGGAATGGAAGAGGATAAAGAAGACAAAATCTTAGTAAGCAAACATACTTTATCCATAAATACTGAAGTATGGAGGGCGAGTAATAAATCCAGTAAACGAGATGATAAAGGAGGGAAAGTACAAGGAAATACGAACTCGGGCAAGCGAAGAAAAGGGAGGTGGGAATGAAAATATAGGAATACTCGAAGGATCGAGGGAGGCATGTAACCCTTAAAGGATGACTCAGAACTTCCCTAGAACAATTACGAACACAAGAACTCGGGTTTTTTACGTTTTGTGAAAAGGGAAACGGGATAACCCAACGAACTACTTGTTTCAGTGGGGATGAGGTGAGAGGAGAGAATGTAAGTATAAAACAGAATTTAAAAAGAGAAAGAGAAAAAGGAAAAGAGAAGAGAATGAGTAAGAGGAAGAGAGAAAGAGAAAAAGAAAAGGAAAAAGAGAAGAGAATGAGGAAAAGCGAAAGAGAAAGAGAGAGAAAGAGAATAAGCATAATAAAGTCATTTAGAATTGGGTGGGTGGTTAGAAACCGGAGGAGCAGGCGGATGAATACGTACTACTTGTCTCTTGGCACTGCTTTAATTAATGGAGAAGTATTACGGCACTAATGACGAGGCCTCTTGGCACTATGTCAACAATGCAGATGTCGCTCACGGCTCATTGACCACAAACAAATACCCCGAACAAACAGAAATAAAGGAGATAATGTAATCAAAAATACTGATTGTGATGAGGAAGCATCACAAAAGCTCAGATAAAAAAAAAATCTTCCTTTAAAAAAAAAAAAACTGATAAAGGAAAATAAGTTTTCCTTCCTCTTTTTCCCATCTCCTCCTTTCGCTCCAAAGGTTCAACTGAGGTCAAACTTTCGTCCTGCGAATGTCAGTCGAAGGAAAAGGTTTTTCTTGTCCTTCTCTTCCTTTCGACAATCCACTAAAAGGAAAAACAAGGAAAAGGCGATTAATTTCCTTCCTTTCAAAAATTTCCATTGAATCTTTATAAAAAGCGATTATAGAACAACCTAAAGGGCGATTATAGAAGAACCAAAAGGGCGGTTATAGAAGAAATAAAAGAGGAATTATAGAATAACCAAAAGCCATTATAGAATGACTAGAAGCGGGATTATATAAGAAATAAAAGGGCGATTATAGAAGAACCAAAAGGGCGGTTATAGAAGAAATAAAAGAGGAATTATAGAATAACTAAAAGCCATTATAGAATGACTAGAAGCGGGATTATATAAGAAGTAAAAGGGCGATAATAGAAGAACCAAAAGGGCGGGTATAGAAGAAATAAAAGAGGAATTATAGAATAACTAAAAGCCATTATAAAATGACTAGAAGCGGGATTATATAAGAAATGAAAGGGCAATAATAGAAGAACCTAAAGGGCGGTTATAGAAGAAATAAAAGAGGAATTATAGAATAACTAAAAGCCATTATAAAATGACTAGAAGCGGGATTATATAAGAAGTAAAAGGGCGATAATAGAAGAACCAAAAGGGCGGGTATAGAAGAAATAAAAGAGGAATTATAGAATAACTAAAAGCCATTATAAAATGACTAGAAGCGGGATTATATAAGAAATGAAAGGGCAATAATAGAAGAACCAAAAGGGCGGGTATAGAAGAAATAAAAGAGGAATTATAGAATAACTAAAAGCCATTATAAAATGACTAGAAGCGGGATTATATAAGAAATGAAAGGGCAATAATAGAAGAACCAAAAGGGCGGTTATAGAAGAAATAAAAGAGGAATTATAGAATAACTAAAAGCCATTATAAAATGACTAGAAGCAGGATTATATAAGAAGTAAAAGGGCGATAATAGAAGAACCAAAAGGGCGGGTATAGAAGAAATAAAAGAGGAATTATAGAATAACTAAAAGCCATTATAAAATGACTAGAAGCGGGATTATATAAGAAATGAAAGGGCAATAATAGAAGAACCAAAAGGGCGGGTATAGAAGAAATAAAAGAGGAATTATAGAATAACTAAAAGCCATTATAAAATGACTAGAAGCGGGATTATATAAGAAATGAAAGGGCAATAATAGAAGAACCTAAAGGGCGGTTATAGAAGAAATAAAAGAGGAATTATAGAATAACTAAAAGCCATTATAAAATGACTAGAAGCGGGATTATATAAGAAGTAAAAGGGCGATAATAGAAGAACCAAAAGGGCGGGTATAGAAGAAATAAAAGAGGAATTATAGAATAACTAAAAGCCATTATAAAATGACTAGAAGCGGGATTATATAAGAAATGAAAGGGCAATAATAGAAGAACCAAAAGGGCGGTTATAGAAGAAATAAAAGAGGAATTATAGAATAACTAAAAGCCATTATAGAATGACTAGAAGCGGGATTATAAAGGAAGTAAAAGGGCGATTATAGAAGAACCTAAAGGGCGGTTATAGAAGAAATAAAAGAAGAATTATAGAATAACTAAAAGCCATTATAAAATAACTAGAAGCAGGATTATATAAGAAGTAAAAGGGCGATAATAGAAGAACCAAAAGGGCGGGTATAGAAGAAATAAAAGAGGAATTATAGAATAACTAAAAGCCATTATAAAATGACTAGAAGCGGGATTATATAAGAAATAAAAGGCAATAATAGAAGAACCTAAAGGGCGGTTATAGAAGAAATAAAAGAGGAATTATAGAATAACTAAAAGCCATTATAAAATGACTAGAAGCGGGATTATATAAGAAGTAAAAGGGCGATAATAGAAGAACCAAAAGGGCGGGTATAGAAGAAATAAAAGAGGAATTATAGAATAACTAAAAGCCATTATAAAATGACTAGAAGCGGGATTATATAAGAAATGAAAGGGCAATAATAGAAGAACCAAAAGGGCGGTTATAGAAGAAATAAAAGAGGAATTATAGAATAACTAAAAGCCATTATAGAATGACTAGAAGCGGGATTATAAAGGAAGTAAAAGGGCGATTATAGAAGAACCTAAAGGGCGGTTATAGAAGAAATAAAAGAGGAATTATAGAATAACTAAAAGCCATTATAGAATGACTAGAAGCGGGATTATATAAGAAGTAAAAGAGCGATTATAGAAGAACCAAAAGGGCGGTTATAGAAGAAATAAAAGAGGAATTATAGAATAACTAAAAGCCATTATAGAATGACTAGAAGCAGGATTATATAAAAAGTAAAAGGGCGATAATAGAAGAACCAAAAGGGCGGGTATAGAAGAAATAAAAGAGGAATTATAGGATAACTAAAAGCCATTATAAAATGACTAGAAGCGGGATTATATAAGAAATGAAAGGGCAAAAATAGAAGAACCTAAAGGGCGGTTATAGAAGAAATAAAAGAGGAATTATAGAATAACCAAAAGCCATTATAGAATGACTAGAAGCGGGATTATATAAGAAGTAAAAGGGCGATAATAGAAGAACCAAAAGGGCGGGTATAGAAGAAATAAAAGAGGAATTATAGAATAACTAAAAGCCATTATAAAATGACTAGAAGCGGGATTATATAAGAAATGAAAGGGCAATAATAGAAGAACCAAAAGGGCGGGTATAGAAGAAAAAGAAGAGGAATTATAGAATAACTAAAAGCCATTATAAAATGACTAGAAGCGGGATTATATAAGAAATGAAAGGGCAATAATAGAAGAACCAAAAGGGCGGGTATAGAAGAAATAAAAGAGGAATTATAGAATAACTAAAAGCCATTATAAAATGACTAGAAGCGGGATTATATAAGAAGTAAAAGGGCGATAATAGAAGAACCAAAAGGGCGGGTAGAGAAGAAATAAAAGAGGAATTATAGAATAACTAAAAGCCATTATAAAATGACTAGAAGCGGGATTATATAAGAAATGAAAGGGCAATAATAGAAGAACCAAAAGGGCGGGTATAGAAGAAATAAAAGAGGAATTATAGAATAACTAAAAGCCATTATAAAATGACTAGAAGCGGGATTATATAAGAAAGGAAAGGGCAATAATAGAAGAACCTAAAGGGCGGTTATAGAAGAAATAAAAGAGGAATTATAGAATAACTAAAAGCCATTATAAAATGACTAGAAGCAGGATTATATAAGAAGTAAAAGGGCGATAATAGAAGAACCAAAAGGGCGGTTATAGAAGAAATAAAAGAGGAATTATAGAATAACTAAAAGCCATTATAAAATGACTAGAAGCGGGATTATATAAGAAATGAAAGGGCAATAATAGAAGAACCAAAAGAGCGGTTATAGAAGAAATAAAAGAGGAATTATAGAATAACTAAAAGCCATTATAGAATGACTAGAAGCGGGATTATAAAGGAAGTAAAAGGGCGATTATAGAAGAACCTAAAGGGCTGTTATAGAAGAAATAAAAGAAGAATTATAGAATAACTAAAAGCCATTATAAAATGACTAGAAGCGGGATTATATAAGAAGTAAAAGGGCGATAATAGAAGAACCAAAAGGGCAGTTATAGAAGAAATAAAAGAGGAATTATAGAATAACTAAAAGCCATTATAGAATTACTAGGAGCGGGATTATATAAGAAGTAAAAGGGCGATTATAGAAGAACCTAAAGAGCGGTTATAGAAGAAATAAAAGAGGAATTATAGAATAACTAAAAGCCATTATAGAACGACTAGAAGCGGGATTATATAAGAAGTAAAAGGGCGATTATAGAAGAACCAAAAGGGCGGTTATAGAAGAAATAAAAGAGGAATTATAGAATAACTAAAAGCCATTATAGAATGACTAGAAGCGGGATTATATAAGATTTAAAGGACGATTATAGAAGAACCAAAAGGGCGGTTATAGAAGAAATAAAAGAGGACTTATAGAAAAACTAAAAGCCATTATAGAATGACTAGAAGCGGGATTATATAAGAAGTAAAAGGGTGATTATAGAAGAACCTAAAGGGCGGTTATAGAAGAAATAAAAGAGGAATTATAGAATAAGTAAAGGCCATTATAGAATGACTAGAAGCGTGATTATATAAGAAGTAAAAGGGCGATTATAGAAGAAGCAAAAGGGCAGGTATAGAAGAAATAAAAGAGGAATTATAGGATAACTAAAAGCCATTATAGAATGACTAGAAGCGGGATTATATAAGAAATGAAAGGGCAATAATAGAAGAACCAAAAGGGCGGGTATAGAAGAAATAAAAGAGGAATTATAGAATAACTAAAAGCCATTATAAAATGACTAGAAGCGGGATTATATAAGAAATGAAAGGGCAATAATAGAAGAACCTAAAGGGCGGTTATAGAAGAAATAAAAGAGGAATTATAGAATAACTAAAAGCCATTATAAAATGACTAGAAGCGGGATTATATAAGAAGTAAAAGGGCGATAATAGAAGAACCAAAAGGGCGGGTATAGAAGAAATAAAAGAGGAATTATAGAATAACTAAAAACCATTATCGAATGACTAGAAGCGGGATTATATAAGAAGTAAAAGGGCGGTTATAGAAGAACCAAAAGGGCAGTTATAGAAGAAATAAAAGAGGAATTATAGAATAACTAAAAGCCATTATAGAAAGACTAGAAGCAGGATTATATAAGAAATAAAAGGGCGATTATAGAAGAACTAAAAGGGCAATTATAGAATAACAAAATGGGTGATTATAGAAAAACTAAAAGGGCGATTGTAGAAGAACTAAAAGTGAGGGCAATTATAGAAGAACTAAAAGGGCAATTATAAAAGAACCATAAATGCGAAGATTGATGAACAATAGAAATAAAATAGAAGATTAATAAAAGTAAAGGTAGAAAAACATAAAATAGAACATAGAACACCATGAAACGAAGCTGGAACAAACATAATATTTAAGAGAGAAGAGCCATAAAAGAGAAGATAGAAGAAACAGTAGGAAAGAAAAACATGAAAAAGTAAAACAGAGAAGAGAAAGGAGAAGAAAGAACCATAAAGGAGAATCTAGACCATCTATAAAAGAGCAGATAAAAGAGTTGATATAAGGAATATTGAAGAAAAAATACAAAGGTATAAAATAGAAGATTGAAAAACACTAAAAAAAGAATATAGAAGCATTGTCAAAAGGAAGATAGAAAAATATAGAAAAATTATAAAAAGAGAAAGATAGAGGAACACTAAAGGTGAAGATAGAAGATTAATAAAAGAGTATATAGAAGAAACACAAAAGAGAACATAGAATAACCGTAAAAGAGAAGATACAAGAATTGCAATATATAGAAAACTATACAAGAGAGCTACATTCAAAATTAGCCAGGCACGGATCCAGGGGATGGGGGGGGGGGAAGGCTAGGGTGCTGAAGTTCCCCCTCCAAATTTCAGACCCGTTTATGTTTATATTCCTTTTTTAAGCCAAATTTGTATTCTGCTATTCAGAAAGAGTTATGTAATAATATATAATATATATATAAACACTTTTTAAGCCATTGCAATCGAATGTATCTTATATGATACATGTCTAAAATACGGGTAAATCTAAAAAAAATAATTATTAAATTCAGTATTATACCTTTGCTGATGTGCAAAAACTACAATAAACCACCACTCATAATTTTCTAATTTTCTGATGTGTGAAAAAAATTTCTGATCTGAGAGTGTTCGTGCTCACTCTTTTATGAGATGCTGTCATTTATTATTAATACTGTCTATTATAACCCTTATTAATCATCAATACCTTTTCTCAGACTAGTCAGAGGGAGGAATTCAGGTTAGCCTCCCTCCAAATCTTTATCCTGGATCCGCCACGGAGGCCAATCTGACCTGCGAGAAGGTGAAAGCCTCAACAAACAAAGTATAGCAGAAGACTAAACTAATTGTCCATCTTACAAATTAAGAGGGTCCGTTAGATAACATTAACTCTAATGTTAGTAAGAGAAAGCTGATACATGCTAATATACATCTGCATCCCTTAAAATCCTGCATATGTATTACTATTTTTAGAAACATGCTTGGCTCTAAAATAGGTCAAGAGGAAAGGAAATATGTTCTTCTCCTGCACAAATTGGCCTGCTAGCATAGATGGGCGTTATCGCGATAACGATATCGGGTTATCGGTTATCCGATATTTTCCCCCGCTTTATCGATTCATCGGTATCGCCGATACTTTTGGTTCCAAACTAGCGATAATCGATAATTTCAGTTTTTGATTCCAGTTTAGCACAGGGGCGAACCGCGTGTGCCCTGGAGGCAGAAATAGGTAGGTCCGAGGTTGGAGGAGGATCCTCAAAACCTATGTGGAGATGAAGGAGAGCCTCACCAGGTAAGAAACTAAGAAACAGTATTCAAATATTTTATTGTATTATAAAATAAAGCTATATATAGTCAATAATCAATATTTTATTATAATTTTGGATGTATCGGTTCTCACCTTATCGGGTGATAAATTTATCGCCAGTTATCGATTATCGGTTATCGCCAATAAGGTTATCGTTATCGATTTATCGTGATTCATTTTTTCGCTATCGTGCCCACCTATGCCTGCTAGTACTGAGAGGAATATGGTGAAAGAGAATTGCGAAAGGAATAGGGAAAATACATTTGCACACTGTTTTATCTTTTAATGGACATACTGATCTGTGCCCTCTACTTATTAATATTTACACTCGATAAATATTCGTTATCGATTTTTAAACACATTTACCAATGCTCGGTAAGGTCATTTAATCTACGTTTGTGTAATTTTATAACTGAAGTAATTTTAAAGCGATTTTTTACTAATTTGAATAAATTTTGACGAGTTTTTAAAATTTTAAACACTTCGAACAGTTGTCTACGTAATTGCCTACTTCCAAAGGATAACCTACGGTTTATTTCTAAGCTCAAGAATTAGTTTGGTTGCCACAGGTACGGATACCAGAATTACACCGCGTATTCGAGATGAGTGATTTGAAAGAGGTAAAATTATTGAAGAACAATAAAAGTACCAATACTTTAATGTTAAAAAAAATTAATAGAGACCAATAAAGTTATTAATAGATTAATCGAACAAAAAAATGCTAAAAGAACTATAAGGAAATGATAGAAGAACTATAAGTAAGTAAGTACCTTTGAGAAGACAAAACAACCAGATGTCATCAAAATATATAAATGGGAAGACAAGAGAAACAGTGAGGAGAAGCAAAAATACAGAAAACACATAGAGGAAAAGAAAAAAATAAGCAAAAACCAAAAAAACCCATAGAGAAGAAATATCACCGTAGAAAAAAAAGACAAAACCATAGAGAAGAAGAAATCAAAATATTTATAGAGACGTTAAGAGAAGCAAAGGAGAAAATACGGAATCAACGATAGAAGAGAAATGGGAATAACCATATACTAATACAGAAAAGAATACAGAAGAACCGTAAAGGAAAAAAATATGGATGGTAATTCAGAACAATAGAGAAGAAGACAGAAAAACATAGAAAGAAGATTAATAGAAAACACCAAACCATAGAAAAGAAGACAAGCACCATAGATGTGAAGATATATAGAAGAACCATAAGAAAAGAAGATATAAGAACCATTGAAAAGTCTTTAGTACTATAGGGGAAAAAACAGAAAACCTTAGAGTCGACATCAGAAGAAACGTAGAAAAGAAAACTGAAGAAAACAGAGGACAGAATGATCAAAGGATAAAAGATAATAAGAAAAATAACGGAAAATCCATTTCCTCCTCTAAGATGGATGCTGGATAACTTAACCCCTCCCCTACATGGATACTGGATGACCTCCTACTCCCCCCATTTCATTCACTCCTACCCTCGTATTCCTTCACCCTTATGAGTCAACCTTCAAGAGTTACCTGTCACCCCCGACCCTCGAGTACACCTCATTCATTTACTATTCTGATTCACCCTTCAAGGGTTTCTTGTCACTCTCGATCCTCGAGTACTCATTTTTCCTTCACCCCACAGAGTAAACTTTCAAGGATTACTTGTCACCCTCGACCCTCGACTACTCCTTTTTCCTCCACCCCTCAGAGTTAGCCTTCAAGGGTTAATTGTCACCTCCAACCCTCGAGTACTTATCTTCCTTCCCATTCTGAGTCAGCTTTCAAGGGTTACTTTTCACCGTCGAGTATTGATTTTCCTTCAACCTTCTGAGTCAGCCTTGAAGGGTTATTTATCATCATTGACCCTCGATTACTCCTTTTTCCTTTACTATTCTAAGTCAGCCTTGAAGAGTTACTTGTCACCCTCGACCTTAGAGTACTCCTTTTTCCTTTACCATTCTGAGTCAGCCTTGAAGAGTTACATCTCACCTAAGACCGCCAAGTACTAATTTTCCTTTACTATTCTGAGTCAGCCTTGAAGAGTTACTTGTCACCCTCGACCTTAGAGTACTCCTTTTTCCTTTACCATTCTGAGTCAGCCTTGAAGAGTTACATCTCACCTAAGACCGCCAAGTACTAATTTTCCTTTACTATTCTGAGTCAGCCTTGAAGAGTTACTTGTCACCCTCGACCTTAGAGTACTCCTTTTTCCTTTACCATTCTGAGTCAGCCTTGAAAAGTTACATCTCACCTAAGACCGCCAAGTACTAATTTTCCTTTACTATTCTGAGTCAGCCTTGAAGAGTTACTTGTCACCCTCGACCTTAGAGTACTCCTTTTCCTTTACTATTCTGAGTCAGCCTTCAAGGGTTACTTGTCACCTTCAACCCTCGAGTACTCCTTTTTCCTTTAGCGTTCTGAATCAGCTTTCAAGGGTTACTTGTCACCCTCGATCTTCGAGTACTCTTTTTCCTTTACCATTCTGAGTCAGGCCTCAAGGGTTACTTCTCACCCTGGGCCTCGAGTACTCCTTTCTCCTTTGCCATTCTGAGTCAGCCTTCAAGCGTTACTTGTCACCTTCGACCCTCGAGTACTCCTTTTTCCTTTAGTGTTCTGAATGAGCTTTCAAGGGCTACTTGTGACCCTCAATCTTCGAGTACTCTTTTTCCTTTACCATTCTGAGTCAGGCTTCAAGGGTTACCTCTCACCCTTGGCCCTCGACTACTCCTTTCTCCTTTATCATTATGAGACAGCCTTGAAGGGTTACTTGTCATCCTCGATCCTCGAGTACTCCTTTCTCCTTTATCATTATGAGTCAGCCTTGAAGGGTTACTTGTCATCCTAGATCCTTGAGTACTCCTTTCTCCTTTATCATTATGAGTCAGCCTTGAAGGGTTACTTGTCATCCTCGATCTTCGAATACTCTTTTTCCTTTACTATTCTGAGTCAGCTCCTCCCGATAGTGGGAGGGGTCGCTCGCTCGTCCGAAAGAATGGTGGGAGTGAGAAAGAGATTGGGATAGTTGGGAGGATGAATGAGAGAGGCATAGAGGAGAGTAATTAGTGAATTACGAGTACAACAAAATCTGAATCTGAAGGGAAAGTACTGAAATGCAGGTCAAAAGGAGTACAAGGAGTGCTGTCAGTCTAATTTAGAGGCCTTAAGTGCTCACTTTTATTCCGGGCAGCGTCGGTTACCTCTGCCAGTGTCTTCTATTGTAGCCGCCAAATCCGTGACTCACAATATCATTACAATCCTGATGTTTTCCTACCCTCGAGGATTGTTCACAATGAGGAGTGATCACTCTGGAGGATTGTTCACAATGAGGAGTGATCACTCTGGAGGATTGTTCACAATGAGGAGTAATCACCCTGGAGGATTGTTCACAATGAGGAGTGATCACTCTGGAGGATTGTTCACAATGAGGAGTTATCACTCTGGAGGATTGTTCAAAATGAGGAGTTATCACTCTGGAGGATTGTTCACAATGAGGAGTAATCACCCAGGAGGATTGTTCACAATGAGGAGTGATCACTTGGGAGGATTGTTCACAATGAGAAGTGATCACCCTGGAGGATTGTCACAATGAGGAGTGATTACTCTGGAAGATTGTTCACAATGAGGAGTGATCACTCTGGAGGATTGTTCAAAATGAGAAGTGATCACTCTGGAGGATTGTTTACAATGAGGAGTGATCACCCTGGAGGATTGTTCACAATGAGGATTGATCACCCTGGCGGATTGTTCACAATGAGAAGTGATCACCCTGTAGGATTGTTCAAAATGAGAAGTAATCACCCTGGATGATTGTTCACAATGAGAAGTGATCACTCTGGAGGATTGTTCCCAATGAGGAGTGATCACTCTGGAGAATTGTTCACAATGAGGAGTGATCACTCTGAAGGATTGTTCACAATGAGGAATGATCACCCTAGAGGATTGTTCACAATGAGGAGTGATCACCCTGGAGGATTGTTTACAATGAGGAGTGATTACTCTGGATGATTGTTCACAATGAGGAGTGATCACTCTGGAGGATTGTTCACAATGAGGAGTGATCACTCTGGAGGATTGTTCACAACGAGGAGTGATCCCTCTGGAGGATTGTTCACAATGAGGAGTGATCACCCTGGAGGATTGTTCACAATGAGGAGTGATTACCCTGGAGGATTGTTCACAATGAGGAGTGATCACCCTGGAGGATTTTTCCCAATGAGGAGTGATCACCCTGGAGGATTTTTCACAATGAGGAGTGATCACCCTGGAGAATTGTTCTTCCTGAGCAGAAATTAGCCGTCCTAGACCGTTTATTCATTGATTTTCCTTCCTTCGCTTTGTTCCCTTACAGTGACCTCGTTTCATTCTACCACGTTTAGAGGGGTGGGGAGTAAAGTTTCCGAAGTGTCTTAGGTGGGGCACCGTGCCACCCAATTTCGGGCGGGGTAATACGAGTAAAAGGGCATTCTTTCAACAGTGCCAAAAAGTGCCGCGAACGTTTTGCGACCTTTCACGAATCCTTTTTCCCCATCGCGATAAAAAAGCTGCCCGTGACGACACCGCTCGTAACCTTGGCACTGTGTGGAGAGTACTAAAATGTGGGTATGTTACATGAGGTCAGGGTAGCTAGGGTAGCACAATGCCTCCTACAGAGGATGAAGACCGGAACATTCTTTGGAAGCATGTCAGCTATTTCTCAATAATCTGTTCTATTGTGATACCCGATAATCTACGTATAGGATTCCCGATAAATCATTTTCTTTTTGGCTTTTCCCAATAATTTTGTTTCTTTTTATCCTCTATCATTCTGTATGGATAGATTTATCCTTGTTTTCAAGGTATTTAATCTCTTCTTTGCATCTATCAAATACAATTTCTATCTCTTATTTGGTAGGGCTTATCAGGGGTCATTCGGGGCAATCAACCAGTCACCATCAAGATATGGATCCCAAACACTGTTGTTCCTTATATGGTGGATAATACATTTTACTTTATCTGACTACATTCAGAGGACTGTGGTTAGAATACCGCCTCAAAGTAAACGCCACTCAAAGCTTAATTATATAACTACAATAACTAGAAAGCACTCCGAGAGCGCAACCTTCACCCACCTCCGTTTCCATTAAAACTCGACCGTTCATCTAATAGTTTCCAGGCCGAGCTAAGGAAAAAGCTTATAATATTGTTCATTATTCCATCACGCCGGACTATAAAACCCCCTATAATTCCATTAAATATGTATTGAATAAAATAGAAACATTCCCAAGAAAAACGTTGTACAAAAAGTAGTATTTAATTCTGAAGGAAGAAGAACCATTAAATTTAAACTTCCAAACATGTTTACATTTAATATAGGGTATTATAATGCTCTAATACAATGATTATTAACCTGAGGGCTGCGATCCGTTGGTGAAAATGAATATCTCTAAATGTAATTGTTATTTGAAGGGTGACTTACGCGGTACCAGTCCTGGTGGCACTGGCTACCAAGATGCTTTAGTCCTGTTGGCACTGGCTGCCAAGATGATTTAGTCCTATTGGCAATGGCTCCCAAGATAATTTAGTCCTGTTGGCACTGGCTGCCAAGATGATTTAGTCCTATTGGCAATGGCTCCCAAGATAATTTAGTCCTGTTGGCACTGGCTACCGAGATGTTTTAGTCCTGTTGGCACTGGCTTTCGAGATTTAGTCGCTAAGAGCTAGCGCCAAGTATCTCACCAATTCATACTCAATAAAGATTAAAAATACTTTTTTGATTTTTATTTAAAATCTGAGAATGTTATTTTTATGCAAAGGTCACGTAGCGGGAAGGACCAATTCCTAGAAGGAGCGTGGGAGTTGTTGTTGGGTTGCTCTCCAGTCAGTTCTGAACGAACAGACCAGCATTCCTGAGGTAGGCAACAGAGGGACCCGGGCGATCCCAGAGATCACTTGTACGGAGAGGCGGTGTGTGTGAGTGTCTTAGTATATTGAATGACGAGCACTCTTCCATTATGTGGTGAATTGTGTGTGCTCCTATATGACAGAGTGGGCAGGTGTCTGATACTTCAGGGTGTATCCTCTTTCTGTAAGACAGAAAGGCATTGTGGTGTCCGCATCTGAGCCTGGATAGGTGAACTTGTTCCTCTCTACTTAACTCGGCTTCTGAATCATCCACTTCGGGTGGGATTCTTCCCAGAACTCTGTTTGGACCGAGTCTGTTGATGGAGCGTATTGCTAGGGTGTTATGACCGTGTGTGGAGTTGCTTGTGCCGCTTAGGGCTGTTGGTATGGTGTCCAGAATGTTCGTGTAGTATGTGGATGGGATGTTTCTGATGTTTCGGTGGGTTGGTGTTGTGTGCAATGTGTGATGTAGTGGATGTGAGGCGTCTCTTGTAACCCTATCGTAGAATTGTGCACCTTCTAGATCCATGTGATCTCTGACCTTTAGTGTTTTAGTTTCTCGATGTAGGTGGTCGATGGGAGTTGTTTTGGTACAACCTGTGGCGGTTCTCAGTGCATTGTTTTGTTGTATTTGCAGCGTGTTGTAGTGCGTATCTGAGAGGTTTGGTGTCCAGCTGGTTCTACAGTATTCGGTAGTGGATCGGATGAACTGCTTGTGGATGGTGGTGGTTGTCTCCTTGCTCTGTCCAAAGTCCTGGCCCGTTATGGCTTTGAGAGCTCTGAGTTTTGGTGTGCATCTGAGTTTGATGGCAGCTATGTGGTCCTTGAAGGTCAAACCGTTGTCGTGGGTGACTCCAAGGATTTTCACCTTGTTGGCGTATGGGATGGGTGTGCTGTACAAAGTGACGGGTGTGAGGTTATTATGGTTGTATTCTTGTTTGCAGTTCGTTATGAGAGTGGCTGTGGATTTCTCTGGTGTTACTTTAAGTCTGTTGGTAGTGAGCCTTGTTTGTAGTGTGTTTAGGTAGTGTTGTGCATTTGTGGCAGCTGTATTGTGTTTAGCATGGGTGGATGTGATTGTGATGTCGTCTGCATAGGATAAGATTTTTATGTCTTGAGAGGTGGGTGTTGGGATGCAGTGGAGAAAAAGGTTGAACAGTGTGGGGGATATGACTGAGCCTTGTGGTACTCCGTCTCTGAAGGGTCGTATCTGTGATGGAATGCCATTGAAATCTACCTAGGCTTTTCTACCAGACAGATAGTTGGCGAGCCATCTTTTGCTGTTGTTATGCATGTTAGTGTTGTAGATTTTGTTTATAAGTTTATGTCTGGGGTGGCATCGAAGGCTTTGCTTATGTCTATTGCTATGAGTAGTGTTCTTTTGTGTAGTGCTTTGTGGTTGAAGCCTCCCAGCATGTCTTGCGTCAGTGTGTGAGTAAGGTGCTTTGCTTATTTCTATTGCTATGAGTAGTGTTCTTTTGTGTGGTGCTTTGTAGATGAAGCCTTCCAGCATGTCTTGCGTCAGTTGTGTGAGTAAGGTGCTTTGCTTATGTCTATTGCTATGAGTAGTGTTCTTTTGTGTGGTGCTTTGTGGTTGAAGCCTTCCAGCATGTCTTGCGTCAGTTGTGTGAATAAGGTGCTTGTTGAGTGTTGTGGTATAAAGCCATGTTAGGTGGGCGATAATGGGATATGTGGTGTAATCAGGTTTAATACGAGTCGTTCTATTACTTTGAAAGCTGTGCTCAACAGTTTTATATGTCTGTATGAGGTGACAAGTGTGGGGTCTTTGTTGGGTTTAAGGATAGCGACAATGATGCCGTGTTTCCATGTGTCTGCGATTTTGCAATATATGTAGCTGTAATTTGCTATGTCGGTGAGGGTTTGGATCCCTTGTGGACCGAGATGTTTAAGATGGTAATTTGAGATACCATCTGGTCCAGCAGCTGGTGAGTTTTTGAAGTTACAGTTGGTATGGTTTGTTTGTCTGTATGTGAAAGGTTTGTGGTTTTTGTCAAGTGGGAGGTGCTTCTTACGTGTTATGATTTTTCTGTCTTCTGGCGTGTGTGGGAGGTGACTTATGTTGGCATAGTGGTTGATGAGTATGTTGGCTTGTTGTTTGTGTGAAGGGATTGTGTTGTCACGAGTGATCGCTGCGTGTGATGTTGGAGTTTGTGAGTTTGATTTAGGTATGCTTATGAGTACTTGGAAAACTTTCTTGCTGTTGTCTTTATGGTTGAGATTGTTAGCGAAGTGTGTCCAGTTTTGTGTCTGCTATTGCTTTATTTTTGTTCTTATTTGTTCATTGAGTGACTGGACAGTGCAAACAGTTTCTTCTGTATGGGGAAAGGGAGACGAGTGTTTTGTATTGTCTCGGGTTTCTATGAGGCTCTTTATCTCTGGTGTGAAATTAGGTTTATGAACTTTGCGGTTGCCTCGTGGAATGTGTTTCTTGCCTGTTTTGGTTATTATGGAGTTGAATTGTGTAGTGATTATTCTGTAGGTTGTTTGTCTTATGTTTGTGGTGTCTAGTGAGGCAAAGAGGGTTTCTGTGTCTTCTGTGTATGCTGACCAATTTGCCTTTTTGTAGTTTATGAAAGTTTTCCTGCCTTGTTTTAGTTTGTGTGTTGTTTTAGTTGGGATGATGATGGGTAAATGGTCTGATGATAGTTTTTGGTTGTAATCCAGAGAGTGTCGATTGTAAGTGCTGGAGAACAGAATGTTATGTCTGGTGAGGATATATTGCGCCTGGCTTGGTGGGGCATATGTGTGTGCTGTTAGGTCATTGAGTATGGATAGGGGCTGTAGTTCGTGTTCGATGTGTGTGCCTCTTGTGTTTGTATTGTTGTTCTCGTACCACGCGGTGCTCTTACCATTGAAGTCACCCCCAATGATAAGATTAGGTATTTGTGTGATTTGGTGTAGTCGTGGAAGGTAGCCGCTAGGTACTGTGCCTGTGTCTATTGGGGGGATGTATATGTTGATGAGGTTTATGTGTTTGTTGTATCCTGTACTGACTTTGAAGGATTGTAGCTCTATTGTTTTGTCTTGTTGTGGGAATAGTGCTTTTCTGTTTTTTGTAGTGTCGATGTAGCTAATGTTTTTATGAATGTACGTGATTAGGCCACCTCCATCTGAATCTTTTATGTCGTTTCTTATAGCAGTAAAGTTGTCTCCTATGGAGGGGGTGATGCTGTGTCCTTAGAGTTTTGACTCTTGTATCATTGCTATATGTATGTTGCGTTTATTGATGAGGTCAGTTAGTTCATGTATCTATGAATTTATACCGTCTATGTTTAGTTATAGTATATTTATATTATTTGTGCTGGTTGTTTGTATGTTTTTGGCAGTCTGGTTTGGTGGAGGTGGTGGTGGGGGGGGGTTGTGTGGTAGAGGTGGAATTCTGGTTGTATAGTTAAGGTTTTGCGCGTTGTTTTGGGAGTAAAAAGGTTATGTACAATTTCTGACTCAGACAGAAATTAAGGCACCCTGGAAACAGACCAATGTGACTTGGAATATGATATGTTTAGGAGACATCAATAACATTATGTAGGATTTTCCTTAATGGTGGAATGAATCGGGATTACCCAAGTGCAAAATTAAGTAACGCCACATAATTCCTTCACCCTGGAATCATGGGTCCATCTTCACTAGTTTATGAATGTTCAAGGAATACCTGATAATCCATAATGGCAGATCAGCCCCCAACCTCTAATCAAATACCTCTTGGGCTTAAGCCTACTTCTCCACAAAATTTAATCAAAATCTGACAATAACATTTTGAGATATATTGTACAAAGGATCTCGGTCAGGCAGATAGACATACAGAGGGGATCACATAAACTCCGCCAAACTCTGTTAGTGGAGGTAATAATACTGATATTACAATTACAAATCTTCTTCTAAAACAAAGAGCAAGAGTACATGCCTCACAAATTTGTTTATTAACCTGGCTTTGAAAATTTGTACTCTCATAATCTTATTACTACCCTCTAACTCAAAGAACTTGTCAATATCCAACTTATTTACCCCTACCCCCTCCCAACATATTAAAGAGGCCAATAATATTCCCCCTATCTCACCTCCCAAATAAGAACCTATTTCGCATATTCACTCTATCAAGATACAATGAAACAGGTTGATATCATGACTAAATGGAAATCATTTATACACATAGCATTGGAAAGAAAAAAAGGATGGAAAAAAGAACATAAAGAAAAAAGGATTAGAAAAAGAACAAAAAGAATGTAAAAGAACAAATAAAAGATTGAAAAAAGAACATAAAGAAAAAAGTTGGAGAAAGAACATAAAGAAAAAAGATTGAAAAAAGAACATAAAGAGAAAGATTGAAAAACATGAAATCTTTTTGGAATCCTCACATTTCCTCTTGCCACTGCAACCTCAATAAAAAAGTGACCCAAGCCTAAGAACTTAAAGCCATCGATGACGTATCCACCTCAATTCACCTATACCCCTCCTCCCCCCCCCCTAAAAGAGACCCAATATCCATAAAAAAGAAACTCACAAAGAATAAAAATAACCGAGAAAGAAAATTGGACCGGAAAACAACAAAAAAAAAGAAAATAAGAGCGAAAAGGAGAAAACTTGGCCAAAAGTGAAAAGATCCCAAACAGCCACACGAATCTGGACTAAGACGAGAGTGACCTAGTAACGGAATATCCCCCCCTCCTTGGTCCTCGATCCCCCTTCCATCTCTCTTACCCCACTACATTTCCCCATAATGGGGCGTGATGAGGCGGATGTGGGAGATGAGGATCCCCCCCCCCTGCACCTTCCTCTTCTGGGACTAGTTACAAATAACACAAATGTTTGTGATGATTTTGGACACAACGCCGGCGTATATTTGTACTTTGGGTTTTCACGTTCGTATTTCAGGATTTCAAGTTCGTATTTTCGGACACCGGAATGTTAGCAAATTAGGTAGATCCAGGATCGTAAAGTTTTTATCTGCATATCTTATTATAAGGATCCGTGTGTGTGTGTGTCTGCCTGTGTCCGTCTGTACATTAAAAAAAAATTGAGAACGGGGCTCGAACTTAAAAGATCAAGATGAAAATTTCAATGATGTCTACAAAGAGGAGCTGATAGACTAAAACATTTACATAAGTATAAGACAAACATGAAAATTGCTGGTGAAAAAGTCAGGGATTTTGTTTGGCAATGTCTAACTGTGTTGTGAAATGATTTTATTATCTTGCACACGAATTTTGAAGGTGTTGTGAAATACAAAAAACTTTTTCTCTTTCATATTTTCCTACTTTTGTGAGCGAAGCGAACAAGCGCCGCAAGCCTATCAAATAACGCCCGTAGGGAGGATTTTTGCTAGTTAATATAAATTATAAGTGAACCAGGCAATGGCTTCGCCACCCTCCCCTACGGGGGGGAGCTTGCGTTTCGCTATTAAGATTAAAATTTTAAATATAAAAAAAAGCAGCCATGGTTAAATTTTTATAGATTTTCTGAACTTTGCTAATTATAATAATTTTAAAAAGGAACTTTAAACTAAATTTCCCACCTTTCAAAATATCACGTTGCTAAAATATAGTTATAGAAGAAGATATATAAAAATAAATTTTCTGAACTTCACCATTTGTAATTCTTTGGGTTTTAAAAAATTCACCAAATTTAGATACTTATATTTATTTCTGAACTTCACCATTTTGTTTTTTGATATTATAAAAGAATTAGTAGAAATAACTTTGATAAAAAAACATAAGTCATAACCAAACTAAGATGAAATTATTATTCAAATACTCAAAAAAATCCCCTTCTTAAATTATAGAGTTAATGATGATGAGGATAATGATTAAAGAGGAATACATTGCAATAAGTTATATATGCCACAAACCATCAACAAGACTTAACAAAATACCAAATTTGCCAAAACACGTTACATCAGTAACATGTAACAGATAAGCAGATGTAACTCTGTGGAAATTATAGCAACACTAAACTGATACAGGGAGCTCAGTAGTGTGTCGAGAATCTCTTGGTAGTGATGAGAACATTTATTCTTCGAGTCATTTTCTCCATGAGGCTGCGACACCTGAAGTCTGTGAGCCTAACCAACTTGTCGGTGATGACTGCCTTCAGATGCTCATTGGTGGTGACTGACGACGTCTTACGGCCACTTTCAGGACCTGCCAGAGGTTTACCTGTCTGTTCCTATCCGGAAAATGAGTTGGCCAATCCATCACCGTGATATTGTTGTCCCGGAACCACTGTAGAGTAGACGCAGACCTATGACATGGGACATTGTCCTGCTGGAAAATCACATTCCGGGTATTTTTGGAGAGGTCTCGGCCTGATGGCAACATTTAATCCCTCAGGACATCATGGTACTCCTCTGAATTCATGGTGTCATCACAAATGGAGACAGAACCCATACGCGAACTTGACATTCAGTCCCATACCATTACAGAGCGGCCACCATGCTTTACTATTGACGCTATCTATCCATTCCACTGCTCCCCTAGCTTCCTGCCGAGTCCTCGTGGTTTAAGACACGTCCCCCACTAACGCATGGTTCAGGTGCGGTGAGTATGTGCCTAACCAGTCGACGTCGGTTCTGCTGAAGGTTGATCAGAGCCTTCTTGTCGGCATTAACCTGTCCATTCTGTTGCACCTGGACTGCGGTTTTATTACAATCCTGAAGACTCATGCGAAGCAGAGAGCTGTCGTCACGTTGCGTACTGGGTCGTCTGGACTGAGGTCGTTCTTAGATGTTCCCATTTTCTCGGATCCTCTTCAACCCTTTTGGAATACCGGAATGTGATCCGCCGACCACCCGGGCGATTTGTGGACAGTTGAGACCCTCCTCATGGAAGCGTGCGTATCAGTCGTCGTTCGTCCACGGCATAGTTATGTGTTTTCGCTATTATCATATCATTAACAGATCCTCTCGACAAATATCATTATAGGAAGAGATTTTGACTGTAACATCCCTCATACTGATACCAGGATTTCTTACATTTCAATAGCATCGCTATTTTAGATATTAGAAAAACGTTATAAGGCCCTACTTCATGGTTGCCCGTTTGTACTCCGGAGTACCATTTTCGTATCACAGGAACCCATTTTCGTACCCTTGGTATCAACCTTCAGTTCCGAGCACCAGGCTGGCTTATGCCTTCATGTTTGTATCTAAACGCTTTACGCTTGTACATGAGCTTTATTGTTCGTACACCAGGGCTCCATGACTATGCACATGTGAACCCAATATTCTCATTGGTACGAACTCTTGTAGACGGGGGGGAATCATCTCGTCCCTAGTAGTGAAGATTGATAAAGCATGATGTAGGAAATTTGGGCTGTTTCAATTTTCTCTTTTGTTTCAGATTTGTTTCTTTTCTTTTCATAAACTTCGGCGTTTCATTTGGTTCTCAAATTTCCATTTTTTTCTTTTCCCCATATTCATTCGATGGCTGTTTTCCGCCATTTTGGATCTCTGAATCACTGGCAAAGTGACTTCCACAAACGTAGGCACAATTAAATAAGTTGTAATCCGAGGAGGGAAGAGAACTAACAAATTACCAAGCCCTTGAAATATTTAGGTTTTAGTACAACATAATACAAAATATTAGGAGTACTCGACCTTTGACTTATTATGGTTTAAAGTACATATCTCCAAGTAAATATACAACATTAGGAGTACTCGATATAATAGATGAGTATTCCAAATTGGATCACCCAAAACAGATTGTGGCTATGACACCATGAACACGAATCTTATTGAAAGACTGAGTTAGAACATTCGAGGAGTACAACTGGAGTACAAGAGAGCTGACTTAAGAGAACACCAGAATTGAGTATGATCTAAGGCACATCAGACGCCTGGTCTTTTATCCTTCGAATATAAGCGCAATAGCAACGAAGCCGCATCCCGCAGAAAGTTTGTTAGGAGAAATCTGTGTGAAAGATAGAGAAAGTAAACACGTGTGGTTGATATATACCAACCAATCCCCTCCCCCCTATTGTGGACGCGGAAACGGGAGGGCCCACAATCTTACAGATGTCAGCTACAGCAATGTTACGGATGAAGGTAAAAAACGCAGGACAAGTTCGCCCGTGTCCCCTGGGGAGGGGGGAATCTAATGGGTCCTTGTTATTCCATTCAGCCAATCTACACCTTTCTCCCAGGCAGGTTGGAGTGTCTGGTGACCAGTGTGGTTGTACCATTCTTCCATCATTTAATTGTTACCACTCCCATGCCACTCCGTATGTTGTAGCAACCAGTGGTTCAAGGGACTCCATTAAGAGGACATTCATACTGTTGGTGGTAAAAGCCGATCTCTTTCCCCCTTCAAATATACATGAGAGCAATGTGTGTGTATCCCAATATATGTATACATAAGCTTGTGTAAGTATGTGAAACCGCTGTGAAAGGAAATTTTCCGACGCTTAAATCGGTCTAGAAAGTTGCACACGTTCCTCTGAAATGAGATCGCCGATGGGGGCTTTGAAAGAGGGGGGGGAGAGGAGAAGGGCTTATAGAGGGGGCTTTAAGGAAGGTTTGGGGGGGGGAATGGATGGGAAAAGGCTTTCGAAAGAACAAATTTGTCAATCTGTGAAGATGGGCACGTTCTCACAGCACCCTTACAAGTCAATCGAATAATAATGATAATAATAATAAAAATTCTAATCATAATAGTAATAAAAATTATAATAATAATAATAACAATAATAACAATAATAATAATACCTCTAGGATTATCATTCTGAGTGTAGGATAAGAATACCATCACCAGATATAGTGTCAGCTACGCGTCAAAGAAGGCAAAATGCGTTCACCATTATGCTTGAAGTGGCTAAAGACATAATAATCCTATGAATGGTTTGAATGGACTGCCTTAAGGCAACTTATTTTATCTCACATTTTCCAAATTTAATCTTACTTTTTTTTTATTCTATGTCAAGTGAGGGATGAAAAGAACAACCCTACTCCCTAGAGAGAAGGGTTCCTTTCCCCTTACATATAGTGCAGGTAAAGCAGATATAAAACGATTTTGAATACTTTTGGCATTTGTTTCTTTATAAATTTTGATGTTCCGTTGTGGGAAACTTTTCATTCCAACTACAGAATCGCACCGCCCTCTTGCCCTGAAATTAGAAGCCTTTATTTCCATAAAGGCTTCTAATTTTTTAACTTTATATTTCCATAAAGGCTTCAATTTCTTTAACTTTATATTTCCACTTAATTATATATATAAACTTAATTTATTTAACCTTATATTTGCATTTAATTATATATACAGTACATCTTTCAATACTGGATTGATTTAACTTTATACAATTGTTAATACTAGAGCGTAGACAGCTGAATGATACCCAGAATGCCATAGAATGGAGGGCCTTCCCAAATTTCTCTTCTCGGAACATCGTAAAAGAGAAAAAGTGACGATTCGTCATAGAAAAATCCTTAGGTAATTAAAAAGTCGCATAAATTTGCGACACCCTAAATTCCTAGCAACTCCTGCCCGATTTTCCCCAGCGTTGTGTCAAGGGAACAAGCAGATCAAGATCTTTGGCAATTTACGAATTCGTCAAGTTCCGTCCTCTAGGCAATGGCTGCTAAGATGCTTAGGTCATGTTAACACTGGCGTCAAGTTCCGTCCTCTTGGCACTGGCTGCTAAGATGCTTAGGTCATGTTAACACTGGCGTCCACGATGTTTTAATCCTGTTGGCACTGACTGTCAAGATGATTTAATCATGTTAGCACTGGCTGCCAAGATGCTTTAGTCCTGTTGGCACTGGCTACCAAGGTGTTTTCGTCCTGTTGGCACTGGTTACCAAGATGCTTTAGTCCTGTTGTCACTGACTGCCAAGATGCTTTAGCCCTGTTGTCACTGGCTGTCAAGATGCTTTAGTCCTGTTGGCACTGGCTTCCAAGATGCTTTAGTCCTGTTGGCACTGGCTTCCAAGATGCTTTAGTCCTGTTGACACTGGCTGTCAAGATGCTTTAGTTCTGTTGGCACTGGCTTCCAAGATGCTTTAGTCCTGTTGGCACTGGCTGCCACGATGCTTTAGTCCTGTTGGCACTAACTGGAACAAGACGATGGATGCTTGAGGCATGGCTTTATAATGATCAGAAATAGCCAGAGAAAAATAGGCGCAAGGATAAAGTAGAGAAAAGGATCTCTTCCAACTGAAAAGGCAATCGCTATTTTTACTTGATTAATTTTATAATTTTAATGGCTGTTTATCTTGGATCGTTGGAGTGCTTACCTTTGCCCTTGGTCGTTTGGAGGAGTGCTTATCCTTATTGGTGCTCTTGGGGGGTCTTCATCTTTAGTAGCAATCGCTTGGTTGTACATCTCATTACTAGTCATCGAGACTAGTAATCCTTACGAAGGTCTTTTGACAGTGTTTATATTGACCATCGAGCTTTGAGGGGTTATTATCTATACTAAATGCTCGTTAGTAGAGTTTATCTCTACTGATAATAGTTCAAAGTGTTAAGCATTACTAGTTCCTCTGGGTGTAGTTTAGAGGAATCATTTTCTTCAACAGTATCTACGAGTGGTCGTTGGGAGTGCTTATCTTCAATAGTAGTTGTTGGGAGTGCTTATCTTCAATAGTGGTCTTTAAGAGTGCTTATCTTAAATAGTGGTAGTCGGGAGTGCTTATCTTCAATAGTGGTATTTGGGAGTGCTTATATTCAATAGTGGTAGTTGGGAGTGCTTATCTTCAATAGTGGTAGTTGGGAGTCTTATCTTCAATAGTGGTAGTTGGGAGTGCTTATCTTCAATAGTGGTCGCTGGGAGTGCTTATCTTCAATAGTGGTAGTTGGGAGTGCTTATCTCCAATAGTGGTAGTTGGAGTGCTTATCTTCAATAGTGGTAGCTGGAAGTGCTTATCTATAATAGTGGTAGTTGGGAGTGCTTATCTTCAATAGTGGTAGTTGGGAGTGCCTTTCTTCAATAGTAGTAGTTGGGAGTGCTTATCTTCAATAGTGGTAGTTGGGAGTTCTTATCTTCAATCGTGGTAGTTGGGAGTGCTTATCTTCAATAGTGGTAGTTGGGAGTGCTTATCTTCAATAGTGGTCGTTGGGACTGCTTATCTTCAATAGTGGTAGTTGGGAGTGATTATCGTCATTAGTGGTCGTTGTGAGTGCTTATCTTCAATAGTAGTAGTTGGTAGCGCTTATCTTCAATAGTGGTAGTTGGGGGTGCTTTTCTTTACTAGTTCCCTTTTTATGACTATTGGTCTTTACCAGTGCTCTTTGGGAGACCATATCTATACTAGTGCTCATTGGTGCCCTCATTACGAGTAGTATTTAGGTGTGTTTAGCTTTTCTAGTTGAAATTGGGAGTGTTTTTCTTTGCTAGTAGTTTTTAGGATTGTTGTTCTTTACCGGTTGTCTTTAGTAGAGCTTATTTATACTAGTGGTCGTTGATACTATCATAACGAGTGGTATTTGGGAGTGGCTATCTTTACTAGTAGTCTTTGAGAGAGCTTCTCTATACTAGTGACTGTTAGTAGCACTTATCTTTACGAGTGGTGGTCGAGTGTCCTTATCTTTTCTAGTGATCGTTAGGAGTGTATTTTTGTACTAGTGTTCTTTAAAGCGTTAATTACAAGACCACGATAATTTAAGCAATTTTATCTCCGTTACGAAATGAACCACACGATGGTACTTCCAATTGATTTTTAAACCATATCTATAGTACGATGAGTAGTTTTCGCATATTTGAGTTGTCTGGCCTCAGTTCTCTCTTCTTCCTATCATAGTAGATTCAGTTGTGCATCATCTCATCAGGTATGAAGGCAAGCTGTGTTGTTTGGTATTAGACAGTGAAAGCTCTAATTGCTGGTCGGGAGCTTTGCTATCCAGTTACCAGGATATTTAAGTGTTTATCTCCGAGTCCTTATCCCTGTCTTTTAACACGTTGAACACAAGTTGGGCCATATATAGTACACTGGTAATCTCAAATAATTTATTCTTACCAGTTTTTTTGTATTAATCTTTAAGCATTAAAATATAAGTGCGCCGTTCATAACATATAATACCTGTATAACTTATTCTTAGCTCTTTGGAAGTCTTCGCAGTCAGTGTGTGTCTGGCCTCTATTGAGCTGTCTCTCGCTCCTATTGCACTTGTGTACTTTCCAATGTCCTTTTCTTCGTGCCTTTAAACTCTGGTTTCCAGTCTCATGCGTTAATTCACATCAAAATTTTCTCTCTCTTGTACTATATGGATATAGTCAGAGACTACATGGTTTCTGCATCTTTCTTTTTGCCTTCGAAAGGGTTTTGAAAGGCAAAAATGGTGTCGTTGTCCGTTTTTTTACCCCCAAAC
Source organism: Ceratothoa steindachneri (assembly GCA_963969495.1). Lineage (NCBI taxonomy): Eukaryota > Metazoa > Arthropoda > Malacostraca > Isopoda > Cymothoidae > Ceratothoa > Ceratothoa steindachneri. The sequence continues at coordinate 51,875,053 of OZ018334.1, forward strand.
TTATCGTTGCTTCTTGTAGGTATTTATTTCTCCGTGAGTAGCCAATATTAGTATATTTCTAGAGTTTATTCATTTTAATGTTCAATTTTAGCTCTTTTTCCCGGAGTTCTTCTTTTTTTTTAGCCCTATGCAATGTGTTCCACACCCATAAACAAAACGAAGTTCAAACAGAGTTGAAGTTTGGCTGGCATTTTGTGAAACACTGGATGACATTAAATAGAAAATTAATCTAAAATTGAAGTTACTTTCTTATCAGTTTTTTCTTCCATTTTTTTTTTAGTTCTCCAAGATGTTTTTTTTCACCAATTTCCGTCAACAGAATGAAGCTATTTTGCTTGAAGTAACCCAGTTTTGTTTTGTTTTGTTTTTTTATATCTGAAATGTGCATCAAAATGGTCACCAGGTTTGACTGGTCTACTATGTAAATACCCTCACTATTTATGGTTGTAAATATAGATTCAATGGACATTTAAAATGATGTAGAGTCCAGGCAATGACTTCGCCACTCCTCCCTACTGGAGGAGCTTGCGCCTTGGTTAAATTTTTATAAATTTTCTGAAATTCGACAATTATAATAATTTTAAAAAGGAAAAATAAACTAAATTTCCCCCCTTTTAAAATATCACGTTGCTAGAATATAGAAGTATAGAGAAGATATATAAAACTAAATTTTCTGAACTTCACCATTTGTAATTCTTTAAGTTTTAAAAAATTCACAAAATTTCGATACTTATATTTATTTCTGAATTTCACCATTTTTTTTTATATTATAAAAGAATTATTAGAGATAACTTTGATAAAAAACATGAGTCATAACCAAACTAAGATGAAATTATTAATCAAATACTCCCCAAAAATCCCCTTCTTAAATTATAGAGTTAGTGATGATGAAAAAGATTTTATTGAGATTCTTCTGTACTCTAAAAGAAAAGTGAAAATTGTCAGTTTTAATGGCAGGGGTGTACTAGCTTACAAAGTCTTCATCACTTAACTAGTGTACAAAGTCTTCATCACTTAACTAGTGTACAAAGTCTTCATCACTTAACTAGTGGACAAAATCTCCATCGTTTAACTAGTATACAAAGTCTTCATCACTCAACTAGTTTACAAAGACTTCCTCACTTAACTAGTGTACAAAGACTTCATCACTTAACTAGTGTACAAAGTCTTTATCACTTAACTAGTGTACAAAATCTTCATCACTTAACTAGTGTACAAAGTCTTCATCACTAAAATAGTGTACAAAGTCTTCATCAGTCAACTAGTTTACAAAGTCTACATATGAACACTAAACTAGCGTACAAAGTCATCATCAGTTAACTAGTGTACAAAGTCTTCATCACTTACTAGTATAAAAGTCTTCATCACTTAACTAGTGTACAAAGTTTTTATCACTAAACTAGCGTACAAAGTCTTCATCACTTAACTAGTGTATAAAGTCTTCATCACTTAACTAGTGTACAAAGACTTCATCACTTAACTAGTGTACAAAGTCTTTATCACTTAACTAGTGTACAAAGTCTTCACCACTTAACTAGTGTACAAAGTCTTCATCACTAAAATAGTGTACAAAGTCATCATCACTTAACTAGTGTACAAAGCCTTCATCACTTAACTAGTGTACAAAGTCCTCATCACTTAACTAGTGTACAAAAGCCTTCATCACTTACTAGTGTACAAAGTCTTTATCACTAAACTAGCGTACAAAGCCTTCATCACTTAACTAGTGTACAAAGTCTTCATCACCTAACTAGTGTATACGTCTTCATCACTTAACTAGTGTACACGTCTTCATCACTTAACTAGTGTACACGTCTTCATCACTTAACTAGTGTACAAAGTCTTCATTACTTAACTAATGTACAAAGTCTTCATCACTTAACTAGTGTACAAAGTCTTCATCAATAAACTAGCGTACAAAGTCTTAATCACTTAACTAGTGTACAAAGTCTTCATCACTTAACTAGTGTACAAAGGCTTCATCACTTAACTAGTGTACAAAGTCTTCATCACTTAACTAGTGTACAAAGGCTTCATCACTTAACTAGTGTGCAAAGTCTTCATCGCTTAACATTTGTGAGTATGATTTGGTATTGCCATTATCTTCACGTACCTTTATCTAAGCTAGTTATCACTAATTGTAGTCGGAGGACAAAGAATTCAAGTGGGTAGATTCGAAGGTCAACGATTCCTATCCAAGTGTAGTTGCTTTTTACGACTTGCGCCTCAAGAATATGGAAGGGTGCTCCACTTCTTGCACACAAGCCCATAACTACACGCCTGACTACAACTTGTGGTAAATCGCTTGATACCGATGATGATAATATCAATCAATAAAAATGGTAATCGCAATCGTCTCAAACGTTTAACAAGGCCAACAGAGCTAAGTCGCCTGCTCCTGCCTGCTTGCTGTTGATAACTTATTTATAAATATTGGTCATGTGTTAATTCTTAATTTAGTGCTGCTCTCGCTTTGTGTAAATAGTCCACGAGCAGCTTCAAACATTGTTCATTCCAAAGAATAAAGGCGTAGTACTTCCTAGACTAACCTTGGGAGAATCTTGGCCATTATATCATTCCAGAGAGAATTTAAAACAATATAAGGTTTCAAATTTCGATCGAATCAGCCGAATAATTATGATGTTAATGCCAAAACAAAATAATTCCAGGGCTAAACTTGGGGGAACCTTGGAAATTAGATCATTCTAAAGAGAATTTAAAACAACATAAGGGTTTCAAATTCCGTTAGAATCGGTCGATTAGTTACGAGGTTATTTCTAAATAATTACTGGATTAACCTTAGGAAAACCTTAGCAATTATATCCTTCAAAAGAGAATTTAAAACAACATAAATGGTTCAAATTCTGTTAGAATTGGCCGAATAGTTACGAGGTTATTGCTAAATAATTCCATGACTAGCCTTGGGAGGACCTTTAAATTATATCCTTCGAAAGAGAATTTAAAACAACATAAGGGTTTCAAATTCCATTAGAATCGGTCGATTAGTTACGAGGTTATTGCCAAATAATTCCTGGATTAACCTTGGGAGAACCTTGGCAATTGCATCCTTCGAAAGAGAATGTAAAACAACATAAGGGATTCAAATTTTGTCCGAATCGGACGAATAGTTACGATGTTATTGCCATAAAACTCATTTGAAAGTAAAACGGTTACCATCCAACCGACGACTTACGGACCAACATAGTAATTTATAGAGTCGTGTGGACGCGACTAAAAAGCAATATGAAGTACAGGGAAGAACGAACGGTTAAATTCTCTCACTCTTCTCACACTACAAACAAAAAAATATGTCAAATAAAGGAATATAACAAGAAAACTTTTTGGAATTTTCGCTCAAAGTAAAACAGAACTGAATATATATTTTTTGTTTTAAGTAAAAAAAAAAATAATTCTATATTCATTACAATACGATGATTTATTGCTTTGAATAGGGTTTTATTTACACCATATTTTAATTATTCTATTATCGTCCTTGGCTACTTTTTAAGTGATTTTTTGCTTTTTATCTAAAATTCTTTTAGAAGCCCATTTATTTTTGTATAGGTGGAGAATGTAATAATATAAGTATATCTTTTAAACCAGAGGTTCCCAACCATTATTTTCCTGTGTCCCCCATAAGCATTATTTTCAGTAGGTAAATCACAGATTTAACTCTATTTTACACAATAAGCTCCTATAAGATGCAAAATATTTGTATAGAGATAAATTCAAATTCTATTGTCAAATATTTTATATATATATATATATATATATATATATATATATATATATATATATATATATATATATATGATGAAAATTAATGCAATATCGCAAGAAAAGATGAGGAATTAAACCACATTCTCCGAAGACAATTTAATTCAGAACAGTTTCGGTGTATCTCACACCTTTTTTCAACTGACACTGAATTAAATTGTCTTCGGAGAATGTGGTTTAATTCCTCATATATATATATATATATATATATATATATATATATATATATATATATATATACACAACTCCAGTCAGAGACTATCCTTCCAACGACTCGCCACCAGAATCTCCAACGCCCCCGCATGGAACGATAATTTTCCTAAACCTTTTCCCCCTTTTGTTTATACCCAACATCAATTTTTTGTTCTCGAACATATTTTTAAACAAATCTATGTATTTTCATGTTAGTTGATTGGTCAAGTTCAAGTTTAAGTTAATGAAAGTGATGAAATATGTGGTAGGTTTTCATAGGTGAGAAATTGTTTACTATATTGCTCTGATGTTGAGGGCATCACTAGGATACTTTCTCCTTCTTGTTTGTTTAAAAATGATTTTTCCTCCGTCAATAATATTGCTGACAGTTGATCACGGTCAGGTTCTTACATTGCGTTATATATATATATATATATATATATATATATATATATATATATATATATATATATATATATATATATTATTCTATTAATAGGTTCCTCCCTGGTGACTTTCGAGCCTTTCAAGTAGTTTTTATTTTGATAATTATTCTCTAGTTTCATATGGGCATTTTGGCCTCTTTTATTTGTACTTTATTATCTATTAATTCGTTGTTTCTTTCTACTTAAATTATAGCTATATTTGTTGTTATTGTATTTAATTATTCATTTCTTATTTTCAATTTGAATCTTAGTTTGGGCACTTCGCCTCCTTTCGTTTACGTTTGTTATTTCTGTTAATCTATCTTCTTTTCTTTTTATTATTTTGGTTAATTTTGATAATTATTTATTCTTCTTCTCTTTTTTTGTTTAGTTAAATTTTAATTTGGGCACTTTGCCTCTTTTTATTCAATTTATTGCCTTTTGTATATTGTTAGGTGTAGATGGGTCTTATATTTTCTCTTGCACAGTTTCTTCCGCTGGGGAATAGAGATGTCCTTTCTCCTGTGGGTTGTTTGTATTGCGGTATTTCTAGATTGTTGTTGATTGTTGGGAGTATTTCTTGTTCTACTTTGTCCCATGTCTTTCTCCCTAGCTTCTGGATCTCCATATCAATCGGTTTGAGTCCGGTTCTATCATGTAGAACCGATTTTCGAATACGGTCGATCGTTTTCATGCCAGTTATAAGCAGTGTGGCATGATTCTGTACCCTCTGCATCGTCCTGTGAGAGGTACCACTTGCCATCTGCGTGATCACGGCCGGGTAGATCAGGACGGAGCGTACCTAGGCCATGTAGAGTTTTCTCTTATTTGGCAAATTGAGGCTTCGGAAACGGTACAGTTTCTTCCGCTCTCTTTTGGCTAGGGAGACTCTGTTGTTTATGTGGGTCTTATATCCTGATTTTTAAAGACGTAAGCCCAAGACCTTTCACTCCTTAGAGTTCGGATAAATTTTATTCTCAATGAGGACGTCGTCTACTTTCCGGTGGTTCATCGGAATTATTAAGAACTTCTGGCGATTAGTCTTTATTTTCCACCTTTTTTTAATAACGAATGGTGTTATCAATCTCGGCAGCTGTCGCCATTGCTTGAACTCCAGCGTTCCTGATTCAACTTGGAACGATTTGTGTAATATCATCTGCGTATTGCAGATACATCGAATCGTCCCTCACTGGAGCAGGGAGGTCAATTATGTACACGAGGTACAACAACGGACTCAGACAACTGCCTTGTGGAACTCCCGCCTCGAGTTCGAATTCGGGTCCTTTGCAGCCCTCGATCGCGATTTAGGGTCTCCTCTCCATAACATAGTCACAAAGGGCCCTTTCCAGGATTGAGTTTAGCTGGAGGTTGAAGATCTTGAATTTTAGCCCTCTCAGTCAGACCTTATGAAAGGCCTTCTTTACATCCCGCAGCACCACGTCTACGTATTTTCTTTTAGCTTTGCTGCATGCGAGTTTTTCCGTTAGGAAGGTGAGGGCGCTTTCCGTTCCTCGTCTCCTGCGGAACCCGTGCTGCTGAGGATTGTGAGCCCCTAGCTTGGCTAATTGTTCTTGAAACCTGTCAACCAGGAGCTTCTCAGAGACTTTCGCAACGAATTCCAGCAGGGTGATTGGCCTGTAAGTGACCAGTTGATCAGGGGGTTTACCTCCCTTAGGTATGATTATTTTAGCCGTTTCTTTACAATAATGTTCAAAATATTTTTAGACATAAATCTATCCCTGTATTTTTAGTTAGTTGATTGGTCCGTTTACTTACGGTAATGTTCAAACATATTCAATATATTTTCCTGTAAAATATATATATATATATATATATATATATATATATATATATATATATATATATATATATATATATATATATGCCAGTCGACTGTGAGGTTGCATAATTGGAGGAAATGACGGAAGCTGGTTTGAGAAGTAGCCCACGGCAGAAATCAATTTCTGAGCCTCCCTGGGAAAAGGGACGGACTGCGAAGTCCCTTGATTTAGCTTTTAGCTTTATCGATGGGGGTTTACCGCCCAGGATTATAGAGGGACAAGCAACCGTATCTATGCTATGGAGAATGAAGTCGCGAATTTAAAACTTCCCAGGAGGCGGCAGCCCCGGGTGAAGGAAGTTGATTCAGCCTTCACCCATCATCAAGTCCGCCATAATTCATTGCTTGGGAGGATCCCTTCCCGGGTCCATCCCTTCATCATCCCTTCCCCCATCAATTGCAGTACTGATTCACGGAAGCACGGGGCCGCACTACGGTGGGAAACACCCCTTTTTTAATTTACATCTTGCTCACCTGAGCAAATAACACATCACTCACATTAAACTCACATTAAAGAAGAAGACCAACTTGAAACAAGGACCCTCCCTCTTCAGGGGAGATGGATACAACGAAGAGAGTCCCCTTCAGGGGGCTCCCCGGACATGCAGTACCGGCCAAAGCTCAGGTGTGCCTGGTTCTATTTGAGGAACTTAAGGTTGCACTGATCCGTTTGATCGACGTGACCAACGGGGACATAGCCCTCTGCTCAGAAACCAAAGACATGGACGAAAAAACTATCCACCGGAGGAACGGAAGCCCTAAAGAATAGGGCTTGAGGCAAGAATACCCCTCGCCCCAGGTAGTGGCCAATAGGAGCGTCATCTACCGTAAGATCGAAAACTGGATTGGGGAAAGAACAACCGAGGATATTAAGAGAGAGATTGAGGCACAAAACCCATGGGTGAAGATTAAGGAATTAATCAAATTTAATAATCACACCCATGTGTTTAAAATCACGTACCAGACCACCGAAATAGCACAGAAAACTAAAAGAGATGGGCTTCCTAAAAGGTCCCTAACAGGGACCCCAGATTGAAGAAGCGGTAGATTAGTCCTCATAATGCAAAGAGACAGCTTAAGAATCTTGAGTATCAACACCGACGGATGGACCACAAAAAGAGTGGACTACGGTAACATTTTCTAAAAAATCGATGCTGACATAATACTCAATTCGGAACACGGAGTTAACACGGATAGTGACATAATCAAGATATGGAAAAATGACGTGCTGACAGTGAACCAGTCTCAAGAACGATACAACGGAGCAGCCATTACGATTAAGAAGGGAATAAAATTCAAGCAACTCAGGAACTTGGAAGAGTCCTACCTCGCCATAGAGGTAGAAATAAGCCTGGGGAAGATGGTCGTTGCCACGGGATACTAACCCCCAAGATGCGACTATTTCCCGAACCACACTATCACGAGTATACTCGGGGGAAGGGTCCCTACGATATTTATGGGGGACCTGAACGCACGATGTGCCGAGTCCGGGTATTCTCGAAGCAACGGTATAGGCAGATGCTTGAATACTCTCCTGGATAGGAACATCGTCCAGAGACTGGGCCCCGACTTTCCGACCTTCATCACGGAAAGGAGCGTCACCAAGACGGACATCTGCTTGGCCACCTTCCTCTTACCCTTTAATTATCACATGAACCCTGAAGTGATACCTTGTAGCGACAATATAGGGATTAATCTTTATAACAACTTTAACCCTATATTGATACGATCACATACAAGGAAGTATTACGGTAGGGCGAATTGGGATAATTACGAGCGAATGCTAAGAAATTACATCTTAGTGAACCTCGACCAAACGACGCTCGAGGAAATAGACGAAGAAATGGAGCGGCTAGAGACCCAGATGATCGAGGCTGACAGAGAGTCGATTCCCAAAAGTATTAGGTTGAGGAATAAGTTCTTGCGTTTTTTTTTAATGTTGTGTTGATTTAGGTTTTGTTGACGTGATTTGTACACATATTAAGAAACAATAATAAATAATGAGAGCAAAATTTGAAAAGGTTAGGCTACGTCTCTTAACAGCGTATACTATTATGCTTTTGCTTAGGCTACGTCTTGAAGTTGAGTAATAAGTCATTGCGGTTTATTTAAAAGTTGTGTTAATTTAATTTTTGTTCTGTACCCTCAAAATGGAATGTCAAGTTGAAAGAAAGGCGCATTTTCGACAATTGTTGTTATTCATTTTCAATCGAGACGTGAACAATGCAAACGCAGCCAAAGCTCGTCGTGATATTTGTGCTGTGTACGGAAAAAATGCTTTATCAGAAAGGACAGCTCAATGGCAATGGTGGTTTTGACGTTTCAAAAACGGTCATTTCCACCTTAATGACGAATAACGTTATGGTCGCCCCATTAAGTTGGATGAAGATCGATTGAACGACCTTCTTCATGAAAATCCTCGTCAATCGACTAGAGAATTGGCTGTACAATTGGCGTCGTCGGATCAGAAAACTGTAGTGAATCGCCTTCATTCGATGGGAAAAGTTCAAAATCTCGGTGCATGTGTTCCGCATGCTTTGAGCGAAAGCAACAAACTTTAACGCTCCACGATTGCCGCAGGTTTGCTTGCTCGTCACAAGGCTACTCGTGGATATAAGGACAGATTTCTTCACCGCATAATCACTGGCGACGAAAAGTGGTGTGTTTATGTCAACATGAACCATCAAAATCAATGGCTTAGCCCAATAAAAAACCAGTTCCGCGATTAAAGCAAGGACTTCATCCATGAAAGACGATGCTGTGTGTGTGGTGGTATTGTGAAGGCATCATTCTTTATGAGCTCCTTTCGAACAACGAGATTGTCAATGCAGAACTCTACGTTCAACAAATGTATCGACTCGCCGAAGCTATTCGTGAAAAGCGACCTCATCGACGTTATGGAGTCCTTCTGCAACACGACAATGCTCGTCCTCACATTGCCAATATGACAAAAGATGCCATCCAAACGCTTAATTGGGAAATCCTGCCGCATCCTCTATATTCGCCAGACTTGGCTCCATCGGATTTCCATCTGTTCTGATCACTCTCCAACAATTTGCGCGGCGTTTCGTTCAATACTGATGTGGAATTAAGAACCTGGTTAGACGAATTCTTCAAGTCAAAATCCAGAGATTTTTATTGCAGAGGCATCGAAAAACTAGTTGAACGTTGGGAAGAAGTCGTAAATAACAACGGAGAATACATTATTGATTAAATTGCATATTGTTATCAATTAAAAATGAAGTTTTTCTAAAATTGTTAATGGTAATAAATAAATGTGATAAAATCGCAATAACTTATTCCTTAACCCAATACATACAGAACGATCTCTGTATACGGATGGACCGATCGTATGGAAGTTTACACCGTGAACTGAGAGGATTGTATCAAGTGAGCATCAACATGGGTACATCATGTTATACAATGTACCGTATGAGAGAAATAAAGGAAGAACTTAAAATTCTAATTTACGAACAAGATGATATATAGAATGAAGCTATGGAAGAACTAGATAGCGAAGCATCTCGATAGAATTCTAGGCGAAAATCAAGAGAATGAGAGTAAAGCCTCAGAAGGAAAATATGGAATTAGAAGACGACCAAGATGAAATTAAATCAGAGGAGAATGAAATGGAGGAAATTCTCAGGCAACACTGGAAACAGATTTTCAGAATCAGTGAAGAAGAAAATGAAGACTTCGACATTGATTTGGAAAATCAGATTATAGACGAGCTAAACGAAATCATTGAAAGGGCGATTCCTAACCACCAAGTGAACAGGGAGGAAGGAAAAGAAGAAAGTGACGCTAGAAGAACTAGAAAGCGCGCTCCACTCCTTTAAGCAAAAAGCTCCAGGACGGTCAGATTTGACAAAGTTAAACTTCATCAAAGCACCGAGATGCGTGCGGGAAGGTTTACTCAACATCTTTAATGACTGCCTAAATGTAGGCTACTTTCCCGACACATACAAAACGACAAAAATGATCTTTATTGCCAAACCTGAAAATCCCACGACGAGGAAGGAGAGTTATCGCCCAATATCCCTTCTGGAAATTGAGGAAAAACCCTTCAAGAAAATCCTGAACAGAAACTCGTCGAGCACTTGGAGGAAAATTAGCTCTACAGCGAACACCAATACGGCTTCAGAAAGAAGAGAAGCACCAAAATGGCAATAAATGTCATCACGGAAAAGATTGTTCATGGGAAGAAAAACAGGAGCTATATCGACATAGTATGTAGGGACGTGTCAAAGGCATTCGATAAAGTATGGCTAAGGGGGATGCAATAAAAGATCCGCCAGCTGGGTTTGAGCGCAAAGCTTGAAAAATTCCTCTGTGATTATGTCATGAGAGGGCGGCCTACATCAGTATAGGGCGCACGGGCGGTCCCACCTTTAATCTACAGGCAGGATTGCCTCAAGGCGGTGCCTCAGTCCAACCTTATACTTGATATATACAGCCGACATCCCAGAGCGAAGCTACCCCACTAGCCTAAACATCCAGTTCGCCGAAGAAATAAGTCAACTCATAGTTAGTGGATATAGAAACGCGCCTTGGTAAGCTCGAATGACTGCTGAGGAAATAAGAAAAGTCAACGTATAGTAATCAATATGAAAAATCCGAACTAATGGCGACAAATTCAAGATCGTTCCATTAGGAAAAAGAAAAACAGCAGATGTGAGAGTGGGGGATACGCGTTATCCCTACACGAACGAGTGCAATGTACTCGGGATAAAGGTCACTTCTAACCGTACAGGAAGCACGCCACAGAACGGATCCAAAAAGCATCTTCGGCAGTCAGAACCCTCTATAGCTTCAGAAACCTCAGACAAAAGAATAAAAGGAAACTGTATCTGACGCTAGTTAGACTCACCCTCATCTATCCCTCAGCATCTCTGTTTGGCGTCTGTAAAGCAGCAAATGAAGAAATGCATAGGATACAAAATAAGGGTATGTATATCATCACCAATACACGAAGGAGGGATAGGAGGAAGCAATACGATCTTAAAGAAAAGAGCGTCAGATATGAAAGAGAAAATTACAATCAATAGCACCGAGCAAATTGGAGTCACGCAAGATTCCCAAGCAGCGTCAGCAAGCTTGGAAATGCAATTGTCTCATTTTCTGCACAGAAAAAAAAAAACTATCGACCGGAACCGACGATGAAAAGCAACCGATAACGAAGAACCAAATCAATTTTACCTCAAGACCAAAGAAGCCTACAACTCCCTAGTGATGACAAGGAAGAATCAAAATCAAGAAAATAAGTAAGTACGAAACACAGAATACACAAAACACGAATACAAACAACCAACGATGAATATAACAAAGACATTTACAAAAACCAAATAAGACACAAGTAAGAAAGGATGTATACGAATCCAACAAAGGTTTGAATGCCTTATAGTAATATATATATATATATATATATATATATATATATATATATATATATATATATATGCATACATACTTATGTACATATATATACATATATAAAAAACAACATTATTAAAACAAACAAAATAAACAATGATTGAGATTAGCCTGATTTCTAGGCACCTTTGCAAATCTTGCAGGCCTAAGACTTCCTTATTTTCACCACTATTCCCAAAACCAACTATTCTAGAGCACCACTATCTCTCACACTTACATACTCACCATTTCCCCATAATAATAATAATATATATATATATATATATATATATATATATATATATATATATATATATATATATATATATATATATATATATATATAGAGAGAGAGAGAGAGAGAGAGAGAGAGAGAGAGAGAGAGAGATAGATAGATAGATAGACTGTTCAGAATTCTTGGCAGAAGTACGTGGGAAAACACATTTCGTTACCTGGAAAAGGAGGCAACGGTTAGGAGGTCTTTGCCAAACGCCACTGAAAGTCTGGTTTGTAATTTTAGAAGCAGATCTTAAGAAAGAGAATACAATACTGGTGTAAAAGGGGATTGCCATTCATGTTTCGTCCCAATTATGCCGGGCAATTGCATGGCCATAATTGGGGGCATTGGAGGAAGCTGGTTTGAGGAGTAGCCCACAGCTGATAACAATGTCAGAAACTCTTCCAGACAAGGGACGGACTGCTACCTCCGCTGTTCATCCCAGCGGGGGCCCCTTCTATCACCATAGAGGGACATACAACCCTCTCTATGGTATGTTGGGATGCGGTCGCAATTAAAACACCCTCGGGTGGATGTTAATAAGTCCGCCATACAACTACACCCCCGAGAGGATCCCACCCGATTCATCACATCCATGGTTATCATTTATCAAAAAGGAAATTCCCATTTCCATCTAGGCGGCGGGTGAGCGAGGGAGGAGGGTCTCTCTTCATTCCCAAGGTAATCAAAATGATAAAAACGTAAAACTAAAACGCACACATAACAACAATTGAGGCCGTGTGACACCCCCAAGGAAAACCCCAATCTTGGAAAGGAAGACTTGCAGCCCCCCACCAGCGGGGCTGCAAACACACAAAAAATGGCGTCTCACCCCGCCACGAGAGCCCCCCCTGATGACCATAGGTGGATAGCTAAAGAAGGATCGAGGTAAAGTTTTCGAAATGGTCTATGGAAAGCTATGCGTGACTATCTCTAGACTAATCGATACCCAGGCCGGTTACGTCGCAATTTGCGAGAAAGAGGCGGATGTAGAAACACTCACTAAAGAGATGGGAAAACGTGTGCTAAAAGAAATAAACCTCCAGCCTAGCATTCCCCATCCGATCCAGGCACATGGGAGCGTGATATGTAAGGCAGATCGACCCCTGGATCGGGCAACATACCAAAGAACAAATTATGGAAGAGATAGGCAGAAACCAGTCATGGGCCAAAGTCGTAGAGATGGTAAAGTTTCGGAACAAACGGGACAACACAGAGTACCACACGTCTTTAAAGTAATCTTCAGCGAGACACAAATGGCCCAAAAGGCAAAAGAACGAGGACTGCAACTCTTTAATGCAAAGATCAGCGGCGAGCAAATTGAGAAGGAAGAGTTCACCCTCATTCAAGTATGCTTCCGCTGTTTCAAGATGGAACACTACCACACAAAAGAGTACAGAGAACAAGTTATAAAATGTTCTAGGTGCAGCGGGAAAGGCCATGGATAGTGAGAATGCTCGGCACAGACAGAGAGGTGCCCAAACTGCGGGCTGAACCACGGGGCGATGGCCATGTCCTGTCTCCCCAAAAGGAGATTATCAAAAGAAAAAACAACGAAAAGAAATCTAAGGAAACGAGGAGGGCTAATACCTCCTACACCCAAGCGAAAAAAACAGCCCCAGCTAGAACTCTAGAACACCACCACCAAAAACATATCTAAAGCTGGAGAACGAGAATTCCACAAAGATTCTTACGTGTATCCTATTTGCACACGTAAACAATCTCACTAAACCGGGAACATTCTCAAAAACCCTCAATCTCAGGCTGAAAAAAAAAACGGTATGTCGGAGATGTGGTTTCCAGACTACCCACCATCGAGAGACGTTCTACAGCTGCAATTCCTGCCAAAGGTTGCGCAAGAGACACCGGCGACACCATTTCCACCAGAGGAAAGACCTAAGATTGTAGATACAAAGGCACCGAAAGAAAAAGGAGAAGAAAGCAGAAAGAAGGATTAAGCAGGCAGAAGGCAATCTCACGAGCTCATCGTCCTCAGAATCTGATGCTGAGGAGGTCGAAAACAAGGCTATAAAGAGCCTCATAAGCTCAAGGAGTAGGTCAAAGACCTCGAAGTGTACTTACAAGTACGATGGAGAGGAGATCGACCTCAAAGTAATTACAACCGAGCAAACTCCATACCCCGAGAAACTCTCCCCTAAGGAGATATATCAAGGAATTCGGGATAAAAGATACAAATTAACCTACTCAGCAACAGAATCAGAATCCGACATTGAACAAGCTATCCACGAAGGAAAAGTGAAAGTGTACAGAGATTCTTGCATCACCCTAAGTGATGCATAATACAAAAATATCCGGAACGGCGAAGTCCACAACAGTTAATAAGACTCACCAAAAGAACAAAAACACTCAAGAACAAGAAAATAATGGAGAACATTAACAACACTTTAAAGATACTCACATTGTATGTGGATGGATGGAAAGGAAAGTTCATTCCTTACGGTAACATCTTCCGTAAAGTGGACCCAGACATCATCATCATGTTAGAACATGGCGTCAATACAAACACGGACACAATAAAAATACACAATTGCATAGTAATACAAAAGAACCACACAGGAACGATTTAATGGCGCAGTCATCGCGATCAGAAAAAACTTAAAGGTCAAAATGCTACCGGACTTAGACGAGTCATTCGTGGCTGTCAAGATCCCGACCCTGGTTGGAGGCCTAACTGTGGCGGCAGCTTACCAGCCACCCAGGTGCCAATACCTACCGATCAACAACTTATTCACCATCTTCGGGCAAAGAAGGCTAGCGCTGCTAGGAGGAGACTTAAACGCCAGATGATGTGCATCTGGCTATAAGCGCGTCGACCATAGGGTAATGAAACTGGAACTACTATTCGAAAGTAATAGGCTCCAGAGAGTCGGACCAGACTTCCCAACCTACCCAACGCATTGTTCGGCGACAAAACCGGACATTGGGTTGGCAAGTTCAGAATTTCCCTTCATCATCGTCAATTCACCAGGCCCAGTGGTCCCGAGCGATCATTTTCCTATCACCACCACCATATCGCTTGCTCAAGCCAGTCACACTTAGGAAAAACTACGCAAAAGCTAACTGAGAGCAGCAACTATCAGCCAGCTGACCTGGGTGACGAAAATCTGAAAGAAATTGATGAGGAGATTGATAAGATCACTAAGATGCGTCCCCAGAATCTCGTATAAAATGCTTCCGCAACCTAGGTGGACGGACGAAATGAGAGAAATCGCCAAGGAGCAGAGAAAGATCGATTAAGAAGTCGGTAGGACAGGCCCAAACCGGGAAAGCGCAGCCCGAATGAGACAGCTAAGCGAGGAGCTAAAAAAACATCATCCTTGAGAAGCAAAATGAAATCTGGGACGATATCATAGGCAGACTAGACATGGGGAGAAATCCTATACATTTTTGGAATAGCATCCGAAGACCTAGGGGACTGCCTCCCAGGCCTAGGACAAAAATAAAAGAAGGCAATAACATCATAGAGGATCCGGAATCTCACGAAAGGAAATTTAGAAGACAATGGAAAGAGATCTTTGCAATATCACCTGAGGAGAACAATGATTTCGACCAGGACTTTGAAGACCAGCTGCTCGAAGCCCTCGGAGCGATGATACATAGGACCCACATACACCCGCAAGTATCTACAGAAAGAGAGATGGTTAACCACTGGCGCCCGATCACCATTGAAGAGACCATTAACACCATAAGGTCGTTCAAACAAAGGGCACCCGGCTGGTCTGGGCTCACGAAGAACAGCCTAGTGAATGCCCCACGGCAAATTATTCAGGGCATAGTGAATATAATGAACGCATCCCTGAATACAAGCTACTTCCCAGACGGGTATAAGATGGCTAAAATCATCTTCATCCCAAAAGGAAATAAGCCCCCAGACCATATAGCTAACTATCGCCCAATCTCTCTCCTCGGAATATTTAGCAAAATCTTTGAGAAGATTATAGCCGACAGGCTACAATCTCAACTCGACGAGCTAGGAGCGCATAACCCGTAACAACATGGGTTCCACCCAAAAGGGGCACAGAAACGGCTCTGGCCCTCCTAACAGAAAAGATCGCATATTACTGAGCTAAGGGTCACTATGTAGACATCGTGATGAGGGACGTGCCGAAGGCCTTCGACAAGGTTTGTATGAAATAACTCCAATACAAGATCCTAGGCCTCCAGCTAGACTCAGTCCTGGAAAGAATCCTTTGTGACTTCGTCATGAACAGAAGGGTGCGTATCATGATCGAAGAACACAAAAGACCAGAATTCGAACTCAAGGCACGCGTTGCCCAAGAAGCTGCCTGAGCCCTCTGTTTTACCTGGTCTTCACCATCGACCTCCCTACTCCAATACACAAGGACACGGTGTATCTGCAGTTCGCAGATGACGTCACGCAGATCGTCCCCAGTAGGTGAGGAAAACAAGGGATCAGGCAATCAACACTATAGCAGAGATGGAAAATTCAGACCAATAGGGACAAATTTAAGATCCTCCCGCTGATCCACAAGTCAACGTGGCCTATTGTAATAGATGGGAGGAGATACGGCTACTCCGCCGGAGGCACCATCCTAGGCCTAAAAATCTCCGACCACGGATACTCGAGGCACTTTAAGGAGAGGCAGGATATGGCGAAGAGAGAAATCTCTAAGTTATATAGGTTTAGAAACCTCAGCTCAGCCAATGTCAGGAAAATATCCCTGATGTTCATCCGGGTTAAGCTCATCTACCCTGTAGTAGTGAATCAAGCGGCTAGTCAGGCCGCTTTGAGGAGGCTCCAGCGCGTACAAAATTCTACATCCCTATGCATTAACAAAAGCAGACGGAGAG
Source organism: Ceratothoa steindachneri (assembly GCA_963969495.1). Taxonomy (NCBI): domain Eukaryota; kingdom Metazoa; phylum Arthropoda; class Malacostraca; order Isopoda; family Cymothoidae; genus Ceratothoa; species Ceratothoa steindachneri. The sequence goes on from OZ018334.1 coordinate 51,891,809, forward strand.
AGCATCTTCGGCAAAGGGACCTGCACCGCAGACAACGTCTGGAGCCCATTAATGTCGCAACACAGAAACTGGCCAAAAAGATCTGGTCAACATTGGCCAATGATATCATCATAGAGCTAGACTCTGCACCGAGAACACTACACCACTATACACATAAAAAAAGATAGAGTAACGACACAACAAAAGTAAGACAGCATTTATAATCACAACTAATGAAAAACAAACAAATACAGCCAGGACAAAACACGAGGTAAAACACTAAATTAGATCACTAATAAAGGTTCAAAAGCTGAAGGATACACGAAGACTAAATCAAAAAATCAAGGAGAAAAATACACAGAAGAATATAAAGAAGAACACACAAAAAAACACAAGTCAACAATAACAGAATAAAACGAACAGAAAGGAAAAATCATTAATCAAATGCCTGCGATACCCCTCAAACTAGGGCAAACTCTTCCTACCCCTTTTATCATCTATCTTCTACTACTATCCATATCTTCCACTATTGAGTACATCATATTTTATATATATATATATATATATATATATATATATATATATATATATATATATATATATATATATATATATATATATATATATATAATAGAGAGAAAGAGAGAGAGCGAGCAAATCCAAGTTCTGCATTTGGTAACAACCACCACAGGACTTTCGCCCTATTTTATTTCTTCCTTTCAAAACCCTTTTGAAGAGAGAAAGAAAGCTGCAGAAACCTTGCATTGCAAACTATATAACAATATAGTACAAGAGAAAGAAATTTAACGCTAATGAGCAATGAGACAAGAAACAGGAAGTTATTTTTACTATGGATTGCCTTCATTGTGCCGTCCTTTGCTCTCTTTGATCTTTGTGTTCTTCCAATATCGCTTTTTCTTACCTTTAAAAAAACTTCTGTTTATTCTCTCATTGCTCATTAGCGTCAAATTCTCTTTCTCTTGTAATATATATATATATATATATATATATATATATCATTTGCGACTCTGGCACTCGTGCTGTTCGGGCTTAGCCCGAGTATAAATTTAGTAAAGTGAACGTGTATTTGTTGTAAGTGATTTAATTTCGGCCAACATTGCCTTCAAGTAATTGATTTCCGGCATACATTTTCGTTCAGCGTCTGGCGGTCGTCTTAGAGGTGCCCTGTGTCAAAAAATATCATTCGTAGCAGACGTTCTCTCGACATCGTTCACACGCGCATGACTCGGGCTCAGAAGTTACAGCCCGAATTGTTATCTATAATTAATCGTAAAAATTAAAAGAAATTAAAATTCAATGCTTTCTTGAAACAATAGATTTCTATAGAGATTAGGAATTAAATTCTAATCTATGAAAGGTTTCCGTTCTACAATATTCTTAAAAAATGAAAAATATTTCCTGCAACTCGGGTTAATACGAACGAGCCTGGTAAGTGTAAAAGACTAACTGGCATCTCTTGTCAAGAGTACAGTACAGGCGGCAGTCAGTTCGCTCTCTGTCTAATGTTTGTTGTGCACACCGCTATCGTTATTTGATTGTTGTTATTCTGTGCGTGAGGGTGTAAAGATCAGTTGTGTTTTGCAGGGTTGCTTTATTATTACCCTTAACTTAGAAATGGAGAAAGAAATAGTGCTAGATATAAAAAATAAGCCATTTGGGGCTAGAAATATTGAGGAAAAGCGTGAGATGCCATCAAACCAAGACGACTGGAGTTCATGTATAAATGAAGTGAGTAATTTTTATATTAAAACTATATTTCTGTCTTATTGTTATATTATCAGTCCACATAAAAGTCTGCGGTGTGCATTGCGTCTCTTAACTTCTTTTATACATGTGTCTTATACGAAATCTTTCTTTGATGAGCCCGAGTGACGCTGATGACCTGGAATCAACTCTTATATATATATATATATATATATATATATTGACGTGTAATATAGGCTTTAATAGGTTGAGTCTTAAGGTCCCGTTTATAAGAACATAAGAAGAACATAAGAAAAGAAGGAGACTGCAAAAGACCATTCATGGCCTACACATGGCAGCTCCTGTTCCAGTCAACACACAAAAGATTTCTTACCAGAGAAAAGTCATCAACATTGTCACCCTTTACAGGAGTTCGTCAGATCTAATCTACAATATACATAAAATGCATCCAGAGGATTATGTCCATTCATGCAACCGCAAAATATAATCTCCCCACTCCTTAGAAAAATATATACATATGTACATAAAAAAGTCAGTCCCATCTAGCAGCTTCATCCATATATTTATCTAATCTATTCTTAAAACTACCCAGAGAGGAGGCTTCTATCACATGTCTAGTGAGCCTATTCCATTCATCTACCACACGATTTGTAAACCAATTCCTCCCAATCTCCTTCCTAAACCTAAACTTATCAAGCTTAAACACATTGTTACGTGTCCTGTCATGTTCACTAAGTATAAGAACCTTACCCAGATCCCCCTTCATTATATCCTTTTACCCATTTGAAGACTTCAATCAATTCCCCTCTGACTCTTCTCCTTTCCAATGTATGTAGATTTAGTTTTCTGAGCCTTTCACCATAAGGTAAGTTCCTTAGCCCACCAATCATCTTTGTCATCCTTCTCTGCACAGACTCAAGCAAATCAATATCCTTCCTATAATATGGTGACCAAAATTGTACTGCATAGTCTAGATGAGGCCTAACTAGCGCCAGATACAGTTTTAGAATGACTTCAGCACTCTTATTGCTTACACTCCTCCAAATGAATCCCAATATCCTATTAGCTTTATTCTTAGCATTTAGGCATTGCTTTCTAGGACGAAGGTCTGAACTTACCAAAATACCCAAGTCCCTCTCACAATCGGTCCTCCCTAAAATTCTCTCATTTAATTTATAACTATTCAATGGATTATTTCTACCTATACTAAGTACACTACATTTGTCTATGTTAAACTTCATTTGCCATTTCTCGGCCCAATTGGACAGAATGGTCAATTCCTCCTGCATTACAACAGCATCAGAATCAGCCCTAATGGCCCTACCTAGCTTAGTATCATCAACAAATTTACTCAGGTCACTACTTATACCTATGTCAAGATCATTAATATAAATTAAGAATAGCAAGGGACCCAAAACAGATCCTTGCGGAAATCCACTGCTAACACACCCCCACTCAGATTTAACTCCATCTATACTAACTCTTTGCTGTCTGTCACCAAGCCATGACTGAATCCACCTAAATATACTGCCATCGATCCCGTGTGCTTTAACTTCGCTCAGAAGCCGTAAGTGTGGCACTCGATCAAAAGCCTTACTAAAGTCCAAGTATAAAATATCATAGTTTTCATCATTATCTGCTGCTTCATACACCTTACTATAAAAAGACAGCAAATTAGTCAGACAGGATTTACCCTTACTAAAGCCATGCTGTGATTCTTTTATCAACTTATGCTTATCCAAGTGATCCCTAATATTCCTTGCTATAATAGATTCCATCATTTTCCCTACCACTGATGTCAAACTTACTGGTCTGTAATTAGACATATTTGTTTTATCCCCTTTCTTAAATATAGGTATCACATTGGCTTTCTTCCATGCCGCTGGCACAATGCCACTCTCCAATGATTTTCTAAAGATGCATGCTAGGGGCTCACTTAACACATCCTTACATCTTTCAAAATTCTAGGAAAGACCTCATCAGGACCGGGTGCTTTACTACTTTTGATTTTATCAATTTCCTTTGTCACTATCTCCTTTGTGATCAAGATATCCTTTAATTTCTCTTCATCATTACCCCGAAAGATCATTGACACCTCAGGTATATTTAGAGTATCCTCCTGTGTAAATACTGAGAGAAAAAAGTCATTTAGCATTCCAGCCATTGAGTCCCTATCACTCACTAATTCTCCATTGGAATCTATAAGTAGGCCTATTTTATCTCTACCCTTAGTTTTGTATAATTGATAAAAACTTTTAGGATCTTCCATGGCCCTATTTGCCACTTTAATTTCATAATTTCTCCTTGCTACTCTAACTAACTTTTTAACATCTCTTGCTAGTTCATTATATCTCTGCCTTAAGTGATCCTCTCCATTTTTTTATTTTCCTATAAATGTCATCCATTTTGGGTCATTATTTTTAGTCCTAATCTCCTTATATGGAATGTTGATCATCTGACCTGTAATTAATTGCTCAATTATTCTTTCATACTCCTCTTCAATTGTAATCTCTTCCTCCTGGTGATTATTGTCTCCACTAACTGATATCATTGAATCTATTCCTGAATTGATTTCATTGCCTGGTTTCTGTACAACTGCCTTCAGGTAAGTCCTTAGCCCATTATAATTTGCTCTTCTAAAGTCAGGAATTTTAACATTGTTCATGCTACTATCAATACCATTCCATTTCATCTTGAATCTAATTTCACAATGGTCACTATTACCCAAATTTCCTCCAATCTCAGTATCCTTAATAACTTCTTCCCTATTTGTCAGAACTAAATCCAGTATATTATTACCTCTAGTGGGTTCGTTAATAATCTGCCTCAGAAAATTATCTTGGACAACATTCAAAAATTCCTCAGCCTCCTGATCACCCACAAGAGCTTCCCAGTCTATATTTCTGTAATTAAAATCGCCCATTATACACACATGCTTACTTCTACATGCCCGTTCAATCTCCTGCCACAGAAGATTTGAAGCTTCCTTACTAAGATTTGGTGGTCTGTATAATAATCCTATGACAAGCTTGTTTTTACCTTCCTTTACATTTAGCCATAATGACTCTGTGAAATCATCTAATTTAATTGTACTGTTTACACAACACAGGAGATTATCTTTGATATAAATAATAACCCCTCCTCCTCTCTTCCTATTCCTATCTGTATGGAACATGTTAAAGCCCTCAATCTCAACCTCAGGTTTAAAGTGATTACCTACCAAATCAAGCCATGACTCTGTTATTGCAATTATATCAAAATTCTCTTCACTCGCTAACGCTCTTAAGAGATCTATCTTATTCCTTATACTCCGACCATTTGTGTAGTATATTTTTAAGTTTTTTTTATTATTCCCATCTTCATTGCATTGTGCTTTTTTATTCCTAGTTATCTGCTCATTCACTTGTGCATTAGTCCCCCTATAACACATCAGTATGCCCTCTCCCCTAGCTATTCCTCTATCTCTGCATCCCTTCCATTTCCTACACCTGCCCTCTATTCCTGTTATTCCTTTACCTCTAACAGCTTCTAGTTTCCCACCTGTAAGGACCTAATCACACTATCCAGCTCCCCCCATACATTACTTTGTTTACTTGACCTGATTAGAATGGGTATGTTTACTTATATTGTTTCTCTTTTATTTTCAGACTGTATTGATGTTTTGTTAGTTAAATAAAACTAGAGAAAAGTATTGACGCTCTATTATGATTACCACAATTTTTTCAACTAATAATCCAGCCAGTGCCGATCCAAAGGTTATACAGAGGCTTTAAATAAATAGTCGGATCCCTATCGTAACTTCATAAAAATAAAAACAAGCTGCGTCTGATCTAAAGATAGATAAATTCCTGACACCTGAACGCCTGGATGTATCCCCTAACTCGCCTACTGCTGCACGAGAATGGAATCACTGGAATCGGACTTTGTCTGCATTCCTGGAATCCATCGCAAGCCTTAATCCTAACAAGCTGGATACAGTCACCAATTTTGTTTCCCAACCGTATATGGTTACATTGCAGAGTGTTGTGCACGCCGCTATCGTTATTTGATTGTTGTTATTCTGTGCGTGAGGGTGTAAAGATCAGTTGTGTTTTGCAGGGTTGCTTTATTATTACCCTTAACTTAGAAATGGAAAAAGAAATAGTGTTAAATATAAAAAATAAGCCATTTGGGGCTAGAAATATTGAGGAAAAGCGTGAGATGCCATCAAACCAAGACGACTGGAGTTCATGTATAAATGAAGTGAGTAATTTTTATATTAAAACTATATTTCTGTCTTATTGTTATATTATCAGTCCACATAAAAGTCTGCGGTGTGCATTGCGTCTCTTAACTTCTTTTATACATGTGTCTTATACGAAATCTTTCTTTGATGAGCCCGAGTGACGCTGATGACCTGGAATCAACTCTTATATATATATATATATATATATATATATATATATATATATATATATATATATATATATATATATATATATATATATATATATATTATAAATATATATTGACGTGTAATATAGGCTTCAATAGGTTGAGTCTTAAGGTCCCTTTTATGGCGTTTGTGGTCCCCCTAAATCTAAACATTTTCCTGTGGCCCCATTTTAAATATACGCCATGGCCTCCTGGTTGGGAAAATTTTGATGTTCCATTTCTGCACATCGATCCATTAATAGCAATGGGGGCTGAAGGGAGAATCAAGAAGAGGCAGGGGGGACGAGGGGAGTCTGGGCAAACAGAGGGGAGTGTGTATGGAGTGGTGGTGTCTGAAGTAGGGCTGGTTCAAACCAAAAATATATTTTGGAAAAATAAATTGAGACGAAAAAAAAGAAGCTTAGATCGGGAGAGGTCAATACGAGAATTCAGGGAGGGGATTTGTACCGGGGTTTTTGGCCCCCATTATTTTAGGATGTCTATTTGCCGCCAATATCCACTCTTTTAGGGGGTATGGTAAAGTTTTCACCACCAATTTGCCCTCTGGGGGTACAATAGGGTGTAACCAGCGATATGCAAGCCTTTCGTGGCTTTGTTTAGTGTGTTACCACTCATTTTCTACTATTTTTGTTAGGGCGTTAGCATTCATTTATATTTTATTGGGGGCTAGTATGTTACCACTCATTTGCACTTATTTTTTTTATTACAGTGCTACCATCATATCTACTCTGTTTTTGGTTTTAGTTACAGTATTACCACTTATGTAGACTCTATTTTTGTTATAGTGTTACCACGCATTTATACTCTATTCGGGAGGTTTATGCTATTACTACTAATTATGTATCTTTTAATTATAGAGTTCCCACTCATTTACACTAAAAAAAATCCAGTGTTACCACTCAAATAATATGAATTTGGTTTTATTTACAGTTTTAGCACTCACAAAGTAATGTGTTTGATTTCAGTTACAACATTACCATTCATACTGGGGGTTGTTAACACTTATTTCTCCTCAATTTATGAGTATAGAGTGTTACCACCAATTTATACTCTATTTGTTATAATGCCACCACTCATTTATACCTTGTTTCGGTTATGGTCATGGTTACGACTCATTTTGTTTGTTTGTTTTTTTATCGTTCTTACCACTCAATTCTAAACTTTGGGGGGGAGGTTATGTTGTTACAACACGTTTACATCTAATTTTGGTTTTGATATGTGGACTATTTTAATGTCTTTTTTTCTTTTTTACCACATATTTACACCCTTGGGGGGGTATGGGTAAATATAGCTTTTTTTAATCCCTATTTTCACTTTTTATTTGTTTATGGTTGATTTTACCACCAGTATTTGCCCCTTAGTAAGAATTTTACAACGGATGGGCAATTTTTCGACGGGCTGTGTTCTTTGAACCTATTTTAGGGGGTGGGTGATTACCACTGATCTTCCCTTTTGTTGAGGCATATCTCAAAGTGGAGAAGAGCACCTCGAATTACTACTTCATCCAATGATTGCCTACAATCAATGTGGCTTAAATACTTAGCTACTAGTACTAGTAGCTAACTCTAACCCCTTTGGCATAATTACGAACCACCCTAAGATCCACTCGAGACTAGTTGAAAAGAAATAAGGGATAGAGTGAAAAGGAGGAGAGGAAGGACTGATAAAGGAAGGGAGGACATGATAAAGAATTAGTTTCTGTTCTTAAACCTATTTATTGTTCTGCTTTCGACGAACATTCCGAGGCATTCCAAGTCTGTGTTATTTTATAAGAAAAGAAATTTTGTGGTATCGCAGTGTTAAATATTTTGTTTACTTGCTTGAAACTGCTATTTTTAGTGACCGCTCGGTTATCTAGCTCGATTTTGCCGCCATATCCTGATCCTTCAGTGAAAAACAAATTTAGGTGCCTTAGTCTGTCTTCGCACGATCTATTTCTAAGTTCGGGAATTAATTTTGACGTTCGATGTTGGACGCATTCCAACATTGCGATTGTTTTTTCTCAAATATGGAGACCAGAATTGTCATTTAGGTTAGAACCTCGAAATTTGATACTAAGCCATGGGGAAGGGGGGACTCTTTTTCTATTCTTGGGTCAAAATAGAATTTGGTATTCTAATATCAAAGAGAAAAGAACTTTGTGTTGTACTCTTAGTTGATTAAGAGCTTGGTATGGTTCTCTCACCTGAAAAAGCTGGAAAAGAGAATGTTTTTGTACTCACAGCTGGAAAAGAGAATGTTTTTGTACTCACAGCTGGAAAAGAGAATGTTTTTGTACTCACAGCTGGAAAAGAGAATGTTTTTGTACTCACAGCTGGAAAAGAGAATGTTTTTGTACTCACAGCTGGAAAAGAGCTTCTTGTTGTACTTCGAGCAGGAAAGGAGCAATGGATTTTTACTCACCACTGTAAAAGAGCTTGTTTTGTTACTTTAAAATGAAAACAAAATTAATGTTACTTACTCTGCTGCTGAAAAAAAAGAATTTGCATTTTATTTTCAACCGGAAGAGAACTCGGGATTATAATATCATCACGAAAAGAGCTTGGTGTTGTACTCTCAGGTGCAAAAGAGCTTGTTGTGGTACTCTCATCTGAAAAAGTTTGTTGCTGTACTCTCAAAAGAAAAAGAGCTTGGTGTTGTACTATCAATTAGAAAAAGAGCTTAGTATTGCAGTGTGGGCTGTAAAAAGCTTGTTGCGGTATCCTCAGCTTGTGGAAGAATGAGAGAAGGAATCCCCCCCCACCCCCACCTGACTTCGTCAGTTCGCCGTTGAGCGCTCTAAATTCGTCTGCCCTATATACTGCGAAAATTAGTAGAACACTGGAAAGACCTTTAAGGGGGTATCGCGACTTCTCGCTATGGGCCGTTATCGGGACCCAAGGCAATTGAGGAAGCCTGTTGGCGATGAATTTCTCGCCCCGTCTAGATAATTTCGGGGTATATATTCGACACTTCGAAGTTCACAGACAGATTGTGTCTGAAGCCGCCGTCCAGTACGTTAGTCGTAACGTCTTCGTAGTCGAGAGGGATTCGACTACATTCTCGTCCAGAGAAGAATTGAGTGAATGTCGAAGAGCCAAGGAAGAGCTAGTCGTCACTTAGTTTTGTTCGTGGAAATAGTTAGGTGCGCTTCAACCCTTCTCACCACGTCTTCGGATTTTAAGGATCGGAAAAGCCATCCCCGAAGCACCCGTGAGACGCCCACAAGTTCGCGGTCGAACTTACCTACCTGGTCCTACTCGCCGCACATCAAGGTAAAAGGGATATAAACCATGCTTCATCATGCTACTCCCACCTTTACCGCGTCGAACCTCAAGGATCCCCTTTGCTCTAGAACTTTCATAATTGTAAAATCATTACTTCATTAATTATCCCTCGGTTCAAACTTAGCAATGAACCGTCAATATTTAACTGCATTGCCATTTAACTTGCCCTATATGTCTATGTAATCTTCAGTTCTATTATATATTTTTTTAGCTTTGTTTGAATATTCGTTGGCCTAGCAACTGTGTAATTTAAGCACTCTTAAAGCCATCGCCAGGTGGAGCCTTAATTTCGGTCGGCCAGTGTGCGTATAACGGCGTACACCCAGTCATACCACGAAACAGTGAAAAAAACTTGTAATCTCATGTGGAAATGTGTGTTTTACTATATTGGAAAAGAATTTAGTATTGCAGTCTCGGCCGTAAAAGAGCTTGGTGCTGTACTATCAACTGGAAAAAGCTTGGTATTGCAGTATCGACTGGAAAAACCTTGGTATTGCAGTATCGGCTGGAAAAAGCTTGTTGTAATAGCCTCTTCTGAAAAAAATCTTGTTATACTCATGTAGTAATGATTTTGTTGTACTATAACTGAAAAACAATATTGCAGTCTCGGCTGGAAAAGAGCATGGTGATATAAATTAACTGGAGAATAGCATGGTTTTTAGCTCTCAGTTGAAAAAGTAATTGGTGATGTAATCCCAGCTGGAAAGGAGCTTAGTGTTTATTATCAACTGATAAAGAGCTTGTTATTACCAGTCGGAAAAGAAGTCAGTATTGTTCACTTTGCTAAAAAAAAGTGCTTGTTGGGTTAGCTTTACTTTAGAAGTTCTAAATTTAATACGAAGAGAACTCTACTGGGCATTGTACTCGCAAAGCCAAAGGAGCTTGGTATTGCACTCCATGCTTGCTATCGTAATCTCAGCTTAAAAAGAGTTTGGTTTTGTCACCTTATCTGCTGGACGAAATCTTCGTGCTGTATTCAGCTGGAAAAGAGATTGGAGTCGGTGACACCATCTTGACAAAGAAGGACCACCACAGACCTGATAACGAAACCATCATAAATATAAGAATGATAATCGCTGGTGAACTTGAGGGCACCTCTAACTCTAGCTCTAGCACGTCTAAAAAACTTCAACTACGAGTGAAAGGGCTTATGTGTATATGACTATCCATCGGCTGGGTTCTATCTAAAACAGAGAAGAGTGTGTGTGTGTGTGGTGAGCTGTGAAGATAGGAGAGGTATTAAAATTGTCCCTTTGTATTCTAGTGTGAACTAGAAGGTTGGAGTGGGGGTCGCTTTATGATTTTGGAAAGGTCCTTCTGTGAGGCAGATGTAGTCGTTTATTGTGCGGACCCGAGAGACTGAGTGGGCCTGTTGAAAAGGGTCTTCCTCCTATGCCCCGGTGAGGGGGCAAATTTTGGTGCTTAGAACAACTACGGTGAGTCGTTAGCTGTAGCTGGGAGATTAACTTCGACCACAAACTCAAGACTTCCGAAGAGTAACATCTGTTTTCCATTCCTAGAAGCTTCCAACTTAAAGTTATCGACTCTTTTGGTTTCAATTTGCAAACCAAATAGATTCATCGCCACTTTGGTTTCAATTTTCAAACTAAATCAATTCCTCGCCACTTTGGTTTCAATTTTCAAACTAAATGGAATCCTTGCCACTTTGGTTTCAATTTTCAAACAAAATCGATTCCTCACCACTTTAGTTTCAATTTTCAAACTAAATCGAATCCTCGCCACTTTGGTTTCAATTTTCAAACTAAATCGAATCCTCGCCACTTTGGTCTCAATTTTCCAACCAAATCGATTCATCGCCACTTTTGTTTCAATTTTCAAACCAAATCGATTCATCGCCACTTTGGTTTCAATTTTCAAACTAAATCGAATCCTCGCCACTTTGGTTTCAATTTTCAAACCAAATCGAATCCTCGTCACTTTGGTGTCAATTTTTAAACCAAATCGAATCCTCGCTACTTTGGTTTCAATTTTTAAACTAAATCGAATCCTCGCCACTTTGGTTTCAATTTTCAAACTAAATCGAATCCTCGCCACTTTGGTTTCAATTTTTAAACCAAATCGAATCCTCGTCACTTTGGTGTCAATTTTCAAACCAAATCGAATCCTCGCCACTTTGGTTTCAATTTTTAAACTAAATCGAATCCTCGCCACTTTGGTTTCAATTTTCAAACCAAATCGATTCCTCGCCAAAGAAACAATTCGCTGTTTTAATATTCTGTTCATAACGAGGTCAGCAGACTTAAGTCACATGCTCTCAATTATTTTGACTTATGACCTTATGATCATATGACCTTACGACCTTCAGACCTTTCAATAATTCCCAAACTAACCTTTGGAGGACCTTCGCAATTATATCATTCGAAAGAGAATGTAAAACAACTTAAGAGTTTCGAATTTCGTTAGAATCGGCGGAATTGTTACGATATTATAACCAAAAATCCATTGAAAAGTAAAACGGTTACCATCCGACCGACGACCTATGGACCAACATAGTAACTTAAAGAGGTCCACGCGACTAAAAATACATAAATAAGATAAGTTACACACCGATGACCCGCGAAGCGAAATCGGACCTGGAATTAACTTCTGTCTTGGTAACTACAGCTTCATCATTTACGTTATGCGGCTAAACATACGAACAAATTATAACTTCAAACACTTCTTCTTCTTCCTTTTCCAACCTTTATTTTAACTAACGAGATAACGCTACGAGCTAAAACTCGCTCCCGGCATATTCTTAAGAAGAAAGCACAAGCCTTTTTTCAGCGAACTGCCGTTATTCTTTGATTGTAAAATTCTTATTAGGTTGGTTACGCTCCTCAACTCGGGGCTGGCGTATCAACAGAGGAAATACAGCGGTATTTTTTCTCTCTGTGTGATGATGTGTGTTAGAGATATCTAGCCCTGCAGTGGTCATGGAGTGAGTTGAAACTTTTGTGTCCTATCTCGCTTGGATTCTAGCCCTCAGTAACTCGACAATAGAAAACTAACGCCGTATCCCCTGGATTAGCGAAAGGTCTAGATCAGTTTTTAAACCTTTTTTTTTTATTTCACGCCACATCAAGCCAGGGTCGCGGCACACCATCAGTATTTAAGAATATATTAAATCATATAATAATAAATGTTAATAAATGTTCATAAGTTAGGCATACTAATTGTTTATTAATTTAGTGGCAAAATATATTTTAGTACGAACATGAGTAAAAATTAAAAGCCTTGTCATACATACCTAAAAATATCAATGATCAATTTGTCCTTGGCGTTGCTTCATAATTTTCCTTATCTGAGGCCGAAGGGTGGATAGGCATACCCCCGCAAGTCGTCCTCCAGTGTCTGATGCCACGACCTGCTCTTATTTTTTACTGTGTTCATTGCAGAGAATCCAGCTTCACACAGGCGATTGAAAAGAGCTCTCGGATGAAGTCTCTGAAGCGGGTGAATGTTTGGCATTGGGAAAGAGCTCTCGGATAGAGTCTCTAAAGCGGATGAATGTTTGGCAGTGGGAAAGATTCCCCATCACAAGCTAAAATTTTATGGCTAAGTAAGAAGGTGAGAAAGGAAAAAGAGATTCAATTGCTTTCTTTGTAATTGAGGAGTATTCGTCTTGAATGGAAAACCAAAAAGCAATCATACGTATTTGCCGATTCGTGCTTCAGTTTTAGTCCTCTGTCGTTCCTGATTTCCGTCAGCTCCTCCTCTTCGGTAACGGTTAACTCTGCTGACTAGCAAGCACTTGCCACAAACGGATTTCGCAGCCAGTCCAAAAGGACGATGTTTCAAATGATGGAAAATACTCTGCAATGTTTTTACTCAGTAGCGACAAGCTTCGTAGAATTAAAGTAAGTAAATTTTTGTCCAAATCATTTGTTTCTTCAAACATTTCAACTTTGTTCTCTTTTTTTTTTTATTCTAGAACCCCACAATTTCAGTTTTTTCCAAAATGAGTTAATTTTGTCTGTACAAGTAAGTGTTTTTCTTTTTTCCTTGCATACTCTTATTAAGAATGTTCAAGGCTTGAAGAATATTAGCCAAGAATGCCACTTTATTGCACCAGGATTCATCACTAACTAGGTCAGCCAGGTTGGATGAACTCTTCTGATGTTAAAAATATAAGAATCTCCTCCCTTAGTTCATCAAACCTTGAAAGAAGTCGCCCTCGAGATAGCCACCTCACTTCTGTATGTAATATAAGTTTTACTTGAGGGAGAATCAACTTTCCTCAAATCTCCCGCTGCACACCTGCAGTTGCTTCGCCGCACACTGGTTGGGAATCACTCTTCTAGAGCTTAGTGTTGTACTCTAACCTAGAAAATAGCTTGATGTTGTACTCTCACCTAGAGAAAAGTTTAGTGTTGTGCCCATAACTGGAAAAGAACCTAGCGTTGTGCTCTCAGCCTTTTGAAAAAGTTTAATTTTGTACTTTTACCTTGAAAAGAGCTTTCTAGTATATTCTAATCTGGAAAAGAGCTAGATATTCTTCTCTAATCAGGAAAAAAGATTTGTACCTCCTTATATTTGAAAAGAGCTTAGCATTGTACTCACACGTGGAAAAGAGCTTAGTATGGTAATATCACGTGGAAAAGAGCTTTCTATTGTTCTTTCAGCTGTAAAAGAGCTTGTTATTGTACTGACACATGGAAAAAAGGTTGCTATTGTACTCTTAGAGGGAAAAGATCATGCTGTTTAACTTTTGGCATAAAGGGGCTTGTGTTATACATATTTTCAGTTGGAAAAGAGTTTAGGAAGGTACTTTTAACCTAATAAGAACTTGGTGTTGCACGTTCAAATTATAAGTTGCCTAGTGTTGTACACTTAACCGAAACAGAGCTTTGTATTTTAATCTAAGCTCAAAAGAGCTTCTTGATGTACTAATAACTGAAAAAATCTTAGTATTACACTGCTCGCTAAAAAAGGAGCTTAGTGTTGTACATTTAGCCGAAACAGAGCTTTGCATTGTACTCTCAGCTCAAAAGAGCTTGTTGTTGTACTCATAACTGGAAAAGATCTTGGTATTGCACTGCTCGCTAAAAAAAGGAGCTTAGTGTTGTACACCCAGCTGGAAAGAGCTTGGTATTAAACTCTCAACTAGAATGGCACTTAGTATTTTACGCTCAATTCAAAAGAGCTTCGTATTGTACTCAGAACTGGAAAATAGCTTGGTGTTCTTATCCCAGTTGGAAAAGGCCTTATTGTTATACTTTCAGCTTGATAAGAGCTTGGTCTATTGCTCTAACTTGGAAAAGAGCACGATATTGTGCTCACAACGGGAAAATAGCTTGTTAGTGTACTCTTAGCTGTAAAAGTGAAAAAAAACTTTACAGCTCTCCTGTCTATCAACAAATGAAAGCTTGATAAAAGTCGTAATAGTTAACACAATACATCCCGTTGCCGGTTGGTGAGTCTGCTAGGTACGCTTGAAGGCAATAAAGGAGGGATTTGAGTGTTTCCCAGCAGGCATCTCATTCCACATGCTCGGTGCAAATATAGAGAAAGGAGAATCACCAGAGAAGACTACAAGGAATAATTTCGTAATTTTACCACTATCTGCAAGATTGAACCGTTGGCAGCGGTGGTAACTAATCATCCCAATACACAAATCCATTAACTTTACTGATAACACTGTAGAAACTAAACGCCTCCTCCCTTCACAAGATAAAACAGAAATACAGTCAATTAAAATACGCACTGGACACAACACACACACACACTCACACAACAATCATAAACATCAACATTCCCCCCAAAGATGTCCCTCAGTACCAAAACAAGTACATACCACAAATGCAACCCATCACTTCAACGCCAAAACATCGGCCCGGTATGTTGACATCGACAATGACAGAGGGCCTGCGATCCTCGACCAAACCGACAACCTTTTCGTCATCAACATCATCCATCAACATACCCATATCCCTCCACCAGGCCCAATGATCCCCATCATCACCAGACATCACCTTTTGTTTCCCTAATTTCCCCCTCATAACATTCTGGCGAATGGTCAAAACACTCAGTTCAGACATCTCCACAATCATCATCACCGACAAAACAAGAAACACCCCCCTGCCACCCCACATAAATTACAAAAGTGCTAACTGTGAAGCCTTCACAAATGAAACAGAACACTTGGAAACACTAAACAGCATTCCCATTAAAGGCAAAAACACCACTGTACACACTTTCAACGAGGACAGAAAACACACCCCTAAAGGCAACACAAAAACACACAACCCCAACTTCACATCAGAAATTCAAGACCTTATTACACGTAATAAACTGAAGCATAACTCCCCCACACGCCGCACAAAGGACATTGCACCCCAAATACAAGCACCCACCACGCGAACAAACATCAAAATACTAGAGAGAAAAAACACTAAACTGGCACAAGTACATCGACACTCTTGACCACAAAACAAACATCACCTACATCCATCAACACAACACACACCATATCCTCGAACAAACAACAAGCAAACACCATCATCAATCACTTCGCACACGTCAGCCACCTTAAACTCCACATCGACAATCGTCGAGTCATTCGACACAGGCAATTCTTCCCCACACCCAGACTATACACCCATCGCAAACCACCAGACGAACCGCATCATCCATAACCTCAAACACTCATCCACCTGTGGCTTAAACAACATCAGCAACATCCACCTCAGACCACAAAGCGTACAAGCACTTACCAACATAGCAGACTACAGTTACTCACAAAAAACAATGCCAAACATCTGAGAGCATGGTAAAATCATCCCAATCCCCAAACCCGACTAAGACCCCACACTTCCTTAGTCATACCGACCCATTACTCTCCTCTTCACTCTCTCCAATTCAATGAACACCTCATCCTAAAATAAGTCACACCACACATTCCCTTAGCACTAACACAACACGGTTTCAGACCACAACACTCAACAAAAACTCTCCTCAAAGATCCCACAGAGAGATTTTTTCGAAGGCATCAACTCAACTAGACCCCCACACAGAACATTCTTCACTACCCTAGATATCAGCAAAACCTTTGAAGCCAATCCCGGCCCCAATCTCACAAACTATACATGAACATGCAAAACAACACAGAAAGATGGCTGGCCAACTATCTGGCGGGAAGACACGCACACGTGTCATTTGCTGAACAGTCATCACACATTATAAATTTACAAATAGTGTACCACAGAGTTCCATACTTTCACCAACTCTATTCAACCTCTACATGCACGCCATTCCCATACCCAATAATCCCCATATAAGCATATCTTCCTATGTAGACGACATAAAAACTACATGTACACACCAAAACACAGACGCAGCAACCCAAACCTCTTCAACCCCACCTAAAACATATTTCACACAGGGATCACCGCAAACAGACTTAAGATAACTCCAGCCAAATCTACAACTACCCTTTTCAGTAACTGGACACACCTAATTTTACCCAAAACAACACCACACCAAACACACCAAAAATACTTGGAGTAACATACAATATATCAATGCCATCTAAACAACAAATCCCAAATTTAAAAAAAAAAATGCACACCGAGACTAAACGTTCTAAGATCTCTTACTAGTACAACATTTGGACACAACAAAGAAACTACAACCGCAGTAATGGATTATGCAAGCCTTGTATGGGCTTCTAACCTGTATGAAACACCACAACACAATTTAAACAATACAAAACAAGGCCATAAACAACATCACTGGCTACACAACCACTACACCGATAGACCACCTACACCAGTATTTCTCAAACTTTTCCAGTACGTGGACCCTTTCAGTAGTAGCAAACCTACCATGACCCCACCTTAAAAGATTTCTGAAAAACGTACTCATTTTTAATATCGCTGATATTTTAAAATTTCATAGAGTAATCACAACAGAGAGAGGAATAACAAAAAAATGTTTATTATTGTTTATTAATGTTTATTAGCAGGGATTGATTTAATCGTGTATTTTAATGAGAAGGGTGTATGTGCTTTTTTTATAAAAGCAAATCAATACACGAGTCTGTGTGGCTGGAGGCACATTCCATGTCTGCTTAAGCACCCACCCTGTTTCAGGTGACCTTTCACAACCCCTAAAAAAAAGAAGGTTCATGACCCATATAGGGTCTTGCCCCGCAGTTTGGGAACCCCTGACTTACACTAATCGATTTGTATTATCGGGTAGCGAAGAGACAAGGCGCCACTTCAAGTGACTTCAAGTGAGGGGAAATGAATTACTAAGGGGAAAATTAATGAAGAGGCAGACGGATGAATAAAAAAATATATATAAATAGAAGGAAGAGTAAAAAAGATAAGGCAAGCTAATAGGAAATCTCCTCAACCTTCAATAGTGGGGCTTGGGGAGGGGAATATGAATCGCGAGGAACAAGTTCGTATCTAGAGGGGAGGCACTCAATAATAAGAGTTTGATCACCCACCACCACCCCTCTCTTGGCACTAAATGCCGCGGGGGAAATGAAACGAATGATTATATGGCTCAGTGGCGCGGATCGAGTTTCTCCTTGAGGATTGAGAGACCCCACTTAAGCTTGTCCTTAGAGATTTCCAAGTCCCTACATCTCTGTTAGTCTCAAGTGCGTTGATTCCCATGGGACCACGCCATTGACCCCCCTTGCTCTTCTCAAATTCAGGGAGTGCCACATAAAATCCTCGTTTCTCGCGCTCACTTAATACTGCGAGTCCATTGTAGTCAAGGGAGAAGAGGGTTCAGGGATAATGACCAGTCTTCGACGCACTCAGATAAATAACAATGAACCTAAAGAAATAAAGAAATTTTGTGCCCAGTTCCACTGCCACCCATCCTCCGCCAGACATAAACAAATGAAGAAAATTGGTGCGGAACATCTTGAACAACAAAGCCCAGTCGCACCGCAATCCATCTCCGCCAGACATAAAGGTCATAATAGGATTCAGAATTGTCGCTAAAGAACTCATTATTAAGCAGAGACAGGGCAAGGATTCCACATCCTGGTTTTTTCTCACTGAGCTGCAAATAAATCACTCAATGCTGACATCTAAACGGTCTCTCTTTGGCAACATATAAATTACCTATAAACTACAGAAATAACAGACGAACACAAACACTAACTTACAATTAGTCCAAGAACAGGCAGGTTTGAGAAGTAACTATACTTATAATCATCTGCAAGTGGTTTAAACAAGCACTGCAGGGAAAAAATGAATATGAATTACCTCGCTAAATGGTAGATATTACGTATTTTCTCATTAAATTCACTTTCATTATATTTATATCTTTGGCCTATCTCACTTCTCAAGATAATTGGAAAAGTATTCGTAAAAATCCTAAACAACAGACTGATCTCCCATCTAACGTTGCACTCACTGCAGAACGCCGAACAACATGTCTTTCGCAAGAAAAGGAGCACGGAGACTGCAATCGCCTTAACATACCAACATGTGGCCAAGGTGCTTGCCTCTGGCTGCATGATGGATGTGGTCTGCCGGGACGTGAAAAAAGCCTTCGACAAGGTGTGGATCGACGGACTCAAGTAAAAGACCGCTCAAGACTCAGGATGTCACCTCATTTCGAAAAAATCCTCCAGATCTACCTCACAGGCAGGAGAGCGGTGATAGCATTTGGGGACCACGTCGGCGCCCCATTTAACTTGCTATCCGGAGTCCCTCAATGAGGGTGTCTGAGTTCGACCCTCTTTACGGTCTATACCAGGGATATTCCGAAACCGCTACTCCTACGAACTCTCAACATACAATAAGCGGACGACATCACCCAGATCGTGACTCGCCAAACCAGATCTGGAAGATTGATGTCTAGGGCGAGTGCAGCCGAGGCATAAAATCTCCAGGTACGAAGAGAAGCGGAAAATCCAATCAAACCAGACAAAATTCAACGTAATCACGATTGACAGATGGAAAACGGAGCCCATCCGACTGGAAAACTCGACCATTAATCATTCCCTGAGCGTGAGCATCTTTAGGCTTCAGGATCTCCAAACACGACACAAGAAGACATATAGACTCAGAAGTTTAAGTTGCAAAATTAGAACTCGACAAACTACGCAGATTTAGTAACCTAAGTACTAAAAATAAGAAATTATATACTGCCTTGGTAAGAACCAAACTGCTGTACCTAGCAGTTCCTTTAAAAACACCATCAAGAAGTAGGATGAATCAGATGCAAAGGGTGCAAAATAAGACCCTATGGTTCATCTACAAGTCAAATGGGATGACTACATCTCTTCAATGGAGCTCCACAGGAGAATGGGAATAGAGAAGGCGAATGTATTCCTGCATTCATGAAGCACGGCCATCTGGAACAGTCTGGAGACAACTCTCCCACCAGGTGTTGTAGACGACTTGTTCAGACTACAGGATCGAGAGGGATACAAATCTTACATGCCCCAGCGAGGTCGTCGGCCACACTGGCCATCTATAGGTAACTGCGAACAACTTAATTATGAACTAAAAAATGAATAAACAAAAGTGAACAGAATTAAGCAAATAACCTAAAGGAGCTAAAGTACCACTTTGTTAAATGAAAATATAGGCCAATATAATGAAATAAACTCTAGACAAAAAGTGATTCTCGATGATTTTTATTTTGCTGATATTATAACTGTATTAATTGTCAAGTTATTATTAACAATGGAATATTATGTAAACTTTTATTATTACTTGTATTACTTGCTGTTTCAGCAACAATTTATTAATAATGTATTTTATTTCGACTGAGATGGCCTGATCCTAGGGCACACTTTCTACCTCCCCCTTTATTTAAGTTTTATCACTATTCCTTGCTACCCCTGTCCCCCAATCCACGTAAACACGGAGGGGGTCCCCTTTATACCATCTTTCTACATAAATAAAGAATAAAGCAAATAAATAAAAGCATTCTCCTTGACTGGTGTCACAATTTAAGAAACTACGCTCTCAGAAGAAATTTTCTACCAGATAAAGGAGGTCTAGGCGAGGGAAGGTTGCTTCGAAAACGTAAATTTTCACTTTTCCCTATGGAGAATTCACTCAACGGAGTGATGACGCTCAAGTGAACAAAACTGTCACACATCTCGCCTCGTTCCAACATGTCATTCTATTTGAAAGGCATAATTGGAGGCGCCGGAAAAGCAGGTTTGAGGACTATCCCACTGTGGAACCCGATACCAAAGGCACCCAGACAATGGCGAGGGGATCCACCCCGCCTCTCTCTCTCTACCAGGGTCCAGCCAGGACCACAGAGGGAAGTAACACTCGTCTCTATATACGCCGCGAGTAATTCTGATAAACAAACACTTGAAGGACTCGAGGGACGTCACCTCCGGGTAGCGATGGTGGATTCCTATCCTAGTATACTCAGTTGTGAATCACGTGTAAAGGAAGCAATTTAATGGTTTAATTCAATCCTAAAAAAAATAGAAAAGGCAAGCCGTGCTCCTTGGAATTCACGCCGGAATCTCCAATGCGAAGATTTTCGAGTGTTTCGGTGTCAATCTGAGGACAATACAGAAGATCAGGAAAGACTTGGATGAGTCAGGCTGTGATTACGATGGTACGGCAGTTATGAAACCTCACTGTAAGCTTCTGAAAGGAAAAGAAACCCCAAATTTGTCGCAGAGATCCAGGCCAACATCGACAACAATCCCAGCAAGTCACTGAGGTCCATAGCCACGGACAAAGGAGTGCCAGTGTCTCTTATCAGTGCATGCGGACATCAGCTCCTACTCATACAAGATGAGAAAAGGCATGGTTCTGTCGCAAAATATGAAGCAAAAACAGAAGGAACGTGGTACGAAGCTTGTGAACAAACTGAAGCATCTCATCAAGCCTGGTACGCTTGGTTCTTCTCAGATGAGAAGAATTTCTGTCAGAACCAGGTAGTAAACTCCACAAACAACAGCTCTCTTGCTGGGTTCCACAAAAATGAACCAAGAGGGGTCATAAACACCAAGTTCCCGGTCCATATTATAGCATTTGGGGTGGTTAATAACGAGGGCCACACTGAACCCCCGTTTATCTACCAAGAGGGTCTCAGACTCAATACGGAGGGTTACATCAATTACCTAGAGTAGTTAGTATTACCTTGGATCCGGGAGGTGGGCGGTGGAAGGCCGTGCGTACGGCAGTAGGACTCTGTACCTGCCACATAAGCTGGATGACCCAGTCTTGACTGTAAGACAATTTTTTTGACTACATCACTCCGAACATCTGGCCTATCAACTCCGCACGGCTGCACCCCCCAGCCTATTATGTGCGGGGCTTGGTTGAGACAGCAATCAACACTTTTTACCCAGTTAAACAGGAGGACCATCGAGAAGGTCTGCAACAGGTTCAGACACCGGCTGGAATCCGCCGTTGAGGCCGACGGCAATTTCATTGAATAAAATGGTTAGTACAATCTAGCAAGTCTTTAAATATAACTCTATAAATGAATTATCTGCGTTGTTTTCTTATATATTGAAGTTAGGAGACAAATTATCCACCGCACGCTACGTGTAATGATGAGTGGGCAGATATTCCAACACAATTTTGCCAGGACTTGGTCAAGTCTTATAAGAAACGGCTCTCTTAAATGTATTAAAGAACTATTAATTAATAATATAGATATATGATAAGCAAAAATTAAAGTTGGAAGTAATTTAGATAAACTTCTTTTTGTGTGTCCCAAATATTTGTTTGACCTCGCTGAAGACAATTGAAGATTTCTTAGGCGCAGAATATCTAAGTTATTCAGGAGCAAAGTCGTTTCATGTCTTATCAGAATTGAGGCAGAGCATGAAATTATATATATTTATATATATATATATATATATATATATATATATATATATATATATATATATATGAGAAACTCACAAAGCAGCAGCGCGTGAGTAGAACAATAAAGGCAAAAAGTCGCGCCATTCATTTGCCTGTGGGATTTTTTGCATATATATATATATATATATATATATATATATATATATATATATATATATATATATTCAGATACACCCACAAAGGAAAAGTGAAAAACGATTCCGAGCGCTTTCGTCTTTATTCTTAAATACCTTTTCAAAGAATGAACAGGAGGCAAGACATACATTGCCTTAAATAGTGGAAGGGGGGATTAGACTACCCACCCCTGAACCCTAATTAAGAGAGTACAAAATCCTGAAACAACTTTATTTGAGATTTTATGTATGTAGTGATAATGGGGTCTAGCGTGAACAAACTGGGGCTAAGATTGAAATTTGGGAACGCGTTAATGGAGATCCATTCTAATATATTTCTCGAGATATAATTACTACATTTTATGACTGGTTTGGCACTGTTCCAGTTAATGCTAATGTTAATATCCCTAAGTTGCAGGCCAAAAACCTATTAGTTTTACCCTATAACCATATTTTCATTAAATTACCTCGTTTACCTAGGCCTCTGAACATAAATGTTATTTTTAAGTACGAGACTACAATTTATCGA
The DNA here is from genome assembly GCA_963969495.1 of Ceratothoa steindachneri. Lineage (NCBI taxonomy): Eukaryota > Metazoa > Arthropoda > Malacostraca > Isopoda > Cymothoidae > Ceratothoa > Ceratothoa steindachneri. Next base: position 51,914,685 of record OZ018334.1, read on the forward strand.
ATCCTTGTCATAAATTCACCCCTCCCCCCCTCCCCGACTTGGCATTGTTTATTCGATAGGCTTCAACTACTGTCAAAAATGTTATTATGAACAAACCGGGAAAGAAGTAGATGTCCGGGTTAAGCAACATCAAGCCAATGTACGTAATCACAGTGAACAATCTGCGCTTTTTCTACATATGTACAATCTTAACCATAGCATTAACTGGAACAGTGCCAAACCAGTCATAAAATGCAGTAATTATATTTAGAGAAATATATTAGAATGTATCTCCCTTAGGCTGAATAGTTACGAAGTTATTGCCAAATAATTCCTGGACTAGCCTTGGGAGGGCCTTGGCAATTATGTCATTCGAAAAAGAATGTAAAACAACATAAGGCTTTCAAATTTCGTTAGAATCGGCGGAATAGTTACGATATTATTGCAAACAAAAAATATTCATAGAAATGTAAAATTGTTACCAACCGACCGACAACTTACGGACCGACGTCATAACTTATAGAGCCCTGTGCATGCGACTAAAAATTCACACGAGCGCTTCAATAAAGCTTTGATTTGGGAGAGGTCTCGTCAAATGGCCTCTGGTTACCCGGGGAACTTATTTTTCCTTTTTTTTTGTCGCTGGCGACCTGTTTTCTTTGACGCCATTAGAAACCAGCGTTCCCTCCCCCCACACCCCTCTTCCTCTTTCGCTCTCTCGGTAACTAATGAGGAGTTGAAAGTTGTTGATTTCTGTGACTTTCGATAGAAATGGAAAGTAATAAGTAGGTTTCGCTTCGTTCGGGCGCCGTGGTTGCGAAATCCCTATCATTTTATCGGAATTAAGCCCATTTTCACCAATTAGCGCCCCATCAAGTAGACCAAATGGGAAGATAAAGTAAGGAAGAGAGAGAGAGAGAGAGAGAGAGAGAGACGAAGAACGAAATGGAATAATTAGGAAAATTAAGAGTAATGGACAAGGTTAATGAGGGGAAGGACTGCTGGACCTTCCCACGCAGGGGCCAAGATAGGGACATTCAAGAGACATAGGAATCAGTTCGTATACATATTCATAAATACGAACATGAGCCCCGCTCGTGGGGAAAGGAAGGGGGAGGGAAGGAATATAGAAATAACTCTCTCTCTACTGGTCCCACAGTGACGGTCCTGCACGAAAAGACCAGGAAAATTGTTTGACCAAGGACCCCAAGGCCCGTTGGCTCTTAGGTCGGGTTTTTTTTTTACTTGTTTAGAAACTATATCTCATTTTGTCTCGATTGTCTCCTTTTGTCTCGAGTGTCTCATTTTGTCTCGATTGTCTCCTTTTATCTCGATTGTCTCCTTTTGTCTCGAGTATCTCCTTTTGACACGATTGTCTCCTTTTGTCTCGAGTGTCTCATTTTGTCTCGATTGTCTCCTTTTATCTCGATTGTCTCCTTTTGTCTCGAGTATCTCCTTTTGTCACGATTGTCTCCTTTTGTCTCGATTTCATCTGTCGGCCTTCTCGACCTCCATATGGATCCTTCTCTCAAAGGGTCAAATTCTAGTTTCTAGAGAAGGTCCAGTTTTTAGATTCTATAGAATGGCAAAGTTTTGCATTCTAGAAAAAGGGTCAAGTTTTAGGTTCCTAGAGAAAGATCAGGTTATATATATTCTAGAAAAGGATCAACTACATTCTAGCATAGGGTCAAGTTTTAGATTCCTAGAGAAGGACCAGCTTCTACATTATAGAAAAAGGTCAAGTCTTAGATTCTTAGAGAAGGGCCAGGTTCTATATTCTAGAAAAAGGGCAAATTTTAGATTTATAGCGAAGAAGCAGGTTCTACATTCTATAAAATGGTCAAGTTGTAGATTTATAGCGAAGAAGCAGGTTCTACATTCTATAAAATGGTCAAGTTGTAGATTCCTACAGCGGTCTAGGTTCTACATTCTAGAAAAAGGTCAAGTTTTAGATTCATAGGGAAGGACCTGGTTCTACATTCTAGAAAAGGGTCAAGTTTTAGATTCCCAGAGAAGCACCATGTTCGGCATTCGAAAAAAATCTCAATTTTTAGATTCCTAGAAAAGCACCAGATTCTATATTCTAGAAAAGGGTCAAGTTTTAGATTCCTAGAGAAGGACTTTGTTCTACATTCTAGAAAATGGCGAAGTTTTAGATCCCTAGAGAAAGACTAAGTTCTACATTCTAGAAAAGAGATCAAGTTTCAGATTCCTATAGCAGGACCAAATTCTAAATTCGAGAAAAAGGTCGATTTTTATATTCCGAGTGAAGGACCAGGTTCGGCATTCTAGAAAATATCAAGTTTAAGATTCCTAGAGAAGAACCAGGTTCTACATTCTAGAAAAGCGTCAAATTTTAGATTCCTAGAGAAGCACCAGGTTCGACATTCTAGAAAAATGTCAAGTTTTAGATTCTTAGAGAAGGACTAAGTTTTACATTCTAGAACAGGATCAATTTCTAGATATCAGAGAAGGTATAAGTTCTAGGTTCAAGAGAATTGGTGTCTTTTACCTCCAAGGTGGTACATTTGAGTCCTTCCGGTCTTTTGTACGAACATACACAAGGGGCTTTTAGAATACCCCCTCCCCCCTAGTGTCTTAACACCAGCGATCATTAATGTACCTATTCTTAGTAGCTAGAGACTCTACATCTCACTATGTCGGTCAGTTGGTCGGTCCCCGTTTTGCTTTTTTGGGGGGAAGGAGGGGCAATAACATCATAACTATTCGGCCGATTCTAGCGAAATTTGAAACCCTTCTGTTGTTTTACATTCTCTTTCAATGATTCAATTGCCAAAGTCCTCCCAAGGTTAGCCCGTGAATTATTTTGTTTTGGCAATAACATTATAAATATTCAGCCGATACTCTGATAGACTAGACTAGGCTATAATATAATATACTCTGCTAGGCAAGACTAGAATAGGTTATATTATGCTAGGATATTATAGGCTAGGCTATACTATGCTAATCTATGCTAAGATATAATGCACAAGGGTGAGATATACTATGCTAATTTACGCTATAAAATGCTATGCTAGGATAGCATATAGTATGTTATGCTAGACAATACTAAGCTATGCTTGACTAGTGTATAATAGGATAGTATAGGCTATACTTGTCTTAGATAGTTAATGTAGGCTAGGTTATATTCTACTAGGTCAGGCTAAGCTATGCTAAGCTATACTAAGCTAGACAGGGCTACACTATGCTATGCTAGGGTAAGATAAAGTATAATAGGCTAGGGAGGGCTGTGCTAGTAATATTGTTAGGCCATGATAGGCTAGCTAACCAAGGCTATAATAGTCTAACCTATGCAAAGTTATTCTAGTCTAGGGTATGGTATGCTATACTAGTCTAGGTATATACTAGGCTAGGCTACAATATGATACGCTTGGCTATATTATGTTAGGTGTGGTTATGCTAGGATAGGCTATACTAAGCTAGCCTATAGTATGCTAGGCTATCGTATGAAAGAACATATTGGCTAGGCTATAGTAGCCTATTCTATATTAGCTATACTAGGCTAGGCTACTCTGGCATGCAATGCTAAGCCATCCCTGGTTAGGCTAGGCTATAGTAATCTAGGCTACGCTAGGCAAGGCTATACTAGGCTAAGCTAGGCTATACTATAATATGCTAGGTTAGACAAGGGTCTACAAAGCTAAGGTAGACTAAAGTAGGCTATACTATGTTAGATTATACTAGGCTAGCTAAATTATATATCTAAGCTAGGCTAGGTTAGACCCGGCACAGCTAGGCTATTCTATTTTAGGCTAGGCTATCCTATGTTTGGCTAAGCTTGACTATACTAGGCTAAAACAGGGTAGGTTATACTCTGCTATGCTTGGCTATGATATGCTATACTATACTAGGCAAGTTTAGGATAGGCTATTCTAGGCTATACTAGGCTAAGCTATGCTAGGCTAGGCTATTCTCTATTATGCTATGCTAAATTATGTGGCTATACTATGCTATTTTAGGCTAGGCTAGACTATGCTATGTATACTATTCTGTGCTATGCTATGCTATACTATGCTATAATATACTGTTATGTTATACTATGCTGTGCTATATTATGCATACTGTGCTATGCTATACTATGATATGCAATGATATTCTATAATATACTATGCTCTAATCGCTATGGTATATAATTCTATACTATGGAATACTGTGCTATTAGTGTGTGTCAATCTTTTCAACGTTCTAATTAAATAAATGAGGGGTGCTCTAAATTTGCAGCCTTACTTATGAACTCTAAAGTTGTTTTTTTTAATTTTAATATACATTTAATTCTACTTGGCTAGCAACTTAAAAGTTTTCACTTATCTTGGGGAATTAAATGACTATTATTATATTAATAATTATATCTATTTCACTTTTTTTCATATTTCATCGTTTGAAACATATTCATCAGTGTGCTGAAGATTACGTGGCCTTCAGTACTACCATCCTACCAGTGGGATTTGCTTTTAAAATTAGGACAAGACTGGCGACATTCACACATTCGAACACCTAAATTGAAAATAGGAGAGTTGTTGCCATCTCAATTCCAAACTCTGGTTGACGTTGTGAAATGTGGATGTGAGAAACTACCCAGCAGCCAATCTTGCAAAGCATATTTACACTAAATTGCTTGAAAAGTGGGAACGAGGCAACAGTTTTTTTCTAGCCCCCGTTGTAAATTTAAGAGTCACAATCTTAAACAGATCCAAAAGAACTGGGAGTAAGCCAAAAACATATCCCTTGAGAGAGGAGAGCTACAGGCCTAAGACACTTATCATTACAAAACTAGACAACCTGTTGATATCCTCAGGTGCAAGTGTAAAATTGTTTTTTTTTGCTGTGAATTTGGCTGCCATGGTTGCAAAATGGAAAATCAAATTAATTTAAATCCCTTATGGAGATGAAGATCTCTGTGAAGGAAATTGCTTTCATTAAAGGTCAGAGAGAAATGATTAGTTCTTTTGGACCACATCAGGTTTGCTTTCGAGATTAACTTGAGTAAAATAGACAAGTCAATAAGTAAAAGCGACATGAAGGTGAAGGAAGAAGAGTTGCTTATTATAAGTAGGCCAATGTTTCAATCCCATCAAGTCAAATAATTTTCTCTCTTGAATAAAATGAAAAAGAAATAGCTGATGCTCAAGATGGAAAGGATTGAATTTAAGAAGTGACATTAAAAATACCAACCACATCTTCAAATTCCATTAAAAAGCAACGCGGGAATTATCTTTCTTTTTGGGGAGGGGGCAATAACATTATAACTATTCGGCTGATTCTAACGAAATTGGAAAATCTTATATTGTTTTACATTCTCTTTTAAATAATATAATTGCCAAAGTCCTCCCAAAGTTAGCACGGGGATTATTTTGTTTTGGCAATAACATCATAACTATTCGGCTGATTCTAACGAAATTTGAAACCCTTATGTTGTTTTACATTCACTTTCGAATGATATAATTACCAAAGTCCTCCCAAAGTTAGTGCGGGAATTATTGAATGTTTATAAAGTCGTAAGTTCCTAAATCAGAATAAGTGAGGGCACGCGACTTTTTGGTCAGCTGACCTTGTTCTAATCCTCATTACTTTCTCCCCAACTACAGTTTCCTTTCCTTTTCCTGCTGGTCTTTGTCCCCACATTAAACACCGCGTCCACTCTCATCACCACCAGCTAATTTTATCCTTCCATGGGGGTTTCGATACCTATTTATCTTAGATATCTACCCCATAACCCCCTCAGGAATTCACATCTGTACAAGTCCTTAACCCCCCCAGATAGGCGCCGCATGGAGCAGTGGATTGGTCCCATAAATACGAGAGCTTTTCTTTCGTTTTAAACGTTTCAGCTAAATTAATGACAAAATTAAAACAACAATTTCTAAAAAATAAATTATCTTAATATAGCCTGAAGAGTTTCACTAAGTGAAACCAATGTTTACCCGTTTTGTTCCTTTTTATACGTGTAGCGCTTGATTTCATAACTCGAGCAGACTGGAGTGACAGGGTTCTTGAAGAGCACTGACTACCGCTGCAAAAGAGACGAAGGCAAGAACTTCATGTTCAGGGAGGGGTTTTATAGGTTTTTTTTTAAGGTTATGTTAAGGGGATCCGGGAATAAGGTGGTTTTCACATTGGTCTTAAGGGCCCGACCAATTGGGTGACGCAGATTCACGTGGGAGTATCACCCACAGATTCAGAGCAAGAGAAACACGTGCGAAGGGTTAGAATGCAGGGCCGAAAGTATGCTAAGGCTTTCAAAACAATCTGAGTTTATAAAGCTGTGAAAAAAGAGGCCAAAGATTGAACAACATGCAAGAGGAGAACAGTGAAGGAAGACCATGGTGGTAATCTGTGTAAGGGGTCATATAAACTAATAATCTGTACAAGAGATCATTTGGACAATTAATCTGTACAAGAAATCATATGAATAAAGTAATCTGCGCAAGAGGTCATATGAATAAAGTAATCTGCGCAAAGGTCATATGAACAAGTAATCTGTGCAAGAGGACATATGAACAAGTAATATTTGTAAGAGGTCATATAAACAAGTAATCTTTGTAAGAGGTCATATTAACAGCTAATCCGTACAAAAGGTCATAGGAAAAGTAATCTGTGCAAGAGGTCATAGAACAAGTACTCTGTGCAAGAGGTCATATGAATAAAGTAATCAACTTTCTCAGAGGGGCGGTCTTACCCTCCCCACTGACGAGAGGAAGGGGGGTTACAGGTAGTCGGGTAGGGCTGTTTTGCCGCCAATCAGCGATCAGAGATGCTTCCCTGGCCCAAGGGAGAGCCAACTGTTCTCCTCTCAGCGGCAATCGAACACGGGTAGCCAGACGTGTGAAATCGTACGCCTAGCCTACTGGGGCTGCTTCTACACAGTAGAGAAATGACTACGAAGATACCTGGGGTAGAAGGCGTTGGACTTCACACGCCTGGGTCCCTTGTGTTTCTTCCTCCATACTCTAAAGCGTATACACAACACAACTCTAGGGCGTATTCACGACACAACTCTCAAGTATACACACATAACAACTCTAAAGTGTATACACAACACAACTCTAGAGCGTATACACGACACAACTCTCAAGTGCACACACAGAACAACTCTAAACCGGATTCACGACACAACTCTAAAGCGAAAACAAAAAGCAACTCTCAAGTGTGTACACAACACAACTCTAAAGAGCACACACAGCACAACTCTGAAGTGGACACACAACACAGCTCTAAGTGTACACAAAAAGGCATTCCCAAACGCACACACAACACAACTCTAAAGTGCACATACAAAACAACTCTAAAGCAGACACACAGCACAACTCTAAAGCAAATACAAAACGCAACTCTCAAGTGCACACACAAAACAACTCTAAAGCACACAACCAACACAACTCTAAAGCGGACACACGACACAACTATAAAGCGCGCACCCGACACAACTCTCAAGCGAACACATAACTTCTCAGACGGGGAACGTGCGGCCTTGCCTTGGCTCATGAGGGTCTTTGCTAGCTTCTCGGTGGCAAAATGCAGTACTACGGCTAGCCTTGTGTATTCCGATCATTATGTGAATTTCCTTATGGGGTCGAGGGGTCTCGTCCATGATTCAAAACGTAATTAGTAGAACGTCCTAAAAATGAGATACCTTCTAAATGATGAGGGTCCTGAGATAGAACCTTGTGGTACGCCTAAATTAACAAATTAAAAAAAGAAATTAGCCTCAAAATATTCTGCAACTTGCTCTATCCCTTCCTATCATATTTTTGCATACGAGGCCAAAATCTTCAAGGATAAACAAGAGCTGGATGAGAAGATTGAGCAGGTTGTGATAGAAGCGTCCTCCCTTGTCAGTTTTAAGATTTGATAGACTTATGGATGAGGATGCTACGTGGGACTTAACTTAGGGCAGGAACAGGAGCTGCCTCGTATAGGCTATTGATTCTGCTTCTGCAGACTCCTTTTCTTATGTTCTTATGATTAAATAAAAAAAACAGGAGTAGTGGAATCAAACTTTGGTTGGTAGGAACGCAATATTAAACCTCTTCAACTCTGAATGTTGTAATGAGAGAAGGTATTATAAACTTCTGGTAAATCGTTCTTAGATATTATGAGTTGAACCGCCATTGGAAGGATCCGTTGGACGGAATTGTTCTCTACTAACTATAGGTGACATAGGAATAGGATCAATTTAGAGTATGGCCTACTGAATGTAGGAACATAATCAATTTAGAGAAGGGCCTACTGAGTGTAGGAACATAATCAATTTAGAGTAGGGCCTACTGAATGTAGGAACATAATCAATTTAGAGTAGGGCCTACTGAATGTAGGAACAGATTAAATTTATAGTAGGGCCTACTTGAATGTAGGAATATATTCAATTTAGAGTAGAGCCTACCTGAATGTAGGAACATGATCAATTTAGAGTAGGGCCTATTGAATGTAGGAAAAGAATCAATTTAGAGTAGGCCTACCTGAATGTAAGAACATATTCAATTTAGAGTAAGGCCTACCTGAATGTAGGAACAGATTCAATTTAGAGTAGGGCCTACATAATGTAGGCAAAATTAAGCCAGTTTAGTAGAATAGTGTTTTAAATCGCGGAGTATTGAGACCAACCCCAAATCAGTTTATCCCGGATCCTTTAAACATTAGTTGGAGCCGTACTGAGTATCCATCGAGTTTGAGGATGATGTGGTTTTCCACTGCCCATCTATTTATTGACTCTTGGTACGCTTATGAGCTCAATCCTTTCTATGAATGCTTTTCCACATTCAGGGCAGGGAGTTTCAAACACTAGTTATAGCTTTATCAATCAGTTGATTATCATCACTCATTCATTATCACTACTCCGTTACCTTGTGAGATTACCTAGGTTAAGCGTTTTGTCTCCTTAGTTCATCGTCGTTGGTCCTCTGTTGAACTAGGTCACCATAAAACCCTGAGTTAAATTTATATCATCTTCAATTTGAGAAGATAGTTAATGGTAAAATAAAAATCTATGCTAATACTAAAGTTCTTATTTGTGCTGCAACGGGAAAGCACCCTCGTTCCATGAATATATATATATATATATATATATATATATATAATTGCAGTAGGAAGGATACGACCATCAGTAACATTCTTATTTATTCCAAGCAACGTTTCGGATTACCTAATCCATCATCAGGCTAAAGGGATAAACACAATTTGTAGGGCGAACAAATGTTAACTTAAACTAAATACAAATCAAAAGCAAATAATTAAGATAGTTAACCTATAAAATTAAAAGTATTAATAATTACAAGTACATATACAGATAAGCTCAAAGCATAGGAGAGGAACAAATTCATACTTGCTGTCAGAGAGTCAGGGGAATGACTAAGGAATTTACCAAAACTGGACACGATTATGGGTAGTTTGTTGTCGGTAGAATATTAACAGGTCTGAAGCTGGTTGGTTGTGGCTATTACCGATAATGGGTGGCAGGTCAAGTCTGAATTTAACGTGGGCGAATGTGTTTTTATGAAGAGAGATTCCAGAATTCTGAGCTGGGTGATGTTAAGATTAGAGACCAGAATCTCAAAATTATTGATGTTTGTATCAACCTTACACTTTATAATATGATCTCTGATTGGCGAAATTTCCCTACTGGCGAGAGACTTTCCTGTTCGGCAACTAATGCCAAGGTGTGCGCAAACCCTCGAGTGTAACGAGCGAATAGTACTAGCAATATATGTTCCCTGGGAACATCCAGGGCCAGAAAATTTCTATATAATACTCTTGCGCACATAAGCCGGTGGTAAATCCTTGGTGCGGAAAAAAATTCCTATTTTTAAATTGTTAATGAAGGTTATTCGGAAATGTATTTGCGGAAAAAACTGAAGAACATTTCGGTACCGTCTTGAAGCCTCTTGATTCAGGAGAAAATATACCAACTCCTTAGGGACATCTATCTTTGCAACCTTTGGATGGAAGGAGTCATTTAATATTTTGCCTATGATTATGTTAACCAAATCTAGGGGGGAATGAGTTGGACACGAAAACACTTCTTAGAACGTCAAATTCAAGGTTCATTAAAGCGTAGGAGGAGAAAAGCCGTATGGCTCTTTGTATCAAAATAGACAAACTGTTCATTTTAAATTTTTTGTCGAGTAAGCCAAAACCAGGAGGCGGAGTAAATATTACTCTAACGAATTGATCGTTGAGGCTTAGGGACGCCATGGTGCAAGAAGAGATATGTGTGAATTAGCTTCCGATCGATGAATGTCGTTGTGTGTCTAAAAAAGATGGATTATCCATTACTTGTCGTTGTCCTTTTTGCCATCTCAAAGGAAATGGTTATGGTCTTTTATTAAACACGCTTTGCAGGAGGAATCTGTCCTAGATGTTTTCTCAGGAAGCGAGAAGTTCCGGAGATTTCGTAAGCATAACGGTGCCGGAAAGGTGAGTGCCAGAGGGTGTGAGAGTGTGCCTCGTTCTATGGGGTGAGGGGAGCACTACATAACAGCCCCTATTTTGGTGAGGAGAAAGGAAAGTAAAAAAAAGTGTGGAGAGAATTATAATTGTAGCTTTGTATGTGTAGAAGGATGGACTCATTAGTCACTTCTAATTTCCCAATAAATCACTTTCAAACCAAATGCATATTTAATACCATTCTCAATAGTGATTCAAATATAAAATGAATAGGCTGTGTACAGATGACAAATAATATACCTTATTATTCCTGGTTGTGATACAACCTAAATGAGAGATCGAATATCGTAAATTAAATAATTGAAAACCAAGGTCAACAGACCTATGTCACGTGCTCTCAATAATTCTGACTGATGACCTTATGACTATATGACCTTACGACCTTCAAAACTTTCAATAAGTGGGGCAATCCTACCCATAGTTAGTTTTCTTCTAATAATTCCCTGACTAACTATGGGATGACATTGGCAATCATATCATTCGAAAGAGAATGTAAAATAACATAAGGGTTTCAAATTTTGTTAGAATCCCCTGAATAGTTACGGTGTTATTGCCAAATAATTCCCGGACTTGGGAAGACCTTAGCAATTATATTATTCGGAAGAGAATGTAAAAATAACATAAGGGTTTCAAATTTCGTTTGAATCGGCCGACTAAAAATCAACGAAGGCAAACATAATAATTAAATGTTAGCTATATAACACAACGGCATAAACAAATAATAACCAAAGAAGGTATAGGAATAATAATCTGTAATAATAATGATGATATATATGTACAGTACATGTAAATTGATTCTGCAAAATACGACTAAGTTTCTTTAGCATATCAACGTATCTTTTATGCGTGACAAAGCAATGGAATTTATGCTAAAAGTTGAATTAAAAACGTTGACAAATGTTTTCAAACCTGTTATAATGTAGATTTCAAGATGATTATTCAGATGTTTTTTGTGTGTTAGCTCTTAAGTGTCTTTGCCTCTTGTGTATGAGGAATTCATATGTTGAATTGTACCTGTGTGTTAGATTGCGTGATGTTTTGTATGTTTGCTGGCTTAATATTTTTTGTGTGTTTTTAAAAAAAAGTTTAATGCTCTCTTTCACTTATTGATGGGTTTATCTAGACGATGAAAAGAGGTGTAAAAGTCTACCCGAGAGAGAGGGCACCAGATTTTCATGGGACACTGGGGTCGTGAGGGACAGACGGTACCCCAGGTTTGGGTTGTACCAGGGGTATTACCTCCCTGTTACACCATCCACCCCCTTGCGAGATTATATTTTTTATGTGAGCTCTAATATTTCCTCTGCTTCTCTGAAGGATGTAAGCATGTTTACTTCTCTGTAAGATTTTGTATGGACCTTTATATTGGGTGTAGAATATAGGACATATATGTGTGTCTCTTACGAAAACGTGTGTACAGGCCTCCAGAATATTTGGTATGTTTCTTGTAGAGCCCAAGGAGGAAGAAGGAGGGGAATAAGATAATTCATGGCTGCTTGATGCCGTTGGTTGGATATGTGCTGTAAAAGGTGGCATGCGTATTGGAGTGCCATAAACCAATTCAGCATGATAAAATCCTATTTCTTGGTTTACTGCCTTTTGTTGTCTTTCGAGAAAAATCATTTTTGGTTGCATTAGCAGGAGAGTTGGCAATATGTTCTGTGACAATGAGTTTTAATAACTCTTGAAATAACCCAGAATGAAATTGCAATCCATTATTGGAGATTATGTTAACAGGAGCACCAAGACGTGATATGTATTTTGCTAAGAATGCTTCAACCAAATATCAGTACTCTGATGTTATATCTTTTAGTGGATATGCCTAAAACCATTTAGAATAGCGTCCGAACATTGTCAGAAGGTATTTATTACCCTCTTTTATGTTTTGAAATCCACTTAATATGTCCATATAGATGGTGTGAAACCTTAATTCAAGTGCAACAAATTTTGTAAAATGTAGTTTGGTATGTGGACTTTTGGCATTAAAGAAAGTTTGTAACCCACTTACTTATGTCTTTTAACATCCAAATTATTGTAATAGTTGAAGATTAATTTGCGCAAATTAGGTATAATCATAGAATGCGATGTAATAGTTGAAGATTAATTTGCGCAAATTAGGTATAATCATAGAATGCGATGAAGAGGTTAGGGCAATCTTACTAAACTGAATCGAGGTAGAGGCGTTCTCCTGTAGATTTTGCAATTGCAAATTGGTCAACTGAGATTTGGCCAAAGCTTCCTATTCGATAATAGCGAAAGAAGGAATGGTTGCATGAAGGGATTAGACTGTTTTCTTTAACGTAGATGGTGGTGTTAATGCAGTGAGTTACATGGATTGACTGTTGCAATCGTTGATGGGCGCCCGGGAGGAAGCATCACTGGTATTATCTATTTCGGCTATGTGACGAATATCATAAGTGTACTGACTAATGAATTCAAATGTTCGGGCCTTTTTTGGATATCGCCTGGTTGCTAGATACTTGGCAGCGCCATTGATCGTCTTGCACTCTGCCAGGCTAAAAAATATATATAGTAAATTCGACTGTGTTTGAGGTGTTTTATATCAAGAACTGTAACGATTAATTGTTTGACTACGTGGATTGTTTTAATTCAGGACTGTTGAAAGCCTTATTAAAGAATTCTAATGTCTCCCATTCTCCTTCAAAAATTGTTGCAAAACACCTGACACCTAAATCAGACGCAATCACTAATTAAACGTATTGACTATTTCTTTTGGGGTGTAGTAAAAGCGTGGCTTTTACTATATCGTCTTTTATATTGCTAAAAATGAATTCTGCGTGGTCATTTCATCATAATACTGATTTGGGGCGATGCTTGTTGGGGTTCTTTAACAATCTCGTGAGAGTAATTAGAGTAGTCGTAGCAGTTTTAATAAATATAGGAAAGAAATTGACTAAACCCAGGGAATTCTGTAGATCTTGCAATGTTTTCAGTCAAAGATAATCTTTGCTAGCGGCTATCTTATCCTCCTGTTGGGATATATCTTGGGAGTTAACTTTATATCCTAAAAAATCAAGTGATTCACTGAGAAAGTACATTTTGCTGATTTGCAAAGCATACAATTTTAAACTTTCAAAGAATTGTTCCAAATGTTAAAGTTGTTGCCCCTTTTTCTCGCTAGCAATGAACCAGTCATCAATATATGCGAAAATATAGTTCAGCTCACGTACAACATGATTGATATACCGTTGAAATATTTGAGAAGTGTTTGACATACCTTCAGAAAGAAGGTATGATGCTTCTATTGGTATCTTAAAAAACACCTCCTTTAAACCGATTTCAGAGAACACCAAATAATTCTATAAAGTTACGATAAAATTGATGAGGTAGAGTTTAACGACGGTAATCACAGTTCACAGAGTATTCGTTGTAAGATTTCCTTACAAGATGCATGGGTGAGGCAGAGGAAGATCTACTTGACCTAATCATTTTTGCTTTTATCAAAGCCGGAATGCTATCTTTCACAGCACCTAAAATCTTTGGGGATAAACACCGTAGTTGTAAAGCTTACTGTATTCAAGAAGTACTTGATCTACTGCAGAGCTGGATGAAATTGCAAATAGAGTGATTGAGAAATGACGCTTTCAGTTATGGCGCTTATTGATAGATTGGTAGGTACCGTCGACCAAGCGAGAAAATTTAAGGTCAATTAAAAAGATTATAATTTGTCTAAAAAATCGACACCTATTATCGCACACTTGAAGGGGACTGGTGCTCTCTTGTTATTGCAGATCTTCATATGTAGCAGAAAGAATTGAGGTCACTGATTCTGTGCCGATCAGGAACTTTCGGTGGTGGAGTCGATAAGGTGAAGGAACGAGAGTAAAGTAATAGAAATGCTATTTCCTTAATTTCTGTTTTCCTCAGAAGTTTCCCGGAAGTATCATTCTCCTTGCAACTCGATACACAGAGATACGTGCTGAGAAGTTTCGTCGTCGGATGTTGGGACGCACGACCGTTTGGTTGTTAACCGTTTCGTCGACAGACATCTCGTCACCGATCGTTTTATGTTCTTGTATGGACTTAATTTTAGAATAAAATGCATTTGTTTAAAAAACTCTATTTAACAATTATTTTAAAGTATTTATTTAAAGTTTAATTTTTGGAAAAACTTAAAAGTCGGGCCCCCTATAAACTTTGGGCAGTACCTTTTTATGTATTGCAAGCCATCTATGTTGGAATAGTTATCTAAGAGGGTTTTTTTATATCCTTCCATTAAAAATTGCCTTTTTTAACGATCTCGTGGCATAACACTAGCTAAAAAGCCTTATGCATTGTCAGTTCCGAATCATTTCGCTCACTTTTCAATATTGTAATTAGGCGAACTAAGTTTGGATAAATGATTGATATATAAAAGAAAAAAATGATATAACGATCACAGGGGAATGACATAGATGAATTAATTACAATAACTGAATAAGTTTACACAAAACTAATCTAAATATATCCCCAAAATAACCATTATTAAGGCAAAACTATTCAAGAGAGTTTTCCTTTTAAACTTGTAACTATTTATACTTAAGAGGTCTTAATATTTATAACTATATATACATTAGTAATGAAACACAAGATTTGGGAATGAATTTACTAAACAATTAATAACTCTTACCACTAAACTACGCGTTTTTACTTTACTAAATTGAATGTTTAATAACTTACAACCAAAATAAGTTTGGGACAATGTCATACTTGGTTGTGTAACCTTTAATTGCACCCTTGCATTATCTGGCAAGGGGGAGGCAGAAATATAAAATAGCCATAATACGATAAATTTATTCAATTTTTATATGGTTTAAGGAAAATAGATTAATTTTTAAACAAATGTATTTTATTCCAAAGTAAAGACCTAATTCACGACAAAAGTCGCGAAATTGAAAATTAGACTGGTTAGCAGCAATCCTCATATATATATATATATGGAGAGGGGGAGAGGGGAGATATGAGGAGAGAAGGAGAGATGGGGGAGAGGGAGAGGGGGAGAGGGATGGGCTAAAGAAGGAGAGAGAGGGCAGAGGAGGGGGGAAAGAGATATAGAGGTGGGGGAGAGGGAAGGGTAGGAAGGGGAGAGAAGGATGGGTAAAGAGGGGGGGGGGGGAGGGAGAGGGGAGGGAGAGGGAGAAGGAGGGGGGTAAAGAATGCACTGGAAATTCATAACAGTCTACTTTTTCACTTTGAAAAAGAAATATTAAATATTTCAAAATTCACCTTCAAATATATATATATATATATATATATATATATATATATATATATATATATATATATATATATATATATATATATATCTTTAATGAACGCGAAAGAATGATGAAATGAATCTAGCCAACTGCAAGAAACAGAAAAACCGGATAATTTTTCTTCGGAAATGTTATTTCTTAATTGGCAAAAATTCCGTACAGGTGGGAATTCGAACCATGCACACTGAGGCTGAGAGCAATCACTTTAATCTCAATTAAACCGTCCCTTAGACCACTCGGCTACGCGGAAGACAAAAATCTTCCGGATAAACAAGATTTTAAGGTACGCTTCACAAGGTCGATCGGGACTATGAAAGAGAAATATATCAATAGGGAATTCAATGGACAAAGGAGAGTTGAGGTAAACATGCGGCGAATATACAATGCATAAATCTTTCATGAACCTGAAAGAATGATGATATGAATCCAGCAAACCACAAGAAACAGAAAAACAGGATAATTTTTCTTCAATATTTCCTAAGAAAAATTATCTTGTTTTTCTGTTTCTTGCGGTTTGCTGGATATATATATATATATATATATATATATATATATATATATATATATATATATATATATATATATATATATATATATATATATATATATATATATATATTCGTATAGTTAAGCAGTGAATTTTTAATTTTTTTCGAAACATGTTTTATTGAAGGCGACTGCTAACTTATTGCTAATTATTTTCTTTTCGAGTCTCTCGATTTGTCTTGTGTTCCGCTTTTGGTCTTGGCTTAACCCATGGATTAGTTCACCAAAATTCATTTGAAAGTAGTAACGCACAAGGGTAGTAAACTGGTTCACTAAGCTAAACGAAATTCTTTATTGGCTTGACGTGTTTCGTTATATACACATATCATTTTCAAAGGCTACCAGTTTTGGCTAAGGAATAAGATACAGGGTTATATAGACGTGGTAAGCTGCATTAACATTTATACGAACACATTTATAAGAAATGGGATTTATCTGAATACAAGATATATGTACATGCAAATGGTTGAGACTCTATAACGGTTACAGGATTATGATGGGGAGTAATTATTATTAGGGGCTGGCGGACTGGAGGATGGTACGATCAATTGCGAATTTGCTTGGGTATTAAATTTTGGTTGCTTATCTTTGATGTATATGGCTTCTAATATAAGCAATTGTCGTCGGTTTGGAGCGTGTGCTAAGGTTTCAGTATTCTCTTCAAGCGACTTCCGGTCCAATTGTTTTCCGTGCTTTTCCAACCTATCTGTCTTGGGGGGCACCGTTGCTCAAGTGGTAGGTCATTCTTCGTGTTAGCTTTGTTTCGGTCATTCCGATATAAGAATGAGGTTGGAGTTCATATTCTCCTATTTTACAAGTATATTCATATATCAGGTGACTTCTTTGCTTGGATGTTAGATTTGGTCCTGGGTTGTTTCTCATCTGTTTTGTAGGCTGCACTCATAATGTTCTTGTAGTAGAGTTTAATGATATTCATTTCTGCTTGTTAATTGGTACTGTCATTAGGTGACATATACCGTTTTTCCATTTGTTTGCGGATAGCGGCGTGTATGTCTTCGTTTGTGAACCCATTGTTTCCGAGTACTTGTATAGAAGGCTCAAGTTCTTGGTGTGTATCTTTCCATGTTGAGCAGTGGGTGAACGCGCGGTTGGTTGATATATGCATTTATTACGCTTTTTTTGTAAAGTTTAGGACATCGTTTTTGCATTCATGCACAGACCTGGATTAATATCTTTGACGTAAACACTGGTAGTTATTTTGTCTTTATGTTTAGTATTAAGAGTATCTAGAAATGGTAATTGGTTATTTTGGCTATTTTCGATTGTATAGTTAAGAGAATAGCAGTTTTTGAATGTTTCTAGTAGTTCTTGCATTTCTTCTTTGGTTTTTACATCTATCTATATATCGTCTATATATCTGCAGTAAATATATGGTTTTGGTGAACTTGAAAAAACTCGCTCTTCCAGTACTCCAAGGGAAGAAACCCATTGCAACGCCATTGGCTTGGTCCATAGAAGGGGGCATCCGCAGTGCAGGTTAAGAGGAGTTCCTTCAAGGCATCTCTTGGTATGCTAAGAGGGAAGGCGTTCGTTTTGGTCGTATACTCATTTTAGGGTTAAATCGATAGTTTCGTGAACAGGTACATTAATAAATAATGATTCTACGTTTACGGAGGCTATGGTACTTTGGGGGATGGTAGAGCAGATTAGGTCAATGAAGTCTGCCAAAGATTTCAGGCTAAGTTTAGTGGGCATGTATGGGGTAAGTATCTTATTTAGTAACTTACAAAGTTCATATGTTGGAGTAGAGATCTGGCTTATTATAGGTCTTAGGGGGTTGACATTTTTATCGGTTTTAACAGTATATATATATATATATAGATTTAGCCAAAAGTGTAGCGCACCCTATGGAATCATTCATATAATATAATCAGACATTTGTGGTAAATTAGTTTTGTAAATATATTTATTTATTTTGATTTATTTTAATATTAAGTTTGATTCCCCTTTTGCTTAAAAAAACCCTCATAATTCTTCATGGAATGGATTTCACCGAATTTTTTCAAAAATTCTGATGCTATCTTTCCCCATACAGTTGTGTTATATTTGTACTTGTGTTACTCCCTACAATTGTTTAATTGGATTTGTCTGTTCTTTGTGGAAGCCACTCCATAGGAGTGATCGCTATTTTTACCAACCAATTCTTGCTGTGGTTGGTTATAAGACGCGTTTTGTTGAAATATAACTTCATTTCTTGGTGTTGCGTGATACAATTTCTTTCTAGAGTGGTTAGATCTAAAACTTGTGACAACATGTTAGTATAAGTTGTGTACTTCATTCTTCCTATGCGAAAAAAATCTTCCTTTTTCCTGAAAAAGCTAAACAGCGCCACAAGAACCTATACCGGTTGACGAAGATAATGAACGCCACTAGCCCCTCGAATGAGAAGGCCCATCCGAAGACGCACCCAATTAATATTAAAGAAGAAAACTAGCAAATAGAAACTAAACCAAACAGACATCCTATTTACCCGATGCTAGAAAAATCGATCTGGCAATTGCAGTGAATAAAAATGCCACAATATCACCCAATCTTCACTACTGAGGACATTTCCACGTGTATCTGGAAAAAGTACTTCAAGTGGCACTTCGATTCATACTTATGGCTGCCCTGTTAGAAAAAAGGGTAAAGCTGAGTCTGTACAAATAACTGCGCTCCAGTACGCTTTATAGCCATCCTAAGTACCAGAAGTCTCCGACCAAGCTTAGGAATTAACATGGCCGCAAGAAACAGACTGGTGGCTCTTGTGCATAATGTGCAAGGATGGGCCAACCATAGACACTAGCTGTACAATATCTGGTTATCTAGACCAGTGTTCTGGTCTAGATAACTAGATATTCAGGTTCGAGTCCTTGCCGAGGTGACTTTTTTCTAGTGGCTTTTCTCGGGGTCCGCTCCTGTTACAATGTAACATTTGCACACACACACACACATTGACACAGATTATATATATATATATATATGTTAAGTGTTTTAACAAAGAAGGTAACTATAGGATAGTTAGATGAAACAGGAAGTCCGCCTCTTACTTTTATAAAAAAAAATCCTTTTCTGTTCACCGGTGTCACCCAATTCTAAGATAGGTTAGGAAAAAGCGTATGCCCACCCGCTGGTCGTAAAAGTAGCAAATAAATAGGCAGTGTTGGAAAGTGACTGTCCTTTCTTAGGTTAGTATTGGTAGACCCACTTAAAAAAACCTGTGAAAACTCCTCCCACGTAATATAGGATTGGGAGACTTCCATTAAATTAGTCAATAGCGCCTCCTAAGTAGTGTCTTATTGGTAAACCCCTTTGAAGATGAGCCTTACCTACTCTATGTAAATCTTATATAAAACCCTTGTAGCCTCTAAATCAGCAGACATCCTTAGCAATTCTTGTCTTTGAAAACGGCTAAAGTCATACAGCTCATTTGGCTCTCCACCACTGCGTGGCACCGGGTCTTCAAAGACGGTGAAGTCGAGTTGCTGTGACCACTTAAGGTCACACGCCTTTCTACTACGATCGAACCCCCTGCAAGAATCATTCTTTAACGTCAGATTGCACCGTGTACTATATATATACAGGGGGCGGCAGAAATACCTCCCACATATTAAACTTTCACCTATGTGTTGCTAATGAACTTATGCAAGTGCCAATGATGTTTTCATTTAGCTAATGACTTACCATTTGGATGAGGGTATCTGAAGAAAAAAATGGTAAGTCATTAGCTAAATAAAAACATCATTGGCACTTGCATAAGTTCATTAGCAACACATAGGTGAAAGTTTAAAATGTGGGAGGTATTTCTGCCGCCCCCTATATATATATATATATATATATATATATATATATATATATATATATATATATATATATATATATATATATATATATATATATATATATATATATATATATGAGAACTTTTTGACTCACCTACGTATATATACTATCTTTATATTTTATCATTTGCACATTAGAATAAGCAAATAAGAACTGTTAGTACTATTCCGAGGCGTTACATTTTTAATAACCATATGATGAAAATTTAAATAGAAAAAAATACTGGTATTATAGTAATCTTTCGTATCTTCTAGAACGTAGAGTACTTTTAATAGAGTACTGCTAGACTTACATCCAGTCCCATTTATTTCTCGCATAAATTGGAAAGTTTGGAGCGGAATAAATTTAAAGGAAACCAAATTTTTTTAAAAAAAGAAGTTAATTATTAAATTAGAAATTAAATTTCGCGAATAAATAAATCAACTTTCGAATAAGGGCGTAATTTTTTTTCTTTTCTCATCGCAAGAGGGGAAAGTACATACATGGAATATTTTACACAGGCGCACATGTAAAGAAGCACATGTGCATGTACACATGTAAATACGCACAGGTACATGAACACATATAAATACCAAGCGTACATGTACATATGTAGAGTAGCGCATGCACATGAACACATGGAAGAGGCAAATGTACATGAACATGCGCATATACGCACGGGTGCATAAACACACGGAAAGACTTTAATGTACATATAGACATGTAAAAATCGCAGGTACGCATGGACACATATAAAGACCCACATGTACATCAAAACATGTAAATAAACAAGGTGTACATCAATACATACAAATACGCACATGGATGTTAAGACGCAAATAAAATGCACATGCGCACACGAAAAGGCATGTCAATACGCACATGTAACGAAGCACATTTTAACGCACATACGTAAATACGTACATGTACATACACTTATTTGCATTTTAGACTTTGCTGTAGTTTATGTAGAAAGAAATTCGAGCATTGGTTTTAAACGGAGCTGACCAACGTGGACATTGCACAGAAAGGATACAAAGTGGTGAAATGAGGGGATGTGAAAATATAGGGGAGGCCACATGAACCCGGGGCACAAAGTGATCTTTATTTCTTGGATATCCGTGTCTACCCCGGGATAGGAAGGGGGGGGGGGGTATTACTTCCGAGTACTTTAGTACTGCACTGAATGGAAGTGACCTCGTTAGTTTTCAATTTCCTTTGTTATCTTAATTAAAGATAAATAGATAGATTAATAGATAGATGAGTCTTTGTATTAAATGTATTAATTATCCGCCAATGGAGTCGAAAAGAGAAGGGAGAAGACGCACAAAGTAATCTCCTCTTTAGGTGTCTCGGGCGCTGTTACTTACATGCAATTTCACTTGCCCCAACTTCACAATTTTCTATGCAATCATCTTTTCCTCCCCCCCCCCTCCCCCCAGGGTGAGGATGCTTTCGTTAGTTATAATTTTTTTAATTAAATAAAATAAATAAAGCGTTTTCATCACTCGTGTGACTGGACTTATGTAATTGTTTTGAGGGGCACCCCTTCCTCCCACTCCATTTACCCCCTCTTTGGTTGGGGAAGTTGTGCATAGTTCACTCAACACCCATAGGGTAGGGGCTATGGACCCGGTGATGGATGCCGACCTTTAAATAAACCGATTATATTCTATCCTTTATTGATCATGAATCAATTAAGAAATTTTACTATTAAATAAATCAATTTGAATTTTACGAAAATAAATTAATTTATTAAAAATTAAATGTCCTTAAATTAATTAATTTGAATTCAACCAAAATAAATAAATTTATTATAAATTAAATGTCTTTAAATAAATCAATTCGAATTTGTCCAAAATAAATAAATTTATTATAAATTAAATGTCCTTAAATAAATAAATTTGAATTTGTCCCAAATAAATACATTTATTATAAATTAAATGTCCTTAAATAAATAAATTTGAATTTGTCCCAAATAAATACATTTATTATAAATTAAAAGTCCATTTTGACAATTCATTCCCTTGGTAAATCCCTCATTTTTCCATTAATAAATGAAATAGACACGAATTCGCTATTAATTAATGAATTTGACTAATTTTAATTAACAAATAAATTCATTTGAAATAATGATGTTATTTCTAGATAAATTAATTCAAAGTGATTTATCACGAGAGATAAATCAATTAGTGATAAGTTATCGAATTAATAAATAAATTAATTTAAAAAAAAAAGTCAGGATGAAAATGAATAAATGAGACATTTGTGTCCTTTATTCTGTGGGACATTATTCGGGTATTCGCCCGACGCCGTGACCAAAGCCTCTCCCCCGCTCCCCAAACCCCACAATGCCGCCGGCCCCTCCCACAATCTCAAAATGCCTCCCGCTCCTACAATTCCCCAAATCACTCCCACAATGCATCCCCCTCCCATAATCCCACAATGCCTCCCCATCCCACACTCCCAAAATGCCCTTCTTCACAGTGAACAATCCACTCTTTCACCTGGAGCAACAAAGGTAGGAAGGACACCGCGACTATCGCCATCTCTCTCTGTTACTTCCCACACCAACCAACACTACTACAATTAACGAAAACGATAATAATACAAATAGATGGAAAAATCGGTCATTGACATTCTTTTTTGTTTTTTTCACTTTCGCAGTTGAGAAAACAGAGAAAGTGAGAACTATGGAGGAGGAGTCGGTGAGAAAAAGAGAAAGGAGTCGACGAGACAAAGAAGATACAAGCCGGCACCAACGCCGCCTCTCGATAGATAGTCCGATAGATAGATCAAGAGGGAGAGGGTGCAGGAGGGCGGTGTACGATTGAAAAAATGAGGGAGAGAAATAGAATGAGTGAGAGAGAAAAAAAAAGAATAAGCGAGATAAAATAAGTCAGATAAAGAGAATGAGAGAGCGAATGAGTGGGAGAAATAGAATAAGAGAGAGAGAATGAGAATAAGGGAGAGAGAGATAGAATGAGTCAGAAGAGAGAGTGAGAATGAGTAAGAGAAATATAATGAGGGAGAGAGAGAATGAGTCAGAGAGAGAGAGAATGAGTAAGAGAAATATAATGAGGGAGAGAGAGAATGAGAATATGGGAGAGAGAGAGAGAATGAGTCAGAGAGAGAGAGAGCGAGAGAGAGAGAGAGAGAGAGCTTGAAAAGGGGATAAGTACGAGAAGCGGAAACCCCACACGAGGTCACACATTACTGGGGGAGGGGAACCATTTATACAAAATCATGGGGGGGAGGAGGGAGTTGCTAAGAGCAACCCTTAACTGGGCCATTAGCATCAAAGCAGAAAAATGAAAGCAAAGACTACTACTCCTTTAGTAATATTATTATTATTATTATTATTATTAGTCTTGCAAACATTTAATAATAATAATAAAGTATTACAGGTCAAGGAAAGAAGCAGACGCTTAGATAGGTGGACGCCATTGTAACCCTCCCTTCCGCTTTCCTTGTCCTCCTTTTTCGCTTTCTTCCTTCTCCCTCTCCTCTCCCTTCCTGTCCCGCCTCCTTCCCCTTCCCCCCACCTTCAGCCCCCCTCCTCAATGGCAACAAGCGGAAGGAGGGTGAGCGATAATTGCGATACACCTGTTGGAGATTTAGGATGTGCGTGTGGAAGTTAGACAGACATATGCTACTCCTACATCTCTCTCTCTCTATATATACATCTTTTTTATAATGGATGAAGGATGTTTGAGTAGTAGTTGATGTTTTTATGTCAAGGTACTAAAGTCTCAAATAGGTTTGGGGCAATTTTTGGACTTTCATAATTTTAATTGTAATATTTAATTGTAATATTTAGTTGATTAAGTGAGAGACTTTCGAAAGGTAAAATACTGAGTTATATTAAATGATTAAAGCTCAGTAGCTAAGGTTTCCCATCAATGGTATTCCTTAGGGGTTTATTTTGGGTCCATATTCGTTTAACATGTTATAGGATTTAGATGTGAATTTGGAAAAGAAATCCCAACTCGCAGGTGGTATTAAGTTAAGAATTGCTGTATGGTAAACAGTAGAAAAGGATATTAGCAAATACAGAAAGTCCTGGATAGATTGGAACCTTGGACATTCGATTGAAACGGGGGATTAAAATTTTGAAAAGTATAAAATGATGCGTGTAAATAGAAAGTTATAGAATGGAATTGTTTTGGTTGAATTCGACAAAATAAGGAACTGATTTAAGAGATAATAAATAATAAATTTAAGAAGCTAAAATTGTCCATAGAGATTATAATGGGAAATGTAAAGAATTCTCTACATATTATACAATTCTCAAGTTAGACCTTGAATATAGATAGACGGATGGCTCTTCAATATTCTCGAAATTTAAATCTTTTTAAATGGTTCACAGATGAACTGAAAAAAGTTTCTGAATTATCTACTATGCATGAATGGTAGTTAATAGTACTTCATTCGCTTAAAACTATAGACTGAAGACAAATGTTTGGCCGATTATGAAATGATTTATTGGACATATGAGGTGAAAATATATAGTAGAAGATGTAAATAGTAAGAGAGTACAGTGGTGAACATGGTTGAAATCATAGTGTAGATGAGAGAGGGGATGTAGGAGATGCAAGTGGAAAAGATCCCCGGCGAAAGGGTATCTTTGGCTTGTACTGCTTTTATTCTGTATGTTAAGTTTTGTGTGACGTAGAGTCATAAGTGAGGGGTCTATACAGCTAATGGTTATTGCCCCCCTCTTCAATGGGGTTCGAGGTTGCAATTTAGATTAATTTGACGTCTCTTAAATTAATATTGAACTGTCAATTTTGTTACAGGTGTTTATATCTAAATTTAACTATTTCGAAACAGGCGTGGAACCGAGAAGGGAGGGGGAGAGCTAGGAACGCCCCAAAACAATCTGATCCGTTTGTGTTTATATTCCATCTTTTTAGGCCATACTTGTATTCTGCTATTCAGAGGGAGCTATGTAATAATATAGAATCTATAAAAACCGTTTTTTAATACGTTGCGATCGAATGTATCTTATATGATACATGTATAAACTAGAGGTAAATCTCAAAAATAATTATTAAATTCAGTATTATACCTTTACTGACGTCTCCAAACTACAATTCATAATTTTCTGATGTGTGGAAAAAAAATCGCATCTGGAAGAGTTCGTGCTCACTTCTTTGTGAGATGCTCTTATTTATTATCAATACTGTCTATTATAACCCTTATTATTGATTAATACCCCTTTCTCAGACTACTCAGAGGGATGAATTTAGGTTAAACCCCCAGGCAAATTTCTATTCTGGATCCGCAACTGTTTTGAACGATACATAGGATGTAAAGGCGAAGAACTTTATAAGCCTTACAAACCTTTGCCTTGTATTATTTATTTAGGTCTTTAAATTGTAGCATTTTTCACATTACCACTGATATCAGGGAATCGCTATAAACTACTACTATTACTACTAATAATAAGAAGAGAGCAAAGAACCACCTCTGAAGGCACTCCATTTCCTAAGAGTAGCAGGGCACAAGTGTAGAGAGACCTTGGTTTCTGAAAGGGTCCTTTCAATAAATCTCCGCCCAACATCACAAAGTGGCCTAACCTTACCTACTCCAACAAAACCTGAATCGTTCGCATTTGCCTGTTTATATGGTAGTATAGACTACCATTAATAGGATGCTTGCCAAGTTCTAAAGGTTTGAATGATCGAAAATCGAGAAATTCTTCTCAAAGTTAATATTCTGTGTTGGGTTCTTGTTTTTTTGAGTCAGGCATAAAATTGCTTCAGCAATGCTAGGAATCAATTTCAGGGTGTTCTATCTGAGCGACGTCTTTCCTTTCCTACCTTAATAACACTGGCAAGTTTCCATAAATTGTGAATTACCACTTGGTAATTTTTTCTTCAGGAAATACACAGGTTATTGGAGTGGTATTAAAGTCCGGAGAGTTTTCAAGCGACGGATCCATATTTTAAGGCGTTAAGATCCAAGGCACTTTGCTGCTTCCTTTGTTCCATTATATTGGAATTGAAGGAGGGAGGGGTTGAGTTATCAGAGAATGGATTGTGGGTATTTGGTCAAATTTGCTTTTGAAGGTTTTTCGAAATCCTTTATTTTCTATAGATGTTCTTAAGAAAAACTATAGAATTATAGAATCAAGACCAATAAAGACTTAACTCCACCCTATGGTTAGAATAATTAAGAAAGGTAATGAGGTTTCTAGAGAAACTTCAGAGTTAAAAAACAAATCACAAGTTAATGCTATGATTTTATTACATGTATTTAAATATGGGTGTTTTAACAATCAAATAGGTGTTTTTCCAATTTATTTTTAAACATGATTGACGTACTTCGAACTACATTAACTGGAAGCATCCTTATAGTAAGATGGTTTTAAGATGCTTTGGTATTGGCGTTCGTATTCTCTTCCTTTGACCTTGACCTCTCTCTCTCCTCCGACCTCCAAAATTCATCAAAGAAAATAACTATCATTCTTTGGACGTCTAACATCTGTAGTTTGTAGAGAATGTCAGAAATGTCCTTGATCTTTGTCTGGGTGTATACCTCTCGTTTTGCGGCACTCTTAGGCTCAAGGTCACTGTCCAAAAATAGGTGCTTTTGCACGTTGATAGCACTTACAAGCACCAGCTGCCAATAAGTACTAGCTCGACACTGGTAGACAGTAGTAGCGGACCGAAGCCTGAATTTTTCCAAGATAGAACGCTGAGTAAAATTTATTTTAACATTTTTTTAAGGGTTTCCTTTATATTGTATTTAAACATGAGTCCATGTTTTTTTTTTTTGTATTCCTTTAATAAAGAAGTTACAAAAAAGAAGTGGTGTTTTCTGATTTCCTAATTCGTTCAGAGATGGAAATTCCTCGATCAGTAGTGTCCAACGATCGCTATGACAGAATTACTACTCCTACTTGGACACAACTTACTGAACTCTTTTTTTAACTTTTCAGGAGTGATACTCGAGAACATCTTCTGCTTTATGTTCAACACAAGTGAATGTACTGAAACTTTCTCCCTTTTTAACTTTCCAGAAGTGATATTCCAGAACATCTTCTGCTTTATTTTCAACACAAGTGAATGTACTGAAACTTTCTCCCTTTTTAACTTTCCAGAAGCGATATTCCAGAACATCTTCTGCTTTATTTCCAACACAAGTGAATGTACTGAAACCTTCTCCCTTTTTAACTTTCCAGAACATTTTCTTTTCACTGTGATTCAGACGTTCTTTGGTAGCGACCATTGTTACCAAAAGAAAACAATGAAGTCAAATTTTTCACGTCATTGACCAGCGTTCTGGATGCAAATTTCCTGGAAAACGCTCGTGTGGAGTCCATTTACTCGTTTTTAACGAAGTTAATGAAGTAATATAGCGCGTTTAATTAGTCAATTAATTTTATGTCATGGTAATAATAATAAAAAATACCGAAAATTATATTTTTTTCTAGAATAAACTGCTCCAAATTCATATTCAATGTTTCCTCTATTCAACGATACACACATTAAATTAGACGCTAAAAGAGAGACTTAAACGAAATATCTATGTATAAATGTGTGGAAATTTAGCATTGCCAAACCTTGTGGCTATGAATATACAAACCCTTGTGCATTCCATCTTCATGAAGAGGCCTTCATTAATTAATCAAGAAAAGAGGCTTTGTGCCTCATGACGTCTGTAAGGCGCCAGCCAATTTGACAAATAATCTCATCTCTCTCAAAGGGAAGAAGAATAAATACGTACAAATACATAGTGCATGCACGCGTACATACATACTTTACACGAACAGAGTACATCCATACGTACTTACATATATACAAAAGGCCGTACATATACATACATACAGCCGGAATATAGAGTAAAATAAGACCGAATAAACACACAAAGTCCATGGAAATATAATCCCGCTCTAAATTTAGAGCTCCCCCACTTCGCCTGTTTGTTTTTTTCTCTCCTTCCTTACTCTCTCTCTCTCTCTCTCTCTCCCTCTCAGTAACTCCTTTCTCTCTCTTCCCCCTAATCTCTCTTTCTCCCCTTCCTTCCCCCCTTTACCCCGTCTCCCCATCGGTCCCATTCCCTACCTCTTCTCTCTCCGTATATCTCCTCTCTCTCTCTCTCTTTCTTTACGAACTTTGGGGTCAAAACAATGGAGCAGATGCCCTGGTTGTTTTCGCCTTCTTAATAATAAGAAATCAATAATAATAAATAATAACTATAATAAAGATAAGTTAGCTATAATAATAACAATAATTAAAATAATAATAATTATATTAACAAGATAGTAATTGCGATCGAAGTAAAAATAAAATAGCTATGATAATAACAATAATTAAAATAATAATATTAAGAAGATAGTAATTGCGATCGAAGTAAAATAAAAAACCCGTTTGATCGAAAATCCCCGCATGATTCACGAGGAATAAGCGAGAAAGGCACGCGGTCTGGTTTCTGGCCTAAAATATCCTGTTTTAGACGTCAGCCATTTCCTGGGCGAGGTTTTAGCGCCTCTCGGCAATGACTCAAAGGAGCCGCCCGTTCAAGGGAAATAACGTATAGCTGGTGCTTGTGGTTAATAAATGTGTGCAAGCGCTCTTGTGTTCTCGTGGTAGAGGATTCAATGACTTTTTTTTTTATTTTAGGCGTTGCTACCAACGAAACGGCCACACCGGAATGTAGAGTTAGTTTTACGGCCATCCAAATTCCCTAGACATATCGATATGACGGGTAGATAATGTGACGCTTCTCTTGAATGAATGTGAGGAGGCTTTATTACATGAGGGCTTTGCTTGCCTTCTCGTCTTCATTTGCCTACACCTTGCAGCAAAGAGAGAACTGAGGCGTGTCTTTCGCTGCCAGTACACAGTCTCGCTCTCACTACGACTCTTACCGTGCCTCCTCGCAGCCATGGTAACTTGGTGCGATCCAGGTTAAATCCTCCGTGGTGGAACGGGTTCAGAACAGCAGTGGGCCCCAGTGCTACCACCCAAACCATTCACCCACTTTAACATGCGGGTAAACTTTTATAGAAAATGTCTTCGTCGTATCATGGAAAAAAACGAGCCCATTGGCTCATACAAATGTCACTGGCACACTATCAAGTTATCAGACCATCAACTTCCCATACAAATCCCGTAGCTCTCACAAGATCAATGCTCAGTAGTGAGAGAGAAAAAGGAGATACAATGCCTCGAGACCTGCAACCGCCAGCCAGAAACAGCATGTTGATGACCGTGTTGACTTTGGCGTTCATTTATCCATAGAGCGGAAACAACTTGAGGCGCCAATGAACGAAAGGTCAGCTGCAAAACGAGTCCGTTGACTCCTACGATCGCAAGCTGAAGGAATTGTCCCTCGTGGTGCGCAGAATTCATGCCACCCATGCGACAAGATCCGCCCCTTCCGGATTGGAATTTAAAGCGATCAAAGGTGGCACCAAAGACCCCACTACATAACGTCACTTTGTGATGTTACATGTAAAAACATCATCGATCGATGGACTAATTAATGCTAAAGAGGGAGGTGGCATGTAGGTAGATGAATATAAGTGTAGGTAGGTAGATAGCTACGTAGTTTGATAGGAAAAGGGTAAAAATAGAAAATATAAATATGTACGTAAAACTGTTCCCACGAAACTAAATTGATCATTTTGGTAACTCTCTAAGAGAAATCTAATAATTAGGAGCACACGGAACATTTGAAGTTCGTATTTATGATTTTTTGTACGTATTTTTAGGTTCTTAGGCGCTCGTCATCCACAATTACTTCCTTTTTCTAGTTTTTCATAATATTATTTTCTTTGTCTTCTCTCTCGAACCAAAGGAGGATACTAAAATGAGGGTAATTATGTTTGTCAGCCATTTTCCCATAATTAGGATTCAATTCGATTTAAATATAATTTCAGAGCTAGTTTCAGAATTTGTCGCTCCTATGTCTTTTCTAGAATGCCACATCGAACACCTACGACGGACATTCTGAGTGCGTTTTCTCTCTTTGCTGGCAAGAATAAAATAACGCCTCTTACCGCTTGAAAGAACTTTGCTTGAGGCTGACATGAGACATTTATATTAAGATTTCTCTAAGTCTGATTACAGGTCGCCTTGCCTCCTTTGCAAATTTACACTACCTTCTCTTTTCACCACTCTTATTTCGTTCTATCTATACCACACATGCTATGTTCCCCCTCCAAACACGCACACATACACTAATTGGTAATTAGGATTTCTCTAATTTAAGGTACCTAATTCCATCCTAATTCTTTAAGGAGAAAACTCGATCCTTGTCTGTAAGGATTTGAGGGCTGGTCTCCCGCTCTGCGGTTAGGCGAAATATCCTTATTGGTTTCGTTATGCTCTCATTTCTTTGCATATGGGAACCCAAATTGTAAGTTTAACCCCTTAGGGGTTGGGTGTGTGTGTAGGGATTTGATTTAAACCACATTTTTATGCTTAACTAAAAGTAGGGGTATATTTGAATATTGATTGTATACACAGGTTATGAAGGGTACAAAGCTAAGAATCCGGTGTCTAACCATCGTAGGTTATAAGCCGATAAATTTCCCTACTCATTTGAGCTTCATTTTTAGGAAACTCGAATTGTCATTGAGTTTCATTTTTTGGAAACTCAGATTGTCATTGAGTTTCAATTTTTGGAAACTCAGATTGTACTGAGTTTCATTTTTTGGAAACTCAGATTATCATTGAGATTCATTTTTTGGAAACTCAGATTGTCATTGAGATTCATTTTTAGAAATCTCCTTTGAACAGACCCCCGTTCCCGACCCTAATGCAGGGTTGACGAGATTTATTATTGTTTATTTATATTTGCTGGTTGAATATAGACTAATGCTCTCGTTGGTAACCAATTTCTATCTCAGAAATTCTACGAAACCTTTTGTTTACTTAATTTTGTTTACTTAATTTTGCTGACGTAGGCGTGCATGTTGTTTGTGGCTCCTCGTTTGTGGCTCCTTGTTTGTGGCTCCCGAGGTGGTTTGTAGAATTTGCCCATCCTCTAATCAAACATTTCCAAAATTTCCCAGAATTCCAAAACGAGACGAGGTAAGAGAATCGAGCGTTGTGATTGTACCGAACGTCTCTAACAGAGGTGTGCAAACTGCGGCCCGCGAAGGCTATTCATATGGCCCGCGTGTTTTATTTCAGAATTAGACAAAATATTGAAAATTAATTATTGAACATTTTGCCAAAATCTCACCTTAAACGCGAATTATGTCAACTTTTGGAACCCCTTGGAAATTTTAATGGTTTGTGTTCACTCCAAAACTCACTTCATATAGGTGTAGTTTGATATTTTCGGTCATTATTTAAGTTTGGCAATATTGCATATTGCGTTAATAAATAATTGTAAATCGTGGTTCGGATTCCACGTTAAACTGTGGGTCTCCATTCTGATACAAGTCTGGAAACGGTTTAAAAGAAGAGCAAAACGTTGCAAAAAAATTACCCTTAGATGTTAATGTGTAGCTAAATCTAGGACTATGTTGTATATGCAAACAATTGCACAAAGGTAATTGCAATTAACTTATATGTATTCGAAATTTGCATCTAACTGTTTACATGAGCTTCAATATGGCCCGCAAAGCTTTACATATGCTTTAATTTGACCCTGTGCTTACAATTAATACCCATCCATGGTTTATAAGGTCGTGCCCCTGGGGTAAGCAGTATCTCCTCCAGTAGGGTTGGGGCTGATAACCTGGTCATCAACGATTTGTATTCATAATAAAGGTGAAAACTCGGATGAAAACTCATCTTAAATGCACCGGTCTCTCTAGATCTCTAGACAACAAACAATAGCTTGGGGTTGTGTTTTGGGCGACTGCACCACTAACGCCTCTACTGAAGAACATCTTCAGAAAAAACACAAACACTCCTCAAAAGCGGGGTAAGCACTAGTAAAATTGAGTTTATTTTATTATTAAAAATAGCACATCTTCTCACTTTCGCATGGTGCATCTTAAAATACGATAAAAACTATTTTAAAAGTTTGAATGAAATATACAGGGATTGGAAAAAAATAATGGAAACATTAACTAATGCCCCCCCCCCCCAAGTTTTAAAAAGTTATTTAAAATGCCTGAAAATGACGTTGGACACATATTGGTCTCCCTAATTCACAGGTCTTGCCATAATCAAGTTTTTTTTGTGTAAATTGTAGTAAAAACGAGGGGATATATTCCCTCTAAAAAGCGTCAACGAAGGAGCTAGAGCAGGTTTCACCCGAAACCAGTTAAATTCGTATAGATACAGCACATAGCTGTATGAATCGATTGGTCGGCGTATTGAATCTATTTATACTGCTAAGGGGGAGGGGGACTCAAATCAGTAATTTAATTAATGTTTCTATTATTTTGTCCAACCCCTGTATGTATTTTTCACCAATTTTCGTACACTTTCTTTTCCTTTCGTCTATAATAATGAAATCCTTCCTATTTGGCTGAAAAAAAAAAATAGTGTACGATATTCGACTAACTCGCACTCGGCTTAAATTCATAAAAATGCCCCTTCCCCCTCTAGGGCGGACCCCCTCCCTCCACAAGTACGCCAGTAATGCTTATTGATAAACATACAAAAATATCCCTTAGATATTTTTGCCACCAGACAGATTTTCCCTATCGAGCCCTAAAGATCCCTCCGTAACCCCAACCGGATCCGTGGGACAAATGATTTCCACGTTGGTTGTCAACGTGACGACATATTTTCGACCATCGGAAAGTGTACGCAGGTGAGGATTTCAAACATTTTTGCCCTATAGATATATTTCCTAACTACATTTTCATCCATTCTTCTTCCACACACTTCACAGCCCGTGCTTATGACCTTGCTAATGCGTGCGGCTCTTCCGGCCTTCAGATGTCCAAACGTAGGGACACTTCATGGTAATTAACGCCCTGCAACCAGCGTTCCATAACAACACATCTCTTCACGTAAACCACTAAGAATGGTTGTCAAGGGCAACGCTAGAAAGGGGATTCAGGGTTATTTCATGTGTATGTGGGAAGGGAGGAGATACGCATACACATGTAGAAAAGTGATATAATTGACGTGGATAAAATGTGCCCTTCTGCACAACCAAACAGGTTCTTTCAATGGTTAAGTTAAGCTACCGTGGGGCTTAATTGCAGTTGGTTCGGGACCGTAAGAGCCTGGTTAGATATTCGCTGAGGTGCGAAGTTAAATGGATCTTCAACTTCTTAAGGCAACCACGTTACGTGATGGTGTCATCACACGCTAAACCCATTTTAGTATCTATTTGTCACACAGTATTTTAAACGTTCATTACACTATGGAACAAAATTTCGCTATTTTCTTGTTCTTGGGTTAAAAGTGTTATTTCCCAGTTGTTTGTAACTAAAGTAAATGAAAAAAGTATTTTCATTCGAAAACTTCGCTTTTGTAGGTAGGGATTGTCAAAGTCAAATGCTGAGCTTTTGATTTCCACGCTCAAAGAGTTGGATTTGCTGGATGAAAATGTCTAAGAGACAAGCGAATGAAACGTCCTAAATTTTTCTCTAGATTCTTTACTTATCAAACTGGGTTTTGATACTACAATGATGTATCTAATCTGCTTGATGCAATTGGAATTACATGTAATCCAGATGAGTGGAAGCTCTTTATTGACAGGTCCTCAAGAAACATTAAAGCTGTATTTCTCCATAATTGGAATAAACGTCCATCCCTTTCCATGGTCTATTCAGTATATCTCAAGGATAACTACAACAATGTCAAGATCCTGCAACAAGCTTAGAATTATAAGGAAGATGGCTGTGAATTGAGACTTCAAAATGACAGAACTTTTGATGGGTCTCCAGGGAGGTTTTACCAAGTTTTCATGTCATCTCTCTCTTTGGGACAGTAGGGATATCACAACGCATTACCACAAGAAGCACTGGCCATAAAGGACAGAGTTCCCTGTTGGAGAGCTTAATTTCAAGCCAGAGCAATTGATACACTCTCAAAAGGTGTTGTTCTCACCACTATATTTAAAACGAGGTCTCATAAGGCAGTTTGTTAGAGCTCTTAACAAAGAGTCTGCATCTTTCAAGTACGTTCAAATTTTTTTTCCCCAAACTCTCTTAGGCAAAGGTGAAAGCTGGTGTCTTTGTTGGACCACAAACCATGAATATCATAGAGTTTCAGAATTCCATATAAAGTTAGTAAAAACGAAAATGAAGCGTGGAAGAGTTTTGTTAAGTTGTGTCAGGGCCCTGGGGAACCACAAGACTGACAATTATGTATAGCTGGTTGAGAACTTCGTGAAAAACTATGGCCAAATTGGTTGCAGGATGTCCCTGAAGGTGCACATCCTTGATGATCATCTTGCCAAGTTCAACGAGAATATGGGGGCATATTCAGAGGAGTAAGGAGAGCGCTTCCATCAAGATATATTAAACTTTGAACATAGATATCAAGGAGTAGACAATGAAAACATAATGGGAGACTATATTTAGGGGCTTGTACGGGAAAATGATTTACATTACAAACGGAAATTGAGGAAAACTGTTCACTTCTATTTTTTTTTTTTACATATTTCCAGGTAAAATTTCAATAAAATTGTGTAAATTTAAGTGTTTGAGTTTTCAGCCCTATAATGGATGAAAAACAAGTTTTATCTATTTTTGGTAAATATTTCATTATACAAACCACAAAAGCAAAGTTTAAAACAAATAATGGCTATATTTATTTATTCTTTTTGGTGGAGAGGCAATAAAAGGGGTTGGAGAGTAGCACTTACTGGCCATGAAAAAATTATTACATAGTGTTATTTTATGTTGGTTTTGTACTAGGTTAGGTTGGGTTTAAGTTTGAACCACAGTGATTATCTAAATACAAAATAGCCCAAGACTACTAATTCAAGTAAATTAATCCTGCTTTTCTATAAACATGCATTGTCTATCTTCATTTTACTCACTTTTATTTATCTTTCTTGTACGTAATATTCAACTCTATGCCTTTGCCGTGACCTCATTATTACCTGGAAGCCTATCCCCCATTTTGCTCTCTATCTCCCCACCCCTCCCCTCTCATTATCCTTGTTAATCGTGAGCGCCCTTCAAGCTACAGCACTACTGATGATTCTCTTTCAATATATATATATATATATATATATATATATATATATATATATATATATATATACAAGATGTCCCAGAAAAAAGTTAACCGTACTTTGAATTAATATAACTCAAAACCTATTAGAGAACTTTGAGTCCTACAAAACAAAACAAATTTAACAACTATTTATCTGTCGATTCTGCAAATTTCATTAAATTCCCTTTTACGATATTGATACACTAATGGGTTTAGTGGAGTCTATCAAAATTATGTTTGCGCAAGGAGGTAAAATAATGAAACTTCGAAGTTTAAAATCAACAAATATATTTAAATCTATCTTTAACAAAAACACCTCTTCATATGGGTAATACAAATTCATTTTTTAATTTTCTAAGCACCGTTTCCTTCCACATGTCCTCCATTTCTTTCCAAGCACATTTGCGCCTTTCATAAGATCATAAGATGATTTAAAGTGAGATCACAGAGGCCTCCAGGGCCCTTCCAAGTGATGTCACTGCGAACAATAGTACTTAGATCAATTTACATCTGATTTTTTATGCATGTCATATTAAATATGCGAGCAAGTCAGGAATATCAGAAGTATAGCCAAAGAATTGGCACTTCCTTGTTATATGAATAATTATTATCAATACAAATAGTATATATCGTCAAAATAAGTACTAACTATACATAAATTATACAAATTCATATATATACCCACACATATATAAGTGGTCCTTATTATACAAGGCCTTTACTGTCCATATATTTATCCAGCTTCAATTTAAAGGACTTCAAGGTTGCTGAATCTACAATTGTTTCTGGCAACTCGTTCCAAAGATTTACAATACGATTCCTGAACGAGTGTTTACCAATGTCGCTATTACAGTGGATTTTCTTTAATTTGAAGTAGTGGCCTCGAGTTCTATTGTCATTATCAAAATTGAAAAAGTTGGATAATCTTACTTTATCCATACCTGTTATCATTTTGTAAACCTCTATTAAATCACCTCTTACGATCCGCCTTCTCACTGAGAACATTCCCAGTTTCTGCAGTCTTACAAAGTAAGGGAGTTTATGCAAACTAGGTATCAATTTGGTTGCTCTACGCTGTACACCCTCCAACATATCAAGGTCACGCTCATAGTGCGGTGACCATGCCTGAATGCAATATTCTATATGTGGACGAACATATGAGGTATACAATTTTTTAATGACCTCCTTTGATCGCATTGATTGAACAACTTTTTTGATTAACTTGTGATTTTCCTTAAGTCTATTGACTTCACGTGTGATACTATCTCTTAACTGGTTGATGTTTTGTGGTGGGGTAGAAGACACTTTATTCTTTAGTTATCCCCATAAGAAATAATCTCGCGGTGTTAAGTCAGGGGTTCTTGGGGGCCATTCAATTGCATGATTTAGCGCGACAATGCAGTTGTCAAACGTTTCTCTTAGTTTTGTTCTTACAGCAAGCAGTCTATGAGCTGGTGCGCCGTCCTGAATCCACCAAAGTCTATTGAATTGATTGCCGTAAATCTGGCGGAGTTCCGGGAAGATCCTTTCGTGGATCATGCTCAGGTAGGCAGCACCATTCAAGTTATTCTCGTAAAACAATGGGCCGACAAGATAGCCATTCCCGCATATTCCGATCCACAGAGACACTTTGTGCTGACAAATACGTGTGTCAAAGTTGAATGCTGGGTGGTGGTGCATCGGCGCATATTGCCGAATGTTATGGCTATTTACCTTTCCATTCATGAAAAAGGCTGCCTCTTCACCAATCACAATGTTTTCCAAGAAACGAGCAGGTTTATGGAGAAGCCATTCGACAAATTGTCTACGACGAGGAAAATCAGTTTCATGCATCTTATAGGGATGCCATTTTAAGTCATGTTTAATAATGCGGTTAAATGATGACTTTGACCATTGTAATCCATTCTTTCTGACTGATACATGTCGATTTTGGAGAAGCGTCATCTGAACATTTTCGATATTTTCTGTTGTTCTTATGGTTCTCATACGACCCGAACGACCTTTATTTAGATTTAAGCATGTTCCTTCATGTTTGTATTTGCGAACGTTTTTCCAAAGTGTGGGCTTGCTTGGTGGGTGCCTATCTGGAAAACGTTGATCAAATGAATCTGGTACTTGTTTAATACTCCTAGTCTTAATAAAGTTTGTGACTACAAATACGCGTTGATCTTTTGTTAACTGCATGATTAAAAAGGTTCTATGGAAGTAAACTTTTACACAGAAACGCTTTGATTTGCTTAGTAAGCAATAATGAAGAGACCATACCACAGCGTGGCTGATAAACCACTGTAAAATGGCCTAGGCTTTGCTTGAAGAATCGTATAGTGACCTAGGCTACCTAGGCCCCCTACGCTTCTCTTGAGAGTGCACGGTGGCCTAGCCTTCCTAGGCTTCGTTCATTATTTTACTTCCTTGCGCAAACATATTTTTGATAGGCTCCACTAAACCCATTAGTGTATCAAAATCATAAAAGGGAATTTAATGAAATTCCCAGAATCGCCAGATAAATAGTTGTTAAATAAAACATCTTCTGCCGGACCAAAAAATCTCTAATAGGTTTTGAGTTATACTAATTCAAAAGTACGGTTAACTTTTTTCTGGGACACCCGGAATATATATTTATATATATATATATATATATATATATATATATATATATATATATATATATATATATATATATATATATATATATATATATATAAGCCAAGACTTCGCTATTTGTTTAAACATCCCCTTGATCCCCTAAAAAGAAAGAAAATACCTAAATACAGAATAAATTTTAAAAATTCAAAAGATTTTTATTTATTTACTTCATATATATATTTGTATATTTAGATAGGAGTTTCTCTTTTATGCATGTTTTATTAAAGACCAGGTCCAGATGAGCTTTAATTAACTTTTTCTTTGCTTTTCTAATTTTCTTATTATACTCTTTACGCCTTGCGAAAGGATATGAATAAGGGTTCCAATATTCATAATTTATTTATTATTGGCCAGAGGTACCTTTTGACTATATATATATATATATATATATATATATATATATATATATGTATATATCATCACTAACTCTAGTATTTGAATAATAATTTCATCTTAGTTTGGTTATGACTTATGTTTTTTATCAAAGTTATTTCTAATAATTCTTTTATAATATCAAAAAACAAAATGGTGAAGTTCAGAAATAAATATAAGTATCGAAATTTTGTGAAATTTTTATATATCTTCTTCCATAACTCTATATTTTAGCAACGTGATATTTTGAAAGGGGGGAAATTTAGTTTATTTTTCCTTTTTAAAATTATTATAATTGGCAAAGTTCAGAAAATTATAAAAATTTAACCATGGTTGATTTTTTTCAGATTTTAAATTTTATCTTAGTAGCGAAACGCAAGTGGCGAAGCCATTGCCTGGTATATATTAAGAACGGGATTTTTTCCTCTTGGTTTGGATGTCCTCCCCCGTCGTCATAGTGACCAGCTCTATCCCCGTCGTCATGGTAAACCCTCTAACCCCTGTTGTCATGGCAACCACCTCTAACTCCGTCATCATCGTAACCAGTCACCCCGTCGTCTTGGTGATCACCTCTAACCACCTGTCGTCATGGTAACTACTTCTACCCCCGTCGTCATGGTAACCACCCCTACAAAACCTGCTTGTTCAACAAATAACCCAGAAATTAGAATTATGTGACCAACCTTATTAGGATTGCCTATCGCCTCTAATTTTTTGGCTTAGCCACTAATTTTCATTTTTTGGGGGCTTGTCAAAATAATACTTCTGCTTTATATATTTTTCTCTCTCTCATCTTTTCTCTCATTAATAAAAAAAGAAAAAAAAAAGTAACGGCTGATATATACCTATGAAGTGTAGTGATGGAGCATGTAAGAAGCGACACCGAAATCCAGAGAAGGATAAAAATAGCAAAGATGGAAATCGGAAATATTAAAAATATATTAGCGAAGAGGAAGTTAGCGATAAAGACGAGGAAAAGTTGAATAAAGACTCACGTGTGGTCCATTTTGCTGTATGGAGTGGAAAACTGGACATTGTTATGGCGAAGAGATTGGAGGCGATGGAGATGTGGTGCTGGAGAAGGATGATGAAGAACGAACGAAGAAGTTTTGCAAATAGTAGGATAGAAGAGAAAATTGATGAAGATGGTGAGACGAAGACAGTTGAGATTCTTTGGTCATGTGATGAGAAGAGAAGGGATGGGAAATTTGGCTGTAACTGGAGTGGTGGAGGGAAGGAGAGGAAGAGGAAGGCCAAGAGAGAAATACATGGATGGACCGGTGAAGTTGATGGGTGGCGAAACGTCGCGCGAGCAGTTCATCAGAGCTACGGACAAAGGAAGATGGAAGTCCTTTGGTTACCGACGTCCTGGAGGATATGGCACA
This sequence comes from Ceratothoa steindachneri, assembly GCA_963969495.1. Classification (NCBI taxonomy): domain Eukaryota; kingdom Metazoa; phylum Arthropoda; class Malacostraca; order Isopoda; family Cymothoidae; genus Ceratothoa; species Ceratothoa steindachneri. Next base: position 51,954,252 of record OZ018334.1, read on the forward strand.
GCGGTAAGGTAAAGTAAGTAAGGTATATAAATAAGGTAAGTAAGGTCATTTGCCTTAGCCTTTATTATTTTTGGACCTATGATTGAAGCCATTTACTTCTAAAACCTGTCTCCTAAATAATTATATATTTTTTTAGCAATTTTTTTCGTAAAAGTGAGTCTTCCTTGACTACTTTTATAGTTCTTATGGGTAGTACTAACATAGGTGGGCGCGATAACGAAAAAATGTATCCCGATAACCGATAAATCGATAACAATAACCTTATCGGCGATAACCGATAATCGATAAGTGGCGATAAATATATCGCTCGATAAGGTTATAACCGATAAATCCAAAATTATAATACAATATTGATTACTGACTATATATAGCGTTATTTTATAATACAATAGTAAAAATATTTGAATACTGTTTCTTAGTTTCTTACCTGGTGGGGCTCTTCTTCATCTCCTCATAGGTTTTGAGGATCCTCCTCCCAGCTCGGACCTACCTATTTCTGCCTCCAAGGCACGCGTGGCTCGCCCCTGTGCTAAACTGGAACCAAAAATTGAAATTATCGATTATCGCTAGTTTGGAACCAAAAGTATCGGCGATACCGATGAATCGATAACGCGGGGGGGGGGGAATATCGGATAACCGATAACCCGATATCGTTATCGCGATAACGCCCACCTATGAGTACTAATATTTTTTTCTATTAGTTCGTAGGGGCTCTTAATGTATTTATAGAATTATATTGAATGAACTTAAAGATAAAAGATGCAAAATTATTATTTTAGGTATACTACCGAAAGGGGGTTCTGGCAGTTGTTTCCGAGACCGATCGCTTTGTGTTAATCTATAAGACTATATTTTAAGAACGGGATTTTTTTATGGCTTGAATAATAATAGATATTTTTTTTCTCGTAATTTAGTTATGACTTACGTATATTTTAAGTTTTATCCAAGTTCATTTCAAGAGTTGCTTAAGAGTTTGAAAAAACAAAAGTTCAGAAAAGAATATGATTATCCAATGTTTTGGAACTTTTTAAAACAAAAGGAATTACAAATGGTAAGTTAAAAAAATTATTAAAATTTAAACATGGCTGTTTTTCTTGGTTTTATTTTTACCTATATTCGAAAGTTTTATCGAAGTTATTTCTAAAATAGTTTTGAAATTTTAATCTTTATCAGGAGGAAAAAGATAACTACTGGTCCCTATAAATGAGTAAAGCAAAATTAAATTATTAGAGAAAATTTAAATGGAGAAAAAAAGAATTGTGAGGATTATTTTTTCCTTATTTAAAACGAATTCCGATGAAGGTTTTTTTCTGGCCTCTTGATAAAAAAAAAATAAGAAGCATCGATATTAAAAAAATAGACCAAGAGTAAATTATTAAGAGATATATGCACTGGAATTTTTTTTAGAAATAATTTTGACCGAAACCACGTTGCTGAAGGCAGATAGACCGTAGGCCATTGACCGAAGGTCTGCCTGCGAAGCGCAAACTCCTTCTGTAAATATGAGTGGCGAAGCCGTTCCCTCTTGTGATTGCTTAAAATTTCTTTCTCAAGAAGAAGCGATACATTTCGTCAATTTTGTAGATTATTTTTACAAACGACGACAGGAGTTTTTTTTATGCCAGATGGAATACATTTAAACGGAGTACGATCTGCAAGATTGAGTAGACTTTTATATAATTTTCTATGCTTTTTATGTCAGAAGAGTGCCGGAGACAATGGATAATTTAACGGAAGATTGTAGTAGCTGTGTTCGGGATTTAGCTGCATTGCAAAGATTATACTAATAATGATGTAATAATGATGTACTGGAAATCTACTACACACACTTGGGCACTTAAAGGAACAAAATTGAGTATTTGAAGGTATTAGTTGGGGCGGAAAAGCGATATTAATGGAGTTACAGAGACACAGATCGAAGATAGTAAAAAAGATCTTTTGGGGCTATAAAATGTTAAACAGAGAGAGATCTAGAGGAAAAGGCGAAAGTATTATTTTATAAGGAAAAATATCATAATACATATTATGACTGAAATTTTAGTTATCGAGTTCGTAATACATAGTAATATAATAAATTGTCTCCTTGGCAATAGGCCAAGGCAAACAGAAAAACATATTTTATTAAACACTTTCAAACCTTAATGAGACAAAAATTAAGTTTATGCAGTGACTGCACTTTTCCTAAACAAACGGCTGGCAATGCATAAAATTAATTTTTTGACTTTATAATAACTTACATCAAATAGGTGACTAAATTTTGAAGAGAAGTTAGTTGATATATACACATGTTGGCGATACGCTTTTGAGAATAGCGATCACACTATAATTCAATTCAATCTAACTAGTCCTAAAAAAATGTTCGCGGTAGTTCTCAACTCATTCGGCCTTTTTCGCACCAACTTTTATTTTCGAATAAACTTTTAAACTTTGAAAAACTTCAAAAATTGTATATTTGAATTTTAGCGTTAATTTTGAACTATTAATAATGAAATAGTGCATTAAAACGTAGGAATTCTAAAAAGACCAATTAAGGCGCTATGGATAAAATGCTGAGCTTAAATAGGGAGCGAAATAGATTGCATAACATTTCGACAACTCGGATCTCCTTAACAAGCGCATAACCAGAACAACCAAAAGGAACTATCAAATAGAGGTAGCGTCTGTGTCAAAACACGGTCCCTAGAGAGTTTATAGATATGTAAATGGTTATAAACCAATTAGGGCACAATTCTTGCCACCTATCTAATCGAAAAGACATTTTGCATTATTGGAACGCGTCAGTTAAAGAGACGAAATTGATTCCTGAACTTAGAAATAGATCACATGAAGATTGAGGCAACTGAATTATCTGTAACGAGAAAATCGGTGTCTGCTCGCCCAACTTATCGAAGTTTTTAAATACTAAAAACCTAAATACCAAATACTAAACACAACGTTAAATATATATATATATATATATATATATATATATATATATATATATATATATATATATATATATATATATATATATATATATATATATATATCAGGCAATGGCTTCGCCACTCCTCCCTTACGAGGGGAGCTTGCGCTTCGCTATTAATGTTAAAATCTAAAAAAAAGCAGCTATGGTTAAATTTTTATAAATTTTCTAAACTTCGCCAATTATAATAATTTTAAAAAGGAAAAATAAACTAAATTTCCCCCCTTTCAAAATATCACGTTGCTAAAATATAGTTATAGAAGAAGATATATATAAATAAATTTTCTGAACTTCACCATTTTGTTTTTTGATATTATAAAAGAATTATTAGAAATGACTTTGATAAAAAAAACAAGTCATAACCAAACTAAGATGAAATTATTATTCAAATACTCAAAAAATTCCCCTTCTTAATTTATAGAGTTAGTGATATATATATATATATATATATATATATATATATATATATATATATATATATATATATATATATATATATATATATATATATATATATATATATGTTGTTGTGCGATGAGGACAAGCGAAGGTTTGGATCAATACGAGAGAAGCCTAAAGGTCATGTACTCAAAGAGATCGGGTCGAAAGCAGGTCAGCTGGGTGAAAGCAGGTCAGAGCGGTTTCATCTACAGTGCCTCCTCTTCATCCCGCCCCGCCCCAAGTCCTCATTTCTGAATCACATCTCCCATGTCCAGAAGCATCTTTTCTGTAAGTATCTTCCATATTTTGTTAGTTCTTTTTTATCCCTTTTTATTCGCGTTGGTGCCTTCTATTCTTTTTTATTCGTCTGCGGGTGACACCCCTGTTGCCATTTGATTAGTTTGATACCTTTTTTACCTTTTTCATTTTTTTTTTATTCTTTTCTATTCGTCTACAAGTGGCACGCCTGTTGCCAAGACACGGTGCCACCGGGAGCACCGATCTCCCGTGCCCTGAGTTCGATGGCAGCGGCACCGGCACGAAGGCCTGAAAGTGCAGTGTCAGGGTGCAAGGTCGGTGGCCAATTACACTCGGATAAAGAGCGTGTGCGTCCTCAAAGAAAAAGTCCCTCCGATGTAGACACTCCTTTCGCCCTCACACACTTCTACGCATACACAGCGTGTGAGTAAAGAAGCACACATGAAATAATGGCCTCGTTTCCCCTCTCTTTGGGAGCCTGAGTGCGTACACAGCGAGATCGATTAGCTACACAGTTCAATCACTCTCGCTTCTCTCTTTCCCCTCTATCTCAGCTAACGCCTCCCTCTTCCCCTCCACTTTGCCCTTGAAATAGTTTGACCCATTTGTGTCGGATATATATACCATCATCGATGTGCATATATTCGCTCCCATCGCCCCCCCCCTTCCTACATTTTCATCTCATTCAGATACATACACTGAACCACGCCAATGGTTGGTAGGGAAAGTTAGGATATCTCGGTTCTCTGCGATCAATTTTGATAAAAATTTTCCCTTCTGATCTGGACAATATGGCAACAGTGTGTTTTTTTTTGGGGGGGGGGGGGTACGCTAATAGCATCTATCCTCTTTAAAAAGCAATGGAAAGTCGCAGAAGCCTCAACGATGAAGAAAAGTCTTTCATCATCGATGAAAATGCTGAAAGCACCCCCCTTCATGTTATTGCGGAGAAATTAGGTCGCCACGTGGAGACGGTTAGACCATTTCTGAAGGACGCTTCGCTAAGGAAGAAGCGATCCGATTATGGGGCCTCCTAGACTGTGACAGCTAGCGATTTGAGGAATATTTGGTCGCCAGTTACGTGGGAACCCTGGACAAACAAGCAAAGACATTTTCACCGCCGTTGGTCGTCCCCATGTATCGAAGACCACCAGGAACCGTATACTAGAGACCATGGTTTCCGTACGAGCTTCCCTGAAACTGTCGTCTTTAATGCCCCGTCACAAGACTTTGAGGCTTCAATGGGCCCTGAAGTATCTGATGTTGGACATGAGTTGCAATCTTTTCACTGACGAGACCAGGGGACCCTTGACGGACCTGGAGGTTTGAGCATATGGTTGGGGATCTATTTCGGAGATGAGCGTCACCAACGTTTTCGACCTCAACAGCAGGGACGAAGAGTCATGTCGTGGGTAGGTAAAATTGGACACGGACGTTTTGGCCCAGTCAGGGTCCTTGATGGGGTTAAAGTGGCTGCAGCCGCCTACTGCAATCCTTTGAAGGAGGTCTTAGATCTCGGCTAGATGACATACCGTTGTCGCTTCTAAGGACTCTAGTTTTCATGCATGACAACGTTTCATCCCACTCCGCCAGGGCCACCCAAGCATTCCTAAACTCTTATGGCATACAAAGGTGACAAGTTGATGGTTTGGCCGCCAGCCTCTCCGGATTTCAATCCAATCGAAAATTTGTGGTCCATCATTAAACAAGATGTTTATGCCGATGGACATCAATTTTCTTCTAAAGAAGCCTTATAAACGACCATCAAAGCTGCAGCAGAGGCTGTCCAACCTGCTACTATTAAGAAATTGATAGATTCCATGGATGATAGGGTTTTTGAAGTCATCCGTCGAAATGGCGCTCATGTTGGCAAATAATTAATTCTGTTCATCAATTGTCTATTATAATTATGTTTTTCTGTTAAATATATACGCAAAGTATGCTGTATACGTAAACTTATCCTCCGTTTTCTCCAAAATATGGCTAGATGGGCTATTTTTATTCAAAAGCTATTAGCGCGGTTCACCCCCAAAACGACGAACCTCAAATAGAAATTGAAGAATGTAAAACAGCATAAAGATAGCATAACATTAGTGCTGCCATATTGTGAAGATCAGCTGAGAGATCCTATACTTTTACTACCAAGCTATAAGCCTGGTTCATGGTGTACATTTGCTACCATCGCACCTCCCTTTCTCCTACATTTTCATCTTCATTCATACACACACATATATTAGTGCGGTTAATGGATCGCAAAATTTGACAACTGACACTGCTTCAGGTCCTGAGGGACGACCCTCAAGGAACACAGATATCCTTATGTTAGACTAGTTTACCCTCACAGAAAACTGATTTTTTTTTAATATTTCAACGTTGTCTTTACTAAATACATTTTAAAGATGGAAATATCAGTGACAATTTGGTGGTTAAATTTTGCGATACATAACTTGTAGTTTCTCTTTCTTTGTATGTGACATGGATAACTAAATGAACCTTTAAATTGTGACCGGGTAATAAGATATTTTCTAAAAAAAACCTTGGAGGTTCCTAGCCTAGGGAGGGATACTGAGTTTGATAAGGTAACGCTTTGGGTGGAATTGAGTCACTGTGCCTGGTACGAGTAGCTTAACGGCAGAGCATCTGACCGGCAATCAGCAGACCCGGGTTTGTGTACCGGCCAGGATTATTCAAACTTTTTCCTCTGGCGTTATTTCTCTCTTCTCAGTATGGATTTCCTTCATTGTGCCGCCCTTTGATCTCGTTGATCCTTCTGTTCTTCTAGAAAACACCTGTTTCTTGTCTCATTGCTCATTTACGTCAAATTTCTCTTTCTCTTGTACTGTATTGTTATATAGTCTGCAATACGAGGCTTCTGCATCTTTCTTTCTGTCTTCAAAATGGATTAGAAAGGCAGAAAATAAATATGGCGAAAGTCCTTTGGTGGTTGTTACCCACCGCAGAACTTGTATTTGTTCTTTCTTTATATATATATATATATATATATATATATATATATATATATATATATAGTTTGCAGCCATGTGTTTGGCTTCTTCACTATTCTCACAACTTTCCTCATTAACAGGTGACTCACGATAATAGTTCATTGAGTCCCAGAATCAAAATAGGTCGTTAGTAAGGAGCTGAGGGAAGGTGAAGTGGTTACCCTTATGAAAGAAATAGCTAAAGTAACTCCTGTAAGTGAGAATGCTAAGTAAATGGGCCGCTATGTTGTCAGTATCAAGCGATATTTGGAAAATCCGCTATTAACTAAAACACAAATAGATCCGAAAGTCAATGTGCCTAAGCGAGACATGGATCATGTGAAGAGAATCCTCCGTCAAACCCTGGAGCAACCAGTAGATAAAGTTTAGGCGATGTAGGCTTTCAAGAAATCTCTAAATCTACTCCACACAGGCTACTTAAGAGGATGGTTGATCACAGAACAACCGATAAAATAGTCTCCTTAACTCCTGGACACAAAAATCGGAGGATGGAATGGACGAAGCGGTCCATGAAAACGACATGGGGCTGGTCTTTTTCACTGACAAGTGTAGGGCAACACTAGATAGCCCTAGTGGTTAGGACAAGGGATGGGTTTACTAGGGTGATCACTGCCACTTGAGGTTAAGGTGGCAAAAAAGAGAGGCAGGCAACATTGGATATGAATTCATGAGGTCATGCCCGAGTTCCTGATGGTGTTAAGTTAACATCTGACGTCTACTACAAGTTCCTCGACATCTTCAAGCCATGGCTTGAAGATGTCTTATTGTCACGGTGATGAAAGATCATTTTCAAGCATTATAATGAATGCATCTTCTCATGCAGTACGTGCAGTGAAGCAGGTTTTGGAAACTCTAGGATTCAAGGGCAGTAAGCCCAAAGTCTGGCAACCATGTTTACCGAACCTGAACCACATAGAAAACAGTGAGTTCGTGAAAGTGGAAAGCAATATTCGTCTCAAAAATGATTCGTGGGAGGCAATACAAGAGTCGGCCAACACAATTCCAGACACACAATCAAAATCTCATGAAATCTGAGAATGAATGCCTATTAGATGTTATTAATCTGCGGGGAATCTCTCGTTAATTAATAAAGCTAATTGATTTAACTCGATTAATAAAGAAAAATGTATTCTTTGCATTCATAATTCTACACTAAAAAATATTGTATTTACTTTAATTTATCCACTTTTTTTAGGCAGAAAAATCAATTAATACTTAATATTTTTTTCCTGTGCTATCAGAGTTCAGTTGAGAATTGCGAATTTAGCCTAAATACTACGTCATACACACACACACACATATATATATATATATATATATATATATATATATATATATATATGAAAATTAACCCACAGGAAAATGAAAAGATGAATCCAAGCACTTTCAAACTAGATTTGCAAGTTCATTTTCAAGGAATAGCATGAAAATGGAGAAGAAAACCTTATATAGGGTACAAACATACAAAGGAAACGCCCATCACATAGTACAAACCAATGAAAAAACAAAACAAGACAGAAAAATACCAATAAAAAGAACAATGGACAACTAATAACAGACATATGCATCCCTAAAACGATATACACACAACAACGCCGTGTATATGAATGGAAATGATAGGTGAAAAACAAAAACACATTTTAAATGATTATCATTAGAACGAAAACATTTAGGGCTGAGTTAATCCACGTTCATAGCAGAGACACGTGGTGGAGCAGGCAATGCGAATGATATTACACTAATAAAGAGTGACAACAGGCTGCATTGTGAAGTTATTTCATTTAGTACAATTTTTTTTTTAACTGGATCGAGTTTAAATAAGCCAGGGAAAATATTTATATTAGGCAAGATGCCAATTAATGAACACTCGACAATATTACTTTTTGTGAAATCAGCGGAATGATAAAGGAATTTTTCAGAGTTCCAGTCAATGGGGTGGTTATTTTCGGATAAATGTAATAATATACTTATGTTGGTAAATTCTAGTAGATAAAGATTTACCAGTTTGCCCGAAGTAAGGTAAATTGCAAATAGAACATTCTATAAAATATGCTCAACCTTTTTTCCTAGTATTATTGTGGACTAACATTTTATATAAAGTGGATTCATATCTAAAATTTATGGAGATTCGGGTGAGACCAAAAAATGGTTCAAAGTATGGCAAGATAAGACAATTTTTGTAATTGAAAACCGGTGGGTTATCAGTTCTATAAAAAGTTCTCTTAGCAAAGTTTAATGAAGTATGCAAAAATTGACGAGGGTAACAAAGTTTTTTACCTATTTCAAAGATATTCGACAATTCCTTATCCAAAAATTCCGGACTAACAAGGCGTAATGCACGCAGAAACATAGAAGTGAATACAGACCGTTTAATTTTAACACTGTGATAAGAATATCTTTGAAATAAGTAAAAAAACTTTGTTACCCTCGTCAATGTTTGCATACGAACAGAGTACTGGGATTTGATGGTACGAGCAGAGAACGGGGATTTGAAGGTAGGGATAGAGCACGATGACTTGACGGTACGAACATAGTACAAGGGTTTGAAGCTACGAACAGAATACAGGGACTTGGAGGTACGAACAGAAAAGGAGAAGGGTGCCAACAGGCAATAAGGGGTGGAAAATAAGAATGATGCACACAAAATGCAGGCTACTTACATGACGCAATGACTCAAAGGTACGAACCTATAAAAAAGTGAAATACTAATAGGGTACAGTGGTAGAAGATACGAACAGAGCAAAAGAACTTAAAGCTACCAGTATGGCACAAGGTCTCAAACGTACCAACAGGGCACGCAGCATCGAAGTTATGAAGCCACAATAACTCGAAGCTACGAACAAGGCGCAGGAATTGACAAGTAGCATCAGGGCACAACGAATAAAAAAATACGAACGAGGCACAAGAACTGAAAGGTAACGACAGAAAGTAAGGAGTTGAATGTACGAACAAATACAATAAATTGGAACTACCAACAGCGCACAAGGATTCGAATGTACGAACAAACAGAATAAATTAAGACTACCAGAAGGACACAAGAACTCGGATTTACAAGCAAATACAATAAACTAGAACTACCAATAGAACACAAGGACACGAATTTACGAACAAACAGAATATATTAGAACTAACGGTGGCATATAAAAACTTGAATTTACGAAAAAAAACCCAGAACTTCCGACAGCACATAATGACTCGAATTTACGAACAAACAATAAAATAGAACTAAAAGCAGCTCACAAGGAGTCGAATGTACGAAAAAACACAATAAATTAGAACTAACGGCAACACACATGGCCTCCAATTTACGAACAAATAACTATGACTCAATCTTACGAACAATGTACATGCACTGAAAGTTACAAACAACACGGACCGAAAGCTAACTAACGGGACACAAGAACTCGAAGGTACGAACAAAGCCAAAGAATTGAAAGGTACCAATATGGCATAAGAACTGAAACAATGAACAAGAACTCAAAAGTACGTTCAAGCCTTAAGAACTGGAAGGTACCGACAGAACACAAGGAGCGGGTGGTACGAATAATGTAGATGAACAGTGAGTTAGCAACCTGGTAGAAGAACTCATAGGTTTGAGCAAGTCACAATTAAAATGTACGCACAGGACACAAGGACTGACATGTACTATTTTTTTTTAAGAGCTCATCTGGCGAATGCCTACTTGGGCATTAGTCGCCGTATTAAAACTGGCCTAGTTCTAGGCTACTTTAAAATCTAATGCAATAATACAAAAAAAACAACAACCCAAACAACACCAGAAATTGAAAAAAGAGAAAATAAAACGAGGAGTAAGCAAGCACCTGCGTCGGGGGAGGTCCCCCCGGCGTAGGAGCGTGCAACCTATAAGGAAAAAAAACAACAAAAAAAACTGGTTAAATAAAACGGAGAAAGCAGGCCTTCCCCCCAAAAGTCAACAAGTCCACCAGTCAATGTGCACGCACTCGTCCCGAGTACAAGAGACAAGCGGTAGCGACCCCGCCCATACCGGTACCGGGACAGGTAACGTGCGCGAAGATCAGCCATACTGGGACATTCGACAAAAACGTGCCGAACAGTCTGGGGGACGACGCAGTCGTCACAATAGGGCGCAGGCGAGCGCTCCATCAAATAGCGATGCGTCACACGAATATGTCCGATTCGGAGACGACACAAAGCGAACTGAAGCCGTCGCAGCATTGGGGAATTTGTCCATGGGAACAGTCGCGGCGCAATGGTACGCAACTTTAAGTTCCCTTCAACCGTCTCCAATCTTATTTGCCAAGCAGTCCGAAGAGCTGCCCGTATTCCTGCCATGTAGTCGGTGTGAGGCCAAAGAGTCCTCGTGAACTCTTTGGCGCCCTCATCGGCGCGCTCATTCCCCGAAATTCCTACATGTCTAGGAACCTAGCAGAAGATAATCTTGACATCTGCCCGGCTCGCCAAAACCGTGGCGTCACGGATATCGCGAACCAGGGGATGCGGAGATTCCAATGCCCCGAGAGCACTCAGGGTGCTTTGTGAGTCGCTATAGATCACAATCCGGTCTCCGAACCGGGCACGTCACGTAATCTCCTGTACCAAGTGGTGTATTGCCACTAGCTCGGCCGTGAAGACAAACGCAGCTCCTGGTAGAGCCCCGCTGACTTCAAACAGAGGGGATACGGCGTGGAAGCCGACCCCTTCTTCGGACCTAGAGCCATCCGTATACACTGGCAAGGTTCCAGCGTGACACGAGGTGTGCTCCAGAAAGGTCGAACGCAATACTTCCGGCGCCGTACAAGCTTTGGGAGCAGAGGCGTGGCGACAAATAGCCAAATGTAGTACCCTCTAGGGTGGCGTCCTGGGCAGAACCAGGGGCGCCACCGGCCCGAGAGCTATACCTAGCTCTTGAAGGAGTTTCCTGGCCCTAAACCCAAAGGGCTTAGGGTACGACTGGCGTCTCTCGGCGGCATAGGCACCGTCGAGATCAGCTGCGGATGCAGTGAGAGCTGTTGGCGACTGAGGAAGACGCCGGGCTCGCGCGTATAGGCGAGTGATGAACTGCACGCGGCGTAGAGCGAGTCGAATCTCCCCAGCATCGACCAACTGGCTCTCAATTGGGAAAGTGCGGTAGGCACCGGTCGCAAGGCGAAGGCCGGTGTGGTGGATCGAGTCTACCTTCCGCAATAAACGCTCGGCTGCGGATGCATAAAACTCGCATCCGTAGTCGAGCTTCGAACGAACAAAAGATCGATAAAAAAAGTAAGGCAGTAGCCATATCAACGCCCCAAGCGCTGAACGTCGCGGAACGGACAATATCCATGGCGCAGGTAGAGAGACCCTAAGGCTGCGAATATGAGTCTCCCAGGTGAGGCGTCGGTCGAATACAAGACCGAGGAAACGGTGCGATTCCACCACATCCAGGCGCACCCCATTAAGAAACAAATCATAGTCGGGGTGAAGCCGTGGATGGCGGCAGAACTGCACCACCTTAGTCCTCTCTCTCTCTCTCAAAATAAACCAGAGGGAGAGGTGACGCCCCCTTGTCGCGGGAAGAGAGCTTGTGTGGACCTTTGACTTTTCGAGCTATGTCGGGGGGGGGTACCTCTTCTGGGTACCCCTGGCAATGCTTCCCTTGTCGATTTGGTCGGAAACGAGGTTCCAGACTAAGTGCGTCATTCTTTCCTTTTTTCTACTCTATCCTTCTCTTTTTTTTTACTTTTATCCTATTTCCCACTTATACAAAAAGAAAAAAAACAAAAAAAGTCCTACTCCTATCATGTTACTCTTTCCCTTTTTTCCCTCTATCTACATATAAGGACCTGGCAGCTACCTCACGCGTCAGAAGAGAGGCTTTGGAACTTCTATAAACAACGCCAATCGACGCTCACTTGTTGCGAGAGACTAGGACTAGAGGTGTCCTAGGCGTTGGGGTACGATGAATGGGATGAGGGTAGTGCCCCGTTAACCCCTTCCCTGGCGCGTAATTATTGACCGTTCCCAGTGCCCGTTGACGGGTGCTTCTGGTAGCATTGGTCCGAGGTGACGGCCCTTTGTTCCCATGTTGGTTGCCAGGCCAATAAAAAGCCTTGGGTCGAGTTCCTTGGTTTTGCGGGATATCCATTGAACGCTACTCCGAGATCCTGGCCGTTGTGAAGGGAACTAGTAGGAGTTTAGTAAGGGGCGTGCTTCGTTGTTGTTCACCTGGTGACAAATCGATGGCCCCTTCGGGGACCGTCTGTGCTGCTTGGTTGGGAGCCACGGCACGCCGAGGCTTGACGACTCGGTCGGACGAACAGCAGCACATGGAGCGTGCCTTCTGGAAGACTCCGAAACGACTCCGATCAATAGGCGGGAGCGACTCACGCGGGGAGAACTCACCAACCCCCTTTTTATATATTGATTGGTCACAAGCTTAAGAAATAGAGTGTTCAAAATGGCAGGCAAGAAAGGTCCAGCAGCGCTAAAATTCACGTGTGCCACATGTATGAAGGACAAGTGGTGCGTTGACTTCCCGGAAGGCTGCTTTGCGAAATGCCACCCAGGCAGCGTATGCACCACTTGCATTTTGAAGAAGGAAGTGGAGGAAGTAGTCGCCTACTACAGGGAAAGAACTACAGACCTCGAACAGAAAATCGAGAGGCTCAAGGAGGAGCACTCCCACCAGATCCGCAGGCTCGAAGAGAAGTTAAACGAGCTCTTGAGTCCTGTGGCAAACACCACCTCTGCAGAGAGACCGGGCCCGAATGTGGCAGAGACGCCAAAAGGAAAAAAATAAAAAAAAAGACGAAAAAGGGAAAGAAGAAAGAGGAAAAGAGAGAAATAGAAGAAGAAAAGGTAGAAGAAGTTAATGAAAAGCCTGAAAAGACCATGACGCGGAAGAGAGAGGAATCGGAGAGCTTGCCTCAGAAAATAAAGAATCCGAGCTCAGCAGGCAAATGTGCCAGGGTCATCCTTGTGGGTGATTTTCAGGCACGGGATCTGCAGCCCCTGCTAGCGGCCCACCTTCGCACAAGCGTTAAGGTAAGCTGCCTGCCAGGATGTGGTAACCACCACATCAGAGTAGAGGCTGAGAAATCACAGATTTCTGAGAGCTCAGTCGTTGCTCTGATGGTCAGTGGAAACGACCTCTACCTGAGAGGAGGTAGGGTAGGCCCTACAGATAAAATCTTCCACACGGTCATGAGTGCCGTGGACGACTGTGGGCTGAAAACCCGCAAGCGCGTGGTAGTCGGGATGCTCCCGAGGAGAGGTCCAACACGGACCGCTCACTCGATGAATGTCTCTTTGAACCGGCGCCTGGCATATTTGTGTACGGCAGAGGGGGTCTTTTTTGTGGACCTGTACCGCACCTTTTATGGTAGAAATGATCTCTACCAAAGGGATGGGGTACATCTTTCCTTTAAAGGAAAGGCCTTTCTGTCGAACATGATCCAGGATGTCGTAGAGAGGACCGAAAGGAGTATCCGGCCCAGAGTGAGGGCGGACGTACGCCAGTACGCCCGTGTCACTTCAGGAACGACCTTCTCAGAGGTCGCAAAAAGGGGTGCCTCGCCAACAAACAAGCCGGGAAACGGAAGAGCGTAGGGAGTCCTACAGTCGGGGACTCCCTGAAAGTTCTGTTCAATGCGAGGTCAATCAGGAACAAGTTTCCTGAGCTCCGTGGCCTCGTAGCGACGGAAGAACACGAAATGGTAGCAATAACAGAATCGTGGATAAAAACCTCAAACCGAGACTTTGAAGGCGAACTCACGGTTCCTAGCTACCAACTCTTCCACAAAGATAGGCCAGACAGAGAGGGTGGCGGTGTAATGTTGTATGTCAAGGATACAATCAAATCTACGAACTCCAACATTATATCCGATCACGAGCTCCTAGGCGTTGACCTAGAGATAGGTCCTGTCAGATACAGGACCCTGATGCTTTACAGACCCCCTTCCCAACCTGTTGAGAAGGACAGGGAACTGTACCAGCTGCCTGGTGAGCTTGTTCAGGGCAGAGTGTGCATCGTTATGGCGACTTCAACAGCCCAGCCCCCACGTATTCCTACTCGGGGGAAAAGATGGAGGCAATGGACTTCACCGAAGGAGAAATAAAGAAAAAGATCGCTGACCTAAAGACGAATAAGTCCCCTGGACCGGACGGGTTTCTACCCAAGGTGTTGAAGGAAGTGTGCGATGAAGTATCACGACATCTGTGCGCTATCTTTAACATGTCAATCCGGACCGGATGCGTTCCTAGAGACTCGCGTGAGGCGGAGGTGACTCCGATCTTCAAGAAACGAGACCCCAGCCATCCGTCAAACTACCGACCTATCAGTCTGACTTCGATAGTCGGTAAACTCATGGAAAGCATCATGGTGGACAAAATGACGTCGTATTTAGAGTCAAACCTGCTACTGAGGAGATCCCAGCACGGCTTCCGAAGGCAACGGTCATGCCTGACGAACCTTGTGAAATTCTTCCACTTCGTTTTCAGTAAGCACGATCGGGACAAGGTAGTGGATGTGGTTTACTTAGACTTTCAGAAAGCCTTTGATAAGGTACCACACCGCCGCCTTCTCCGGAAAGTGCGAGCGCTTGGCATAGACGGAAAAGTAGCCGGCTGGATCGAGAACTGGCTAAGTGGCAGACGGCAACGGGTGGTGGTAAATGGACAGGCTTCTGAGTGGGTGCCAGTTACTAGCGGTGTCCCTCAAGGTTCTGTCCTGGGAGCACTACTATTCATCATCTACGTCAACGACATGGACGGTGACATGGTTGCCAAGATTTCCAAATTTGCCGACGATACCAAGCTTGGTATGAACGTTGCAAAGGATGGAAATACTGCCCGCCTGTAGAAAGATCTGGTGAAGATTGGGGAGTGGTCGGACACGTGGCAAATGCCTAATAACGTGAGCAAATGCAAAGTGTTGCATATCGGCCGCCGAAACATCCAATCTCATTATATCCTTAAGGGCACTGCTCTTGAATCGAGTGACACTGAGAAGGACTTGGGTGTTACTATCACTAGCGACCTCAAGTTCTCGAAACAGTGCATCGAGGCAGAGAAGAAAGCCCAAAGGATGTTAGGCTACATAAAGTGCCAGTTTGGATAACGTAACAAGGAGATAGTACTTTGTCTGTACAACTCCCTGGTTCGGCCGCACCTGGAGTATGCCGTACAATTTTGGAGTCCTTCATTGCGAAAGGACATCGCGAGATTGGAACGCGTACAAGCCAGGGCAACCAAGCTGATTCCCTCTATCCGACATAAAAGTTATGAGGATAGACTAGGGGAATTAGATCTGTTCTCGCTGGAAACCCATAGACTGCGTGGTCAGCTCATCGAAGTTTTCAAAATGCTTTGAGTGTTCGACAATGTTGACTACCGGGATATTTTCACACTGAGTGAAAACAGAACGCGCAATCACGGCTTCAAACTTGAACTGAAGCGTTACAACCTCAATATGTGTGGAAATTTTTTCACCTACAGTATCTGCGGTAAGTGGAACGCACTTCCAGTGGAAGTTGTCAACAGTGA
The DNA here is from genome assembly GCA_963969495.1 of Ceratothoa steindachneri. Lineage (NCBI taxonomy): Eukaryota > Metazoa > Arthropoda > Malacostraca > Isopoda > Cymothoidae > Ceratothoa > Ceratothoa steindachneri. The sequence continues at coordinate 51,970,422 of OZ018334.1, forward strand.
ATCTGTTGACCAGTTCAAGTCAAGACTAGACAAAGTCTTGAAAAGTGGCCGTTTAGGGACGCAAAACAATTGAGCAGTCATGTGCCTGCTCGATTGATAGTCCAAAGGTACCCTCTTTGAATGGACCGCAAGGTCTCCTAGGGTACTTACTTTCCTTGTTCCTTGTTACTTCGGCATAGCGAGAGACGCGGTTCAATGCCTGTTGGAGTCGACGCTCCAGAGTTGGCATCTGGGCCGCGCCAAAAGAGATTGAAAGGTCGTCCACGTAGAGCGTAGCGAGAACATCTTCTGGAAGTACCGAGGTGATGCCATTGATATTCAGGGCAAAGAGTGTGACACTGAGGACACTTTCCTGTGGGATACCCTCTTCCTGCTCCTTTGGGCCGGAGAGGGCTCCCCCCACCCATGTACGGAATCGACGATCTCGCAAAAATTCAGATATAAACATTGGGAGGCGTCCCCTCACCTCCATCGTGTGGAGAGTCTCCATGATACCGGATCGCCATGCGGTATCAGAGGACGGGGGCCCTCTTTTCGAGGTACCATCGTCTCCGAGCCACTCAGCCCACCACTAGGCGTGGGCGAAGGAGCCGAAGCTCCTTTGTTGCTGTCCTCCTTTCGGGGGACAGCTTTAGGAATTCCGGAAGATGGCCTGGCGACAAACTTCAGGGGTTTTGCCTCCTGTGAGTCTAACGACTCGGTGGAAACGCGTGGCCGTTTCGCCTTACGGGAATCGGTCACGCTGGGGTTAGAAGGAGGAGCCCTGGTTTTAGCCGGGGCTGGGTGTGAACCCTTTTTGCCGCCAGCTTTACCAGGGGAGCGCCCGGGTTGAGTACAACGCACAAAAGGGCTCCGAATGGGCGCGGAAACAACCGTGCGCGTTGGCCTGGATGGGCCAGGAGCAGAAGGTGTCTTTCTAACTATTGATGCATAAAATTTCCCAGACACAGCCGGGTGCGCCAGGACCAAGTCCTTAGGTTAGCGGAATGAGAGTCAATCCTGGGCCTGAACGGCCAGGATTTCTTTTTCAAGGAGATATGCACCACATTGCTTCGAAAAAGCGGTGTGCGGCTCTCCACAATTGACATACTTGGCCACACACGATTTAGACTTATCGTGTGTGGCCTTGGAGCAATTTACACAGACTTCGGGTGACCTCGACTTTGCACGTCTACAAGAACGATTCGTATGGCCGAAGCGGTGACAGTAATAGCACCGCCGCGGCAGTGGCACGAATGCCTTCACGCGGTAGCGGTATCAACCGGCACGCACCGACTCAGGAAGCTTGTCACAGTCGAACGTGACGAAGAGTGTAGGGTTGGGTCTCGAGGCCCCTCCCTGTTTTCTCATCACACGTTCGACTTTGACCACCCCATGGTCGGCCAGCTCTAAGGTGATATCCTCTATGGAGTAGTCAACGAGTTCCCTCGCATATACTACTCCTTTCACAAAGTTCATGGTAGAGTGCGGCGTCACACTCACCGGGGTGCCATGAAGTGTTCGAAGAGCACTTATCTTGGCCGCCTCGGAGCGATCCGCCGCATTTACCAGAAGGCTCCCATCCGAGAAACGGGTTACCTTCGGCTCTCTACCAATTACACTAGCTAATGCTCTCCTCTGATGGATCATGTTACCCTTGGCCAACATGGTGCCATCAGTGGAGCGAATGAAGAGGAAGCGTTTGAAGCCAGCGGGCTCGAAAACGCCAGGTAACCTCTGAATGAGAGGCCCTGATGTTATCGAAGCTCCGCCCTAAGCACTTTTAGTCTTAGTCGGGGGCTCCGCACCCGGGGGGTAGAGGGGCCTGATGTGCCGATCTTGGCTTGGTCATTTACAGTAGCAGCAGACCCATCCGTCTCCGCAATCCCCGCGGATGGAGAGGAGCCCCGAGTCTTCTTAGTCTTTTTCTTATTTTTTTTAGGAGATGAGGGCGGGGAATGAACCCGCTTCTCCCCACCGTCGGCAGGAGCCCCCAGGAAGGATGTACCGGCCTCAGCCAGCTCCTGGCATTCGTAGGGGCACCGGTCGGAGAAGATCCCTCCCCTCCTTGTACAGCCTCGGAAACCCTAGCCATTTGAGGAGGACCTTGCATAGGGGCGGATTCGGGTTCGGTGCTTAGCACCGAGCCAGGATTTCCCCCCATGGAAGGCCCTACCGTTTGAGGCTGGGTTGCCTCAAGGACCATGTCTATCTCAGGGGTGGCCTCCAGTTAGCCATCCCCCCCCCTCCCATGACATCGCAGGTCTCATTGGTATCATTGTCTCTAGTCGTGTGTGGGGAGGCACAGGCCTTGACCCCGGCAAGGTTCAATATTCTTGCCAGCAGGTCTTTTGAGGGAATCGACCGAAGGGGCCTGGCTTCCGTCCTCCCTAAGGGGGTTTGCCCTAACGAGCCGCTTTAATATGGAGCGGTCTGCTATGGGCTGCCTGCTGGCTTTCTTGGCAGTCCCCTTGGAAAGAAAAGGAGGGACTGCAGCTGGAAACAGGGAGGTGCCCAAAAACACCTCCAGAGAAGGGGGTCAGGCGGAGTCTCCTACACCCGTAGGCGTAGGAGAAGAGTAAGCTTCCTCTCCGGTTAGAGAATTTTGGAGGGTCCCCTGCGCAAGCACACGGGGGAGGGGGACTTCCATTTTTTTCTTTGGAGCTGCCCGAGGGCGTCTTCGTCGATGTAGAAGGGGAAATTAAGGGGAGATTTTTATTTTTCTCATCATTGGGTATGGTGACCCTAAATTTTCTACGGGAAGCAATAGCTCATCACCCCTCGCAATAGCCCGCACTGCAAGGGGTGCGTACAGGCCTGGCAGAGGCAGGTGCCGCCATTCAGGACCACCCCTCCCGCCTGGTGGCCTGGCAGTCCATCGGCATGGCGGCTACACCTTGAACACCGCGTAAAATTGATAGAGTGTGAAGAGGAAAGAAAAGGGGATGTGAGGAAAGTATGGGTGGGGATGAAGCAGGTTGTTAAAAAAACCCACCCCGAACCGGAGTTCAGGGGTTAGGGAACATTGTCCCCTCCCCTCCTCAGCCCCGATCCGGTACGGTTGGCTGAGAAGAAGGTCAGCATCTACCCTGTGAAATTAGAGGCCGACCAGAGAAAGTTGTGGGAGAGGTTGAATGAAAAGCGACGAAGTAGGGGAGAAATACAGGTTATCTGAAGGAAGGAAGAGTGGCTAAGCTGGGGTCAGACGGGGTGCTGAGTCCCGTCAGCACGGCGGTCAGGATGGCTAATCACCGCGCCCCTTACGGGGTGACATGTACCAACAGGCCTCAAAGATTCGATGGTACGAACAGAACCCAACTGTGCGAAGGTCATCGCGTGATCGGAGCTTAGAATGAAAAGCCGCCCATTCACGCAACCATGCTCTTGGTCGTGTTTGAGGGGGGTCAGATGACCAGGAGGAAGACCTTCACCTTAATTAGGTCAGATTATACCCTTTTATGCGAATGCTATTTGAGGTCGAGGTCAAGGCTTGGCGAAGAGGGAGCTATGAACCAATCCACACCGCTGAGGTCAACTTGAGTCTAATTCGAGGTCAAATCTTGTTCAGAAGAGGCAAACACTAGATATGATAATAGGCCAATGGCCTCCACAGATGGCCTATTAACAAAATTAGAAATATATGGATCACCTTTATGGAGTTGCCACCACAGAGCCCAGAATGAAATCCAATAGAGCACTTGTGCGGATTGTTTGGAAAATCAATAAGAAGTACAAGAACACCCGCGGGAAGTTGCTCATTGACAATCGATTATATCCTTCCAAATATTCCCTCAATTATTTTTTCCATTCAGGTATTAGTGGGCGTCATCTAGCAATCTCGACTTTTTCCCTGTCCATTAATGAAACGTGTTAGGAAATATGTTAGCACTTGTTTCCTGATTGGTTGGCTGCCTGGAAACCTCGCTTGGAAATTACAAAAACAGAAGCATAAATTACAAATGTAGGAAATGGAACTTATAGGGAGGGGACGGTATTCGTTCGCATGATGACTGTCTTAGGAACCAAATTAGTGTTTTTATTTTTTGTCTTTTGGTGGATCTCAAGCTTCGTGCCGTTCTAGGAGTTGATCTTCTGGTCTTCTGGCAAAAATTCTTATCGTCAGATAAGAACTATAGCATGCCTGGTTCCAACGGGTGTTTGAATTTGTCAATCAACTTCTTGGTGTGCTTGAATCACTTTTCCTGCATCGCGTTGGACAGAAATTGTCCTTTCCTCATGTTATATAAAAAGTAGCGAATGTCATTATGCACCCACCAGACTGATGAGTTTTTCATCCACACCCTTTTTCTTTGCATTGGTACGCATCGACTTTCTGGGATCATTGTTGATGATCTCTTGGATTCCAGCAACGAATTTTGGCGTTCCGGTGGCGTCAGATCGTAGACTATCGGTTTTTCTCTTTGTTTTCGCCTCGTAATCGAATCATGAATATTCTAGCTCCCTTATCACCTTTGTCAGCATCCTTCTGCCGACGTTAAGGAAGTCTGAAACTCTTTGTTTTTCCTTCTGGCGCGGAACCAAGGACTCCATGCCTCTTCCACAAATTTGGGGGGTTCCTAATTTTCCATAGGCAATTATTCTGCACAAAAATAAAGCAAAAGAGGTTATTGTTTTTAAGAAGAAAAAAATCGAAAACGAAAGTATAAAAAAAATATGCGTATAATTAGCAGTTGAAAATTGCGAACGAATACCGTCCCCACCCTGTAAATGTCAATATCATATTTCCTTTTAATTAAACGTTTAATTATAAAGATTTATCAAACTACTAATTAATATTTCAATTAGTTGTTCCTCACAAGAAATCTGAGCCTGCGCACCCACAACATCCGTCTCAGATGAAATTGAGGACGTATATTCAAACCTGAATGCAAATACACGAGTAAAACAGTCGTTCAAAACGAGTATGTGTGTGAGGACTTCACTGCAAACATTGGAGAACAAAGACAGGTTGGTCGATGTGTAAAAATTCAAGACAGATGAGAGAAATAAAAATCTAGGTAAACTTTCTCTCTCTCTCACACACACACACACCCCAATCTAATTTTGTTCTTCTGTTAATTTCATTTCCTTTGCTCCTATCATGAGTCACAACTTGTCCAAAGTATTTTGTTATCTATTTATAAACTTGATGTTCTCCTCGGCTGCTGCCAAAGAGATCTTAAAATAAAAGAGCTCTAAATGTTTATCATTAATTCTAATTTATCTATGTTCTAAAAAAAACTATTGATTGTCATTTTTATCTTTGTAAAGATAATCTTTAGTCCAGTTGTGAGCCGGAGTTGTGATCATTCGTTTGTCATTGATTCCAATAATATTATGTTATCCGCAAAACAAATGTGTCTTAATTATCTCCCAGGACAAAGTTCTAAAATTCTTCTCAAACGCTGTAGTAAACAGTTTGTGGACGATTAGATCTCCCTGCCTCACTCTTTTGAATTTAATTAGGGAATTTAATTAGTGACTTAAATTACGATATTGTGATACTTGTTAGAAGAGTACAAATTTGATATTTTAATTAGCAATTTTATTAATCTAACGGATATTCATATAAATTCCTTAAGAGTCTTTTAATCTCGGTTTATCATTAATACTATGGGATTGTTGTGTGTGTCGTTTTTCCATTGATAAGAGTATTGAACAATTTTTCCTATTGTATCTCATTGCCCTTTTCTTCTTCGTCCTCTGAAGCAGATGATGTTCTATTCTGTCGCCTTAAGTTTGTCTAGTTCTTGTAGCTTAGTGTCAGTCGAGTGTGGCTGAGGTTTTACGTAGCTACATTTGTAAACCACTGGCATCTAATTGTGTTACTATCGGGATACTTAACATCATCTCCTACCGAGCTTGCCTACCCGCTGCCTTGCTTGAACGGGAGTTAATTCTCCTTGGAGGAAAAAATGACCGTGTCAAATCTTGGGCAAATATTTTGGCAAAGACATCAATTTCAATACATAAAAAGAGCAGTTTCGCCACTCCTTACAGGCAGACATTCGATCTGTGGCCTACGGGCTATCCTTCTCTGGCAACGGGTTTTTTATCTTTCTTTTTTTTTTAAAGGTTTCCAGTACATATCTCCTAATAATTTAATCTTGGTCTATTTTTTTCACATTGATGCCTTTTTTGAGGCCTGAAGGCAAGAAAAAGCTTGTGTCGGATTTCTTTTGAAATATGGAAAAACAATCCTTAGGATTCTTATTTTATTCAATTTAAGTTTTCTCTAATAATTTCATTTTGCTTTATTCGTTTTTTAAGGGGTCAGTAGCTATTCCCTCCTGATAAAAATTAAAATATAAAATCGATTCTAGAAATAATTTGGATAAAACTTTTGAATATACGAAATAATAAAACAGAACAGCCATACTTAAATTTTAATAAATTTTCGAACTTCACTATTTGTAATTCATTTTGTTTTAAAATATTCCACAACATTCGATAATAATATTTATTTTTTCTGAACTTCACCATTTTGTTTTTTCAAACTCTAAAGCAACTCTTAGAATGAATTTGGATAAAAACTTAAAATAATAAAAAAATTCTGAACTTCACAATTTTGTTTTTTCAAACTCTAAAGCAACTCTTAGAATGAACTTAGATAAAAACTTAAAATAATATTCATTTTTTCTGAACTTCACCATTTTGTTTTTTCAAACTCTAAAGCAACTCTTAGAATGAACTTAGATAAAAACTTAAAATAATATTTATTTTTTCTGAACTTCGCAATTTTGTTTTTTCAAACTCTAACGCAACTCTTAGAATGAACTTAGATAAAAACTTAAAATAATATTATTTTTTCTGAACTTCACAATTTTGTTTTTTCAAACTCTAAAGCAACCTTAGAATGAACTTAGATAAAAACTTAAAATAATATTTATTTTTTCTGAACTTCACAATTTTGTTTTTTCAAACTTGGTTAAAAACTTAAAATAGGTCCTAAAAAAATTACTTAAAAAAATATCTATTATTATTCAACCCTTCCTAAAAATCCCGTCATGACGAGGTCATGGAGAGAAGGGGCAACACATTAAATACAAACTTTAGAAATTAAATATTTTGGGGGGGTGTATTAAACTTTGCCCACGATGGTACTACGGTCTATCATCATACCGCAGCCCCCCAATTAGATCAATTACTGTTTAACAGGAAAACAAGGAGAATTAACTCCCGTTCAAGCAAGGCAGCGGGACATTAAAGACATATAAGATATCACTTCTCTCAACATAAATATCGACCAAAGATTACTCAGGAGCGAGATCAAACTAGATATAAAACAAAAGAGAGAGAAAAACTCAAGAAAAATTACAAATCTACTAAAACTTGCCATTTAAAGTAAAATAAATACCATTCAAATTACACTAACAGATAAAGTTACTGTAATGATAGAATAACAAAATCCTCATTAAAAGTCTGTAACACAAATGTAATAAAACCTCTTTTATAATGCGTAACGTTGGGGCATAACAATGAGACAAAGTCAAGTAACAGAAAAACAAGGTCAACAGACCTAGGTCGAGGGCTCTCAATTATTCTGAATTATGACCTTGTGGCCATATTCCCTTACAACCTTCAAAATTTCCACAAATTCCCAGACTAACCTTGGGAGGACCTTGTCAATTATATTCGAAAGAGAATGTAAAACAACATAAGGGTTTCAAATTTCGTTAGAATCGGCTAGATAGTTACGATGTTATCGCCAAATAATTCAGGGACAAACTTTGGGAGGACTTTAGGCATTATATCAATCGAAAGAGAATGTAAAACAACATAAAGGTTTAAAATATCGTTAGAATCGGCCAAATAGTTACCATTTTATTGACAAAAAAACTCATTTAAAAGTAAAATGGCTACCATCCGACCGACCGACCTCCGGACCGACCGACCTCCGGACCGACATATTAATAAGAGAGACTACGAAAAGTATTTTAGAGAAAAAGAAAAGACAACATCGAGCGATAAACTATAAAATAAAATCACAGAGATAGAAACATTTAAGTAGTTGAAGATACTCTCTCTTTTGATTACTCTTACTTTGGGGAATCCTGGGGTGTTTCTTCAGTCAAACTCGGGAATACTCAGGAATGCCACCACGGCGAGTGGTCTTCTCCAAAGGTCTCCAATTGGAGTAATCTGATAGTAGGCTCCGAGGTGGACGAGGGAAGGAGCAGGTGAGGATGAGATGAGTGGTGTCGTCTTATCAGTTGGCGGTTGCAGCAGTTACAGTCAAGGGGGCGGGGTGGGTTTAGGGGTCTAGTCTGTTTGATACTCTTTCAGGAATTAAACTGTGTATCACACTTTATTGCAGGTCAAATTTGGCTGATATTTTGATTATTAAACATTGTACAAACGTGAAACTTGGTCCACTGAAATATCCTAGGTACGTACGTACGCAGTTAACATTTCAATCGTATTGATAAGATACCAATAAACAAAGTTATGTGGAGTTATGTATTTCGATGTGCTTTCAACTGTGTCACGCTTTATTGCAGGTGTACGAAAATGACCCTGGAACGACGTCTGACAGCTACAGAGAAGACGCGGATTGTTGCAGGTCTCGCAGAAGGCCTATCTGTTGGAGAATTAGCCCAAAAGCTTGGTCGGGATACAAGGACATTGAAGGCGTATGTGGAAAACCTCATTACCAAACCAAGGCAAGATAAAGGTACGAGAAGAAGTGTATTCCAGCGTGACATCCGAAAAATAGGTAGACAAGTAAGAAAAGACCTCGGTAGCCCAAGTGCTGCCATATTTGAAACTGCTGGAGTTGCTACTTTGTCCAGAAGCACCCGGTGTAGGATCCTTAAAGAGAGTGCCAGAAGTGTTAAGTGCATCACTAGACCCATCCTGAACAAGAATCACAAAGAGAAGCGTATTGATTGGGCACGGAAGTACATGAAGATCAATTTCCAAGATGTCCTCTTCACGGATGAGGCCAGAGCTACTCTGGATGGCCCCGACGGATGGGCCAAAGTTTGGGTACCTCTTGGAGCCTCTCGCCCGCATCGCATTCGGCATCAACAAGGAGGTGGTGGTGTCATTTTGGGGCGGGAATCATAGGAAATATACTTGTCGGGCCTTTTCGAGTTCCAGAAGGTGTCAAACTCACCAGCACCTCCTACACCGCGTTTCTGGAGGAGCATTTTTGCAGCATGGTTATATGATCTGCCACTGTCACGTCGACTGTGATCGATTTTTTATGCGTGATAATGCTCCTTCGCATTCAGCCAAGGCTACAATTTCGTACCTCGCAACTTTGGGAATCACAGGCCAATCACTTATGACCTGACCTAAAACCTATTGAACAGTTCTGGTCGATCATGAAGAGGAAAGTGTATGAAGGAGGTATCCAGTTTTCATCGAAGGATGCCTTGCGCGAAAAGATCAAAACAGTTGCTGGTACCATAACATCTTCCTACATTAGTCTTCATTTATAAACAAGGAAGTTACGTAGACAAATAAAGTAGAGCACCAACAATTCAATTGTTTGTTTCCTATAATTTGCTGCTTTTGTTCGGTAGCGTGTTTCATTACGATGATACTTTGTTTCATTACCTTAAATTGGCATTTTCGTACACCTGCAATAAAGCGTGACACAGTTGAAAGCACATCGAAATACATAACTCCACATAACTTTGTTTATTTGTATCTTATCAATACGCTTGAAATGTTAACTGCGTACGTACGTACCTAGGATATTTCAGTGGACCAAGTTTCACGTTTGTACAATGTTTAATATTCAAAATATCAGCCCAAAATTTGACCTGCAATAAAGCGTGATACAGTTTATATGGTATCAATGGCTGCCATGCCCTAGAAAGCAACTTTTCAATAAATGACAAGGTCCAACCAAAAAATAAAATATTTACACGCATTTAAAAACTTTACCCATGGTAAATCTTGGGGCGGGAGTGATAAATCGCCCTTATACTAGGTGGAGGTGAAGGTAGAGATGACCTGCGAGATAGCGTCTTAAAACAAGTTTTAAGGAAAGTCTGATTCCAATGGCTTCGCCCAACGCATCCATTGTTGTTTTTGTTTTCTTTAAAAGAGGCAGGGAAGACAAAGAACTACAAGTAATTCAGTCGCTTATTACCAACATGTAAATTACGTACAAACATAAACACTCGATTTTTAATAAGCCACCGGAACATTCAGGTTACAGAAATCACTCTAGTACTTATAATCCTCCGCAGGTTGTTCAAATATTATAGCAGAGAACGAACGAATGCGAAATACATGTGTAGGTAAATCAGTGTCACCTCCTCGGGGGAGGGGGGTACAATTTTTTTTTTTACATATAATTTGGTGCTAAATGTGTTTAGAAGTAGTGTAGTAAAAATTAAAACTTTTCAATTTTGAAGCGTAGTTTTTGTACCCTAAGTTTCCTGGGAGCCACACGTCCCTAAATTGTATTGAAAATCTCATAGGGTAGCTATCATATATGAGTGACTAGGCGCTCAGGGAATTAAAGGTTGGCAGGAAATTTACCTGGCATGCACAGGTGCCAGCAATGGCGCATACTAATGGCATTCGTAGACTAGGAAAATGCCATTGATACAATGCCGATTCAGTGCTAAGAGAGTTACAGAAACGAAGATTTAACAACACCTGCATTGACATAATCTTTAGTATATACAATTACGCAACATCGTCATTTAAGCATCACTCGTCAGTAATAAAATACAAATAAAAAAAGAGCGGGAAAGATGTATTCCATGTCCCTAAAGGTGTTAGAGTAATGAATAGGGAAATTTTCAGAACTTTGGAGTGGGAACAATAAGGGAATTGGAATTAGTGTGAGATATTTAAGGGACCTCTTAGATCACTTGGGATTCTTTGTTTTAAATCCAGAAGAAGGAAGGGTCGGCAAATCAAAAACCCAGCCCTAAAAAAACGGGGTTTCATTACCGGGTTTTTTTTGGCCTTTTTCAAATGAAATTTGAAAAAAAACCGGGGTTATTTTTTAAATTACACATTTTTTCAAGAAATCAATGCTACTTATCATTATTTTATTTAAAATTCATATTTGTTTATAATTTCAACAAATATGTATCAAATGAAGGTTATTTCTCTGATCCTGACTCATAATAATTCATCTCTCCTTCTACAGGTTATGGCTATCATGGGTACCCATAATTCTCAATCAGTGATCTGTTCTTACCTTAATATAATTATTAAACTAATTAATTATTATTATAAAAATAGAGATAGCTATTCTTTTTCTATGTTATTCTACTAATGCTTGTGACATTTGTTTTTAGAAAAAACTCGAGATTTGAAAAAGAAAACACAATAAAACCCGAGTTTAAAAAAAACCAAACCGGGTTTTATTTAAAAAACAAGGTTTTATTTGGCTTTTTCCAAAAATTTTGGGGGGGTTTGCCAACCCTGGAAGAAGGAGAGTCAGTGGTAATAGAATTGCCACAACCCTTTTTCACAGTTGGACGAAAAATGATATTTTCAAAGATAAGATTAATGATCAATAGTTTTGTCGAAGATAGGAATTGAGGATCGAATTTTAGAACATGTACGAAAATAGTTACCATAGGATAACTCCTGACTTTTGATGGTAGCATGGAAAGGAAATCAGTAGAGAAGAACAAAATTAGGCTACGAGATGTAGAAAAGCTTAGCTACATCTTTTGAAGTGACATGACTTAATGTACACTGAAAAATGTGTACATAAAATGAGAACCACTCAGATACACATAGAAGGATAGGTAAAGAATGCCCCGAAAGGACCATAATTAAATTATATGGATAATAACACAAACATAAGTGAGATATAGAGTATAGAATATAAGTGCAGAAGTGGAAATGGGCGCCACGCATTGTTATAAGAAACAACAGAGGATAGAAAAAAAGAAATATTAAACTGAAAACTTTAATATCTAGATGTAGATGCCCAGAAAACGACTGTAGGAATATAGCATAATGCTCCCAAGTTTTGCCCACCTCCCTTCCGGGCGGGCCGCTTATCAACCCTTCCCTTTCCGGCCCAATATCTGGTGGTCTTCAGCCGAAAGAAACCGCTGGCCATTTCAGCTAACCACCGAGTTCCTTCCCAGACTGTTTATCGATAAATGGGAGCCCATCTCGACCGTGTTCTGACAAAACAACGAAATTTCAAAACTAATGATTCGAAATTACGTTGTTTTGTTAGATTAACAACAAGGAGTTTCAACAAGGAAAGAAGGTACCCTAGAAGATCTTACAGTCCATTCAAGGTCCATTAGGTGGACCGTGTTCTGACAAAACAACGTAATTTCAAAACTAATGATTTGAAATTACGTTGTTTTGTCAGAACACGGTCAATCTTCGCTTCCGATAGTTGCCGGAAGTTTATAAAGGACCAAATGGAGTAGCTTGACATCTAATCTACTTCCGGCGCCCTGAGAATCTCTCCCGAGTTTCGAGTATAAAAGAGGAATTCTTTTAACCCTCAGTAGTAGAGCTTGCACAGCGTCTGGCGGGGCAGGAATTCCCATCTATCAGTGTAGTGGTAATTCATCGAAGCATCAAGTCTTCAGAGAGGAGATCGGTCCCAGTTAGGGAGGCTCCTTACCCCGTTGGTCTGCAAATCAGTGCGGACCCAAGTTCGTACTCACATGTAAGAGCCAAAGCTACAAAAAGCCTCACTCTGGTTCCCTATAGGAGAAATCTACATCTTGGCTTTTCTCCGTGACCCTACGCGTCTATAGGTCACTTCGCCCCCCTCCACCCTCACAGAGGCACCCAAGATTCCTCGGAGTTCACGAGCGCGGGGCCCTCTGTAACAAGAAGCTCCCGTCACCGCCTTCTTCCAGCAGAATCGTGACGGAATTGTGGGATCAGCTCGGTTCATGGAGAACCTACCTCATCGTCTCCACCCATTATCTCACCACCTTCACTCACCAGCGCCACCCGAACATCAGGTTCCAAGGTAACCCCTCTCTTTCACATTCTCCAACTTCACCGCGAAACTTACCAGCATTACAAGTGTATAGGGATTTACATAGCGAATAGTTATTTACAAGCCAAGTGAGATATCCGAGATTCACTTATTAATTTATCTCTCAAAGAACCTTATTTGAATATATATATATATATATATATATATATATATATATATATATATATATATATATATATGATGAAAATTAATGCAATATAGCAAGAAAAGAAGAGGAATTAAACCACATTCTCCAAAGACAATTTAATTCAGAACAGTTTCGGTGTATCTCACACCCTTTTTCAACTGACACTGGGCAGAAAATATATAAGAGAAAAGCATAACACAAGATCCCCTCTTTTCGACCTTAATCCCCTACTTGTGGCTAATCTGGGGGGGGTGGGGAGGCCTAAACATATTGAAGGGCTGACATTTAACTATTTTGTTTATTTGCTTTCTTATTACAGGATTAAAAGAAAATTGACCCTCAGATAGATTTAAATTAGGAACTGACGATATCAAGCTCGATTCTACGATTCTTCTCTTAACATAGTTATTATTAAATAAACAAATGTATAACATTGCCATTTAATAATAAATTAAATAGTTTAAAGGACATATTTGGAAAAGCGGGTATTAATCTAGCCTTTAAATATAATAATTCCTTAAACCAATTGATGATGGCCAGGAAACCCAAAGAACATCTTAACATAGGAGTATATACAATACCATGCAACGATTGCCATAAAGTTTATATAGGGGAAACGGGGAGAAATATAGACAAGAGATTGTACGAACACAAAAGAGATATTAGAGTGGGCAGCGAAAGCAGTGGAATATTTTGCCATGTTAGAGACAAGAATCATACGATCGATTTCAATGGAAGTAAAATGGTATTTAAATCGGCTAACTATGTTAAGAGAAGAATCGTAGAATCGAGCTTGATATCGTCAGTTCCTAATTTAAATCTATCTGAGGGTCAATTTTCTTTTAATCCTGTAATAAGAAAGCATAAACACAAAATAGTAAAATGTCAGCCCTTGAATATGTTTAGGCCTAACCCCCCCCCCAGATTAGCCACAAGTAGGGGATTGGGGAAAAAAGAGGGGATCTTGTGTTATGCTTATATGCATTCTCTTATATTTTCTACCCAGTGTCAGTTGAAAAAGGGTGTGAGATACACCGAAACTGTTCTGAATTAAATTGTCTTCGGAGAATGTGGTTTAATTCCTCATATATATATATATATATATATATATATATATGCGGTTAGGTAAGATTAATAGATATAACTCCTTAATCTGCTAGAAAAGTCTGCTGGAGTTCCTCAACCCTCTTTGGAAACCACCCATTTCTCTAAAACGAGAAATTTCAAGAAGACTTTTGTACGAGATAGCGTTTACTTTAACAGAAAACGGGAATGTGAATGTTCTTGCGGTTCTTCACCCATCTAATTTTTGGATAAATGAGCAACACCGTTAACTAACCGCATTGACATGGACGTTATTGTTAATTTATCATATATATATATATATATATATATATATATATATATATATATATATATATATATATATATATATATATATATATATATATATATACATATATATATATATATATATATATATATATATATATATATATATATATATATATATATATATATATATATATATATATATATATATATATATATATTTCCAACAAACCGCAAGAAACAGAAAAACAAAATAATTTTTCTTCGGAAATGTTATTTCCTAATTCTCAAAAATTCCGTAGAGGGATGGGATTCGAACCGTCCACACTGAACGAGCGAGAAACCACTTTGATCTCAATTAAACCGTCCCTTAGACCACTCGGCTACGCGGAAAACGAAAATCTTCCGAATAAACAAGTTTTTAAGCTCCGCTTTGCAAGGTCGATCGGGACTATGAAAGAGAGAGAAATTAAAAGGGAATTCAAAGGATAAAGGAGCGTTGAGATAAACACTCCTTGCGAAGCGCATCTATAAAATGGAGAAAAGAAAATAATAAAAAAAATTAATTAATGGTAAATATAAAATAGTCTTCAACAAAATATTCATTCAAGAAAAACTAGTACCTATTTATACTGATATATATATATATATATATATATATATATATATATATATATATATATATATATATATATATATATATATATATATATATTGTGGAGGAATTCTACGTGTAATTTCATTTCCAGCACGGAAGTTCCATGTGCTGGAGAAGATTCTGTTAGGCTTAAATTGGTAAGCTTAACCCCCCCACTTACACAAGCGGTAGCCTCGAACCGCGTCCACCACGGTCCATCTTTTCACGGGTTAGAAAAGCCTTGGCAAGAAGATTCGAGGCCATTCGAGAGTAGAGCTGTTTCCCACTAACACCCCCCTCCCCGCGGGGAGAGCCTCAGACGTATATAGGGCTCGTTTCCCATGAGACGGAGACAGAGTTGAGAAGTCTCGCCCGTTTAAGAAGATTTCCCTAGTTCCAAGTCAAGTGCTAACAACAAAGCAAAGAGACAGCTGAACTATTTGTGTATTGGAATTAGCCCCAGCCAGTGAGGTAATTCCATTTAACAATCGCTACCGAGTGATTTTTCCGACTTCTCTCATCAACTCCTGTCGAAGCCCTCCTCGTTCGCCCCTCGTTTTCGGGTGGCCGGAATACTCTCCTCTGGACCGTCATCACTTTAAGTTCCTGCTCAGAAGTTTTGAGCGCCCTCGTCTCACGTGCAGAAGACATTCGTGAAGCCTTACCCCGTCGTCTCACCCGAAATCTTCTGTAAGCCAACCCCTTTTCTCCTTTAGTAACCCATTTGAGTTAATTCCCCCCAATTTGAATAGTCTCCTCCTGTAATACCATGAATTTTAAATTCATAGTCTGATTCATAACTACAATCCCCTCCCTCTCATTCATCTGATGTAATTTTGCCCATCAATTCTCTCATTTTTTTTATGTAAATAAAATTATATTTTTGTACATGCCTCTTTAAGTAACCTTGAGCGTTGCCATTGCCCATATTATACCTGACCTCGTTGCACTCTTATCTCGCCCTCCGCCCCTTCGAAACTCGTGGTGTTCCGTCCCTTTGTCGGCTCACCTTCAAGTTATTGGTCCCTCCCCCATAGATATAATATGGTATTGATTTAATATAATGTCATATCACGAAATATATATATATATATATATATATATATATATATATATATATATATATATATATATATATATATATATATATATGTGTGTGTGTATTAGCAGACATACCCGGGCGTTGGCCGGGATAAAAAGTCCTGTCGCAAATAAATACAGACGACCATTGTTTCAAATTCATATATTGTGGTACAAAACTATCTTTACTTGCTGATTATTATTATTATCTAGAGGTTGAAGACAGATTCAGAAGAGTTACGCACTCTCCCTATCATATAATATAATCTCATTAAATATCATACTATATATTTATATTGAGTAAACGTTTCACCGCGCGCGCCCGGCAGTTTACGCACACGCGTGAATGACCGTTAGTTGTGAGCGAACGACGTTGTGGCGGCTGGGACAGATCGAGCCACTTATCTATTCTATCTTATCTTCTTCTATAACTCTATATTTTAAGAACGGGAATGGTTTTTTTTTTCTCTTAATTTAAATGTCATTTTGTAGGGAGGGAGAGTGGAGGAAAGAGAGAAAGGCAGGAGAGATTGGGGAAGAGGGGGGAGGGGGGATATTAGGGAAGAGGGAAGGAGATAATTTTTATTTTGGTTTGGATATTCTTTAGTAGGGGAGAGAGGGGGAAAGATACAGGGTAGAGAGATAGGAGGATAGAGGGGGGAGAGGGTGTGGAGATTTATGGGGGTCGAGGGGAGATAGAGGGGAAGGGAGTGGGGAGATAGAGGGAGAACGGAGAGAGAGTGAGGGAGAGGAGGATGGAGACAGAGGGGAGGATGGGATGGTGAGAGGGGGAGAGAAGAGTGGGAGGGATGGGGAGGAGAGATTGGGTAGGGATAGTTGAGAAGAGAAGGGGGAGGGAAAGATGGGGGAAGGAGGGAGGGTTAATTACAGAGGGTGGGAGGAGAGAGAGGGGGAAGAGGGTGGGGAGAGAGTGGGTGGAGATAGAGAGGGGGAGAACATTATTTTTTTATTCCTATAAATGGACAATCCCACACACAGACTCATATATATATATATATATATATATATATATATATATATATATATATATATATATATATATATATATAGTAAAGCCTCGATATAACGAACCTCAATATAATGAATTTCGGATATAACGAACCAAATTTCCTGGCCGAACTCCATCAGGTTTAACGAACATAAGTTCGTTAAATCCGATGTAGTCCACTTCACTTTATTAGTAATATTAGTAATTACATACGTATTACATATCCATGCAATACAGTCTTTATATACATATTTACGTATACAGGTTAATGAACGAACCATCATTATTTCCATCGGGTTTAACGAACTTTCGGCTTTATCGAACGACCCCTGAGCCCCATAAAGTTCGTTATATCGAGGGTTTACTATATATATATATATATAAGAGAGAGAGAGAGAGAGAGAGAGAGAGAGAGAGAGAGAGAGAGAGAGAGAGAGAGAGAGATAGAAACAGGAACAGGAAGACGAGGTACAGAAGAATGGGACATTCAACACTAAAAAAACAACAACAAGCGAATTCCTCTTTTTTCGGTGCCAGCATCAAAAGGGCACTCACCAAACAGTGCCAAACTACCGCATATTCGTGAGCTTATCTTCCCTCGCTGGGCGCCGCTCAACCCCAGGTTTGGACTATGGCTTTCGCTCAAAGAAGGTCACCCGCGCTGTATCCTGCATACCCTTTCCCCTCCCCCAGGAATGCGGGGGGGGGCGAGACAGGATTTTACCGGGGCATTAAAGAGAGCGGGAGGATGCCCTCCTTGTCTGGCATTCGACTCCATTTGAATGGCACTCTTCAACTTTGAGAGAGTGCCGATTCACAAGGAGGTCGATGTGTTGATTTTCTCTCTCTCCCAAGATGTTCGTAACTTTGAATCTCGCCTTCGTTTGTGCGAACTTGTTCCTAAGAGCTCTTTTCTTCTTCTTCTCTCCATTATCATCCTCCTTTACCATTTATACAATTTTCATATATACTCTCATATTAGGTTATTTTGGCACTTAGGTGCCACATCAAATTACCCTTTCCCTTTAAGTAAAATAATTAAGTATGGCACGTGTGTATGTATTCATGTATGAACGTATGTATTTATGTTTGTATGAATATTTTAGAGGCTTTACCCTTCCCATCCTGTCTTCGTGGCACTTAATCCTTTTGTGGCATTTCCTCCTCTTCTTCAGTTTACCCAGTCACGTGTCTGACAGTGCCAAATCACAAGAGCTCCTAGAAGCTGTTTCTCAAGCCCCCCCCCCACCAGCCCCCCTTTGCGGCCTCCGTTCAATTGATTGAAGGAGGAGCGAAGGATTGCTCCATTATTTTATGTGCCCAGTTCCGGGACTTCGATTAATGCGCCCTATTCAGGTTTTCCATGTGACACTGTTTGCAGTATTCTTTATTCCCTGCTGTTCTTCCTCCTTCTGTAGTTCTCAACTTTTGTTTATATTGAACTTAATATCCTTAAATAACGTCCCAGTTTATTTACGAGTATAAAGAAACCATTTAGGCAATGCGTAAAGGAGGATAAAAGTCTATTTCATTTCCCGTACACTCTAATTAGGCTTAATGAAATGGACACTGATTTCTTTAATAAATTGAAAATCACATGACACGTCATTTTATAAATGTATTTAAAGGCCCAAAGAAATGAAAATTGGTAACACAACCCGGAAAAAACACTTAGGAGAATATCACATGAACCAATAAAAGTTTAAGAAGGAAAATGGTTTAGCTAAGGAAAACAACTGGAAAACGTAGAGATATAGGAAACGTTGCAAACTGGCAGCCATGGCATTCGTTCTAGTCGTGATGCTTACAAGACAGTAATAGCTGCGAAATAGTCCGGATGTTTAAGAACTTCAAACTTCAACGTTTTCGCTCTAGGCGACTCCCTAACGGTGCGGTCCTAATTTTGGGACTGTTGTTATTGGAAGGCGATGTAGGAAGAAGTCCGATGTAAGAAGAAATCCGTGGATCAACAACGAAATACTGTCATTGGAAAGAGAGATAAAAGAGAAAAAGCATGTGTAAAGTAACAAAAGATTTAATTGTGCAAACTGATCAAAACAAGTAAGATGCTTTGTCCCTCCCTCACATCGTGGAAGAGATTCCACGTCCGGATGATAAAATGCACATAGAGATCAGAATGACAATCGCTAGCAAGTCCCCCTTCAGGGCTGGTCCTCGTTCGAGAGGGGGGGGGGAAGGGAGAGGCTCTAAGTGTTTTTTATGTACTTTGGCACCAGTCAGTGATTGTAGAGCTTTCGTTTTCTATCAGGGATATGGGAATATAACTACCACTATAGGGGAAAACTCGTGTTCCTTCGGAACGGTACCCAAAAGAGAGAGAGAGAGAGAGAGAAAATGTGTTTCGAAGACGGGAAGGGAAAGACAGCGGTGTTATGATTGGCCACGATGCGTGTGGAGCTATTCACCCAAGCGGATTTATCAGCGTATCCTACTTAATAATGGGGGGGGGCAGCTTATGACCCCGTTGAAAGTTTTGTGTCAGCGCTAGATGGGCTCAAACACCCGCCTAGACGCTAGAAATCCAATGCTGTATCCACGAGGCTAGCGAAAGCTCCCATTTAAGAGCTAGCGAGAAATCTACTTCTTTCCCGCAGTAGGAGGTAAGAAGTAGTAGTAGTCGTAGTAGTAGTAGTAGTAGTAGGGGTTGGTCATCTTTGGGGAGGAGGGTTCTGTTCAGGACCTGTTCCGCGTCAGAGGTATGTGGATATAGATACCCATGGGCAGGAATCCTTGGAACAGAGTGTGTTTGTGCTGCGAATGCGGGAGGGGAAAGAAAGGAGTGTTGTACTTGGCTGTGTGTGTGATGAGAAGTGTAGAAGATCCACCCCCCCCCCTAGTCCAGGGCTGAGCACAGCGCGTCCACTCAATGGTAGCCGCCATTTTGTGTCCTCTCTTGCCGGGATCGAACCCGGTACCGCGTCGTTAGCGGACCAATGCCGTGTCCACTCGGCTACCAAGAGCTCTAGGAGGCAATTAAGAGAAACTAATGAACCGATACCGACTCCATAAGTTCCCTCAAACAACCACGTAAATTACTAAAATGAACCATTCTTATCTCTTCTAACGTCAAAACAAACCCCCGAGGATCTTTTAGGAACCTCCTCGAAAATCCCCCCCCCCCTTACTTTAATAATTAAAAAGTGGGCTACCCACAAACTACCATGATAAAAATGTAATCAGTCCGTAAACAATGGGACAACCTAAAAGAGACTGTAATGGCTACTGAAACTGTAAGATTTATGAAATGATAATAATGAGAGGACTGTAACTCCTATGTATTAACTTAATCTCTATTGTTAGCGGACTGTTAGGATTAGTAGAGCATTTCGATTCACGTGTACTATGAAAGGAGACAGCATATATTTTAACAGAAACGATCATTTTGGACTAAATTACTAGAATTTAGAGCTAAGATAATTACTACTTGCGATCAACAAAAGGTACTAGAAATTAAATACCTATTTATATGTTAAAACCATAAAATGTGTTTAATTAAATCAGAACTATCAAGTGTGTCCTTTGTTGAGAGCGTCATAAAGAGTGTAATAAGAGTTTTGCAATACCCGGTAATAATAATAATAATAATAAAAATAAAACAAGAAGAAGAAGAGGAAGAAGAAAGGGGAAGAGGAAGAAGAAGAACAAGAAGAAGAAGAAAGAAGTAAAGAGTAAGAAGAAGAAAAAGAAGAAGAAGAGAAAGAAGAAGAAGAAGAAGAAAGAAGAAAAGAAGAAAGGGGAAGAGGGAGAAGAAGAAAAAGAAGAAGAGAAAGAGGAAGAAGAAAAAGGGGAAAGGAAGAGGAAAGAGAATAAAAGAAGAGAAAGAGTAGGAAGAAGAAGAAAGAAGAAAAGAGGAAAGGGGAAGAGGAAGAAGAAAAAAGAAAGGGGAAGAGGGAGAAGAAGAAAAAGAAGAAAGAGAAAAAGGAAGAAGAATAAAAAGAAGAAGAGGAAGAAGAAGAAAAGGAGTGAGAAGAAGAAAAAAGAAGAAAGAGGAAGAGGGAGAAGAAGAAGAAGAAGAAGAAGAAGAAGAAGAAGAAGAAGAAGAAGAAGAAGAAGAAGAAGAAGGATAATAATAATAATAATAAGAAGAGGAAGAAAAAGAAGAAGAAGAAAGAAGGAAAAGAAGAAAAGGGGAGAGGAAGAAGAAGAAAAAGAAAATGGAGAAGACCACTAACAACTTAACAACTAACCAACAAATAACAAGCAACCAAAAAAGGCATCCTGGTCTTTCTGGCGGCCTATGGCAACTCTCTTCTTGATGATCTGCAATTGATCAATCCCCCACCCCCTACCCCGGTCCCCTCCTCCAACCCCCGCTTCTCGACGAAAGCTTGTTAGGGGGGGGGGGAGTATATGTAGGGAAGGGGAATCTTTGACCTCAGACCTTAGGGTTCGCCCTCGCACCTTAGTGATCGTGCCGTCAAGATGAAAGGGGGGGGGGCGGTATTGTCATTGTTGCCCGGGGAAACACCCACTCCCTCCCATTGGGGGAATCAATGGAGGTGAGGCGGGAGGGGGGCCATTAGTTCGTTCCCTTAAGTCCAGTTTTGTTCGTGTTTCTTTTCCCTCGTTTATTTTATCGTTGTTTTTCTTTATTGCTACCGTTATTCGTAACCCTGCCCCCCTCCCCCACTTCCTAGGGTAGGAGATTTATTGATTGGGGGTAAAAAGGGGTAATCCAACGAGGGATAATCTCTGTGAGGCAGGTGTATTTTTTCAAAGGTTGTAATGAAAATGGTGAAATTGGGAGATGTGAAAAGTATACTTAGTTAGTTGCCTCCCTAGCTCCTCTCAGTAAGGGACGGGGGGGGCGCCCCCCAAGAACGCCCCAACGTACTCCGGATGGGGACACATGTCCCTCAGTGATGTGATAGAGGGTGTTGCGTGCAAGTGTGAGGTTAGGGCGATCGAGGTGGTGTTTTGTGTCTCAGAGTAGTAGTAGAAGTAATAGTAGTAGCAATAGTAGTACTAGTAATAGTAGTAGCAATAGTAGTACTAGTAATAGTAGTAGCAATAGTAGTAGTAATAGAAGTAGTAGTAGTAGTAGTAGCAGCAGCAGCAGCAGTAGTAGTAGTAGTAGTAGTAGTAGTAGTAGTATAAATAATAGTAGTAATAGTAGTAATTAAGAAACAGCGAAACCCAACACCGGATTCTTACATTATTTATTCATCATTATCATTATCATTCCTTAGTTTAATACTACTACTACTACTACTACTACTAATAATAATAATAATAATAATAATATTAATAATAATAATAAATAGCAGACTGCAACGATACTCAAATTAATGGCGAAAAACCAACGAGGGCCAATATTTCTTTTCTCTTCTTTCCTTCTCTACATCCTCTCCTCTCAGCGTCCCTCCCCCCCCCCTCCCCCACTTACTGAGCGCCACCTGGGCACCAGCCGAGGCCGACTAACGAAGGCAAGAACACCTGCGGGGTGGCACAAGAGCTACCCTGGCGTTCATTGGCGGGGGAAACGGCGCTAATCGCGGAGGGGAAGAAAATACAGAGGGTAGGAATTTAAACTGTCGTAACCAACGAGGGCAATTTGAGGGACAGGGAGGAGAGGAGTAAAAAAGAAGATAAGAGGGATTTCGGTGGGGCCGGGAGGGCGCGATAACGCATCCCTGGTAAGTTCGTACAATCAGACCCAGGTCCTCGGAATTACGAACTCAGGGGGAGAGAATGAAAGGACAAACGCACACCTTCCGGTAGTAGGATTAAGAGATCCCCCCCTCCCCCCGAGGACGACCTCCATCGCAAATAGAAACGCTTACGATAAATCCCCCTCCCCCAACTCCATATCACCCCCACCCCCAATTTGTCCTTACGCCCGCCCACGCCTTCTTCCCGCACCCCCTCTCCAAATATGGCGCCCGACCCACACCAGGAGGCACAGGTGGTCGAGGCAGATGGCACAGCTTGGCTACACCCCCCCCCCCCTTCCCCCCACCTCACCCATAATTCCCTCTCCCCTCTGAGGACGAGCAGAAAGAAGTCGGGTGGAAAGCGCGAAAGATCCGATTTCACTCCAAAATGAACCCAACTTAATAATAATAATACACACAACAAACACACTAAACTACAACACTTCCTACAAAATACAACATAGCTCTCATCCAAGAGACACAACACCGCAAAAAAAATCCTAAACTACCAATACACTACACAAAGACTCGACACCACGGATTCATAACACTCATACACTCTTCACAAACACCACCGCCCACACTAAAACACTCCTACCCAACGATATAAATCTAAAGATACACTACATCAAAGTTAAAATCAAATACAACCTAGTGAACTTATACACTCCACCCAAATCAGAAGGAGCCAATCAAACTATAACCTACCTTAGAACCACTCACACAACTTCCAAACTTATTTATATGTAGCGATTTTAACGCCACCCAACATGACTCCAAACAAGAGTTGGCAGCAGAGTCACATACATTGCAGAGTATCTCCACATGCTAACCATTCTAAACAATACCACACAACCCCCCCACCCAGCACCTGGAACACAATAACTGACTTCCCCTCCGACCATTTACCCATTATCACAACCTTCCAAACTACACACCCTCTCATAACATCCCACAAGACCACATACACACACTACAAAAAGCAAACTGGCTAAACTACACAAACGACAGAGAATAAAAACTACAAAACTTCATAAACGACTACACCACACTAGACAAAACCCTCACGCACAACAACAAAGCAATAAACAACGCCATCGCAAAATACATCCTACACAGCAGGAGAAAAATATATAACCCTAACTTCACTCAAGAAATCTTCGACTGCAAAAAAACCCCAAAACCCTCCCAAAACAAAACAGGGTCCTTTCATAACAATAGATAGAGATATCCAACTCCTCGTTACAAACATTACATCTTTAATTACATAACAACAAACAGAAAACTGGAACCAATACATAAGCACAATCAACCACAAAACAAACATGACCCAACTTTTGGAGAATCCTAAAGAAAATTCACACATCACACGCAACTCCCTCCACTACATACGAAATATTGATCAACAGAGACAACCAAACAGTGACCCCAAAACACTGCAACATCACCATGAAACACTACTCCAGCACCAGTTTTTTACCCACTCACAGAGAAAACAGACAAACACTATGAAACAAACACCCATCACCCCTTTCACCATTCAAAACATCCAACTAGTACTCAAATCACTTAAATACTCGGCAGCAATAGGCCCAGACAACATATCAAACATCAACCTAAAGCACCTAGGAAACACAGCAACCTCAGCCATTACAGGCATCTTGAACCACTCCTGGTTCAACAACATATCCCATCAATATGGAAAAAACACATATCATCCCAATCTTTAAACCAGGCAGCCTCCAGCACCACGAAACTCCTACCAACACATCTCACTCCTATGTACCCTATCTAAAACATTAGAAAACTCGCACACCAAAGAATTAGCACAAACATAACCGTCTCACCAACATAACATAGCTTCAAGAAAGACCACTCCAGCACAACCAGCCTAACCGACCTTGCACAACAAATTCTTGATGGTTTCAACGATCAATACCCGCCTGCACGTAACATAGGTGGGCGCGATAACGAAAAAAATTATCACGATAACCTTATCGGCGATAATCGATAACTGGCGATAAATTTATCGCCCGATAAGGTGATAACCGAAAAATCCAAAAATTATAATACAATATTGATTATTGACTATATATAGCGTTAGTTTATAATACAATAGTAAGAATATTTTAATACTGTTTCTTAGTTTCTTACCTGGTGAGGCTCTCCTTCATCTCCTCATAGGTTTTGAGGATCCTCCTCCCAGCTCGGACCTACCTATTTCTGCCTCCAATGCACACGCGGCTCGCTCCTGTGCTAAACTGGAACCAAAAACTGAAATTATCGATTATCGCTAGTTTGGAACCAAAAGTATCGGCGATACTGATGAATAGATAACGCGGGGGGAGGGAATATCGGATAACCGATAACCCGAAATCGTTATCGCGATAACGCCCACCTATGGCACGTACCACCCCCATAGCAATCGACATAAACAAAGCCTTCGACACTGTAGCCAAACACATCCTAACTCCCCAAATCTTAAACACAGACCTGACAAACAATGACAAGAAATGGCTCACAAACTTTATCTTTGGCAGACAAGGCTAAATAACACACAAACCCACAAATCACACATCAAACAACTATACAACGGAGTTCCCCAAGGAGCCATTTTCTATCCCTTACTTTTCAACCTCTTCAGTCACTATATGTATACCATAACCTCAATCACCAATCATCAGCATTAACACTTACGCAGATATCTCTATCACATCACAACATTGCCACAGCTACCAGAACACTCCAGCAATGTATTAACACACTGAGACAATGGCTCATACAAACCCGGATGACAGTATCTGCAGCCAAATCATTATTGATACTATTAACCCCCAGCAACCATGAATGGGACAAATACCCTACAATTAAACTAAATGAAGAAGCACTACCCTTGAGTGCTTCTCAGGATAAAACACCTGCCTAACCCTCCTTAAAGAATCCCATAGGAGGAACGAATCAAAACAAGGTGTTGCTGACCAAAAAATCACGTGCTCTCACCTATTCTATTTTATAACCTTACGACCTTCAAAACTTTGAATAATTCTCGGACTAACCTTAGAAGGACTTTGGCAATTATATCATTCGAAAGAGAACGTAAATCAACATACGAGGGGTGGTCAATAAGTTTTGCGAATCGGGAGGGCAAAACAGAGGAAGGGGGATAGCTGTTTGTGGGGGTGTTAGGGAAAGTTATGACAAGTCAGGACCTGCAGCCGCACGCTCCTGCCTCGTCTATTTAAGAAGCAGTAGCTGATCGCAGATCGTCAGTCACAAATTTTTCCACAATGGAGAAGGTTGAGCACCGCGCAGTGATCAAATTTTTGAGCAAGGAAGGCAAGAATGCAAATGAGATCCATTAACGCATGGTTGCAATGTACACTGCAACCACTGCGTGGACGCCGGTTTGGGGACGATGAAGATGTCCAGCTCGCCGTCCAGGAGTGGATTGAACAGCAGTCGGGAGATTTCTGGTTGTCGGGAATTCGAAGCCTCAGGGACAAGTGGCGCAAGTGCATTGAAGTCGAGGGTAGTTATATTAAAAAAAAACACTTTTCCTCATATCTCGTTTCCTTATATCCAAATTGCAAAACTTATTGACCGCCCCTCGTATATGTTTTAAATTTCGTTAGAATCGGCCGAATAGTTATGATTTTATTGTCAAAACAAAGTAATCCCCGTGCTAACCTTAGGAAGACTTTGGCAATTATATTATTCGAAAGAGAATGTAAAACAACACAAGGGTTTCAAATTTCGCTAGAATTTGCCGAACAGTTATGATGTTATTGTCAAATAATTCCCGGGCTAACCTTTGGAGGACTTTGCCAATTATATCATTCGAAAGAGAATGTAAACCAACATAATGGGTTCAAATTTCGTTAGAATCGGCCGAATATTTATGATGTTATTTCCAAAACAAAATAATTCCCTAGCTAACCTTTGGAGGACTTTGCCAATTATATCATTCGAAAGAGAATGTAAACCAACATAATGGGTTCAAATTTCGTTAGAATCGGCCGAATATTTATGATGTTATTTCCAAAACAAAATAATTCCCTAGCTAACCTTTGGAGGACTTTGCCAATTATATCATTCGAAAGAGAATGTAAAACAACATAAGGATTTCAAATTTCGTTAGAAATGGCAGAATAGTTACAATGTTATTACAAAAACAAAAACAAAAATCAAAACGGGGACCGACCGACCGACATAGGGAGATGTAGAGTCGCACGCGACTTAAAAGGAGCCGAAGGAATGAATAAAAAAATGGAGCCGAAGGAACGAATCAAAAAAGGAACCGAAGGAACGAATCAAAATAAGGAGCCGAAGGAATGAATCAAAATAAGGAGCCGAAGGAATGAATCAAAATAAGGAGCCGAAGGAATGAATCAAAATAAGGAGCCGAAGGAATGAATCAAAATAAGGAGCCGAAGGAACGAATCAAAATAAGGAGCCGAAGGAATGAATCAAAATAAGGAGCCGAAGGAACGAATCAAAAAAGGAACCGAAGGAACGAAACAAAAAAGGAGCCGAAAGAATGAATCAAAATAAGGAGCCGAAAGAATGAATCAAAATAAGGAGCCGAAGGAACGAATCAAAATAAGGAGCCGAAAGAATGAATCAAAATAAGGAGCCGAAAGAATGAATCAAAATAAGGAGCCGAAGGAACGAATCAAAATAAGGAGCCGAAGGAACGAATCAAAATAAGGAGCCGAAGGAATGAATAAAAATAAGGAGCCGAAGGAACGAATCAAAATAAGGAGCCGAAGGAACGAATCAAAATAAGGAGCCGAAGGAATGAATCAAAATAAGGAGCCGAAGGAACGAATCAAAATAAGGAGCCGAAGGAACGAATCAAAATAAGGAGCCGAAGGAATGAATCAAAATAAGGAGCCGAAGGAACGAATCAAAATAAGGAGCCGAAGGAACGAATCAAAATAAGGAGCCGAAGGTTGTTCTATTAAATTTCTACCAGACGACGGACTGTTTGTTATTAAAAATGCCCACGCAGCACTAGACTCCGTTTTCATGGGGCCAGCAAGAAAAATGTTCGCCAGAGATATACATATGATTGCGATTGCAGTTCCTGGTTCAAGGGACGGACTCACAGTAGACAATCTATTTATTGCATCTCTGTGTTGGAAGTAATTTAAGTGAGTCATGACCATTTGGTATCAAGTGAGAAACTTTGTTTCATAGAATTGATGCGTGTTTGATTGATAGTCCTGCAGATTATGAGCGACATGATGGACCCTTCTGTTTATGGGGTTTCATTCGGTTTGCTTCAAAAACAACTCAGAACTACGCCTTGGTTTAAAGTTACCCTTATTTATCCTGTCTAATGCTACAATAATTTCTTAAAGCCATTGCTAGTTTCTCTTTAATCCTCTCTGCCTCATTTGTGGGTCTCTCAGTTCGCTTCGCCTGTTTTTATTTTTAGTAACCCGTTAGTCATGGCAATTTCGTCTACATTTATAGTCACCACTTAATCATTGAAGCGATTGTGCGACTGTGGTGAACTTATGGTTATTAGCGTCTAAAGATACCCCCTCCCCCCCACACTAATTACAAGCAGTTCGCTTGGTCAGCGG
The DNA here is from genome assembly GCA_963969495.1 of Ceratothoa steindachneri. Taxonomy (NCBI): domain Eukaryota; kingdom Metazoa; phylum Arthropoda; class Malacostraca; order Isopoda; family Cymothoidae; genus Ceratothoa; species Ceratothoa steindachneri. Next base: position 51,998,816 of record OZ018334.1, read on the forward strand.
ATCTTTTTTTTTATATATAAAAAAAAGTGCTGATAGGGTAAGATTTTTTCGTACTGAGCTAAAATGAAGTCTCTTCTGCTCAAATTTGTTCCTCTTCTTGTTCTAAAATTAGAGACTGTACAAAGAAACAATTCTTTGTAATTTCGGAAATATAATTTTAGAGGAAAAAGACATTTAAAAAAAAAAATGAATCCAAGTAAATGTTGAATCTAACAAAATTACGATTAGAAAATAAAGACATGTCTCTGCGGATGAGTACAATTCACGAGCTAAGATATTATCTCATTTCTTGACTCAAAGTACTTATCTATTCCTTAAGGTTATCGCAAACCGGCAAGTTTGTCAAAGAATACCATAGTTAAAAGGATACATGAAGCTAAAATTCAACACTAACCACATATACTCATAGAACCATAACGGATGGGATGTTTGGTTGGAACTAGTAGTAGGAATCCTTCCTTCTTCAGGGATGTAACGATCCTCCTACTTCTACTCCTCTTTCCCCTCCTCCTCATCCTCTTTCCCTTCTCCTCCTCCTCATCCCTCTTCCTCTTCCTCCTGCTGATCCTCCCCTTCCTCAGCCTACTCCTCTTCGCCCCTCCTCCTCATCTCCCCCCTAATACTCCTTCTCTTCCCCATTCTCCTCCTCCCTCCTCCTCTTCCTCCTAATCCTCCTTCCTACCTCATCCACCTTCTCCTCACCCTCATCCACCTTCTCCTCACCCTCATCATCCTTCTCCTCACCTTCCTCATCCTCCTCCTCCCCTCTTTCGACCTGGAGTCTTGGATGTATTTCCGATTCCTAAAAACTGCCAATAGCAAACAAAAGGAAGCCCTTTAATGGCAAACGGACGGGGCAAGTTCGGTCATAAAGTAGGTCACGGGCCAATCCACATGGATAGTAGGTTACAGGATCTACTTCACAGTCTACGAGATTTAAACCACAAATACTGGAAGCATGGTACGAATTACACAAATGTACTTCAGTACGTAATTTACAGTAATTTACACCGTCAAATAATATTTGTTATTTATCGGTGTCGTAGAGGTGAGGACATCTCTGTTCTTTCCAACCGCTTCAGTGATTAAGGAAGAAGCTTGTTTTGCAGCCTGTGTTGTAGGCCACGCAGCCTCCAGGTTAGAGGGGGTGGAAGCTGTTGCATGCAGTGGAAATTTGATAGCACACCCTGTGCAAGTTCTATTGCAACTTAACCTAACGTGGAGTACATCCAAATAGTGTGGTATAAACTCAATGATTGCATCCAAGTAGGGTGGTAAAAACGCAATGATTGCATCCAAGTGAGGGGGTATAAATTGAATGAATGCATCGAAGGAGGTTGGTATAAACGCAATGATTGCATCCAGGTATGGTGGTATAAACTGAATGATAGCAGCCAAGGAGGCTGGTATAAACTGAATGATTGCCTTAAAGGGTAGTGGTATAAACTCAATGATAGCATCCAAGTAGGGTGGTATAAACTCAATGATTTGCAACCAAAGAGGGTGGTATAAACTCAATGATTGCATCCAACTAGGGTGGTATAAATTCAATGATTGCATCCAAGTAGGGTGGTATAAACTCAATGATTGCATTCAAGTAGGGTGGTATAAACTCAATGATTGCATTCAAGTAGGGTGGTATAAACTCAATGATTGCATCCAAGTAGGGTGGTATAACTTAATGATTGCACCCAAGAGGGTGGTATAAATTCATTGATTGCGTCCAAGGAAGGTGGTATAAATTCAATGATTGCACCCAAGGAGGGTGGTATAAACTCAATGATTGCATCCAAGTAGGGTGATATAAACTCAATGATAGCATCCAAGTAGGGTGATATAAACTCAATGATTGCATCCAAGTAGGGTGGTATAAATTGAATGATTGCACCTAAGGAGGGTGGTATAAACTCAATGATTGCACCCAAGGAGGGTGGTATAAACTCAATGATTGCATCCAAGTAGAGTGATATAAACTCAATGATAGCATCCAAGTAGGGTGATATAAACTCAATGATTGCATCCAAGTAGGGTGGTATAAATTGAATGATTGCATCCAAGGAGGGTGGTATAAACTCAATGATTGCACCCAAGGAGGGTGGTATAAACTCAATGATTGCATCCAAGTAGGGTGGTATAAACTCAATGATTGCATTCAAGTAGGGTGGCTTAAGCTTAAGGATTGCATCTAAGTAGGGAGGTATAAGCTCAATGATTGCAGAAAATGAGTGTGGTATAAGCTCAATGATTTCATCCGGGTGGGGTGCTCCAGTCCTATCCAGCCGGGAATGAGAGACCACCCTTGAACTCTATTTGTTCTTGCTCTTAGCGACACAGGCAAACATTGAGCTATCAACCACATTTTTTTTTTGTTTTTTAGCCGTTACCAAGACCACACACTCGTGTGTTTCAATGGTCGATGTGCTTAAACCTATCCACACACGTGTGCTTTAAGGTCCAATGCACCCAAAGCCACACACACGAGTGTTTTAAGGACCAATGTACCCAATAAATGTGGACTACGTGACTAATCCGATGCCAATTTAAATGCGATAAATTTTCCCTCTCAAGAAATTGGAGCGGGTTTATCTTCCCCCCACTTTGATCGTGAGTGCCAATGCCCTCGTTTATGAGTGCCGTATTTCCTATATATGGTGTCATTAGAGGTATCAAGAACGAGGCATATCCAAGCAGAGAATCGGGATTCGAACTCCACGACGTTTGTTTGTTGGGGTCCTGACATCAGGCCAGGCCCTGAATTTGGGGAAGTAGAGTACCATGGGCAGGAAAGTTCTGAGGGATCACCTCCCCCCTCCCTAACAGCATATCTGGGAGTTACCGAGTCTAGTGGTCAACCCGCAAAATACCCAGACGTCAGTTATCCTCCCACTGCCCCTGTTTTCTCACTACAGGGATCTAATCAGCAATTCCCTCGAATGGATGTTACATAGACACCGGTAATAGTACTTTTAGTATCATCGCTTTTAGAGCGACCTATTTTATCCTGTAAAATAACCGCACCCGATTAGAGGGAAGTTAAGCACACCAGGTATGTTAAGTTGTAGGATGGGTGCCCGATTCGAGGTGACTTCTCAGTGAATGCTTTAAGCTGTAGATGGATACCCAGTGGTTCGAATCCTCAGAAACCAAAAGACATCTTAAATGAGTTCAGATCGGTGGTAAAACACTCAAAGAATTATTTTTTACCACGACCTATTCTCCTTAAGTCTGTCTTCTTCCCTGTTAAACTTCCTATACCTCCCCCCTCCCCCAAAGTACAAAATAATAGCGAGTGGAGTTCAAATATTCGTAAACGGAAAGAAAAAAACCCCCTCACAAATACGATGAAGTAAAAGAAGAAAATGATTCCAAGTACTTTCCTAATTTTTGAGACCCCAATTTACGGGGATGGGGTCGTTTATATTACGAAAAGGCTACGTTCCTATTTCTCTTCTTTTTTTTTTTACTGAATCAATCAAACTTCTTTCAAATCTTGGAATAATTTCTAGCACGTTACCTGTCCCGGTGTCCCGGTGCCGGACGACCGGGATCGCTACCCGCTTGTCCATCGTTGCAGGACGAATTCGTACACACAGACTTGTGGAGTCTTTGACTTCTTGGAGGAGGCTGGATTCCTTCATTTTATTTGACCCTCGTTGGTCTTGGTCTCGTGTTCCCGTGGCTGGGGGATGCGCGCGTCCCCCCGCCACCGATGTGAGCTTCCTTCTTCTTCTTGTTTATGTTTGTAATTTTTGGGTTGGTTTGTTTTTTGTGGGTTTTTTTTTAATTCAGCATAGCATTAGGCTATAAAATAATTACAGCAACATATGCTCATGTAGTCTGTCGTCCGATGGACCTTAAAGAAAAAAAGGAATAATTTCTTTCTTTCTCTTCATCTACTACATTGAAATTAAAAGACTTTATTAAAATTCCGATTTAAAATTAAAAAAATTATTTTCACCCTTAGCTTTCACCATCATGTATTCACTATTAAATAAAAACTCATTTACTAAAGCATTGAAAAGGTCGTAAAATGAAATATCCTCGTATGAAAAAAATATCTGCGAAAGTTGCTAATGACAACCATTCCCTTCTATAGAAACGGTAGAGTCCACGTTTCCATGACAACGCCTCGCTCTTCTAAGGCTTCTTTCTGCGTATTCGTTTAAGCCTCGCAGTCTCAAGCGACCTCATTCCTTCTGTGGGGAGATCTGATGCTCTTGTTTCCAAGGCAACCCACAAGATTCTCTTTAGCCTGAGCGACTGAATTTAATGATTTTCTTTTCTCAAAATTTACCCAACGCAGTATTCTTGAAGAGCCTATTCGATGTGCGAATTCTTTTCCTCATAGTGAAATCTGACAAAATCTATGACTAATGTTCCTTTTTGGTTTCCCTATTTTATTATGCGTTAAACACAGCTGATTATTAATGGGGCATTTCGCGCCCCTTTATTATAGGCCAGTTTGCGCCCAATTATTACTAGCCAATTCGCACGTGTTTATTTTGGGCCAATTCTCACCCGATTATTATTGGCCAATTCGCACAAGATTATTATGGACCATGGAGCTCCCGTTATTACACATCCAATCAGACTTTTTACATAAACCTTGCCTCCAACACACCATTTTCCAATTTATTCTGATTCAATGGTACTATTACAACATTCTTTCAGCCCTCAGGCAGTCTTACACTTTCAAATACCTTACAACACAAGCAACACAACAGAGCCATTCCAAAACTCAATAACCACCAGTCGCTCAGCAATTACATGATCTACTCTGGCTGACTTCTCATTTTTTTAACCTCTCACAACCCTAACCTCCTCTCTCATACTTATTTCTTCCGTATCTGGATACAGTACGTTTACACCCACGAACAAGCCAATCATATTCACATTCGCGCCATCTTCCATACTCACAAATCGCCAAAGAAGTCTCGCTATCTGTACCCTCCCAAAAGATAGAACGCCTGTATTTCCTAGAGAAACTTCAATGTTTCCAGATTTTGTGTACGATAAGTTAGAGGTTCAAACTACATATGGGTAAAAATTATGCAAATTTGGATGAATAAAACGAATGTTATCAGCAGATAAGCAATTTACCCTAAAATGAAGTGTACAAAATGATCCGAACGAGAGCGAAAACAAATTTTTAGTGAAGTATAACGATTAAATTATAAGTGGAAAACATTTGTACAATTTATAATAAGTATTTAGTATGGAGGGTTTTTTTTTTATTATCGGTGATGTTTTGACATCTGTTACAGGAAGGAAACAACTATTGACACTCGCGCAGTAATCTTTCTCCATTCATCTTGAAGAATTTCCCAGATTTCTTGAACTGGTTTCGCTTCCACGCTTTGGACTTCTCTTCGAGTCTCTTCCCAACATTTCCAATAAGATTCAGGCCTAGATACTGTCCAAGCCAGCTCACAGCAATGAGTGCTTGTCGTCCAGGAAAGATTTTACAGAATTGGTCGTGTGGCAGGTTTTGGTTCGGAAGTTCGCAACGAGTGAACCTACTGGTATCGGATCCGAGCAAACTGACCTAACCTGAAATGTACTTGGCTTCATTGGTCATCCGTCCATCTAACGTGTTCAGTGGCGAATACAAGAGGAGCCTTCTTGTTCTTCGGATTGATCAACAATGGCTTCACCGCGTTTGTGCGAGCGTAAAAATTGTCTTCCTCCAGCCGATGTGGTATAATTCTCCCGGAGACAATGGCAGCCAAAATCTAACTAATCTGTCGAGAAACTGACATAGCCGTATTGAAAAGCTCCTTCTTCACAATTTAAGTAATGATTCTATCTTCCCTTTTTGACACCTTCCTTGGTCTACCGGTCAATTCACCTGCCTTATATAAACCTGTTTTGCAATAGGTTGACATAATATTATCGACTACATTTTGGAAGCGCTTGACAGTCTCTGCAATGGTTCCAATTGAAAGACGATCTTGGTGGCCCCGCTTTAAGAAAAAAAGAGGCCTGGCAGATTTCTTATGCATCTTACCTGGACAACAGGTGGCAAGAAATGACCTAACACACACGAGATTGAATTAAAGTTAGTAGCTATGCAAATAATGCAAGTTCTCTACAAGAAACGTAAGCGTTCGCTTCATTTTAGACACTTGAATTTTTTTTTATAGTAAATTGCTTATCTGCTGATTACTTTCGTTTTAATTGTCTAAATCTAAATAACATTTACACATACACAGTTTAGATCTCTAAGTTATCGTATACAAAATTTGGAAACCTTGGATTTGCTCTGACAAAATTTAGAGATATGACAGAAATACGGGTTTTCCGATCTCTTTGACGATGCTGTAATTTTGACATCTCTTCTTCACAAATCTCATCAATTCTTATCCTTGACGTTACTCATCTCTTCTTCTTTTGGTTTATCACCTTTCCATCCGGAACAACTTCGTGAATCTGTGATGATCCTGATCTTCCTTACAAGTGATCCATTTGCTGCTTTACTATTCTGTGTAATTCACTCGTTTCACTTTACTATTGCCTCTTTATATGCATTTATCTACTTCACCCTAACGTTCTCATGTTCACAATTATTAAACATCTGCAATTACGTCTGCATTTTGTTCTCCATTGCACGTTTCAAATCATGATCTTACCATTCAACATTCTCATTCCAATTCCACTACACTCACATACAGCCACACACTATCCACTCTCACTTCCTTGTAATTATCTCATATTTGGTCTATCCCTATGTTCATTCACATTTACTTTCACAATTACTCCCGCTCAAACCCTTCATTCCCTTTCATGTTTGTCTCGCATAGAGCAAGCATCTGCAAACTCGCACCCTTTGATACATTGACTACCAGTCCCCCCCCCCTTCCCTCATATCGCATCACTCATATTTTACACACTCACTCGGTTCACACAATGACGTGGATTATTCGGAAAGTGTGGATGGGCTCCGCGATAACCGCCCATTACCGCCAATTGCATATTTCGCTCACACTAACAAACAAACCTTTCGGGTTCACGGCCTGGCACCACCGGAATACGGTAAGACTACTCCCCCCCCCCACCCACCCACCCACACACACATAAGGAATTTAATAATAAATAAATGTATTCCTCTTTTTTTCTCCCATTGAGTTTTACCCTCCTATTTCCCCTTCCCTTGCCTTATTTCTCGCCACATTTCATCTGAAGTATGAAGAAGCAATAAGGAGGGTGGAGAGGGTAAGTAATACGGGGGATAGAACAAGGGATGGTGAAAAAAGGAGGGGAATGACTCACAACTCTTCAGAGTCACCTCAAACGCGACTTGGGTGAACAGAGTTTCATAAGTCAATACGAATATGCCTAACAGAGCCTATTAGGGCGTCTCTAATATTCTATCAGTCTTAATTTCTTTAATTATGAACTCTATATCCACAAGCCCTCTTTTACACTATTACCTATCCTCTTAATTATCTTAATTAAGTTGCGCTATCGCTGACTTCTTTTAAAGATGTTTTAAATGTGTACCGATGTGATGATGTTTAGAAATGTCTTTATTTCTTTGCTTCCTTTTCTCGTTTTTCTTTATTTCCTTCTCTATCTCCTTCCTGCTCGTACATCTTTTCTTCCTTCCTCTGTGCATTTCTATCGTATTTTGAGACGTGTTTTGACCTTCGAAAGAATGTTCGCATGAAAACACAAGATTGACTCAATGCTACGGACAAAGAGGTTTCTTCCCCGCTCAAAAACGGTGTAATCCTTTCCCGGGTCGAGATGAAGATCCACTTTCGTCCCCTTCCTTACCCGCCCATGGTTGACCATACTGGTCACAACCTGTTTGGTAGTGTATCCTACCCACCAGTATTTTCTTTAGTGTGTATCCTACCAAAATATTGTTAGGTTTATTTTTTGTTATATTTTTTGTTTCGATTACGTTTGGTTTGGGTTTAGGCACTCACACAGAAAGCATAACCTAACTTAACCATTTTTTTTTAAGAATATTTAAGCCTATGACAAAACACTTTAAATATCAATGTCAAAGAGCAAACGTTTGAGCCTAATTAATTTTCAATTTTAATAATTTATGATTTCAGGGAAGGAACATCCATTCTTTTTGAAAGATTATTTTTAAAGATTTTAAAAAGAATAAACTTTATTTTTTAGTCGCGGGTGACTCTACATCTCACTATGTTTGTTTTGTGTATTGTTTTTGTAATAACATTGTAACTATTATGCCAATTCTAACGAAATTTGAAACGCTTATGTTGTTTTGCATTCTCTTTCGAATAATATAATTGTCAAAGTCCTCTCAAGGTTAGCCGGGGATGATTTGGCAATAACATCAAAACTATTCAGCCGATTCTAACGAAATTTGAAACCCTTATGTTGTTTTACATTCTCTTTCGAATGATATAATTGACAAGTTTTTCCAAAGGTTAGCCCGGGAATTATTGTGTTTTGGCAATAACATCATAACTATTGGGCAGATTCTAACGAAATTTGAAACCCTTATGTTGTTTTACATTCTCTTTTGAATGATATAATTCTCAATGACCTCCCAAGGTTAGTCCGGGAATTATTGAAAGTTGTGAAGGTCGTAAGGTCATAAATCAGAATAAGTGAGAGAGCACGTGAATTTGGTCAGCAGACCTTGTTTTATATAAAAAAAGACATCTAATTTTTCATGTTTACTCTAATACAAATATTTGCAAAGTACACAAAAAGTGGCAGGAGAAACGCTAGAGCGGCACCTTCCCTATATCTGCGAACACCTTTGCAAGGAACGAACTAAGAATTTTTTAAGGGGGCGAATACTAGTCGCAGGTCCTCCTCCCCTCTGTCTCCCACCCACGAGCGGGGGGGACCAGAAGATGAGGAGGCCTGCGGTCTACTTCCTCCTGGAGAAACTTCCCACACTTCTGACCTTCAGCTCAAGTGGACCGAGGGAGAAGTGCTTGGTAGGAAGTTCGGAGCAAGGTTTGGTAGAGGGTTTTTAGTATAAAATGAAAAAAAATGAAAAATAAATTTGATAAAGTTTAGTGAGAAGGCCGATTGAGCAACCTTGGGGTCATAGGTGAAATGGAATATTCATGCCCAAAGGACTAGGATAACTTGCTGATTAATGTGGAGTCCGAACCACCGTACTGCATTTATTTATCATTCATTCTTCCTTTTTCACACTTAGAGTCCCTGAGTTACTCTGGTTTATAGGTATCGGGAGGTTGGACTATTCTGTATCCCTCTCTCTCTGTTATTCATAGTCTCTCTTTATACATCTTAATTAGCTTGATGAGTGGTCCGTCTCACCTTTGTTTGTTTTCATTTGTTCACGGTTGCATTCGGTGTAATATGTAGCATTCATGCCGTTGTTTCTGTGTCTAGGCTTTAACCTGATTTATTTTTCTTTTCGCTTTTATTTATTTGTTTTAGTTTATTCCTTTTATTTTCACTTAGGGTTTTCCTTTATGATTTTTTCATTTTAGGTTGTCTCTTCATTCACTGCAGTTTTTCTTGTTTATTTTCACTATTTTAAGTCCTTATCGGTTATCTATCATCTTGATTTTGTACTAGCCAAGAGTTCTTGTCGTATTCGGGTTCATTTATTCCATTTTTTTCAGTTATTTTAGTTCCATGGGAGCTGGATCTTGTTTTGTTGGATGTTGTCTCACTACCCGTAATTCAATGGCTCATCATTCCCCCTGGGTTTGATAATTTTTGAGGTGGAATGGGGGGTCATTGTCCACTATGGTTCTTTCCGGTTGTCCTTTGTTGACACTCCGGTGGACTTCATGGCTGCTTCGACAACACTAGCCTTAGACTTCTGATTCTGACATTGAAGAGTAAATTTTCAACCAAAAGATCATCCACATCCTCATCTTGCATTCCCTTATTCCCCTTGTAAGCCTATTTCAATCTTCCTTCATGTATGGCTTTGATTATGTCATGTTTTTTAACCTCTGTAGGGGTTTTTCGTTATTGACATACCCTTTGAGTCTAAGATCTGCTGCCTCAATCCTCTTAGTGCTACCTTCTACAGTCTGAATTCCTTTCTCCTTCTTCTTCTGTCGTTGTAGTTTGGATTACGAATTCTGCTTCTTTTTCCTTATCTTCTTTTCTTTATTTAGATTTTGCTCATCGTGTGGGCTTTGCCACACTAAGGTTTAATATTTCTGAAAAAGGTGGATTCTCGGGAAACCACATCTTTTTCCTTCCATTTTTTGCAAACATTGTTTTAAGTATATCGGAGAAGGTTCCTAGTTTGCCTATGTTCATCGCGTGCGTGTATAGTATGCACGTAAGAAGTTCTATTGAGAACTCATATGGTACTGTGAGATGAGTTTTAGTCTCCCTCATCTGTTGTAGTGGTCTTGCTCACTCTTGCGTAAATTGAGTTTTTCTTGTTTTCGGTTTTGTTTCTCTCTTCATTCTTCTTCCTTAGAATTATTTCTTTCTTCTTTGGGCAAGCTATTGGCATTGTCGGTGTGGGCCGCCGCAATTGAGGCATTTCTTTTCCGTCGGTTGGGCACAGTTCTTCCAGAAATGCCCCCGATGGCCGCATTCAAAGCAGCTTGGTTCTGTTTCTGTGCAATTCTTTATAGTGGGATCCTCAATCTTATAACAGTTGAAGCACATATGTATGTTGATGTCTCTACCTCTTTCCATATTTTTGGGTTGGATCCTCATGCTAAACAGTAGCAAGCCGTTCTGCCAGATTAATTTTGTTCGCCATTTTGAAAACATGTGTGTGTCGAATCCAAATTTTATAACTTCGAGAACTCAATTCCTGATTGTTTTAACTCAATTTCTATTTTTTATTTCCTCTTTGATTTTGAGCCTAATACACATGTCTATTTTTCTACATATAAGGCTCATGTTGGCCGTAATTTGAGGGGGAATTTCCGGTTCAAGTCCAATGGTTTCTAGTGTCTCTACTCTGTCTCCTGAAACTAGTCTTTCTACATCGCGTTCAGCCTTGTAGATTACGATGTATCCATTCGATACGTCCAGGATTCAGATCAGAGCAACTTTATATTTCCATATAACGTTTCGATGAGCTTTCCTCTTCGGGTTTGTTCCTTTTCTCGAGAGTCCTTAATGGTAGACGGAGGCATTCGATTCTGCCCCCTTTTCCCCTGGGAGGGAGGCGTTCCCGCGATTTTCTTATCCTTAGCGAGCGCCTGGGGCGATCAGTATTTTTTTGAAGCTCTCTCCTCAATCAATATTTGTTTTGCGTCGTTCAGTGTAGAGAAGATATTGTGTCAGGACAGTTGTTTTTTTCTTTCTTTTGCACCACCTATGGGTCCCTTCATACCTCTATATTACAGAGGCACTCCTCAACCACCCTAGCTAAATAGGCCTACTACGATTAAACGCCTCCAGTAACTTTTGGGCTCCTGGTCGTAAGGACTTCCCTTCTTCGCCGCCTAATGTGTCTTCCTTCCGGGGTTCACTATGCCCTACTTGAAGTGGTTCTAAGCGGCGCTTTGGTGGTCGAGTTAAGCTGCTTATAGCGTTTGAAGCGTAGATTAGGCAGAAAAAAAGCGAAAATTAGGGATAGATGACACTTTAGGATCCTCTAACCCGTCCACTGCAAAAAGGAGGAATCTCTTATCAGTCCAATAGGTGCCTATTTTTTTGTTTTTTGCCTCTATTCCGACGAAATTTTAGCTTTTCTTCATCTCGTTTGTCCTTAGCTTTGCCTCCTTTATCAGGCGCTCGACTCTTCGTTCGGAGTTCATTTCTAGTTGTCTGACTGAGTACCGTCATTAACATCTAGGCCGAATACATAAGCTTATAGAGAAGAGAAAGAGAGCCCTTCTTCCCCCAAAAAGTAAGTATGGGAGAAAAAATCAAGGCGAATCTTAATTTGAGACTTGATGTGCGATGTGATAATGAAATCTAACGAAAATAACCCCGAGTTCAAAGTAAAATTGTGGAAAGTTTCAATAAAGACTTTCTAAGATATTTCTGGACACATAATTATTGCATTTGATGATGGATTTGACGCTATCCAACTTGATTGTGTGATTACAATTGCACAATGTAGAAACCAGGCAGATTGCTCACTATGGTTGCGTACACTAACCTGATGTTGTTTTAAACATACCTAGAGTCCTTTCCTGGTTTGTTCATAATAATATTTAGTATAATTATTACATGCTATTTATAGAATAAATCGTAGCTGGGCGGGTTGGTGATTGGTTTCACTCCTGTGAAGAGGTCTTAAGGACACCCAAGAACTTAAAATGAACGTCAAGATCGCCTCCTGGTAAGGTTATAGCTCAAGGATCGGGTTGCCTCCAGTGCTAAACTTACTCACGATTGGAAATAAGTAAGTGTGAACGCTTTAGCCTCCACACTGAGGCGATGACTTTTCGAAAAAAGTCTCAAGTCGAAAATGGCTGCGAAAAAAACACATCTCACTAAGAAGAACATTACGGATAGGCTCCACCTTTCTAGGAAATACAAAGAATGGCCTATTGAAGACCGGGCTAAAGTGATATTCTCTAATGAAGCTCCCTTCCGCTTGTTTGGAGCTTCTGGAAGCTCCTCTACCTCAGGAGGAGAAAAGGGGCGCTCTTTCACCAGTCCTGTGTCGTGCCCTGGTTGAAGCATCCGGAAATTTTGCCCAAGAACAATTTCATGAACTTAAAGTGGTCTCAAAATCTCCTTTAGCAGTACCCTTTTTCAACAGTTCACAACCAATTTGAAGAGGCTAACTTTTTTGTTGGGCATGATGGCGCACCTTGTCATAAAGCAAAGTTCTTGGCTAAAAATAACATCGATCTTTTGAGACTTTGGTCCGGGAATTCGACACGTCGAACCAAATAGAGAATTTGTGGGCGATATTTAAACTGACTGTTGATAAACAGACGCCATCCGATTGTAAGGTAGTCGCGGGTGGTTGGTTACTGAACAAAAATGGAGGAATATCAGTCAAGATATCATCGTAAATTTGGTCTCCAGCATGTCAGAACGAATTGAAGCACTCCTGAAGAACAAGGAACATCATTGTAAATATTGACTGCGCTCATCAATCGACTGTATTAATGAATAAAAATATGTTTTGGTTCTAATTTTTTGTTTATATTTCACCTTCAAATAATGATACAAACATTAAAATAAATTGCAAAGGGAGTTTTTGCAGGATGGTCACCATTTAGAGCGCTATTTAGTCGCTCCTTTTATTGCGACACGATCGTGTGAATTTTCAGCACTTGATGCTTCTCCTCATCTCCTAAAGGAGCAATGCTGTGGGTTTTTTTAATCTTATTCGGCAAGAGTTGTCTGAGGCAATTCGATTAATAGGCTCAAATTATCTTTTTGAAAGGCAGGTTGAATTGCAACACTTTTAATATCAAAATAGTACTTACTTTAGAATTAATGAATGGAAAGTGAGTGATCTCTCGCAACGAGGGAGTTAATATTTCTGACGGCGTACACCAAAGAATGATTGATGATGTGTATGATTGGACCTAGGTGAATTAAAATACTTCAACTTTCTAGGAGCGCTATGCTTATGCAATTGTCGGAACTTCTTGCTTCTGAGGAAACCATCTGGGAAAGATTCCTCCTGCAAAGAATGCCTAATGTAAAACAATACCCATTTCTTTTGAGATGCCCTCAAAAGGGACAATAATATAAAGTGGTTACTCAAACTTTCTAGATATATAGAACGACATTCCTCGGAAATTCATTCACACAAATATCTTCTTGTTAGTGGACATATAAAAACAAAAACTTTGCTCTATTGAAAGACATTTTGATAGTCATTCGTTATTACCTCTTCATCATTACAGTGTACAACTATACACGCTTTATATATTTTACAAAGTATCGACCGATTTCCAACAAACTTTACATTCAGGCTCTTAACAGAAACTTCATTCAGGTTTCATTCAGTATTGTGCCTTAATTGGAACCTAACATTCATAAACTGATGGAAAGCGTCAAGTTGCTACTGTCAAATTATTTATAAACTAGTCATATTTATTATTGCTTCTTAAAGATTTGTTGCAAAGATTTAATTTCTCTCGACCTGTGTGAAAAACGGAAAATCGATTGATTTTGGAACAGACATCCTAATAAGGCACTTGGGGCAAAAGAAAAGAGAAAGTGGAAAGGGAGTTACTGTCAGAAAAGCTACAAAGCTTCAATTACAAAATGGTGACCAAGGATTGACAATCGACTTCCCTAACGCAGTAAAATATTTTTCAACAGAAACTCTGCGTAAACACATCGCAAAAACTATGGACGACCATAAGACGCCAATCACGGTAGCCTCAACCTGTGATATTTCCTTTCTTTAGTTTCAGGTTGCCTCACACCACTTGTGGTTCTTTCTTAATCGAGCTACTCTTCTCTTTGAGAAAAGGAAGGAGAGCAGCTGATCTGTTCACGATTCGGCCACACCCAAACGTCCATTTCTCGCTGCCTCGACTACGAGTATAACCGATATGCTTTAGAGAACTCTTGCTGAATAAGATTAAAAAAAAGTAGTGGTTTTTATATGTGATGGGGAGAAACGTCAAGTATTGAAACGTCACACGATCATATCGCCATAAAATGGATCGGTTGTATAGATCAATACGACACAGTATTCTCGTTTCTCCCCCTCAGTCAGTCAAGTATCCAGACGTTACGTGACTACTTTGCCATCATTTTATATATTCTTTCGAGTTTCGCAAAGATTTTATTGGTAAACTATATGAAAGTGCTTACTTAAATATAAGAAAACTATAAATGTTACACCATGATACATTCCAATTATCCGCAGTAATTATCTTGTTATCAGCGACTGCATTGGAAATATTATATCAAAAGTTAATAAAGCCTGCATATGTGCCATAAACATCAGTTATTATTAAAGCTATGTGAAATTTATTATCAATATTCAGGATTGTGAAGTGTTATCTGCACGCGATAAGATGGCTGTCATATCTTTCGCTTTGATTTGCATTATGTAGGTCGGCCTATAATTTTCCTTATTTTGTGTTTGTTTATCAACTAATTGATTTTTGTCTCTGTCCCTATTTTTCGACCTCATGAAACGGTTTATATTAAATTTGGAAGGTATGCGTAGAGAGCAAGTATTTTTTTGTATGCACTTTGTGGTTTTAAAATTTAGTTCTTTGAGTTGGAATTTACTTTTTTCTTTTGCCTTGCTTTTTATTCCCTTTTTGACATCACAGAATGTCAAGACCACCAGTCAAGAAAGGATGTCATTGAAATCAAGATGATAATAGACAAGTTAAAGAAAACTAGACTAAAATATCGGCATGATTAAGAGAGAGAATAAAGCATTATACATTTTCTGTTCCGAATCATTTGTTTGCAGGACCTTCTTCTGTGAAGAGGTTTTTGGAAACTGTGCATAAAAACTTAAGTAATAAAACTGAGCAAAAACATGGAGAATTAATTTCTCGAGAACTGATCAAGATAAAAATACAGTCTTATACTTTGATGAAATATATTTTAGGTAAGCTAGTTTTGATGTTTTAAAAGTTATTACCCAAAATGGAAAGCCACTCAGTGATGGGAGTATATTAAAGAAGTATGGCTAAAATGTGTTACTTTCTTTTTTGACAATTTTTCCTAAAAAGAAAAAAATATTCGGCGAATTTAAGATTTTTCTGTGAATAAAAAAAAAAATTGTTAATGATACGACTCTTAAGTTGGATGGGAATACAGCTGAACAATTAACAAAAGATTTGTCTTCATGTAAGTTTGTTTCTATTTGTGTTGATGAAAGCCCAACTAGGTTAGTATTTTTTTTCAGTTTTGTACGGTTGAAAGTTATATACGAAGAGGTGATTATCCTTGTGATACTACCTGAGCGTAGAACTGGAATTGAATTAAGTAAAGCAGTTATGAATGAATTATTTATTCAACAAATTGACATTTCGAAAGTAGTATCCATCACAACTGATGGTGCACCTAGCATGATTGGGAAGGAAGCAGGATTTGTAAATCCATTTGCAAAACATGTTGGTCATCCACTGATATGTTTTCATTGCATCATACATGAGGAGGCTTTATGTGATAAAGCTATTCTAAAGAAACTTCAAGAAGTGATACAAACCGTCACCAAAGTTATTAATTACATTTCTGTACGTGCTTTAAATAAAAGGCAATTTCAGAATTTATTGAATGACGGGGAGTTGGTGTGCAAAAAACTAAAAATGTACAACAATGTTTGTTGGTTAATCGAGGTTTGGTTCTGAAATCCTGGTGAGACAAATCTCTTTTTGACTAACTAACAAGTGTCTTATAAAGAACTTTCTGACATAGTATAGGTTTATAAATTGATATTCTGACAGATTTTTGACAACATTTAAATAACTCGAACGTTATTAACAGGCCTCTGGTAAGACATTTGATCTTATGTTTGATTACATAAAGGCATTTTAAATTAAACTAGTTTTTAAGAGGGATGAAGACAATTAGAGATTTAAATAGTTTCCTACCTAAAGAGACATGAGTGATCTAGCAAAGGATGAAAGAAAAGACCACCAATGTCTTCAAAAGCTGAGTCAATTGTTGAACAGTTCTCTAAAGATTTGCTAAATTCAGAGAATCAGAAGAAACTGCAAAATTCATTAAGTTTGCAGACAGTATGAAACTTGCAGATGATTTCGTGGATAGATTACGAATGATTTGGAAATGCAGTTGATTGAATTTAAAAAATTGCTCAATTTAGAGGTAGAAATTTGTTAGCCTTAGAGCGGACTTGAAAAAATATTGAAAATGAGCGATTAGAGACGGGAGTAACACAGATAAATGCGGAAAGCGAGGTATTAAGAACTTGGAATATATTCCATAATTTTTTGTAGGTTTACAAAACCTTGCAACAACATTACTAATATTTTTTCTTTTACATATTCTTGCGAATCATTGTTCTGAGTGATGAATTTTGTTAACTCTAGTAATTGAAATAGCCGCCTTACGGATGAAACCAAGAGCACACGCATATCAACTATATCTGCCATCAGTAATGCAACAGCAGAAATGTCATTGATAGTAAATAAATAAAAGGTCCCCAATTTTTCTTTCTCTAGTTTTGGATTTGTTTTCTGCTAAAAATGATAAAGATTAACTTCCGCTTAATATAATATGTAGTTTGGTAAGTAAAATAACTACGAGGGGCGGTAAATAAGTTTTGCAATTCGGATATAAGGAAACGAGATATGAGGAAAAGTGTTTTATTATTTTTCAATATAACTACCCTCGACTTCAATACATTTGCGCCACTCGGCCCTGAGGCTTCGAATTCCCGACTGCTGTTCAATCCACTCCTGGACGACGAGCTGGACATCTTCATCGTCCCCAAACCGGCGTCCACGCAGTGTAGCCTTGAGCTGGCGGAATAAAAAGTAGTCGCTAGGGGCCAGATCTGGAATATAGGGGGGATGGTTGAGCTCCTCGAATCCGCACTCGCGCAGGGCAGGTTGTGCAACTCTGGCCTTGTGGACAGGGGCATTGTCGTGGAGGAGCAGGACACCGCGTGTCAACTTGCCGCTTGTGACGGATGCACTTCTTCGACTCAGCCAGTTCCTTCGCGTAATATTAGCCTGTGATGGTCCTTCGACGAGGCGCATAGTCCACCATCAACACTCCTTCAGAATCCCAGAAGATGGTGGCCATGATCTCCCGGCTGAGGGTTGGTTCCGGAACTTGTTGGGGGTCGGAGAGCCCCTGTGCTTCCCGACAATGCTTTCGAGCTTGGTCTCGGAATCCCAGTGATGGACCCACGTTTTATTACCTGTCATTATGCGTGACTCGAATCCCACCGGGTCTTGGTTGTACAGGAGCAGCAGCTCCTCCGAACTTTGACGAGGTTGAAGTCGATCATGGGGCGTGACGTTTCGTGAGGTTTCTAGGGACCCAACGGGCAGAGACCTTGGTCATGGCCAAATTGTCGTAGATGATGTTGATAACACTTCCATGTGATATTCCAAGTTTACGCTCGATTTCTTCGACCTTCACCCGTCGATTTTCGAGGATCATCCTCTTCAAACGGGCTACATTGTCCTCGTTGGTCACGTCGGACGGGGGTCATTTTCAAGGGACTCACGACCATGGTTAAATTTTTATAAATTTTCTGAACTTCGCCAATTATAATAATTTTAAAAAGGAACTCTAAACTAAATTTTCCTCCCCCTTCAAAATATCACGTTGCTAAAATATAGAGTTATAGATAATGCTATTCCAATTAACCCTGTGGCTGTGTACTATATCCCATCTTTCCTTAGAAACGTTTTACGTGATAATGCCTCGTTGCTATTGCTCTTTAAGTTCGAGGAATACCCTCTCCTTTTTCAGGGGTTAGCAGTTTCTTCGGAAGACGTGATGATAAAAGTGAATTCTCTTTAATTTAAAGCGGGAGGAGGTGCATTAAGAAAGGACCTGACGGAAATCAAAGAAACTTGGAAGCATTGCCGAGAATCCAAACACCGACCCTACCACGTGGCGATGAGTCTATAGAAAGCTAAACCTATTCGACATTCCCTGCAGCTAAAAAAAAAAGAAAAGACTAAGTTCATGACGAGCTCATAAGCCACCCGCTTTGGAAGTCTCGCGTTCAATGAGGAAACTTATGGGAGGATGGTGATTTTGGAGAACATACTACCTGTTTTAATCTCCCACCCATTAATGAGCAAAATAAGCGCGATTTAAATACCCCAAAAGCCCTGAACATAAGTAGGGAGAGTGGTGGGTGGGTATTGGGTACATAATAGGGTATGAAATCGTAACGAACTTCAATCATCCCTTTTATAATTATATGTTCACTTTTCTTTTCTTTTTTTAAATCGCCTCTTTTGCTCCAATATTTTAGTAATGGAAGGAAAAGGAATAATCCTTGAATACATTTCTCCAGAAACCCGAGAGAAGACACTCGACGTCCTCCCGAGCCGCAGTTGTCATGGCATCACGGATTCTCCGAACCAGGAAATGTGGAGTCAACGCCTCAAGGCAACTAAACACGCCCCGTGAGCGCGTAATTTCTGCCGAGCAGTATATTTCAACCAGCTCCACCTTGAAGACAAGCAGTCCCCGAGGCCCCACCTGTTTAAAAGAAGGGGGAAGTATCATAGAAGTCTCCCTACCCTCTTTGGACTTTGAGACCTATGTGCATACCAGCACAACTCCCTTGTCGTAAGATACTCCAAGAAATACGAACGCAAAAATCCCGGTGCTGTCGAAGCTGGGAGCAGAAACGCGGCAACACGTAAAAAGGTGGTATCTACCACGATAGCGTCTTGGGCATAAGCATCAGCGCCACCGGTTAGAAAACTATATCTAACTCTTGAAGGGCATTCATTACCTTATATCCTTAAAGGTTTTAACGCTTGATTGGCGTCTCTCAACAGCAGAAACCCCATTGTGATCTCTCAGGGAGGAAATGAGATGCGAGGGTGAGTGGGAAAGACAACGCTTACAAGCACATCATGCTATGTGCACCCCGTAAATCGAGTTGCTTCTCCCTTTTGTCGACAAGAAAGCTCTCTGTAAGAGACGTACAGAAGGCATCAGACGCAGACCGGAGAACGGCATGGTTGATGAATTTCACTATCTGCAATGGACAATCAGATCGCTAGCCAAACTGTGAGCGAAAAAGGGAACGGTAAAACAAGAATAAAGTAACCTTATTGGCACCATACGAGCTGAAAACCACTGATTATACAATGCCCATGGGTCGGGTGCACAGACCCTAAGGTTACGAATAATCTCCTTCCATGTGATGCGTCGGTTGAATAAAATAACAAGGAATCGGTACGAATCGATCACGTTCAGGCGAGCTCCATTTAGAAACATATCTGGGTGGGGTTGATGTCCACGACGGAGGTAGACGCCGTTCAGAATCTGTTTCCACCGGTACTCTCAAGTAGGCATCTGAATCACGCAAAAAGGATGGAAAGGTCTTCCAAAGTAAAGCGCGCGGAGAACATCTTCTGGCAGCACCGAAGTGATGCCAGAAGGATAATTCCATGCGAGATGGCCTTCTCTTACCATACAGGGTGGAGACGGTATTCTTTCACAATTTTCAACGGGTAAATTTCCTCATATTTTTTTTACCTTCTTCGTCGGTCTTTTTCTTTTTAAAAACAATAACCACTTTTGCTTTAAGTCTACAAAATAATTGACTATGGAATTTTTTTATCTCTCCAATTTGTGCAAAAGGCATGAATTTCGCCTTGGAATCCGCGCCGGAAGGACAAACAAGTAGATTTCAGATCTCCTTAACGTGACCAGAAGGATGGGGAAAGCGGTCAGAAAGGAGCTAGAAGTGTTAAGGTTCCAGTACGAGAAAAACCCATGGTCCACGATCTGATGTCGCTGGAATTTGTCGCTAAAATCCAGAAGAGGATCAACAATGATCTCAGAAAGTCGATGCGTGCCAGTGCAAGGGATATAAGTGTGGATGAAAAGCTCATCATGGGATGCTGCCTGAGGACATTTGCTCTTTTTCATACAAGATGAGGAAAGGACAATTTCTGTCTGTCGAGGTATGCCTGCGTAGACTAGCTCGGCGCACAGAGTCGTACACAAGTACGGGCAGACAGCTGACCAAAGGACGCTTGAGATATGTTCTAGGGTGATTAATAAAGAGTGCGACTTACGGTTGACCGGGTTTTGACTAATGCCTTGCCAAGTTGCAGTTCAAAGGATATATAAGGAACATTACCTCAAAATATATTTTTAATATATATATATATATATATATATATATATAATAAAAGGGGGCAATTTTTTATTGCCCCCTTAATAAAGGTAGTTAAATGAATTATGTGAAGATTAACGAGGTAATCTGGGGATGACCATACAAGATCGCTTTACCTTTGAACGCGTGCGAATTGGAGGGTAGGGTGGGATGGGGGAGACAACGGCGCAGGTCTTCAAGAAGATACTTCGGGGAGTCCTGATGAGGAGGACTCGAAGATGGGATTTGATTACTTCGTGATGAAGAAAGAGTTTTTATGTGCTCCAGAGAGACGTAATCTCAACTCGAGAGGATTCTGCAGATGGGCAGGGAGCCTCAATTTCGAAAGAACTGGAATCTGAGGGAGTGGTGAAGATAAGAGGGCCGCACAACTCTCCGGTAAGAAGGAAGCTTGATAGCTTTCCTCTGAACAGGGGCCAAAGCTTAACGAAGGTAGATCTGATGGCGAGATCTTCGACGAAGTACGACGACTCGACGACGGGTTACAGGGGTTCACGGGAAATAGACGGTAGTCTGAACGGAGTGAATTCCGGGCTTTCAATCTCCTCGATAAATGGTGAGCTTCATGCTATATAGCAGGGTGGCTGGTCCGATAGACGCCTCAGGGCCTGGAGGTCCCTAGAGGTTTCTTGGCGCTAGTCTATGCAAACACATTTCATGATAACTAGTCGGTCCAGACGGTGAAACTTGCCTCGTGATATGGGGGTAGGGTTAATGTGGCTGGGAACGGTGTTATTGGAGGGGAGGGGGTGGATGAGTGGCGTCCGAAAGCCAACACAGCTGTGACGGGTGATCTAGCGAGGGACTGATTCTTTCTCGAACTTTCTAAAATTCTCACGCTAGGCGCACGTGGTCTTGAAAGGAGAGAGGTGTATTTCTGAGGGGGCTTTCTCTCACGGTGGTCCGTCGAGGGCATCCCTCACACTGCCCAAGGTGATAGAGGAAAAACGACCCAAACACAGCAAGAACTGACCAACAAGTTGAAAACCCCGTTGGAGCCAGACATGCTGTGGTTCTTCTCCGACGAGAATAATTTCTTCCAACACCAGAAAATTAGCTCACAGATAAACAGGTGGATCGCTGCCGCATCTAAGGACGTGCCCAGAGTCATGCAAATGAAATTTCCAGCGACACTCATTGTCCTCGGTGTCGTCAACAGTGAGGGTGACGTCATGCCACCCTACTGCTTCCCTGAAGGCTTCAGGCTGAGCCCTGATCGCTACATCCTTGTTTTGAGCGAGTAGCTGCAGGGAGCCCCTACATGTGGCAGCAAGACTGCTCCCTGTCACACCAGCCAGGAGATCCATGCCTGAGAAGTTATTCAACCACACAGCACCTGACATTTAGTCTCCCAATTCGCCTGACTGCAACCCCCTTCGACTTTTTTGTGCGAGACGTGATTGAATGAGATCAACAAATTCAGCTGCAATCCGAAGAGAGATAGTGACGAAGGCCTGTGGCCGGTTCCAAAGTTTCATCGAGGCCACAGGCGAGTTCATCGAGTGAGCTCGACGGAAGATGTGATGAAGACAAACTGCCCCAAAGCTGACGAATATATCTAAACTAAAAGAAAAAAACCTTTTATTTTATCCGAAACAGTCATCATGCGAACGGATACCGTCTCCACAATGTAAGGGCTCGGTGGAGGTTCTCCTCACCAGTACATGGAATTCATGATCTCATAAGAACTCATAGAAAAATTGTGAGGCGTCCCATTGACACCATAGAATGGAAGGTCGCCATGATAACGTATCGCCATACTGTATCTGTGACATTAAAAAAAAAATCTAAAAATAACGTTGGGAAATTTTGCCTGCGAAGGAAAGCTTCACATCTAGCTAGCACTCTCCATCGCAAACAGACTATCCGACGTGGAAGGGAACTTACGGAAGCCGTACTGTGCAGAAGTCAGGTTACCTTTGCTAACCAGAAATCAAGTTAAGTTAACACTGACCAATTTCTCCAACAACTTACACACTCAAGATCTTAGAGAAATTGGGCGCAATCCTCTGGGGTAGAGTAATCTTTCCACCTTGCAGAAAGCCAGGACGGTAGGCATTCCCCATAAATCTGGGTATATACGCTGCAACCAGATTATGTTGAACAAAGCTATCAGAAAAACCAAGCCTCACTCAGCTATGTGAAGAAACATGCGTACGTATGGGGGTATCATCTTAACCAGGGGCGCCATCCGCGCAAGAAGCGAGAGTGGAATAGAAATCACTCAACGAAAACAGGCATTGAAGGGTTGATCGCGTCGGGAGGTGAATTCTAGTCGATAGCGTTCGATAACCTAGCCAGTGGCGGATCCAGGATAAAAATTTGGGGGGGTTAGCCTGAATTCTTCCCTTTGAGTAGTCTGAGAAAGGGGCATTGATGATTAATAAGGGTTATAATAGGCAGTATTGATAATAAATAACAGGATCTAATAAAGGAGGTGAGCAGTGACTCTCTCAGATCCGGATTTTTTGTCCACACATCAGAAAATTATGAATTGTAGTTTTTGGACGTCAGCTGAGGTAAAATACTGAATTTAATAATTATTTTTGAGATTTACCTCTATTTTAGACATGTATCTTATAAAATACATTCGATCACAACGGTTTAAAAAAACGTTTTATATATATATATATATATATATATATATATATATTCTATATTAATCCATAATTCTTTCTGAATAGGAGAATACAAATGTGGCTTAAAAAAGAAATATAAACATAAATCGATCTGAAATTTGGGGGGACTTCAGCCCATCAACCCTGCCCCCTAGTAGATTGGATCCACGTTTGGACATAGCAACCTGCTTGGAATGGTGTTGAAGCAGCATCTCAGCTGGACAATTACGGGAAAGCTGTCGCGTAGGACTCTGCCACGGATACATGGGAGCAGATGGTGGTCCTGACTTCTTAGAGGTTATTTATGGTTGAACTTACGCTAAATTCTTGTGATAAACTTACACACACCTTTGCAAAAGGCGTCTTTCCGTTGAATGAAAACATGTTTTCCAGCCATGAAGAGGGCAGAGTGTGCTTCGAAAGGAAATCAAATCGGACCCTCGCTTGACGAAACTCATACAGGCGGAAATTACTTGCACGGTGCCTGTATCGCTTATAAGCAGATCGCTTCTCTCCGCGGGTGTTCTCACTATCGGTCTACCCCCAAGAAAGAACTCAGAAGGCAAGACAAAAACGGTCAGTAATTCTAGGAAAGAAACCAGGCCTACGGCGATGAGGTTACCGGAGAAGAACTCAACGGTTTCAGTAATTGACCTACACAAATTGACTGACATAAAAGAAATATTAGTCATTTCCTCGCATATGGCTCGCCCTACTGAATCCAGGCACCACCTAAATAGCCTCTCAAGTAACGGCGGCTGAGCAAAAGATACTTGAATTGGAAATAATCCGCTTCTATTGAGGTTGTGCCCCCACCCCCTTCAAGCCCAGTCCGCTTGTGCATCAGGGAGAGGTCAAGATAGGAAAGCAAAAGTGGTTCTAACACAAAGATGTATGATTTCGTCCACATTAAGGAAACCGGTCTCCAGTTCTTCGGCCAGTTCGGCTAGGAGCTGGCCCTTGGGACTGATGATGTAGTCTCCCCGTGGGTTGTGTCTACATTCAGGCTCACGAGAAGGGGTCTCGGAGACCAGCGTACGACGGGGAAAAACTCTCTTCTACAGCCAATGCGGCTGACGGTGAAACGTAAGAGAATCACTACTTTCTAGAGCTCATGCTAGCCGAGTGGATACGGCATTGATCTCCCAGCGTCGCGGTACCGGGTTTGATCCCGAAACCCGGCATGAGCGGACACAAACGTCAGCGCACGGAGAGATCTGGCTACCGATTGGTGGACGCGCTGTGCTCACCCCGTTTTCGGGTGGGTAGATCGTACACCTCTCACCTCACACAATGCCAATCACAACACTGCTTTCTTTCCTCTCCCGTCTTCGCAATACAACACACATACTCTCTGTTTCAAGGAATCCAGCCGATGGGTATCTATATCCACATACTTCTGACGTGGAACAGCGCTCAGGCTTCCACCTGAGCGCTGTTTGGTGTCAAAAACATAATACTTTCTGGCACATCTCACCAAAAGAGGACCGGCTCCTGGGGCACTTCCGGCCAAACAACGATTGTCATACTGACCTTTATGTAGATTTCATTATTCGGTCGGGAATCCTCCTGGATCAAGGAAGGATTGGCGTATACTAACTAACTAACTAAATCTTTACTTTCTCGGTGGACCTGAACTTCTCACGCCCGGAGAAGTACTGATAGGTAGATGAACAACCACGACAACACTGGTATATATATATATATATATATATATATATATATATATATATATATATATATATATATATATATATATATATATATATATATATATATATTGCGCCTCTCTCCATGCCCGGCGGTGGGTGGGCAGGGGAGGATGAGGCACGAAGTATGGTTTCCTGAGAGCAGGATCTACCATCTAAGAGCTGTCGTAGCCCCCTTTGAAGGGGGTCATCACAGACATGGGTGTAGGTCGCTCGAAGACAGGCCTCTGAAGGAGTCGCTGTGGCCTTCGACGTTTCAACGGGGAAATTTGGCAAGGGAATGAGGGCCTTCTCATCCTACCTTGACCTCGGCTGGCGGGGGCTTTTGGGGTCGTCCAGCCGTTTGACCCCTACAGGTCAGGAGCGAGTGGGATGGGACTCATTCACTCCTACCCTTCTTCAGGCACCGACTAGGGATGACTAGGGGGAGGGCTGCAAAATTATCCACCAGCCAAGGGAGATAAGTGAGAAGATGCTTGTACATAATGAATAAAGCTCAGTTAGTCTCAATCTAGTGTTAGACTGCGCACACGCACTGGGGCAGGAAGGTTTTGCCACCCCTTCAGGTATCAGGCGTAGCAGCCATTAGGGGGCGCTGTCCTACTGTAGGGAAGCCCCAAAGGAGTAAAGGGGGCCATTAGTAATTGAGCCAAATGTGGCGAAGCAAAAACCTCTAATGGCGTCAACCTATCCAAGTTGAGGCAAAAAAATTCAGGCAAGTTTGATTGATCTTTGATTGATCTTGATTTATCTTTAACTGCTGATCGTCAGATCTGTTAATTTCCAATATTGTGGGGAAAAGGGATTTGGTTGCCTTTTCCTCACGAGTTGCCTTGACAACATCCAGGAAGAGAAGTGATATCGCATTGTCCGATTTGGAACGCGATATCGTTTAAATGCCGGAAAAGCATCGCAAGCAAGGATCAGATAATGGTTTATTTTCGTTGTATTTTTTTATAATTTGTTTTGCAGCAGCTCGAAATGTCCAACTTTTCTTAATGGTCAATATAAATGTTGTATCCTTGTTGGACACGGAGTCCTTGGAGTCTGGAGACAGCTACTGAGGTGTCCTTTTGCAAAAGAACAACAATAAAACATGGTAGAAAAAAAGAATAACAAGAAAAGGCATTAAGAGACTATAAATTATTACCAAAACCTTGAAACAAAATCAGTATAAAGATATTATAGAAAAATAAAACAAAATTTGATTACTCAAATATTGAATGGTTTCCAGACGTCTAAAATTTTACATTTATGTACATTGAGTTACCGTACCACTGCATAAACTGCGATCCAGGTAATGTACTAACCCACAAACTGAGATCGAGGTACTGTACAGCTCCTCAAACTGCGATTGACGCACCGTACTACTCTTCAAACTGCGATCGAGGTACTGTACCACTCCTCAAAGTGCGAATGAGGTACCGTACCCATCCACAAACTGCGATAGAGGTCCCATACCACTTCACACACTGGAATCGAGGTACCGTACTACTTCATAAACTGTGATCGAGGTACCGTACGAATCCACAAACTACGATTGTGGTACCGTACCACTCCACACAATGTGGTCGAGGTACCGTAGCACTGCATAAACTACGATTGAGGTACCGTACCAGTCCACAAACTGCGATCGAGGTACCGTGCCACTCCACAAACTGTTATCGAGGTACCGTACCACTCCACAAACTGCGATTGAGGTACCGTACTACTCCGCAAACTACGATCGAATTTCTTGGCAATAATAAAAATCCCATGAGTGCCGTCGATCTAAATCTCAATGCTGGAGATCAAATTTGTGATAATATTTTAACTGATTTTGCTACATTTTGGTTCAATAAATACCCAAAACTGCTCACAATTATATAGCTTCATTTTCTCAATCGCCTACAAATTCTCTCTTGGGTTCAAATCTGGCGAATTCCCGGGGCAAGGGCCAAAAATCCCCATGTTATTTTCAGCCAAGAACTTTGTAATAATTTTTGGCTTCATGACAAGATGCATCCCTATGCTGAAAATACAGTTATTATACCTAAATTGGTCCTGAACTGTTAGAAAAATGTGCTGATGAAGCACGTTTTGATACCATTTTGAGTTCATGGCAAAGTTCATGAGCAAAATGGTTAGTACTCCAGTTCTCTAAGATGAGAAGCAGCCCTAAACATGGAAAACGTCCGGATGCTTCACCGTGTCCACGACACAGGACTTGTGGAATCGCTTTCTTTTTCTCCTACTAACGAGGGATCTTCCAGAAGCTCTAAACAAGCGAATAGAAGCTTTATGAGATGATATCATTTTGCTCCAGTCTTCAACATTCCATTTTTTTTTTATATTTCCTACAAAAGTGGAGCCTACCCGTAAGGTTCTTCTTGGCGAGATGAGGTTTCTTCGCAGCCCTCCTCGACTTGAGACCTTGGTCGAAAAGTCTTCGCCTCAGTGTGGGGGTTGAAGCGTCCACACCTACTTTTTCCAATCGTGAGTAAGTTTAGCACTAGAGGCAACCCGATCCTTGAGCTGTGATCTTACCAGGGGGCGATCTTGACGTTTATTTGAAGCTCTTGGGCGTCCAGAAGACTTCTTCACAGCAGTGAAACCAGTCTTTTTAAAGTCATTAATGATCCTAAATATGGTGCTCCTTGAGGCAATGCTCTTAGCTAATGTCTCTTTGCATTTCAAACCACTTTGGTGCAGAACAACAATGGTTGCACGATTTTCTTTGGAAAGAACGATTTCTGGAATTAAAAAAAATATTCAAACATTTATTTTTCCTCCCCAATATTACGAAATAGATTACAGGGTCACCCCCTCAAAACGGCCCTGCACACACTTTTTGTGATATATCCTTCATTTATTCACTAATCACCCTTACTTTACATAACATGTCAGAAGCAACGTCTGTGAACACAATTAGATCTCAATGGAAGCTCCAGCAAAGAATATACTCCGTCGAACATTACTACAAGAGCGGCTCGTTCAAGAAAGTGCAGGACACTTTCGTGCATCAGTTCGAATGTGAAAAAGCACCCTCCAAGAGAAGAATTCAGGAGTGGGTGGACCACTTAGAGAACTATGGGACAGTGGAGAACCTCAATGCAGCCAGTAACAACCGTCCAAGCCATTCAGTACGCCCCAGGAAGCGTACAGTTGAGCTGGTCCAGAGCGTGAGAGAGTCAGTTCAGCAGAGTCCAAAACGCTTTGTGCGCAAGCGAAGTCAGTCCCTCGGTATATCCCGTGAGACTTGCAGGAGAGTGCTAGTAATGGATGTAAAAGCCTACCCACACAGAATACAGACGAAGCAGACCCTTACACCCTCATACAAGAAGCAGAGAAAGGCTATGGCAGTCAAGATACTGGAGAAGATTCAGGAGATCACAACTTTCCTTAACCTCCCCTGAACCTCACTTCCATTTTGAAGGAAAGATAAACTTGAAGACAAATGTCTTCTGGGGGACCTCTAGACCAAATGAGGTAGCCACCAAGCCCCTACACTCCCCTAAGTGAACAGGATGGACTGCAATCTTAGCCAGAGGCATCATCGGACCATTCTTCTTCGAGGAATCTGGCGCGACTGGCAGTCACCAAGGAGCGGTATGTTGAGGTCCTTAAAACCTTCAAGAGGAAGCTGCAGACCCTGTTTCCGTCGCTTATGTGGTTCCAGCAAGATGGAGCAAGCTCTCACACCTTAAACGAGTCCAGAGATTAGCTGAAAGAGAACTTTGTTGGCCGTGTGATTAGTCTCAAGACTGATTTTGAGTGGGCACCTCACAGCACAGACCTTAGCACCTCAGATTCTTTCTCTGGAGCTATCTTAAAGACAGATGTACGCAGGGAGAACCAGGACCATCGCGGAACTCAAGGAAGCCATCATGGAGGATATCAGGGGTGGTTTGTAAGGACTTCATGGACAACTTTAGGCTGCGCCTCAAGAAATGCACACAGCTAAATGGAGGTCATCTCGAACACGTGCTCTAGAATAAAGAAGAAAAGTTTAAAGACTATCATGTTTAGATACGATGTTTTTAAACACAATAAACTAGTCATCACCAAAGTTTCTTCAATCCTTGCCAAAAATTAAGAAATGAGGCCTATCGAAAGTTGGGGCCCGTTTATTTTGGTGACCCTGTATGACAATGGCGCTGGTAGAAGTATGTGCCCCGTCAGTCTTTTCCGGTTAATCATCTGAAACTGCTTTGCGCCCGTGGCAAAGTTTTTCGTCAATTTGAAAAGTTCGGAGGTGATTAGATTTGTGATAATGTCGTGGTGGTAATCCGCAGTTGTAATATCGTGCGGGCAGAGGATTAACGAGTCACTAAAAGTAAAAAGGTAGGTCATTTCCTTGTGATGAAACCGCCTCGAGACAGATTGGGGGGAGCTTCGCGGAGGAAGAATAAGAATCCGACGCGACGCTCCAAGACCTTGTGAAAGCTTTTTTACCTTCTGTCGAGTAGATTATAGAAGTAAGTTAGATAGCTTTCAGCTTTTCTATTCAAATTCCTGATTGTGTCATTTTTCACAATACAACACAATCAGGTATCTTATCCGCTTTATGTGCCCACAAAAGCAGGTGGGAGAGCCTTCATCTGTGCTATGCTTTTCCTCATGTTACATATTAGGGCTATCCCAAAATAGTACCTCCTCGGTATGGCCAACAATGTGACTCCTTGTGACTGCGCTTCGCTTCAAAGAGCTATTCTACACTCAACTGAGAGAGAGTATAAAGTCCTACTTGATTTATCATCTATATTTCTACGTGAAAAAGTAGGTGAAGAATCTTTCGCGCTTTTCAAGACCGCTGACGGTTTATGTCCCTGGCCCACTGAAGAGGTCGCGGACGCGCACGCGCGCGACTTAACGGGGGAATCCCCGCATCGAACCCCCTTTTCGGACCAGAGTTTGTTCCTCTCTTTAAAACCGGCAGCACATCTCGAGTCCTCATAACTTCTCTGTCATTTAAGACCTGTAGAGACCACCGGTACCTGGCGTGTCCGAACCCAGGAAATAAGCCCCACAGGACGCGCGAAAAAGGGTGCCCCATTTTGGGGCGGAGTGGTCAGTACCGGCAGGTGGGTCCTGCTAGATAATTAATATAGGTAGGGCAGAGAAGGTGGTCCGACCTTTATGATAGGGACACATCTAAATAGGAGCGTGGTTGGCTCCAGGTGAAGAGCTTCCCTAGCGGGCCGTCATGGAAGACCCCGGGGGACAAAAAAGAATCCCCCTCTGGGTAAAAGAAAGTTGCTCGAAACCCTCGAGGGAAACAGTGTTCTCAACTAATTTCGGCTCGATAGAGGTTGCACTGCTGTTTAGTCGACCAAACCTACGGCTATCTCGCAATCTGCGACACTGACCATGTCGTAGACAGGCTTCTCAGTGTGAATGCACGAGCGAAGCTCGAGGAGCTGAACTTGACCTCGAAAATCCCTCCCCATGTCTGCTCAGAGATCCATAATTTGTCGCCACCTGGATCCATGGGTCGGCTCCCACAGCATCGATGAGATAAAAAATGAGATAGAGGCAAGGCAAACCTGGGCAAAAGTCGAAGAGGTATATAAGTTTAAAAATCTTGAAGAAGGCGAATATTCCCATCTATTTAAAGCCACCTTCCAAACCTCTGAGATGGCCGCTAAGGCATCCGAAGCTGGCCTAGTCCTATTCTATACCAAAATATCCGCTTCATGCATCGAGAGGGAAACCTTCGTGTCAGTCCAGGTATGCTTCTCGTGCTATGCCCTGGAGCAGCACGCCACTAGAGATTGCACATTCCAAGGAAAGATCTGTAACGAATGTGCCAGAGATGGCCACACCTGGCGAGAGTGTACAAGCGGGACTACCAAGAAATGCCTTAACTGCAGTGGCCCTCACCGTACCCTGTCGATGTCGTGTCCCATGAAAAAGACACTAGTCAACGACAAGAAAAAGAACATCCAAGAGGAGAAACACCGCAGAGCAACAACCACCTATGCACAGGCAACCAAGATCCAGGAGAAGGAGAAGACTCTTCTACAATTAGACCCTTCAATGAACTTGGACCTTGTGATGTGTGTTATACACGCTCACTTTGTCAACATCGCAGAACCGGGAAGTTACGCTACCGAGTTGAATCGTATGTTGACGCAGAATGAGATGAAACCAATGTGGTTTCCTGACAATCCCCCTTCAACCGAACTGTACCAAACCCAGGCAGGAAGTAGGCCTACGGCTACGGCAAGAAAACGTTCAAGATCTCGGGATCCAAGACTTAACAAACCCAGCACATCTGACACCCCTACAATAATGGAGACCGACCAACCTGAACGAGAGGATACTGATTCCCAAAAGGCGAGCCAAAAAACCAAGAGCCCCAAGAAGACCAAACAATCCTCGCTAACTTACAAATTTACCGAAATAAACCTACGAGTATATGCCTCCCCATCGGCCCCACTGCCAAGAACGGCAAAAGTCAAAGACATCGTTGAAGGAATGATCAAGGGAAAATACAAGTGGGATTATGATTTTGACATCAGTGAGGAAGAAATGATTTCGGCACTCAGGCAAGATCGAGATCGTGGCGAATCATGTCTCAACCTTTGCCACGATCAATTTAAAAAGAAGAGATCCGCCAGAGTGAGGTCGCCCGCACGGGCTGAGCCAGCAAAAGTAACAAACCTTCACGGGAAATAATATGAACAACGCGACGAGATACATCAATAAACTGGAGATCTTTTCTCTAAACGTTAATGGCTGGATGGGTAAAAAATTCCTGTACCACAATATAATCCGTGAGATAGACCCAGATATCGTCCTCATTTCTGAACACGGACTTAATGCAGAAACCGACCCTATGAAACTATATAACTACACCACCATCACAACTAGCCACTCTAAAGAAAGATATGACGGCGTCGCTCTTTCATTGCGAAAGGGCATCAAATTCAAGGGGATAAGCAACTTGGAAGAATCGTACCTAGCCATAAAAATTAGTACGCTTATCGACGATCTAGTTATAGCAGTAGGGTACCAGCCACCAAGAAGATCATATTTGCCCATACCTAATTTCCTCCGCCTATTCAGAAGGAACTACTCAGTAATTCTTATCGGCGACCTAAATGCTCGTTCCAGGGAATCAGGCTACACCACGGCGTTCAACGGAGGCTTCTTATGGAACGCGGCGTGGTAAATATAGCAGGTCCAGATTTCGCTACATACCTAACGAGGAGATCCTCTACTACTCCCGACATCATACTAACAAATAACAATTTCGCTCTGAACCAAAATATCGTCCCTGACCCTTATTCTCGATCTGATCACCTTAGTATGATTACCACGATCTCAGTCTCACCTATCCAGGTCAAAATCCCCTCCCTCAAATGCTTGCTCAAGGCTGACTGGATCGAATACAAGAGAGTCTTCCAAGAATATCGGATAAGACCGTTGGGCGGGTCCACCCTCGAAGACATAGATCGGCACTTCGAAGACCTTATCATCAGGATCAAGGAAGCAGATAGAATAGCTATCTCGAGGGTTGAATACAAAACTCTCCCTGCTCCACGATGGAATGAGGGGATTACGTCAAGGAAAGATAGACTGGAGGAACTTATTACTGAAATAAACGAGAATGGTAACACGGCGGAACGATACCGTGAACTTAGAAAGCTGCGCATGGAAATTAAATATTTTATCAGCGAGGAATCTAAGACAATCTAGGGTGGCATGATTGATAAAATGGACGTGGAAACCGCCTCCCCCAATTTTGGTCTCAGATTAGAAGGTTAAGTGGCACTCAGCAAAGTAAGACCTATATTACCATCACAGCTGAGGGAAGAACGATCACCGAGGACCAAGAGATAGAAATCCACTTCAGAGAGCACTGGAAGAGAAAATTCGACATCACGGAGGAAGAAAACGACGATTTTGACTGGGAATATGAGGAAAGAGTCTTGTCATATCTGGAAGAGCGAGGACCAACTATAACACCATACCACTTCGTCGATAACACTCGATGAGCAGAAGCCAAGGAAAAACCATTCACTCATGAAGAGTTTGAGACAGCTTTAAAGAACTTCAAGCAGAGGGCCCCTGGCATATCAGGTATCACCAAGGCGCACTTAGTAAATGCCCCACCGAACATCAATGAAGCCATACTAAGTGCCTTTAATGCCTGTTTAAACGTTGGCTACTTCCCAGATCTACTCAAAAGGGCCAGAATGATCTTTATTTTAAAACCGGAGAAGCCAAAAAAGGAAGTAAAAAGTTACAGGCCCATCTCCCTTCTAGAATTTATTGGGAAACTTTTAGAAAAACTTCTGAATGACAGGCTAAAAAAACTTCTAGAAACAAGGGACGGATACAACATGCAACAACATGGATTCCGTAGTCACCTCGGTTCGGAAACTGCCCTTGCTCTTATGACAGAGTACATTGCAAATGCAAAGGACGAAAATAAGAGGGTGGACTTCGTACTCGGAGACGTGGCCTCTGCATTCGACAAGGTATGGGTGCCCGGATTAAAGAACAAGTTATGTGACCTTGAGATGGAAACTAATATCACCAGGATCCTTTGTGATTATTTAGAGGATAGAGAGGCAACCATAAAGATCAATGATCACGAAGGACAACCCTTTTCGATGAACGCAGGGGTGCCTCAAGGAAGATGTCTGAGCCCAACGTTGTATACCATCTACATGAGTGACCTACCTTTTCCTACTCAAGATTACGCTATATATGTCCAGCTAGCTGACGACATAACTCAAATTATTACAAGCGACTACCCAGCCCCTGTAGACGTCGCAAATTGGACAGCCGGGGAAATTAACAATCTCAACCTCTATGAGAAAAGAATCAAGATTCGCACCAATATGGATAAGTTTAAGATTCTTCCTATCGGACCTACCAAAACGGCCGACATTACAGCAAATGAGGAATAGTATCCATATACCCGAGAAGGCCGAGTTCTGGGATTGAAGATCACAACAAATGGTTATAATGAACATATCAAGGAGAAGGTCTCGCAAGCCAAGATCAGACTTAGGCAACTTTATAGGTTCAGAAGACTCTCCTTCCGCAACAAGAAAAACTTATATTTGGCCTTAGTCAGACCAATCTTACTACACCCCGCCGTCCCATCACATTTGGCAAGCAAGACACAAACTCGCACGGCACAAGTAGTGCAAAATCAAGCACTACGATTCATCCTTGATCTCAGCTTACTGGACATGATCCAATCGATTAGACTACACGAACTCGCAGGGATAGACCCCCTGAATGTGACGCTGCACAGTAGAGCAACAAGAATATGGAGGAACATACATGAATACTTACCAGAAAGAGTCATACAGAACATAGAAAGACCCAAAACTGACAACCCGAATGGACGTTACCGACAAGGATTTGCCAGCAGCCAACAGCGGTTGCAAGAATACATTGAACCAATTTTTAAATAACTATTTCTCACCGGAAAAACAATAAATATGAATATCCGAGTAATTAGGATGTTAAACTAAATCTTACAAAATAAAAAGATCCGTAGTGGACAAAATTATTAAGACACAATAAAAAAGATCCGTAGTGGACAAAATGATTAAGACACAATAAAAAGATCCGTAGTGGACAAAAAAGAAAGATCCGTAGTGGAAAAAATGATTAAGACACAATAAAAAGATCCGTAGTGGACAAAAAAGAAAGATCCGTAGTGGACAAAATGCTTAAGACACAATAAAAAAAGATCCGTAGTGGACAAAATGCTTAAGACACAATAAAAAAGATCCATAGTGGACAAAAAAAGAAAGATCCGTAGTGGACAAAATGAGTAAGACACAATAAAAAGATCCGTAGTGGACAAAAAAAGAAAGATCCGTAGTGGACAAAATGATTAAGTCACAATAAAAAGATCCGTAGTGGACAAAACTACTTCAAAATAACAATAGATGATCAAGAAACCGAGATAGCTCTAACTACAAAAAGGCAAAAGTATGAAAACAAAGGCTCGAATGCTTAAAACAACATGCACGGAAGCACCACAGAAGTGCATGGAAAGCCATAGTCAGACGTACTGGCACAACATTCTCCTACTAAATTAACACTTTTTCTATCTTTTACCTCTCTTACTATCACACCCATTTTTCCCATCTTTTATGATCCTTAAACTCCTTGTGACTCTTTAGCATGAGGCATACAGCAGAACCACTGTTCCCTCACCTTTCAGTGACGAGTCACAAGCCTCTGTCTTCTGCGACACTGGAATAAATGGTACCCGATACGCTCACTTAGTTACTAAACAATTACACACCCCTGGACGAGATATCCACACATTCCTTACGGCACAAATTTCACTCGTCTCAACATCTTCCAATTCAACACAAACGGTATCCGACAAAAGAACCCCCCCCCGGAGAAAAAGGGTCATTAATCAGGAGGTGTAGTTCTGAAATCATTAGCTATACTGTTTACGATCAGGTTTCTTTTGTCTTGATAATGAGGCTGTGTAGCGACTTTTGTATCCACTCAATTCTCAGTATACGACTGAAGAGGGTATGGTAAACTTCATACCGAATCTAGTCTCGTGAATCAATTCTATGCTACTATACAGTTGTTTCACTAATCATATACCCATAACTCGCTATTGAGTTCTTTCACTTACATCAAAAGTATATATATATATATTTTTTTGTTGTTGTTTTATTTAGTTTTCGACTGTACTGACAAGCCTCAGATCCTCCCGCGGGAATTAAGCTCGGAAGGAAATGCAATCGTCTCGATTTCAGCCGCAGGAGGGCATCGATGTAGTGCTTGAAACATTTTGGTGACGATGTGACGACCGAGAATTGGAAAGCCTCACGCTCTTGACGTGAGTAAGTTTACTGTCTTTGCCGGTTGTCTACTCGTTTGGTTTCTGTAATTGAGTAATACCATCAGTAATACTTAGTCTATAATATACGTGGGACAGTGCTCGGCAAAGGTCTCACGCGCAACAGCGATTTTCATTTCAAAAAAGTTGTCGCATGACGGGATTCTCTCTCATTTGCTTCCTTTAACCTCACAGCATCCGACTTTAAATCGCCTGATGGCGAAAAGGGAGCTTTCTAAAATCGTGTTGTTAAATTGTTTTATTATTCTTCTAATCTAGGTATTTAGATAGCGCTGCTTCAATGGAGAAACCACGAGTTGAATTCAACAGTGTCAAATAGAAAAATCTCAGGGGAGATTACTGAACATATAACATTTATAAAAAGAAATCATCAAAAAGTGAGCAACGAAAACAGATTAAACAATAGGAATTGCGAGAGATCAAAAGACAACACTGATAAACAAGTCCAAAAAATAGTGCAATTACTCTAGGAATTCTATCACTAATTTCCTGACTAAAATGAACACCAAACACCAAACAGGAGAGTATCAATTAGTGAAAAGGAATTAAAACAAGTGAAGAAAAGTGAAATTTTACGTTCATTAAAAATACCAAAGCACCAACGGAAGATAGAACAAAAGAAGTCTTAAACAGCTGGAAAGGATCAATTAGCATTTTTTTTTAGTCGCATGGACGCGACTAACATCGTAACTATTCGGCTGATTTTAATGAAATTTGAAACCCTTATGTTGTTTTCCATTTTCTTTCGAATGATATGATTGTCAAAGTCTTCCCAAGGTTAGTCCGGGAATTATTGAAAGTTTTGAAGGTGGTAAGGTCAATTGAGACTGGATTAAAAAAAACATCGTATTTTATGAAAGTCTATCATGGCGCGAGGAATAGGAAGGGCCTCTTATCTATTATCGCTATCGAAAGAGTTGACTGAACATCACCTTGGGCTTATCTCAATTCATATCTCACAATCGACATTCTTAATTCCGATGAGGCAAACAGCGAGCCAGGAGCATCGAATCTACGTCCACTGACAAGGGCATAGAACTCGTACTCGAGCAAGAAGAGAATGTCATATGGTGATAAAGGGTGGTGTTTTAAAGGCGTAAGCCACCGGGAAAGACCCAATTTTCCTGCTCGCGTTCTGCCGAACTTCTTTGAGACTAGGACAAGTTGCCTTGTTTGCAAACCCCTATTTCCCGCCATAATAACCAGGGTAGGAAACAAGGGAAATAAATCATTTCCAAATTCTTATCGACTTCCAAACTCACCAGAGAATTTCCAAATATGCCTCCGCTC
The DNA here is from genome assembly GCA_963969495.1 of Ceratothoa steindachneri. NCBI lineage: Eukaryota > Metazoa > Arthropoda > Malacostraca > Isopoda > Cymothoidae > Ceratothoa > Ceratothoa steindachneri. The sequence goes on from OZ018334.1 coordinate 52,035,971, forward strand.
TTCTCCAATTTAGGCGTGACACGCTTTTCCTTGAGGAGTCTGGTGGCCTATTTTTCATAATGTGCTCCTCCCTTCCTTAACCCAACACCTCAGACGTTCCTAATTAAATCGATACTTTAACCAATTTTATGGTCCATATCATTGGGGTAGTGATTAAATCATGGACCATGATAATCAGAGAGGTGAATTCCAGTGTCCGCAATTTGGCCTATTTAGGACGTATAACTTGCTTTTAGTATTTATTTAATCAACGAAACCAGATTTTTCAATAGGACAACACCCAAGTGCGGGCCCGCCCAATCATACTTTCCCCTACATCCGAAAGCTCAAATTTGTTTAAGAAAAAAAAAGTGACAACTTTCTCGATTCGTTTCACCTCGCTGATGCCGTCATTAAATGGAATATTCCGTTCGGGATAAACTAGGAAGTGAAAGGAAAAATGGATGATAAAATTAGTTTGGAATAAAAAAAAAAAAAACACCCCACAGAAATACGTACTTATTGTCCCTCGTGTCTTGAATGTTTTATTTTTGATCTTTGTTTGAGTCTTGATTTCCAAAGCTGTGTGACAGGTGGGGCTGGGGGTGGGGGAGACACTAAAAGTTTTACTGCTTTTTACTTTCCATTATCCCTGTAGACCAAGTTTAGTATTTCTCTCATATTCGGGAACTATATTTCGCTATAGTGAAATTTCCATCGTGTAAACATTTTAAGCCCCGCCCACTTTATGACGTAACAGGGTCGCGACCCTTGATTGGTCGACTTGAAGGCAAGTTTGGAAAGCCGTTCAACAATTTTTCTTTTTAGAAATAAATGAAAACGTAGATATAAACTGATTCGCCTTACAAAAGAATTGCGAATATATGAGAAAATTAAATGTACGAGATTTGAAGCAACATGATTTTAAGAAATCGAGAATATTTGGTTGGAAAGATAAATCTTTTATTTATCATCATTTTCTGCCAATTTTGTCAAGCTTTCCACCACGTTAGGTGAGGAAGTCGAAAATTGAGGTCGCAGCTGTGTGCTCAGCGTTAGGAATTGAATTGCCTACCTACATACAACACCGTTAATTAGCCTAAATAGTACTTACTGCAAGTATACCACACCTGCATACATGAAAAGTGCACGTATAGATTAATTTTATTTTCCAACAATACGTGTGAAAATTAAATAAAATTAGGTTATGGAAGAACAAAAGAAACTGAGAATTGATAATACACGTGACGATGCTAGTAGCCTCCTGGCTAGTATAGTGGTGAGCGCGCTTACCCGGCAATCGCTGGGTCGGCAGTTCGAATCTCCGTTCGGAAAATTGAGGTCATGAAGGCATCCCGGTGGGAAGTTGGGGCTTGCCCTGGCTGACGTCCGCCTGAGAAGCAGCAACACAACAGCTTGAGAGGAGGACTGAAACCATCTAACTTTAACTTTAAAATAAACGTACTTAAGCCGGAACAAGCACACTCCCGCACGATTATTGCGAAAAAAGTAGGGAGGTAAAGGCATATCCTCCCCCCCCCCTAATCCCCCAGGAAAGGGCTTAAGGGAGTTCCGAAAAACCGTTTGAGAGCGTTTCAGTATCACCGTCCTTGATGTTTACTTACAAATATTCACCATTTTTAATCCATTTGCACAATGCCACTCCGGGAAACAGCCAAGATTAAGTTTTTCTCATCTTGGGGATGATCGTTTTTGTTCATGCCTATACCAGGAAGTCTCAAATTGGGTCAATCTCCTTGCTACCCTTGGCCCATTTATCAGGCTTCCTTCTACCATCTCCCTTCATAGTTTTGAATTACGCTTCCGTTCTTGATTAGGGATATAATCCTTAGAACCGCCGAGTTCGTTCGACTATAGTCTTTCGTTTTTTCTTTTCATAATCGATCTTCTTTAATATATTCACCCTGTATTGGGTAATTTTTAATTCATTAATTTAAATATTTTACCTCATTATAGCAGTCTCTCCCTGTCATGTCGTGACCCTTGTCAGAAGCCTAAGCCTAAGTAGGCTATCGTAGACAGCTCTGAATAATCAAAGGGAGATTTCTCGCCCTAATAGCCTCTATTTATAAGAGTAAAAATCGAAAAATGGATAAAATAATTGGACCACCCATTCCCACAATGGGACATTTTGTACTCACACACTCGTCTGTATATCGTTAAAGGTACACCGTGTACATTGTGAACTACATCTGCGTTATGTATTACCGTTAGGTATTAGCCTATAAACATCCATATTCCATTTACAAACTAAAGTTAATTACCGAATGCACAAAGAAGTGCGCCAACGAATTGGACCATGGACACAAAACTATAACGATCATGAAATGGGAAACGTTTTTTTTCAGCTTTTCTTCTACATCAACGATTTTCCCAGGTAATGACGTCACCTGACTGTGCTACTGTAAATACACATTAAACGCAAGGCCAGCCTTAATTTTATCTAGGCCGAATTGCCCTTTCATTAGCGATATTAGCTGTAGCATCTGGTCGAGTTGATTCTTAGAAGGCTCCCAATCACGCCCCCGCCCCCTTTCCCCGTCAAGAGGGGTTTTCTTTTACAAGGCCGTACTCCTCCCCCAACTGTAAGGTTGCTCGGGCAATGTGGGGGGGGAGGAAATCAGAGATGAAAACAGATACTCTTTTCAAGCGCCAATAGGGTATTTTACACCCACAGTACTCAAAATACAAATTAGAAGACTCCTGTGAGGTCTTCAGGAACTGATAAAGTTAAGTAAAGATAAATTGCGCAGAAAATGCATGAACGTGTATACTCAAATCAGAATACCTGAGGAGGGCGAGGAAGAGGACTCTTCCCTAAATGTGAACAGTGCGAAGACATAAAACGTCTTAGAACAAACATGGACACGAAGATTACACAGAGAATGGTGCTAAGCTTTCAAAACCTTTGGGTAAGTGAGGGGAATAGATAGAAGTGGGGAAGGAATCTAGACAGTTGCAAATAGGCCAATTATTACAAATGTAAGCAACGTCAAAATTCATTGTGGCCCAAGTACTATGGCCAAAATTGAACATTATAAACCTCCTTGGGAATTTAGATATAAGCAACCTCACACAAGGATTGTTATGGTGTCATTGGCCAATTCAATAAGAACTTACGAATAACAACGAGATTCTTAGAACCTTACTTTCCCCAATTTAGGCCTAATTTATCGTAGTGATTCCATCCAATCTAGGCTTAATAATATTATCCGTTTTCGGGAACAATGCGTTAATAAGGATTATTCGCTCATCCCCGATATTAAGTTCCGTACAAACTGTACATTTCAAGTAAAAAATAGCCACCTTCTGAGTACAGATAGCAGCGACCTTCCGAGTACACATAGCGAACGTCCGGGTACAGATTGCGAAGTTGCAAAACATAGCGACCTTTCGATGACAGATAGAAACTTTCCGAGTACATATAGCGACCTTCTGAGACAGATAGCGACGTTCCGAATACAGATAGCGAGCGACCTTGTATGTACATTTTTACAAACACTACTTTATCTAAATACACCTTTATATTTAGTACCACCCTCTCTTTCAGCCATTCAGCTATCCAATTTAAAAACATTTTAATTTGTAAACTAGGTCAGAATGCGAAAGAGACTTAGGTGTCCTGGTAAGTTCAGACATCCGGTCTAGAAAGCGGTGTATGAGTGCTAGGCAAGTATTTTTAGGTGGATTCCATCGTGGTTTAGTGACAGACAGCAAATAGTTGTTAGTATAAGACGGGAGTAAATCTGAGTGGGGGAATTTTCCTGGTGGGACTCCCCCAGGGCAGTGGGACAAAATTTGGAGAGTGAAATAGAGACACCTAAATTGGAGAGGTAATTGAACAATATACCGCGCGAAGTCCCTCTCAGCTGGGGTGCAGATGGTCCATGACCTAATTCATTGACTTTTATTTTAAGGTGTGTTCATTGTAGATTTTGTTACAACTAACTGTTCATTAAATGTGTCAAAGCATTACAATATTGCAATCATGCATATTTTGGAGCTTTAAAAGATATTATAACTAAAGTGACTTGCCATACGAGGGGCGGTCAATAAGTTTTGATATTCGGATATAAGGAAAAGTGTTTTAGTATTTTTCAAAATAACTACCCTCGACTTCAATGCACTTGCGCTACATGTCCCTGAGGCTTCGAATTCCTGACAACCAGAAATCTCCCGACTGCTGTGTTCAATCCACTTCTGGACGGCGAGCTGGACATCTTCATCGTCCACAAACCGGCGTCCACGCAATTCAGCCTTGAGCTGGCGGAATAAAAAGTAGTCGCTAGGGGCCAGATCTGGACTGTAGGGGGGGATGGTTGAGCTCCCCGAATCCGCACTCGAGCAGGGCAGCTTGTGCAACTCTGGCGTTGTGGACTTTGATGACGTTGAAGGCGATCATGGGGCGTGAGGTTTCGTGAGGTTTCTATGGACCCAACGTGCAGAGACCTTGGTCATGGCTAAATTGTAGTGGATGATGTTGATAACACTTCCATGTGATATTCCAAGTTCTCGCTCGATTTCTTCGACCTTCACCCGTCGATTTTCGAGGATCATCCTCTCCACACGTGCCACATTGTCCTCGCGGGTCACGTCTGACGGGCGTCCTGGACAGGGGTCATATTCAAGGGACTCACGACCATGGCGGAACTCCCTATTCCAGCGAGCAATGGTTGCATATGAAGGGGCGGTGTCGGTGTACATTACAAACATGCGTTCATGGATTTCCTTTGCATTCTTGCCTTCCTCGGTCCAAAATTTGATCACTGCGCGGTGCTCAACCTTCTCCATTGTTGAAAAATTTGTGACTGACGATCTGCGATCAGCTACTGCTTCTTACATAGACGAGGCAGGAGCGTGCGGCTGCAGGTCCTGTCTTGTCATGACTTGTCCTAACACCCCCACAAACAGCCAACCCCCTTCCTCTGTTTTGCACTACCGATTCGCAAAACATATTCACCGCCCCTCGTAATATATTCAGTAAACTGCAGAAAATAAAATACATATGATGAAAACCTTTCCATAATCCTTTTAAAATTATTTTTCCCCATTGTTGTTAGTTGTCCATTAATTCAATTCGTTTTCATTGAATATAATTTAGTTCCGCCCCTAGTATATATACCCGAATGAGTATCGGTTTAGACCTTTACTTAGTATATGTATGTTTAGTAGCCCTTGTCACCATTCTTTATACTTTTCCCTTTGGTATTCCCTTTACTTCATCTATTCGTTCACTCAGTTTTATTCTACACAATATAACTCCGTTGGATTATTCTCCTTTGCCATACTTCACTACTTCACTACTTCACTACCAAGCTAATAATTTTATTTGGAAAGATTTGAATCTGAAATCAAGTTCGTAACGGCCGATCTGAACCGATTCAATATCAGAACACGTCCCCGATGAAGAACCAAAGAATGGCTCCATACTCTCCGGCCCGAACCGCGGCCGTTTCTATCCGCGTGACCGTTCACAAACAGAATGAAGCGGCCACGCTCCTCGGGGATCGCTTACTCCCGACTGGCAAGGAGCCCGGGAAAATGGAAGTGGATTCCCGCCTGGACAGTTCGAAAGCTCCACCCGGAACGAGATTAGCAATGAGTAAGCTTCGACTCTCTCGCTCATGCCTGAGGTTGGGCGGGGAGCAATTACTGATCGCTGTTTCCCTCTAAAAGACGAGGGAGTGCCCACCCAAAATGCGCCCAGCAAGCCGAAGGACTCTAGGTAGAAGGGTCAGGTTCCTGTGCCAAGTAGAATCTTCTCAAGTAAGGCCTCTATCCCGACAGCGCCAACGGCACGCTCCGCTCCCAATAGGCTTTGAACCTCTACCTACCAACGCCTATGGTCATCCCAGTACGGGTCTTCTTTTCTAAGATGGACCCGATAGCTTTTCCCAAGCGGATCTAGTGGACAATTTCATTCGATGGAATTAGCGTGGACACCAGGCTAATTAGGAGAGGCTGCCGAGGCTCATCTCCTCATGTTTCCCTTTGGCTATCTACCTACAGGAGACCATATTTGGTGTATCCGCACAGCTTATCCTCCAAGTGTACAAGGGTTTCTCGACCCCCCATCCACGAGATGGGAGCCGAGTTATCAAATGTGAAATTTACCCTCAATGGGATGTCTCTATTCTCCCCTTGCCTTTGAATACCTCCCTTCGGTGGTTGCAGTCCAACTCCATCTAAATTGGGGGTATTCTCTTGTGTCGGTATATCTTTCATCGTCAGTTCTCCTTCTCGTGACTTGAATGGTAGGCGCTGTGTCTGGAGGTAGAACACGCTCACTTCAAGGCGTCAAGTCTTATCGGAAATAGTCGAACATTGAAAATTGGTGCCCTTAATGTAGACTAATTCCCGCATCTATTTCTTAGAACCTCTTCGTTTTCCTGTCTTTATTATTCCCTTTACTCTGCTGATGTACAGGTGAAATTTAAATGGACGGTGTTTAATAACATCCATGAAAGCGATCATTTTCCATTCAAATCTCTTTTGCCGGACTGTTCGTACTCGAGGAAATAACTGACATCTATATTTCAGTCCGGAGTTTAAGTCGGTAGATGGGTCCGTTGAGTTCTTTGTCGCGCTCATCGAAACAAGTTTGATTTCTATTCATTGAACGTCTACACGGTTTGCCAGCCGATTCCTTCCTTCCCTGGTGGTCAGCAGATTGTGAGACAGACCTCTGAGAGAAGAGATATGCCTATTATTTATCAGCGACTGGGCATACGTATCTTCACTCAATGGGAGAATCCCTCTTGTAGATGTGTGGAAGCGTGTCAAAGGATTCTTGCTCTGCTCAGCCAGGACTCTCTTCCCGTTCTCCAGGAAGGCAAGACCACCATCTTAGACCGTATATGCCTGAGTCGGAATTTTGACGGCCGCTTTCTCGACATATTTGGACCGGGCTATTGTTCTACCAGCAATCAAAGCGCGTCGCAATGGTCTCTGAAGGACACCAACTGGACTCCACTTGCAGAGGCGAGGAACACTTCAATCATCTGCTTTCGCAGTGCTAGTTGCATTCTGCTATCACTTCTTGCGCAGATCCCATCCAAGTCTGGGCAATGTCCCGTACGTAACGCTATAACTTCTTGTTGAGCTTTGATCAACAGGATCTGATCGGAGGGTATCTTCCCAAATTCCTGGCGATTTTCTACCGTACCGTCCTTGCTTTTCCCAGGCTGGGGGAACATCATTCGTTCCCCAGCTGGTTTCTACCAAACATCTCTAACCTCTTGTGTATGAAAGTTGATGGTAAATGTTAGATTAGCTTATTTCCTCAACAGTGGAGTAAACTTCATTTAGCAGTGTGGCTTCCGTAATTTCCACTCCACTTCTGATGCTCTGCGCCGGTTGGAGTGATATCTGGAAGTCTTTCTTTCATACTCTCTTTGGCGATACGAGGATATAACGACCCATAGGCAGGATTCGTTGAAGCAGAGAAGCGTGTGTGTTGAGCTGTGAAGATATAAGAACGAAGACAACTGTGTTGTGATTAGTTATGTGTGTGATGATCTGTAGAAGATCTGCCTAACCACGCGGGGGTAAGCAAAAGGCATGCTTGGGAGTGAACCCGCCACCAGGAGGTCAGAAATCTGACGCCGCGTCCACTAGGCGAGCGAAAGCTCCGGCTCGTGTGGCTATGTTGTTGAGTTGAAACTGGAAGAGTGCCTGATGACTGATGACTAAGTAAATATTCTTAAGAAACTAAATATACTAAATAAATTTTCTTAAAAACTAAATATATATTCTTAAGAAACTAAATACCTAAACTAAATAAATATTCTTAAAAACTAAATAAATATTATTAAGAAACTAAATACATAAACTAAATCATATTCTTAAAAAACTAAATAAATATTCTCAAGAAACTAAATATACTAAATAAATATACTTAGAAACTAAATAAATATTCTTAAGAAACTAAATACCTAAACTAAATAAATATTCTTAAAAAACTAAATAAACTAAATAAATATTCTCAAGAAACTAAATATACTAAATAAATATACTTAGAAACTAAATAAATATTCTTAAAAACTAAATAAATATTATTAAGAAACTAAATACATAAACTAGATCAATATTATTAAGAAACTAAATACATAAACTAAATCATATTCTTAAAAAACTAAATAAACTAAATAAATATTCTCAAGAAACTAAATATACTAAATAAATATTCTTAAGAAACTAAACAAATATTCTCTAGAAACTAACTTAATATTATTAAGAAGCTAAATACATAAACTAAATAAATATTCTTAAGAAACTAAATATATTTTCTTAAGAAATTAAATAAATATTCTTAAGAAACTAAATATATTTTCTTAAGAAATTAAATAAATATTCTTAAGAAACGAAATATATTTTCTTAAGAAATTAAATTAATATTCTTAAGAAACTAAATATATTTTCTTAAGAAATTAAATAAATATTCTTAAGAAACTAAATATATTTTCTTAAGAAATTAAATAAATATTCTTAAGAAACTAAATATATTTTCTTAAGAAATTAAATAAGTATTCTTAAGAAACTAAATATATTTTCTTAAGAAATTAAATAAATATTCTTAAGAAACTAAATATATTTTCTTAAGAAATTAAATAAATATTCTTAAGAAACTAAATATATTTTCTTAAGAAATTAAATAAATATTCTTAAGAAACTAAATATATTTTCTTAAGAAATTAAATAAATATTCTTAAGAAACTAAATAAACTAAAGATTGCCTCCAAACTGCTCTTAAAAAGGCATCATCTCAATTATCGCTTGTCAAAAAACTAAATCAATTAATACGAATAATAATAATAATATAATATATTCCTCAAATTGATATTACAATATGTAAATTAACTCCCAATACCACTTAAAAACCCTGATAAGCTCCCCTCCCCATATACTCATCTAACCTGCGCTAGAAACCATTTAGGTTTGGACTGTTTATTGTCTCCTGTGCCAAACCATTCCAGTAATATATCCCTCAGCGAAAAAAAAAACCCTTTTTCACACCCATCCTACACCTACGTTTTTTTAATTTTCAAATGATAGCTTCTAATCCTATTACTACCTTCCAACTCAATCCTCTGGATGTAGTTTTCCTGGTAGTTTGGGTGCCTTAAAAAAGAGGCCGTTTGACTCGGATGACCTATGATCGGCCCTTGTGGCTTTTGTCATCTGTTATATTATATTGTGGGGGACTTTGATTTTGTCTTCCCCGGGTGATGGTGCTTTTTGTGGGTGGGTTTTGACGGATGCGGATGACCTTTGATAGGCCCCTTGTGGCTTTTGTCATCCGTGAAATTATGTTATGTTATGTTAACTCTAAGAACTTGCTCAAATCCAATTTATCCATCCCAGAACAAATTTTAAAACACTCAATCTCACCACACCTCTCTAAATGAGAACATATTTAGCGCCCTCAATCTACTTTCTACTTTTCCTGGCTGTGAAAGGAGGAGGGTTGGCTGAGGAGTGCAGATACCTGTCAGAAAACCAAACACGGGTGTAAATAATCGTTAGTGGTTGAATGCACCTAAAACTGATGAAAAAAAGGTTCTCCTTTCTGTTTTATAGCCGGAAATTTTGGACAATTTCTCTTTCTGGCCATTTTTCAATCGATTTTTTAGGTTACATAAAACGATAAAATGGGGAATCTGCAAAAGGCTGATCAATAGCCTATACCAGGCAGCTCCTGTTTCCATCACCCACTTCAGTCCCACCTAGCATCCTTATCCATAAATCTAGGCTTGGGATGTCCCGTCTCCTGGAACCGGATAGGTCTCACTAGCCACTTATTTCCTTCCTCTCTTTACCCCCAACCCACTCGCTACTATCTCCCCTAGCCTACTACCTAACCTAAATGGGTTACCCTTACGATCCCTAGAGCTCCCGCTGGGCCTAGTACCAAGATACCATAGGAAAAGGAGTCTGCCAAAAGGCTAATCAAATAGCCTATACCAGGCAGCTCCTATTCCCCATCACCCAGTTCAGCCCTACCTAGCATCCTCATCCATAAATTTATCTCCGTGTTCGCTGCCACTTATCTATTACATCCATAAATCTATCCAATCTATTCTTAAACCTCCCCCAAGGAGGATGCTTCATTCGCATAACTGCTGGGCCTATTACATTCATCTACTAGATTTGTGAACAAATTTCTACCAATCTCTTTCATTTTTTTTTGTATACTTCTGAATGAATTGTTTCTTGTAATTTGTGGATTTTAAAATATTTATAATTGTTTTAATCTATTTCAAAGATTATTTCGAGATTCTTTTCTAAATCTAAATCCTACAAATGCCATTGGGTGAGTGTGAGATAGATTTCTCTTCCAGACCCATCAGGTGCTTCCATCTCGCGTTTATAAACAGGCTGTAAGAAGGCTTGCTACCTACCTATGGCCGATGGTTAAAAACATATCGGATTATAGCCCATCTCAATACCAGATGTGTGATTGGTAGGATCTACAAAGGAAGAAGAGCACCCCTCCCCACTTTTCACCCCCAGTAAGCCCAGTTTCAAGGGGTTACGAACTTTGGCATTGCCCTATTTGTCATACCTTAGTTCGTTTCACTAATCTAGCTTTATTTTGACATTTTCACCTCTATGCAAATTTCATTCATTGCCCAGAGGATAAAAGCTCTTATTTATCTGCAATCGCGCAGTCAGCTTATAGGGCGGGGCCCTTTTCAGAGACATTCTCCGCATTGTTTTGCTCGGGTGTGAAAACTTGTCCAGTAGAAAGAGAGGGGGAGAGATCGAGGGGGGAGTGGAGGGGGAAATAGAGAATCTTCGTCCCAGACTATTTCGCTAAACAAGTTCCATTTAAATTAAGCTTCATTACCCTTTTAGTTCTCTGCGGACATTATAAGAATAATACCATCGAGGCTTATTCTTAAAGAAAAGCTAAAAAAAAATCAAGAATCAAACCACTGAAATAATATCGCGTCGCTCGCCAGACAATATAGGACAACAACATCCTGTCCGCCATAACTCGGCCTTGATAAATGCTGACAGCCAGATCAGGCACGAATAGGCCTAGCGGATGAGTGGCGTAGCCCGGTCTTTTCTTCTTTCGTTCGCGAAGAGTTCTAGTTTTTGTAAAAGGAAGCATGACCTTCGAATGAGCGCGGGTTTCAATTATATCCGTTTGTGCCCATGGGGTTTTTCCTTAACCCAGATCCAACACGGGGGAGGAAAAGTTAATTCTTTGGGGGGCAGGGCGGTGTGATCAGGTAAATTTGGTGAACACCCAGCAAGGAAAGGGGACAACACACATACGCACACTAATAAAGAAAGGAGGCTGGGGGAAGAAGAATGGATCATTGAGGAGAAAGGAGGAAAAATGATTTCGCCCGTATTGGTTCCATATTTGGAACGATGAGCATCCCGGTTTCTGCTTCGCAACCTAACCAGGATAAAAGAGAAACTTTTTTTTTCGCCGTTTTAGGGTGGAGAATCTTTTACTTTTTAAATTCCAGTAAAGAAATTAATTGTATGGTTTATGGGATTTAGATTTACATTGTTTAAATCATATTTAAGCAAAGGATGACCTTAAATCATATCTCCTTTTGTGAAAAGAGAAAAGAAGAGTTAATTGGGCGTTCATCGCACAATACACTTTTACCACACAGTTTCAAATAATTAGTGGTAATACTAATAAGCAATAATACCGTGAATAAAGAAATAGTACATATACTATTAATAATACTCATAATAAGTATTAATAAATATTAAAATAATAATCACATTATTCAAATACGAAAAATACTTCTTCCACGGATGAATATACACAAATGCCTGTATGCGGTACACATGTACATCTCACGAAAAGCTTATATGTACGCAAGAACTGCCAAACACAACGCGCACAGATACTCTAATAATGATCAATCACCACATTTCTTTTGTTTACATGGACGGACAGACCACACCTACACGCTAAGTTAAATAAACCACACTATCATAATGTCATCCTCCAAACCTAATACACGCACACAAAGGCCTACGCACACTAATACACATACCCCATGTATACACACACACTTCCTCACAATTTCTGTACACTTATGTGGATTTCTCTTATGTAAGACTTCGTGTGTGTGTGTGTGTTAAGGAGGAGTCTTTTCTATTGCCTTAAGGAAAAGTAAAAAACAATTGGGAATCTTTGTACCAAAGGGAATAAATGGAGTAGTAGACGCTGGAAAGCCACGCAATTCTCCTGGTCGTGTTGTCGCAAAAAAGCCATGGGAGTGGGGCTGGCACTGTTGGAGTAATCAGTCTGAAGTAATAAGCATGAATAGTAAGTGAACTACTGGTCAGTCAGAAGTATTAGTCAGTCTGATGGAGTGAGCTTGAAGATTAATGTACCACTCGTCATTCAGAGGTAATCGATTAGTCAGTCTGAAATGCTAAAAGTATATTTTCAACCTGTGGAATCCACCCCCGTTCCTCTTTCGTACTCCTCTGTTTACCTTCTCTGTCTATTTTAACACATCTATTCAAGTTTCCTATACAATACCCTCTGTTGTTGACCATCGGCTTATGACATTGTTTTCCAAACTCTGTTCGAGAGCGGCATTGAAATTTGTCTCGCTGGACATGGGATGTTTCTCCTCTTGAGAGGCTCGTGAGAGGGTAGCTTTCTCACATTCGTCAGAGCTCGGACTTTCTCCTACTTGTTAGTAGTGAAGCCTATTCTCTCTCACCCACAGTAGTCGGGGAATTTGTGTGGGAGGGCGCTATAAACCAGCAAAAAGAGTGAATCGATATACATATTAAGACAAGACTAGAGATTTCCATCAAAGCCAGAAGACAAGAGATCCACAAACATCTGCAAATTTCCCTCATTTTTATCTTCATTTAAACCTTCCTCTTTAGATCTTAACTTTGACTTTCCAAAACTATTTAGTCTTTTTATCTGAGTGTTTGGGGTAAGTAAAATTATCCTCGAATCAAGCGGAAAGGTAAAGCGTTTACTTTGGATAAAGATTGCTGGTTCATTTACGACCACCGAAGTGAGTTGTGTTCGAGAAAGTGCCTCTCCTCTGGGAAGTTCCTTCGTTGTTTTTCTTCTTTTCCTTTTCGACTATTTAAGTTCCATAAATTTTGGGTGCTATAGGCATCATGATTTTCCCCCCCTAATTTAATTTTTCAGCCCCAAAATGAAAATGATTGCATTTTTGTTTACTTTTGGAAAATTGAGAGCAGTTCGAAAAGGTGCGTCTCAATAGAGAAAACCCAATCCATCATTCGATTTTCACACTTTCTCTTCAACTTTTGATGTTTCTTAAAATACTTGTTTCATAATGTCCTTCATTTCTTTTCTTCTTTTTTTTCTTTTAATTAAAACGATGTGGTCGAATTCCGTCTCCTTTCCTTCCTAATTCAATAAATCAGTTGTACTTATAGTTAAAATTCGTGAGTTAATTAGAAGGATTAATTACTCTTAAGCCTTAATAGAGCTAGTGTAGATTAAAAATGTGTTTCCATTCCTGAAGATGAATTGTGTAACAAAAGAGATGCCGTACAATCCCTCCTTTCTGTTCACAAATTGAACAAACAAATAAATCAAATTTATACCCCATTTAAATTGACGAAGTGAGTGACTCTTTTATCTAGGAAGAATTGTTTTCTCAAATTGACTACTAAATTAAATGCTTTTTCGACGAATGGAAAATTCACTTCATCTTACTTTACCAACTCTCGGTGCCTCGGATTCGGATCTCCAAGAACCTTGGAGCAACCTTACTCCAAATATGCCTTTCAAATCAAGTGCCAAGCAGTGTTCAAACTCTCAAAGCTTTCCATTCTTTTTCACAGCCTTCCCCTTTCCCCTCTAATGTTAAACTTTTCTAAGAAGATTCCTTCCATTTAATTTGTTAACATAAGCTTTTCAAATTTCCAGGGAGGAGTTTCTAATGTTAAAATCTCAAATTACAATGCCCCTTCTAATATTTATTCTACCCCCCCCCCCAAACACATTCAAACAAAACATGTCCACAGGAAGCCACTCTATGGCGGAGCTTTATCTCGCAGAATGATTCTCATACCTCAACAATGCAAGTTTCTCAAAGCTAAAACGCACACTTCAACCCTACTACCAATCAACAGTCAAATATCGTTAGACTTCTGGATTAAATAAGTGTCAAGGGGTGTTGATAGGGGGCGTGGGGTTTTAAAGCCCCATTTAAGTCGATACAGATTTTAGGTTTTCTACTTTCACTGAAGACCTTAGATTAGGGACAAAGTTCGGACCTTGGGAAAGCTACCCTCAAACATTTTCGTAAGCCAAATTTTCTTCGAGAAATGGAGGCCATTCTCTTCTCTGGGTCTAGGAAAATATCGGCTACATTTTTAATCGAATCAAACTCAGGTTAAATTCTTGCTCCGAGAGCTGATGTGTCTATGCTCGCGGATAGGACATTCTATGATCTACTCGATGTGAAAGATCTAATTGGAGGAATAAACTGTTTAATAGAGGTTGATCTCAATCAGCACCCGAAGCTGAATAGTACGGCGGAATGAGCAGGGCACTTTCAGGTGAGCGAATTCGCTTTGATTCCTCACGGAATCAAACGGCCATTTTAATAATACCCCGAGGGGATCAAGAGACCCCCATTCATGCGGTAGGACCTGAGAAGCAGGGAACTGCTATAATGCCACAGTCTAAAATAATTAACTGGCATTTTAAAGAATTAAAGGTTTACTCAGGCATTGTGAGTACCAGGACACTCAACCGCACAAGGAAAAGTGTACTGCTGAAAAGGAGAAAGAGGTACCTCGGCGGCAGGATCCCTATAACTTCACCCATCACTAAGACATCAAACTCGAACCCTTTTGTTCACAGAAGCTTCATCTCAAAATCTAAAAAAAACAATGGGCAACCACCCTAACGTCCCTATGGTCAAAATGGAGTAGAAGGCCGAGAGAAAAGACAAACCACTTGAAAGGCATACCAATAAGGAACCTAAGATCGAGGTAAATCTAAGTTTGGCACTAGCTTTGCCTTATTACTATACCCGTGTATTTCGATCCTTTAAAAAGTTCAAGATTCGTTCCTGACCTGGGTATCGGGGATAAGAAAGTAGGATGTTAATTTTACTGGGTCGAATTTTAAGGTAGGAAAAATCACTTCTCTCCTACCGGGAGAAGTCGGGGGAAAGTGAGAATTCCTCGTTACTCACTTAAAGATTGTGATCTGATTAAATTCATAGGTTTTTGTTGCCTTCAAAACTTTCTCCCTTCATATCGGATCCTTTTCGCGTTCGTTTAAATTGTTAGAAACAAAGAGAAATAACAAAATCAAATTTCTCTTATTAGATTTAAGGGTAAATAAAATCTAAAATTAAAAAATACCAACAAGTAAAGTTGATAAATCTGTAGATTTAAGTTCTTGTAACCTTCAAAACTTTTTCTTTATACTTTAAAGCTTTTCTGAATGTGAACGTAGCTAAAATTATATTTTCAACCTGTGGATTTTGTCCCTTTTCCTCGTTCTTACTTCCCTACTTTCGTCTATCTAGCCATTTGTCTGTTTATTTTAACACATGTCTTAAAGTTTTATCTAGAGTAACGTCAGCTGTTGACTACCGGTTTATGACATTGTTTTCCAAACTTTGTTATATGTACGCACTGAAGATTATCTCTCCCTGGGCATTAGGAAGGGTACTGCCCTTCATCATCTCTCACTCTTCCGACTTCGGGCCTTCGGTACTGGATTCTCTGGTCTCCCACCACACAGAGTAGAGCGATTTGTGTGGAAATGTGATTTAGATCAGCGAAAAGCGTGAATGGGTACACATTTGAAGATAGAAGCCAGGAGAAATCCATGAAAAGAAAAAGACATGAGATAAGCCAAATTACTTCAAACTTCCCCAATTTTCATCTGCATTCAAACTTACCTCTTTACAATTTTCAACTTTGACTTTCTAACCAATTTATTATTTTTACCTGTGTTTGAGTTTATCGTAAAATTATTCGCATATCAAAGGAAAAGGTAAGTGCTTATTTTTATCATTTATCGTGATTTCTCCATAGTCACCACTCATTTAACGTTACAATGAACTATTTAGTTTCTTAAGAATATTTATTTAGTTTTAAGAATATTTATTTAGTATATTTAGTTTCTTAAGAATATTTATTTAGTTTCTTAAGAATATTTATTTAGTTTTTAAGAATATTTATTTGGTTTATTTAGTTTTAAGAATATTTATTTAGTTTATTTAGTTTTAAGAATATTTATTTAGTTTCTTATACAGTGGGATAAAAAAAGTCATTTTAGGTGAGCTGAAGGAATAGGCGAGATCAAATCGTGACTTTTATAAAGTGCTGGTGATAGAATGAAAGATTGTGTGTGTGTGTGTGTAAATTAAAGTATCCTCCAGGTATACTGCTGGTGGTGGTGGCTTGAGAGGGGGGACACTAACCTCTAGAAGTCACCTGACACCTGCGAGTAGTCCACTCACCATGATGGGAGATTAACCCGGGGGTCTTCTTGATAAATACTTTGAAATAAAATGAAAATGTTGAATTAGGGTAGTGAACATATGTCCGAGGTTGATAGAGTATTTCATTTTCTTTTAATTTATTCCATTTTTATACGAACGTTTTGAAAGACCCCCTAGTACTTCTTTTTCTTTTAATTTTAATCCATTTTCTACGAACTTTTTGGAAAACCCCTCGTAATCCTTTTTCTTTTAATTTATTCAATTTTTATAGGAAGTTTTTGGAAGACCCCATCGTACTTCTTTTTCTTTTAATTTCAATCCATTTTCTAGTAACAAACTTCCAATCGTTCAAACTTCATTCATACTGCAATCTTAGAGACTTTATTCAAACCTAGATATCATTCTCAAAATTCAAACTCTACTCAGACTTCATTTCTATTAACAAGGGATTCCGATAACTCACGCCATTTCAAACAGAAATGAATTAATTTCCGATCGTTTATTCCTTTTTCATTGTCCAAGTTCAAAAACCTACTTAATACCTAGGTGAAGTAGTCAGTCAAATGAGCAATGCACCATTATTTAGTCAAGGCTCCTTCTGAAGCCTTGTTATTTGCTCCATTCCAAGCCCACATGCAGTCTAATGACATCAAACACCCCTGCGATACCTATTTACTCGGAAAGAATGGGTTGCTCTTGGGAGCGACGGATCTGAGTGATCAAACATTGCCTGTATAAAACGTTGGAATGTTCAATTTTAGACAATTTTGAATTGTTCCCTTTGGCTAAAGAGTGATTGGGATAGTCTGAAGAGTAAGAAATTAGTGGCCGTTCAAAATTATTCGATGAGTTAGTCTGATGGAGTCATCGTGGAGTAGTCAGCCTGAAGAGTAATGAACCATTACTCAGTCAGAAATATTCAGACTGACTCCTTCAGACTAATCGAATAATTCGGAATTGCCACTGTTTTAGTTACTCTTCAGAATGACTAATATAATAGTTCTGACTGATCATTGATCAATTACTCAACAAGCTGATTAATCGAATACTTCTGGCTCACTAGTGGTTCATTGCTCTTCAGCGGAATCATTCAGACTGACTAATTGAATACTTTTCATTGGCCAGTGGCTTATTACTCTTCGGGTTGACTACCTCATACTAACTGATTGAATACTTTTGGCTAACCAGTAGCTGATTACTCTTCAGGCTGACTACCTGAGAATGAATCCATCAAATTGTCTAACCGAATAATTCTGACTGACTAGTGATTCATAAAACCAAAACCTGACTACTTCAGAATGAATAATCGAATACTTCTGACTGGCCGTGATTAATTAATTACTCTTCAGGCTGCCTACTTCAAATTGAGTAATCGAATATTTCAGACTGACTAGTAGTTCATCAATCTTCCGGCTGACTATATATGACTGAGTAATCGAATACTTCTTACAGACCGGTGTTTCATTAGTCTTCAAACTGACGTTATCAGACTGAATAATAGTTCTAATTCTCCGAAGTTAGGGGGGAAGCGCTAAGTGATATAGTTGATAATGGTTGGTTTGGAACGAATCAAAACCTCTCCAGACGAATTGAAAATATGAGTGGTATCCCCAAACCCTCGTTAGTTAAGAAATGTACTTTCCACGTTCGAATTGTACTGCTAGGACAGTCACTCACATCGTCTTTAGGTGCACTTACCAACATAACAAATACTAAACTTAAAGTATTAAAAGTACTAAACCCTCTACCCCCATAGATCTCTTGGCATGGAAATTAGCCAGCAACTAACCGCTGTCAGACTTACAGATTGAAAAACATGGTCATAAATGGCCAGCTCAGATACAAGACGAAAAGAGATAATTTAGACACGTGTTAATTACACCGACAACTAGATTAGGGGAATGAGATGAGCGTTGGAACTGATGGGGGAAAGGGGGAAAATCCATTCATCATCATCATCATTATCGGTCTGGTAGATAGGGCCTATCTTTTAGTTTGCGTATTCGACTGAAACAACCTCCATTCTGGTCGGTCTTCGTATCTTCTTTGCTACTTCCGTCAGTGTTTTTAAGTTTATTCACGGATTCGGACCCGGGGATTATTCGCACCCCTTGCCCAATTAAGGGCTGCCGGGGACTGGGGGCCATTTCGTTTGAGTACCTCATGCGTTTCTTAGGCACAAATAAATACCCCATTGGTTTGCTAGACCTATCGTGGAAGCCACTTTTCTGTTAGGGTATGGCTACTTAGCCTTGGATGCATCGTGGACCTGACCGCAAGGCAGCGGTGGTAAAGAGCCTTATTTAAAGGAGGTCTCATCTCGCCTTAACAGAGTGTCGTTGTGATAGAACGGGTTGAGGCCGCGTTAATTTCAACCCCTATCACATGGTATTTAAAACCACGATGCTCCCACGTGCATCTTCGCTTTGAAGCTTGGCGCCTTATCGCAGCTACCTGAGTCAATGTTTAAACAAGGAGGTTTATCTTCCCCCCGTTCGCCCCCATACGTGGACTTCGCCAAATTGAGTTAGGCTTATGGGCAGATAAGGCGTGGTTCCCAGGCTCGGCTGTGCATCCCCTCGAAGCTCCCACTCCATTGTCCTCCACGCCAAGGGAGTGTCTCGACTATTTAGATGGAAACTTTACCACTAAGAGCAGATTGGAGATCCAGATTTTCGTCGCGAAACATCACCCCGACCCTCTCTCACTTTGTGCGCCAAGGGACCTCGACCTCGAGATTCACCATCACTTGTCCAGAAGGAGGACAATATCCCTTGAGTGCCAAGGTTCGAGCCTTTCGTGACGCCAAGTCCACAAGGCTTCCCCCTCGTTGTTCAGAAAGAGAACAACGTTAGAACAGCCATTGTTCGTTCGAGCCCGTTGACCAGAAACGGTTCTGACCCCTTCCCCTGTTGTTCAGAAGAGAACAACAAAGAACAGCCATTGTTCTTTTGAGCCCGTTCGCCAAGAAACGGTTCTCACCCTTCCCCCTTGTTGTTCAGAAGAGAACAACATTAGAACAGCCATTGTTCTTGAGCCCGTAGACAAGAGACGGTTCCCCCCCCCCCTGTTGTTCAGAAGAGAACAACGTAGAACAGCTATTGTTCTTCAAGCCGTTCGTCGAGAAACGGTTCTCATTACCAAGACGCCACGTCAGGATCATCTTATTCCCCCCCTTCGGCTGGACCTCGCCAGCGGACCGAAAATTCCTTTACGTCGCCTTCCACTGCACAACTAGTATAAAATTACGTAAGCCGAACGTTACCTTTGAGTATTTAACCCTTTTGTCAATTCTGTCCTGTGCTTTAAATGGTTTAGCGAACCATCCCGACCCTTTAACTTTATATTTGTTTTACCTTTTTAAATCTTTTAATCCTCGGATTAGCCCGAGCCCCCACGACCCTTTTCATTCTCTGTTTATGTCAATATTTTCCGTTTTGTGTATTTGTTGATAGTTATTATTAATAAAACTCTATTTTATTAATGATAGCAATATTATTATCCTTGAGCTCAGTTCCACTTCTTAAGCATATTGAAGATACATAATATCGGCCCGCCAGACATCCACGCACTCTAAAGATAATTAAAGAAGTTCCCTCAACGAATAGTTATATATGGTATATCGTCGAGAGTCCATTCTACGACAGTCGTCATAGGACTCATGTAGATTTTGTTTGAGGTATGGGTTACAAGTCCATACTTCTCTACTTCCTGGTGACACTACTGCTGTTTGGTCCGCGACTGTTTATTCGTCAAGTTGGAACTTGCTTATTTCACAGTTACCCATCATATCTGATGGACGTTCCACAATCCGTCACCCGCGGAAACGCTACGTAGCCTGCAGCTTGGACCCTGAATATACTACTGAACATATTTAGGAGCGGGGAGCGTATGGTAAACACGTCTAATATAAAGATTCAAATTTAAAATCCATTCCCAGTTAGAACAGCTTTGAACCATTAAAAAAGGTTTAAAGTTTAATTTATGGTAGCTCGAATAAGTTGTCTTTTTTTATAAAGATTTTAACTGAAGATTGAGGCTTTAAGATAAGCATCGAGTTTCCGCAGTCTCTCTTCAGAATGAAGGATGGCTGCCCTTCTAGGATGTCCAAGAGAATGGGAAATCGCTCCAGGAAGGTAAGGGAACGGAGACCTTAGAAAAAAACTTCGGATTGTTTCGTTATTGGAATTCAAAGAGGAACGACTCGTATTTTTAGATTCAGAGTAAGTGATAGAGATTTAGAGAGGGATATATGTAGGTGTTTAATAGGATATTGAAACTTTTAGTCAGTCCTAAGTATTGATTAGCCACTCTGATGTATTCGATTAGTCAGTCTAAAGAGTAATTAACTATTGTTCAGAGGGAAATAGTCGATTACAAAATGCAATCCATTTTAGTATATTATCTGTCGTTTCCATGGTGACGAGTCTGAATGTCAAATGTAATATAATTTCATGTATCACTTAAACCTCTACATATATATGTGATCTCCATTAATATTGGGGTATTTCTTTACAGATTTGTGATAATATTGCAGTTTGAATGTCAAGGTCATGCGTGACTCCTCTTGACTTATTTTGTTGTCTCTGGTTTGTTCAACCCCGAGTCTCAAAGAGGTACCTTCACGAAAATCTTCTACTTTGGCTCTCCTCTTGCGGATTACGAGATTGGGTCAACAAAAGAAAAAAGGTCAACAAACCTAAGTCGCGTGCTCTCAATTAATCTGACTAATGACCATCTGACCTTCAAAACTTTCAATAATTCTTGGAGTAACCTTGAAAGGACCTTATCAATTATATCCTTCGAAAAAGAATATAAACAACATAAGGGTTTCATATTTCGTTAGAATCGGCCGAATAGTTACGATGTTATTGTCAAATAATTCCCGGACTAACTTTGAGAGGACCTTATCAATTATATCATTCGAAAGAGAATATAAACAACATAAGGGTTTCAGATTTCGTTAAAATCGGCCGAATAATTACGATGTTTTGCAAATAATTCTCGGACTAACCTTGAGAGAACCTTGGCACTTATATCATTCGAAAGAGAATATAAACAACATAAGGGTTTGATATTTCGTTTGAATCGGCCGAATAGTTGCGATGTTATTGGCAAATAATTCACGGACTAACCATGAGAGGACCTTATTAATTATATAATTCGAAAGAGAATATAAATAACATAAGGGTTTCATATTTCGTTTGAATCGGCCGAATAGTTACGATGTTATTGGCAAATAATTTCCGGACTAACCTTGAGAGAACCTTGGCACTTATATCATTCGAAAGAGAATATAAACAACATAAGGGTTTCATATTTCGTTTGAATCGGCCGAATAGTTACGATGTTATTGGCAAATAATTCTTGGACTAACTTTGGGAGGACCTTATCAGTAGGGAATAATAGACGTGCCTTTTTGTTCTTCAGACTGATCAATTGCTTGACCATGGGTATTTGAGCGTGAAGATTTTCTTCCTCCAGGTAATGTAACATAGTCTGACTAGAGACATTGATGGCCAAAATCTCACTAATCACTCGAACAACTGCTACAGTCGTCTTGAAACGGACCTTCTTCAGAATTTGGGTCTTTCTTTGCCTACCGGTTAATTAACTAGCCAGGATAGTTTGGACTACACTTTTGGAGCGCTTGACAGTCTCTGCAATGGCTCCAATTCAAAGATTAGCTTTACGATTAGCTCGCGGACAGAGAAAAGTTTGCTAGATTTCGTAGGCAATTTATCAGGACGATAGTTGGCAAGAGAAATTGACCTAACGCACACTAGATTAAACTCAAGTTAGTGGCTATGCAAACTGCCAGTTAGCTATACAAGAAACATAAGCGTTCGGATCATTTTGACAGTTCAATTTTCATAGAAAATTGCTTATCTGTTGATAATATTTTATTTATTAATCCAATTTGCATAACCTTTACCAATACTTGTAGTTTATTTTACACTAACTTTGGAAACTGAATTTTTCTCTGGAAGATAGTGTGATAGAAAAATACAGGAGTTCTGATATTTCTGGACGCTACAGTATACTTAATTTAAATTATAATATTACTTTAAATTATAATATTCTTTCTGTATAATTTCCTAGAAATAAAGATGTAAACAAAACTGTAGTTTGCCACTGTTAAAAAGAGAAAATAAAATTAATGCCTATCACATTGATTTGAATTAGTATACAAAAGAACTGGTCCCATTCAGTTTAACATCTGAGAAAGAAAATTACTTCCTCCATGCCTCCTCAATCTTCAATTTCATCGTCTCACTGAGAATGTGAAAGTAGCATAGGTTTTGAGACAAAACGATATACTTTCTCACCACCATTGTTCCAATGCAATGAGCAGAAAATATTTTATACCCTTTGCATGGTGTCAAGAATTTTCCAACCAAGAAAAAGAAAAAGTTTGTTTACAAAATTTTCACTGATGATTTAATCAATCACTAAATCAATTTTCTTATGCCACCCACAGGATGCAAAGGGCCGTAATAAACTCTTTCTACCAGTACTTATCCTCAGCCATCTCCCCCAATTCGTCATCCTAACTATCTCTTGCCTCTCTCTTATCAACCTCATCCATTTTTCTTTCGGTCTACCTCTCCCCCTTCTTCCAGCTGCCTCCCACTTTGGTTCATACCCACATATCGTCCCTCTCGTCTGTAAATATGCTCCATCCATTTCCATCGCGACATTCTCACATACTCGTCTACCGGTTGTACTTTTGTAACTTCTCTAACTTTCTCATTTGTCACTCTATTCTGCCATCGTATACCTAATATTTCTCTCTACGTTTTATTTTCAAAATCCAAACATTTTACATCTTTGATTGCCATACTATACCACGATTCATGTCCATATATAAAAATTGCTCTCCCTATACTTAGATAAATTTTTATCTAAGTGTGTAATTAAAAATTATTATTATTCCACAAAGATTTCAACATGCCCACTGCTCGGTTAGCTTTCCTAATTCTTTACTCTAACTCAATTTTAAAGAACCACCCCTTGATACAATCGTACCCAAGTACTTAAAACATTCTCCTTTATTAACATCCTGATCATTTATTCTGCAAACTATCAGGTTTTCCATATTCATGTTTATTATTTCAGTTTTCGCACAATTTATTGTTAAATCACACATGATTGCATCATCAAAATCCACAAACTATAGATTTTTAAGTAGTTCTTTCTCGCTGTTGTATTTCATAGGTGGTTTAGATCAATGGTTCCCAAGTGATTTTGGCTTATGGACCCCTTAGAAACCTTATTTTTTCCTGTGGCCCATAATCATTCCTTTCAATAGGTAATATGCAGTTTAACTCTACTTTAAAGGATAAAAGATATTAAAACAGCTATTTCTATTCAGGTACAATGATATTTGTCACATATATAGGACTATAAACATAGCAAAAATTAAACAGTGGTTAACAAAAATGTAGTACTCTTTTAAAATAAATAATTAGTCTTACAAAAAATAAAATCCTTTAACAAAATAAAATAAATATATCATCAACTCTTTATTCCTTCAATGCGATCCTTGTGCTTCATGCAGTTTCACAAGTTTTTCAATATCAGGGTCTATAATTGTTAGAGGCAGACGAAGATCACCTCTTCTTACTATTTCTAAGCGGCTGCGAGCTTTTGATAGGAGGTGTGACACTTTACTAAAACCCGACTCAACCAGACAAGAAGTAGAAAAAGCAATAAAATATAATTTTACTTTGTCCCAAAGCAAAGGGTATTTCATAGCAATTTCATGACTTGTCCATAAATTCCTGACACCATGCTTCAATCTAGACAGAGAAGTTTGATCACTCTGTAACTCAATGAGGCTTTCTTGTAATCTGATCAACATCAACTGCATTAATTCCAAATGGTCTACCACCCAACCTGTAATGTCCAGTTGTAGAAGATTTCTGAACCTAACTTCCATATCACTATGCAATTTCTCCAAATGATCAATGTATACTAAAATATCATCTTCTTTCAGCTCACTCTCACTAGTGCGGAGGGTTGAAAACTGTATCAACTCTTTTCGCCCCATATTTGTATTCAACAGCTTAATTGTCCCCATAAATGCACAAATAGACTCTTTGCAAGTTAACATATTTGCATTTTTACCTTGTAGCTGTTTGTTCAAGATATTTAGCTTTTCAAATATATCTGTAAGGTGTTAGACTATGTCACATTTGGCAGCAATGATTCTTACTCCGAGCTGCTTAACATCTAGAAATAACACAACACTATCCCAAAGTGCAATGAAGCGATCAGACAATTGCCCTTAGAAAGCCACAGCACCTATGTATGCAAAAGTAGGTGCTCAAACCTTTGTTCATTGGTAGCACAGAGTTGTAAAATTACTACAACTTTTCAGTATTAGGGTAAACAAATAAAAGCTACTTACATACTATAACGCCGAACCACTTGATAAACCAACTGTAAGGATTTAAAGTTCCACCTGAAGTATTTTCATCAAGCCAACAACGGTGCCAGGCGCATAACGATCAAGCGCACAATGGAGTAGTGCGCCGCAGAATAAGCTTGTAAGATGCAAAATATTTGTTTAGAGATTAAGGTAAATCCTATTATGCTAATAAAGTATTTTAAAAAAAGGAAAATATATTTATTAATATTTTTAAAATGTAATTCAACTGCATAAATTAAAATTAGGTACTGCACTAACTATAATTCAGGTTTCAATAGGTTGTGTCCTGTGGCCCCTTTCATGGATCTGTGGCCCCTCTAAAGCTTAAAATTTTCCTGTGGCCCCCTTCAAATGTGTCATGGCCTCCGGTTGGGAAACCCTGGTTTAGATGATTCATTATTAGGGGATGTCAATGTGACTAATTCAATGTTTCTGAATACACCGGCAAAGATGGTCATAGCAATCAACCAATTAGAGGATGTCCATGTGACTAATTCAATGGTTCTGAATACACCGGCGAAGATGGTCATAGCAATAAACCAATTAGAGAATGTCAATGTGACAAAATCAATGGTTCTGAATACACCGGCGAAGATGGTCATATCAATCAACCAATTAGAGGATGTCATTGAGACTAATTCAATGGTTCTGAATACACCGGCGAAGATGGTCATATCAATCAACCAATTAGAGGATGTCATTGAAACTAATTCAATGGTTTTGAATACACCGGCGAAGATGGTCATAACAATCAACCAATTAGAGGATGTCATTGAGACTAATTCAATTGGTTCTGAATATACCGGTGAAGATGGTCATAGCAATCAACCAATTAGAGGATGTCAATGTGACTAATTCAATGTTTCTGAATACACAAGCGAAGATGGTCATAACAATCAACCAATTAGAGGATGTCATTGAGACTAATTCAATTGGTTCTGAATATACCGGTGAAGATCGTCATAGCAATCAACCAATTAGAGAATGTCAATGTAACAAAATCAATGGTTATCTATACACCGGCGAAAATGTTCATAGTAATCAACCAATTAGAGGATTTCATTGAAAGTAATTCAATGGTTCTGAATACACCGGCGAAGATGGTCATAGCAATCAACCAATAGAGGATGTCAATGTGACTAATTCAATGGTTCTGAATACACCGGCGAAGATGGTCATATCAATCAACCAATTAGAGGATGTCATTGAGACTAATTCAATGGTTCTGAATACACCGGCGAAGATGGTCGTAGCAATGAACCAATTAGAGGATGTCATTGAGACGAATTCACTGGTTCCGAATACACCGGCGAAGATGGTCATAGCATTCTCAACCAATTAGGGGATGTCATTGTGACAAAATCAATTCATAGCAATCAACCAATTAGAGGATGTCAATATGACTAATTCAATGGTTCTGAATACACCAGCAAAGATGGTCATATCAATACACCAATTAGAGGATGTCATTGAAACTAATTCAATGGTTTTGAATACACCGGCGAAGATGGTCATAACAATCAACCAATTAGAGGATGTCATTGAGACTAATTCAATTGGTTCTGAATATACCGGTGAAGATGGTCATAGCAATCAACCAATTAGAGGATGTCAATGTGACTAATTCAATGTTTCTGAATACACAAGCGAAGATGGTCATAACAATCAACCAATTAGAGGATGTCATTGAGAATAATTCAATTGGTTCTGAATATACCGGTGAAGATCGTCATAGCAATCAACCAATTAGAGAATGTCAATGTGACAAAATCAATGGTTATCTATACACCGGCGAAAATGTTCATAGTAATCAACCAATTAGAGGATTTCATTGAAAGTAATTCAATGGTTCTGAATACACCGGCGAAGATGGTCATAGCAATCAACCAATAGAGGATGTCAATGTGACTAATTCAATGGTTCTGAATACACCGGCGAAGATGGTCATATCAATCAACCAATTAGAGGATGCATTGAGACTAATTCAATGGTTCTGAATACACCGGCGAAGATGGTCGTAGCAATGAACCAATTAGAGGATGTCATTGAGACGAATTCACTGGTTCCGAATACACCGGCGAAGATGGTCATAGCATTCTCAACCAATTAGGGGATGTCATTGTGACAAAATCAATTCATAGCAATCAACCAATTAGAGGATGTCAATATGACTAATTCAATGGTTCTGAATACACCGGCGAAGATGGTCATAACAATCAACCAATTAGAGGATGTCATTGAGACTAATTCAATTGGTTCTGAATATACCGGTGAAGATGGTCATAGCAATCAATCAATTAGAGAATGTCAATGTGACTAATTCAATTGTTCTGAATATACCGGCGAAGACGGTCATAGCAATCAATCAATTAGAGAATGTCAATGTGACTAATTCAATTGTTCTGAATATACCGGCGAAGATGGTCATAGCAATCAACCAATTAGAGGATGTCAATGTGACTAATTCAATGGTGCTGAATACACCGGCGAAGATGGTCATAGCAATCAACCAATTAGAGGATGTCAATATGACTAATTCAATGGTTCTGAAGACACCGGCGAAGATGGTCATAACAATCAACCAATTAGAGGATGTCATTGAGACTAATTCAATTGGTTCTGAATATACCGGTGAAGATGGTCATAGCAATCAATCAATTAGAGAATGTCAATGTGACTAATTCAATTGTTCTGAATATACCGGCGAAGACGGTCATAGCAATCAATCAATTAGAGAATGTCAATGTGACTAATTCAATTGTTCTGAATATACCGGCGAAGATGGTCATAGCAATCAACCAATTAGAGGATGTCAATGTGACTAATTCAATGGTGCTGAATACACCGGCGAAGATGGTCATAGCAATCAACCAATTAGAGGATGTCCATGTGACTAATTCAATGGTTCTGAATACACCGGCGAAGATGGTCATAGCAATCAACCAATTAGAGGATGTAATTGTGACTAATTCAATGGTTATGAATACACCCGCGAAGATGGTCATAGTAATCAACCAATTAGAGGATGTCATTGGGACTAATTCAATGGTTCTGTATACACCGGCGAAGATGGTCATAGCAATAAACCAATTAGAGGATGTGATTGAGACTAATTCAGGGGTTCTGAATACACCGGCGAAGATGGTCATAGCAATTAACCAATTAGAGGATGTCATTGTGACAAAATCAATGTTTCTGAATACACCGGCGAAGATGTTGATAGTAATCAACCAATTAGAGGATATCATTGAGAGTAATTCAATGGTTCTGAATACACCGGAGAAGATGGTCATAGCAATCAACCAATTAGAGGATGTCATTGAGACTAATTCAATTGGTTCTGAATATACCGGTGAAGATGATCATAGCAATCAACCAATTAGAGGATATCAATGTGACTAATTCAATGGTCTGAATACACCGGTGAAGATGGTCATATCAATTAACCAATTAGAGGATGTCATTGAGACTAATTCAATGGTTCTGAATACACCGACGAAGATGGTCATAGCAATCAACCAATTAGAGGATGTCATTGAGACTAATTCAATTAATTCTGAATATACCGGTGAAGATCGTCATAGCAATCAACCAATTAGAGAATGTCAATGGGACAAAATCAATGGTTCTGAATACACCGGCGAAAATGTTCATAGTAATCAACCAATTAGAGGATGTCATTGAGAGTAATTCAATGGTTCTGAATACACCGGCGAAGATGGTCATAGCAATCAACCAATTAGAGGATGTCAATGTGACTAATTCAATGGTTCTAAATACACCGGCAAATATTGTCATAGCAATCAACCAATTAGAGAATGTCATTGAGACTAATTCAATGGTTCCGAATACACCGGCGAAGATGGTCATAGCATTCTCAACCAATTAGGGAATGTCATTGTGACAAAATCAATGGTTCTGAATACACCAGCGAGGATGAACATAGTAATCAACCAATTAGAGGATGTCATTAGAGTAATTCAATGGTTCTGAATACACCGGCGAAGATGGTCATAGCAATCGACTAATTAGAGGATGTCAATATGACTAATTCAATGGTTCTAAATACACCAGCGAAGATGGTCATATCAATCAACCAATTAGAGGATGTCCTTGAGACTAATTCAATGGTTCTGAATACACCGGCAAAGATGGTCATAGCAATGAACCAATTAGAGGATGTCATTGAGACTAATTCAATTGGTTCTGAATATACCGGTGAAGATGGACATAGCAATCAACCAATTAGAGAATGTCAATGTGATTAATTCAATGGTTCTGAATATACCGGCAAAGATGGTCATAGCAATCAACCAATTAGAGGATGTCATTGAGACTAATTCAATGGTTCTGAATACACCGGCGAAGATGGTCATATCAATCAACTAATTAGAGGATGTCAATGTGACTAATTCAATGGTTCTGAATACACAAGCGAAGATAGTCATAGCAATCAACCAATTAGAGGATGTCATTGTGACTAATCCAATGGTTCTGAATACACCGGCGAAGATGGTAATAGCAATCAACCAATTAGATGATGTCATTCTAACTAATTTAATAGTTCTGAATACCACGGCGAAGATGGTCATAGCAATCAACCAATTAGAGGATGTCCATGTGACTAATTCAATGGTTCTGAATACACCGGCGAAAATGGTCATAGCAATCAACCAATTTGAGGATGTAATTGTGACTAATTCAATGGTTCTGAATACACCCGCGAAGATGGTCATAGCAATCAATCAATTAGAGGATGTCATTAGAGTAATTCAATGGCTCTGAATACACCGACGAAGATGGTCATAGCAATGAACCAATTAGAGGATGTCATTGAGACTAATTCAATGGTTCTGAATACACCAGCGAAGACGGTCATATCAATCAACCAATTAGACGATGTCATTGAGATTAATTCAATGGTTCTGAATACATCGGCGAAGATGTTCATAGTAATCAACCATTTAGAGGATGTCAATGAGAGTAATTCAATGGTTCTGAATACAACGGCGAAGATGGTCATAGCAATCAACCAATTAGAGGATGTTAATGTCACTAATTTAATGGTTCTGAATACATCGGCGAATATGTTCATAGTAATCAACCAATTAGAGGTTGTCATTGAGACTAATTCAATGGTTCTGAATACAACGGCGAAGATTGTCATAGTAATCAACCAATTTGAGGATGTCATTGTGACTAATTCAATGGTTCTGAATACACCAGGAAGATGGTCATAGTAATCAACTAATAAGAGGATGTCATTGAGACTAATTCAATGGTTCTGATTACATCGGTGAAGATGGTCATAGTAATCAACCAATTAGAGGATGTCATTGTGTCTAATTCAATGGTTCTGAAGACACCGGCGAAGATGGTCATAGCAATCGACCAATTAGAGGATGTCAATATGACTAATTCAATGGTTCTAAATACACCGGTGAAGATGGTCATAACAATCAACCAATTAGAGGATGTCATTGAGACTAATTCAATTGGTTCTGAATATACCGGTGAAGATGGTCATAGCAATCAATCAATTAGAGAATGTCAATGTGACTAATTCAATTGTTCTGAATATACCGGCGAAGATGGTCATAGCAATCAACCAATTAGAGGATGTCAATGTGACTAATTCAATGGTGCTGAATACACCGGCGAAGATGGTCATAGCAATCAACCAATTAGAGGATGTCCATGTGACTAATTCAATGGTTCTGAATACACCGGCGAAGATGGTCATAGCAATCAACCAATTAGAGGATGTAATTGTGACTAATTCAATGGTTATGAATACACCCGCGAAGATGGTCATAGTAATCAACCAATTAGAGGATGTCATTGGGACTAATTCAATGGTTCTGTATACACCGGCGAAGATGGTCATAGCAATAAACCAATTAGAGGATGTGATTGAGACTAATTCAGGGGTTCTGAATACACCGGCGAAGATGGTCATAGCAATTAACCAATTAGAGGATGTCATTGTGACAAAATCAATGTTTCTGAATACACCGGCGAAGATGTTGATAGTAATCAACCAATTAGAGGATATCATTGAGAGTAATTCAATGGTTCTGAATACACCGGAGAAGATGGTCATAGCAATCAACCAATTAGAGGATGTCATTGAGACTAATTCAATTGGTTCTGAATATACCGGTGAAGATGATCATAGCAATCAACCAATTAGAGGATATCAATGTGACTAATTCAATGGTCTGAATACACCGGTGAAGATGGTCATATCAATTAACCAATTAGAGGATGTCATTGAGACTAATTCAATGGTTCTGAATACACCGACGAAGATGGTCATAGCAATCAACCAATTAGAGGATGTCATTGAGACTAATTCAATTAATTCTGAATATACCGGTGAAGATCGTCATAGCAATCAACCAATTAGAGAATGTCAATGGGACAAAATCAATGGTTCTGAATACACCGGCGAAAATGTTCATAGTAATCAACCAATTAGAGGATGTCATTGAGAGTAATTCAATGGTTCTGAATACACCGGCGAAGATGGTCATAGCAATCAACCAATTAGAGGATGTCAATGTGACTAATTCAATGGTTCTAAATACACCGGCAAATATTGTCATAGCAATCAACCAATTAGAGAATGTCATTGAGACTAATTCAATGGTTCCGAATACACCGGCGAAGATGGTCATAGCATTCTCAACCAATTAGGGAATGTCATTGTGACAAAATCAATGGTTCTGAATACACCAGCGAGGATGAACATAGTAATCAACCAATTAGAGGATGTCATTAGAGTAATTCAATGGTTCTGAATACACCGGCGAAGATGGTCATAGCAATCGACCAATTAGAGGATGTCAATATGACTAATTCAATGGTTCTAAATATACCAGCGAAGATGGTCATAGCAATGAACCAATTAGAGAATGTCATTGAGACTAATTCAATGGTTCCGAATACACCGGCGAAGATGGTCATAGCATTCTCAACCAATTAGGGAATGTCATTGTGACAAAATCAATGGTTCTGAATACACCAGCGAGGATGAACATAGTAATCAACCAATTAGAGGATGTCATTAGAGTAATTCAATGGTTCTGAATACACCGGCGAAGATGGTCATAGCAATCGACCAATTAGAGGATGTCAATATGACTAATTCAATGGTTCTAAATATACCAGCGAAGATGGTCATAGCAATGAACCAATTAGAGAATGTCATTGTGACTAATTCAATGGTTCTGAATACATCGGCGAAGATGTTCATAGTAATCAACCATTTAGAGGATGTCAATGAGAGTAATTCAATGGTTCTGAATACAACGGCGAAGATGGTCATAACAATCAACCAATTAGAGGATGTCATTGAGACTAATTCAATTGGTTCTGAATATACCGGTGAAGATGGTCATAGCAATCAATCAATTAGAGAATGTCAATGTGACTAATTCAATTGTTCTGAATATACCGGCGAAGATGGTCATAGCAATCAACCAATTAGAGGATGTCAATGTGACTAATTCAATGGTGCTGAATACACCGGCGAAGATGGTCATAGCAATCAACCAATTAGAGGATGTCCATGTGACTAATTCAATGGTTCTGAATACACCGGCGAAGATGGTCATAGCAATCAACCAATTAGAGGATGTAATTGTGACTAATTCAATGGTTATGAATACACACCGCGAAGATGGTCATAGTAATCAACCAATTAGAGGATGTCATTGGGACTAATTCAATGGTTCTGTATACACCGGCGAAGATGGTCATAGCAATAAACCAATTAGAGGATGTGATTGAGACTAATTCAGGGGTTCTGAATACACCGGCGAAGATGGTCATAGCAATTAACCAATTAGAGGATGTCATTGTGACAAAATCAATGTTTCTGAATACACCGGCGAAGATGTTGATAGTAATCAACCAATTAGAGGATGTCATTGAGACTAATTCAATTAATTCTGAATATACCGGTGAAGATCGTCATAGCAATCAACCAATTAGAGAATGTCAATGGGACAAAATCAATGGTTCTGAATACACCGGCGAAAATGTTCATAGTAATCAACCAATTAGAGGATGTCATTGAGAGTAATTCAATGGTTCTGAATACACCGGCGAAGATGGTCATAGCAATCAACCAATTAGAGGATGTCAATGTGACTAATTCAATGGTTCTAAATACACCGGCACATATTGTCATAGCAATCAACCAATTAGAGAATGTCATTGAGACTAATTCAATGGTTCCGAATACACCGGCGAAGATGGTCATAGCATTCTCAACCAATTAGGGAATGTCATTGTGACAAAATCAATGGTTCTGAATACACCAGCGAGGATGAACATAGTAATCAACCAATTAGAGGATGTCATTAGAGTAATTCAATGGTTCTGAATACACCGGCGAAGATGGTCATAGCAATCGACCAATTAGAGGATGTCAATATGACTAATTCAATGGTTCTAAATACACCAGCGAAGATGGTCATAGCAATGAACCAATTAGAGGATGTCATTGTGACTAATTCAATGGTTCTGAATACATCGGCGAAGATGTTCATAGTAATCAACCATTTAGAGGATGTCAATGAGAGTAATTCAATGGTTCTGAATACAACGGCGAAGATGGTCATAACAATCAACCAATTAGAGGATGTCATTGAGACTAATTCAATTGGTTCTGAATATACCGGTGAAGATGGTCATAGCAATCAATCAATTAGAGAATGTCAATGTGACTAATTCAATTGTTCTGAATATACCGGCGAAGATGGTCATAGCAATCAACCAATTAGAGGATGTCAATGTGACTAATTCAATGGTGCTGAATACACCGGCGAAGATGGTCATAGCAATCAACCAATTAGAGGATGTCCATGTGACTAATTCAATGGTTCTGAATACACCGGCGAAGATGGTCATAGCAATCAACCAATTAGAGGATGTAATTGTGACTAATTCAATGGTTATGAATACACCCGCGAAGATGGTCATAGTAATCAACCAATTAGAGGATGTCATTGGGACTAATTCAATGGTTCTGTATACACCGGCGAAGATGGTCATAGCAATAAACCAATTAGAGGATGTGATTGAGACTAATTCAGGGGTTCTGAATACACCGGCGAAGATGGTCATAGCAATTAACCAATTAGAGGATGTCATTGTGACAAAATCAATGTTTCTGAATACACCGGCGAAGATGTTGATAGTAATCAACCAATTAGAGGATATCATTGAGAGTAATTCAATGGTTCTGAATACACCGGAGAAGATGGTCATAGCAATCAACCAATTAGAGGATGTCATTGAGACTAATTCAATTGGTTCTGAATATACCGGTGAAGATGATCATAGCAATCAACCAATTAGAGGATATCAATGTGACTAATTCAATGGTCTGAATACACCGGTGAAGATGGTCATATCAATTAACCAATTAGAGGATGTCATTGAGACTAATTCAATGGTTCTGAATACACCGACGAAGATGGTCATAGCAATCAACCAATTAGAGGATGTCATTGAGACTAATTCAATTAATTCTGAATATACCGGTGAAGATCGTCATAGCAATCAACCAATTAGAGAATGTCAATGGGACAAAATCAATGGTTCTGAATACACCGGCGAAAATGTTCATAGTAATCAACCAATTGGAGGATGTCATTGAGAGTAATTCAATGGTTCTGAATACACCGGCGAAGATGGTCATAGCAATCAACCAATTAGAGGATATCAATGTGACTAATTCAATGGTTCTAAATACACCGGCAAATATTGTCATAGCAATCAACCAATTAGAGAATGTCATTGAGACTAATTCAATGGTTCCGAATACACCGGCGAAGATGGTCATAGCATTCTCAACCAATTAGGGAATGTCATTGTGACAAAATCAATGGTTCTGAATACACCAGCGAGGATGAACATAGTAATCAACCAATTAGAGGATGTCATTAGAGTAATTCAATGGTTCTGAATACACCGGCGAAGATGGTCATAGCAATCGACTAATTAGAGGATGTCAATATGACTAATTCAATGGTTCTAAATACACCAGCGAAGATGGTCATATCAATCAACCAATTAGAGGATGTCATTGAGACTAATTCAATGGTTCTGAATACACCGGCAAAGATGGTCATAGCAATGAACCAATTAGAGGATGTCATTGAGACTAATTCAATTGGTTCTGAATATACCGGTGAAGATGGACATAGCAATCAACCAATTAGAGAATGTCAATGTGATTAATTCAATGGTTCTGAATATACCGGCAAAGATGGTCATAGCAATCAACCAATTAGAGGATGTCATTGAGACTAATTCAATGGTTCTGAATACACCGGCGAAGATGGTCATATCAATCAACTAATTAGAGGATGTCAATGTGACTAATTCAATGGTTCTGAATACACAAGCGAAGATAGTCATAGCAATCAACCAATTAGAGGATGTCATTGTGACTAATCCAATGGTTCTGAATACACCGGCGAAGATGGTAATAGCAATCAACCAATTAGATGATGTCATTCTAACTAATTTAATAGTTCTGAATACCACGGCGAAGATGGTCATAGCAATCAACCAATTAGAGGATGTCCATGTGACTAATTCAATGGTTCTGAATACACCGGCGAAAATGGTCATAGCAATCAACCAATTTGAGGATGTAATTGTGACTAATTCAATGGTTCTGAATACACCCGCGAAGATGGTCATAGCAATCAATCAATTAGAGGATGTCATTAGAGTAATTCAATGGCTCTGAATACACCGACGAAGATGGTCATAGCAATGAACCAATTAGAGGATGTCATTGAGACTAATTCAATGGTTCTGAATACACCGGCGAAGACGGTCATATCAATCAACCAATTAGACGATGTCATTGAGATTAATTCAATGGTTCTGAATACATCGGCGAAGATGTTCATAGTAATCAACCATTTAGAGGATGTCAATGAGAGTAATTCAATGGTTCTGAATACAACGGCGAAGATGGTCATAGCAATCAACCAATTAGAGGATGTTAATGTCACTAATTTAATGGTTCTGAATACATCGGCGAATATGTTCATAGTAATCAACCAATTAGAGGTTGTCATTGAGACTAATTCAATGGTTCTGAATACAACGGCGAAGATTGTCATAGTAATCAACCAATTTGAGGATGTCATTGTGACTAATTCAATGGTTCTGAATACACCAGGAAGATGGTCATAGTAATCAACTAATAAGAGGATGTCATTGAGACTAATTCAATGGTTCTGATTACATCGGTGAAGATGGTCATAGTAATCAACCAATTAGAGGATGTCATTGTGTCTAATTCAATGGTTCTGAAGACACCGGCGAAGATGGTCATAGCAATCGACCAATTAGAGGATGTCAATATGACTAATTCAATGGTTCTAAATACACCAGCGAAGATGGTCATAGCAATGAACCAATTAGAGGATGTCATTGTGACTAATTCAATGGTTCTGAATACCACGGCGAAGATGGTCATAGCAATCAACCAATTAGAGGATGTCCATGTGACTAATTCAATAGTTCTGAATACACCGGCGAAAATGGTCATAGCAATCAACCAATTTGAGGATGTAATTGTGACTAATTCAATGGTTCTGAATACACCCGCGAAGATGGTCATAGCAATCAATCAATTAGAGGATGTCATTAGAGTAATTCAATGGCTCTGAATACACCGACGAAGATGGTCATAGCAATGAACCAATTAGAGGATGTCATTGAGACTAATTCAATGGTTCTGAATACACCGGCGAAGACGGTCATATCAATCAACCAATTAGACGATGTCATTGAGATTAATTCAATGGTTCTGAATACATCGGCGAAGATGTTCATAGTAATCAACCATTTAGAGGATGTCAATGAGAGTAATTCAATGGTTCTGAATACAACGGCGAAGATGGTCATAGCAATCAACCAATTAGAGGATGTTAATGTCACTAATTTAATGGTTCTGAATACATCGGCGAATATGTTCATAGTAATCAACCAATTAGAGGTTGTCATTGAGACTAATTCAATGGTTCTGAATACAACGGCGAAGATTGTCATAGTAATCAACCAATTTGAGGATGTCATTGTGACTAATTCAATGGTTCTGAATACACCAGGAAGATGGTCATAGTAATCAACTAATAAGAGGATGTCATTGAGACTAATTCAATGGTTCTGATTACATCGGTGAAGATGGTCATAGTAATCAACCAATTAGAGGATGTCATTGTGTCTAATTCAATGGTTCTGAAGACACCGGCGAAGATGGTCATAGCAATCGACCAATTAGAGGATGTCAATATGACTAATTCAATGGTTCTAAATACACCAGCGAAGATGGTCATAGCAATGAACCAATTAGAGGATGTCATTGTGACTAATTCAATGGTTCTGAATACATCGGCGAAGATGTTCATAGTAATCAACCATTTAGAGGATGTCAATGAGAGTAATTCAATGGTTCTGAATACAACGGCGAAGATGGTCATAGCAATCAACCAATTAGAGGATGTTAATGTCACTAATTTAATGGTTCTGAATACATCGGCGAATATGTTCATAGTAATCAACCAATTAGAGGTTGTCATTGAGACTAATTCAATGGTTCTGAATACAACGGCGAAGATTGTCATAGTAATCAACCAATTTGAGGATGTCATTGTGACTAATTCAATGGTTCTGAATACACCAGGAAGATGGTCATAGTAATCAACTAATAAGAGGATGTCATTGAGACTAATTCAATGGTTCTGATTACATCGGTGAAGATGGTCATAGTAATCAACCAATTAGAAGATGTCATTGTGTCTAATTCAATGGTTCTGAAGACACCGGCGAAGATGGTCATAGCAATCGACCAATTAGAGGATGTCAATATGACTAATTCAATGGTTCTAAATACACCAGCGAAGATGGTCATAGCAATGAACCAATTAGAGGATGTCATTGTGACTAATTCAATGGTTCTGAATACACCTGCGAAGATGGTCATAGCAATCAACCAATTAGATGATGTCATTCTAACTAATTTAATAGTTCTGAATACCACGGCGAAGATGGTCATAGCAATCAACCAATTAGAGGATGTCCATGTGACTAATTCAATGGTTCTGAATACACCGGCGAAGATGGTCATAGCAATCAACCAATTAGAGGATGTCATTGTGACTAATCCAATGGTTCTGAATACACCGGCGAAGATGGTAATAGCAATCAACCAATTATATGATGTCATTCTAACTAATTTAATAGTTCTGAATACCACGGCGAAGATGGTCATAGCAATCAACCAATTAGAGGATGTCATTGTGACTAATTCAATGGTTCTGAATACACCGTGGCAAAATAGTGGCAGAGTCTCGGTGTGACGGCGCGGATGGAGGATCATCTTATCGCGCGGTATGTACAGTAGAGTGGATGAGTAGCATAGAAAAGCGTTTGTGAGTTATCAGGGTCGAATACCAAAAGAATCTGCGAAAGTTGACGAAAATCAGATAGTTGATTGGTACAAGAAGGTCAACAGGCGCTTGCTCTCAATTATTCTGACTTATAAACTTACCTTCACAATTTTCAATAATTCCTCGACTAAACTTGGGAGGACCTTGACAAGTACATCATTCGGAAAAAGAAAGTAAAACAACAAAAGGGTTTCAAATTTCGTTAGAATCGGCCGAATAGTTACGATGTTATTGCCAAAAAACTCATTGGAAAGTAAAATGGTTACCATCCGTCTGACGATCTACGGGCTGACATAGTAACTTAAGAGAGTCACGAGCACGCGACTGAAAATTCAGAAGATTTAATGTCGCTTGGCAGAAATTGAATTAAATTGACTATAATTCGAACGCGATTTTTATTAATTTATAAAAAAATAGACAATAAATTGGTGAAGATCGAAAATAAACTGGTGGGGTATAATTGTAATGGTGTGTAATAGGTAGAAAGCGAATACCTAGCTTAGGTCCATAGGTGTTAGGTTCCGAGTTAAGATGAAGTGCAAACGACAAAAACCAAGTCATCTACCAGTTGTTTAGGCATCTTGGTCCAAATTATTTTCTACCTCAACCAAAGGATCCATTTCTGCATATTTAAAACACCCCCTTACATCAGAAAAGCCTCCACTAGCTTGAAGCGCATCATGTGCGCATTCTTCCTTAAAGGTATCATGGGGCCAACGATGAACTTGACGCTGGGCATCATTCATTTACTGGCAGAAAAGTGATTCGTCTGACCAGATAACGCGTTTCCAGTCCTCCACGGTTTCCTGTTTGTCTTCTCACCCACAGTAGCCGGGTAACTTTGAGGTCAGAAGTGAACAACGGCCTCTTGCATGCCATTCTTCCCCATATGGTCATGCTACACTGCCTCCTGCGTTGTGTTGTTTAAATAATGAGTGCCGCAGGACCGACGTAGACGTCTTGCAGAAATTTCTTCCTTGAAGCTAAGCCAGTTTTAGCCAAATGCCGTGAAACACTCCGGCTGTCCTTGTGCGTCACTATCGTCATTTGGCCACAATTCAAACGGGAATTTCATCTAGACTGGGATTTTTGCCCTTGAAGGTAAACCCGTATGACCGGACGAGTAGATCCATCTACAACTTCGGCTATACATATACTTCAGAAGATCACCTTTAGCACGCCCAAATGCAATCACTGTTTTTCGTCACTCAGTAACATCTGCTTTGCGCCCCATTTTACACGCAGCGTATGAAATCTATAAATATATGAATCCAGATAATAACCTCGTGATTCTCTTCGTTAAATGCTAAGTACAAACCCTTCTAGTTCAAAATACTTTAAATCGCTTCGTGACTAATTTTGACCGGTGAACTTATGATGAGACACTTTTGTTTTAATGATCGGGGTGTTGTGTTTTCGTGCCCAAGATGTCCCTGTAATCGGCCACGGTGAGTCTGTAACCGGCCAGGAACCCCAACGGCTGTATCTTCTCGCCATTCGATGCTACGACGCTGAGCATAAACACGGAGGCCGGGTTCTTAGTCACGGACACGTAGCGGACTTGGGAGACGTCCTGGACGAAGTTTATCGCGTTATCGTTCAAGCTCTAGCCCTCCTCCTTGACGACCTTCGACACCGTGGCCACCGAGATGTTCTTCTTGAGCGCAGTCATTTTGAGCTTCGGAACAATTTCGAAGGCCTTTCTCACAACCAAACGGTTTACAACTTGAAATCTGCCTAAATGAGGTCGAGCATTGAAGTCTTCCTCAACCTCGAGCCTCTCTGCGACTTTGTGGAGGGTCATCCGGCTGACATTGAGCCACTTGGCGATGTCGGACTTGTTGTGACACGTGCTGGAAAAGATGAACTTTAAGTTTGTTTGGGAAAACCTTTTCTATCACACACCTAAATCTCTTGAAAGATAAAAAAACGAGGGTAACCTAAATTTCGCAAAACCCGTTATGTATAGTTTAGAGGTAGCAAATACTCTAGTGGTAACGGGTGTTCATACCTTAAATTATAGCTTAGAGGTAGCAAGTACTCTGGAGGTAACGAGTACTATAAAGGTCACAAAGCATTCTAAAGGTAACGAGTACTCTAGAGGTCACATGTATTCTAAAAAAAGGCAAGTACTCTAGAGGTAACGAGTAATCTCGAGGCAACTCATATAGGGTTTAGAAGTAGCAAGTACTCTAGAGGTCTCGAGTGTCTAGAGGTAGCAATTACGCTGGAGGTAACGAGTACTCTAGAGGTCACATTTATTCTAAAAAGAGCAAGTACTCTAGAGGTAACGAGTAATCTTGAGACAACTCATATATAGTTTAGAAGTAGCCAGTGCTCTAGAGTTATCGAGTGTCTAGAGGTAGCAATTACGTTAGAGGTAACGAGTACTCTAGATGAAACTTATAGCTTAGATGGAACAATTACACTTTAGGTAAAGAGTACTCTAGACGGCACATATATTTTAGAGGTCGCAGCTACTCTAGAGGTAACGAGTTTTTTTGAGGTAACTAATGTATAGTTTAGAGGGGAAAAGTACTCTAGAGGTGATATATCTTAGATGTAGCAAGTACTCTAGAAGTAACCAGTACTCTCGAGTCAACAAGACGTCTAGATGTAATCTAGAGGAGTAACGTCATCAATGGTGCCTCCGTTGGTGTGCGCGGAGAGTCTGAGTTGTGCAACCACCTGATCTATCACGTTCTGGCTCTAGTGTTGTCCCTTTTGGCTTCTCGATGTTCCATCAGATCATTTCCATTTACCCCAACTTCACCACTTCCACAATGAAACAATTTTTACTTAAAAATTATTATTATGATTGGTATTATTTTCTACGAGCAACTCTCGTTTAAACAGCACATCCATCGTATCTGTAAGTCTTTCCTCAGTTTCCTCCGCAACTTTTCACGTGTTCGATCCCATTTTGATCGACGAAGCCTTGAAACTGGTATTCAGGCCTTCGGCACCTCACGCTTAGACTACTGCAATTCTCTTCTAGTGAATCTCCCTTCTTCGTCGCTTCGCCCCCGACAACTAGTTCAAAACTATGCTGCCCGGCTCCTCCTTCGCCGCCTCGGTTCTCTCCTTCGATGCCTCTGTTACAGGAGCTACATTGGTTACCTATAGAAGTCTAAATACGGCGTACATAGGTGTACGCAGAAACACTCCGACACAAAGCTGCACGCCCTCTCGTATCCCTAAATTTCACCTATCGCCTCTAATTCTCCGTTGCCTTTTTTCGCACTGCCGTAAACTCCGAGATGGCTCGAAGGCGTCAAAGAAATATCGTCGGCCCAAAGATGATAAAAGGTCTTTCGCGCGACGATACGGATTTTACGAGAATTTGATTCTCCCTCTCGGTTCTGCTCGTGAGAGAAATGAAAGGAAGACTTCTCTCTAGAATCAGGCAGAAGCTCTTGGACCTACGTCAGGTGTGTGAAACTCAATCTACATAGGAAACCGTTAGCCCTCTGCAAGGAAGGAACTCGGGGAATTGGTTGTTGCCGTCACGGTACTTGTAGGTGCCAAACTTTTCGCAGCCCCCCTCCTTCAGAACCAGAAGTTACACAGGACCTCCCTCTGCGAATTACCCTAGACGTAGCTAGGTAATCGGTTTTGGCTACCTACTCAGGAGACGACTAATCGGACAGGTACTTCAAGGAAGAAGTCCGATTTGAGTCACCGTGTGGCTCACCTTCGTGATCCGGCAAAGGATCAGTATATCACCGGTCTAGGATTACCCTCTCATTCGGTAACCTCGGACGGCCAGACTAGGTGCGATCATCGTCACCAGGAGAAGATCTTCACCGCCCCCTTCAAAAATACTTACGAACACAAAGGTATCGTTAATTGAATCATCCCCTCCCCTAACTTCACCAGTTTATTTGTGAAATAGAATTCTCATCCCGAGCCCATACCCTCGAATATTAGAAGTGCTTACTTAATTCAGTGTTTAACTCAATAATAATATTCCCTTCGTTCTGTCTGGTGTCATTAAGACGCAAACATCTCAGTGAGTAATCTGCAAGTAATCCCCACGACATTTTGTAGACTTATTTATTCAGTGCAAGATTAATCCTATTTATATTTATATACGGTGTTGCTTATTTCATATTCATGTACATTAAAGATTATTTTTGTATATGTGTGTTTAACTAATTTGGACGATTCTTTGGCAATTATTAAGCAATCCACTCGGCTTAAATCTCAATATTCCACCGACCCACCCATGGTTGGCTTTTACTGAGTGGGGAACACACTTAGGGGATTATCATCTTAGTTTTGATCAAAAGGGTACGCCCTGGGGTTATTCTTATTCACCAGAAGTGGCTAAGGTAGGTGTATTGGTTTCGCTTCACTCCCGCTTCACCTCGGTGCGGTAATAAAATATATGTCCAGGAAGTGAGACTGGGATTACCACTCACGAAACCCTTGACATATATAAGTGGTGTCAGGTGTGTGGGGTTATCATAAAACCTCTCGACCTATATAAGTGATATCAGGTGTGTGAGGTTATCATAAAACCTCTCTACCTATATAAATGATATCAGGTGTGTGAGGTTATCACTAAAAGCAACATCTCAAAACTTTAATCAAACATTACCAGCGTCCAAATTAGTCCAACTACTCAAACGTTAGCAGCAATTCTTGTTTTGGGCTCCAAAAATTAGTTAGGTTAGGGTGATTGTCTAATCTTGTTTATGTTTTTTTGTTTTTTTTAAGTGTTTTCTCTTGTCTACCACGTTTTGGTAGAGAACTATAATAACCCCTTTTTCCCAAAGCACGTTACGCAAAGGCAACTCTCCCAGTGCATACTCTTATCTTTGGATCGATAAGATGGCGTCCACATCGTTCGAAATATTCCTCAAGCTAGGACAAACATTCTGGCTGGAAGGCCGGGAACTCATTGAATACGTTCAGAGCCAACAAAGGATCGAACGTGTAGAAAGACAATTCGAACTAGAAAGAGAAGAGCAAGAACCGAAGGAAGATTTAGAAAGAGAAGAAAGGCTAATACGGATTAAAATTGGAAATAGAAGAATTAAGAATACGGAATAAAAGAATATTAGACGAAATAAGAACACAGTGGGAAATAGAAGATGAAGAAAGAAGAATAAAGATAGAAAAAGAAGATGAAGAAAGAAGAATAAGGATAAAAATAGAAGAAGAGGAAAGAAGACAGATGGAAATAGAAGTCTAAGAATGTAGAATAAAGATAGAAAAAGAAGAAGAAGATAGAAGAATAAGATCAAAATAGAAGAAGATGAAAAGAGAAAACAGATAGACAAGAACTTCCAGCTTCCCGCTGACCCTTCTATACCGCTCCCCCAGGAAGAACCCTCCCCCCGAGTTAGTTGTGAATCCCGAACTCAAGCCCGTTAGATCACCCAAATGGTCTCGATCTTAAGAGAATACTATGTACAGTCTTATGCGAAAAGATGTAGAAGGGCTAGAAAACGTCACAATCTATTTGACCAACGTGTACGTAGCCATGCGTACAGGGGAAGGACCCCCGTGAGCCTTCGCCCACTCTTAGACCCACTGAGGTCTTACGGCTTAACAAGTAAGCCCTCCAAGTGCTATTTTAATTATAGCACTATTACCCATTTAACGTTCAAGATTGGCAAGAACCGCATATCCCCACAGAAGGATAGGGTAAAAACACTAACCAATAGACCTCCTCCAGTCTCGAAGAAATAACCCCGACCCCTTTTAGAAGCAGCTTTCTCCTATCGAGTTCGTCACCTCCCGCTTAAATGACTTGCATAAAAAGAAATCATCAGACCTTATTAAGTGGAACCCCAAGGCTATTGCCAGCTTCGGCAGACTCAAACGAAAACCAGTGACTGCCCTTATCCTGCCCTTATCTAACCCCGAGGAGGAAATCGGTGTTCAGATCGGCACCCCTCACCTTGAACTTGGATGCGCCTTGTTGCGATACGAGGCAGAAGTGCCATTCCCGGTGGCTTTTGCAAGTCCGAAACCTTCCGATCGGGAAAAGAAGTATGCC
Source organism: Ceratothoa steindachneri (assembly GCA_963969495.1). Lineage (NCBI taxonomy): Eukaryota > Metazoa > Arthropoda > Malacostraca > Isopoda > Cymothoidae > Ceratothoa > Ceratothoa steindachneri. The sequence goes on from OZ018334.1 coordinate 52,080,356, forward strand.
ACTGTGGATCTACGAGTAGAAGCCTTAGCTATCGTGTTTGGGGTACACAGGTTCCAGGTATATTTAATAGGTAGACCGTGTACCATAGGAACGGATCACAAACCCCTAGCTTATTTAAAAAGTTGCAAGAGTCAGAATGGAAGACTCATGCGTTGGGCCCTGTTATTATCCGAATATCAATAGGATATCTGATATCTAAAGAGATCTCTTAATGTACTCGCGGATAGTTTGTCTAGGAACCCGGTAGACGAATCCAGTGAGTCTTTGTAAATAACCGGTATTGTAGCTATGTAAGTTTTGGATAAAGGTTTAGTATCCGCCCACTAATTAATTCATATGTTATATTTGTAAAGTTGGTAATATGACACGCTCTAGAACTGCCGTGGTTAATTTTTTATTGTTTCTTTTCTTCTTTTTATTGCATGTGGGTTTATATCATGCTACCCGGATTAATGTATCGAATATAATCATTTATTTCTTTTGTACTTAGGCATCAGCTCTTAATTACTCCGGAGTTTCCTTTATATGACCGGAAACCCATGTGTTCCTTTTCCGTCATTATTATTTTTAAGTTCCTGTATTCGTTGAACTCTCGTTTTGATTTGTTTTTTTTCTTTGTTGTTTTTTTCTGTATTGTTCGTGTAGCCAATGTTAAAAGTATATATTATTCCTAGTTACACGTCAGAATAATGTCTTCCAAAACGGGTAGGGATATAGAAGTTTAAATACCGTGTACATAGGTGTACGCAGAAACACTCCGACACAAAGCTGCGCGCTTTCTCGTATCCTTAAAATGCACCTCTCGCCTCGAATTCTCCGTTGCCTTTTTTCGCACCGCTGTAAACTTCGAGATGGCTCGAAGTCGTGAAAGAAATACCATCGGCCCAAAGATGATAAAAGGTCTTTCGCGCGACGATACCGATTTTACGAGAATTCGATTCTCTCTCTCTCGATTCTGTTCGTGAGAGAAATAAAACGAAGACTTCTCCCTGGAATCAGGCAGAAGCCCTTGGACCTACGTTGTGAGGTGGAGCTGTTGTTGCCGTCACGGTACTTGTAGGTACCAAACTTTTCGTAGCCCTCCCCTCCCTTCAGAGTCTGAGGTTACATAGGACTTCCCTTTGCGAATTACCCTAGACGTAGCTGGGTAATCGGTTTTGGCTACCCACTCCAGGAGCTGACTAATCGGACAGGTACTTCAAGGAAGAAGTCCGATTTGAGTTACCGTGTGGCTCACCTTCGTGATCTGGCAAAGGATCAGTATATTACCCGTCTAGGATTACCCTCTCATTCGGTAACCTTGGACGGGTGGACTAGGTGCGATCATCGTCACTAGAAGATATTCACCGCCCCCCTTCAAAAATACTTACGAACTCTAAAGTATCGTTAATTGAATTAGCCCCTCCCCTAACTTCACCAGTTTATTTGTGAACTAGAATTCTCATCCCGAGCCCATACCCTCGAATATTAGAAGTGCTTACTTAATTCAGTGTTTAACTCAATAATAATATTCCCTTCGTTCTGTCTGGTGTCATTAAGACGTAAACATCCCAGTGAGTAATCTGCAAGTAATCCCCACGACATTTTGTAGACTTATTTATTCAGTGCAAGATTAATCTTATTTATATTTATATACGCTGTTGCTTATTTCATATTCATGTACATTAAGGATTATTTTTGTATATGTGTGTTTAACTAATTTGGACGATCCTTTGGCAATTATTAAGCAATCCACTCGGCTTAAATCTCAATATTCCACCGACCCACCCATGGTTGCCTTTTACTGAGTGGGGAACACACTCAGGGGATTATCGTCTTAGTTTTGATCAAAAGGTTACGCACCGGAGTTATTCTTATTCACCGGAAGCGTATTGGATACGCTTCACCTCCGCTTCACCTCGGTGCGGTAATAAAATATATGTCCAGGAAGTGACACTGGGATTACCCACTCACTAAACCCTCGACATTACCTATTCGCTTCCGTACCCACTATAAAGTTCTTCTCATGACCTACAAGGCCCTAAACCTCAAGGCTATACCTTATCTCTCATGTGCCCTTTCCCGTCGTCAAACTCCTCGGGCACTCTGGGCTATCCTCGCTCCCATCCTGAACACTCCTCGTTCTGTCCTCTGCTCGATGGGTGACCGTTCCATCTCAGTTTGTGCTCCTAGACTCTGGAATGCTCTTCCCGCCGAAGTCCGATCCTCTCCCTCCCTTGCTACTTTTAAACGTCTCCTGAAGACTCATCTCTTCCGTATTGCCTTCTCTTCTTCCCTGTAAACTTTCTCTACACTCGCTACACAACCTGCGCTCTGAGAGGGCTAACAGCCCTGAGGGGCGCATTATAAATACCTATTATTATTATTATATCTATATTAATGATAATAATAAGATTATTATTATTATTTTATTATTATTATCATATTGTATTATATGATTTTAAATTAGATTAATAATATTTTTATTATTACTTTAATTATTATTCAATTCTAAATAAACGAGGAAGACCAATGAGGACATGGTTCCAAAAGGTGAGCAAGATTCGTACAAAAGAAAGTGGTGAGTAGAAAGATGTGAAAATATGTGTAAATCCGAACGGACTTGCGAGGAAAATACCTGGAGCACTCTGGACAGTAAACCAAGACCAGTAAATCCAATCAAACTCTGCCCCAAGGTTCCTATATCCAGTACCTGAAAAATTATTATGGGTTTTTGGGAAACTATTTTTTGGGAGGTATAAAAGGCCATTTAAATGGGACAAATTAATTCAAATTATATTAAATTTCTAAGAATTTAAATATTATAGTCTCCTACTTTGATTTAAGCTATGTATAATACAGCTTTCTAGTGTTATATGGCAACAATGAGTCATCATTGCGTGGTAACACTCATTTGCACTGCGTAGTGCAGCCATGTTTCATCCAGTTGTAGTCCAGTCGTGGTTAATGTAGAGTGTTTGTTTGTATTCTATAGATGTTTGATTGTGGTGTATTAGTTACAAATTTATATATTAAATTGCTTTAAAAGGGTAAATAATGTGATATTTCAATTCAAGCCTGAGATGGATATTTGAGTAAAACTACATTTAAACAGAAATAAATCGCAAGGAAACGACAAGTTTAAACTAAACGATTAGTGCAATCAAGAAAAAATAACAAAACAGTGAGGATGTGTCAGCAAAGAGCGTTGGTAAATATGATCGGAAACGAATACCAAAGAAAAAAAACATAGTCCTTGATGATAGTTAATCATCTTGTAGAATTCACGTCAATTTAAGGAAAACAAAATTACTCTGCATTAAAAAACAATTAAAAACAGACTTTTGGAAAGTGGACTTACTCTAGTAGAATTGCTGGGTGAGGTCCGAGTCTCCCCTCCCCAGTACCCCCCTCCCCCACAACCACAAGCCTTGGTCAGTGAGGTGAGGTTCGAGTATTCCTTTCCCCTTACCGGGTTGTTGGTGGAATCTGAGTCCCCACTACCCCCCAACCCTAAGCCTTGGTCAGTAAGGTGAGGTCTGAGTCTCCCCCACACTAACCCCCCACCCCCATCCCCCCATACCTTGATCAGTGAGGTGAGGTCCCAGTCCACATTCCCCTTACCGGGTTGTTGGTGGAATCTGAGTCAGCCCCCAACCCCAATTATTAATCAGTGACTTTTTCATGGGAATCTTAGTCTGTACACACACACACATACACACAGACACCACACATGGGAGTAAATTCGTAGGCCGCTTTTGAATTATCAGGCATTTTCTTGCACCCGCATAACAGTGGAGTTGCCCCTTAACCTTTTACAATCCTTTAATTGGTCCGTCTAGTTGACATCTTCTAAATTATTTGTCGCTAACCCTCTCTGTGTGTCACACGTTCTAAAATGATCCTCCCCCTACACCGGATCACACCCAGAATTAGTAAATATTTTGCAACCGAAGATGTGTGTGGACCGGATTATAAATTTATCCAGACTATTCCTCTCCGGTTGATTTCTTCGATTATCTTCGTCGACTTATTCATGAACACCCAATTGATCGGATTGAATTTCTGTATAGTGGGTCAGTCCAACCGCCTTTCAACTACAATAACGGAAAAGAAGTACTTGTCATCTCCAGTTTAATGGATTTAGAAGATTTAATCATCGGTGAAAAATTAAAATACGAGCTTATGGATCAGTTTTTCTTTGTAGGAAGTCTATCCGATCGTCACACAATACATTGGTAGCTAATTTTTTTGTATAACATTCTAATCTGGTGAATGATGGCGAGAGAGAGTAATGAACATCGCTATATTTGACAGTAAAACCATGTCATTTCGCTTTCTCTCTTTGTATTCCCATCAACTCATTGATATGATAAAAACCAAGATTGAAGAGGCAAAAATAAAAGAATTCTCTTTCTAGCAAGATCAAGAAAATGTGATGAGTTATTTTGTAGACAAAATAAAACATTGGTAGCATAACACGTATTATTTCATCTTTATTTTATTCATATTAATCAGAGAGTATTAGTAATGGTTACAAAAAAATGATATAATCGTACATTAAGAGCTAATAATAGCTCGCAGAGATTCAATGTATAGTGACTTTTTAAATATCATGTAGGATCCCTTTGAAACCGAAAGGTATGGTTCGATAACTCCCTCGGAGTTGAATGCGTTTACGAAAGGTTTTACTCAAAATCTTGTCCCCTCGCACCTCTTTCACTCCACCGTGTTCCTCGGCTCTGATAAATGGTACAGGGATCGGCTTCAACTAGACGTTTCATAGCACCGTAGGTTATTATATCCTTTATTTGAGTGTTAATTGTTAATCATTTAACACGAAGTATATACTTCACCCTATTCGTCGTTTGGATACGTACCGAATAGGATTTGGGACCCGTTGAGCAGAATGAGTCTCCATACGAATCGGCACCGTACACATCTTTGATCTCATCGGTGAGATCACCTAGGAATTCTCCGAGTTGAGGTCGTGGGTCATCTTTCATAACAATGAAGATAACACTGTCTCTATCACAGTACACCACTGTTCACTCAACAAGTCTAAGAGGCCATAGAGCTTGAATAGAGTATAGGCGGTTGTGAATTCTGCAATTGTAAGATTCGTTACGCGGGAGTCAACTTCCACATGTTCAGCACTCTCCACTTTCGCGATGTATGCATTGCCAGTCACTTCCAAAGAGTTTGCAATGAAGTCGTCGTTTCTGATCAGCTCGATTACATCATGATCCGAAGCACAGATGACCGTTTTCATACCGCGAATCCTCTGAGCGAACTTTCCCCAAAGACTGTAAAATGACGAAAATAAGATCAGAATTAATGTTGTTGTTTTATTATTATTATTATTATTATTATTAATATTATCGACTTCAATTATTATTATCATTATCGCCTTCTAGTTTTAGAAATTATTGACTTCATATTCGTTGTACAATGTGATAATATATATAAAAATTACCTTTTGAATGTAATATATTAATGCAGATAAAACTAATCGCAGGAAGAAATCCTTACCTGTTTAGACAGAGCTTCGCTCTAAAACGCTTTCCAGGATTAATTTCCATGTTGTCTATTTGTATGTTTTTCCCCTCAACCTGATTCACCCTCTTCACATATTCCATTTTCTTCTCTCCATCCATCCTCGCGGGAATCCAGAAGCTTCTATTTTTTTCTATTTTCCCCATTTACAGTCTATGGAGAAAATTCGCTCAGGTAGTGGTGAGAGGGGGAGACTTGGACCTTACCTCACTGACCAAGGTTTGGGGTGGGGGGGGGCTAGTGGGGGGAAGACTCGAACCTCCCCCAGCAATACTACTTACTCCTACCATGTTTTCTCGCTATACCTATGCTAAAAAATCACATTGCCTCGACTTTTAAGAATTGGGACCAGGGAAGATTATCAAAATAGTGGAATACGATGTCTATATAATGTATCAGTGATATATAATAAATCACTTTTAAAAAAATAAAGGATTATCTCATACTGATTTAATTTATGATTATACTGTGAAACAGTCGCTTGTTCTGGATGTCCCATTATCATTTATTCTTTTCTATTATTGTAGTTACTGATTTCTGCCGAATCACCAACTGCCGTGTTTGATGATCGTGCACAAAGCGTAAGAAGACCTGGCCAAGAATTTAAACCCGAATGTCTCCGAAAAAAAGGTGAAATTTACGCAAAAGATTAGGGTTTGGACATAAATACTCACCGAATAAGTCGCCTGCGCATTGTAGAAGGAACAATGAACGATCAAAAGTATATCAAGATTCTACGACCTCCCCACCCTACACACACACACCACCTCAAATAAGAGAATGGTATGGTGACCACGCCATAGATTTTCCAACAGAACTCGGCCACATATCTCACTGCAAATGAAAATGCTCTCGACCTGTTACAATGGCCAGACAATTCACCAGATATGATCCCCATTAAGACTTTACAGTGTATATTGAACGACCAGCTGCACCAAATACTACTTACGACCAAACAACAGCTAATTTCCGACTTAATGAGGTTTGGTTCCATTCGGACAAAATCGAGGAATTAGGCAACACTGGTTCGTGGCATATCGCGACGTGAGAGCCTTTGTTTCTGCTAAAGGAGGTCAAACTGATATTAAAACAATAGTTATGTATCAAAAATCGAAAATATATCAACGGTCAGTATGGAATTTTTATTTATTTTTATAATTTATATATAAAAATATCGAAAATTTCAGAAATACAAAATAGGTTTCCTAGTTGTGCATAGTCTGTGAAGGAAGCGCTAAAATTAATCCTCCAAAAAATTGGAAAAGGCAAGATGTGCTGTTTGGGATTCACGCTGGCAGCTTCAGACACAGATTGGTTATGTTGGGTTTATGCCCACCCTCGATTTTTTGGATAATATATATATATATATATATATATATATATATATATATATATATATATCATGAGCGCGAGAGAATGATGAAATAAACCCAACTTCACCGCAGGAAAGAGAAAATGGAATATTTTTTCTTCGGAAATAGTTATTTCTTACTTCGAAAAAATCCGAACTGGGGTGGGATTCGAACCGTGCACATTGAGGGAGCGAGTAACCGTTTTGATCTCAATTAAACCGCCCTTTAGACTACTCGGCTACGCGGTTGCTCGCTGCCTCAATGTGCACGGTTCGAATCCCACCCTAGCTCTGATTTTTTCGAAGTAAGAAATAACTATTCCCGAAAAAAAATGATTCCGTTTTCTCTTTCCTGCGATGAAGTTGGATTTTATATACATATATAAAGAGGGAGAGATAGAGATAGATAGACAGATATGTTTAAAAACAATTGTTTTTTAATGTAGACAATGCTTTTTCTTGGGCAAATTAAAAAAAAGTTTTTTGGTGTTAGGCTCTTGCAATCGCATTCTATTATATTTAATTTTTAAGGTAATTTTGAAATGAGGGGCTTCGCCTTCATACTCCCTACTTAATTGTGGGGATTGCAACCCCCCCCCACATTTTTTAAATAAACTCGTAATATTCCTAATTCGAAAACTTTGCATTAGCTTCGAATTCAAAAAGCGATTGCTAAATGTCGTTAGGTCTCTAGTTTTTCTACCGCGTTCTTTGATTTCATACATATAAACCTCCCCAACCCCCAAATACTATTTAAATCAATCCTATTTTCTTTAAAATTGATTAATATGAAATATCCACATCATATTTTAATTTAAAAAAATCCCTTCAAAATGTTATATAATAAACACTATAATGAGATTCAAAATTCCCAATGTGGCGCCCAATCTATTTATCGCCATAACATCATAATTAGAAATTTGCCCACATTAAGTAGTGAAGAAGCTCTATAGAGTATATCTACGATATACACCATATAGCTATATAGAATATATCTACTATATACACTATATAGAGTATATCTACGATATTCTCTATACAGCATTTGTGTATCTAAAAAAAAAATAAAGATATTTATAACAAAGCACCCACAAAATTCGAGGGTGGGCATAAATCCAAAATTAACCCACGGATTAATCAACTTGATAGAACAAAGAAGGGCGCGCAGCTCTCCCTCCACTTGTCCTCTTACGCGGCGAAATGAAGCAGACGAGGAATAACAAAAAAAAGAAAATAATTAGACAACGAAATATCCAAGATGGGAAACGAAGAATGGAAACAATGAGGAAATTAACACTCCACTAGTAGCAAGTTTAGCCACTCTTTCGGTAGTGGTTTAATTAAGATCGGGTTGTTGCTAATAGTATTAGTACTACTCAGTATAATTTCACTATTGCTACTAGTATTAATACTAGTCAATACCATTTCACTATTGCTACTTCATTCATAAGGGTAGTGGTAATTTAGATGGTCGAAATTTCACTGAATCTCTAAGTTTTCTCTAGATTCCCTAAAAGTCTCTAGATAGTTTTAATGGTTACTGTTTGGTTGAGTAAAGGTCGAGCAGAACCGGTAAACTGGTGCCCCCCTCCCCCAAACACAAAAGACTAAGTGAGACTCCACAAATGCCGGTTCTTCTTGGTCGCAATACCCCTCCCCCCTCCGCGAGACGCCTCTCCCCCACCCCCTATTGCCCCATATGGGAGGAAATTCCTCTCTTGATGGCGAATAACGAATGCAGAGGCGGCCACCGGCATTTGCAATGCGTGTGAGCCTCGACCTCAGCAGGTACAGGTCGCTGGGAGGAAAAAAGAGAGAGAGAGAGAGAGAGACAGAGAGAGAGGGGAAAAAGAAAGAGGTGGGGAGAAAGAGAGGTGAAGAAAGATAGAGAGGTGGAGAGAAAGAGAGGTGGAGAGAGAGAGGTGGAGAAAGCGAGGTGCAGAAAGAGAGAGAGAAAGAGGAACAAGGAAAGAAAGTACCCTAGAAGACCTTACGGTCCATTCAATGAGGGCACCTTTGGAGTAGCAGTCGAGCGGACACATCTCTGCTCAAATGCTTTACGTCCTTAAACGGCCACTTTTCAAGACCTTGTCTAGTCTTGACTTGAACTGCCTTGGTCAAAGAGAGGTGAAGAAAGCTAGAGAAGTAGAGAGAGAGAGAGAGAGGAGAGAGAGAAGTGGAGAAAGTGAGGTGGAGAGAGAGGGAGGTGCAGAAAGAGAGAGAGAGAGAGAGAGGGGAGACATGAAAATGACTAAATAAATATCACGAAAGAAAGACTAAAGGTAAGAAACAAACAAACAGACAACGATCGAGATGCGAATAAAGAAAGAAAGAAGAGGGGGTTGGAACCCCCTTTGACCTCCCCCAGCCCCTATTATCTCCCCCTCCCCCCCGGGTCCTGTGTTTATTAATCCGACGTGTTTTTGTGCCCTGCCGTCGTCATCTCGACGCCTCATTGCACATTTCAAACTCACGCGCGGGAAACCCGCACCGCCCTGTCAATATCGACTCTCCGGAGGGGGAATGGGGTCAGGTGCCCCTGAATTAGCACATGAATGCGGACCTTTTCGCGGGCACCGACCTCTTTTGTGATCTGGAGACCCTCTTTGCCCCTGGATGGCTGCCGGGCCAAAATTTTAATGTGTAGGGCAGACCCGCCAGTATCCGGGAGCGTTAGCGACTCATAAAGTGGGGAATCAATCTCAAGGCATAAATCGGGGGTGGGGATAGGGAGGGGTCGGTTTCGGACGAGGAGGATCCCATGCCTCCTTTATCCCACGGGCGAGTAAGGCGGCTCGTATGTGTGGTGCATGTGTGTACCTGCGAAAAGTGTGTATGTGGATGGGACAAGTGTATATCTGTGGCATTTATGTACGTGTGGTGTATGTATCTGCTTGATGAGTTTTGCATATTCGGTGTACATATGTCGGGTATTGTTTAAGGTCCTACTTATCCTAGAGGTACAACCAAACTAGTTTTTAGTCGCGTGCGACTCTATAAGTTACTATGTCGATACTCGATACGTAGGTCGTCGGTCAGATGGTAACCTTTTTATTTTTCAATGAATATTGGGTAGGGGCAATAAAATCGTAGCTGTTCGGCCGATTCTAACGAAATACGGATCCTTTATATAGTTTTACATTCTCTTTCGAAAGATATAATGACTAAGGTCCGCCCAAGGTTAGTTCGGGAATTATTTGGCAATAACATCGTAACTATTCAGCCGATTCTAACGAAATTTGAAACCCTTATGTTGTTTTACATTCTCTTTCGAATTATATGATTGCAAACATCCTCCCAAGGTTAGTCCTGGAATTATAGGGCAATAAAGATCAATTAGGCTTGCGAAAAAGAGGAATAAATAAATAAAATGAAGCCAGCTTTTAGGCTCCTGTCATAAGTGCAAAGGCTTTTTCTGTATTCCATTCACTATAATGTTTTTACAGTAAATCAACTTCATGCATGTTATATATAATGTTGTTTTTTTTAACTTAATCCATTTTTACTATTGAGATTTGCCTTTTGAACATTTCCTTCTTCATTTTTAGACCCTTAGTTTCCTTTTCTTGAAATGTGTCTCCCATAAAATAAAATAAAATTTTGACCTAAAAGTAACTAAATAAATTTCTTAAACCAAAACAGTGATGTCATTTTAGAGGTTTTTCCCTTCATTATTTAGTGTTTATCTCAACTTGTTTTTAGTCCATTTGATCTTCTGTTTTCCCCTTTCGTTTTATAATCAGTTTATATAATTAGTCTTTTGCACTTTGTTTTTTTTATTTGTAATCGTTTTGTCTTATGTTCTTACCTCTGAGGATTTTTCAAAATTAGTTGTTTACTCCTTTAGTTTTAATTTTAGTCATTTTCTCTACAGTTTTTGTGGTCTGTTGGTAGCAATGGCGGGGCCCAGGCTAAAAATTTAGGGCGATGGGGAACCTGAATTCATCCCTCTGGGTAGTCTGATAAAGGGCATTGATGATTAATAAGGGTTATAATAGACAGTATTGATAATAAATAACAGCTTCTCATAAACGAGTGAGCACGAACACACTCAGATCCGATTTATTTCCCCCATATCATAAAATTATGAATTGTAGCTTTTGGACGTTAGCTAAAGTATAATACTGAATTTCTTAATTATTTTTGAGATTTACCTCTATTTTAGACATGTATCATATAAGATACATTCGATCGCAACGGTTTTAAAAAAAATGATTTTTAGATATATTCTATATTATTACATAACTTTTTTTGAATAGTAGAATACAAGTATGACTTAAAAAAATAAATATAAACATAAAGGGGTCTGAGTCCCCTAGCCCCCCCTCACCGTCCCATATCTTCACCTGGTTCTTAGCCTTGTATTTACCTCTAGTTATTTTATCGCTTTCTTCCTACTTTTAGCCGTTTTATCGTCTGTGCTAAGCCATATTCTTTCCCCCTTTTGATAATTCTTTATTTTTTGTTCTTACCTGTACTCGGTTTCGTACGTTTTTACCTCCAGTCGTTTTCTCATTCGTTTTAACTTTGTAGTTATTCTTGTTTGTTCTTACCTCTATCCATGTTCTCGCGTACTTTTTATCTTTTTTGCGATTATGTTTGTTTTTCTTTTAGTCTTGTTTTAGTTGGTTCTTCCTTTTGCTATCGTCTGTTATTTCCTTTAGTCCTTTTTTGTCTTTTGTGATTGAGTCGTTTTCTCGTATGTTCCTTTGTTTAGTCGTTTTTTCGTCTCTTCCTTTCTTTACTTGCCATCTTCTCTGTTCATCTAATTATACGTTTTCTTGTATGTGCCTTTCTTTACTTGTTTTCTGCTATGTGCCTTTCATTATACGTTTTCTTGTGTGTTCCTTTCTCTATTCGTTTTATCGTATGTTCCTTTCTTTATTTGTTTCCTGATTTGTGCCTTTCATTACATGTTTTCTCGTCTGTTCCTTTCACTATTTGTTTTATCGCATGTTCCTTTCTTTAGTAGATTTCTCGAATGATATTTTCTTTAGTCGTTTACTCGCCTTTTCCATTCTGTCTTGTTTTCACGTCTGTTCTTCTTTATTTGTTTTTCGCAGTTGTTACTTTTTTATTTTCTCATCGCTTTCTTTCCATATTTTTTATCGCCTGTTTATTTATTTAGTAGTTTATGGTATGTTCCTTGCTTTAGCCGTTTACTCGTATGTTCCTGTGTTTATTAATTTTCAAGTCTGTTCCTTATTTTAGTCGTTTTCTCGTCTGTTCCTTTTTCCAGTCATTTTATTGCCCTTTTTACTTTCTCTAGTCGTTTTATCGTCTGTTCCTTTTAGCTGTTTTCTTATGTTTCTTTTTTTAGTGGTTTCATTGTCTTCATTTTTTCAATCGTTTTCTCGTCTTTCTTTAGTCGTGTTCTCGTCTGTTCCTTTTTTGTTTTATCGCATGTTCATTTCTTTAGTCGTTTTCTCGTTGTTCCATTTTTTAGTCGTTTTCTCGTATGTTCCTTTCTTTAGTAGTTTGGTCTTTTCTTTAGTTTTTTTCACCACCTGTTTCTTTCTTTGGTCATTATCTCTTCTCTTTCTTTCCTTAGTCCTTATCTTCACTGATTCTTTCATTAGTCGTTTTCTCGTATGTTTCTTTCGTTATTTTTGATCTGCTCCTTTTTAATTGTATTATTGACCCTGTTCCATTCTTTAATCGTTTTACAGTCTGTTCCTTTTTCTAGCAGTTTTATCGTCTGTTCCTTTCTTTATTTGTTTTATCATTACTCTTCCTTTATTTAGTCTTTTTCTTATCTGTTTTTCTTTAGTCTTTTTCTCATATATTCCTTTGTTTAGTCGTTTTATCGTCTGTTCCGTTCTGTTGTCGTTTTCTCGTCTGACCTTTCTTTAGTCTTTTTATCGTCTCTGTTATTTTTTACTTATTCGCTTTCGCGTTTGTTCCTTTCTTTAGTCGTTTTCTCGTTTGTTCCCTTCTTTACTCGTTTTATCGTTTATTCCTTTCTTTTTCGTTTCCTCGTATGTTCCCTTATCTCGTCGTTACCTGTTGTTACTTTTTAGTTTTATTGTGTTTCCTTTTTTTAGTAGTTTCGTCGTCTCTGTTCCTTTCTCTTGTTATTTCATCCTCTGTTCTTTTCTTTACTCTTTTTCTTATTCATGTTTCTTTATTTAATAGTTTTCTCATATGTTACTTTCTTTATTCGCTTTCTCGTAAATTCCTTTCTTTAGTCATTCTCTTATATTTTCTTTTCTTTAATCGTTTTCTCGTCTCTTCTTCTCTATCGTTATATCTTATGTAGCTCTCTTTTGTCCTTATCTCGTCTGTTTCTTTCTTTAGTCATTTTACTTCACTTGTTACTTTCTTTAATCATTTTCTCCTATGTTTCTTTCTTTAGTCGTTTATATTATGTTTCTTTCTTAAATTGTATTATCGTATGTTACTTTATTTAGCCATTTTCTCGTCTGTGCCTTTCTGTAGTCGTTTTCTCTTCGGTTCAGTTCTTTCACCTCCATTATTCGTTTTCTCGTATGTTCCTTTCTTTAGTCGTTCTATCGTCCCTATTGCTTTCTTTATTCATTTTATCGTCTGTTCCTTTCTCTTTTCGTTTTCTGATCTTTTTCTTTCCTTAGTTGTTTTAACGTCACTGTTCCTCTATATCCCTGTTTCACCCTCAGTTCCTTACTTTAGTCTTTTTTTCTCGTTTCTGTTACTTTGTTTACGTCGTTTAATCGCATGCTCCTTTCTTGATTACTTTTTCATTCATCTTCCTTTCTTTACTCGTTTTCTCATGTGTTCTTTCCCTACTTGTTTTATTATCTGATCCTTTCTTTAATCGTTTTCAGGTCTGTTCTTGTTTTTTTTTGTCGTTTTCTCGTCTGTTCGTTTCTTAGTCATATTCTCGTTTTTCCATTCCTATTCGTTTTCTCGTCTGTTTCCTTCTTTAATCATTTTCTCGTCGTTCTTTTTTCTAGTATTTTTTTCGCATTTTCTCATAGATCGCTCTCTTTAGTCGTTTTATCTTCTTTTTCCTTTCTCTAGTCGTAGGGGCTTTTGGAACCCTTCCTATGGCTCCTTGGGAGAGGGGACGGTAAAATCTTTTCTCCTTCTCCCCATCTTTATTATCCTTAGCTATCTTTTTACGCATCCGTAAATGGGATGGCAGGTGACATCTGGAAGTATATGTATCTGCTCCTTCCAGCCCAAACACCTGCAGTTTACCCTCTCGCCCCCCCCCCCCCACCTGCTCTGCAGTTATATCTTCCCACATTTTTACTTCCATTAACTTCCCCACTTTCTTCTCCTTACAAACTTTGTTCGTGACGCGGCCTCGGTGTTATTGCGCTTTCAATTCGAGGGGAATCGTCTTCTTTTTTCCACCTCTTCTTTCCACTTCATTTAAGGCACACACTTGTCCAGTTACACTTGAGGCGGTGACCATTGATACACTCACAAAAGGCACCCATTAACCAGGGTAACTGCAGGGGGGAAAGAGGAGAAAAGCCGGCAAGATAAAAATATAACTCTAGCTTCGGGTCGGCATTCATAAATATGCTAAAACTAAACAAACAGGAAGTAGACCATAAATTAAACCATAAATTAGGTCATAAATTACAGACTAAATTACACCATAAATTAGATCTTAAATTACAGACTAAATTACACCATGAATTACAGCTTTAAATTACACCATAATTTCAAATCTAAAATAAACCATAAATTACACCATAAATTAGACCTTAAATTACAGACTAAATTACAGCTTTAAATTACACCATAATTTCAAATATAAAATAAACCATAAATTACAGACTAAATTACACCATAAATTAGACCTGAAATTACAGACTAAATTACACCATGAATTACAGCTTTAAATTACACCATAATTTCAAATATAAAATAAACTATAAATTACAGACTAAATTACACCATAAATTACAGCTTTAAATTACACCATAATTTCAAACATAAAATAAACCATAAATTACAGACTAAATTACACCATAAATTAGACCTTAAATTACAGACTAAATTACACCATAAATTACAGCTTTAAATTACATCATAATTTCAAACATAAAATAAACCATAAATTACAGACTAAATTACACCATAAATTACAGCTTTAAATTACACCATAAATTAAACCAAAATTTACAAAACATAGGAATATGATATTTGTTTAGATCGTTATGATTAAAACTTCCTATGAATATATGTATTAATTTTAATAAAATAGCCCCTGTTTATTTTGTTCCAATCTAATAAATGATCGATTTAATAACAAAAATAGGTCTGAGGCACTAAATAAGAAATATGGCAACCTTTGGAACCTACTAAAGGATGGTTCTCAGATGTATTGTAATCATTCACGTATGTTTAAACTTATCTCAACATAAATATTTCCATTGGTATAAAAGAGAAACTTGTAAAATAGCATTATTTTTTTATTACAGGAAGACTGGTAAAATTAATACATGTCAGGAAAACAACGAATATATGATGATATAATGTAAGTAAAAAACTAAGTGTTCAGATCGATTATAGTCTGTGCTCATGACCAACTTTATAGAAGAGAATGCTACTAAAAACGACAATATTAACTGCGTGTATATAATAAAATAACGATTGTAAAATTCTATAGTAATGTAAAGCATTGGTGTGTAGAAAATTAATGTAAGTTGAATGTACAAATTTAATTTCATTTGAAATTCATGTTTGTCGCGAGGATGTGCGACCCCTGAGTATAAATTGTGAATTAGAAAGTGTTTCAAGATGGAGATCGCAACATCAGAAGAATTTCCAAGTTCCCGCCGAATACTGAATCCACTGCTGAAGATGTCTTTATCCTTAAAGTATCTTTGCTCACCTTTCCCAACTTGCAATCAACGAAGAAGAAAACTTACCACCTCACGCAAAAGGCATTCCCAAAAGAACAGAATCTGTAGCCACCAAGACGAACCAGAACCATAAATAGCTACCCAGTAGTGGCACCATAAGTCAGTAGCAAAACAACTGGTAATTAGCTACTATAAGGTTATTAATGACCTACGGGACAGAAGCATTACATATGAAGAAGGGTACAGGAAGGAAAAATAGAGGTGGCTGAAATGATAATGTTGCGATGGATGTGCGGAGTGACAAGGATGTATAAAAATCAGAACGAAAGAATACGAGGGAGAGTAAAGGAGAGAAGAATAATAAATATTGAGGTGAAGGTTCGAGAAAGAAGAGGAATTCTAAGATTTTGATGGGCACATAGGGTAACACAAGATCTGCGTGAGGGAGGACTAGCGGAAGTGGTGGGGTTCGATCGGATGAGTTGAAAGCGGCTGGCAAAAACAAGAACGTATATGAAGATGGGAAGGGCTGGTAGTGGACGAAGTTAGAAAATTTTGATCATTAATGGCTCCTAGGAAGTCGGAACAGCAAAGTCAGAATACTAATTAACCCCATTCTCTCTTCCTAAATGTTTATCTAATTTGTCCCCACGGTATTTAATTAAGATCCTCAAATTAATGCTTAGAAGTATATAAACATAGGATGATTAAAATTAAAAATAATCTTTATTTTCTGGGAGAAATTTCCCGCCGCCAGACTAAACGTGGTTTCCGTTTAGCTCCTGCTCTTAGAAAACTTTTTTACTTGAATCAAGCCCCCCTCCCCCACTTAGCCCTGATTCTTCTTCGCCTGCCCCTTGACCCGTTCTCTCAGCGTCTCTCCTCAATGTCAGAAGCCTCTCGAAGAAGGCTGACTACATTCATGACCTGCTCGTTAACACTAAAGTCACTCTCCTTGGACTCACGGAAACTTGGCTTGTCCCTTCTGCTTGCTGTTTAAATCTCGCTACCCCTGATCTTTACGTCCACTCCCATACCTCCCGTAACTCTCGCGGTGGTGGAGTTGCTCTCATTCACAGTGCCTCCTTCCCTCTGAATAATCTGCCCTCTCCCCCTCTTCTTTCTTGTGAGGCGCTCATCAATGTCTCTGATTCCACCCCCTCTCTAACTATCTTAGTCCTCTAACGCCCTCCCCAGCTCCTCCCTCGAGCCTTTTCTTGATGAATTTAGTAACCTCCTCGCTGGCCTCTCCCCCACTGGTTCGCTGCTAATCCTCGGTGATTTCAACCTTCCTGGCCACAATCCTAATTTCAAATCCTTTTCTGAAATCCTTGATCTCTTCTCCCTCACCCAACACGTTTCTTCCCCTACCCACTCTCACGGTAACATTTTAGACCTTGTAATCTCTGACTGTCTTATTTCCAACCTGACGACTACAAATTTGTCCAATGCTATATCTGATCACTTCCTTATCAACTTCAACTTCTCTATCCCATTCCATATAGCTCCCCAGCTGTCTCATAATCCTAAGCCTTTCCGTCGATTTGCCTCCATTGATATTCCCTCCCTATCTAATGATGTGGCCTCCAAACTTCCTCCCATTGATGCTTCTGTCTCTCCTGACCAGATTCTCTCTTCTTTGGAGCAACCCCTTCTCACTTGTCTTGATGCTCACTCTCCCCTTGTAACCCCTTCGAACTCCCGTTGTCACCGTGCCCCTTGGTACTCTATGGAACTCCTGCGTGCTAGGCAGTCCATGCGTGCCCATGAAAGAGTCCTTAGAAAGGCTCGCACCCGTGGGCAAGACACGACCCCTCTCTCGCCGGCGTTCCGACTTGCGACAGCTTCCTACGTGGCGAAATTAAAATCTGCTCGTGAAGCCTACTCACGTAATCTGCTTACTGATAATAGGAATGATCCCCGTACCTTCCCCCGTCTCTCTCCCGTCTTACTTCCCCAGCCCAAGTCTCCCCACCCATTAGCCCTGCTACTCTCTCGAATTTCTTCACAGATAAGGCCACTAACCTCCGTGCCTCCCTCCCTCAGCCTTCTGTCCCAACTCCTACCATTCTCCCTGACTTCCCGCCTCAGCCACTTATCGTTTTCCCCGCTGTGACCACGTTGGAGCTTCCAGCCCTGCTCTCGCGTTCTAAGAAATCAGGCTCCCCAAAGGACATTTTTCCGGCTAAACTGTTATGTAAAATTCTGCCTGCTATCCTCCCAACGCTTCTTCACCTGTTTAACACTTTACTTGCAACTGGTCTTGTTCCCTCTTCCTTCAAACGTGCCCACATCCGTCCGATTCTTAAAAAGACTCAACTGAACCTCACTGACCCTTCCAATTATCGCTCGATTTCACAACTTCCTTTCCTCTCTAAGGTTCTGGAGAGAGTGGTTGCTTCACGCATCAACAGTCACATGGTGGCCTGTAACATTGATGAAACCTATCAATCTAGTTTCAAGTCAGGTCACTCCACAGAAACCGCCCTTTTCAATGTGTCCGATTGCTTACGAAGAGCCGCGGACAGGGGTTGTGTCTCCATCCTCGTTCTACTCGACCTCTCCTCTGCCTTCGATACTATTGACCATACCGTCCCACTTGATCGTCTCCACTCTTTCCTCGGCATATCAGGCACCGTGCTTGACTGGTTCCGCTCTTACCTCTCGTCTCGTACCTAATCCGCTGTGATTGACGACGTTTGATCCGACCTTACCCCCATTCGCTTTGGAGTGCCACAAGGCTCTGTCCTTGGTCCTCTACTATTTCGTATCTACCTTCTCCCTCTTAGTTCCCTTCTCCGCAATCTCGGTCTATCCTTCCACCTATATGCTGATGAGACTCAAATTTTCGTTTCCTCCTCCCCCACGTCTCTCGCCTACTCTATCACTGACCTCCTGGCTGCCTACTCCTCCATTTCGGACTGGCTCTCTACCAACTTCCTCAGGCTTAATCACTCTAAAACTGAGGTCCTCCTCGTCGGCACCCCTGCTCTTGTCAAAAATCTAAATCTTTCTTTCCCTCGCTTACTCTGGGCGGTAATACTATAATTTTCTCTGACTGCGTTAGGAATCTGGGTGTTGTCTTTGATGAGCATTTCTCCTTTAAGCCTCATATCCGCAATGTCAGCAAATCCGCTCTATGTTTCCTTCGTAACTTCTCTCGCATGCGCTCTCACTTTGATCGCCAAAGTCTTGAGACTGCTGTTCATGCCTTCATCACCTCACGCCTTAACTACTGTAACTCACTGCTTGTGAATCTGCCATCCTCCTCTCTCCGCCCCCTTCAACTTGTACAGAACTATGCCGCCCGGCTTCTCCTCTGTCGCCCTCGCTTCTCTCCCTCGAAACCCTTTCTGCATGAACTGCACTGGCTCCCTGTCAGATCCCGCACTCACTTCAAGATACTTCTCTTCACATTTAAGGCCCTAAACAACAAGGCCCCGTCTTACCTCTCTTCTGCCCTCTCGCCACGCCATGTCCCTCGGGCCCTTCGGTCATCACATGCACCTCTTTTGAATATTCCTCGTTCATCCCTCTGCTCAATGGGGGACTGCTCCTTCTCAATCTGCGCCCCTAAGTTGTGGAATGCTTTTCCTGCTGAAATCAGGTCTTCTCCCTCTCTTACCACCTTTAAGCGTCTCCTGAAAACGCATCTTTTCAGTATTGCCTTCTCCCCCCTCTTGAATTTCCATTCTCATCTCAGCACAACGTGCGCTCTGGGAAGGCCTCAGGCCTTGAAGAGCGCATTACAAAAGACTTATTATTATTATTATTAGTTGAAAAAGTACTGTAAGGATTACACTACTCCAGTCTCTCTTACATTCCGAATGTTGAAGTTGGAAGCAATGTAATGGCGCAAGAAATAAATCTACATACAAATTTTGAGGTTCAAAGATTTTACTGATTCAGATAATTTAACTCTACTTTTCATATCTTCCTATGGTAGCATAACTGTGGTGATTTATGGATTGCCCATCCCACCGTGTAAAGACCCTCATGTTGACCAGATGGAGGAACCCTTAGGGCTCGACGGCTCAGATGCGTTGCAGTAGCGCATTGTGGAATACGTGGGACGCGACAGTTTTCGAAAAAACTTAAAAGATTTTTAGGTTTGGGGGAGAGTTGACGAATAAAACACTGAGTCTGAATTAATATAATATAACTTACATGTAAACCTATAATTAAAATAAAACTAAAGAATTAAAGTAGTATTAAATTTCAACTGGTGTGTGTTTCGGGAGATCGCTGCTTGTCAATTGATCCCTGCCTCATTTCTCGTTTTTTTGAGGTGATGTGTTTCGCCTTTGACGGCCCCTTTTTCCTTGACTCTCAGAAAACCTTGGTAACCCGTAGTAAAAAACCTGATACAAGTTCACTAATTTAATATATAGACCTCTATCCCTATTTATAATATAAAAGGGTATCCATAAAGACTTCCCTGAAGTTAGGCAAGCGTTAAGTTTCTTCCTTTAATGATTTAGGTACTAATTTCCTATAAGGATCCAGAGTAAATATTAAATTTCCTACAGTCCCTTCCGTTAAGAGCAAATCCCATTTACATATAAAACCGCCTAGGAATTGACATAAAATTGGAGGAATTATTAATTGAGATGACAATATACTTAATTCTGCTAACAATATCGTTTCAAATTTAACAAAGAAACAAGAGGAGAGAGGAAATCTGAGTTCGGAGTCTTACTCTCAATGACTTCATAGATTCAATCCTCTATCTAGTAATTGTTATCG
Source organism: Ceratothoa steindachneri (assembly GCA_963969495.1). Taxonomy (NCBI): domain Eukaryota; kingdom Metazoa; phylum Arthropoda; class Malacostraca; order Isopoda; family Cymothoidae; genus Ceratothoa; species Ceratothoa steindachneri. The sequence goes on from OZ018334.1 coordinate 52,100,789, forward strand.
AGGTTCCCAGCAACACAAATATAAGGAAGATACAATTGCTTTAAGGGTCTGATGGCTTGAAGAATCTGCCTTGGTCTCAAGGTGAAGTAAGTATGGGAAAGCACACCCATTTGCTTCCTTGTTGTCTTAAATTGGAGAGAGACCCAGTCGATCTCTTTTCCGCTTTGATCGGAAACTGGCCTGTAGGTAGTGGACGAACGATGTGCTGGTTATTTATAAATAGACACCCTTTGGGAGGCCATTTGGCTTTTTATCAGTTTTCCTATTGGAGAAAAAAAGGTGAAAGTAGGTAAGGTAGCCCTCCCATAAGCATATTAGAAGCCGATTTTAAGGTTCCATTGGCAATCCTCCATCCATAGGTTATTAGAAAACCAGACTTCTATTTTATACGCTTCCCTAGATTTCCTTTCCCCGTAATCAGATGGTGTCTTCTAACTAAATATAGGGGAGCGTCAAAACAATCCCATAATATTAAATGGTTGATTACCAAAATGGTCAGTTATAACCACAATTGTTCGTTTACAATGAGATATTACAATATAACTTTTGTTATGGTAAGTATATTGACGAGGGGTTGTGTGTTTTTATAGACTTGTAAGCTTATTTTCCTATAAGAATTCTTAGGAAACCAAGCGATCCACTGCAACCAGGGAAGTTGTCAGAGATCACGATTCTTCGTGCCGCTGCATTCAAACTTAAGAGGTCGAGATATCGTGATCGTTGATGTGCAAAGACTTTTTCGCTTTAATATTCTTCATGCACAAGATACAGGATAGTTCATCATTCTTACAAGTTCTACAGTGATGGAAAAGTGTCAAAACAACAGTTAGCGGTGACCACTCAGTGTTGTAGCCACAATCCAGCATATAGGTGGCCTTTAGTGGACAAGTGGTTGTTCTTCTTTGTGTCCACTCAGCACGTGACTTCGGCACTACCAATAGCGACTTGGGAGCATTTTTATTTTCAGCGCAGCACTTCTCACCCTTTGAAAAAAGGGGGCATACAAATTGTCTGCGCTGGTTCGTTTGCTGAGTGTGGCAGATCATGCCTCAATGGGGTCGATTGTTGAATATACGCTGTTTAGCCTAAAAATCAACTTTGGTAAAACTAAAGTTTTCCAACCTGCGTCGAACAGCCACTCCCTCAATCCCGTATCACTATTTGTTGCACTCTCCTGAAGAGTCTGGGGCGCTTTAAGTACATAGACAGCACTATCTGGAGTGACAGATACCCAAGGGAGACTTCGTGTCAAAGTTCACGACCACAAAAATATTAAGCTCTCAACCTAGCTCAGGGACAACAATTGTGAGGTTCTACCCTCTCTCTTGCATGGCTGTGTAACTTGGGTCCTCTACTGTAAACGTATCTAATAGCTCAATCAGTTCTATATACGCTTCCTGCAGTTGATTATGAGGATTCAATGGCGTGATGGAGTTATGACCCAGAATTCCTAGACATAGCGAAAAGGACAAGAATGGAGGAAAAGATTCGTCAGACGCGGCTGCTCTGGAAGTGCCATGTAATCTGCATAGGAGAAAATAGAATCACACTCAGTTACTCTGGTCAAGTTAAACACGGAAGTCGTAATAAGAGGCATCCTAAAAAGAGATTAAAGAAACCTGAAAATTTTCATGAAATTAGCAGGCCAACCTCGATAACTTATGATTTTCGAAGCCAAAAGGACAGTGCGATACACTATGACCAAGAAATATGTACCTGACTTCGAGGCTTATGGAAATCAACGCCTTAGGTCATCACAAAAATGACGAACTAGAGCTGCGTCTTTACCTGTCTCAGCCACTGCCATCGCTTGGCTAACTGCAATCGCAAGTGTGACTCGGCCTTCTGTCTCAGTAGTTATATCCATATTCATAGATAACTGAACAATGGTTAGCTTTTCCCTGACGAGAATCAACCTTACCTACTCATGGTAGCTTACAGAACAATGATATCCATAAGTTTAGTGCTAGGTTTACTTCGTCCCCTCTGTAATTAGTTTTGGTATGGTGAATATCAACATGAAGAACAGATTTTGAACTATGTGGTTCCATTCTTCTCCTAATAATAGTGGAAGGCTTATACAATTTGTGGGCTACCGTCGTTCGCCGTTTTTTTATTTTTTTAAGAGCAACAAATTTACGATCAGATTAAAATCTGCGGTGTTTCCAAGCCATATACCTCTTATTTCAATAAGTTAATGTGTTTCTTATGAAACGTTGCTCCATCATACTATTAAACCAATTGATCATCAACATATTACCCGTAGTTTGTTGTTGTGGATTGATCTAGGGAGAACATTTTGATATCAATATCGATATGTATGTTTCGGGTAAGATGTGAGACAGAGAACTATGGATAAGAAAGTAATAAAGCAGTGTCCGTGTGCTTCACTGTTGGACAATACAGCATACATGGTACCGTCCTCCATTTGGTCCTTTGACAGTCAACCTCATAAATCCAGTCAATGAAGACATCGGAGAAAATAACTTTGCTTTATATAGGTCTCTGCTCTCCAATCCCGTTACTTTGTACTGAATATTTGTTCTTGCACGGAGTCATCGTTTACAAATCTTTGTCTAAATCTATGAACATATGAGCTCAGACTCGTAGTAGAGAAGTGGGCAAACTGTGAGGCCACGTTTCATTTAGAATTAGACAAAATACTTAAAATTATTTTTTTAACATTTTGCCAAAATCTCACCTTAAACGCGAATTCTGTGAATTTTTGGAACGCCTTTGAAATTTTAATGGTTTGCGTTCCCCAACAAAATCACACCATATAGACCTAGGTTTAGATTTTCGGTCATTATTTAAGTTTAACAATATTGCATATTGCGTCAAAAATTAATTGTGGTTCGGATTCCACGTTAAGCTGTAGGTTCCCACTCTGATATAAGTCTGGAAACAATTTAAAAGGGGTAGCAAAACTTGGCCAAAAAAATGCCCCTTAGTTATTAATGTGTACATATATGACTATGTAGTATATGCAAACAAATGTAATTGCAATTAACTTATATATATATATATATATATATATATATATATATATATATATATATATATATATATATATATATATATATATATTCGAAATTTGATTCTCTTTAAGTGAGGCCCGCAAAGCTTTACATAAGCTTCAATGTGGCCCGCTCCTAAAATTATTGCCCATCCCTGCTCTAGAATATGATTATAAGGGAAGTATTATTAGTACAATATTGCTCACAGAAATTCGAAATCGTGTTAAATTCATAGGATGAGATAATTCTGATACTTTCTGCACGCTCTTGGATATCAGAAATCCTTTTCCAGCGAACTTACACACCTTATCCGTCAAATTTCCTGACACAGTATACATTTATTTTCGATAGTTCCTAAAAAAAAACCCCCGCATGAGAGAAGCCTTTTGTGCGCATTTTTGTTTGCAATAGGCTTTTGGGTGTGACCATTGTTGAGGAAAGGCGTATATTACTGCGAGACCAGTATGGTCATCGATATTTTTAACTGTCATAACAATATGGTAGTCGAATGTGGTTAAATGGTGCTAGGTTTAGACGATAAAATTCATATCTTAGAAGATATATGTCGTAGGTCAGGTTAGATCTCCTGACCTCCGTTTGCTTTCCGTGTCTCGGAAAGGATAACGGATAGCACACGGGGCAACTCTGCAATTGGACCTTGCCCCGAATGGAGCAATTTAACTATGGGTTGCAATAAATCTCGTAGGTGTGACTAGTTTCCTTATGACAACAGCTACACTTAGCAGAATTAAATCAACTATCTAGGAGGTTTCGGATATCAAACTGGGCGAAACAAAATAATCTTTACTAATGTACAAACAAAACAAAAATAATGGACATTAAAGATAAATGCAAAGGAATAACTGGGCGAATAGGTTTAGGATGTTGGCTCCAGGTAGGAGCCGTGTATATACACAAGGGGCCGCACGCGACCGACAAAGGGGACTCCAAACTTGGGTGGATCTGCCACCCGAAGATTTTGCTGCTCGAGAGGAGCAGGGGTATGAGCGTCGAGCTAGATTACTTTCTAACAGCACGGGTTGGGTTTGCACTTAGGGCCGATTAGTACTCGGCCTGTTCGAAGTTATGACAGAGGATACAACCTGTCTTCCAGTAACCACTGCCAGCCTCAAAAGTAGGGATCGAGGGATTATTTTGCCGGAGGGAAGCTGGGCTCGAATATGGCAGTGTAGGTGTTTCTCCCCTCTTTACGAAGCTTACACATCGAGAAAAATATTTTCTCCTTTTTTTTTTGTCTTCGGGCTTTTGAAGTATGGGAGGCCGAGAGAAAGAAGCTTATGCATCGGCCCAAGCCGATGCTTTACTATTTATACATAGCCGCCGGAAGTGAATTTTAGGCAGTTCACGACATCTCGCGGAACCTCCCATTGTTACAATTAGATTCGCTATATGAGACGTCTTATTCGAACGGAAGTTAAGTGTCTTCAAAGGAAGCCAATCTCATTAGCATATTTGTGACTTGATTTTTGCCCGACTACTGTACCAAATTAGCTTATCTGCTATAATTGATGCGTAGCATTCCCGTCCTACGTCTCTTTCTCTGACAATAGATAATAATTATTTTCACGGGAATACCTTATGTAATAACGCCACGTCACTCCTTAAAACATATAGGAACTATGTCGTGTGAAAATGTCTTTAGAGACAAATGATGACCTCGAGAATATTGAGAATAATCCGTCATTCAACCTAATCTTGCCCATTCTGAGGCAGCCATTGATTAGCTCAGGTCTAATTTTGTCGATTGCGTGATTTTTAATTAAACTAACAAGGGGGAATGCATCGAGCCTATCTCGTTTTGTTGACATGTGTATGTTGTGTAAGGAAAAAAGGAATAATCTAGATACCCTAGAAGACAATCTAGATGCAGTTTATGGTTGACTCGGATGACCTCTGATGGGCCCTTGTTGCTTTTCTCATCCGTTAAATTGTTATGTCATGACTCATTCCTCCGAGAAACGAAAACAAAGGATGTATGGAAAGAAGTGAGGTAATGAGGATGTGCGATCACATACCATAATAACTCTAACTTAGGTACAACTTGTAAATTCAACTTTTCTTTGTCTTTTTAGACATGACATCAACCTGCTAGAATCAGTACAAAGGAGGGCAACAAAAATAATACCTTCCCTGAAGCACCTTGAATATGAAGATAGACTGAGGGTACTAAATATGTTTTCATTTGAGAGAAGATGTGTAAGGGGAGATATGATTGAGCTTTTTAAAATCTGTTCTGGGATGGATAAGTTGGATTTTAGCAAGTTATTTGAGTTGGAAGGTAGTAAAAGGACTAGGGGTCACCACTTAAAAATTAAAAAAACAGAGGTGCAGGTTGTATGTTAGAAAATACCTTTATACCAATAGAGTGGTAGATTACTGGAATAGTTTGCCATCTGAGACGGTAGACAGTGCAAACTTGAATGTATTCCAACGCAGATTAGATGATTTTATGTCCCGGGAGGGAGGGTTAACTTTTGGGTGGTATTCTGCACTCATTTTTGTGGATGCAGTTATGATTGACTTTGATGAGTCTTGATGATGATGTCTTTTGTTTTTGACACATTCCTGTGTATGGTTCGAATTGTATATTGTAGATGCATGTTCTGACACAATCCTATGGATGTATTATGTGCGTGGGTTTTGACGGATGCGGACGACCTTTTGTAGGCCCTTGCGGCTTTTGTCATCCGTGAAATTATGTTATGTATGTTATGCTATTTACCTTTTGTTTTGATACCAAAAGCCTACTCGTCCAGAGAACAGCAATTTCCCTCACTTTCTAACCAGTCAGAATGAATTTATGTAGAACCTACTGGAAGTTATTATTTTTCCTTGTATACACAAAAAAAAATATTTACATTGTCCTCTGTTAAGTTTTATGTCCCAATGATTTCTAGGTTATATGGTACTATATTAACATTATATAACATAACTTCACGGATGACAAAAGCCACAAGGGCCTATCAAAGGTCATCCGCATCCGTCAAAACCCACCCACAAAAAGCACCATCGCCAAGGGAAGACAAAATCAAAGTCCCCCACAATATAATATGACAAATGACAAAAGCCACAAGGGCCCATCAGAGGTCATCCGAATCAAATGGCCTCTTTTTTAAGGCACCCAAACTCCCAAGAAAACTACATCCAGAGGATTGCGTCCAGGCTTGTCAAGAACTAAATCATGCAGCTATAGATATATATAAACAATATTAATATATACAAAACTTAGGAACCATCACAACCTTCCCTCCTTATAAACTTATCCAACCTACTCTTAAATACATTTAAATTTGGACTACCTACTACCCTCTGCGGCAATTTGTTCCAGAAGTCCACCACTCTATTGGTGAAAAAATATTTTCTTAAATCCAACCTACACCGTTGCTTTTTAATTTTCAAGTGGTGACCTCTAGTCCGATTTCCATCATCTAACTCAAAAAACTTGCTAACATCTAATTTATCTATCCCAGAAAAATTTTTAAAGAGCTCAATCATATCCCCTCTCACACACCTCCTTTCGAACGAGAACATATTTAATACCCTCAGTCTATCTATATATTTAAGGTGCCTCAGGAAAGGAATAATCTTTGTTGCCCTCCGTTGCACTGACTCGAGAAGGTTAATATGGTGTCTAAAATGTGGGGACCATGCCTGTATACAGTACTCTAGATGTGGCCTAACATAAGAGTTATAGAGTTTAAGAATAACCTCCTTACTTTTGTAACTGACATTTCTATTAATAAAACCCAGCACTCTATTTGCCCTATTTCTTGCTTCAATACACTGCTTAGAAAACCTTAATGACTTATCTATTACTACTCCTAGATCTTTCTCATCCTCTACTGAGCTCAGCCAATGCCCATCCATTTCATAGTTAAATTGTCTATTATCTTTTCCCATGTTAATAACTTTGCACTTATCAAGGTTGAAAGTCATTTGCCACTTATGTGCCCAGGATAACAATTTATTTAAATCCCCCTGCACTTTGAAATTATCATCAATATCTTTAACTACAGCTGCTAATTTGGTATCATCCGCAAAAATTGACACCTTATTAATAACTGCCTCCCCAAGATCGTTTATATAGATGACAAATAATAATGGACCGAGAACTGATCCCTGAGGAACCCCACTGATAACATCCCTCCACTCTGACTTTACACCATTTAGCACTACCCTTTGCTTCCTGTCTTTCAGCCACTCAGCTATCTAATTTGAAACACCCCCACATATCCCAATCATTTTTAATTTATGAACTAGTCTCCTATGTGGTACATTATCAAATGCTTTACTAAAATCCAATTAAATCACATCTACATTCTCTCCCTTATCTATTTGATTTGTTACGAACTCCAGAAAGTCTAGTAAATTAGTCAAACATGATCTACCTGATCTAAACCCATGCTGAGCATCGTTGATTAACCCCTCCCTCTCTAGATGTTGGCAAATCCCTTTTTTAACTATTTTCTCAAGAATTTTACAGACTACATGAAAATGGGGACTACATTCGCTCTCTTCCAATCATCAGGTATTTCTCCATATACCAGTGACTTAGTATACAACTTCTCCAGAGCTATTGAGATACTTTCTACCCCTTCTTTAAGTATCCTAGAATGAATATTATCAGGCCCGGAGGCCTTGGTAGTATCTAACTCACCTATTAGTCCTTTTATCGTCCTCCAATCCACACTAATGGTAGTAAACACCTCTTTTCCTGACCCATGAGTACTATACATAAGACTATTTAGTTTCTCCTTTGTAAATACTGATGCAAAATGACCATTTAGTACTTCAACTATTTCCTCATCAGTTTCTCTCACAACCCCTTCATATTTGATAGGTCCTATTTTAACTCTGCCAGACTTGTTATTAATTTTATAGTAACTAAAGAACTTTCTAGGATCTTTGTTGCTATCCTGAGTCAATTTAATTTCTGACACCCTTTTGTTCTTCTTTATAATCTTATTTAACTCATTCCTAGCCATTCTATAATCACTTAAATTTTGAATATTATTTTCTACCTGTAATATTTTGTATGCCTAGCGTAGTGACCGAGTTGTAGGAGCGTCTATAACCATAAGAGCCGGTGTTTGGTGTTTCAGAAGCATTTGTCTCTAAGGTTACGCCATCGTTCCCAAAGCATGACAGAACGGCATTGGAAGAAAAAAAGCCAGATTCAAAGACCGGCACGGACTGGTGTTTTAAGATGCCTTAACCAACTCGGAACTACTAAGGTAAAATTGACAAAACTAACTTAAAGACCCGGTTTCCCTAAGAATAATCCCTAGAGCATTTTTCAAATCCTACAGGCAAGGCAAAGTCTTTCGTTACAAACACTAAAACAGGAAAAGGATGGTGCCAATATCGTAAAACTTGGACAGCAAACGATTCATCAGCTTTCCAGGTTTTATGGCAGCGGGTCGGTTATTTGGGAATTCTGGGTCATTAGGCTTATCTTTCACCATGTTCTGAGAGATTGGTGAAACATTTCATTAAAACTTATTCAGAGAATGTATAAATCACTTCCAAAAAATGAATTTACCTAACTCGTATCGTTTAATGCTACACAGCGTCCATACACATACATCTATCTCCAAGCGGCAATAGGGTTTGGGGTGGGGTAGAAAGGGCCAATGCCCCTTCCTTCCCCCATCTTCGCCCTGGTAAAGGAATGAATCACGAAGCGCCCTCTCCCGCCTTTCCACACATATCCCCCCTCCCGCCGCATGGAAGTCTGGCTCACGTCTCAGCAACAGGAGTAAATTTATCAGTGCGGATCAGAATGGGGTAACCGAGAGGAGGGGGAAAGGTAGTAGACATAATGGAGGGTGCCCTCATTCCTCCATTTCAAAGAGGTGACACAGATTTTCAGATTTAAGCATGCTTGCCCATGCAACCACAATGACCCAGTATGTACACATACATACATCGACAAGGACCGGTGATGGAGAGCTTTCATGGAATGGTAGTGAGGAACAAAAAATAAGGAAAGGACAACCGATAAAAGGGAGATAAAAAGTAAATAAACACGCTGGCTGTCAGCAACATTACTGACGGAGGAAGAAAAATTAATGAACCAAAAATAATAAGAAAGCATGCTAGTGATGCCCTAACACGAGGGTAAACTAGAAAACATTTTCACACCTTTATAAACCTACCACACATTTCATGAATTAATTAATTAAATAAATAAACACGAGGTGAGTAAAAAGGAACAAAGATGACTATCACTTTTCCGACATCGGAGAAAATCTCATTCTTCCAGACGAATACAGAATGGGATGTTGTTTTGTTTTTTAATAACAATCAACAAATTCGAATAACAGGGCACAGGGTCTTAGTTCTAATACGAACTTGGGTCTTAGTTCTAATACGAACTTAGGTCTTACCAAGTAAAGGAAGGTTTCAATTTCGGACTGAGTGGGCGGGGCATCGTGACGTCACAGAGTTTCTTTTTATTTTCCTGTTTCAGATTCTCTCATTTCCAAAATGTTGGCTGCTGAGTTTCACCAAATATTGACCTAGAACCACCACACATTTTCCACGCACAAGTAGTTAAGGTACAAGGAACCGGCAAAGACCCCCGGGTCCACACAAAAGGATCCTGTGTGGGGATATTGTATTTATGTTGATGGAATATTTTCAATGCTGAAAATGATGCCCTTGAGATGAAACATCGACTCTTCACTGCGGTGCCCCCTACTACTGCAACTACTACTACCGGGCCATAGGCTTAATGTGGTTCACCACACCAAGTTGATGTTTCATCTCAAGGAAATCATTTTCAACATTGAAAATTCGACTCTTCGGTATCATTTTCTCCCATTAATCACGCAAAGTGTATATGAGTGGAAAAACTTTTCATACGTACATGAAAAATGTTTCTTAGATTTGTTTGAATTGTTCAAAATTTACTAAAGCCTAGGTCTGTTTTTTTAAGGGTGGGGATGTCTAGGCCTTTTTAAAACTAGCAATGCCTAGGCCTTTTTAAATCTAGCGATATCTAGGCCTGTTTTTAAATCTTGGCTCTGGTCGGAAATCGAACACAGACTCTGCGAAAGGACAAAAGTAGGGCTCGAAAGTTTTCAAGCGGAGCATGGGAAAGGATCACCCATTTCCCGAAAAGGTGGCGCCCCACTTTACGGGATATATCCGCCAGCACTTCTCCTTTCTCCTTCCGCCCGGTGTGCGATGAGGTGAGGGGGTGAGAGAATTTCCTTCTCTTTTTTTTTATTCATTTGGAGGAGGAGGAGGAGGAGGAGGAGGACTGTGATTTCCTGAAAACTATTTCTAATACTCGAGAGAGAGTAAGAGAGAAGTGCAAGAGAACAAATTAAGTAACGCTACGTGTAAGAAAGTGAGATGCAAGGAGGAATGGATGAGAGGTATTTATGGTGAGAACGAGGTAACTGCGAGGATGTGGCTGTCTTCTGAAATGGTATAGGCTTGAAGAAGAATGGAAGGAGACTTGAGAAGAGGATGTAAGAGAGGGAATGTCAGGCTGTAAGAAGATAGGAGAGGGAATGTCAGGGTGTAAGATGAAAGAAGAGGGAGTGTCAGGGTGTAAGATGATAGGAGAGGGAGTGTCAGGGTGTAAGATGATAGGATAGGGAGTGTCAAGGTGTAAGATGGTGGGAGAGGGAGTGTGAGGCTGTAAGAAGATAGAAGAGGGAGTGTCATGGTGTAAGATAATAGGAGAGGGAGTGTCATGGTGTAAGATAATAGGAGAGGGAGTGCCAAGGCTGTAAGAAGATAGGAGAGGAAATGTCAGGGTGTGAGATGAAAGAAGAGGGAGTGTCAGGGTGTAAGATGAAAGAAGAGGGAGTGTCAGGCTGTAAGATAATAGGAGAGGGAGTGCCAGGCTGTAAGAAGATAGGAGAGGGAGTGTCAGGGTGTAAGATAATAGGAGAGGGAGTGCCAGGCTGTAAGAAGATAGGAGAGGGAATGTCAGGGTGTAAGATGAAATAAGAGGGGGTGTCAGGGTGTAAGATAATAGGAGATGGAGTGCCAGACTGTAAGAAGATAGGAGAGGGAATGTCAGGGTGTAAGATGAAAGAAGAGGGAGTGTCAGGCTGTAAGATAATAGGAGAGGGAGTGTCAGGGTGTAGGATAATAGGAGAGGGAGTGTCAGGGTGTAAGATGATAGGAGGAGTGGGAGTGTTAGGGTGTAAGAAGATGGGAGAGGGAGTGTCAGGGTGTAAGATAATAGGAGAGGGAGTGTCAGGGTGTAGGATAATAGGAGAGGGAGTGTCAGGCTGTAAGATGATGGTAGAGGGAGTATCAGGCTGTAAGGTGATAGGAGAGGAAGTGTCAGGCTGTAAGGTGATAGGAGAAGGAGTGTTAGGGTGTAAGAAGATAGGAGAGGGAGTGTCAGGGTGTAGGATAATAGGAGAGGGAGTGTCAGGGTGTAAGATGATAGGAGAGGGAGTGTTAGGGTGTAAGAAGATGGGAGAGGGAGTGTTAGGGTGTAAGAAGATGGGAGAGGGAGTGTCAGGGTGTAAGATAATAGGAGAGGGAATGTCAGGCTGTGAGATGATAGGAGAGGGAGTATCAGGCTGTAAGATGATAGGAGAGGAAGTGTCAGGCTGTAAGGTGATAGGAGAGGGAGTGTTAGGGTGTAAGAAGATAGGAGAGGGAGTGTCAGGGTGTAAGATAATAAGAGAGGGAGTGTCAGGCTGTAAGAAGATAGAAGAGGGAGTGTCATGGTGTAAGATAATAGGAGAGGGAGTGTCAGGCTGTAAGATGAAAGGAGAGGAAGTGTCAGGCTGTAAGATAATAGGAGAGGGAGTGTCAGGGTGTAAGATGAAAAGAGAGGGAGTGTCAGGGTGTAAGATAATAGGAGAGGGAGTGTCAGGGTGTAAGAAGATAGGAGAAGGAGTGTCAGGGTGTAAGATAATAGGAGAGGGAGTGTCAGGGTGTAAGGTGATAGGAGAGGGAGTGTCAGGGTGTAAGATAATAGGAGAGGGAGTGTCAGGCTGTAAAATGTTAGGAGAGGGAGTTTCAGGCTGTAAGGTGATAGGAGAGGGAGTGCTAGGGTGTAAAAAGATAGGAGAGGGAGTGTCAGGGTGTAAGATAATAGGAGAGGGAGTGTCAGGCTGTAAGATGAAAAAAGAGGGAGTGTCAGGCTGTAAGATAATACGAGAGGGAGTGTCAGGGTGTAAGAAGATAGGAGAGGGAGTGTCAGGCTGTAATATGATAGGAGATGGAGTGTCAGGGTGTAAGGTGATAGGAGAGGGAGTGTTAGGGTGTGAGATGATAGGAGAGGGAGTGTTAGGGTGTAAGAAGATAGGAGAGGGAGTGTCAGGGTGTAAGGTGATAGTGGAGGGAGTGTTAGGGTGTAGGAAGATAGGAGAGGGAGTGTCAGGGTGTAAGATAATAGGAGAGGGAGTGTCAGGCTGTAAGATGATAGGAGAGGGAGTGTCAGGGTGTAAAACAATAGGAGAGGGAGTGTCAGGGTGTAAGGTGATAGGAGAGGGAGTGTTAGGGTGTAAGATAATAGGAGAGGGAGTGCCAGGCTGTAAGAAGATAGAAGAGGGAGTGTCAAGGTGTAAGATAATAGGAGAGGGAGTGTCAGGGTGTGAAATAATAGGAGAGGGAGTGTCAAGGTGTAAGATGATAGGAGAGGGAGTCTCAGGCTGTAAGATGATAAGAGAGGGAATGTCAGGGTGTAAGGTGATAGGAGAGGGAGTGTTAGGGTATAAAAAGATAGGAGAGGGAGTGTCAGGGTGTAAGATAATAGGAGAGGGAGTGTCAGGCTGTAAGAAGATAGGATAGGGAGTGTCAGGGTGTAAGATAATATGAGATGAGGTGTCAGGCTGTAAGGTGATAGGAGAGGGAGTGTTAGGGTGTAAGAAGATAGGAGAGGGAGTGTCAGGGTGTAAGATAATAGGAGAGGGAGTGTCAGGCTGTAAAATGAAAGGAGAGGAAGTATCAGGCTGTAATATAATAGGAGAGAGAGTGTCAGGGTGTAAGGTGATAGGAGAGGGAGTGTCAGGCTGTAAGAAGATAGGAGAACGAGTGTCAGGGTGTAAGGTGATAGGAGAAGGAGTGTCAGGCTGTAAGAAGATAGGAGAGGGAGGCTCAGGTGACCCATACTAGTACCAAGCGATCGGGTTAATGGGTTTCACCGTAGCAAAGAGTCGAATTTTAAATGTTGAAAATGTTTCCCTTCAGATGAAACATCAACTAGATGTGGTGAACCACATTAACCCGATGGCATGGTAGTAGTAGTAAAGACACCGCATTGAAGAGTCGATGTTTCATTTCACGGGCATCATTTTCAACATTGAAAATATTCCATCACATTTCCAATCACTGATGCCGAACACACTGGCCGGTAATTGGACATGATCATTTTATCCCCCTTTTTAAATATAGGCATCACATTAGCTTGTATGATCACATCTTAGGATGGAAGAAGAGCCTCAAACATAGCTAAAAAATGAGCACTTTGAAGTTTGTAAGAAACCCTACAATGGGTTCACGTCGAACCATAACATTTGTTGCACATGCCTCTGTGAGCGGGCATGAACTCATGTAAGTCAAAGGAGAATAGCTTGGATGCTCCTCCCCCCGTCCCTCTCTCAGGCTTATTCTTTAGGCTATCAAATACCAAATGTTTTATGGTTATACAATGAAGAAAGGGCAGTTGGGCATCGACACGAGACGCCTACCGCCGCTACCCAACTCGGTGGTTTATTGTGGGCACAGGGAGTTACGCGTTTCGGACCTCGCACACCGGCCTTCCTCGTGTCATCTCCCCTAATTATCCCCAACTCCCTCCTTCCCGGTTCCTAGAAAACCCTCTTGAAGGAACGACAAACAGCACTCTAGATCAGACGCTGGATTAAGAAACAACTATCTGAAACTCCTCGCAAACTCTTGGACTCGGCCGGACAAAGCCGGAAGTGTGCGGCACCGTGAACGACTCCAACTCGCAAGTAGGTTCTCGCCCGTGTTCTCCGACCAAGGAGAGCTTTTATAGCCCGTTTCTGGCTTTGGTTCTGCGAGCTCTCTCGAATTCCCATCAAAGTCTCTCTCTCTCTCTCTTGGCCCCCTCTCTCGCCTAAATTTATTTAACCTTCGGTCCTTCAACTCTTAACCTTCTATCCATTTCGGAACTATCAAACCTCTCTCAAACTAAACTCAGTGTAACGAGGGCATTCGGAACTAAACATAGCTACGAATAAGTTCTCTGGAGAGACCACTGTAACTTTCCAAATCAATTGGACACTAATGTCTCTCACTTAAGCGCTACTATCTTGCTTAGTTTTTCCCTGCTTTTGGGGTAATAATTGGAAAGTTATAGTTTATTTCCATTAGTTATTCTAAGGGAAATTCCGATTGATTTGGAGAAGTCTATCTTCCCAAAGATACCTTCGTTGGATTACCTTTTTGCTCAACCGAGCTTCTCGTTTTCCTTTCAAACTCACAATGGCCGAAAATCCTCAAATTTCCATTTCGAACGAAATTTAATATCACATCAAAGTCTTGGTCAGAAATAGGGCGTTGTTTAAATGTACAATCACTGTGATCTTTAATGAAATTAGCTTTGAGTTAGAAGATGCGGAAGTCATTGCCCCGATGTATTTCAAACTAAGATAGATACGGTCAAGTCCCACTTTGCTTCCGTGAATGATTTAGATAGTCAGATTCTTGAGGCTTGCCAATCCCTCTGCGCAGAGGGAGGGGACGAATCAATGGTAGAGAGAGAGCTTTCCGCTCAGGTCGAATACGATTTTGATTTTAAATCTAAATTAAATGAGTTTTCGATGAAGAGGAAATCTCCTCTCCCTCAGGCTTCGTCGGAGTCTAACGTTAAATTCTCGGATCTCAAAGAGATCTGAGAACTCCCCTCGCTTGTATTACCAAGCATCGCCTTTCAAGGTACGGCAGATAAACTTAATTATCATTCCTTTATATCACAATTTATAAACTTGTAGGTTCGAGGAGTAACCTTTCTTCTGCCACCAAACTTGCGTATTTAAAGAGTTATCTTAAAGATTACGCGTACTCCATTGTCAATCATCTAGGAAGTCCAGATGCCAATTATGCGGTTGCTTTAGAGTTACTCGAAAGGGAATTTCTCGACAAAAACGCGGTTATCGATTCATATTTGTATAAGATCTTAAACTCCAAGACTATCCCCGACTCGAGTCGTCACAAACTATCAGTGTTCCTCACTGAAATCCGGGCCATCTTGTACGAATTGAAAGGATTTGAGATTGATTTTTTCAAGGAAGACAGCTAAGGTTGACTATCAAGACTGACTATCCTTCCCTGGCACAAATATTAGACAACTATAGCAATATAATCAGAGGCCTTAAAAAATTGAGGTGCTTTTCGGGCCCCGGCAATGAGTGTTACCACCGAGGAAGTGCTAAACATAACTTCTCAACCTCCTTCTTTCAAAACTGTTTCATAACTCTCAGTACCCCTTCTCTAAGCCTCCACTATCTGTGAAAACTTTTATCTGTCAAAAGGCGTCACTTTCAAAGAGCAAGTCTAAACCCAATAATAATTTCCAAACTCAAGCGTCGAATTCACTCCTCCCTTCAAACCTAAACTCAAACTCCCTCTTTTCTAGGTGCAGGTTGTGCACCGGAACTCACAACATGGTTAATTGTTACGTATACAAAACACATGATAGTAGGATTCAACGTTGCTTAGAACTAGGTATGTGCCCCCGTTGTTTCTCCACGCAACATCCCCCAGAATCCTGCCCCGCACTCAAACGCTCCCTTTCCTACCCGTGTAAGTTCTGCCAGGAGAAAACGCACATATCTGCTCTTTGCCCCATCCCTGTCAAACGCGATGTAAATTTGTAACTAAACCTGGGGCATAGTATGACGCTCGAGTCAGATGAGGAAGAAACCAAAGGTTCCCTTAATTCAAAACTCCATTCATACTTCCCACTTCCTACTCTGACCGGGTATCTTGGACTGGGGAGTACATTCTTGCCTGTGCGTTGCCTACCCGATCTAGCGAGCCGAGGGTCGTACACCTCTGAATCCGTCGCTTCTCAAATGGGAGCCAATCTGGAGGAATTACCCTCGTATTCGTGTACGATCAAAACATTCATCGGGTCAAAGATCACTCGCATATGGGAATTGGAGGCGGTCTTTCGCTTCGGATCTCTCCAAATGTAGATCAAATTCTTGGTCGATTCCAATTTGAACTTGGATTTTAGGGTAAAGTGAGTCCAAGGTGCAATTCTGGTCCCGAAGAAGAAGGACATCCCACTGGCAGAGGAGGCCCTTTCCCAACCCTTTGTTCAAAGGGATAGAATAATGGGAATAGGGTGTCTGCTGGGGGTTGACGCCTTTCCAAATCTGAAATTCTTAAATAGGCATTGCATGAGGGAGGGGGAGTCCTCTTGGAGACGGAGAAGGGCCTGATACCTTATGGAAGTATCGACCGAATAGGCGATAACCCAGTATTAGATGGTCACTCGCGGTACCCCCTGCCCCAGGCCACCGCGCTTCAGAAACCAGACATTGATCCTCAGTTGGTTGCAATTACCAATTCACGGGTGGGCTGGCCCGATGGGAAACACTTCACTTTAAATAACAACCCCCACCCCCCACAACACTCAAAGGACTCGTACACGGATAATGGTAATTTCCTTCTATATGGTAATCCTGAAGGGGCCGTTCCTTCGATTCTGAGAACGAGGTGGGGAACTAAGTGGGAAATGAGGTTAATTTTCCCTAAGGTTCTAATTTGGAACCGGAGGCTGACGAAGTCTTTGAACATGTAATCAACTGTGTCCTAAGTCCGTCACCTTCTTATTTCCACCCTTTGAAGGTCACAAATTCGGAACTTAAATTAGATTTGGGCCTAGAGTATCTGTTTTCCCTAGAATCTCTCGGGTCAAAGGATGTCGATGCAAGATCGATCGACAAATCTAATATTGAACAATTCAAAAGGTCGATAGAGCTTAGGAATTGGAGATATTTAGTTGATTTGCCCTGGTTCCACGATGTACCTTCTCAGGTGTTAAAGAGAGTTTAGAGAAACAGGGGCTAGATCCAGCATATAGCGAAGTGTTTCAAAAACAATTAGAGGCTGGAATTTTGGACGAAATCGCAGTTGCACCCAAAGACTATTCCTTATATAATTGGATCCCCCATCGCCCTGTCATAAAAACTGCCTCTTCAGACTACCACGAAAATTCGACCTGTGTTTAATTGCTCTGTGAAATTTGGCCAGGTGCTTTCTCTAAACGAGGGTTCCTTTGGAGGAGTAAATTTACTTGCTTGTATATTTTCCCATCTTTGTAGATTTCGCTCTAACAAGTTTGATCTACTACCCGACATTAAACAAACCTTCCTTCAAATTCGATTGAAGTCAGAGAGCGACAAGAATAGTTTCTGCTTTTTCTCGCTTAAAGAAGGCAGACTCGTTTCTTAGAGATACAAGTCACTCTTCTTTGGTCTAACCTGCTCCCCCTTTGTGTTAAACTTCACATTAAAACATCATTTCGAGAGCTTCCCTAATGACTCTTACACTAAAGTTTCAAATAATTCATTTTATGTCGATAATTTTGTGTATACTAACTCAATGCTGACTTTCTCAAAGAAATGTACTCTCACGCCAATGAAAGGTTGGCTCAAGGCGGAGTTCGAGCTCCGATCCTTGAATACAAATCTCAAACAGCTAAAAACCGTTTTCAAAGCCGATAAGACGACCGAAAACCATAACTGCGGAGTCGAAAAAGTCTTGGGGTTACAATTCCCAACTAAACAGTGATCTAATGGGTTTAATTGATCCCAAATTCGATGCAATCGTTAAAACCAAGTGTAATCTCTTATCAATGGTTTCTCAATCGTTTGACCCCTTGGATTATATCTTCTGGTTCTTATTCGTGGTGGACTACTCATGAGAAAGCTGTGGTCTCAGAAGTTGGATTGGGATAGTCCCATTTCTGGTTGCGATGTCGCTACTTGGGAAAAACTTGCACCGATTTGGTGAAGTTGATCGAAGTAAAAGTTCCACGATATGCCGTTGAAGATAACGGTGAGAGAGAGAGAGAGCTTAAAATAATTTGCGATGCGAGCACGTCTTGCTACAGATTTTGGATCTATTTTTTTTTCAAAAATTGATCAAATTTAATCATTCAAAATCTTCATTTTAAATGCAAACATCTTCGGCTTGACTCCACTCTCACTCGCCTTAAGAACGAAGGATTTTGACTTGCCTCCACTTCCCAAACTGTTAAGAAACTTCATAGCTATTGTTTTATCTGTAAAAGGTTCTATTCCTTTGCTTTTAAGTACCCTAAAATGACAAATTTCACGAAGGCTCAGATTGACCTAGTTAAACCATTCAAACACACCGGTGTCGACTTTACTGGACATTTTTTGGCAAGGAATTTGAGCTGTCTCAATATCAAGGTATACCTTCTTATCTTTACCTGTCTGAATGTGAGAGCGGTGCACATAAAAGTTATACCTGATATTTTCACCTCTAAGTTCATTAAAGCATTTCAGCGGTTTTCAAACGCTGAAAGGCTACAGGGAGTGCCAATAACTTGGACCGATTTTGAATGTGAGATAAGTTTAGGCGTCTAATGATTTTATTTCTTTTTCTTTCAGATTTAAAAACTTCAGTCTTTTGCAATTTCAACCATGGAAAGATTAACAATCGAACAACGTGTTAAAGTTTCGTAACAGGGGGTCATGTTCTCAACGAAACTTTGGTGTTGATGAATCCCAAGCTCACTTACTTTTTAGTAACATCAAGCACCTTACTATCCCTGTTTATTCAGAGTGTGTTGGGAGTTATTGAGAACGATTAATTCGTGGGATCAAATCATGCCTTTAAAAAACCATGTGTCAAGACATTCTGGAATACTTTAACTTTCTCACCCTTATAAAAGGTGTTCCAATAACTTGGACCGATTTTAAATGTGAGTTAAGTTTAAGCGTCTAATGATTTTTGTCTTTTTCTTTCAGATTTAACAACTCCAGTCTTTGGCAATTTCAACCATGGAAAGATTAACAATTGAACAACGTGTTGAAGTTATTGAAGCCTATTACGAAAATGGACATTCAAACACAAACGTATTTCGGGCACTTCGCGATTTTTTTTTCAACATAATCGACCAACCGAGAGTGCAATTGGGAAAATTGTTCGTAAATTCAAACAAACGGGGTCGGTGGCAGATATGAAAACGCCATTGCGTGCTCGTTTACGCCGTTCAGCTGAAAACATTGCTGCAGTGCGCGAGAATGTGGCCGAAGATCCAGACACCTCTATTCGTCATCGCGCACAGGAATTGAACCTCTCCACAACAAAGTTACATTGAATTTTGACAAAAGATTTGTCTCTACACGCTTACAAAATTCAATTGACACAAGAACTGAAGACTGCTGACCATTTGAAGCGCCGTACATTGATCAATTGGGAGCACGAGCAAAGACAAGACGATGATGATTTTTCGAAAAAAATCGTCTTTAGTGATGAAGCCCATTTTCATCTTGGCGGATTCGTTAATAAGCAGAATAGTCGAATTTGGGCCGATGAAAATCGCAGGAAGATTGTCGAAAAGCCACTGCATCCACAAAAAGTCACTGTTTGGTGTGCATTTTTTGCGAGCGGAATCATTGGGCCGTATTTCTTCGAAAATGATGCCGGGAATTCTGTTACGGTGACAGGCGAGCGATACCGTGCCATGATAACCAACTTTTTATGGCCTGAATTGAATTCTATGGATGTCGAAGATTTGTGGTTTCAACAGGACGGTGCCACATGCCACACACCCAATGCAAAAATTGCTTTATTGAATGAGAAGTTCCCAGGTCGCATCATCTCTTGATCACTTAAAACTTCTCAAACCTCCGTCAAACATTCAAAATTCAGGATCTAGTCTGATACTTGATCGTCTCAAAACTTACCAAACCCATTCAAAACTTCATCAAACCCATGATCAAGTCTAATACTTGATCGTCTCAAAACTTCATCAAATTCAGGATCAAGTCTCACACCTGATCACCTCAAACTTCAAACGTATCAAACATCATTTCAAAACTTCATCATTCATGATCAAGCGTGACACTTGATCACATCAAAACTGATCAAACTTCATTCAAAACTTTATCAAACACATGATCAAGTATAATACTCGATCGTCTTAAAAATGATTTCAAATCCATGATCAAGTCAAATATGTGATCATTCTTATCACTTCATTAAAATTCTTTATTTTGAAATGTTCCAACATTGTAGATTATTCCTCTCAAATGTTCCCCCTTCAAATACGCCCCCTTGAGTACTTATTCAAGTACCTCGTTCAAATGTCTCATCACAAATACTCTGTTCTGTTATCTGAGTTTTGCCCTAACTAAAATTCAGGAGTCCTTGCTTAAGCTTCACAACTTTATGAAGTTGTTAAGCTTCTCTGGCCGGGAGGTTGTTAAGATTACAGCCTATTACACCGTCTTGCACATGTCTGTGAGAGCGGGCATGAACTAAGGTAAGTCAAAGGAGAATAGCTTAGATGGTTCTCTCTCCCCCGTCAGTCTCTCAGGCCTATTCTCTAGGCTATCAAAGACCAAATGTTTTAGGGTTATACAATAGGGAAAAGGCAGTTGGGCATCGAGACAAGACCCCTACACCTACCGCCGCTTCTCACCTCGGTGGTTTATTGTGGACCTCGCACGCCGGCCTTAGCCTTACTCGGGGCATCTTCCCTAATTATCCCCCAACTTCCCCCTTCCCCGTTCCTTGATAACCCTCTTGCAGGAGCGACAAACAGCCACTCGAGATCAGACGCTGAATTAAGAAACAACTATCTGAAACTTTCCGCAAACTCTTGGACTCTGGGCGGGACCGTTCTGAAGCTTGAAGAAAGAATCAAACTCAAAACTCCCTTCAAACTCTTGGACTCAACCGCACAGAACTTCGGAAGTGTGCGGCGCTGTGAACGACTCCAACTCGCAAGTAGGTTCTCGCCCGTGTTCTCCGACCAAGGTAAACTTTTATACCCTCTTTCCCGCATTGGTTCTGCGAGTTCCCCCGAATTCCCATCAAACTCTTTCTCTTTTGACCCCCTCCCCCTTTCGCCTAAATTCATTTAACCTTCGGTCCTTCAACTCTTCACCTTATATCCATTTCAGAACCATCAAACCTCTCTTAAAGTAAACTCTAACTAACGAGGGCATTCGTAACTAAATATCGCTTCGAATAAGTTCTCTGGAGAAACCACTGTAACTTTCCAAATCAATTGGACACTAATGTCTCTCACTTAGGCTCTACCACTTTTCTTAGACCTGCCCTGCTTTCGGAAAATGATCAAATAAGCGAAACGGTCTAATACTAAGACCATCGTTTTCCTGAATTCCAACGCTAAGCTCAAAAAGTAATTAGTCAAATTTATAATAGTAAATACCGTCAACATTATAGTTTATATATCTGATAACATTAAAAGAATAAACATTTTATTCACATTTTTCAGATTACTGTCATTTTTGTGTGCAGTTTCTTATTTGTATTGCTAACTAAATCATTGTTTTCTTTCTATTAACTCGAGGAACTTTATTTCCGTTTTAAAAAGAAACATAAGATGAGAATATAATTTTGGTTGAATAATTAAAAATATCGGTGTAAAAGACTGTAGGTAAAGGTTACACTGCCATTTCGTCAATATATTTAATATAAATCAAATTTAATCATTAATTTAAAAGAGAAATTTGTGTTTAGAACACGGAAATAAGAGATATGGTGGCATTTGGCAACTATTGAAAGGATGTTTCCAGACGCCACCATGTCCGCTAATTAAATATCGAAACTTAGCCCGTAAATGACTTTAATCGTATAAAAAACAATTATTATAATAGCTTAGTTTTATTTTTGTAAGAATTAATATATCTTTAATTAAAAACAAGCCATATACAATAAGCGGAACTCCAAGACCTTTTATTTGAATCTAATAAATGCTCTAAATATGAATTCATTTTCTTTATCGAAGCCCTAAATATGAACTCATTCTATCGAAGAAATATTAAAGGAAACTATATTATTAATTGCTTGTGCATAATTAAATACCAATGGTAAGATTCTAAAATACTGTAAAACATTTTAAAATAAATCACTGAAAAACAATGAAAAAACCCCAGAAATGAGAATAACCTTTTCTAGAGGTATTTTTTGCGTAAATCACGAATATAACATCCGTCTCTTTCCACGAACCTCCAGTTTATTGTAAATTACCATCTTACTTATGTTAAATACACTGATGCTTCCGTAGGGATTGAATGCAAACGGAATTGAGCCGAAACTGACAACTCTAGAAGTTATAAACAGATTTTGATATAATTTTAATAAAGCGTTCCTAAGGTATTTGTCAACCTAACCTATGAAATTTATGAAAGTATACTCAATATTTTTTTATTTATATAGGTCCAAATTCGTGGTAACTCTTACACAACGCTTGGTAATTGTGTAACTTACTATAAATGCTTCCTATTTTTAATCCTTTTATTTAATATTTGATGCTGATGCTATTTATATTATTTTTCGCATACTACAGTGTTTTTTCTAAACAGGAAGAGAGCTAAAATGCCTAGAGAATGAAAAAATTCCCCAGACAGTTTCTGTTATATATGTGGATCAGTTGCATTAAGACCATACAAGAGACAGTTGACTTAACATGTGAAGAAACTTCATGAGGTGACTTTGGATGTAAAGTGGGTGACCATGACAAACGATGGGCACCTCACATATTTTGTGTCAGGTGTACAAGTTGCCTTACTACCTGGGTAAAAGGCAAAGGGCCTGGCCTCATGTTTGGCGTACCAATGGGCTAGAGGTAGCCAAAGGACCATTCAACGGATTGCTACTTTTGCTTAACAGATATTAAAGGTGTGTATTCATTGTTTGTTATTTTCTAGTCTTTAATAGATTTTCAAGAGATGTATTAATTAAAAAGATTAAAATACATACTATGTTGTACTTCCAATATTTCTGCAAGTGATCACAGCCAGGAATATTCATTTTTAGCCTGATTTTATTTTATTTCACTGCAGGTCGCACCAGAAAAGGCAAGAAATCTATCATGTATCCAGATCTTCAGTCTGCTAGTCGCCCAGTTCGACATTCAAGTGCTATTGCTGTACTACAACTGCCCTCTGAACTACCAAGCGATGACTCGAGCAAACCAGACGATTCGGAATCTCAAGATAAACCATATGTGGCACAGCTTGAATCTGACAAGAAACCACACCCCACCACTCAACCGGTACTCAATGATCAAGTTCGTGATGAACATGCTCGAATTATAGTATTTAAGAAGTGTTTTGCAGATCTACAACAATTCTTCCCTTTTGAAAACAACTTGACTTATTGTAATGATTTAGAGGCCTAATCAATGCTCTTAAGCTGACCTATGAACCAAATGAGTGGAGGTTATTCGTAGATGCATCCCTGTAGAACATAAAAGCGGTTCTTTTGCCTTCAGTTCCAGTTGCTCGCTCAGTCATTTTAAGAGACATATGGGAACCTTGCTTTTATTCTAGACCGCATGAGTGGCTAATTTATGTGGACTTAATGGGCTACAAACTCGACATACCTAGTTTATGTGATTCTTTTGCAAGTGGGACAGTAGGGCTAGATCAGAACGTTAAGTACGCTCAGAATGGTCACCTCAAGAAACTATGACGCCTGGATGCCATAATGTAATTCATGAGCCACTAGTTAAGAAGGAGAAAATCATTTTGCCACCACTGCATATAAAACTAGGTCTAATGAAGCAATTTATCAAAGCCATGCAACATAATAAGCCATGTTTCCAGTACTTCAAAGCGATCTTCTATAAAATAAGTGATGCCAAGATTAAAGAAGGCATAGTCGTAGAGCCTCAGATTCGTCAAAATATAACTGATGAGGACTTCGAGGCGAAAATGGTGAAACTGAGCTAGCGGTCTGGTATGCATTCAAAGATGTATGCAAAGGACTTCTGGTAAAGAGACAAGGGGCCCAGCGAGAGCGTATAGTGGAGAGCCTAATTAAGCCATACCAAGATCTCGGATGAAATGTGTCACTAAAGATACATTTTCTTCATTCTCATCTGTCCTTCTTCCCAGAGAATGCAGGAGATGTGAGTGATGGACATGGAGAGAAGTTCCATCAAAATATAGAGTCAATGGAAAACAGGTATAAGAGAAAATGGAATCTTGTTATGCTGGCTGACTTCTGCTGGAATCTGAAGCGTGACACATCTGAGACGTCTTACAAACGAAGAAGTAAATACTAAAATGTGGGATAATGCATTGTATAATGCTAACAAACATGCTAATTCATTATATATTCATGAATTAATTACAATGGACACATTTAATCTGACTTTGGGAGCGAAATGCATTTATGGTATCGTGGAAATCGGTATCAATTACATAATTATTAAATCGGCAATTTACAATAAAATGTTACGTGATGGAGAAATTATTTTTTATCAAATTCGAATTTAGCCCAATCAACTTCATAATAAAATGCACATGAGACCTATGTTTTTTTCTTGACACTGAAATTTGTTGTACAGTGATTGCAAGTAGAATTGTACAAATTTAATCTTATTTTGAACTCATATAGAATGTACAAGAAATTAACTTCATATGGATTTGTTATTTACCACCGTGTGTGTGGGTCGTTAATGTAAAAGGGAAAGTGGAGAGCCTCAAGTTGAAAAATAATACATAAAAAGGAATTCATATACAAAGAGAGGTTCATCTGTAGACCTTCCAAGTTCCCGCCGAATAAAGTATACTGAATCCAGCACCGAAGATTTCCTTAACCTTAAAGAGATCCTTGATCCTTTATCCATTCTACAATCAAGAAAAAACATAATTGTGCCCTTTTGAGTCAGTGCCTATCATATAAGGCACTCTCAGAAGAATCGATCGGGTAGTCACCAAGCCGAACTAAGGAACCTATCTGGCTATCCAGAAATGGTACCAAAGCTCCCCCTTGGTAACCAAACCACTCACAAGTGGGCTACCCGGCTTAGCTTATAAGCTTTCTTTCATACCCTTCGTACATGCTAGTCTCTAACGAATTTCTAAATAGGCATGATAGGGGCTCACTTAATACATCTTTACATTCTTTCAAAATCATGGGAATCATGTCATCAGGGCCCGGTGCTTTACTAAATTTAATTCTATCTATTTCTTTTAAGACTATTTCCTTTGTAATTAAAATATCCTCTAATTTCTCATCCCCATTACCCCCTGAAGATCAAGGTGCCCCCAGGTACAATAATAATATCCTCGAGTTTAAATACTAAACGAAAATACTTATTTAACATCGTAGACATTGAATATCACTCACTAACTCCATTTGTAGTTTTAAGTGGGCCTATTTTATCTCTACTCTTAGTTCTTTATAATTGCCTTATTTGCCACTTTAATCTCATTATTTCTCTTTGCTACCCTAATTAACTTTTATTTCTTCCTTAATTGGCCCTGATCGTTTTCTAATTTCTTATAAATGCCCATTTAATGCCGATGTAATGCATAATTTTATCTATATCCATTTAGGCTTGACAGAGTTGGCTCTAATTTCTCGATATGGAATGTACATATTCTGTCCGCCAATCATTGTATCATATTCCTGATCTACACTACTCTTCTTTACTTGAGGGTTATCTTTACCCTCAACCGCTCTCATTGACATCAAATTTCCTGACCTGACCTCACTCACTAGCCCCCAAGCAACAGTCTTCAGGTCTCAAGTCTGGGATTTTAACCTATTTATTTTACTGACAACACCATTCCATTTTAACTTAAACATAATTTTACAATGGCCGCTATTTCCCCAATTTTCCCCAATCTACTTTGTACAGTTAATACCTGCTTCCCTATTTTATAGAACTAAATCCCATTAATCATCAGCCCTATTGGATTGGTTTACATTCTGCCTAAGAAAATTATCCTGCACCATATTAAAAAAAATCCTCAGCCTCCTGATCACTTACAAGAGTTTCCCAATCTTATATTTCTGTAATTGAAATCACCCATTATACACACATGTTTACTTCTACCTACATGTACGTCCTAAATCCTGTACAGAGGACACGAAGCTTCCTTACTAAGATTTGGTGGTCTATATAATAATATTATGACAATTTTATCTGTTCTCCTCCTTTACATCTAGCCATAATGACTCTGTGTTAGCGTTTGTTTTAATTGTAGTATTTTCATTACACTGCTGATTATCTCTAATATAAAATACAACCCCTCCTTCTTTCATATCTCTATGAAGCATATTATAACAATCCATCTGGATTTCAGGTCTAAAGTTCTTTCCTGCTAAATCAATCCATCACTTTGTTATGGCAATAACATTAAAATTCTATACACCCGCTAGCTCTCCTAACAAATTCATATTATTCCATTCATTATGCTCTTACTATTTGCCTAGTATATTGTCAATGTATCACTTTTTTATGATTTTATGGTTACTACACTACTTTTCTAGTTCTCTGCTCATTTGCTCGCCAGTTCCTCTCTAAGTTTAGCTGAATTCCCTCACTGCTACCTGCCTCATAATTTGCTCTCACAGCTTATACCTATACTCCCCTCAAGACAGTCATTCAACACTTTCTTACCCTTTCTAATCAAGTGCAACCCATCAATTGCATACAAATCCTCCTTTCCAAAATGTCACTCCATGTGTCCAAAAACACTAGTCCCATACTATCACACAATACTTTTACTCTCTCATTTATCTCAACTGCGCACCACATCCACTCACTACCAAGATAAAATTCCAGACACTTCACACCTTCTACACTATCTAGACACTCGTTCCTCCGACCTAGTTTTCCCTATGTCATTCACTTCCACATGTAAAAGCAACTGCATCCCTTTCAGCTCCATCCAGTATCCTTTCAATTCTCTCACTCACAACCGCTACACTTGTACCTGGCAAACAAACCTCCTTGCACTATCGTTAACTAAAAGTCCTGTCTAAACAACTAACCTGTAAATCACCCACCACAAGCACTTGATTTATTTCACATGCACCTATACCCCCCCTTCTCCTAGGTCTTCAAAGACAAGGAAACTATTATACTAGTAATAGGCGCAGACTAACAGTCTCAACCTAGGTGTATTAGAACAGGAGATGCCTCACTAGCTACCAGTTTCCTTCCTATTTCTACCAACCTATACTCACTACTATTTCCACTAGCCCTACCCCTAGCTAATATAAATGGGATAACCTTTCGATCTCCAGAACTCCTCTTGGGCCTAGTGCTGAGATCCCTCCTAAGCTCAGTGACTAACTCCTCCATCATATCTATTCTTTCCAAATCCCGCGCTCTTTCATCCTCTAATTCACTACACATTATTGCAGCTCACATACAATACAAGCAATCCATACTCATAATTCAACGGATGACAAAAGCCACAAGGGCCTATCAGTGGTCATCCGATTCAACACACATCCCATAAACTGCATCCACCAGATTGCGTCCAAACTGTTGAAAAAAGCATTATTTTGGCTTTAAAAAACTAAATAATGCAATACACATATCAATAATATAATATATACACAAATTGATATTACAATATGTACTCGTAATTTGCCCCAATACAACCATGATATCCTATCCTCTTCATATATACTCATCTAAACTGTGCTTGAAAACATTTAAATTTGGACTGTTTATTGTCTCCTGTAGTAAACTGTGATAGAACGAGTTCAGAGCTGCATTCATTTCAACTTCTATCACATTTTATTTAAAACCATGAGGCTACCCACGTGCATCTTCGATTCGAGGCTTGGAGTCTTATCAACAGCTACCGGACGCCAATGTTTAAACAAGGAGGTTATCGTCTTCCCCCGTTCGCCCCCATACCCCGACCTCGCCAGATCGAGTTAGGCTTATGGACAGATAAGGCATTTTTCTCCGGCCCAGCTGTGCGTTCCCTCGAAGCTTCCACCCCATTCTCCCCCACGCCAAGGAGATGTCCTGGCTATTTATATGGAAACTTTACCACTAAGATCAGATTGGAGATCCAGATTTTCGTCGCGAAACATCACCACGACCCTCTCTCCCTTTGTGCGCCAAGGGACCTCGACCTCGGGATTCACCATCACTTGTCCAGAAGGAGGACAATATTCCTTGAGTGCCAAAGGTTCGAGCCTTTAGTGACGCCAAGTCCCCAAGGCATCCCCCCCCCCTGTTGTTCAAGGAGAACAGCATTAGAACAGCCATTGTTCGTTTTGAGCCCTTCGCCAAGAAACGGTTCTCATCCCCCCCCC
Organism: Ceratothoa steindachneri; assembly: GCA_963969495.1. Classification (NCBI taxonomy): domain Eukaryota; kingdom Metazoa; phylum Arthropoda; class Malacostraca; order Isopoda; family Cymothoidae; genus Ceratothoa; species Ceratothoa steindachneri. The sequence goes on from OZ018334.1 coordinate 52,129,090, forward strand.
CCTGTTGTTCAAGGAGAACAGCATTAGAACAGCCATTGTTCGTTTTGAGCCCTTCGCCAAGAAACGGTTCTCCCCCCCCCCCTGTTGTTCAAGGAGAACAGCATTAGAACAGCCATTGTTCGTTTTGAGCCCTTCGCCAAGAAACGGTTCTCATCCCCCCCTGTTGTTCAAGGAGAACAACATTAGAACAGCCATTGTTCGTTTTGAGCCCTTCGCCAAGAAACGGTTCTCACCCCCCCTGTTGTTCAAAGGAGAACAACATTAGAACAGCCATTGTTCTTGAGCCCGTAGACAAGTAGACAAGAGACGGTTCTCATCCCCCCTTTTGTTCATAAGAGAACAACCTAGAACAGCCATTGTTCGTCAAGCCGTTCGTCGAGTAACGGTTCTCCTTTCCAAGACGCCACGTCAGGATCCTTTTATCCCCCCCCCCCTTCGGCTGGAACTCGCCAGCGGACCGAATATTCCTTCAAGTACCTTCCACTGCACCCTAATGAAGTTTCGTAAGCCAAGCGTCACCTTTTGAGTATTGATCCCTTATTTGTCAATTCTATCCTGTGCTTTAAATGGTTTATCGAACCATCCCATCTCTCTAACTCCATATTTGTTTTACCTTTTTTGATCCCTTAAATCCTTGGATTAGCCCGAGTCTCCACGACCCTTTCCATTCTGTTTGTCAATATTTTCCGTTTTTGTGTTTGCTGATAGTTATTATTAATAAAACTCTATTTTATTAATGATAGCAATATTATTATCCTTGAGCTCAGTTCCACTTCTTAAGCATTTTGAAGATACATAATATCGGCCGCCAGACAGTAAAAACGCACTCTAGAGATAATTAAGGAAGTTCCCTCAACGAATAGTGATATATGGTATATCGTCGGGAGTCATTCTACGACATATATATATATATACTATTTAAATTTGGTATCAGGTGTGTAAGGTTTGCAAACACTGGTCTCAGTCGAGTAAAGCATAGTGTTATTCGTTATAATAATAGAATATAGTAGTTCCCTTTTGTTTTAACGATTGCTATCCCCTTTTTTTTTGAAACTTAAGAAGCTGGAGTAGCTCAAGGAACGGTTATAATAATTTGTTTGTGTTTTTTCGTGATTTTAGTCAGTGGTTATTTAGAATAAGAAACCAAGTACGAATAGGTCAGTGCCCATATTTAGGTAGGCTAATTCTATAGAGGCATAATTCTTGTTGCGAGGAATTTTAGTTGGTTGACTAGTGCGCCCCCAAGTGCAAAGATGACTCAGTTTGAAATCTTTAAAGCGCAAGGAGAGTCCTGTGGACTTTCCGGAAAAGAACTAATTGAGTACATTCAAGAGGAGCAAAGAAGAGAAATACAACGAGAAGAAAGAAAAAGAGAGGAACGGATAAGACAAGCTGACCATCAGATTGAATTAGCTCGGATTGAAGCAGAATTTCAAAGAAAAATGGAAGTAATAGAAAGGGAAAGAGTAATCCGACGAGAAGAACGAGAAAAAAAAATCCAACGAGAAGAAAGAAGGACGGACTCGCGCCCCTTCCCAGGAAAGCTGACAAAGTTTCCGAGCCCCGTAAAACCCCCAAACTTCTTTCCCCAAAACCAACAACGAGACTCCAAACCTCCCGTTAAGACTTCTCCTCCATCTCTCTTCCCGAAGCGACCAACCATATGCTTCACCTGTGGTGTAGAAAACCACATGAGCTGGAATTGCCCCCAAAATTCTAGGCTTAAAAGCGGACCAGCCCACCAAGTTCACCAGATTAATGCGACCCCGGCTCCCCCGGTGGTGCAGACCCAAGCAGAAACTTCTCCCCATCCGTCAGGCCACCAGGTAAATTTTTTTTTTGATAAAAGTTCAGCGGGAACTTTGAAATATGAGGAGGGCAGCGTGGACAACTGCCGAGTATCGACTCTCGTCAGGGACACAGGATGTACGTGCTTCATCGTGTCCGACGAACTCCTCCCAGTGGCCTCTAACCACGAAAAATTTGCGGTGGTACGTGACTACCTTGGGCGGGCGAACAGATTCCCCGTCGCTAGATGTTACCTGCAGTGTCAATATTATAATGGCTGGGCTGAAGTCATTGTAGCACCCATAAAATTCTGTTCCGTACTTATAGGACAGAGCCCCCAAGTAAGTTTCGACCCTGTGTTTCAGGCCGCCCTTCCTCAAGGCCGAGATAAGAAAGAAGCCCAGGAGCCCGTCCCCATCAGAACCCCGATACCGTCCGATTTCTCGGAGACCCCTAACCAGGACTTTAGGACGGCAAAAGAGGAATGTGAATCACTAACACCCTTAGGTGATAAGGCCCCAGACAAGGACACGGAGACTGTCCCTGGACCCCAAGAAAAAAAGAACCCCCAACGCGCCCATGGAGATACCTTCGTAGAACTGGACGAAGCATCGGCGCTTGAAGAAGATTGCCCCGCGGAGTCCCTTAATGTAATCCAGACAGTGTGCATCCAACCTGATGCCGATTACCCTCCTCCTTCCCTACCAGGCGAGTCCTTAGAACCCTCTGACCTGGATAGTGACGCGCAGCTGACACCACGTCAGAAGAGTCAGCTACAAGAACTAATTAAATGGAATCACCATTTACCCACCCTATTAGCTCTTTTCGAGCAACTGCGTGAAAATGGCCTCACCATTGGCCCCAGCAAATGCCAGTTTGCCCACGAAACCATCAAATATTTGGGTTTCAAAATAGGACAAAGCAAGTTAGGTCCCCACGAGAACAAGATTAAGGCAATCGCCCACATGCCCCTCCCGATTACAAAGAAGCCATTAAGATCGATCCTAGGATCAGCTTCTCCCTATCAGCGATTTGTTCCGAATTTCGCTGCAATTTCGGCCCCCCTATGCCCCCTTCAGGAAAAGAATTTCTCCGATCGTTTACGTTGGAATGATGTCGCTGTTTCCTATTTTAATCAGCTCAAAAGTAAGTTCATTTCTGCCCCCATTTTTAAGTTGCCCAACCCGGAAAAATCCTTTGGGGTTAAGACCGACGTGATCAACGAGGGCATTGGAGGTGTACTTCTTCAATACGTGGATGACAGAACGAGTCATCCAGTTGCATATGCTAGTCGTCAATTATTACCACGCGGAAAGAGATATGCCACTAGAGAAAAGATAGCTCTATCAATTATCTGGGTCATAGACAAATTCAAGCTGTACTTGATATGTAAAGATTTTCAAATAGGAACCGACCACCGTCCGTTAGCCTATATTAGGAATTTGAGACACTCAAACGGCCGCATCATGCGCTGGAGTTTACTCTTGCAAGAGTATCAGTTTAAAATAAATTAGATTAAAGGTTCCGATAACCAGGTCGCTGACGCCCTCAGTAGAAATGCGTTACCGAATAGCGTAGAATAATTGTATACATAGGATTAGTATCTCCATGTAGGTATATACCGTCTTGTACGACTTAATTTAAGATTCTTTTGTAATATAATTAATTAATGTATATGTCTGAATTTTGTAACGCTCAATGTCTAATTTTTTTTGTATGTCTATATATTTGTTCTTATTAATTTACGTATAAATTATTTTGTCCCGTATGTCCTAAGTTTATATCATTTCATTGTTCCATGCCCTTTTTTTTTTTCTTTGATTAAGTTGTATTAAAGGTTATTTTCCCCTGTAATCTAAAGATCAAAATAATCATGTATTGAGGTAATAATAGTTAGGTGCAGGAAGATACGGTTGGTACAAGAAAACGAGTTCCCTACAACGGAGCTCTATCGTTGTCCCTTCTCTCTTTTTTTTTCGAAGTGACAACTTCCCCTGGAATGGAGGGGTGTGATAGAACGAGTTCAGAGCTGCATTCATTTCAACTTCTATCACATTTTATTTAAAACCATGAGGCTACCCACGTGCATCTTCGATTCGAGGCTTGGAGTCTTATCAACAGCTACCGGACGCCAATGTTTAAACAAGGAGGTTATCGCCCCCCCCCCCGTTCGCCCCCATACCCCGACCTCGCCAGATCGAGTTAGGCTTATGGACAGATAAGGCATTTTTCTCCGGCCCAGCTGTGCGTTCCCTCGAAGCTTCCACCCCATTCTCCCCCACGCCAAGGAGATGTCCTGGCTATTTATATGGAAACTTTACCACTAAGATCAGATTGGAAATCCAGATTTTCGTCGCGAAACATCACCACGACCCTCTCTCCCTTTGTGCGCCAAGGGACCTCGACCTCGAGATTCACCATCACTTGTCCAGAAGGAGGACAATATTCCTTGAGTGCCAAAGGTTCGAGCCTTTAGTGACGCCAAGTCCCCAAGGCATCCCCCCCCTGTTGTTCAAGGAGAACAGCATTAGAACAGCCATTGTTCGTTTTGAGCCCTTCGCCAAGAAACGGTTCTCATCCCCCCCCCTGTTGTTCAAGGAGAACAGCATTAGAACAGCCATTGTTCGTTTTGAGCCCTTCGCCAAGAAACGGTTCTCATCCCCCCCCTGTTGTTCAAGGAGAACAGCATTAGAACAGCCATTGTTCGTTTTGAGCCCTTCGCCAAGAAACGGTTCTCATCTCCCCCTGTTGTTCAAGGAGAACAACATTAGAACAGCCATTGTTCGTTTTGAGCCCTTCGCCAAGAAACGGTTCTCACCCCCCCTGTTGTTCAAAGGAGAACAACATTAGAACAGCCATTGTTCTTGAGCCCGTAGACAAGAGACGGTTCTCATCCCCCCTTTTGTTCAAAAGAGAACAACCTAGAGCAGCCATTGTTCGTCAAGCCGTTCGTCGAGTAACGGTTCTCCTTTCCAAGACGCCACGTCAGGATCCTTTTATCCCCCCCCCCTTCGGCTGGAACTCGCCAGCGGACCGAATATTCCTTCAAGTACCTTCCACTGCACCCTAATGAAGTTACGTAAGCCAAGCGTCACCTTTTGAGTATTGATCCCTTATTTGTCAATTCTATCCTGTGCTTTAAATGGTTTATCGAACCATCCCATCTCTTTAACTCCATATTTGTTTTACCTTTTTTGATCCCTTAAATCCTTGGATTAGCCCGAGTCTCCACGACCCTTTCCATTCTGTTTGTCAATATTTTCCGTTTTTGTGTTTGCTGATAGTTATTATTAATAAAACTCTATTTTATTAATGATAGCAATATTATTATCCTTGAGCTCAGTTCCACTTCTTAAGCATTTTGAAGATACATAATATCGGCCGCCAGACAGTAAAAACGCACTCTAGAGATAATTAAGGAAGTTCCCTCAACGAATAGTGATATATGGTATATCGTCGGGAGTCATTCTACGACATAAACCATTCCAGTAATCTACACCTCCGGGTTTTTTTTAATTTTCAACTTGTGGCCCCTAAATCTATTAGTACCTTCCAACTCAAAGAACTTGCTAGAATCCAACTTATCCATCCCAGAAGAAATTTTAAAAAGCTCAATGAGAATATATTTAGCACCCTTAACTTATCTACATATTCAGGGTGCTTCAGGGAAGGCATTATCTTTGTTGCCCTCTAGCAGGTTGATATGTCTAAAGTGTGGGAAACATCCTTGTACACAGTACTTTAAATGTAGCCTGACATATGAGTTATTGATAACGTCTCTCCACTGTGACCTCACTCCATTCAGTAACACCTTCTCTGCTGCCATTCAAGAGCTACAGTAATACTATCTATACCTTCTCTAAGTAACTTAGAATGAATGACATGTGAAATAGAGGCCTTAGTACTATTCAAATCAATTATAAGCCGTTTAATGATTCCCCTATCTACATTAATGGTATTCAACACCTCAGAGAACTATCACAAATTAAGCAATTCAGATTCTCTTCTCTAAATACTGAAGCAAAATGATCATTAAGTACCTCTACTATTTCCTTATCAGCAGAGTTGTGAAGTAACGAAGTACAATTACTTAAATTCTGTGCTCAAGTAACTTTGTTATACTTTTTACTTCCTAAAAAGTACCCAATAATTCGACTACTTTCACTTCTACCTGCGTATTATTTATTATGCTACTTCATTACATTTGAAAAGCATAGAAGTATTGGTTACTTTGGTAAATCACAGACCTAGAAGTAAAAGTCAGCGGTGACCAATCACAAGCGTGTACTCTGGTTTGAACCAATCATAAGGGCTTGTTCATGTTTGGACCAATCACGTGCATCCTTTCATACTCGATAGACAATTTGTTTGACTCTCCCGCTTTCCCACCTTAGAGAGGGCGTCAGTTTATTAAATTATTCCTCATTGTCCTAGACTTATAGCTTGCTGCCGCGCGTGCGTTCGCGGTTAGATAACCAGAACTTTGAAAATCAATTGCTTGTAAAGCTGAATAAAAAATATGTCGGTAATTAATTCCTTGTTTTTTGTTTTTTTACCAAATATTTAGTTTAATTAACCAGACTCTTATATTCCTGAATTCTGTTAAACTGGATATTTTTGTAGACTTAATTTTACTTTTATAAACTAGACTTTCTTATCAATGGATGGATATTTACAGCTTGATTGTTAAGTCCAGTTTAACTGAATTACAATATATAAGGGTCAGTACACCGGGTATAAAAGGGTTTACTGTATAATATACTGAATAGTTTCTGAGGTGACGGACTTTACTATTTGACGCTACTTTTTACTTTCAGTACTTGAGTACTTCCGGAATAAGATACTTTATTACTTTTACTTAAGTACATTTACGTTTGGGTACTTTTACTTGTACTTTGAATAAAGTATTGTCAGAGTAACAATACTTTTACTTATGGATCAAAGCAGGGTACTTTCTACAACAGTGCAATCATCAGAGCTTTCACAAACCCTTCATATTTAATAGACCCAATTTTCGCTTTGCTAGATATTTTATTGATTTTATAATAGCTAAATAATTTCATCGGATCTTTATTATTATTCTGAGGTAAATTGATTTCTGCTGCCCTTTGGCCTTTCTTAACTATCTTATATAATTCATTCCTAGTGACCCTAAAATGATTCCGATTTGTTATGCTCTTTTCTTCTCAGAAATTTTCCTAGCTATCTCACGTTTTTACCATATGGCTTCCTACATTTCTTCCTAATGATCTTCGTTGGGATGCAATGCTCTTTGACTACGTTTAATATAATCTTAAAAGATTTCCACATCTGGTAAATACTCTTAACACTTAATTATACATCTCAGGTAACCAAATTCAGCAAGTTTCTAAGTTTTTCATAATTTCCCTTATGGAAATATGGAGTTTTAGTAGTTTGTTGATGTTCTAGCTTTCCCTATTCTCAAGTTAAAACGAACTACCTGACGATCACTATTTCCTAATGCTGCCTTCCCGACAGACAATTCCTGAACTAAATTATCATCATTTGAAAGGACTACATCTAATATATTGCTACCCCTTGTTGGTATTTTCACAAATTGCCTCAGAGATTGTCCTCAAAACATTCTATAAACTTATAGCTTGATCTATCTTCCCTATCATATTTTTCCCATACCACAGAACCTAAATTAAAGTCGCCTAGAATAACTGTATCTGCTTCACAACCTTTACTTCGTTCCCTTATCATTAGCTCATCTATATCATCAGTCTGTTCTGGTGGTCTGTAAAAGGGTGTCAAGTGTAGTAGCCTATTTGTATTCCATCTAATATCTCTTCACAGTGACTCAACTTCTTCCTGCTCTATTGAATGATTTAGATTTGCAATGCTATTTCTTGTTTAAATAATTATCCAACCAAGTTCTACCTTTTGACTAATGTACATAACATAACCGTGTAACTCACTACCATTTCACATTCAGCAGAAACATCGCTAGATTCACGTTCACTTTCACCTCGACGTTCAGCCTCCGTCTTTCACCTTTCTCTCAACCTGTGTAAGTTTGACATGCATGACTATCTATGGGACTGTGTGTAAATTTAAGATACATGAATATCAATGGGTTGTGTGTGTATAACCTTGAGATGCGTAAGTTTCACATAAATGAATATTGGATCGCGTTTCTCACATAGATAACAATTGTGTAAAGAAGAAACTTCTCTTCGCAATATATAGATGACCAACTATAACTAATATATTTTTAAGATTTCCGAGCTTACCTCTCCTTAATAAGGACAGATCTCAAAAGAAAGTGGTAAAGATAGATCAAGTGAGAAAGATACGCCTTTGTGGCTTTTGTCATCCGTTGAATAATGTTAATTGGAACAGCCATTCTACGTTTTCACGCAATTTCGAATTTCACTCAAGCCTAGGGCTTAAATCTCTCGCTCCGGCTCACCCGAATTCGTGGTATTTGGATGGTGGCTCACATGGGCATTGTGAAGAGGGAGGGAGATAATTGGGGGACGGAAGTGGAGAAGGGAGATGATTGGGGAGGGGGCGGAAGTGGGGAAGGGAAGGAGGGTTTTAAGAACAAAAGAGAAAATTTCGGTAGAGAGAGAGAGAGAGAGAAAGGCAGGATTGGAAACGAAGGAAGGCCTATCGTCGGGAAAGTTTTTGAGAGAAGGTTCGAGGTGAAAGTGGTGAAGGGATTGATGTGAAAATTTGTGTGAAGATATATAACTTGTGGAAATGGGGTTTTAAAAATGTATAAACAGGAAATTTAGAGTGACAGGGTATCAAAAGGAGTGATTTTTTTTGCGCACATCAAAAAACCAACATCCGCACGCCACCCTAGTGTAATTATAGTGTCTACCACCCCCCATCATCCTTTTTTTGTATACGGCACAAACTACTCTCCTTTCTTCCATCTTTTCTTCTGGTATAGGGCGGTCATAAAGTTCCTGGGCAACAAATCATTCCGCCCAAGGACTCAGTTTCCTAGTTCGCAATTTTTAACTGTTAATTTTACAAATATTTCCTTTACCTTCATTATCGGTCCTATTCTTCTTAAAAACAATATTTTTGCTCTGTTTTTGTTTGCAGAATAATTGACTATAGAAAGGTTAGAGCCCCACAATTTGTGGAAGAGGCATAGAGTCCTTGGGATCCGTGCCAGAAGGAAAAACAAAGAGATTTCAGACTTCCTCAACCTCAGCAGAAGGATGGCGGTAAAAGTCAGAAAGGAGCTAGAAGATTCAAGACTACGAGGCGACATCAGAGACGAAAACCGACGATTGACGATCTAGCCGCGTTCTGATGGCGCTAGATTCTAGCGCCATCAGAACGCCGGAATTCGTTGCTGCAGTCCAGATCATCAATAATGATTCCAGAAACTGGATGCGTGACATTGCAAGGAAGAAAAGTGTGGATGAAAAGCTCATCAGGCTGGTGCTGCATGAGGGCATTCGCTACTTTTCATACAAGATGAGGAAAGGACAATTCATGTCCAAGGTGATGCAGGAAAAACGACTCAAGCACACCAAGAAGCTGATCAACAAGTTGCAACACCCGTTGGAACCAAACATGATGTGGTTCTTCTCCGACGAAAAGAATTTACACCAAAACCAAAAGATCATTAAGGAATATCAACACTGCTTTACTAGGGAAAAATCGTGCTTGACTAATTTACTGTCTTCTTTAGAAAGGTGTATGATGCTGCCGATAGAGATGAGAATTACGATATTGTTTACTTGGATTTAGTAAAACTTTCGACAGGCTGCCACACTTTGAATTAAGTTAAGGCACATAGTTAGATAAAAGTATTTTGAGGTGTATTCAGGAGTAGCTTAGTGACAGAGAGCAAAGAGTTAGTATAAATGAGATTAAATCTGATTAGGTAAATGTCACCAGTGGCCTTCTTAGAAGTCCGTGTTGGTGCTGTTGTTGTTCTTGATTTATATTAATGATCTTGACTAAGGTATAAGTAGCGACCTGAACAAGTTGGCCGATGATACTAAGTTAGGTAGGATTATAAGGTCTGACTCTGATGCTGAGGTATTACAAAATGAATTGACCATACGATCCCAATGGGTAGAGAAATGGCAAATAAAATTTAACATAAGCAACTGTAGTGTACTTAGTATAGATAGATAGGTGTAATTCACTGAATAATTCTAAACTGAATGGGAGAGTTTTAGGATGGTCAGAATGCGAAAGAGACTTAGGTGTCCTGGTAAGTTCTGACCTACGGCCTAGAAAGCCGTGTATAACGGCTAGGAATAAAGTTAATGGGGTATTTGTGGTTTATTGGGGGGGGGAGTCTAATAGGAGTGCTGATGTCATTCTGAAACTATATCCTGGCATTAGTTAGGCCTCATCTTGGCTATGCGGTGCGATGGATATTGCTTTGCTTTAGTCTGTACATAGGATGAGTAAGATGATTCATTGGTTGATGAGCCCACCTTAAGGTGAAAGGCTTAGGAGAATAAATATTCATACATAGAAGAGAGAGGAGTGGGTAAAAGATTATAATAGGGTTCTTATTTATAGTGAACAGGATAGGACACGTAAGAATAGGGTTAAGCTGGACAAATTTAGGTTGAGGAAAGAGATCGGTAGAAATTGGTTCATAAATCGAGTGGTAGATAAATGGAATAGATTCACTAGTTATATGATAGAAGCATTCTCCCTGCGAAGTTTTAAGAATAGATTGGATAGATTTATGGATGAGGATGCTAGGTGGGAATGAACTGGGTGATGGGAACAGGAGCTCCTACGTATAGGCTATTGATTAGCTTTCTGCAGACTCCTTTTCTTATGTTTTAATCAACACCGAGAACAACAGGTGGCTCGCTGTCGCACCCATGGGCGTACCCAGAGTTATGCAGAAGAAATTTCCAGCGACTATTAAGGTCTTCGGTGTCGTCAGCAGTGAGGATAACGTCATATAACCTCACTTCTTCCCTGAGGTTCTCAGTCTAAACACCGACGGCTACATCCGTGTTGCGAGTGAAGTAATGAAGCCCTGGATCGACCAAGTAGCTATAGGGATGCCTTACGTGTGGCAGCAAGACTCTGCGCTCTGTCACACCAGCCGGATGATCCATTGCCTGTCTGTCGTGGAATTTCTTCAATCGCACACTACCTAACATTTATCCTTCCACTTCACTTAAGCGCAATCCCCTCGACTTCTTTATGTGGGGTGAGGTGGAACGAGAGACTGACAAATCCAGTTGCAACAGGGACGAGGTGAGGGCTAGGATTACCAGGGCTTTCAGGGGCCTAAAACGAGAGATAAAGACGAGACCTATAATGGTTTGGAGGTCACTTGGAGGCTTTCATCGAGCTCAAGGGCGGGTCCATCAAGAAAGATCGACAGAACATATCATTAGGACAAACTGACCCAAATTTGACGAATATATCTAAAAAAAGAATTAGTTTTTAGTCGCGTGCGACTCTATAAGTTACTATGTCGGTCCGTAGGTCAGTCGGTCGGATGGTAACCCTTTTACTTTTCCAAGAGACATTTGGCACTAATATCGTAACTATTCGGCCGATTCTAACGAAATTTGAAACTCTTTCGTTGTTTTACATTTTCTTTCGAATGATATAATTGTCAATGTCATCCTAAGGTTAGTTCTTGAATTATTAAAAGAAAACTAATTAAAGGTCGGATTGCCCCACCTGATGAAAGTTTTGAAGATCGTAAGGTCATAAGTTAGAGTAATTGAGAGCACGCGACTTACATCTATTGACCTTGTTCCTGAGACAGTCATCATGCGAACGAGTACCGTCCGCACGATGTAGAACCAGTTCAAGTACCTCTATTAATGTGTTCTACTCAGGTTTCTTTAGGCTGTTCTTTAGGTATGGGGCAGTGCAGGAAGGTAAGCCACGCCATCTTTTCTCACCCGTGCCACCTCTCTCCTAAGTTGGGTCAGGTCAGGTCAAGTCAGGCTATTTTTTTTTAGATAAAGAGCGCTGCTGAGTGTTTCGTAGGTTATGGCAAAGTGGTTTCGGGGTTATTGGTTTTATCAGACGAGTCGTGTTTTAGGTCTTGTTAGGTTGTTTCGGTTTATGGATGAAGAGGCGTATGCTATGTGATGAGTGTTTTGATGTTAAATGATTATGATTTTTTTTTTTTACCTAACCTAACGTAACCAAGGTCTCTGGGCTGCGCTCATTACTCGAATCAAACACCTGAAGTTAAACTATGAAAACCTTTTCTCTCCTGAAGATAAGCCACCCCAAATTTCTGACCTAAAGATAGGCCTCCTCAACTTTTCTCCCCTGATGATTAGCCACCCAACTTTTATCACCTGAAGATTAGCCACCTAACTTGTATCACCTGAAGATTAGCCACCAACTTGTATCATCTGAAGATTAGCCACCCAACTTTTATCACCTGAAGATTAGCCTCCCAACTTATACCACTTGAAGATTAGCCACCTAAATTGTATCACCTGAAGATTAGCCACCCAACTGTTATCACTTGAAGATTAGCTACCCAACTTGTATCACCTGAAGAATAGCCACCCAACTTTTATCACCTGGAAAATAGCCACCCAACTTGCATCACCTGAAGATTAGCCACCCAACTTTTATCACCTGAAGATTAGCCACCTAACTTTTCTCACTTTAATATAAGCCACCTAGCTTTTTCACCTGAAGCTAAACCACCCCCGAATTTCTCACTTGAGTATAAGCTACCCAGACTTTTCTACTCTGAAGATGAGCCTCCCAAACTTTTCTCACCTGAATATAAGTCATCCAAACTTTTCTCACCGGAAGATAAGCGACTTCAACCTTTATCACCCAAAGAAAGCCATATCGCAACTTTTTTCACCTAGAGATTAGTCACCTAATTTCTCTCACATGAAGATAAGCCCCCCCAAATTCTCTCACATGAAGACTAGCCTCCCTAATTTTTCTCAACTGAAGATAAGCGCCCCCACCAACTTTTCTTACCTCAAAATATATCACCTGAACTTTCTCATCTGAAGATAAGGTACCCCACGAAACTTATACCTGAAGATAAGCTACCGCACGAAAGTTTGGTGGGTTCACTTCTTTTCATATGATCCAGTATGTGAAACAAAAAGAAGTTAAATGCTGGGGAGGTGAGGGCTATAGTGTCAACGGGATAGAATTTCCCCTCTCTCAAACTTGCTGCTTTCTTTGTTTCAAAAGGGCTATTTGTTTTTTTAGTCGCGTACAACTCTATATTTCACTATGTGGGTCGGTCCCGATTTGGGTTTTGTTTTTGTTTTGGTAATAACATTGTAACTATTCGGCCGATTCTAACAAAACATGAAAACCTTATGTTGTTTTAAATTCGCTTTCGGAGGATATATTTGCCAAGGTCCTCCCAAAGTTAGCCTGGGAATTATTTGGCAATATCTTCATAACTATTCGGCTGATTCTAACGAAATTCGAAACCCTTATGTTGTTTTACTTTCTCTTTCAAACGATATAATTGTTAAGGTCCTCCCAAGGTTAGTCCTGGAATTATTGAAAGTTTTTGAAGGTCGTAAGGTCATAAATCAGAATAAGTGACAGCACTCGACTTTTGGTCAGCAGACCTTGTTTTTTTTTAAACGTATCTGCATAACTAAATGACAAGTGAATAAATACATAATTCAACATGACAACAGGAACAGTAGTCCGCGAAATTTAGGACTTTCTCTTGTATAATAGATATATAACAGAAATAAAATAAAGTATAATTCCCAGGGACTTTGTGACCACCCTGTGCGTCCACTCATCAAAGCGAAGGATGAGTTGGATCATATTCTGTGGATTATTATTGGAAGATTAACCCATTAATTAATAAAGTTGCGTATGTGGAATTTAACACCATCTTGGAAATAAAAGAGAAAATATCGCAGTTAGCCATTTAATTCCTTTTTCTATTGATATTGAGGTAATTTTGAATAAGAGTGGCGCACGTGTTTTAGGCTATTACAGCCTGAAATACTGCTTCGTATCGGTGTAACAGTGCTTGTAGGAGTAATATTTCGATGGCGGACAGGGTCTATCACAACTTATTAAGTCACAAAATGTCAATATTTCAACCCGATTCTGCAACTCAAGAATTTTCCCACGCCGCCATCTTGAATAGTCATGAGATAGTTAATTTACGCTTGGGCCTTTGTTTTTAACATTAATTTTTATTTTCCATGCGTTTTAGGCTACTAAAGCCTGTAATATTGCTTCATATCGTTGTAATAGTGTCCTAGGAGTAACATTTCGATGGCGAAGAAGGTCTATCACACGTTATAAGTCACAAATAGCCAATATTTCAAACCGTTGAAATGCTAACGCTCTCGCGCGCGTTTCACTATTTGTTTGGGAGTCGGACTAAGTTACGCTTCGCTCGCGCGTTTACGGTAAATTTCCAGAACATCCACACGATTTTTTGGGTTCAGATTTATGTGAGCACAGCTACCACGAAAAGTAAGCAATTTTCGGCGAAATAATGATTTTCGGAGACAAAGATGATCATAAATCGCTAATCTAACCTAACCTTACCACAAGTGCACTATCTTAGACTTGGCCAAGGAAAACAGAAACCTGTTTCCTTCGACATAGCCGTTATTAAATTAAAATCGATCAACACTTCAAAGTTGGTCTCTGGGCCGCTCCCATATAATGGAAAGGTAGTCTACGCAAAGCATCGCAAAAAGATCTTCCGATTTCAATGAAGTGATACCGTTGACACTCATGGCAAAAGGTGTGAGAGTGATGAAATTTGCATGCCAGATACGGTTTCCGTGCCTTATTGTATCAGAAAGCCCCCTCCCCCTCCATCCCGGGCGTACGCTGAATCGATGATATCTTAAAAATTCAGATAGGAAAATTAGTAGGCGTCCACTCGCCTTCATCGTGTAGAGAGTTTCCTTGACACTTTATCACCATGCGGTAGCATAGGCCTTCTCCATATCGAAAAACAACGTGGCGCAGCTGTCTAAGAAGGAAGGTTTTGTGGATGGCATTTTCCAGCCGGAGCAGAGCACCCTACTTGAAGTGGAACTTGTGAAAGCCGCACTGTGCAGAGGATAGGTGGCCTATGATGTCCAGAAAAAAATCCGAGTCTAACATTTATCGATTTCTCTATCAACTTGCACACGCACGATGTTAGAGAAATTGGGCGGAAACCGGCCGAGATAGAATGATCTCTCCCCGACTTGCGAAAAGCAAGCACGAAAGTTTGGGAGGATACCCACTGTCCAGAACCTGTTGACTCAATCTAAAAAAAAGGCAATGCTTCGCTCACCTTGGTGTGGAAGATCGGGATATGGGAAAACGTTTAGACACGCGTGTGAAGAAATAGCGGAACGCAACTCAATCAGCGTAACCCTATCGTTCAAGAGTTCGCTGCCTCTGGATGTAAAGTCCAGTCGGTGGCCTTCAGTGACATGCTGACTTGCATTAAGTGCTGGCGGAGCAGCATACCGTCTAGAGAATGTGGAGAAAGCGGTCGCGAAAGACTCCACCACTAAGGCGCGGTCCGAGATTGCGGTCTCATTCTCCTGGAGAACGGGAAGGAGGTTCTGCGAGAACTTGCTCCGAATATTTTTGTCTCGCTTCCACACCTATGCAAGAGAGGTCTTTTCCGTTAAGTGAAAACACTTATGGCACCAAGCAGAGTGGCGGGCATGCTTTGAAACATACCAAAACCTAGCTCGTTCAAGCAGCGCTTTAGCGATGTAGGCATATCGCCTGTATCTGAGGGCAGTCTCACACTCGGCCCAACGCTAGGGAAGCGGACGACGTAAAAAACGGCCAAACGTTATAGGAATAATAGTTATGTCAACGGCGATGAGGTTGCTCATCTACTGACCTAAACTCCTGAACTGAGACATAAATCAGTCAATTTCTGAAATGCTGACCACCTCAACTGCTCCAAACACCACCATAAGTAGTTTCTTAGGCGGCAGCACTCATAAATGATAATTGAATGATAATGTGGAGACTATCAGCCTTGCCATGGACTTTGGGTTCGTTCGTATACCTACCTGGATGACATCCTCTTATTCGGTACCCATAAGGACCTACGTCACCTGGTTACGAGTCTGTGAGCCACGTCCTTTGTCATCAAGGAAGGAAAGTGCGTCCTCACCCAGCGCCTTCGTTACGAAATCACATGGGCTCCAAGATCCCTAAGAACTCCCATTTTTGGTCCTCTTTGGAGGTCTTGTAAACTTCGATTTTAGCGCCGCTTCCTAGCCTAAGTTTTTGCTTTAGTTAGCATACGGTCAAATAAATAGGGATCGTTTTCTTGGGGCCTTGCTGTCGTTTCTATGTGTGCCCTTAGATCCACCTCTTCCAAATGGTGGGTGGCGTTTTCGAATGCCACTCCGGGCGCATTAGGGTGGTTCTTTCTGGGTTACTCGGAGCTCACCTGCCTTCTCCGTCAATCCACGTTTGCTGTTCTTGTCAAGTTTGCGGCTTTATTTATTTTGTATATGTTATGAGCTGCTGCATCCCTTTTTTCCTGCAGCACAGCCTCGGTTTTTATCCCCAAATCAGGATGTGCATGAGGAGAGCACATAGGCATATCGAGACAAGACAATGGAGCGGTTCTTGGGCAGTGATGCGAAAACCCACCGACATTTAGGGCACCTATCTCCAGTTCGTCGATCGAGTCGGCAAGAACTTGATCCTTGGGATTAATCATGCTGTATCCCTCCCAGAGGCGGTGCCATTCAAATCTCTAATCAGAAAAAAAGAGTCTCGGCAGCCGTGCCGAGTGTATTGTCAACATAAACTCAGAAAATACATCTTGATCTTTCGGAAAAGTCTTCAAGTTTTATATACTGGTAGAAAATGACACACAATGAAAAATAACAAGGACTGGTAGTACAAAACAAGGATCAGGCCTCTTCCTTGGCCTAGGCAGGCTCATGTTATGAACTCCATTGAACACCTTTGTTGCATATGGCCAGAGTAGGGAGACCCCCCTCCCACGAAACATCAAAGACATATTTGTTCACCATGGTGTGTGCAGCTTGGGCAGAGCCTAGCCAGGTTCATGATATGAACCCCATTGAACACCTTTGTTGCATATGGCCAGAATAGGGAGACCCCCCCCTCCCACGAAACATCAAAGACATATTTGTTCACCATGGTGTGTGCAGCTTGGGCAGAGCCTAGCCAGGCTCATGATATGAACCCCATTGAACACCTTTGTTGCATACTGGCCTGAGTAGGAAGACCCGGCCCCCCCAACACCCACGAAACATCAAAGACATATTTGTTCGCCATGGTGGGTGCAGCTTGGGCAGATTGTACAGAAGACAATCTCTCAACTCATTAGTACGGTGCCTAAAAGGTTTAATACCTTAAAAACTGCATAGTCCACGTCTACTAAATATTATATTAAGTATTTAAATTCATAAAATTATATTATTTTGTTTCTAGAAATTAATTAAAAAATGATAGGGTTTATTTACTTTTCAGTTGTCTGTGTAGTTGAAAGAAAGAAGATCCCAAAGTACGGACATTCTTTTGAAAGTAAGAACATATTGTAAATAACAAAAATCCTATTGAAAACACGTACATCGTATTGAAAGTACGAATATCCTATTGTTATTAACAAAAATCCTATTGAACGTACGAAAATTGTGTTGAAAGTAGGAATATTGTAGTAAAAGTACGAGCATCCTTTTGAAAGTACGAACATCTATTTGAAAGCACAAATATACCTTCGAAAGTACAAGCATCCTTTTGAAAGTACGAACATCTATTTGAAAGCACAAATATACCTTCGAAAGTACAAGCATCCTTTTGAAAGTACGAACATCTATTTGAAAGCACAAATATACCATCGAAAGTACGAACATCCTTTTGAAAGTACGAACATCTATTTGGAAGCACAAATATACCATCGAAAGTAAGAGCATCCTTTTGAAAGTACGAACATCTATTTGAAAGCACAAATATACCATCGAAAATACGGATATCTTTTTGAAAGTACGAACATCTATTTGAAAGCACAAATATGCCATCGAAAGTACGAGCATCCTTTTAAAAGTACGAACATCTATTTGAAAGCACAAATATACCATCGAAAATACGGATATCCTTATGAAAGTACGAACATCTATTTGAGAGAACAAATATACCTTCGAAAGTACGAGCATCCTTTTGAAAGTACGAACATCTATTTGAAAGCACAAATATACCTTCGAAAATACGGATATCCTTTTGAAAGTACGAACATCTATTTGAAAGCACAAATATACCATCGAAAATACGGATATCCTTTTGAAAGTACGAACATCTATTTGAAAGCACAAATATACCATCGAAAGTACGAGCATCCTTGTGAAAGTACGAACATTTATTTGAAAGCACAAATATACCATCGAAAGTACGAGCATCCTTTTGAAAGTACGAACATCTATTTGAAAGCACAAATATACCATCGAAAATACGGATATCCTTTTGAAAGTACGAACATCTATTTGAAAGCACAAATATACCATCGAAAGTAAGAGCATCCTTTTGAAAGTACGAACATCTATTTGAAAGCACAAATATACCATCGAAAATACGGATATCCTTTTGAAAGTACGAACATCTATTTGAAAGCAGAAATATACCATCGAAAGTACGAGCATCCTTTTGAAAGTACGAACATCTATTTGAAAGCACAAATATACCATCGAAAGTACGAGCATCCTTTTGAAAGTACGAACATCTATTTGAAAGCACAAATATACCATCGAAAGTACGAACATCTATTTGAAAGCAAAAATATACCATCGAAAATACGGATATCCTTTTGAAAGTACGAACATCTATTTGAAAGCACAAATATACCATCGAAAATACGGATATCTTTTTGAAATACGAACATCTATTTGAAAGCACAAATATACCATCGAAAGTAAGAGCATCCTTTTGAAAGTACGAACATCTATTTGAAAGCACAAATATACCATCGAAAGTACGAGCATCCTTTTGAAAGTACGAATATCTATTTGAAAGCACAAATATACCATCGATAGGAGGAGCATCCTTTTGAAAGTACGAACATCTATTTGAAAGCACAAATATATTATCGAAAGTACGAGCATCCTTTTGAAAGTACTAACATCTATTTGAAAGCACAAATATACCATCGAAAATACGGATATCCTTTTGAAAGTACGAACATCTATTTGAAAGCACAAATATGCCATCGAAAGTACGAGCATTCTTTTGAAAGTACGAACATCTATTTGAAAGCACAAATATACCATCAAAAGTACGAGCATCCTTTTGAAAGTACGAACATCTATTTGAAAGCACAAATATATCATCAAAAATACGGATATCCTTTTGAAAGTACGAACATCTATTTGAAAGCACAAATATACCATCGAAAGTACGAACATCTATTTGAAAGCACAAATATACCATCGAAAGTACGAACATCTATTTGAAAGCACAAATATACCATCTAAAATACGGATATCCTTTTGAAAGTACGAACATCTATTTGAAAGCACAAATATACCATCGAAAATACGGATATCCTTTTGAAAGTACGAACATCTATTTGAAAGCACAAATATACCTTCGAAAGTACAAGCATCCTTTTGAAAGTACGAACATCTATTTGAAAGCACAAATATACCTTCGAAAATACGGATATCCTTTGAAAGTACGAACATCTATTTGAAAGCACAAATATACCATCGAAAGTACGAGCATCCTTTTGAAAGTACGAACATCTATTTGAAAGCACAAATATACCATCGAAAATACGGATATCCTTTTGAAAGTACGAACATCTATTTGAAAGCACAAATATGCCATCGAAAGTACGAGCATCCTTTTGAAAGTACGAACATCTATTTGAAAGAACAAATATACCATCGAAAGTACGAGCATCCTTTTGAAAGTACGAACATCTATTTGAAAGCACAAATATACCATCGAAAATACGGATATCCTTATGAAAGTACGAACATCTATTTGAGAGAACAAATATACCTTCGAAAGTACGAGTATCCTTTTGAAAGTACGAACATCTATTTAAAAGCACAAATATACCTTCGAAAATACGGATATCCTTTTGAAAGTACGAACATCTATTTGAAAGCACAAATATACCATCGAAAATACGGATATCCTTTTGAAAGTACGAACATCTATTTGAAAGCACAAATATACCATCGAAAGTACGAGCATCCTTGTGAAAGTACGAACATTTATTTGAAAGCACAAATATACCATCGAAAGTACGAGAATCCTTTTGAAAGTACGAACATCTATTTGAAAGCACAAATATACCATCGAAAGTAAGAGCATCCTTTTGAAAGTACGAACATCTATTTGAAAGCACAAATATACCTTCGAAAGTACAAGCATCCTTTTGAAAGTACGAACATCTATTTGAAAGCACAAATATACCATCGAAAGTACGAACATCCTTTTGAAAGTACGAACATCTATTTGGAAGCACAAATATACCATCGAAAGTAAGAGCATCCTTTTGAAAGTACGAACATCTATTTGAAAGCACAAATATACCATCGAAAATACGGATATCCTTTTGAAAGTACGAACATCTATTTGAAAGCACAAATATACAATCGAAAATACGGATATCCTTTTGAAAGTACGAACATCCATTTGAAAGCACAAATATACCATCGAAAGTACGAGCATCATTTTGAA
This sequence comes from Ceratothoa steindachneri, assembly GCA_963969495.1. Classification (NCBI taxonomy): domain Eukaryota; kingdom Metazoa; phylum Arthropoda; class Malacostraca; order Isopoda; family Cymothoidae; genus Ceratothoa; species Ceratothoa steindachneri. The sequence continues at coordinate 52,149,529 of OZ018334.1, forward strand.
AGTACAAACATCTATTTGAAAGCACAAATATACCATCGAAAATACGGATATCCTTTTGAAAGTACGAACATCTATTTGAAAGCACAAATATACCATCGAAAGTACGAGCATCATTTTGAAAGTACAAACATCTATTTGAAAGCAGAAATATACCATCGAAAATACGGATATCCTTTTGAAATTATGACCATCTATTTGAAAGAACGAATATCTCAATGAAATTAAGGACGTCCTTTTGAAACTACGAACCTCCCATCGGAAGTACGGAGATCGTTTTAAAACTACGCACAACATATTGGACATACGAGTTTCTATTGTAAGTACGAATATTTCTTTGAAAGTACGAATTTCCCAGTCTCAAATTGGCTCTCCTGAGAACTCCAATGAAGTTGCCCAGGAAGAAGCTCCCTTAATACCCCAGAATTTCTTAAACAAGGTCAACAGACTTAAGTCGCGTGGTCTCAATTATTCTGACTTATAACCTTATGACCTTCAAAAGTTTCAAAAACTCATTGAAAAGTAAAACGGTAACCACCCAACCGACGGACCGACCTAGTCATTTATCGAGCTGCGTGCGCACGCGACTAAGAATGAAAACCAAAGTTGGTAACTTTATGGGATCTTAGGCGTATGTGGAATGGATATACCTTTATAGATGGAGTAGCTAGAAGAGGAGACTACTTGGGTCACTAAAGGGGAGGGGGGGGGTAACTTTTTTAAATTAATCTGGTGAAGTGAAATTCTGAATGTTATGAACAAGATCCTAGAACTAAATCGTATACAAAAGCAGAGGATCCCTAAAGTAGGGACGAGGGATCAAAGGTCCTCCGAATTAAGAGCCGAGAACGAGTCCCCAACTTTAGAGGGAGTCTTTGAAACGGGGCTCATTCCTTTCTTTCAGACATTACACCCTACATCCATTTTACCCTCTTCCCGCAGCCACTCAATAAATTTCCACATGTGCATTTTGGAGTCTTAGGATATGTGTGGAAACGGACACGAAACGTGGGTGAACGCTGAATTGGGGTTAGGGCTTTTTGTCCTTGTGCATTCACCCATCCACCCTTCACCCTGATCCAGGATGAATGGATGACTACATACGCATCCGGCGACAGCCCGCGCCCGGCCATAATGGCGCACATCCTTCTAAACACACCTGTGTGCGAGTGTGTGTATTTAAGAGAGAGGGGGATTTTTTGGACAAGGGAAAGGAGAGTTTATCAGGATATGAGACAATTCATTTGCCCCTCCCAACGATTATAATTGGCACCGCGATCTGCTGAGAGCGTCCGTATGTGTATAATATATATATATATATATATATATATATATATATATATATATATATATGGAGAATGGAGAGAGACAAAGAGAAAGAGAGGAGTAGATACAGAGGAAGAGGGGAGATAGATGGCGAGAGAAATGATGGGAGAGAAGGAGGAGTGGGATAGGGGAACTAAGATGGCTCCAGCCACCCTTTTGGACCAGGTCTCAGATGGGTCTGAGACCGCACCTCCACTTCAGGGGAAACAAGATGGCTTCACCCACCCTTTTGGCGCGTATGAGTCCTTATCTATAGTTTCCTTTTCTTTTTTATGGGACCTTGAGACAGGATAACGGGGGGAAGGGGACTTCGGCACTTCCCTGAGAGGCACTTCCTAGTTTCTTCCCGAAAGGAAATAGTGTTAAACGGGTGGTCTCTTTACCACCAGATTCCGGTGAAAGGGAAACCTTCCACTAGGTGTCATTGTCTTTAAAACAAAGAGCGGGTAGATGCTTGCTCCGAGACGAACATGGAAGGAAAGGAGCAGTTTTTTTTTGTGTGGGATGGGGTGAATGGAATGGGATTCTGAGTAGAACAGGGTGGTAGGAATAAAGAGTGTAGCAACGATTTTCAGTGAGGTGTATCATGCTTTGGTATTGACGTGTGAGCTCGTGAAATATGTGAGCGAAGTTGACATTTGCAGGGGTGAAACTGGGCGTGGTTGCAGTGCATGCGCCCTGTCATGATAGAAGTGAACCTGAAAGAGAGAGGTTCTGGATGGACTTGGGACGAGTGGTAGATGGAGTTACAAGGAAAGAAAGTACCTTAGGAGACCTTACGGTCCATTCAAAGAGGGTACCTTTGGACTAGCAATCGAGCGGGCACATGGCTGCTCAATTGTTTTGCGTCCCTAAACGGCCACCAAAATAACATGATCCATCCCCAATTCGAAACCATCTGTCACTTGAGAACTTCACGATACTTAATGCGGTAAGAAACATCTCACACCTTTACCTGCTAGAGTCAATTTATATTACAAAACTTCAACCCAGTCTAAATAATAACCCATTATCTGTCCCATTAAATATCGTGACTCATTAAAAAACATGCTAATTTGTTAAATTTCACATTGTTTTTTTTTGGGGGGGTGCAAAAATAAAATCCACTGTCAATTATTTTCCTTCCTATTTTTTTAGAAATTCTCTCGTTGGTTTAGTTTGTTTTTTCTAATGTAATCAATTAGTCTCAAATTTAATATTCATGTTTCACAATTTTATTAAATGTGTTAACTTTTTATGTATACATTTAACTCTGTATTTAGTATTCTTTCTTTAACATTGATGATGGGATTAGTTATAATCCTGAAACGTTTGAAATAAATGTTACGAGGCATCTACGGCTCTGTCCTGGTCATCCTGTATTTCTTTAATGCTATTATAGCCACTGAAGTTGGAACAAAAATTGGTCCGAAACGTTGGATTTCAATAAAGAATGATCTCTATCATTGCCTGTCTTCCTTCTCCTCTTGATATATATATATATATATAAAGCCAATCAAGAGATAGTTTTTTGGCTATCTGAGAGAACGCTTATTTGGAGTGCTACCTTCTCGTGTATGGGAGAAGAGCTCCTTCCGAGGGCTTCGATGAAGACTGTGTTTGCCAAAAATAGCCTTTTAACCGCATAATTAATTGCGTTACTGCCATAATTTTCTTAATACTTGTATATATATATATATATATATATATATATATATATATATATATATATATATATATATATATATATATATATTATGTGTGTGTGTGTGTGTGTGAAAAACAATGTATCGCGTGAGTAAGCAATGAAGATAAAACAAAGCCCACAAGGAAAATAAAATGAAGATTGCAAGTATATGTATGTAGAAAAATCGTCACTTCCCCGTTCTCTCGCAATGGAGTCACGAGGCAATTACCGCAAAGACATCCGGCCCCGGCACCGTAGGGTCAAGCGCGTAACCGCAGCGCCACGCCACTCGTCGCTATAAAAGACCGAAAGGTTGTAAAATGCAAGATCTCCACCCAGGAGAGTGAGATTCAATTTCACGTCAAGTAAGAAATTGGAGACGTGTTTCTCCCAAGCTCGAAGGCTAACGAGGAGTCGATGTAAGACTTGGTGAGAAAACAGTTTGTCATGAGAACCCTCCTGGGCCCGTCCCCCCCCCCTCTTACCAATCCTCTAGTGGGGTGACGAGGTATAAATAAGAAACACTGAGGAAAATCGAGGTAGAATACGTCAGTCTCCAGGTGACGAAGTCCCCGGATTAAGACCCCGGGCTACCCAGACTGGAATGGTAGAATACGTCAGTCTCCAGGTGACGAAGTCCTCGGATTAAGACCCCGGGCTACCTAGACTGAATTGGTAGAATACGTCAGTCTCCAGGTGACGAAGTCCTCGGATTAAGACCCCGGGCTACCTTGACTGGATTGGCAGAATACGTCAGTCCCCAGGTGAGCAAGTCCCCGGGCTACGTAGACTGGATTGGTAGAATACGTCAGTCTCCAGGTGACGAAGTCCTCGGATTAAGACCCTGGGATGCCTTAACTGGATTGGTAGAATACGTCAGTCTCCAGGTGACGAAGTCCTCGGATTAAGACCCCGGGCTACCTAGACTGGATTGGTAGAATACATCAGTCTCCAGGTGATGAAGTCCTCGGATTAAGACCCCGGGCTACCTAGACTGGGTTGGTAGAATACATCAGTCTCCAGGTGACGAAGTCCTCGGATTAAGACCCCGGGCTACCTAGACTGGATTGGTAGAATACGTCAGTCCCCAGGTGACGAAGTCCCCGGATTAAGACCCCGGGCTACGTAGACTGGATTGGTAGAATACGTCAGTCTCCACGTGACGAAGTCCTCGGATTAAGACCCCGGGCTACCTAGACTGGATTGGTAGAATATGTCAGTCCCCAGGTGACGAAGTCCTCGGATTAAGACCCCGGGCTACGTAGACTGGATTGGTAGAATACGTCAGTCTCCACGTGACGAAGTCCTCGGATTAAGACCCCGGGCTACCTAGACTGGATTGGTAGAATACGTTAGTCCCCAGGTGATGAAGTCCCCGGATTAAGACCCCGGGCTACGTAGACTGGATTGGTAGAATGCGTCAGTTTCCAGGTGACGAAGTCCTCGGATTAAGACCACGGGCTACCTAGACTGGATTGGTAGATTACTTGGCTCGCCAGACCAAGAAGTACCCGGCAAGAGAGGCAGGGCTACCTACCTTAAGGGGCTAAGAAGCCGCTCATCCCTGAGCTAGTCCCTGGTTATCAAACCGAACGTTAAGTTAACTTTATTAAGTTCAACTTACTCTAGTCAGAGAGACTCCTCATATCCTGGTGCGTCTTAAACACCAGGGATATTCCTCGCCCTTGAGGAATTAAGAAAATAAGAAGGAAAAGACTCCCCCTCGAGCCCGTTACTCGGTGGCCACACCAAACTCATAAGTTAACTTGGTTGAGGAACCAAGTTCAACTTATTCTCGTCAGAGAAATCCACCTCCTCTATCCTCGCCCTTGAGGAAGGCTGGAACTAAGAAGAAGCTCATCCTCGAGCTAGTTCCCAGTTACCAAACCGACCTTTAAGTTAACTTATTCTCGTCAGAGAAACCCCCCCTCCTCGATCCTCGCCCTTGACATAGACCCTTCCCAAGTACAGTCCTCGCCCATAAGGAATTAAGTAACGAAGGAGAAAAGCTCCCCCTCAAGCTCGTTACTCGGTGGTCACACCGAACTCTAAGTTAACTTGGTTTAAGAACCAAGTTCGACTTACTTTCGCCAGAGAGACCACGCCTTCTTTGGTGCCGCCTAAAGCACCGTGATTGTTCTCACCCTTGAAGAACACCCCCGGAATACCGTGTGGAACCCCATCTAGTTCCCTCGCCAAAAGTACCTCGTGATCTCGACCACCTCCATCTGGCCGGTCGGCACGCGTCGTGGAGGCAATACCATTCCTGAGGTATTTAAACCCCAGTAGAGTCAATAAGCCTAAATCTTGTATATTGAAGTGCGTAGCGAATTTAACCAATTTTAGAGGGGCAAGCTAATTAAAGTAATTATTGTGTATTATAATATTCGGAGTATTTCTGTGGTTAATGGTTAATTTTTGTGTATTAAATTGTTAAAGTTAAAATATAAGTTTATTTTGGGAATTATTGTGTGTTTCTCTATATCCTTACGTGTTTGAGAAGGCTCTTTTTAAAACAACAATATTAGCACTCTTAGAACAAAAAGGGGGGCATTCTACGACAATGTATATTTTTGTATATGTGTATATGTATGTATATTTACATATGCACGTTTACTTCTATGTAATATTATACATTTTGTTAGATGTGTACTTATCTACCTCTCCACTTTTGCTCCTAACCTCCCATTTAATCTTCCTTTGTGATCCTATCTTCCTCCCTAATTGTTTTGGGGGTTATTTTCAATCCTCTGAGCAAATTGTGATATTTAAATTTACCTGGGAATAATGAGCGTTTTTTTGGTATTTATGTCTTTTTTTTTTGTCCCTTTTCGCTCGTCTTAATTTTTCTATAAGCCGTTATTGCATTCCACCTTTGGTTTAATTGTTTATTTTGAGCGTTCTCTCTCCTCTTTCCTTGTTTATATATCACATTTTTCTGTTGTTTTCGTCATTCCTTGACAATGAACTTGAAATAAAGTTCGAAAGTACTTAGAATCTTCATTTTATTTTCCTTGTGGGACTTGTTGCATATATATATATATATATATGAAAAGAAACTCACAACTTGCACGTGAGTCAAAATTATGATAAATAACACCCACAAGAAAAATGGAAAAACGATTCCGAGCGCTTTCGTCTTTATTCTAAAAGACCTCTTCATAGGTCAAGACAGACAATGTCTTAAATAGTAAGGAGGGGGAGGAGGGGGGGAAACGGCTACCTGCATTAAAACCCTAACTGGGGGTACAAATTCTTTAAACATTTTAATTTGTGATTTAATATAATTAGATATGCTGGGATCTAGGCTAAACAATCCAGGGCTAATATTAAAATTAGGCAAAGTATTAATAGAGATACACTCCAAAATATTTCTTGAAATGTAGTTTGTACATTTAATAACAGGTTTTAGCTGTTGGAATGCTTGACAGTCTCTGCATTGGTTCCAATCGAAAGACAATCTTTGGTGCGATGATTTAGATTCAGCTCGCGGGTAGAGAGAGGGCTGACAGATTTCTTGGGTATTTTAACTGGACCAGACTGATCTGAAATTAGTTGCTATGCAAACAATTGTGGTTCTCTCTTCAAGAAACCTAATCTTTTAGATAATTTTTGGACACTTAAATTTTTCTTGTAGATTGTTTATCTGTTTATAACTTTCATTTAATTCGTCCAAATTTGTATAACCATTAGCCATAAGTACTTTATACTGGTATTTTCTTGATCACCAATTTTGGAAAGCTTGGATTTTCTCTAGCAAAATTCTTGATAGATGTGATAGAAATACAGGGGTTCTGCTCTTTGGACGATACTTTAGAAGGGCGCTATGGTGAGCTATGGACTATGGGTAGTGCCAACCATAGTGTAAGTTGGTGGAGTGCCAAGAAATCAATTGACTTTGCTAATCTTTGACACCCGTTATTCACGTCAAAGAATTACCACAACATAAATCACCACACTTTGACTCAAGATCCTTACAGTCACATCAATGGAGTACAACAATCCGCCTTCATACGCCTACCTCTACAAATTAAAATATTTCTCCTTAACAATAATATACAGGGTGGTCTGAAAGTCTTGTCTGCCCGTACCGAAAAGTAATAAGAACAATATATCAAACACGTAGTGGTTTAAGTGTATTCAATTTCTTGCAGTGAAGTCATGTCGCACACCCTCCATACCAGAATGCATACGATCATGTGCCCATACACTTGCAATCAGCCCCTCTTCCACATTGTAGGAGCTCGTGTCAGCCATCTGAAATAGAAAATTAAAACAATATTTACAGGGGATGACAAGAATTTCGGTGCAACCTGTACTTTCTTCAGAAGATGCATCCTTTTTATTATTATTTTCGCTTCTGTGAGTGGTTGTCTCTACATAAGAGCCTTCTGTCTTTTACACTCACTGCCATTCACAATCACTCTTTGTGTACTCCTATTATCAGATTCTGTCAGTTTTTTTCTCTCGTACACAAAGCAATTTCCTATGATGCTGTTGCCGGTTTTCCTCCTCTCTAAACATTAATGAAGGAGGGGGGAATTTACAAACACTCCAATAAGCTACACGCTATGTAAACATCTTGTAGCATCCAGTACGCAGTACCAAACACCACGGCTTCCACTCCATAATTTTAAATAAACCAAGGCAGCACAGGAAATAAAACATTTCTACAAAAAAACTAGAAATTTTATTTTACATAAAATAATATAAATATACTTACACAAGTTGAAATAAAGATCAAAACTTCAGATATTCCGAATTTACTTCTGCAGAGCAAACATTTACTTCAAGAAGATTTTTCTGATGTTTGAGAGGTTTTTCATAACGCTGGTGACAAGCGCCTTCCACTACATCTCTCACCAATTCTAGTTTAGGTGTCGACGTGTAACAGTTTTGCTGACCCCTCGACAGTGCTTGTTTTTCCAACAGCCTTTCCTTTACAGTATCTGTTTTTAGCGAGTTTGGTTGTTTTGTCTTGATATGATTAACAAGTGAGAATATTCTTTCAACACATGCTAAAGAATGTAGTAAAACAGTAAGGTGAGTCATGAAATCAGAAAGAATTCCGAACTTTGAATTGTTTAAGCCATCTTTGATGTTACGCAGAGAATGCCAGAAATCAGGAATAGATTTATAGAACAATGACACATCTTTGAACTGTCGAAATAGGATCCATTCATCATCTAGTTGATCTTCGGGAACAAGGTGGTGAAAATGCACTGCTACGTTCATTTTTGAACTAGGAGATTTTGTCATATCTTTTGCTGCAGCGGGATCTAAAACTCCTAAACTGGCAACAATTCCTTCTTCCTCTAGTGGAAATGTTTTTTTTAATTTGCATGCATAGGGAAACCAAGAAATTTAAACAATCAGTCCTAACCTTTCTTTCATCACTTTCTCCAATTGGCGGCAAAGACAATAGCCTCTTACAACGTCCGCCCAAATATAAATCGTTCAATTGTTTATGTAACTGTTTGCCACATGGGTCAATTTCAGATATTCTTGCGGAATTAATGACTTATTCCTTAATGAAACAATTTATAATGTTTTTGTATTCAGAATACACCATTGAATGGAGCACATCATGGAATCTGAAGTGTTCAGGTTGAAATTCAATATAGTTTAAAAGGAGAAGAGAGTGTTTTGTTCCCCTATTTTTCGTAGTTTCGTAAAGAGCATTTGCCCCATCAATCTTGTCAACCTTAGACTCAGATTGAAAATAAAGCAGTAATGCATCCCATTGCTCAAGCACAAGTTTTATTACATTTCCGCGAGATAACCAACGAGTCTGAGCTAGCTTAGGTATTTTGTGATTTTCTGTCTTTGTAACATCTTGCATAGCAGTAAAATCTGCAATTCGCTTGCTGCTGCGTGAAAAATAAGAAGAAATATCCTTTATGAAAGTTTCAAGATAGGACGGTAACACCTTGACTGCATAACTAACACACAATGCGAAAGAATGACACACGCAACCCATTATAAAAAGTGATGGAATATGTTTTTATAATAATGTTTGAAATCCGTTCTTATCATGGTTAAACAATTATCGCTACCAAAACCTTTAATATTACACATGGTGATTCCTTTGTCACTAAGAGTTTTTTTAACAGTCTCGTATAATCCTTTAGCCGTTCCATCTTCAACAGAAACACTGTCAAGTAAAGTATCAATTGCATCACCCCTTTGAACGTCAAAATATCTAATAACGATAGCTAATACCTGAGATACTGATATGTCAGTACTTTCATAGATGAAAATTTGATTTTTTTACATATATCAGCAATTTCCATTTTTTCATGGTAAGCAATTCCTTTCTGGATAAGATAAAAAGCTTTTGTTGTTCTCATAGTTAGTGCTTTTGCAATATTGCTGTCGTGAAAGGCTTGGGAGATATGATTGAGTTAAAATCTGTTCTGGGCTGGATAAGTTGGATTTTAACAAGTTATTTGAGTTGAAAGGTAATATGACTAGGGGTCACCACTTAGAAAATAAAAAAACATAGTTGTAGGTTAGATGTTGAAAATATTTTTTCACCAATAGAGTGGTAGATTACTGGAATAGTTTGCCACCTGAGACAGTAGACAGTCCAAACTTGAATGTTTTCAAACGTAGATTAGATGATTTATTAGGGAGGGAGGGTTAACTTCTTGGGGTGGGGGTTGTACTGGACTCATTCCTGTAGATGCCGTTTTTTATTATTTTATATTATGGGTGATTTAGATTTTGACGAGCTTTATTGATGATGCGTTTTGTTTTTGACACATTCTTGTAGATGGTTCAAATTGTATATTGTCGATGCATGATCTGACACAATACTATGTATGCATTTTGTGGGCGGGTTTTTACAGATGCGGATGAGCTTTGATAGGCCCTTGTAGCTTTTGTCATCCGTGAAATTATGTTATGCTATGTTATGATCTGTCTGACCAAATGGCATTTGATGTCGGGCAATGAAAGCGGATATCATTAATTCTGCCTTCGCTACCTTTTCGTTTTCTGAAGGCTTCTGTTTTTTTAAAAAATTTATCTAACTTTGTTGCTGACTTCGCAGTTTTCAGGTTGTTCTCATGTTTAGACGTTTTACTGTGCGATAATAATATCCATTTATTAGCATTTCTTATTTTTGTATTACAGCACATGCAGTTACTACATCCCTTTTTAGTCGGATATTCTTTTAGCCACTCTCAGATTTTCATCTTTTAACCATTCTTCTTTAAAAGATTGTTTATACCGCTTTTTAGACAGTTTTTTAGGAGGGTTTGCCATTTTGTTATAGGTATTTCTAAAATGTGAAGAAAAACTAAATATATATCACATAAATAACAAAAATGCACGGTTATGAATGCACAACCACAACTTGACAAAAACGAAATTCATCAGGGCACTGCCATTGTCAACATTGAACTGAGGTTTTGTGAGTGTGCCGATTCTCCAACGCCCGCCCCTTTGTATTAACTTGTTCATTACTTGTTTGATGCGGCTGACACCAATTGAACACGTTCTGTTTCATGCGCATTTACGTCCAATGTAAAAGTATAAATTTATATTAATCGGATATAATTTATCTCAATTATTGATAAATTGTTGAATATTTTCCGAATAAAACCCAGGTTTTACGAGATTTTTCAAAATTAAACCTAAAAAACCCAAATCTGGGTGGAAAACCCCAGCAGTGGAAGTCCTGCCAAACACCACACTAAAGAAATTAGTCTCATCTTTGGGATCCCTTCCACACATTTTAATTTCAATACCAATTCACCTTGCGAGTCGTTAACAGAGTGACTTTAAGTGCCTAATCTTAAATTAATTATTTATTTTTTTCATTCGATTTTAAAATTTACGTAATAGGAATAATTATTAGAATATCTAAATTATTTTAGGTTTATTGAAAAGTCACCATTAATAAAATAATAAAAAAAACAACATTCCTTCGCTTAATCCAAAATCGCACTCTGGCCCTGTTCTTGTAGGCTTCATTTTCCTTCCCTGGAACTTTGCTATTTGATTAAAAGGATAAAATAATGACGAATATGGGTTAAATGAATGATGTGTAATTATAATCTATTTCGTAATTATAATTATGTGTAATTATAACCTATTTCGTAATATTTGGGGGTGAAAAATAAATGTTTGACTCTTTTTCACTTCCAGAAATTCTTTTTCCAAAGAACAACTTTCAACTAATGTAACTCCGCGACAAAGTGGTCTGAAATGAAAGGAGATGGTCGCTAAGGGTATTGCAACAAGGAGCACCATCTCTAAGGTCATTAATGACTTTAAAAAGACTGCTTAGACTCCTATGAAGAAGTCTTTTGAAAATATAAAGAATGGACTGTTGAAAAATGGGTCCACGTGATATTCTTTGATGAAGCTCCCTTCCCTTTGTTTGGAGCTTCTGGAAAATCCCTCGTTGTCTATGTCTCTCAATATCCCGTGTCCCTCTCTCTAGCTCCCTGGTCTAGTATGATATGGCCAACAGCTTTAAAAAAAGAATTTGTAATATAGGAAAAATAATGACCTACTATAACTAATTATAAATAAATAGAAGCCATGCACCCAGAGTTGGCAACTCTTCCCAATCGCAACGATTCTCTAGTTTAGAGAGCACTAAAGTTGCACATACACCACAATGATTTTCATACCCATATCTTTAAATATTTACGTGAGATAAAAATAACCTTCGCCACAATGACCCTAACTCACAATACTTGATAAGGTTTCGTCATTAATTTTTGCACAATTGTATTGGAAAAATAGTGGATAAGTCATTTCCACCGACTTTGCTGTCACCGAATTTACCTACAATATTTAGGAATGCCCGTGTCAAATACAGAGAATGGGAAGATGGGGAGGGGAGGACATAGGCAGAAACTAAAATGATTAGTCGTGACCAGTTTCGGAATGTACAGAAAATGGTCTAAAAATTTCTACAGAAGCAAAGAGTAAATATGAGTTTTTGCTCCCAATGCATACTGTTCAATTATATAACTAATCATCATGTCATCATCATCACTAACTGTATAATTTAAGAAGGGGATTTTTTTGAGTATGTGAATAATAATTTCATCTTAGTTTGGTTATGACTTATGGTTTTTTTATCAAAGTTATTTCTAATAATTATTTTATAATATGAAAAAACAAAATCGTGAAGTTCAGAAATAAATATAAGTATCGAAATTTTGTGAATTTTTTAAAACCCAAAGAATTACAAATGGTGAAGTTCAGAAAATTTATTTTTATATATCTTCTTCTATAACTCTAAACTTTAGCAACGTGATATTTTGAAAGACGGGAAATTTAGTTTAGAGTTCCTTTTTATTAAAATTATTATAATTGGCGGAAGTTCAGAAAATTTACAAAAATTTAACCATGGTTGCTTTTTTTTTAGATTTTAAATTATAATCTTAGGGGCGAAGCCATTGCCTGGTTTAACTATAATAAATGATATCAATGTTTGCACTCTATATACATGTTTATATGTAATCTTTACCATTTTGGTGAAAGATAAATTATGGCTTCGGGTACCTTATGCTTATTCGTTTCAGAAAACTTAAACAGTCGGTGTAGAACAAAGTTGCCACCAGGTTGCCCCCCCCCCCAAAAAAAAATGACCTTCGCATAGCGGCATATTTAAGAATCCGAAATTAAATGTGATCTTGAGGTCTAAAGTGATTGAACTTTTAGCGGAAAATTATGATTGATTAAATAGTCAAGAATATACTAGAATGTCCTTAAATATTTAGCAAGTTATAACGTTTGGAACTTAGTTAGACAGGCATTCATTGTCTTCTCCAGATGCAACAAGTTTTGCCACCATGGCGAAAACGAAGGAGCTCTCAAATGGATAAATTGTTAATCTTTACAATGGGGAGCTGAATTACCGAGATGTATCGAAGAGGCTAAATAATCCCTTCGTATCTCTTCTCTTATTATGGCGCAATTTCGTCTCCTGAACGGCCATAAAAATAACCCTCGCTACTCACTGCTCACTCGAGTGAGTAACTCCCCAGATAGATTTCTGAACTGCCTTTCTCATGCGCGAGAATCGAGGGATGGAATTATTTTCATGTTATATTTATTTGGATGGTTTGGTGGGGCGAATAGAAGGAAAATAAAATAAAAAGTTAAGGAAAATAAAAAAAAGTAAAATCTAAACATTATTTAGTAAATAAAAGTTAAGGAAAGTAAAATAAGTATAAAAACTAACCATTATTGAATTTATAAAACTTTACAATGTCTTTGGAAATTTGAGCAACCAAGTCTTTTCCTTTATTTCGTCGCCTCCATAAAAACTCGCACCTATAGGTGTCGATCAGAGAAAGAGCGATTCCACATTCTATTTTATTCATCATTTTCGCCTTGGCCCAAAGCGACTTTATTTGGTTTGTGTGGTCACTTACTTCTGGATCTTTAAAGTTCTTGGTGTGGTTAACAGTCACATGTTTATACCGCATCTCTGGCAAGGATTCAATTATATTGTATGCCCTCCACTTATCAGAAATAATAGTCGTGCCAGGCAATACACATTCTTTAATTATAGATAATAATGTTTCTGCCGATCTGTCAGGAACTGCATACATGAAACCATCGCGCGTTTCCCTGCAAATCCCCTCGATAACCCACTGCACTGGCAAAACCCTCCCGACATTATTCTTTCTTCGTCAGAACAAGGATTCATCTATTTCTACTCTCAATCCATTTTCACTCATCTTTATAGGATTTGGGATTAACGAATTTTCGCACACTTCACGAAAATAGTTCTTTCAGTCCGTAATAGCATAGCATGACATTTTTAGTTGTTCTCTACAAAAAAAAACCCAGTAGTTGTTAGGTTGTTGGACCAAGCATGAACGAAAACGATAATTGTTTCAATGAGTATTTTTCACCCTTCTAACCAGCTATCACTTCTCAATCCGGATTTGCTTTTACACACTTGTTTGTGATAGCGCCATAAAGGTGGATAATGGAACAACGAAAGTTTCATGCTGTGTCCATTTTTGCAAATTCTCTGCTGATGTATAATACCTATTTCTTGCAAATACTTCACTACTTCTTCGATATTTTGCACCTCCCTAGAGGGAAAACAATGCTTATGCTTCCAAACAAACCAAAGGATATCGTAAAACTAAAAATGTCATAGCTTACTCACTCGAGTAACCCGCCGCTCAGCAATCTGGCTGAAGAGACGAAATTGCGCCATAATAAGAGAAAATATCCTTCCCTTCAATAATATTTGTTCTCTTATTTTGAAGTAGAAAAAGACTGGTACTATCTACACAATCTTTCTAGAACTGTCACCTCCCCGAAAATCTCAGCCAGACCTTTGAGAAAGATTATTAGAATAGTTAATGCCAACTCTATGACAACACGTAAGGTCATCTAAAGAGACCTTCTTGCTGCATAGACTTCAGTATCAAAACCAATAATCAGTAAGGAACTGCACCGCAATAATCTGAAATCTCAACAACCAAGAAGAACCTCCCTACTCAATAAACAAGGTCTGCTGACCAAAGTCGCGTGCGCTCATTTATTCTGATTTATGACCTTACGATCTTCAAAACTTTCAATAATTCCCGGACTAACCTTGAGAGGACCTTGGCAATAATCATTCGGAAGGGAATGTAAAACAACATAAGGGTTTCAAATTTCATTAGAATCAGGCGAATAGTTATGATGTTACTGCCAAATAATTCCCCGACGAATCTTGGGAGGACTTTGGCAATTATACCATTCGAAAGAGAATGTAAAAAAACATAAGGCTTTCAAATTTCGTTAGAATCGGCCAAATAGTTACAATGTTATTAGACAAACAACAAAAAAAGCAAAAACGGGGACCAACCGACCTACCGACATAGTGAAATATAGATGTTCACGCGACTAAAAACACAGAGATGCTCACCTAAAGTTTGCCCCAAATCATTTCGAAAAGACTAACGAATTCAGGAGTCGTGTATTATGGTCAGATGAACCAAAATTGAATATTATGGAAAGAATTCAGGTCGTCGTGTATGGAGAAAGATTGAAATGATTCAAAGAACATCTCTACCGTAAAATTCGGTGGCGAAGCAGCATTGTATGGAAGTGATTTTAGGCTAATGATACGGGAGCACTTCATGTGAATGATGGTACAAAGAATGGAGTTCATTATCGTAGAATTATGCAAGAAAATTCGCTAAGCGCTGCCCAACAGTTATAACTTGGAGATGACTGGTGCTTCCAACAAGATAATGACCCAAAACACACTGACAAACTAACTCGGGATTAGTTTGTTCAGAATAACGCGGTGCAGTGAACTATTCACCCGCCGAATTTAAACACCATTGAAATTTTATGGCAGAACAAAAAAATCAGATTCATTTACGGGACCTTAAAAACATATGCGAGTTGAAGGTCATCAGCAAAGAAGAGCGGGCGAAAATACCGACACAAACATGCAAAACACTTGCCGCAAACTAAAAAAAACGTCTACATGTAGTTATTGCTAACAATGGTTATGGAAATAAATACCGAGTTGGAATAATACACCTCTGTACGAATACTTAATTCCCTATCTAATTTGAATAATTTAAATTTATGTGTATTGGTTTGTCCAGAATGATCGTTAATTTTTTTATTAGCAAAAAATGAAAGAATAGAAACCCAAAGCCATGTATTTAATCAATAACATATTTGCCACTTTGATAAGTTACCATTAGCCATCTTCTAGTTAGATCGAATATACATGAACGATTATATTTTTCTCTCTCTTTAATTGCTGTAGGAAATTCTTGTTTGAATTTCTCTTAACTTCATGTCGATTGTGTTATATAGATTTATTCGCGTTCGCTTTGAATTTGTTTGTTTATCTTATTTAGATATTTTTTCAAAATTTAATTATCATTAGATGCGGGTCACTGAGAAAGGTCATTTCAATTTCAAAATCATAATTTTGAATGTTTTGACAATTGGCCTCTATCCTTATTGAAAGGTCCCAAAGGGCATTCTTTGATTTATCAATTTTTCTTTATTTGATAAAATTCTGTTCTTTGGGTAGTATACAGACTGAAGCTAACAAGATTTCATTATCTACCATTTGAGCTTCCCTTTTCTTCATTGATCGCACAGGCTCGTCTGTAATTAATCCTTGTCTTTGGGATAGCTTAAATAATAAATTTTTTCCACTCCCATAGAAACATCCCTACTGTTGATTCTTCACCTAGCAACTTTTTTATCACCGCATATGTATAAGAAAGGAGAGTTTCCAATTGCAAGACATGATTCCATAGGTTTTCGCTAGTGGAACACTAGGGTTAGTTATATGATCCCTAAAAGTTCTTAGTTTGATTAACATGAAGTATGTACTAGCCCCGCGTGTCACTTAATCCATGATCGCTCGTTTTCCTGCTCGCCTTTGAAATGTTGCAGCAATTTTAGTGGAATTTGCTGATATAGCCATCTCTTATAACTTGTTTTAATGTGTTACTCAGCGCATGTGTTCGATTAGGTAAAGTTTTGATGCCTCTTCAACGACATCATCTAAAGAATTAACTGCACGCTCTATTCCTACTATTTCAGAGTCTCTAGCAACCACTTCATTTTTGGAATGATATCTTCAACTTCTTTAAGTTCATCCATCTTTTAAATCGTCTTAAGCCTACTTGATGCATTGCCATTAATTAACAAGGCAGAGAATCTGCTTTCTTTAATTCAAATTCTTTTTTATTAACTTTTGTCATTCACTGCCAATGGTTTAGTTATTATTTCACAATTATCATTAACAAATCTTGCATTGCTGGCCAAATAATTGACTGTGTCGAGTAGCCACATCCATTTAAAAAAAAATAAACCATCTCTTAAGCATTTATCTTAACTCTTGTTTTTTTTTACCAATGGCCTCATCAACTATGAACTTTCTGATGCTTTTTCTTACTAAAGAAATTACAAGTTTTTTAGTAATTTCTTAATTACACCCCAGAAATGCTGTTTATGACAGCAACTGCTATAATGAGATGTTTCTTACAATTTTCTGCAGAAATCGTTGGGGTGATTTTATCTGTAGTGATCAATTTTTTTGGATGATGTTTGTGTTTTAGTAGAAATTCCTTTTGCTGAAGCTGAAGTTCTTGCACTCGATACCACTGCTTTTCGTCAACATGATTTATCTTTTGCAATCACACTATCTAAGATTTTAAAACGCAAACGCTGTAAAAATCGCTTTAAATTTAAAACTCTTATTAGGGCATTATTATCTAAACTACTGAAAGCATTTTTCTTTTCTTTTTTTCACAGCTATTTTCCTCATCATGGGTGAGATTATCGTCACATACACATAGACAAAGTGTTTTATATCTATAGTTAAATTGAAATAATCAAAAACACAAGATTGCAATGGAATTTTTATTTAGACATCCTCATAAGGCTCTTGAAAATTAAAAATTGAGTAACCTAAAATAGAATTTCTGAAAAGAAAATCAGGAATAATTAATTATAACGTTGTAAAGTAACTATAGTAGATAATTCAAAATAGAACATTAAAATTGAGGTACATACTGATAGGAAGAGTCGGAGGCGGTCCATTTTGACCGACTCCGATTCCTCGTGCAATGAATTCACCTCTAACTCCTGGACTCCGACTCCACCTTCCTGAGTGTAAATGACATAGAACGGAAAATAACAAGGAATTGTAAAGCCTACCATATTAATTCTAAATGTTAGGACGGAAGATAAAAAGGAATTATAAAGCCTACCATGTTAATTCTAAATGTTAGGACGGAAGATAACAAGGAATTATAAAGCCTACCATGTTAATTCTAAATGTTAGGACATAAGATGTCAAAGGAACTATAAAGCCTACCATGTTAATTCTAAATGTTAGGACGGAAGATAACAAGGAATTATAAAGCCTACCATGTTAATTCTAAATGTTAGGACAGAATATGACAAGGAATTATAAAGCCTACCATGTTAATTCTAAATGTTAGGATGGAAATGAAAAGGAATTATAAAGCCTACCATGTTAATTCTAAATGTTAGGACGGAAGATAACAAAGAATTATAAAGCCTACCATGTTAATTCTAAATGTTAGGACAGAATATGACAAGGAATTATAAAGCCTACCATGTTAATTCTAAATGTTAAGACGGAAAATGACAAGGAATTGTAAAGCCTACCACATTAATTCTAAATGTTAATAATTTGAGATGTAAAATATCGTCCAACAATTTGCATATATTTAATAAAATAAAGAGAAAATTAACGAAGGTATCTTCCCAAAATATAGTTTTTGAGAAGAATGTTGAGAAGTTAAGGAACTCGAAATGGAACCCATTTTAGGGTCATGTCACAAGGTTAATCCTCATTCATGGGGACCGAATAGTACCTTACACTTTCAATAGTCTCCCACCTTGCTCCTAATAATAGAGATTTCCTCGCATAGGCCTACCGAAGACAAAATTACATACAAGACGTGGGGTAACAATCCTAAAATAGGAATTTCTCCCCCTTTGTGTTCAGATTGAGAACAATGTACACAATTAGCGCACAATATACAGGAAAATACAAGCTTACAGGAAGGGGCCAAAGATTTCTTTTAAATTCTAAGCTGCATGGGAATGTATGTGCAAGCCAATACTCTGGTATTTGTATTGTTCTGTCACTAATTCATATTAGCTGGCAGGTTCTTATAATATTGGACAAGTGTGCACATACACTTTAACGATGGTGCAATATGATGGGTCGTTACAGTATTTGACAGCAATAGTTTAGTTTCATCGTGGTTCCGTCCAACTACTAACTACCCTCAGAGTTAATTTCTCTGATAGACGAAACCATTGATTCTACCTCTCTAAGTTCTCCCACATACGCGGGTGTATGTTCATACGAACATACATATTGTACATCTCGCTTTGGGTGTATTTTACTCCGTGTGCTTAGTAAGGTGTGTATCTTTATTATGAATGTTTACTCAGCTACATAATACACAAGCCCGGACATTAAAAAATACAGTGACACCCAAAACCGACAATTTGAAAACTTCTAATTTGAGCTAACGACTGTGAACATCCCAAGATGCAACCCCAAATGTCAATGTGCACGAAAAGCCGGAATAGATAGGCCCACGGAGGCAGAAGCGTCCATTTTCCAAGAAAATATTAGCGGAAAGACAATGGACAAAATTAATATGTACTACAAAGTTGAAAGCTACTAGCATAGGTATCAGACGTTGCCCAGGATATAAAGACCTGTCGCAAATAAATACATATAAATCTTTGTAATTCATATATTCTGGCATAAAATATCTTTACTTGATGATTATTATTATTTGGGGGTGAAGGCAGATTTAGGAGAGTAGCGGTCTAGCCCTATAATATAATATATTTACAATGAGTAAACGTTTTAGCTCCTAGCCAGGCAGTTTACGCGCGCGCGTGAATGAGCGTTAGTTGGGAGCGAACAACGTTGTGGCTGCAGGAACTAATCGGGTTAAAAATTTTAATGCTGGGGCAAAAAATGTTTAGGTTGGCTCAAAAATGTTAGGGCAATTTTTTTTTATGCTGGTACAATTTGGGGGGGGCTGGGAAAAAGATATTCCTCCTGGGGCGGGTCAAAAAATTTTAGGAGGTCTATCTGGTGACTCTCACCATAGAAATAAGTCACCGTAATTCAATTTAGCCTATTGTTAGGTTAATTCAAAAAGCGAACAAAAATCAAACATCATAAACAGTGAAGAAAGAAAAGACAACAATAAAAACAAAACAAAAAAACACTACAGGAGGAAAAAGAGGCACGAGACATGATCTGGCGTCGGGAGTAGGGTGAGGGTGGATGCCAGCCTACACCCAGAACCGGAGCATGCGCCCAACACCAGAGTCAAATCAAACGAACTCGTCCAGAATATAAGGGACAAAGAGTAGCGCCCCCGATTGTTCCGCTACTGGGACAGACAACGTGCGCCAAGATTTCCCAGAGTAGGACATTCAACAAGACTGTGCCGAACAGTCCGGGGGACAACGCAGTGGTCAGAGTATGGTGCAGGGGAGCGCTCCATCAAATGGTGGTGCACCCTGCGAAGGTGCACAATTTGAGGACGACTATAAGTGAACTATCGTGGACCTGCGCAAGTAAGGTAGGTCCATGGGAACAGTCGCGGTGCGATAGCACCAAACATTAAGTTCCCATAGGCCGTCTCCCATCTTCTGTGCCAAGTAACCCAGAAGGATGACCTGATTCATACCGAGTATTAAGTGCGAGGAAGACCGAGACGCTGGTCTGGTCGCTCAGTCCTCGCGAAGTGTTTGGTCCTCTTCTCGCTCATCGGAAAGCCCTACCTGTCCAGAAACCCAACAAAAGATAAGCTCGACATCTGCTCGGCTCGTGGGAACGGTGTCATCACGGATACCTCGAACCAGATGGTGCTGAGATGCTCCGAGAGCATTCAGGGCGCTTTGTGAGTCACTAAAGATCACAATCTTATCACAAGTTATCATTTCCCTTTACCAAGCGATATATTGTAACCAACTCGGCTGTAAAGAAGGACGCAGCGCTCGGTAGAGCCCCGCCGAGTTCAAACATAAGGGATACGGTGTGGAAGACCCTTTTCCCTCGTGGGACTTGGAGCCATCCCTATACACTGACACGGATCCAGCGTGACACGAAGTGTGCTCCCGAAATGCCGAACGCAATACTCCCGACGTTGTAGAAGCTTTGGAAGCAGAGGTGTGGAGACAAATGAATGCTGGTTTGGGAAAGGAGGAGGGTGCAGGCAGGCCTCCAAAAACAGCTCGGTCGAAAGAGCACAGGCGATAGAAATTACGAACTGTTAGTTTTTACGCCTTTGATTGAAAACCCGAGACAACATGATGGTTTATTTAATAATAAATTGTGAAAATGCTTAACATAAAAAAGTAAAATATTCGGTTAACTTTTGGATGGAAAAAATCATTTTGTCTCTTCAGGGCTTTTTCAAAGCCATTTTTAAGTCCGGATTTAAATTCATTATTTTAGATTAATTGGTTAAATGAAGAGAAAAAAAATGGAGGTTCAAAAAGAATGGGAGATTTTGTTTGAGGTTTGAATTAGTTTGAGTTGCGTTTGAAATAGAAATTGAACTTGGCTTACGTCAGACGGGGAATGCCTTAGTAATATCTTAACGTTACAGCTCCTAGTGAAGGTCCGAAACGTCCGGCCAATAAATGATTAGTGCAATCACCTGGGTCTTCATATTCCTACTGTATATATATATATATATATATATATATATATATATATATATATATATATATATATATATATATATATATATATATATAGAAAATCACATGACATGTGATATACAATAGATGTATTTAAAAGCCCAAAGAAATGAAAACTGGTATCACAACGCGGAAAAACGCTAAGGAAAAAATTACGTGACCATTGAAAGCTTCAGAAAAAAAATGAGAGATATAGAAACAAAGAAAATAGGGAAAACTATTTTTAACCGTTATATGAAAATGAATAAAGGCGTTGGATTCGATCCTGTGTCATCAAGCCCTCATCACTATTACGAGGGGTGGTCAATCAGTTTTGCAATTCGGATATAAGGAAACGAGATATGAGGAAAAGTGTTTCATTATTTTTCAATATAACTACCGTCGACTTCAATGCACTTGCGCCACTTGTCCCTGAGGCTTCAAAACATCTTCATCGTCCCCAAACCGGCGTCCACGCAGTACAGCCTTGAGCTAGCGGAATAAAAAGTAGTCGCTAGGGACTAGATCTGGACTGTAGGGAAGATGGTTGAGCTCCTGGAATCCGCACTCGCGGAGGGCAGCTTGTGCAACTCTGTCCTTGTGAACTTTGACGACGTTGAAATGGATTATGGGGCGTGAGGTTTCGTGAGGTTTCTATGGACCCAACGTGCAGAGACCTTGGTCATGGCCAAATTGTCGTGGATGATGTTGATAACACTTCCATGTGATATTCCAAGTTCTCGCTCGATTTCTTCGACCTTCACCCGTCGATTTTCAAAGATCACCCTCTCGACACGGGCCACATTGTCCTCGTTGGTCACGTCTGACTGGCGTCCTGGACGGAGGTCATCTTCAAGGGACTCACGACCATGGTGGAACTCCCTATTCCAGCGAGCAATGGTTGCATAGCAACCATGCGTTCATGGATCTCTTTTGCATTCTTGCCTTCCTTGGTCAAAAATTTGATCACTGCGCGGTGCTCAACCTTCTCCATTGTTGAAAAATTTGTGACTGACGATCTGCGATCAGCTACTGCTTCTTAAATAGACGAGGCAGGAGCGTGCGGCTGCAGGTCCTGACTTGTCATAACTTGTCCTAACACCCCCACAAACAGCCATCCCCCTTCCTCTGTTTTGCCCTACCGATTCGCAAAAATTATTGACCGCCCCTTGTATGACCACGGCGCTCATCAGCTGAGCTACCATCCTCAACTCTCCAAAAGAAGCCTTTTGAATAACGAAGTGTAGGGTTTTTTTATCTAGTGAGAGACAAGACAAGTGTTTTTCTAGTAGGAGAAGACACGGAGACGTATTTAAAGGCGGTTAGGTAAGGGTAATAGTAAGAATTCCTTAATACACTAGAAAAGTCTCCTGGAATTTCTTATCCCTCTTCAGGAGCGAATCCTATGCGATTGGGCAACCATCCATTTATCTAAAAAGAGAAATTTCAGGAAGCCTTTTCTAAGAGTTAGCGTTTACTTTAACAGGAAACAGAGGGTTAATGAACTACAGGAAACTTTTCCTGTGTTTAAGGAATTCTTATTTTTACCCTTACCTAACTGAATTGACTTGAATGTTATTGTTCAATTATCAAAAAAATGGAAGGGTGAAGAACCACGGTAACATTCGATAACTCTTACTGAAAGCTTGTTGAAATTTCTCTTTTTAGACAAATGGATGGTTGCCCCGTCGTATGGGTGACGCTTCTGAAGAGGGTGGTGTAGCTCCACGAGACTTTTTAGCGTAATATATATGGCAATACATTTACGCAAACATGCACACACTCTCGCACAAGGTGTTTTTCCAGGCTCAAATATTCCAACCGTCTGAAACAGGAATTTTGGGAGTAAGACAAAAGAAGATCCGCTCACCCTTGAGGGACTCTCAAATCGCAATCTCAGCAATTTTGAGAGAAGAAGAATTAATTCCCAAGTACCCTTTAATTAGTTTCGGGATCACCTCGTATACCAAAACCCAGTTTGGTAACCCTACGAAGTAGACGAGGATACTAAAAGAACTCAAGAGTTACCAAGAAGTGTACTCCTTGAGCCAGAGAGCACAACTCCTCTCTCCGCCTGTTAGACTCATATCCGGATAGATAATGGCATAAGAAGAGAGTTACATCGGTTTCTACCGTCTTAGTGATCTCCACCCTCCTTCCACTGCAACACGAAGACTCGTGAAAAATCCATATAGCGACCTCCGTCAACCCCTGTCCTATCAAGGTCATGTAAGTCCGAATGACTATATATATATTTGTTTTGATTAACTAGGATTTTAATGCTGTCCCCAAGCTAACTAAAGGAGATATAATATTTCGTGACTTCTGTCATATTTTAGTTAGACTAGTGAAAGTAAATTGTGACTTAACTCTGTAACTTAGAGGCCTCCAGAAATTAGCTATCTGGTAATTGGTTTGTTGATGTGAAGCCTACTTTGTTTTGATCAGTATTCTCGTCAGGAGTAGGCCCATATTCTAATCGTGTGATCGAAGACCATGTTAAGCTTATAGAATTCTTTGTCAATATTTGAGTTAATTGATAAATTAAAAGATATATATTTTTGGTTAATTCTTGGTGTTTCACTGGATCCTTACGTGTTGACCGGCTCTTTCCTTAAAACTGATTAATGATCGTTTTTTTTTTATATATAAACCTTTAGATTGCGAGTGAACTTACGAATAAAACACTGATAGTCTAAATTAATGTAATAAAAACTTCATGATTCATAAATCGACTGAAGGAAATAAGATAGTATTAACATTAAACATGCACGTGTTGAAGAAGATTCTAGCTTGTCAATTTGTCTTACGTACGTTCCGATGGTCCAATTGGACGGTCTTGCTTATCTTCCTATTCTGCGCAGATCATTTTTGGCGCAGTCCCTGTTCGACGCAGACCTTGTTTTTTTTTTAAAAAATGAAAAGAATGGTTCTTGTCATAACTTTCTCACAAGGAAGTCGGAAATTATGATCGACGGCGTTCGTTCGTTCAATGGTGCTCAAACATCCCCTATAATATTTTAACCCCATCGTGGGGGATGTAAAAACAAATTTTCCTATTGAATAGATAGACCAGTCTTTTCTTTATCCTTTACAGGGTGGAAAAATGAAGTTTAGACTGCTTTTTTCCGGCTCGTTTTAAGTTTATTTACATACCATTAATTAGTTTATTGTAAGTTCTTTCAGAATTTATCGAATCTTGTAAATCAAAATGTAAAAAAAAAACAACACTTGTTTAGAAATATGATTGAAAAAATGCAAACAATCGAGTTTCTCTATAGAACCGGGAAGACAACGGGAAATATTTTCAAAGCTAGTTTTTTTTTAAAGCTTTCAAACGGCATAAAGAAAACCACCCTGTCCGAATCAGCTAGAGCCATAAGTGGGCGTTATCGCAATAACGATATCGGGTTATCGGTTATCCGATATTCCCCCCCCCCCCCGCGTTATCGATTCATCGGTATCGCCGATACTTTTGGTTCCAAAGTAACGATAATCGATAATTTCAGTTTTTGGTTCCAGTTTATCACATGGGTGAGCCGCGCGTGCCTTGGAGGCAGAAATAGGTAGGTCCGAGCTGGGAGGATGATCCTCAAAACCTATGAGATGAAGAAGAGCCTCAACAGGTAAGAAACTAAGAAACAGTATTTATATATTCTTACTATTGTATTATAAAATAACGTTATATATAGTCAATAATCAATACTGTGTTATAATTTTGGATTTATCGATTTATCGGTTATCACCTTATTGGGCAATAAATTTATCGTTAGTTATCGATTATCCGTTATTGCCGATAAGGTTATCGTTATCGATTAATCGGTTATCGTGATACATTTTTTTCGTTATCGCGCCCACCTATGGCTAGAACGTCAACCCTCATCAAGAACACGATGAAGAAGATCGGGGGAAATCCAAGATGGAGGGCCTGAAAACTTGCTTTTTACTCGTAAGCCAAACTGAAACATGTGTCCATGCAAAAATTATAACTAAATCTATTACAAAGACCCTTTCACTGGGCGAACTTAATCGGTTCATATCGTTTTTAAATGATGTGACTCGCATATTGCTAGGTATATTTTGTTCGCTCCTTTTTAAAAAAAATAGTTTACTTTTCAATAAAAAAATAATAAATGAACATTATGATATTATTGTTTTAAATAAATAAATTTCTATACAGATCTAAGAAATAAACAAATGGCATGATGGGATTGTTTTTGAACAAATAATTTTTAGATGATAATTTTCCTTTTTTAGATAGACCGCATCTTTTAGACCTTTTTGAACGCTGATAGATCGCACATTAGACAGTTAAAAACTTCAGTAGACCTCAAATTCGACTAGCACTCAAGTGTGTGAGATACTAGTAAATAATTCTACACATCCCAGTACCACAAATAAAGCGGACATACCGTAACTTATAGGTTCGACTGGCACGGAAATTTGAAATGGGAGAGTTGGGGGTGCGTCGCACGGGGTGGGGAAAGATTTAGTGTTATTTCAATCTTCTATCTTCATTTGGATAGAGCGTGATATTCGTATCTTTCCAGATTTGATCCGAACTGACCTGCAGTGTAGTGAACGAAAGGCTCCAGGTTGTGAAAGTCTGTCCCTTTTAAGCGGCAAGAATCCTCGTGAGTTGTGTTGAACGCATAAATGGGACGCAGTTCGTAGAAACCATTCCTTTTCCTCCATTTACGTAGAATTTATTTTTTTAACCGAATGTAAATATAGTCAATTAATGCGCTCTGTCTATCGTTACAATGATTTTCCTTGTTCTTCTTGACTACTTCGATTCATCTTAGCGTGCTGGAGAGCAAATTGTGATGATATCTTGACTGATATTGCTATATTTTTGTTCAGTAAGCACCGCAACTGGTCACAATTGGGTGGCTTCTCTTTATCAGCCACCAGTTTGAAATTATCGCCCACAAATTCTCTATTGGGTTCAAATCTGGTGAAATCCTGAGCCAAGGCCCCAAAAGTTCGATGGTATTTTCAGCCAAGAACTTTGTTAATGCTTTTTCTTTGTGACAAGGTTATCATCGCCAAATCGGTCCTGAACTGTTTGAAAAGATGCTGATGAAGTACGTTTTGGTACCATTTTGAGCGTATGACAGAGTTCTTGGGACCAATTGTTTGTGATCCAGTTCCCTTATGTTTGTGATCCAGACATGGAGAATGTCCGGATGCTTCACCGTAAGCACGACGCAGGACTCGTGAAGGCGCCTTTTTCTCCTCATAATGAGGGATATTCCAGAAGCTCCAAAGAAGCGGAATGCGGCTTCATCAAAGAATACCACTTTGCTTCAGTCTCCAACAGTCCATTTTTTATATTTCTAACAAAAGTGGTATCTATCCTTAAGTTTCTTCTTGATGAAACTTTTGTCGAAAAGTCTCTTTCTCACTGTGCGCGTTGAAGCGTTCACACTTGCCTCTTCTCATATTCATTCTTATATTCAGGGTGTAAAAAGTATAAGGTGATGAAAAAAGTTAGCTCTTATAAATCATTTGGATAAAAGAAAATATACGAAAAGCCATTCCTAATAAATGTTTTTTCAAACTCTAAATCAACTCTTAGAAATAACTGATAAAAGCTTTGAATATACGAAAAACCAGCCCTGCGCTCTAATGTTTCAACCTCTAAATAAAATCTTAGAACGAACTTTGAAAAGGTGAGCTTAGGGTTCATTTAAAGCTCATGGGTTTCCACGAGACTTCTTCACACGAGTGTAACCTGTCCTTTTGAAGTAATGTAGGATCCTAAAGATGGTGCTTTTTAATGCAATACTCGTACTTTTGCACTTTAGATCACTTTGGTGGAGATCAACAATGGTGGCACGCTTTTCTTTGAAAAGAAGAACCATTTCTGGAAGTGGAAAGATTCATTTATCCATAACTCTATATTTTAAGAACGAGATTTTTTGAAGGTTTAAATAAGATTTTTTCTTTTAGTTCGGTTGTCACCTAAGTAGATTTAATTTTTCTATCAAAGTTATTTCTAATAATTCCTTTATAATATAAAAAAAAATAAAATGGTAAAGTTCAGAAATAAATATAAGTATCGAATTTTTGTGACTTTTTTAAAACTAAAATAATTACAAATGGTGAAGTTCAGAAAATTTAATAAAATTTTGGAATGGAAATTATTATAGCAAATTTAGATGGAGAAAAGAAAAAAGAATCATGATAGGCCGTAGGACACAGAAGAAGAAGAAAAGAAGAAGAAGAAGAAGATGAAGATGAAGATTAAAATTAAAATGAAGAAGAAGATAATAAATAAATAATAAGTCTTTTGTAATGTGCTCTTCAAGGCCTGAGGCCTTCCCAGAGCGCACGTTGTGCTGAGATGAGAATGGAAAATCAATGGAAATTCAAGAGGGGGGAGAAGGCAATACTGAAAAGATGCGTTTTCAGGAGACGCTTAAATGTGGTAAGAGAGGAAGAAGACCTGATTTCAGCAGGAAGAGCATTCCACAACTTAGGGCCGCAGATTGAGAAGGAGCAGTCCCCCATTGAGCAGAGGGATGAACGAGGAATATTCAAAAGAGGTGCATGTGATGACCGAAGGGCCCGAGGGACATGGCGTGGCGAGAGGGCAGAAGAGAGGTAAGACGGGGCCTTGTTGTTTAGGGCCTTAAATGTGAAGAGAAGTATCTTGAAGTGAGTACGGGATCTGACAGGGAGCCAGTGCAGTTCATGCAGCAAGGGTTTCGAGGGAGAGAAGCGAGGGCGACAGAGGAGAAGCCTGGCGGCATAGTTCTGTACAAGTTGAAGGGGGCGGAGAGAGGAGGATGGCAGATTCACAAGCAGTGAGTTACAGTAGTCAAGGCGTGAGGTGATGAAGATTAAGATGACGATGAAGATGAAGAAGAAGAAGAAGAAAAGGGTGTTCAGTGTGTTAAAATAAAGAGTCTATAAAGGGAATTAAAAAAGGCGGTTAAGATTAGCAAATAAGGCCGTAACATAACATAACATAATTTCACGGATGACAAAAGCCACAAGGGCCTAGGCCACACCCCCGCAGGGGTGCCTGTGTAACCAAGCTCTTCCTGTTAGGGAAGAAGAACGGCGGCTTGTTATTGCAATAAAATATTAGGAAATAGATTATAATTAGACATCATTCATCTAACCCATATTTCACATCATTTTACCCTTTTGGTCGAATAACAAAGCTCCAGGGACTTAAACTCACCTCTTACAGGAACAGGACCAGAGCGCGGTTGGGGGTGGTAGTGGGGGGAATTGCACCCCTCCCCCGCTATTTATTATTTTTTAAATGCTGACTTTTTAATAAATGCAATAATTTAAATTTTAGAATAATTATTCATATCGTGTCTAAGCTTCACCTCAGGTAAATTTTAAGAACAACCGCACTAATTATTTCAGGTGATAAAATGTAATTTGATTTCGTTTTTTTAGTCGTCCCTACGGCTGCAATTCACTTATTTTCTGGATAAAAGATTTGTTTTATTTATAATTAATTTAATTCAATCCTGTGCATAAAAACAATGAATAATGGAGCTCCTGATGACGTCTGGCAACCGCGTTTGAATTCCAATTCTAAGATGATTATTTTCGAAATGGGAGGGTTTCGACTCCTATACCCACCTTTAATGGTGGGGAAGTTTGCACCTTCATACCTTGTTATTTCTAATAAACTCTTAATATAGACAATTCGAAAGCCTAGCATTAGTTCTAATTCAAATGCAGTTGCCAGATGTCGTTAGGCGCTCCAATGTTCGTTTTTTTGCGGTGTGATCTAGGCAACCGGAGTGAATTAAAATAATTATAAATAAAGCAAACCTTTTATCCATAAAATATGTTAATTGCGGTGGTATTGATCATTATATTCGTGCTTGTGAAAGCTAACAATGATATTTACCGCGTGCCCTTCTAGCCCTAAACTATATCCTTTTTAGTTTATCTTCCTCACATTCTGTACAGACCTGTCCTAACAAACATTCTGTTGGATGCGACCTCGTTGATATTGCGTTTTTATGATAAAGAAATCGTTTTCATCATATTCGTCTTCCTGACACCTAAAAACGTAAGAAAAATACATTTTATTGTCTGAAATAATTGGTGTGGTTCTCAAAATTTTCCCAACCCTAATTAGCAATTTACTAATTAATAACTTATTATTACGCAATAAAAAAACTTAGTTACGGTGAGGTTTTTAATTTTTTTAGTTTTTCTGTACAACTTTTGAATAGTGGAAGGGCGTTTTACCAAGATCCCTAAGAGATCCTACTCTATTTAAGGAGAATTACAACTCCCATAAAGAAAAGCCTTAGGCTTTACCAGAGCCGCCCATTAGACTTCGTAAGCCTACTTCATTTTTGCCTCGTGGCCAAACATTCAATTGGATGCGAAGAATGGAGGTGAGGGGCAAATATAAGAGGAAAATGGACGAATGGAAGGAACATGATAAAAAAAAGGTGAAGGAAGGCAGGACAATAGAATCCTTCTAATAACAAGTTCTTAAAACGATCACAGAAATACGAAATGGAAACAAAACCATTATTAAAACTAAAAACTTATCCCTAAATCATGTGGGATCTCACTCCTAGAACTGAAAAACTACTAAATAGTACCCTTAAATAGGGCCCTGACCCCAACACGAGACAGGCGGTGTTCGCCACGAACGCACAATGTGTAACAGTGACGTCACGTTTGTTGTATATCCGATTCCATCCGCAACAGGTTTCAGCTGGGGTTACTGGGGGTGGGGGGGTGGGGGTATCCAAGGGCTGGGGGATTAGGAGTGGGGCCGGGGGGGCAGGGATAATCGTGGGTACAGGGTGGTAAGTTGTAATTTAACTCGAATTTCCTGAAATCTAATCTCTCTGATTTTCACGCTACTTGAGCCTAGTGGGAGGCCCAGAGGAACGCTTGCGACCTGAATTTAAGGAAGGTTTTCTTGTTTGGGCTTCCGATAGGTGGAGGGTAGTTCTTACTACTGAGTCTCTGTACACTTTGTACGGTTTTAAGGGAATAAATGGTAACCATAACCTTGAACTTTATGGGACAGAGAAGTCCCCTACGTCGAGGAGGAGAGAAAGAATACGAATGTAATCTTGAATCGGAGCTCCCATCCTTCGACTAACCGCACCTGATGTGGGTTAATGTAGCTACACTGATAACTGGCTATTCTCCCGCTATATGGCCTCGTATTCACCTTCATGTGGTGAATAAAACCACCCCCCAACATCACATGTCAATCAGGAATCTGTAATTGGATGGATGAATCCCTACGAAATCACGAAGGTTACCCCCTCTGCCATTTGGAGTGGCGTGTCAACCCGAACAGGACTTATCAAAAACTGTCAACAGAACCCTCAATATGGCTGTGCTAAGAGTTTTTGATACCCAATCTGGCTGCATCACTATTGGAATTAACACTAAAAGGACATGGTAAATAGGGGTTAAAGAGGGGAAAGTAAACATTGAGAATAATTGGTCTGGAAGTTCATACACATCACATTTGGTCCAACAGAAGAAAGCAGTTGCTAAACAAAAAAAAAAATGACATAATATCCTGGAAGGATAAAAAAAAAAGCGATAATTTATATAGTTGATATTGGGGGCAGTTTTGATGTGGCTTTAGATAAAAATAACCAAACCGTTTTCTGCATTGTTTTATAAAATAAGATTATAATTTAAAATCTAAAAAAAAAGCAGCCATGGTTAAATTTTTATAAATGTTCTGAACTTCGGCAATTATAATAATTTTAAAAAGGAACATTAAACTAAATTTCCCCACTTTCAAAATATCACGTTGCTAAAATATAGAGTTATAGAAATAAGAGGAGCTTGCGCTTCGCAGGCAGACCCTTCGGTCTGTTTCCTACGGCCAAGGTAAGGGTATCGATTTCCATTTTAGGATCGAATTGAGTAGTTAACTTCCTGTAGTGCCAAATTCTTCTGAAATATATTCATTACTTTCTTCTTTTTCTATATCATCTCCCAGTTGATAACTTTCGATATCGTTTGGAATAATTTCTTTTTACTCTTCTCTTTTGTAATCGTAATCTTTATTTTCTTCTAAAATTTTATTAGTTATCTCGTCTTTAAATACTTCGAATACAATATTTTTAAAATTTCTTTTCTTCAAATTTTTCTCATATTCATTCTTATATTCAAGGTGTAAAAAGTATAAGGTGATGAAAAAAGTAGCTCTTATAAATCATTTGGATAAAAGCAAATATACGAAAAGCCATTCCTAATAAATGTTTTTTCAAACTCTAAATCAACTCTTAGAAATAACTGATAAAAGCTTTGAATATACGAAAAACCAGCCCTGCGCTCTAATGTTTCAACCTCTAAATAAAATCTTAGAAAGAACTGATAAAACCATTCAATATACCCCCCTCCCCCTACGGTTTATCTGGCTCTAGCAACCATTGTTTTGGTCTTAAAAAAATTAAAAGGTTTCCAGTACATATCTCCTAATAATTTAGTCAAGTCTAGCTTTTTTCATATCCATACTTTTTTCCTAGGCCTAAAAGCAAAAAAAGAATATTAATCTGATTACATTTGAAATACTGAAAATACAATACTCAGAGCTCTTTTTTCCCATTTAAATTTTCTTTCATAATTTCATTTTGCTTTACTCGTTTTTAGGGGCTAGTAGCTATTTGGTCCTGCTGAAGATTTAAATGGAAAACCTAATTTAGGAAGAAGTTCGATAAAACATTCGAATATACGAAAAAAAACAAAAAAACAAAAACACAAAAACAGCCATATCTTAATCTTAATAAATTTTCTGAACTTCACCATTTGTAATTCGTTTTGTTTGAAAAAAAATCTCAAATATTCGATAATCAGATTTATTTTTCCTGAACCTCACCATTTGATTTTGGTCAATTTGTACATACTCACAGAGGATCTTCTGGAAGAGGCAAATTATGCCTGGTGCTCCAGGGTTTTGAAATAAGAGTTATCCTTCTCTTAGGTGGACTGCCTGTCATGGGTATGAGCTCCACCTTCCCGTCCCCACCGTGATAACCTCCCTAGTAAATAGTGTCAGCTATTTAAAACGAATCCGGACGGAGATTCAAACTGCCGACACAACGGGCAAGCGCGCTAACAATTTTTTTTATTATTATTATTCAACCTATCCTAAAAATCCCGTTCTTAAAATATAGTGTTAGGGGTAATAATTTAAGTTAACGGTTGCATTTTTAGAGAATTAACGGCTAAACGATTAACTGTACCCACCTCTACTTACCCGCAGGTGTAATACACACTTAACATTAAATTAGGTACAAAGTAACGGTGTGTGTTTTTATATTCCTGGGGAAATTTGAGTCCAATTTTTTTTTTTTTTGCTTTTGAAGAGTGAGCTGAGTTTGTATAGTTTTGTGCCAGTAACCCTTCCAATTTTTTCTCAAGTGTTTTACCACTTGTCTGCTTGTAAAATCAACCGATCTTTCCCCTTTGCACACATGTCAAGAGAAACAAGACAACTTTATAAATAATTAAACAATATCAATCTGACGACTCTACTAGTTTATGAATGTTGAGTATTCCAATAATGGCACAATGATGGTGAGGGCTGAGTGAATTTTGTGCTTAGGATCAAATGGAAACTATGGTGGAATTTGGTCGATACTATGTGATGATTAAAAAGCATAATTAAACATTATATGTAATGTGATACAGGTAACCCTTCCACAAATGAATGTAAAGAAGTCAAATTACCTAAGTTTTGTGATATATCTCAAAACCAGGATGCGGAGTTAGAATTATTCCAATGAAGTGATGGGCAGGGGATTAGTGGCTTCATGATACGAGAAAATATTTTTTTAGGGACGAACTTTCGACGAATGTTGTGTGTGTGTCTACATTTTTTAACATTTAGGAAAAAAGTTGAATTAACCATTTACTGTTGTTGTCCTTTATAAGGGCGTGTCAAAAGAAATGGGAAATATTTTGAATTATGCACGGTCCGCAGGGAAGATCTGTCTCTTATTTGTTTTATCTGGAAGTAAGATGTTCCTGGGATTGCCTAAGCGTTGAAATGCCAGAAAGTTGCGTGCCAGAGGATGCCACTTGCTCCGTGGGGCTTGCTACTTATATTACCCTCTCTCAAGTCTTTTGAGACTCACAATTCAGGTCAAATTATAGAGGAAAGTTTAGGATTTTTATTTTAATCGTTTTACACATATCAGTGAACATCCGTGATTTTTATGAGTTTTTATATTGTCCAATGGTTCTAACACGCGCTACTCCTCCTCAAGCAATTAAAGGTCGCTGAGATTTGTTTCGGGGTTCTTGTTCATTCTCAATCTCTTACACTTTCATCCGCATCAAGTAGTATTTCCTTTCAACCGCTTCATCCCTTATTTTCCTCTGACTGAGTAGACCTTAAATGACGATATTTGATAAATGAGAGAAGTTACAAGGAAAGAAAGTACCCTAGGAGACCTTACGGTCCATTCGAAGAGGGTACCTTTGGACTAGCAATCGAGCGGGCACATGGCTGATCTTAATAACATATTTTGTTGTAGCTCTCTTTTTATTGAATCGGTGTTGTCTGAATTGAAGCCATTACTTTCTTAAGGAGTTCCTTCCCATCCTTCCAATCGACATTAATATTATGGAACAATATTAAAAGATCACCGGTGAAGTGGACATTACAACACACCATTAAAATGATCGGTGCCACTGTAGCATGACTCCTACCAATTGGCTTGATTCCTATCCTAAGTATTTAATTAAAAAGAACATAATCATTTTATTTTAAAATTAATAAAAAAAATAAAAATAAAAAATTTAAAAAGTAAATAAATTTTGAATAGTAAAGCTACTGTTTAGTAAGACCATAAGAGAGTAAAGTTCGATTAAAATCATTCATTTATTATTATTTTAAAGAAGGAATCATAGTACAGTAAAAGCTTATTGGTAGGAATTATGCTCGAGTAGTACCAAATGATCTTTGTACATTAAGGTATCTTTAAGAGGACCAAGTTTACCGTTGGAAACCTTCTTCCCCTAGTTCTTTTTAAAGTACTTCCGAGCCGTTCTTTTTTACCTAAGTTCCACCTGAGTAAGGGACGTTCATATGGCAACGGCCTCAGCATACTCCACCGATCGGACCAGTTTCTTACAGAGATCCTACACCTCAAGCATCTGTGAATTTTTCCTTAGGTGTGCAAGAGTTTGGTGGCATGTTTGTGAATATTTGAAGAGCTGTGTCTGATTCCTGCTGGCTGCGTTTCTAAATATCAGCATCGGTCAGCTGAGCCCGTGTTTGTCATATGTTCAATTTTTTGGATAATGAGCGAATCGAAGCCTTACCAGTGCGACCCATTTATGACGTGAGATTGTTTTGTTAATCCCTCGATGTCTACTGGAATGGCGATTGAACCCTACTTTGTTTCTTAGGTGTTTTGCCCTTCGCTAACCAACGATGGCATCGTTGGATAGGAGGCTTAGAAGAATCAGCGCCCAAAATGTCCACTCAAGTGTAGTCAAGAAATATTAACCTAGGCCAAAATAGTTTGTCGGTGGTTTTGTGAATCACCGTGGTTTGTTCGTATACAAGAAATTTCAAAGAGGTTATTGATGGAATTCGATGATATTTTGAGGAGGGGACGGGGGTGATTTGCTCCAAGGATGGGTTTTCATTTTCATTTCGATTTTATTTTGTAATTCTATTATTTTATTTTAATTTTGGAATCCTTTTTCATTTTAATTTTGGAATTCGTTTTTATTTTAATTTTCAAATTCATTTTTATTTTCGTTTTTGGTTTCATTTTCATTTTAATTTTCACTTTCGTTTTCATTTTGGATTTTTTTCATTTTCATTTCACTTAGATTTACTTTTTCATTTCATTTTCCTTTTAAAATTCTTTTTCGATATCATTTCCAAATTCGTTTTCATTTTCACTTTCCTTTTCACAAGGATTTTTATTTCAATTTTATTTAATTTCATTTTAAAATTATTTTACATTTTCATTTTCAAAGTCTTTTCATTTGTCATTTCTACTTAGATTTTCATTTATATTTTCAAATTCATTTTCATATCATTTTCATTTTGGAAATCCGTTTGTTTTTCATCTTCGTTTTCATTCTGGAATTCTTTTTCATTTCTATATTTTGTATTTTTATTTTATTTGCATTTTCATTTTCAAATTCTACTTCATTTTTCATTTTCATTTTTAAATTCATTTTATTTAATTTTCATGTTCACTTAAAATTTCATTTAAATATATTTTCGAATTCATTTCATTTTAATTTTTATTTTCATTTTATTTCATTTTCAAATTCTTTTTCATTTTCACTTCGATTTTCATTTCATTTACTTTTTATTTTTCATTATATTTTCATCTTCCTTTTTTTATTTTAATTTCCTTTTCTCTTTCATTTCATTCACTTTGATTTCCCTTTTCCTTTTATCTTCTCGTTCCCTTTCCCTTTATATTGTGTCCTTTTCTATCATCCCCTCTCTTTTCTTTTCCTTTCAATTCATTTCGATTCCTATCATTTTCTTTCGTGTCCTTTCATTTCTTTGCATTTGCCTTTTCATTCACTTTTTCTTTCATTTACTCTCCTTACATTTTCCTTCCAATTCCTTTCCTTCACCCTACATTTTATTTCTTTTAATTTTTTTTCCTTTCTTTCCCTTCTCTTTCATATCATTTCCTTTCATTTTCCTTACTTTCTTTCACTTTACTTTCTTTTCCTTTCCCATTTGCCTTTTCTTTTCTTTTCCATTTCCTTTTAATTGCCCTTTCCTTCAAATTCTTTTTATTTCCTTTTATTTTTCCCTTTTCTTTTGCCTTCCTTCCCTTTCATTTTCTTTTCATTTAATTTCCCTTTCTTCTCCTTTACTTTACTTTCAATCATTTCCCCCTTTCACTTTCATTGCATTTCCTCTCCTTTCCTATGCTTGGCTTTTCCCTTTCCATTTCCGTTTCCTTTCCTTCCATCCTATTTCATTTCATTTTCTTTTCGTTTCCATTGTCATTTCATTTTAATTGTCCTTTCCTTGTTTTTTTTCATTTCATTTATTTAGCTTTATCTTCCGTTTCCTTTTACTTTCATTTCATTTATTTAGCTTTATCTTCCGTTTCCTTTTACTTTCATTTCCTTTACATTTCTTTTCATTTTCTTTAATTTTCCTTTTCTTTTCATCTTGATTTTCATTTTCCTTTCGATTTCCTGTCCCACCCTATCCTTTCCTTCTCTTTTCTTTCAATTCCCATATATTTCCTTTCTTTGCATTCCATTT
Organism: Ceratothoa steindachneri; assembly: GCA_963969495.1. Lineage (NCBI taxonomy): Eukaryota > Metazoa > Arthropoda > Malacostraca > Isopoda > Cymothoidae > Ceratothoa > Ceratothoa steindachneri. The sequence goes on from OZ018334.1 coordinate 52,185,972, forward strand.
CCTTTTTTCATTTTACCTTTCTTTTCCTTTCTTTGCATTCCATCCCTTTTTCATTTTACCTTTCTTTTCATTTCTTTTTCCTTTCGCCCTGTTGTTATATATTCTTTTTCGAATGATATAATTGCCAAGGTCCTCCCAAGATTAGTTCGGGAATTATTTGGCAATAACATCATAACTATTCGGCAATTCTAACGAAATTTGAAACCCTAGTGTTGTTTTATATTCTCTTTCGAATGATATAATTGCCAAGGTCCTCCCAAGGTTAGTCCGGGAATTATTTGGCAATAACATCATAACTATTCGGCCTATTCTAACAAAATTTGAAACCCTAGTGTTGTTTTATATTCTCTTTCGAATGATATAATTGCCAAGGTCCTCCCGAGGTTACTCCGTAATTTATTAAAAGAAAATTAACTATTGGTCTCTTTGCCCCACTTGTTGAAAGTTTTGAAGGTCGTAAGGGTATAGGGTCATAAGGTTGACCTTGTTTTCTCTTTTTCCCCGTTCTCTCGATCTTGCATCCCTTCGTGCTGCGTGGAAAGAAGATGCGATATGGCGCTCGGTAATGAAATTTAGTGTGACATCCAACTCTGCCTTTTTAGTCCCGTGGACCGATCGATCTCTTGATACGTCGAAGGTATCAAGTTATTTTCTTTTCGGAATCGGACGACCTTCGATGAGAAATGTTTGGTACCTTAGTCCTCTGTCCAGAGGAGAGTTTCGGGATCGGTGCCTGTTTCTATACATGAGTGACATGGGTCTCTACCGTCAACCCCTGGTTCTTGGGGGCAGACTTAAGCGCACTGGGTTGTAGTGTAAGTTTGTGTAAGCTGCAGAAGCCTCCTGCAGTAGTGTAGTTTTGTGTAAGCGGAAGAAGCCTCCTGCAGTAGTGTAGGTTTGTGTAAGCTGCAGAAGCCTCCTGCAGTAGTGTAAGTTTGTGTAAGCTGCAGAGGCCTCCTGCAGTAGTGTAAGTTTGTGTAAGCTGCAGATGCCTCCTGCAGTAGCTTAGGTTTGTGTAAGCTGCAGAGGCCTCCTGCAGTAGTGTAAGTTTGTGTAAGCTGCAGAGGCCTCCTGCAGTATATCAGAGCCTTCCTTGGAGCCAAGATTATCTGCTTGTTTTGTTTTTCCTATCATTTTTGGAAGACTTTTATTTATACCATGGAAAGATGTTTTTTTTATAATTCTTTAGTTATTGATTAAAAGATAAATTGTTAGGTATTGTTCGAGGAATTCCACTTTTGATTTTCCTTATAATGGGATCTTAAAAATTTTGAACAAGGTCAACAGACCTAATTCGCGTGCTCTCAATTATGTTAATAATTAGTGAAAACAAACAAACAATGATTTAATTAACAAACGTATCATTAATTAACAAACATATCTTCTGACCTGACGACCTTTAAAACTTTCAACAAGTCGACCAAACCAACGCATACTTAGTTTTTTTTAATAATTCCCGGAATAACCTTGGGAGGACCTTGGCAATTATATCAGTCGAAAGAGAATGTAAAACTACATTAGGATTTCAAATTTGGTTAGAATCGGCCGATTAGTTACAATGTTATTGTCAAAATAACTAATTGAAAAGTTAAATGTTATCATCCGACGGACCGACATAGTAACTTATAGAGTCGTGTGTCCGCGACTAAAAAGAGATCGCTTAAAACTTGATTGTGGCGAGAACAGTTTAATTGAGTTAAACTCGTGGACGAGATCCCAGGACCGGATAAAAATCAAAATGATAACAATCACAGGCAAGCCCGAGGTGCCAAAAGCCAGTCCTCGTCTGGAGGTGGGCGGGGCACAGGAATAATGGTAGTATTGTGCTTTGTTACTTACCAGCAAGGTGAAACTACGTTCCACTTGTGTGGATATATGAGTACACACTTAGCCATATATGTATAACACTCCGCATAGATTTATATATTAAACATACTTAATCAAACTTTATAGAATTTATCATATTATTCATAAATATGGATGATAACAATGTCTATTTTGCTAATATGTTTGAATAATTTGTTAATGTGTTTGAATTAATTAGTATTTTACAAAATGGTGTGTAATTAATAAACTGGTGTCTTCTAAAATCAGAATTTAACCAATATTTATTGTTTCAGCTAAATTTACATATAACTATTGTGTATTCAATATCATTTTAACTATGTAATATGACTAAAACAAAATAACTTACAGAAAAACAGAGAGCTCAAATCCTACTTCTCCATAGCCGGGGATTATCTCAAGTAAAAATTGTAAAAAAATAAAAAGGAGATATGTTGTCTAAACCGCTATTAAATGATATCAAAAGATAAAGAACTTTGTATTAAGGAAGAGAAGTGACAGAAAAAATCTTAAAACACCTAGAAAAGACTGATATATCATTCGAGTTCACTACAAAATGGCAGGAAAACATCAGAAATTGCTAGGGAGTTCAATGTAGCTTCAAGTTAAAAACTGTCACCCAGAATAGTTAGAAGTAGACTTAAAGTCAAGGGCTAAAAGGAGGCAAGACGAGAAAGAAGCCGGAATATCTGAGGTGGGCTGAAAAATACATCTTCAATTGACCAATGATAAAAAAATTGCCCCCACGAACAATGATCTGAAGTTAGCTGCTCAGATGAAAGTAATTATCATGTATGTAAGAAACACTATTGTATTGTTGTTTTGCATGTAATTTATGTAAAACATTTAAATATATCTTGGATGAAAATGATTTACAAATTTAACTTTATGTAACAATTTTGAAGATTTTTAGCACTTCTAGGGCTACATTTGTGAGACGAAGAGTTGTAGAGGAATTTCACCTTGCCTCTGTGGTACCAGCTGTGAAACATTGAGGTGGTTCTATCATGACTCGGGACCGCATATCTTCAGCAGGGCCAGGGGAGATGTTTTATGCAAGAAAAGAATGAACTCCACAACTTATACCACCATGTTGTCGCAAGTATTAGAGCCATCTATCCAGAAATTCCACCCCATAACAGCAGGAAATGATGAAGTTGTATTTCAGCTGGATATTTTCACATGCCATACACCCAACTACACTGAGATTTGGTTTGGAGAAGGGTGGGTGGATAATTTCATAGGGTGTAGAAACCCCTTTAAAGGGTTACGAGACTGAACTCGTCTACGAATTTTTAGTCGCGTTCGAGTCTATATCTCACTAAAACGGTCGGTCGGACCCCGTTTTGCCTTTTTTGTTTTTGTAATAACATTATAACTATAAGGACGATTCTAACGAAATTTGAAACCCTAATGTTGTTTTACATTTTCTTTCGAATGATATAATTGACAAAGTCCTCCCAAGGTTAGTCCGGGAATTATTTTGTTTTGAAAATAACGTCATAACTATTCGGCCGATTCTAACGGAATTTGAAACCCTAATGTTGTTTTACATTTTCTTTCGAATGGTATAATTGCCAAAGTCCCAAGTTTAGCCGGAGAATTATTTGGCAATAACATAATAACTCTTATTTTCTTTTACATTCTCTTTCGAATGATATAATAACTGCCAAGATCCTCTCTAGTTTAGTTTTGAATTATCTTAACGATTCAGCCGATTCAAACGAAATTTGAAACCCTCATGTCATTTTACATTCTCTTTCAAGTGATATAATTGCCAAGGTCCTACCAAAGTTAGTCCGGGAATTATTTAAAGTTTTGAAGGTCATAAGCTCATAAATCAGAATAATTGAGAGCAAACAACCTTTGGTCAGAAGACCTTGTTTTCCTTCCGCTCTCTTTAGGAATCGAACCCGGTACCTAGGAGTTAGAAATCCAACCCTTAACCCAATAGTAAACGGGTCTTTTGATGAGAATTGGAATGAATAGGTATCATGTGAAGAATGGTGAATACAAATTTACTCATGTCAGGAATAGCGAACGCTAAAGCACCCATAACGAGCCAATCAAGCCCAATTTAAATATGATGGAAACGAAAAGATTCAGCATATGCAATGTTTATTTTATTGATAAAATAGTGAATGGGTTATGTTAGGTTAGGTTATGTTAGGTTAGGTTGATCACTTTAACTTCCTTGCCCCTAATATAGTCATTTTAACTCCCTCCCCGCAAAGATTTTGGCTATTAAACTTCATTTTCAAAAACTTTGGGTCGGGTTGAGTGTCTTAACCTAACTGAAAGTCTGATTCGGTGTTCTCATCTCAACATTCTCACTCCATCATCATTGCATAATACAAATTCGAAGCTTTAATCAAAGTTTCGATTTAGCTAAGAAGATCCGCTTCTTCTTGGCGGTTGTTCTTAAAGCGCGTGACATTTTTGTTTTGGCGTTGCCAAGTAAACCAATCCACACTTTTTGTTTATTTGGCCCAGTTCATTTTTATCATCATATCTGTGAGTGGTTCCTGCACAAAGGAATAATGAGAGTCTGGAACGTGTTGGCACCCAATTTTGCCATATGAAGAATAGAGAGTCTAACATTAGTCAAGAATACCAAACCCAAAGGTATAGAGTTCGCTATTCTTGATATACATGAATAAAATATAGACATAAGTTTACGATAACCATACAATTTGAAACCTGAACGCGTCTGGTGTATCCGTAAATTAAGTTAGAGTCTAAATTTAGTTGGAAAGTCAAACGTCTTCAGAACGAGGACTGTTGCATAAATCATTACCATGACAACGCAGGCAAACAAGAGAAAAATCATTAAGGTTAAAAAATAAACATTTAAAAGAAGAATTCGAATTGTTAGACAAGTCTGAAGCTAAAGTTTTCACTAACAAGACCAAAATTTTGACCAAAGAAATTACCAGTAGAATTTCTTTATCCTTGGGGGTTAGCTTCTCGATGTGGGGTATTACCTCGTGTAGGTTGGTAGCAGCATTCGTTCCTCTCACGGTGCACGAAATCCTTCGACCGGATAATGAAATGCACATAAAGATCCGAATGATAATCACGGTTGAGCCCGAAGGTGGCAGGAACCTGTCGTAATTGGGACGGAGGTGGTTGGGTTCAAGGTCGCATTTTGTATTATGACACAAACTAAAGATGGTGGTAAACGGAGTTTTACCACAGATCTGCATTCATATAAAGTCCTTTAATTTCTAAGTGGGAACTTACAATTTAACGTTGGGGTCCTAACCATAGGGTTAGGACAGTGTATGGCAGCTGCCTCGAAGGCCTTCAGAATCGGAACTCCATCCGGTGACTTAACTTTGCTAAAATAGGAAGCGGCCCCTCAATGTCTGCACTTTCGAACGCATATTTTTTCAGTACTTGGCGATCGATCTCAGAAACTGATGCATTTTCTTCACGTCACATTCAGCCTAAAACTAAGAAAATATGTTGATTTTTGACATGCTCAAATCTTTCAAACTCAAAAACCTGGCTAGTCTTGTAGTCCAAAGTATTGGCAAAGGTAGTAATTTGTAAATCAGGCTCAGATGTACGAGCTTATGACTTTTGTGGCAGAAATCCATACAATATATTTTATTATAGTTTTTATTAAATTTTTGCTAGTTTTTTTTTTCTCCATGTTTTTTTTCACTCAGGACGATGCCTTCGTTAGAATGCCCAGTTTATGGTCTATTTAGTTTAATTTGTTTCTTTTCTCTATCGTAATAATAATGGAATTAGGGGAAGCAAGCTTTCCGAGCCTATAGAATAAATTCGTCTAAAAAAACATCGTCTACAGGATCAATTCTAAGCAATTCTAGAATTTGTCTCTCGAATATATTAAGCCAAAATCATCCTAGAGGAAATTGGCCATAGAATAAGGGAATAAAGTGGACGAGGCAAACTCCTCGACCTTCTGTACCGCATTTGGTGATTTTCGTTAATCAATGTGAAAAACCGGTATTGCTCAAGTATTAGAAACGCCTACAATATTTGATTATTTTTGCTATTTTTATGTATTTTGTCTTTAATAATAATGACAACTATCGAAGTAAAATCGACTTGTTCAGTCATGGGCATAAGTTTTGGTGGAGAAATGTAAATTCTTTCTAAACACCTGTAGTAATTAAGAATGGTACTAAAATATGTAACTCTTGCGGAACCATCCATAAACAGTGGTTATCCAGTTGTTCTCCAACATGATAGGCAGCCGGGTGTGATCAGGCACAAATATCGAAAGGGTTCGAACATCAAAACCGTAATAATGGATCCATGTCCTGGAAACTACTTATATATTGATGAGATCCAGAACCTGAAATGGGTCGAGTAGCGGAAGCACTCAAATTTTGACGACCTCCGATCATTTATGGAGCGCCATCGGTCCGGATTTGCTTCTCAAGATATAGCGAGCCATAAATAATCCCATAATTGAAAACAATTGGGGGGGGGGGGGTGACAGGGGTCATAAAATCTATGAAAATTATAGATAGCATTTTGATTGTCTTGTAAGAGTACCAATGAACCCGTAAATAATCGGGGGGGGGGGGGCAGTGGCTTTTTGTGGGCCACGAGGCGTGCATTACGGGACTAGAAGGTTGGTGAGGGTCGGCTTTACTTACACCTGTCGTTCTGATCCTTATTCAGAGAGACCAATAGATAAACAAAAGACGGGCAGGTGCGAAACACGATTATAATCTAAATAATAATATAATTTAGAAACTAATAATAACCCCATAAGCGTGCGTGTACACTTTTTTCACGTGTTTGTATACGTCTGGTTTTACGTACACCTTCCCCGTGGGTTGCGCCGTGCCTCACAAAAACGATCAAGTGAAGAGATGATTTGGGGCCGATTGTCATTCTGATCTTTATGTGAGTCTTACTATTCAGGTCTGATAGGTTAAGTTATGGTAGCTTTAACTGGATTATGTGTGACGTGGCTCACAGTGCGGTGATACGCATTCGCAACGTGGTGTATAGAGCGTCAGATAGACAAAAGGACGTTAGGGGGGAACCATGATTCTAATTATAATAATAATTAAAATATTTATAATAATCACTAACTCACGTCTGGTAATCTCCAAATATACTCAATCTGGGCATTGGTTGTTAGGGGTTATACCATTTCTTCTGTCCGATGTGTCCACCGGGTTGTTTCTTACTTTTTGGTCCATCTCTTGTCTCAGCATTAATTAGGTGCACTTTTTCGATTTATTAATTAGTGTAAGAACTAAATGCCTGGGACTACCATTGAAAAGTACGTTCCCATACAGTAAAGAAGTGTCTAAAAATTTAAAATCGACCTCCCTGCGGTGATAGGTATCCCTCCAGCTTCAAAAATGTTATTCTTGGTAGCGTGGGAATCGTGAAAGAGCAGCGTACTAATGTAGGAGAAATCCTCGTTCATCTCCCTACGAGAAGGAGCACAATAAGGGCAAACGACTCGCAGAATACAGCCTCCCTTAGATATTTGTTAGTTCTCTACGGGGGGTTCCCCCCCTCTTAATAACGAGTTTCGGGCCTAGCCTATCTGTCAGTAAGTAGGTTCCCTTCGTATTTAGCTGCCTAGCTATTGATACATGCAGCAGGCTTAATAGTCTTAAACATATGTTGTTGGGGGGTTATTGCCTGACTTTCCTAACGATTGTATGTCCTTCTTCGAGATCTCTTAAGCTGATCTTTGTAAATACTAAGGGGTGATTCTTTATATTTCTGTTATTCGGCAGGTCGAAGAACGATTGTCGAGGGAAATTTGAAACAAAATTTTGAGTATTAATCCCTCGGGATCCGAAGGGAAATATTGCATTTTTCACATTAACTAAATTTTCTTTCTGCAGGATTTTATAAAAAATCTCCTACATAAAATAATCATTCGAACTGGAGATTTGGCACCACTGCGGCGTCTCATCCTTGTACTTGACATGCGGCAGCGTTGGTGAATTTCTCCTTTACGTCAAAGAGTTTTAAAGCCGTGCTGGATAACTGTCTGATTTGCCCTTGGACTCAATTTTTCCTCTCAGTGGCGGTCATTTAACGTGGCTTCGACGCGGCTAACTAAGGTTCGCAGTTCTTCTGATATAAGATTCTTGCCTATAGGCTTTTTAAACAGGACTTAACTAATCCAATGCGACGTTTCCATATTCACCCAAACCATGGAGTCTTCGTCGGAATAAATCCCCATTGGCAGTTACAGGTTAACATAAAAGATTGGAAGCCAGTCTTTAAGGCAAGTAACAATACCACTAGCGGAACGGAGAGTTACTCCGTTGTCACTCTACACCAGAGTAGGGCAAGGACCGCGATCGATGAATCTTGCAAAAGCTCTGAGGAAACTTTCCGAGGAGTTAACCTCCACCAGTTCGAGGTGAATAAAGTGAGTGATCACGCAAGTGAAAATATAAATGTATACTTTAATTCGCTTAATTCCCCTTTTTACGCTTAAGGCACCGGTTGAGCATATTCCGGTTATGGTTAAATTGGAGCAGGATAAGGGTCACTTTGAGCCCGGCGGCAAATTACACAGCTATGCGGCACAACCTTAACTCTGACGCAAACGGGAATCCAGCAGAGATGCCGTAAGTTAATAATAAGAACTGACACGTCACACTGATGGAGCTTAATATGAGAGTCAGGAATAAGTAAAGAAAGCAAATAAATAGACTCTGTCCTTTCTAACCTCTCCTGGCACCTATGAAGGACCAACCGCAGGTTGCTTTCCTAGTAAAGGTGTGGAATGGCTCCTAAGAATCTCAAGTAAATCTATTCATCTTGAAAACAACTTTGCTGGACGAAAGTTAGGCAGTATTTTCAACCGGAGCTATGCCAGCCGTAGGAGGAATAGCACGCTTAAACATGGCTATTGCCTTGAATATAGCTAAGGTAACCGTATACAGATTACACTGGGTAAGAAAAATCCCATAATCTATAATAAGCTAAATATCTTGGGTATCGGTTAATTTGCAGGTTGAGGTCTGAAAATTGGGAGGCAGAATAGGCCATTCATCTTCGTGAGGAAGCCAGGACGGACAATCGCTTCATTAATCGGCTTTGAAGAATTACCCCGCATACAACCCCCGGGTAAATAAATATGCAGGGTCATCCCCACTGGGAACATGATGATAAATCGCCTGAGTGAAACTTTCTTGGATTTGCGACACCTGATTGATTGTGCACATAAAACTCAATTTGGGGACTTTGGGCGAGCTAACTCAGAACAACTTGACTGTCTAACTACATATGAATAGAGTCAAACTAAATTTCCTCGTTAAATTAGCATTTTCCTGAGCGTGAAATTGCATATTTTATGCAATACTAGTTCTAAAGTCTTGGTCTCAGGGATTATTTCGTTGCTGATTGGCAACCAACATTTATTTATCAAAGGCAAGAGTTGCTCCTGTAAATAATCTCCCCAAATTAGAATTAACAGCAGCGTTCTTGGCTGTACGTTTAGTCATCTTTGTTCTGCAAGGTTACAATGAGGAAATAAAATTTGACTCTATTTATATGCGGTTAGACAGTGAAGTCATTCTGGATTGGCTTGCTACCACACGTAAATTTGAGCCGCCTCTTAACTATAATATTTGTAAAGTATTTTTGAATTAGCGGTAAGTTAATTTGGGTTGTCTATGGAAATAAGGTAAGTGCTCAATTTCATTATTTTTGTAGTGGTGTAACCTTGTACTGTCAAATAATTCGCTATGCAGGGAACTTTGCTTCCCTTGCAAGTCCTCCCAAAACTGTGCAGTTGCTTTTAAAATTCATTCTTCTTATCAAACTTCAATACCTTATTTTCAACTATTCCAGTTATCTTTCATCTCTTTTTTCCCCCAACTAACTATCAACTAACGAACGAATTTAGTTGGTATGTCAGGGTATGGCAAGGGTATGTCAGCTTATGGCTAGGGAAGGTGCTATGGCTGGGCAGGGTATAGTAGACTGCAGAACAGTGGATGAATAAAGATGGGGAAGGATGTAGGGGAGGTAAGGGGGGTTAAGGCAGGTAATGACATGGTTTAGGGCAGGGTTAGAGAAAGGGGTATGGCTTTGATAAGAAAGGGTAGGGTAGATCAGGGGTATGGGAAAGGAAGGGAAATTAGCAGGAGGTCAGGGTATAGGGTAGGGTGGGCATGGGGTCGTGGTTGCTGGATCAAGAGAGTTGCGGGCTCTTTTTTTCTGTTATTCGGCTTGAGAGTGATATCATGGCCGACCTTCATGTTCAAACTCACCAAGGAAAACGCCCTGGTTACAGAGTTGAATCTCCTACGGGTCCAAGCAGCCCCCATTGTTTACTTAGACTCCATATTTTTTATTTAATTTGTTTAATATATGAGTAAAAACTTGTATGCTTCCTTATTTGGGAGCGAATTGTTTCCTTTTGTCCTTGTACTGATACAGGCGGTTCGCAGACAGATTGACCAGCAGTTAGTTTCCCCCCCCGAGTCGGCTAAATCTCCAGAAGACTCAATTACAGGAACATGTCTATTTACAGTTACCACATTATTTAATTTTGTACCCCCCTCACCTCCATAACTAAAAATATTATAAAAAATAGGCCAATTTACCCCAGATAAAGACTAATTTTCAAATATTATTTTGGCTCCAACCTTCTGGACTAGGGATAGCGCAGGTCACTCTCGCCGTATCTGTGCTTTCTCGCGTTATTCGAGAACCCGCGAGAGGGAGGATACAAGCTAGGCGATGAGAGGACTAGCGGTGTTTTCGGAACTCGATCAGGCGGGTGTTTGTTCGTGTCGGGGGATAGGGGGGGGGGGGGCTACGGGGCACGGAAAGGAGGAGACCGGAGAAGGGTCTATTATCACCCATTAAAATTTGAGCTCATTTGTATGCTTGGTAGTTTTCCTTTAAGGACTCATTCAATGGGGAACTCCGGTGTCGCTTTGCCATCTGGCATTATGTTATGATAAAGCAAATAGCTATCGCTGATTTATATCGGTGGTAGGCCCCTGAGAAGTCCCTCACCTCTGAAGCCTACCTAGCATTTGTACCCGTATAGAGGTTTTAAGGCATGGCCTCTTGTCTCCTTGGTTCCACCTTGTTGTTCCCTTGGCGCGCCACGTACTCTCGCCTGTATTATCATTGTCACTCATTATTATTATCCTCATTATTGTTATTATTTGGCGCTTCTCGTCTTTCTCGGTCGAATTCGCTTAAGTCCTGCCACTCCACTATAACCGACAGGCCACTCCACTCTAATCCAAGGGCCAGTCCACTATCTTCAAAGGCCAGTCCAAGGGCCAGTCCACTATCTTCAAAGGCCACTCCAAGGGCCAGTCCACTATCTTCAAAGGTTAGTCCAAGGGCGACTCCACTATCTCCACAGGCTACTCCACTCTACTCCGAAGGCCAGTCCACTGTCTTCAAAGGCCAATACAAGGGCCACTCCACTATACTCCAAAGTTACACTATTATACTCCACTATACTCAACAGACCACTCCACTATACTCCACTCTAGTATACCCCACACGCCACTCCACTATACCCCTCAGGCCACTCCACTATACTCCATAGGCCACTCTACTATACCTCAGAGGCCACTCCACTATACCCCAAGGCCACTCCACTATACCCCAGAGGCCACTCCACTATAATCCCCAGGCCACTCCACTATAATCCACAGGCCAATCCACTATAATCCATAGGCCATTCTACTATACTCCACAGGCCACTCAACTATATCCCACAGGCCACTCCACTATAATTCACAGGCCACTCCACTATGATCCACAGGCCATTCTACTATACTCCACAGGCAACTCCGCTATATCCCACAGGCCACTCCACTATAATCCACAGGCCACTCCACTATAATCCACAGGTCACTCCACTATAATCCACAGGCCACTCCACTATAATCCACAGGCCACTCCACTATAATCCACAGGACACTCTACTATACTCCACAGGCCATTCCACTATATCCCACAGGCCACTCCACTATAATCCACAGGACACTCCACTATAATCCACAGGCCACTCCACTAAAATCCACAGGCCATTCTACTATACTCCAAGGCCACTCCACTATATCCCACAGGCCACTCCACTATAATCCACAGGCCACTCCACTATAATCCACAGGGCATTCCACTATAATCCACAGGCCACTCCACTATAATCCACAGGCCACTCCACTATAATCCACAGGCCATTCTACTATACTCCACAGGCGACTCCACTATATCCCACAGGCCACTCCACTATAATCCACAGGTCACTCCACTATAATCCACAGGCCATTCTACTATACTCCTCAGGTCACTCCACTATACCCCTCAGGTCACTCCACTATACCCCACAGGCAACTCCACTATACCCCACAGGCCACTCCACTATACCCCACAGGGCACTCCACTATACCCCACATGCCACTCCACTATACCCCACATGCCACTCCACTATAATCCACAGGTCACTCCACTATAATCCACAGGCCATTCTACTATACTCCACAGGGCACTCCACTATACCCCTCAGGTCACTCCACTATACCCAACAGGCCACTCCACTATACCCCACAGGCCACTCCACTATACCCCACAGGCCAATCCACTATACCCCACATGCCACTCCACTATACCCTACATGCCACTCCACTATACCCAACATGCCACTCCACTATACCCCACAGGCCACTCCACTATACCCTTCAGGCCACTCCACTATACCCCACATGCCACTCCACTATACCCCACAGGCCACTCTACTATACCCCACATGCCATTCCACTATACCCAACCTGCCACTCCACTATACCTCACCGGCGTCTACACTATACCCCACAGGCCACTCCACTATACCCCTCAGGCCCCTCCACTATACCCCACATGACACTCCACTATACCCAACATGCCACTCCACTATACCCCACAGGCCACTCCACTATACCCCTCAAGCCACTTCCCTATACCCCACAGGCCACTCCACAATACCCCACAGGCCACTCCACTATACCCCACAGGCCACTACACTATACCCTACATGCCACTCCACTATACCCCTCAGGCCACTCCACTATACCCCACATGCCACTCCACTATACCCAACATGCCACTCCACTATACCCCACATGCCACTCCACTATACCCCACAGGCCACTCCCCTATACCCCACACGCCACTCCACTATACCCCACATGCCACTCCACTTTACCCAACATGCCACTCCACTATACCCCACAGGCCACTCCACTATACCCCTCAGGCAAATCCACTATACCCCACATACCACTCCACTATACCCAACATGCCACTCCACTATACCCCACAGGACACTCCACTATACCCAACATGCCACTCCATATACCCCTCAGGCCACTCCACTATACCCCACATGCCACTCCAGTCATTATTATTATCCTCATTATTGTTATTATTTGGCGCTTCTCGTCTTTCTCCGTCGAATTCGCTTAAGTCCTGCCACTCCACTATAACCGACAGGCCACTCCACTTTAATCCAAGGGCCAGTCCACTATCTTCAAAGGCCAGTACAAGGGCCAGTCCACTATCTTCAAAGGCCACTCCAAGGGCCAGTCCACTATCTTCAAAGGTTAGTCCAAGGGCGACTCCACTATCTTCACAGGCTACTCCACTTTACTCCGAAGGCCAGTCCACTATCTTCAAGGGCCAATATAAGGGCCATTCCAATATACTCCAAAGTTACTCTATTATACTTCACTATACTCAACAGACCACTCCACTATACTCCACTCTAGTATAACCCACACGCCACTCCACTATACCCCTCAGGCCACTCTACTATACTCTATAGGCCACTCTACTATACCTCAGAGGCCACTCCACTATACCCCACAGGCCACTCCACTATACCCCAGAGGCCACCCCACTATAATCCCCAGGCCACTCCACTATAATCCACAGGCCAATCCACTATAATCCATAGGCCATTCTACTATACTCCACAGGCCACTCAACTATATCCCACAGGCCACTCCACTATAATTCACAGGCCACTCCACTATGATCCACAGGCCATTCTACTATACTCCACAGGCAACTCCACTATATCCCACAGGCCACTCGACTATAATCCACAGGCCACTCCACTATAATCCACAGGTCACTCCACTATAATCCAAAGGCCACTCCACTATAATCCACAGGCCACTCCACTATAATCCACAGGTCACTCCAATATAATCCACAGGCCACTCCACTATAATCCACAGGCCATTCTACTAAAACTCCACAGGCCATTCCACTATATCCCACAGGCCACTCCACTATAATCCACAGGACACTCCACTATAATCCATAGGCCACTCCACTATAATCCACAGGCCATTCTACTATACACCACAGGCCACTCCACTATATCCCACAGGCCAGCCCACTATAATCCACAGGCCACTCCACTATAATTCACAGGCCACTCCACTATAATCCACAGGCCATTCTACTATACTCCACAGGTGACTCCACTATATCCCACAGGCCACTCCACTATAATCCACAGGTCACTCCACTATAATCCACAGGCCATTCTACTATACTCCACAGGGCACTCCACTATACCCCTCAGGTCACTCCACTATACCCCACAGGCAACTCCACTATACCCTACAGGCCACTCCACTATACCCCACAGGGCACTCCACTATACCCCACATGCCACTCCACTATAATCCATGGGTCACTCCACTATAATCCACAGGCCATTCTACTATACTCCACAGGGCACTCCACTATACCCCTCAGGTCACTCCACTATACCCCACAGGCCACTCCACTATACCCCACAGGCCACTCCACTATACCCAACAGGCCACTCCACTATACCCCACATGCCACTCCACTATACCCCACATGCCACTCCACTATACCCAACATGCCACTCCACTATAACCCACAGGCCACTCCACTATACCCTTCAGGCCACTCCACTATACCCCACATGCCACTCCACTTTACCCCACAGGCCACTCTACTATACCCCACATGCCATTCCACTATACCCAACATGCCACTCCACTATACCTCACAGGCCTCTCCACTATACCCCACAGGCCACTCCACTATACCCCTCAGGCCACTCCACTATACCCCACATGACACTCCACTATACCCAACATGCCACTCCACTATACCCCACAGGCCAGTCCACTATACCCCTCAAGCCACTTCCCTATACCCCACAGGCCACTCCACAATACCCCACAGGCCACTCCACTATACCCCACATGCCACTCCACTATACCCAACATGCCACTCCACTATACCCCACATGCCACTCCACTATACCCCACAGGCCACTCCCCTATACCCCACACCATACTCCACTATACCCCACATGCCACTCTACTTTACCCAACATGCCACTCCACTATACCCCACAGGCCACTCCACTATACCCCTCAGGACACTCCACTATACCCCACAGACCACTCCACTATACCCCTCAGGCCACTCCACTATACTCCACATGCCAGTCCACTATACCCAACATGCCACTCCACTATAACCCACAGGCCACTCCACTATACCCCTCAGGCCACTCCACTATACTCCGCATGCCAGTCCACTATACCCAACATGCCACTCCACTATACCCCACAGGCCACTCCACTATACCCCACAGGCCACTCCACTACACCCTTCAGGCCACTCCACTATACCCCACATGCCACTCCACTATACCCCACATGCCACTACACTATACCTCACATGCCACTCCACTATACCGCACAGGCCACTCCACTATACCCCTCAGGCCACTCCACTCTCCCCTACATGCCAATCCAATATACCCAACATGACAGTCCACTATACCCCACAGGCCACTTCACTATACCCCACAGGCCACTCCACTATACCCCTCAGGCCACTCCACTATACCCCACATGCCACTTCACTATACCCCTCAAGCCACTCCACTATACCCCTCAGGCCACTCCACTATACCCACAGGCCACTCCACTATACCCAGCATGCCACTCTACTATACCCCACAGGCCACTCCACTATACCCCACATGCCACTCCACTATAACCCACAGGCCACTCCACTATACCCCTTAGGCCACTCCACTATACCCCACATGTCACTCTACTATACCCAACATGCCACTCCACTATACCCCACATGCCACTCCACTATACCCAACATGCCACCATACTATACCCAACATGCCACTCCACTATACCCAACATGCCACTCCACTATATCCCACAGACCACTCCACTATACCGCACAGGCCACTCCACTATACCCCTCAGGCCACTCCACTATACCCCACATGCCACTCCACTATATCCCACATGCCACTCCACTATACCCCACATGCTACTCCACTATACCCGACATGCCACTCCACTATACCCCACAGGCCACTCCACTATACCCCTCAGGCCACTCCACTATACCCCACATGCCACTCCACTATACCCAACATGCCACTCCACTATACCCCACAGGCCACTCCACTATACCCCACAGGCCACTTCACTATACCCCTTAGGCCACTCCACTATACCCCACATGACACTCCAATATACCCAACATGACACTCCACTATACCCCACAGGCCACTCCACTATACCCCTCAGGCCACTTCACTATACCCCACATGCCACTCCACTATACCCCTCAGGCCACTCCACTATACCCCACATGCCCCTCCACTTTACCCCACATGCCACTCCACTATACCCCACAGGCCACTCCACTATACCCCTCAGGCCACTCCACTATACCCCACATGCCACTCCACTATACCCAACATGCTACTCCACTATACCCCACAGGCCACTCCACTATACCCCACAGGCCACTCCACTACACCCCTCAGGCCACTCCACTATATCCACATGCCACTCCACTATACCCCACATGCCACTCCACTATACCTCACATGCCACTCCACTATACCGCACAGGCCACTCCACTATACCCCTCAGGCCACTCCACTCTCCCCTACATGCTAATCCAATATACCCAACATGACACTCCACTATACCCCACAGGCCACTTCACTATACTTAACAGGCCACTCCACTATACCCCTCAGGCCACTCCACTATACCCCACATGCCACTTCACTATACCCCTCAGGCCACTCCACTATACCCCTCAGGCCACTCCACTATACCCACAGGCCACTCCACTATACCCAGCATGCCACTCCACTATACCCCACAGGCCACTCCACTATACCCCACATGCCACTCCACTATACCCCACAGGCCAATCCACTATAACCCTTAGGCCACTCCACTATACCCTACATGTCACTCTACTATACCCAACATGCCACTCCACTATACCCCACATGCCACTCCACTATACCCAACATGCCACTCCACTATACCCAACATGCCACTCCACTATACCCAACAGGCCACTCCACTATATCCCACTGGCCACTCCACTATACCCCACAGGCCACTCCACTATACCCACAAGCCACCCTACTATACCCAGCATGCCACTCCACTATACCCCACAGGCCACTTCACTATACCCCGCATGCCACTCCACTATACCCCACAGGCCACTCCACTATACCCCTTAAGCCACTCCACTATACCCCACATGTCACTCTACTATACCCAACATGCCACTCCACTATACCCTACATGCCACTCCACTATACCCAACATGCCACTCCACTATACCCAACATGCCACTCCACTATACCCAACATGCCACTCAACTATATCCCACAGGCCACTCCACTATACCCCACAGGCCACTCCACTATATCCCTCATGCCACTCCACTATAACCCACATGCCACTCCACTATACCCCACATGCCACTCCACTATACCCCACATGCCACTCCACTATACCCGACATGCCATTCCACTATACCCCACAGGCCACTCCACTATACCCCTCAGGCCACTCCACTATACCCCACATGCCACTCCACTATACCCAACATGCCACTCCACTATACCCCACAGGCCACTCCACTATACCCCACAGGCCACTTCACTATACCCCTCAGTCCACTCCACTATACCCCACATGACACTCCACTATACCCCTCAGGCCACTCCACTATACCCCACAGGCCACTCCACTATACCCCTCAGGCGACTCCACTATACCCCACATGCCACTCCACTATACCCCTCAGGCCACTTCACTATACCCCACATGCCCCTCCACTATACCCCACATGCCACTCCACTATACCCCACATGCCACTCCACTATACCCAACATGCCACTCCAATATACCCCACAGGCCACTCCACTATACCCCTTAGGCTACTCCACTATACCCCACATGCCCCTCCACTATACCCTACATGCCACTCTACTATACCCCACATGCCACTCTACTATACCCAACATGCCACTCCAATATACCCCACAGGCCACTCCACTATACCCCTCAGGCCACTCCACTATACCCCACAGGCCACTCCACTATTTCCAACATGCCACTCCACCATACCCTACAGGCCACTCCACTATATCCCACAGACCACTTCACTATACCCCACATGCCCCTCCACTATACCCCACATGCCACTCCACTATACCCACCATGCCACTCCACTATACCCAACATGCCACTCCAATATACCCCACAGGCCACTCTACTATACCCCTCAGGCCACTCCACTATACCCCACACGCCACTCCACTATACCCAACATGCCACTCCAATATACCCTACAGGCCACTCCACTATACCCCACAGGCCACTCCACTATACCCCACATGCCAGTCCACTATACCCAACATGCCACTCCACTATACCCCACAGGCCACTCTACTATACCCCTCAGGCCACTCCACTATACCCCACATGCCCCTCCCTATACCCAACAGGCCACTCCACTATACCCCTCAGGCCACTCCCCTACACCCCACATGCCACTCCACTATACCCAACAGGCCACTCCACTATACCCCACAGGCCACTCCACTATACCCCACAGGCCACTCGACTATCCCCCACAGGCCACTCCACTATACCCCTCAGGCCACTCTACTATCCCCCACATGCCAGTCCACTATACCCCACAGACCACTCCACTATACACCACAGGCCACTCCACTATACCCCACATGCCACTCCACTATACCCAACAGGCCACTCCACTATACCCCACATGCCACTCCACTATACCCAACAGGCCACTCCACTATACCCCACAGGCCACTCCACTATACCCCACAGGCCACTCGACTATCCCCCACAGGCCACTCCACTATACCCCTCAGGCCACTCTACTATCCCCCACATGCCACTCCACTATACCCCACAGACCACTCCACTATACACCACAGGCCACTCCACTATACCCCTCAGGCCACTCTACTATACCCTACATGCCACTCCACTATACCCCACAGGCCACTCCACTATACCCCACATGCCCCTCCACTATACCCCACATGCCACTTTACTATACCCCACATGCCACTCCACTATACCCAACATGCCACTCCACTATACCCTACAGGCCACTCCACTATACCCCTCAGGCCACTCCACTATACCCCACAGGCCACTTCACTATTTCCAACATGCTACTCCACCATACCCTACAGGCCACTCCACTATTCCCCACAGGCCACTTTACTATACCCCACATGCCCCTCCACTATACCCCACATGCCACTCCACTATGCCCCTCATGCCACTCCACTATACCCAACATGCCACTCCAATATACCCCACAGGCCACTCCACTCTACCCCTCAGGCCACTCCACTATACCCCACACGCCACTCCACTATACCCAACATGCCACTCCACTATACCCTACAGGCCACTCCACTATACCCCACAGGCCACTCCACTATACCCCACATGCCAGTCCACTATACCCAACATGCTACTCCACTATACCCCACAGGCCACTCTACTATACCTCTCAGGCCACTCCACTATACCCCACATGCCCCTCCACTATACCCAACAGGCCACTCCACTATACCCCTCAGGCCACTCCACTACACCCTACATGCTACTCCACTATACCCAACAGGCCACTCCACTATACCCCACAGGCCACTCCACTATACCCCACAGGCCACTCGACTATCCCCCACAGGCCACTCCACCATACCCTACAGGCCACTCCACTATACCCCACAGGCCACTTCACTATACCCACAGGCCACTCCACTATACCCCTCAGGCCACTCTACTATACCCCACATGCCACTCCACTATACCATACAGGCCACTCCACTATACCCCACATGCCCCTCCACTATACCCCACATGCCACTCTACTATACCCCACATGCCACTTCACTATACCCAACATGCCACTCCACTATACCCTACAGGCCACTCCACTATACCCCTCAGGCCACTCCACTATACCCTACAGGCCACTCCACTATTTCCAACATGCCACTCCACCATACCCTACAGACCACTCCACTATACCCACAGGCCACTTCACTATACCCCACATGCCCCTCCACTATCCCCTACATGCCACTCCACTATACCCCCCATGCCACTCCACTATACCCAACATGCCACTCTAATATACCCCACAGGCCACTCCACTATACCCCTCAGGCCACTCCACTATACCCCACACGCCACTCCACTATACCCAACATGCCACTCCACTATACCCTACAGGCCACTCCACTATACCCCACAGGCCACTCCACTATACCCCACATGCCAGTCCACTATACCCAACATGCCACTCCACTATACCCCACAGGCCACTCTACTATACCCCTCAGGCCACTCCACTATACCCCACATGCCCCTCCACTATACCCAACAGGCCACTCCATTATACCCCTCAGGCCACTCCACTACACCCCACATGCCACTCCACTATACCCCCCATGCCACTCCACTATACCCAACATGCCACTCCAATATACCCCACAGGCCACTCCACTATACCCCTCAGGCCACTCCACTATACCCCACACGCCACTCCACTATACCCAACATGCCACTCCACTATACCCTACAGGCCACTCCACTATACCCCACAGGCCACTTCACTATACCCCACATGCCAGTCCACTATACCCAACATGCCACTCCACTATACCCCACAGGCCACTCTACTATACCCCTCAGGCCACTCCACTATACCCCACATGCCCCTCCACTATACCCAACAGGCCACTCCACTATACCCCTCAGGCCACTCCACTACACCCCACATGCCACTCCACTATACCCAACAGCCCCCTCCACTATACCCCACAGGCCACTCCACTATACCCCACAGGCCAATCGACTATCCCCCACAGGCCACTCCACTATACCCCTCAGGCCACTCTACTATACCCCACATGCCACTCCACTATACCCCACAGGCCACTCCACTATACCCCACAGGCCCAATATACCCTACAGGCCACTCCACTTTACTCCCCTGACTACTGCCCTAAGTTAGAAATGGGTAATTTTCGCCCAGGAAGCAAATTTTCCCTTTTCCTCGTCATGTTTCTAACGTTTAGGCAATTTTAGATTGAGGAATTCCTTGTTTGTAAACTCCTCGCTCGGCACCTCTAAATTAATCGGTGTATGGAGAATTTACATAGTATTTCCTATGGAGGGATACGGCTTCAACTTTTTGAAATGTTGTAGATTCACTCATCACATGTATTTTTTCTGTTTTATACTAACGTGTCTTTCTTTTATTCATTTTCAGGGCTAAGATGAGTAAAAGAACTAGAACATCAACCAGTCACAGTGTTTTTGGCTCATAACTTTAAAGAACTATATCATTATGAAATGTCAACAAAACAATAGGCTGGAAGATATATTCAGTATGTTAAAGAGAATAAATACAAGAGGAACAAGGATGTTATTCTTGAAGTATCCGAGGCCCTTACTGAGATTTGGAAAAAAGCCAGTATTTAGTTCAGCCGATCAAGAATGTTAAAACCAGATTGCTCCGATTGGTGGAAGAAGCGTCCCTGGTATCAAAACAAGGAATGAATGCCACTAAGAGTAAGAAGTTTATCTCATCATTGGGTCAACCGTTTGATAGAGCAGACTGGCAGTGTGCTGATCTCTTGGATTGCAAGCGTGAAAAGAACATGAAAGTACCACGTCGAAGGCATGAATTTTTTATTGACTAAAGAACTGGGCGTCACATGAAAATTGGAGGAGTAGATGTAAAAACAAGTCTAATGATTAAAAAAAGAAAAATCAAGGAATATCGAATTCAAGAAAGAAGATAAGAGTCACAAAAAGAGAAGAAGGAAGAGAAAACTACAATTTCAGATGAGACCTTGGATGAAGAAACCTCATCTTCTGACATTTCTGATAATGAATAGAAGAAAGTCTTTGCGAGAACAAAAAAACACCTCCTACCAATAACAACAATTGCCATGGAAGCGGATCGGTATTATGTGTCAAATAGAACTGCTGCTGCTGCTATTAGTAGTGCAGCACTATTCGACAATGGTATTATAAATTCAGAAGACCGCTCCCATGTATTTGACCATCACAAAATCTGGAGAGCACACGAGAAGCTAAGGAGGAATTTCATCAATTCTGAATGTTTAGGAGATACTCGTAAGAAAATTACTGCTTTGTTTTTTGATGGGAGGAGAGACACAACGCTAACTAAAAAGAAGAAAGGGAATAAATGGTATGGATTAAAAGAAATTCAAGATCACTATGTGCTTGTAGGATAGCCTGGTACTTTCTATTTAGATCATCTAACTATTGAACTAGGAACAGGTGCAGATATTGAAGACAGACTGATGAAATGGCTTGTTGAAAATGATATTAAAGGTGAGATAAAAGAAGTGGGAGGTGACAGCACGGCAATTAATAATGGCTACAAGAATGTGCCATAAGAGGGCTAGAATGTCAATTACATCGTCCTTTACAGTGGATCATCTGTAGCTTGCATCTAAATGAGCTTCCTTTGAGTCACCTGTGCAGGAAATATATTGGTCCAACAGAAACTCAATGGAAAGGACCACTTGGTAAAGCCTTAACTACCTGTGAAACTCTACTAGTATCACTAAATGGTTTCCAATGTATTGCTAAAGGAGCTTCTCTTCCAGATGCAGATGTGAATAAGCTTAGTCGGGACCAAGAGTACCTGTACAGAAAAATCAGTGCTATTTGAAGTAGTGTGATTGACGATGATCTCCTACATATGAAACCAAGGACAATATCTCATGCAAGATAGCTCACCACTACCAGCAGAATATGTCGACTTTATGTGGCAACAGAAAAACCTAATAATGACTTGTATGTCCTCACAGAGTTTGTCGTGTGTCATTATGGGCCCATCTGGTTTCCCATCAAATTCTTTCCGAATGTCACGGAGGGATCTAAACATCTCCTGGAACAGATCAATCTTCTGCAAATACTCCAACCTCCTAGTGAAGCATAGCATGACAAATAATCCAAAAGAATTCCTACTGGCTCCATCCTGAAAACGTCCTTTTAGCAATGCTAGCAGACGTTGATCAGAATAACAGGAAATTAACTATTGAGAGAATCAAGAAAATCCGAGAAGTTGTTGTGTATGAGGAAGATATACGTGATTTTAGGCCACCCCAAAATAGATAAGTCCCGTGACTTCATGTGATCCTGTGAGACAAAGCATGATTTTAATGTATCAGTTGAAAAATTGTATGCATCAGTTAGATAATAAAAGTTGACCTCCTCATTTGTTTGTCATTATCCTTCAGTTTAAACTCAACTTTTATGTATTTAGAAACACTTATAACAACAAACCAACAAATCTGATGGTGTATGTCTTTCTGGCTCAAATATTATAAAAATAATAATGAAATTTTCAGCTCAAAAAAGGGGGTGTTCCAAATATTTCTCCAAAAAAACTTTTCCACCTTTGAACTATGTGTCTTCGAGTGTACAAAACCTGAAATGTGCAGGTTGATTTGCTGAAATTCGTTTAACAATGCTACGGCCTACTTCACAGGCCACTCCACTATATTCCACAAGACAATACACTACAGTCGACATAGGTCACTCCAGTATACCCCGCAGGCCACTTCACTATACTCCACAGGCCACTCCAGTATACCCCACAGGACACTTCACTATACTCCACATGCCCCCCCTACTATAATACCCCACAGACCACTCTGCTATACTCCTCATGCCACTCCACTATACCCACAAACCACTCCACTATACCCCACAGGCTACTCCATCATACCGCGCAGGCCACTCCTCTATACTTTATATAACTACATCATTTGAGTAACCACATACTCTTTCCTCAATTGCGGATTGAATTTTTGTAACCTAATAGATATGTGAGAGAAAGGAGGCAAAGGCAAACGAAAATTTGTATTTAGAAAATCTCACAAGAAAGAATGGACCAAATTTAGCCAACCTTCAAACGTCTTTCAAATCGCATTTCTCGATACTATGTGATAGTAAATAACTGTATAAACTTTATTTTCCAACTTTATTTTTTTCCAAAATAGTATTAATTATAATTATGTACAAATATTAATAATATATAAGTTGAATTTTGTTAACCAAGTCGCTATGTTCAAAAATATTATAATGTTTTTTGTAATTTTCTTCGAAATAAACCATTTATTATTATTATTACAAAGAACAAAAATCGGACAGGAAAATTGCGTCTCATCACAATATTCTATGTTTACCAGTTTTCCTCTTATACTTTCTGGTTAAAATGCCCTCATTAGTTTACGAGTATGTTAAAAAAAAAATAAACAGTGCAAATCGTTGTGAGAATAAGCACCATTGAGAACTAGGCCTATGCATTTTTTATCTCTTTTTCACTCCCCTTAGGTCAACAATTTCCCTAAGAATTCTCGAAAACTTGGGAGATGACCGGGTTTTTTTTTTAAATAAATAAGAAACCTAGCGCTAATCAACAAGATAATACGATAAAAGGTAATTCTCGGTAAGAAATAGAGAAAATAAGAACGAAAATTAGAAAATGTGTGTTAAATATTCATTATCAATACAATAATCTAAATGATTCCGAAAAAAAAGAGACAAGGTCAGTTATTTAAGATGTAAACATCCGGATATGAGACTTTCGCTGTCGAGATTAGGCTCGTTATCAGTATAGGCAGCCGGGAGAGAGATAGGCCCTGCGAATCAGAGGAAAGTGTATACTCAAGAGAATTTTGAAGGTCAGGAATAAAGGGAAGAGTGACCCCTCAATAAATAGGGCCTTGAGGATAAGAAAAAAAGAGTACTCCTTAACACACAAGCGCAAGTGAGAGTCAGAGAGAACACTCGTAAGAGGAGTTGTAGAAAGTAGTGAGAATCGAGATTGTGACCTCCAGATAGATAGTAGGCTTTACAGATGAGAGCAAAAGAGAGAGCCCAAGATCACACGTGGATAGGGCTTGCAGATCAAAGCGAGTGGGCGAGGAAGGGAAGGAGAAGCGAAAAAGTACTTCAAAGATCACTTTTGAAAAGCGAGGATAAATAAGCTATACTAGTGTGTCTCAACTTTTCGCAAAAACCTCGAAAGAATTTTCTTTCTCAGGG
The DNA here is from genome assembly GCA_963969495.1 of Ceratothoa steindachneri. NCBI lineage: Eukaryota > Metazoa > Arthropoda > Malacostraca > Isopoda > Cymothoidae > Ceratothoa > Ceratothoa steindachneri. Next base: position 52,211,300 of record OZ018334.1, read on the forward strand.
ACGCCATACATAAATATTTATATTCTACCTTTTATCCTGTCCTGCTTCTAGGTCGGGTTGGCATTTCTGACCAGCAGTCTTTTTCTTTAATAAACTTCCGGTTATTATGGTAAACATTATTTATGTAAAGGAGGTCGGCCTCAATCTTTACCAAATCTCGATCAAGGACTTCTCTTAAATTTTGCTTTTATCTTAGAGAGGTTTTTGGTACGCCATAAGAGAGGTTTCAATGAGAGATCAGACAGAGATCGAACTGGGTTGGAAGCAAATACGAATTTACGATGCTTTCAGACTTTGTTATAATACAGTGTTTGTCTCCCTATGAACCATCTAGTCTTCTCTTATTCACCTGTTAACCTTCTATACTGGTACTATAATGTTTTGTTAACATCCTTATCTTGTCTGATTCTTCTAGTTACCTTATATTGCGGTCTTATCCCTCTATTTTTTGTATTTATATCAGGTATTTAAATAAGCAAGGAGCCGTTTGTCATTGGGGTAAGAGCATGATGAATTGTACACTTTTCTTTTTGGTGAAATTCGAGTCTATACAAATGAAGCGACAAGTTTCAAACTCAAAATCAACTCCTTACTTACAGCTGCTTCTTATTTTTAAAAGAAAAATGCCCGAAAATTCGGTTAAATTCGGTTCTTTTGTTGGGCGACCATACGAGCCCTAAACACTATTTATTTCCCTAAGTGTTTTTTTTATGCAGTTTACAAGTAATGGCTATATCTTAAAAAAAAAGTAGTAAATTATAGTTATATTCTGAAATATATCTTCAAAATATGTTTGGTAACTTATTTAGAATTCCCCAAATTTAACATATATTATTAATTTTTATTTCAAATGTATCTTTCAGTATATATTTAAAATTTATCATATGGAAAAGTAGATTTTATATCATCGAAAAGTACATTTTATCAAGTAAAAAAGTGTAATTAAACATTGTTAAAAATACATTTTAGCAAATATAGAAAGTACTTTTATCTGCCTTTCGAAAATTGATTCAACCACAGGTACATTTTTAGTATATTACAAAGCACATTTTCACCTACTATAAATTTCTTTTATTATATTCATAACATCACATCCATGAGGTCTAAAATTTAAAGTGAAACCATTTCACCCAAATTAAAATGTAAAATAACTTTACAAGAGGAGCTTGCGCTTCGCAAGCAGACCTTCGGTGTGTGGCCTACAGCCAATCCGGTTTTGGCAAGTTTTCAGTACATATCTCCTAATAATTTACTCTTGGTTTATTTATTTTTAATGTAGATGATTATTTATGATCCTAAAGTGGTAAACACATTTATCAGATGTCTTTTTAAATACTGAAAAAAACATCCACACTATTCTTTTTTTTTCTCCTTAAAAATTTGCTCTAATAACTTCATCATTTTGCTTTATTCATTTATAGGGGTCAGTAGCTATTTCCTCCTGATAAAGAATAAAATTTAAAATCTATTTTAGAAATAACTTTGATAAAACTTTCGAATATAGGAAAAAATAAAATAAAAATAGGCCTGCTTGAATTTTAATAAATTTTTGAACTTCACCATTTGTAATTATTTTTCTTTAAAGAAATGTTCCAAAGCATTCGATAATCATATTATTTTTTCTGAACTTCACCATTTTGTTTTTTTTTTAAACTTTAAAGTAACTCTTAGAATGAACTTGAATAAAGACTTAAAATATTATTGACATCATTCTCTCTCGGAAGACAATGGAGATTGCGCCATGGAAGTTAGTATGTGGTGGAACTGCAGCGCCGGCTATGACTATACAGCCCTATCCTTGAACGTCAGGCCCTGTTGCTGTTGCTGCATGTGAAGACGGCGTCGTCCGAGAGCGCTGACTCTGCTCTTTGTCGTCTGCGTGCTCTTCTTTCTTCCCACATCTTCTTCTCCCGTATTGTTTTTGTCGCTGGAACAGCGCCACTGGAGTGACCTCTTCAGGGCGCAGGCCTGGGCGAAGTGTGTGGAGAAAAAAAATACATGAATAAAAAGGTATAAAGACGTATGAACTCGAAAGGATAATATGTAATAAAACGAGAAATAGGCCCCAAGTGTCTGTTCGGGCAATTACCACATAAATGGTGAGTTACTTTATCATAGCAGCTGTGAGATAGATGAACACACATAGATATACATAGGATGACGATGGTGTACATGAGATGAGAGTGAGAGTAAAATAAAGATACTCGCAATTAATGTAGAAGGAAGTGAAATTAAAATTATATTCGAAGTGGCCGAGGGGGCGAATGAAGAGATCCTGCAGATGGCCGAGGGCACGAATAAAGAGATTCTGAGCGTGGCCGAGGGCACGAATGAAGAGATTCTGAGCGTGGCCTAGGGCACGAATAAAGAGATTCTGAGCGTGGCCGAGGGCACGAATAAAGAGATTCTGAGCGTGGCCGAGGGCACGAATAAAGAGATTCTGAGCGTGGCCGAGGGCACAAATAAAGACATTCTGAGCGTGGCTGAGGGCACGAATAAAGAGATTTTGAGTTTAGTTTAATGGATCGGAAAATGTAGCGAGAGTTAGTGCAAAAGTGTAATTTGACAAATGGTTTATGATAACACTAATAGGTTATAGCCAGAATTTGCAAAATATGATTTGTAAAAGAACAATCGAAAATAATTCGGTTAGAATTCAGATTTTTTAACGATAAACTAATAATATATATATATATATATATATATATATATATATATATATATATATATATATATATACACTGTATATGCAGTGGGCTACATTTTTGAATAACTAGCTGAATTTGTTTTAGTTTTTGTGACCGTAACTCCATTTTCACTTTCACTCTTCTTTTGGGACAAGTATTTTCCAGCTTGCATTGAAATGAACCAAACTTTCTCTTCTCCAAGCAGGAAAGGACAAATTAAATATATGCGGTATGTTAGATTTATTTCATCGTTCTCTCGCGTTCATGAGAGATATACATTGAATATTCACCGCTCCTTTAACTCAATTTCTCCTTTATCCTTTGAATTCCCAATCAATTTCTCTCTCTTTCATAGTCCGGATCGACCTAGCGAAACGTGCCTTAAAAGCTTGTCGATTCGTAAGAATTTTTTTCTCCCGCGTATCCGAGTGGATAAAAAGCCTTGCTTTAATTGAGATCAAAGTGGTTGGTCGCTATCTCACTGTGTTTGGTTCGAATCCCACGCCAGTACGGCTTTTTTGAATTAGGAAATAACATATTTTCGAAGAAAGAAATGATTCCGTTTTTCTCTTTCATGCGGTAAGCTGGATTTATATATTAGATAAGTGAACAATAACGTCCATATCAATGATACGGTTAAATAATGGCGATAGTAAGAATTTCTTAACTTAATCCGCTAGAAAGTCTCCTGGAGTTCCTCAACCCTCTTCAGGAGCGCCACCCCTGTGACTCGGCAGCGATCCATTTCTCACATGAATGGCTTCTCAAATCTGAACAGTAGTTTAAGTCACAGCTTTCCTTTGTCTCTTTTTTTCTGTCGCATGTTTTGTGTAGCGTTTTTTTGTTATTGTTAGTCCTAATACTTTGCATTCGTATTTATGTATGTATCTTTCTCTTTCTATGTAGATGTACAATATTTTCTTCCTGTATACTGGCACAAATCTAAATTTGTTTTTGTTGGTCATTATTTTTTCCATTTGTGTTGGTAATTATTTGTCGGTGCTTTTTCACTTACTGCCATTCTTGTCATCATTGACGCATTATTGCAAGGGCTCACCACCAGTTGTTTCAAATCATCCGCGAATTGTATATTAACGCATCCCTCTTTTATAGGTGGAGAAATATTCGCTGTATAGACGGAGTATAGTATGGAGCTCACGCATCTACCTTGCGATAGTCCAGCTCATAGCTTAAATAAGCTTCCTTGGTGATTGTTTAGTTCTATGTAGGCATATATTTCCATTACGTAGTCACATAGGATTCTTTCGATCTTTATGTTGATTTCTAGTCTAAGTAGCTCATATTGTATTCCCCTTTGCCAGACTTTATCAAAAACTATGGATATAATTCTGCATACTACATAAGTCTATGCTTGGCTTTTCTCCTATGTTTTTTTTAATAATTTTTTATATTATGACGCGGAGCACAATCACCGTACTTCCATTTTTTCTGGAATCTAAATTGCTAGTTGTTTTCGTTTAGGGGTTCCGTTAATCTACGATTAATTATCTTCCCGATGAAATCCAACAGGGATATTGGTCTGTAGCTTTTCTCTTGTTTGGGTGGTTTTCCTGGTTTTAGCACAAAGATTATATTGGCAAACTTAAGTTAATCTGGGAAGTATCCTGAATTAAGATTTGCGTTAATAACGTTCTTTAACTCCTCAAGGATGTTGTTTGGGGCTTTTATGTAGTTTTCTCGTGAGCCCAGACTTTCAAGTTTTTTTTTTGTTTAAAAGTTGTAATAATTTCTCTCAATTCATCCATCATAATTAGTGCTTGGATTTCCTGGTAGGTATCTCTTACTCTTTTGAAGAAGTGTTTTTTTTTTTCCTCCACTTCTTGAATTAGTGAATCTATGATCTGTTTTTCAAATTCTATGTCATAATTTTCGTTTTTCTCGTGATTTATCATGAACACTCTTTTCTAATGTTCGCAAGATTTTCCCTCGATTTCTGCTTTGTCTTCAATATTGTTACCTCTTGTGGCTTTAATATTCATCCTCTCTATTGGAGGTTTATTTATTTTTTTTCAGAATTCTTTCGGGTTTGTTTCTGCATCTATTCTTTGTATGGCTTTCTTCCATTCTTCATTTTGTTTTTCTGTGATGTGAGTTAGAAGTTCTTTCTTATTTTCTCTTTAATCTGATGCATTATTACCCTTGATCTACCTACCTGTCTTATCCTTTCTGCTGTTATTCGTATTTCTTCGTTTAAATGTATCATATCTGTTGTCAATTTAAGTTGTTCGATTGTTCTGAATGTCCCTTTTGACATTAGTTCTTAATCCGCTCTTTTATTTGCTTCTCGAATTCGCTGTCTTTCCTGGTTTATGTATGTCCACTAAAATTGCTATAGTTTGTCGAATGCTTTAGATACACCATTGTCGGCAGTGGTGGACAGTCCGTCAATACCAATGACGGAAGGTGCGTCAGTCCATCACTGACGGACTCCCGTTTCGCTGACGACTGACGGAAACATTATTTGCCCAAGGTCGTCTTTGCTTTTCGTGTTAGTGACGGTTCAGGTGACGGCCGAAAATCGCTATCGTCGGCGCTTATTCCGTCAGTGTTTCAAAGTTTCCGTCAGTCGTCAGTCCGCCAGCGAAACAGGAGTCCGTCAGTGACGGACTGACGGATCTTCCGTCATCGGTACTAACGGACTGCCCACCACTGTCGGACCATTGGACAAAAGTATAAAGCACCCTATGGAATCGGTCATATAATGGAATTAGACATTTGTAGTAAATTAATTAAGTATATATATATATATAATTTATTTATTTTTATTATTTTAATACCTAATTGGACCTCTTTTCCTTTAAATGCATCTATAATTCTTGTGGCATGGATTTGAACAAATCTTTACACTCTTCTGATGCTATCTTTCCCCACTCAGCTTGTAATTTTTCATAAAATTCGTTGTTATTTGTAATTGTGGTAATTCTTATTGCTTTCTAAAACAATCCTCATCAGTGTTCTATTGGATCTAAGGATGGGCTCTGTGACGGTCACTCCAAACCGAGTCTAATTTCTTGCTGTTGTGGGGTGTAATTTCTGGATAGGTGGCTCTAAAACTTACAACAACATGGTTGGTATAAGTTGTGGAATTTATTCTTCCCTAGCATATAACATCTCTCTGGCTCTGCTGAACACATGCATGTCCATACCATAATAGAACCACCTCCATGCTCCACAGCAGGTACTACCTAAGCAGGGTGGAATGCTTCTCCAAATCTTCGTTTCACAAAGCCCCAGTAGTAGTGAAAATCTGCATAATTGGTAGATAAAAGTTAAATTTTAAAATAATTTTCTTCCAACATATATTTAAATGGAATTACATTAAGTACATGTAAAAGAATAACACAATAGTCTTTAGTACATACAAGATAGTTACTTTCATCTCACATGATAACTTTAGACCAGGGTTTCTCAACCCTTTACTTACTATCACCTCAATCTCACTATTTTTAAAGCAATCGCTCAATATTGTTATCTCTGGCAAAAATATCTATTTTAAAAGGAGTGGCTTCTAGTTAGTGGGCCTGGGTGAGCTCTAGTGAGAATTTATTATTTTTTAGTTTGTCAACAAGCTGGTTTTCTACATCAGATAACACTTCGTCAATTCTTCTTCGAATTGAATCATTGTGTCAACAAGCTGGTTTTCTACATCAGATAACACTTCGTCAATTCTTCTCCGAATTGAATCATTGTGTCAACAAGCTGGTTTTCTACATCAGATAACACTTCGTCAATTCTTCTTCGAATTGAATCATTGTGTCAACAAGCTGGTTTTCTACATCAGATAACACTTCGTCAATTCTTCTTCGAATTGAATCATTGTGTCAACAAGCTGGTTTTCTATATCAGATAACACTTCGTCAATTCTTCTTCGAATTGAATCATTGTGTCAACAAGCTGGTTTTCTATATCAGATAACACTTCGTCAATTCTTCTCCGAATTGAATCATTGTGTCAACAAGCTGGTTTTCTACATCAGATAACACTTCGTCAATTCTTCTTCGAATTGAATCACTGTGTCAACAAGCTGGTTTTCTACATCAGATAACACTTCGTCAATTCTTCTCCGAATTGAATCATTGTGTCAACAAGCTGGTTTTCTACATCAGATAACACTTCGTCAATTCTTCTTCGAATTGAATCACTGTGTCAACAAGCTGGTTTTCTACATCAGATAACACTTCGTCAATTCTTCTTCGAATTGAATCATTGTGTCAACAAGCTGGTTTTCTACATCAGATAACACTTCGTCAATTCTTCTTCGAATTGAATCACTGTGTCAACAAGCTGGTTTTCTACATCAGATAACACTTCGTCAATTCTTCTCCGAATTGAATCATTGTGTCAACAAGCTGGTTTTCTACATCAGATAACACTTCGTCAATTCTTCTTCGAATTGAATCACTGTGTCAACAAGCTGGTTTTCTATATCAGATAACACTTCGTCAATTCTCCTCCGAATTGAATCATTGTGTCAACAAGCTGGTTTTCTACATCAGATAACACTTCGTCAATTCTCCTCCGAATTGAATCATTGTGTCAACAAACTGGTTTTCTACATCAGATAACACTTCGTCAATTCTTCTCCGAATTGAATCATTGTGTTAACAAGCTGGTTTTCTACATCAGATAACACTTCGTCAATTCTTCTCCGAATTGAATCATTGTGTCAACAAGCTGGTTTTGTACATCAGATAACACTTCGTCAATTCTTCTTCGAATTGTATCACTGTGTCAACAAGCTGGTTTTCTACATCAGATAACACTTCGTCAATTCTTCTTCGAATTGAATCATTGTGTCAACAAGCTGGTATTCTACATCAGATAACACTTCGTCAATTCTCCTCCGAATTGAATCATTGTCTCAACAAGCTGGTTTTCTACATTCAGATAACACTTCGTCAATTCTTCTTCGAATTGAATCATTGTGTCAACAAGCTGGTTTTCTACATCAGATAACACTTCGTCAATTCTTCTCCGAATTGAATCAGTGTGTCAACAAGCTGGTTTTCTACATCAGATAACACTTCGTCAATTCTTCTTTGAATTGAATCACTGTGTCAACAAGCTGGTTTTCTACATCAGATAACACTTCGTCAATTCTTCTTCGAATTGAATCATTGTGTCAACAAGCTGGTTTTCTACATCAGATAACACTTCGTCAATTCTCCTCCGAATTGAATCATTGTGTCAACAAGCTGGTTTTCTACATCAGATAACACTTCGTCAATTCTTCTCCGAATTGAATCATTGTGTTAACAAGCTGGTTTTCTACATCAGATAACACTTCGTCAATTCTTCTCCGAATTGAATCATTGTGTCAACAAGCTGGTTTTCTACATCAGATAACACTTCGTCAATTCTTCTCCGAATTGAATCATTGTGTCAACAAGCTGGTTTTCTACATCAGATAACACTTCGTCAATTCTTCTTCGAATTGAATCATTGTGTCAACAAGCTGGTTTTCTACATCAGATAACACTTCGTCAATTCTTCTTCGAATTGAATCATTGTGTCAACAAGCTGGTTTTCTATATCAGATAACACTTCGTCAATTCTTCTTCGAATTGAATCATTGTGTCAACAAGCTGGTTTTCTATATCAGATAACACTTCGTCAATTCTTCTCCGAATTGAATCATTGTGTCAACAAGCTGGTTTTCTACATCAGATAACACTTCGTCAATTCTTCTTCGAATTGAATCACTGTGTCAACAAGCTGGTTTTCTACATCAGATAACACTTCGTCAATTCTTCTTCGAATTGAATCATTGTGTCAACAAGCTGGTTTTCTACATCAGATAACACTTCGTCAATTCTCCTCCGAATTGAATCATTGTGTCAACAAGCTGGTTTTCTACATCAGATAACACTTCGTCAATTCTTCTCCGAATTGAATCATTGTGTTAACAAGCTGGTTTTCTACATCAGATAACACTTCGTCAATTCTTCTCCGAATTGAATCATTGTGTCAACAAGCTGGTTTTCTACATCAGATAACACTTCGTCAATTCTTCTCCGAATTGAATCAGTGTGTCAACAACCTGGTTTTCTATATCAGATAACACTTCGTCAATTCTTCTCCGAATTGAATCATTGTGTCAACAAGCTGGTTTTCTACATCAGATAACACTTCGTCAATTCTTCTTCGAATTGAATCACTGTGTCAACAAGCTGGTTTTCTACATCAGATAACACTTCGTCAATTCTCCTCCGAATTGAATCATTGTGTCAACAAGCTGGTTTTCTACATCAGATAACACTTCGTCAATTCTTTTTCGAATTGAATCATTGTGTCAACAAGCTGGTTTTCTACATCAGATAACACTTCGTCAATTCTTCTCCGAATTGAATCATTGTGTCAACAAGCTGGTTTTCTACATCAGATAACACTTCGTCAATTCTCCTCCGAATTGAATCATTGCTGAGCAGTAATGCTTTAACACGTTTCCTGAATCTTGATGCAACACAGTTTTCATAAGAATTTCAAACTTGACCGTATAATATTTTCGGCAACTTTATGGGCCCTTCCAGTTTTTGCAATTCTTTGCGCTTTTTCATAAGACGCAATCAATCCCGTTGGGGTTTTGTTGGACGGTGTCCGATTTTTCAAAAAAATGTTTTGAATGATGCAGTTTTATACGCTTATTGCACAAATGAAATTTATTTTGGGGAGAAATGGATGGTTACAAAGTTATGGTTGGGTTAGGTTGGGGTTGGTTAGGTTAAGTTATTTTATGTTAAGTTGGTTTGGGTTATTTGAAGTAAATCAATGTAATTTGAACATATCTATTGAATATTCAACCTATATAAAAATGAAATTAACATTTAAACCCCGAAATACACTGTTATATATTCCTGGATAGGTCCGTATTTTCGTATCTCCTACGTCACGAAAATTGCCACAAATACGAATCCAACATCGATCGGCGAGTACCACAACGACGTTTGTTCGAGCTTCTCAGTAAATTCCATTAGCTCTCGATTTCCTGAGTGTTTTTTTCTCCCTTCCAACGAAATCGACACTGTCATCGACGGTTTTGTGTTTGAAATTTGACTCGGGAATATCTGTTATATGGCTGTACGACTTCAACATGTTGTTTATTATTGTGGTTCCCGATTGAGTGGAATTTTTAATACATTCATATAATGCCTGACGATTTCGTGATTGAAAAGTGGATAATTTAGGTTAGGTTAGGTTAGTTCAAGGTAAGTCAGGTTAGGTTAGAGACCACAAACTTTACAAATTCCAAGCTGTTTCCACATCATCCCTAATGAGTAAATCTGTAAAAAAAAGTCATATATATGAACATATGTTAACTTAACCTAAACCAACCTAACCATAACTTTTTAACTGTCCGTTTCTCCAAAACATTTACTTCACTTTTGAAATCAACGCGTAAAACTGCATCATTAAAAAAATTTCTTTAAAAAAATTTGGACACCGTCCAACAAACCCCAAATATCCCAAATAATTTAAATTCTTGCTCTACCCTAACTTTTGCTGCATCTCAATGAACACAGGTTTATATATGATATATAACAGTCAAAGCTTCTTCTTGTTACGTAAAGGAAAATGAGGAAATATTTATTTAAATATCGGCGCATTTTAGGCGATTGGGAAATAAGCCATGCGATTACGTGTAGTCACGTTTACCAAGGCTTTTGTCCTGGCAACAAGGAGTAAGTAATAAATTCCTGTCCAGCAATTTCTCGAATCGATCCCAAAATAACTACAAGGTCTTCGTGTAAAGACTAATTCTAATGTCAACTCGCAATGTAAAGATATATGCGCATTTTGGTCGCTGCCGCACACTCTCCTCTTCCAAGTTTATTTTATTAATAAATTAATAAAAAAAAATCTTAGGAGTTGCTTAAATTGTTTCGCATTCGCTGCAAGATGCTCAAAGATAAGTATAGTTATGCTTAGGCCTTTTAAAGTTCACTAATGACTAAGATTTTTATTCGCGCGCGAGTCTAGTCGCGGGCGAATCTACATCTCACTATGTAGGTCGGTCGGTCCCCATTTTGCTTACTTTTTTATTTTGGTAATAACATTGTAACTATTCGGCCGATTCTAACGAAATTTGAAACCCTTATGTTGTTTTACATTCTCTTTCGAATCATAACCTTACACAACCTACACCATCACCACCACTACCAGCACCACCTACACCCACACTACCTACACCAACACTACCTACACCAACACCACCACCGCCTGCACCACCAACACCACCTACGCATACACCACCTACGCATACACCACCTACGCATACACCACCTACATCACCACCACTTACACCACCTACACCGCATCACTTACACCACCACCAAAACTACCACATACACCGCCGCCTCCACCACCACCAAAACTACCACATACACCGCCGCCTCCACCACCACCACCACCAAAAACACAACTTACAACACCAAAACCTCTACTACTTACATCACGCCCACCTACACCACCACCACCTGCACCACCACCACCACCTACACTACCACCACTTACACCACACACACCACCACCACCACTACTTACGCCACCATCACTTACACAACCTACGCCACTTACACCACCACTACCTACATAACTAACCTAAACCACATACACCCCCACCATCTACACCACTAAAGCATACACCACCACTGCCTATACCAGCACCACCACTTACAATACCACTTACGCTACCACCACATACACCACCTTCACCACAACTACCTACACCATCATCACTTACACCACCACCTACACCACCACGACCTATACTACCCACACGACCACCACCACCTATACTACCCACACGACCACCACCTACACTCCTCACACGACCACCGTCTACACCACCTACACTACCATCGCCTACACTTCCACCACTTACCCCCGCTATCTACACCACCCCTACCTACACCACCGCCACCTACACCACCACCACCTACACCAGTGCCAGATTTACGTATAAGTTAAACAAACTATAGCTTAGGCCTCTACTTTTTCGCCCCCACCCCCACAAAAAAAATAAAGAAAAAAAGATGTGTACATTTCTAAAATATACGATAAAAAAAGAACTGAAATAAAACCTACAAACTGCAACGATGTAATTTGCTTCTACTTCCTGCCATCTGTTGACGATTTTATGAACTACACCATGTCGGTAGTTTCAACATTACCATCATTCGTCAGAGACGGGACATTGTTTTCATATTCAATTATTGTTACAATTCTTTATTGATCTTCACTATTTCAGATAATAATAGTATTATAAAGGAACGTTTGAACAAGCTTTAATCAGCATTCCTTCATTGTTTACTACTGGAGATAATTGGTGAGTTGGGAGTAATTTTTGTTCTTTTGTAATTTTAATTTTAGGCCTACTGATTCATTTCATATAATACATAATTTATTTATTTCGATCCCATTCAGTATTACTTTAGAAAAATATTCATCTGTATTACTTAGTAGGCCTGTATTCAGTATTATTATTTACTAGTACAGTTCCTGGTAGGAGTAAACAGTGGGGGGAAACATTTTTCCTGCATTATAATTATTATAGTTGATCAATGATCATCATTCCATATTTCTCATACATTATAATATTAATAAGTCTCACTACTTGGCCATGGAATATGACAAATACTATAAACAGGTAACGGAAAACATATATATATATATATATATATATATATATATATATAGCAATTGCTTTATTTCACAATCAGAAAACCAATGTAAAGAAATTTTACAAATATTATAAACAACATATTCTCAACCATTAAAAATTACGAATTCTTAGCAAAATGTAATGCATTACATTTTAAATATATGTTTATAGTTATATTAAATATTTTACCCACAGTTTCTAAAATGTCAACCAGAAGTTATAAAAGTGGAGCTCAAAAGAAGAAGACGAAGCAGAAAGCTGAAGAAGAGCTGAGCGAGTTACTAACATTAGAAAGCTTCTTAACAAAGACAGATAAGGGGCCTGATGAACCCAAAGCCTCTACCACAATGAGTCCATCATGGGGTATTTATCCCATTCCTGATACAGAACCTGGTACATCTAGTTCTATAGAATCTTCTTCAACGAATGAGGCAAGAAATATTCAGATTTACAAACCAGAGAGTAGTACAGCACAGAAGATTCAATATCAAAAACCCAACAGAATGATGTTGGGCTATGAGGTGATTTAAGCAAAGATGACATTGTATACTGGGTAGAAAAAGGTCCGTCAGAGTATCAGTACTCAAATGGTTCATTTGAAAAGTCAAAGGAGTCTTTTTTCAATCCAAGACAGATATTGTTCTATCCCAAACGGGCCAATGGTGAAAAATACTGCAGAGAATGGTTAGTATATTCACCAGAAACTGGTCGTGTATACTGGTTTGTGTGCAAACTCTTTTCAAATTCTTCTACACCATTATCATCAGATGGATTTTGTGATTGGCTCAACACCTATTTTGTTCAAAGTCATGAAAACTCTGTAGACCATAGAACAGCTTCAGTAACATATCTTACAAGAAAAAGTGGCTCAACAATTGACTGCCAACTAGCAGAACAGATAAATAATAAACGGCAGTACTGGAAACATGTTCTTGAACGAGTTGTGGCAGTCATAATTACTCTGGCAGAGCGTGGTTTACCTTTTAGAGGAGATGAGCATAGGTGAGCGCGATAACGAAAACCTTATCGGCGATAACCGATAATCGATAACTTGCGATAAATTTATCGCCTGATAAGGTGATAACCGATAAATCCAAAATTCAGTTGACCTTGCAAGCTTCATCAACTTGTTTTGCCTTGTCAGGATAAATCCTGCTGAAGTGGCTCTTTAGGTTGGCCTTGGTGCCCTTGTTCACCTTCACCTCAGTGATCTTGGGGAGGCAGGACAAGCACTGGAAGATGTAGCTGTCGCCAACCATCTTCTTGTACTTCACCCACTTACCAAGGAATGGCCAGGGTGACTGAGGCTCAGCCTCAGTGAGCTCAGAGTCAATAGACTCCGCTGAGTCTCTTTGGTTGATGCGGGCACAATCTCTTGCGATGCCATCACTAATTCAATACTATAAAATATCAAAGCACTGCTCTACTAAATTACAATAAAAATAGGATCAGTTTAGAATAGGGGCATAACTTCGTAAGTGTTCAAAACGTTAATAAACGGATATTAAAGAATTGCACTGAATAGTACATGCATTCATATATACGTGCAAAAAAAATTAGAACGGAAGAAGCACGGGAAAATAGAGAAAAAATCATCAAAGAACGCGTAAAACCGGTAGCGCGCAGGAGCAACACTTCGTGAGCTCTCGCCCGACAGCTGGTGAGAGACTGAAGCTGTGCGAACTTTTTGAGAAGACGTCAAGACCAGCCACCCCGCACTCCGTTCAGTATACGTTCGGTTCCCAGCTCGGACCTACCTATTTATGCCTCCAAGGCATGCGCGGCTCGCCCCTGTGCTAAACTGGATTATCGCTAGTTTGGAACCAAAGGTATCAGCGATACCGATGAATCGATAACGCGGAAAAAAAATCGGATAACCGATAACTCGATATCTTTATCGCGATAACGCCCACCTATGGAGATGAGGAAATATTTGGGGCTCCTCACAATGGCAATTACCTTGGATTACTTGAACTTATTGCGAAGTTTGATCCTTTTATATCAAACCATATAAAAGAATTTGTGAATAAAGGATCAGGTGTCACATCTTATCTTTCTAAAACAATATGTGATGAAATGATCCAAATGATGGCCTTTAAAGTAGGAGAATCAATTTTAGATGGTTTAAAGAATGCAGGGTATTTCAGTTTATCTGTAGATTCCACTCCAGACCGGTTCCATATTGATCAGCTCACTGTTATTGTAAGGTATGTTCTATCAGATGATGGGCTCCCTATTGAACGTTTTCTGACCTTCCTAGAGATAGGTAGTCACACAGGGGAAAGTATGACTAAGACGGTGCATGACTACCTTATAAATGAGTGCAAAATAGATTTTAGTAACTGTCGATGCCAGTCATATGATAATGCTGCCACTATATCTGGCAAATACAAGGGTATGCAAGAAATAATATTAAAGATTAATAAGTATGCTATGATATTCCATGTGCCAGTCATTCCTTGAATCTTGTTATTAGAGCAGCAGTTGACTGTTGCTTAGATGCAGTAAACTTTTTTAGAATTGTTCAAGAAATATATAATTTCTTTTCATCATCTACATATAGATGGGCATTACTGTTGTCATTCTTCAAAGATGATTCAAAAGTTCCAAAGTCTTTGTCAAAGACTAGATGGGAAGCACATTCAATGGCCATAAGTGCAATATTTGATAGTTATGATGGAATAATTTCTGCATTACATCAGCTGCATATTGATACTACAGAGAAGTGCGAAACAAGAAATCGAGCCATAAAATTTTGAATAAAATGAATGAGTTTGAATTTATGGTAATGTTATATTTGTGGACTTATTTGTACGGGGAATTTCACAAGATTAGTCAATCACTGCAAGACCCCCACATTAACCTAGATGTATGTAGGAAATTGTATGCCCACTTTCAGATTTAGTTAAAGGTTCCAGAGATCTTTTTGATCATTTTGAAGAACAGGCAAAGGAAAAATTGCTTGATATTGATTACAAGAAAAGCAGATCTAGAAGAAGGCATATAGACGATATAGGTGAAGATGATGGTTTAGAGAATCTTGAGCCAATAGACAAGTTCAGAATCAAAACATTTATACGTGTGATGGATTGGATGCATTAAAGTAAAATCTGGCACAAAGAGCATCAGTATACAATGATGATGCAAAAAAAGTTTTCATTCTTAACAAAATTAGATGCTACAGAAGAAGAGATTCGTGAAGGAGTTAGTGCTTTATGCCAAACATATCCTGAAGATGTGCATATGAACCTTGTTGGAGAACTCAAGCATTTTCATCAATATGTTAGACATAGTCAAAGCCATGGTTCACATGAACATGATTGTCTACTCAGCATTCCCTAGTGTAGAAGCAATTTTGAGAATGTTCTTTAGTATGATGAGTGCAAATTGCTCTGGAGAAATATCCTTTTCTTAGCTGAAGAGTACAAAAGATGAATTTAGAACAAAATGACTCAAGATAAATTTCGTTCCCACAGTCTCTGCCTCAAGAAAGTGACAAACTACGCAGATTATCATTTGATAATATCATCAGTGCCTTTGCTCTGGTAAAGGCAAGAAAGAAAGTATTTTAGTTTAGATCATGTTTGTGTTCTGTTTGTAAACACAGTATACAATAAATCTTGATAAAATTATACAATTTAATGGGTATTGGATAGATGCATTAATATAATTAGTCCTTATAGCAAGTTTCTAGAAACTAGATTATAAGCCTCTGTAAATTGTGTTTCTATTAGGTTGAGGAATAAGTTCTTGCGTTTTTTTTATGTTTTGTTGATTTAAGTTTTGTTGACGTGATTTTTGCACATATTAAGAAACAATAATAAATAATGAGAGCAAATTTGCAAAGGTTAGGCTACGTCTCTTAACAACGTAGACTATTAGGCTTTTGCTTAGGCTACGTTTTGAAGTTGAGTAATAAGTCATTGTGGTTTATTTAAAAGTTGTGTTAATTTAATTTTTGTTCTGTACCCTCAAAATGGAATGTCAAGTTGAAAAAAAGGCGCATTTTCGACACTTCTTGTTATTCATTTTCAATCGAGACGGGAACAATGCAAACGCAGCCAAAGCTCGTCGCGATATTTGTGCTGTGTACGGAGAAAATGCTTTATCAGAAAGGACAGTTCAATGGTGGTTTTCACGTTTCAAAAACGGTCATTTCAATCTTAATGACGAAGAACGTTCTGGTCGCACCATTAAGTTGGATGAAGATCGATTAAACGACCTTCTTCATGAAAATCCTCGTCAATCGACTAGAGAATTGGCTGTACAATTGGCGTGTGATCAGGAAACTGTAGTCAATCCCCTTCATTTAATGGGGAAAGTTAAAAAACTCGGTGCATGGGTTCCGCACGCTTTGGGCGAAAGCAACAAACTTCAACGCTCCACGATTGCGGCAAGTTTGTTTGCTCGTCACAAGGCTACTCGTGGATATAAGGACAGATTTCTTCACCGCCTCATCACTGGCGACGAAAAGTGGTGTGTTTATTATGTCAACATGAACCATCAAAAACAATGGCTTAGCCCCAATAAAAAACACTTCCGCGATTAAAACAAGGACTTCATCCACGAAAGACGATGCTGTATGCGTGATGGGATTGTGAAGTCATCATTCTTTATGAGCTCCTTGCGAACAACGAGATTGTCAATGCAGAACTCTACGTTCAATAAATGTATCGACTCGCCGAAGCTATTCGTGAAAAGCGACCTCATCGGCGTTATGGAGTCTTTCTGCAACACGACAATGCTCGTCCTCACATTGCCAATATGACAGACTTGGCTCCATCGGATTTCCATCTGTTCCGATCGCTCTCCAACAATTTGCGCGGCGTTTCGTTCAATACTGATGTGGAATTACGAACCTGGTTAAACGAATTCTTCGAGTCAAAATCCAGACATTTTTATTGCAGAGGCATCGAAAAACTAGTTGAACGTTGGGAAGAAGTCGTAAATAACAACGGAGAATACATTATTGATTAAATTGCATATTGTTATCAATTAAAAATGAAGTTTTTCTAAAATTGTTAATGGTAATGAATAAATTTGATAAAACCGCAAGAACTTATTCCTCAACCCATTAAAAGAACTTCTTTTTTTTTACCAAAGTGTTTGCATTATTAAGTTTGTTACGAATAAAAAATAATTTTAAGTTAGAGGTTAATAATTATTTCACTATTAATTCACTTCTTCCTAATTATATTTCAGTTCAACAATTACTTTGATAAAATACATATTTTGTCAAGTGCAAATGGCTTTGGATATCTATTAGGACCAAAAACTACCATATAACATACACAACACAAAAACAGCGACAATTTGTCGCCGACATAGGACATCTGGTCATATTAAGGGCCCTATTGTCTCAAATAGCTTAGGGACTCATCAAATCTAAATCCGGCCCTGACCTACACTACTTACACCACCACCCCTCAAGGTTATCCCAGGAATTATTTTGTTTTGAAAATAACATCAGAACCATTCGGAAGATACTAACGAAATTTGAGACCCTCAGGTTCTCTTACATTCTCTTTCGAAGGTTATATTTGGCAAAGTCCTCCTAAGGTTAGCCAGGGAATTGTTTGGCAATAACATTGTAACTATTCAGCCGATTCTAACAAAATCTGAAACCCTTATGTTGTTTTAGATTCCCTTTCGAATGACACAATTGCCAAGGTCTTCCGTAGGTTATTCTAGGAATTATTTGTCAATAACTTTGTAATTATTCGGTCGATTCTAACGAAATTTGAAACCCTTATGTTGTTTTACATTCTCTTTCGAATCATAAAATTGTCAAGGTCTTCTCTAGGTTATTCTTGGAATTATTTGTGAATAACTTTGTAATTATTCGGTCGATTCTAACGAAATTTGAAACCCTTATGTTGTTTTACATTCTTTTTCGAATGATACAATTGCTAAGGTCTTCCTTAGGTTAGTCCGTGAATTATTGAAAGTTTGGAGGTCGTAAGGTCATAAATCAGTATAAGTGAGAGCACGCGATTTTTGGTCTGCAGACCTTGCTTGAATAATTTTTAATTTTATTATAGCTTGGTTTATAAATGAGCTCCCCGTCGCCCTGCCCCCATCCTCTCTGTTGAGAAGCGGGAGACTGTGGGCGAGAGAGAGGGAGAGGTAGGGGTAAAGGGATTAGGCAGGCTAGGGAGGAGGAAAGTGGGAAGGAATGAGGTAGGGGGAGGAGTAAGTGATGTGAGGTAGAGAAAGAAGGAGATGATAAGGGGAACATGGAGGTGAAAGGGGTAGAGATGATCACAATCGATTTGAAAGATCAAATAGGTCGAAGGCCAACAGCCCGAAGGGCTGCTTGCGAGCGAAACGAAGCACAAGCTCCCGCTGTAGGAGGGGAGTGGCGAAGCCATGGCATATATATATATATATATATATATATATATATATATATATATATATATATATATATATATATATATATATATATATATATATATTTATATATATAGCCTTGGCTAAAATTATGGGGCAGGTATAAAAAAGTGAAGAATATGATTGAAACTCATTTATTTCATACTTGACATAATACAAATAAACATTTTTGCGTATATTCTATCAATAGTTAATATTTGATGTCTCATCCATTTGCTTTTATAACACCTTTTATGCATTTTTGCATACTTGAGACTAATTTGGAACAGGTGGTTTGCTCAATTTTCTGCCACTCTTCATCAATTTTGGCTGTTAATTCAGTTTTGAGGAACATTTGTGCACGGTCACTCTTGTGCCCAAGTGTCACCACACGTGTTCAAAGGAGTTGAAGTCTTGAGATTGAGGGCGAGATTCCATCAACGTCACCCGTTTCTTCCCAAACCAACCCTTTGAGACTCTAGATGTTTGGCCTAGAGCATTGACTTGTTGGAAGATTACACCATCTGGTATTTCATAATTGAAAATTTCACCTAAGAAAGGTTGATAAACCTGGTCTAAAATGCTGGTGTAAGTGTTGGAATTAATCCTGCAATCACATGTGAACAACAATCTTGGACCTGAAGACAACATGCATCCCCAAACATCCTGCAACTTCCATCTCGGATCATAATGTTCTTAAACTCTTCGACGAACATAAACAGCTACAGGGGTTTCAATCTTACATCCTTTGAGCCTAGCTTATAATAACCTTCTCACTGTGTGTCTTAATATCTCTTTGTTTGTTGCTGCCCGAAACTCAGCAGCTACATCAAAAGAGCGTTTTTTTTCCTATCTGCCAGAGATGTCCTTTTCTGCAAAAACTCATTAAAGCGAATCTAAAAGCAAAAGGAAAACATATAAAATATTAATTATTGATAGGATATACTTGACTGTTTATTATATTGTTTTCAATTATTATGTGAATAAGCTTCATTCGTATTCTCGATTTTTTTCATATCTGCCCCATAATTTTTACCAAAGCTATGTAATATATATATATATATATATATATATATATATATATATATATATATATATATATATTTATATAGAGTAGTGATCAGATTATTATGTATTTCTTAAAAATTCGAAATGTTTCTGGTAAAAGATAACTTAAAACTATTTAATGAAGAATAAATATTAGTGTTTTGCTTCATTTTATGGCAAACTTGTTGAAATAAAAGAAAGCAACACCAATTCGGTTTTGCCCGCTGCGGCAAATGTTAGTCTTGTGCCTCAGTTCTAATTCGGACTTCTCAGGGTGAAGGTGTGCGAGCTTATTCTCTTTTGCTGTTACTGACCCAGTAATTCAACTAGTGTGTATTTTGCTTGCAAGAAAAAAGTAACCGTTTTTTCTTGCAGTTTAATATATAAAAAGAAAGTGAACAACTATTAGTAAATTCATTGACTTGAGTCCTCGGAAAATTGGACAGATCAGTTTTATTAAGTGATAATGTATAAAAACAGAAAGATATTGCAAAGAGATTGGGAGTCTTCCCTCAAATAGTAAGCAATATAAAGAAAAAAATTGAAAACGGTTTTAATTTGGATTCAGTAAAGGCTGCAAAATGTGGTCGAAAAAGAAAAACGATACCAAGACAGAAAAATAAAACAAATGGCTATTAAGGACAAAAGCAAATCTTGTAGGAAGATTGCAAGCGAACTGTTGCAGATGGCAGTATTTTTTCTCGAATAACAGTAAATAAGAGGTTACTGGACACTAAATTACTAGCCTACCTTCCAAGAAAGAAGCCTAGGCTTACTAAAACCATGATACAGGTACGTCAATCCGGGCTAATGCTCATTCTTATTGGACTTCTGAGGAATGGAAACAGGTAAAAGTGGTACATTCACCAGTTATTTTTTTTATTAAGCATAAGAGAACATACTGTACCTACTGTAGTAGGTAAATTATGATTTACCTACTAGCTACGCGTTCATGCTTAATGAAATAATTTCAAGTCATAATTTGTCTGGCTGTTTAACTGCTGCCACTAGCATCACAGGTCGTTTCAGTACTGCTATTGTGTTTTATATTGTTACAGGTTGTATTTTTGGATGAGTCAACTATTGTGGGGAGCAATTACTGTACATGGGACAAGTCGTTAGAAGATTGTTGAAGGTATAATAAATTAGTATAAGTATATTGAAGTACTGAAAACCCGTTTGGTACCTCAAATGAGGGACTGGTTCGGTGACAGATTATGCATATTTCACAATACTCGCCTCCTTGTCACACGGCGCAATCGCCTGTAAATTCCGCAGACATGAACCCGATTGAGAGTTTATGGTATATTCTAAAGAATGAAATACACGAAGTTCCCATAACAACCAAATCAAAGCTCATAGAACATCTTATCTACGTTTGGTTTCACTCTAACAGAATCAAGCAATTATGCAGAACTTTAATCACTGGCGTGCCAGAGCTTGTTAAAGCACTTAAGCGGATAAAGGAGGTCATCCTAAGTATTAATCAATGTAAGAAAAGATAATTTTGCCATATGTATGAAAATAAATTGATTATTTGTTAATAAAATAACTTTATATAACCTTTTCCCAGAAAAAATACGAATTTCAAGAAATCCATAATAATTTGATCACTATTGTGTATATATATATATATATATATATATATATATATATATATATATATATATATATATATATATATATATATGTGTGTGTGTTCGTGTGTGATAAGCATTAATTTACCAAAACCAGAATCAAAACCTTGGCGACATTAGACAACTTAGGGCGAAAGATAGAATGAGAGAAAATCAGCAAGGATATTTATGAAAAAAATTAACTACATTGGAGAATCCCTATTTATATAATACGTATTGTAACTTTAATTATTAAGGAACTTGAAAGAATGGGTATTTGTGTTATATATATATATATTTTCGGTGAACTAAGTTGAGGGGCGATTTTACAAATTGAATCGATTTACCTTGGATGAACTGAATTAGGGACACGTGGTAACGAAAAATATAATTCAATGAGGTGAGAGTTAAGACAAGTAATAGCTGAATTAGAATTTAAAATAACAATTTAGGTGGCAATGACTTATGTTCTATAGTATGTATGCATTTATGTAGTATTGATGTACTTGTGTTAATGATGAAACAATGATGAATGGATTTATAATTCTAGAATATGTAATAATTTGTAAGATATGTAGAATGCATTAATGGACTAATAGCTAAAGAGTGGTCTGGGGAGGGAAATGTCTGAATTAAATGCGGTACTTACAAAAGTTTTTTTTGTACACTTTAACATTATGTAAAAGAACAACCTGTTGATGGGATTTTTGTGCGCGAGTGTAAATGTGCTTATTAAAATGAAAGCTTGCAAGTTAAACTGTCTCCAGATTATAGGAAAAAGTGTGTACCTACGAGTACAAGCTGAGATTTTCATGACTAAGATTGTATTTTGTGTTTATAGGGGGTTATAAGATGCTTTCAGAGGAAGTGTAATCCACTACACTGGTCAATCGAAAGGGTATCCCCCTTCTTTAAGATAATGCACGCCAGTACTGGTGGAACTCACTCAGAGTTTGTATACATGTATTTACACGATGTGTGCATATGTATGCGTTTTTACGTACAGCTCTTCCCTCCCTTCTTACTCTATTTCCCGCGCCTTCTACCCCTACATCTTTCCTATATTATCTTCTCGAACCCTTAATTCCTTTTTTCTCCATCCTATTATTTCCCTTTTAATTGTGGATATACTATATATACATACACCATTCCTCTCCCGAGTATTCTTACATGAATACGTCCCCACGCGTCGTTTCTCTCTCTCTCATTATTCGTCCTTTCTTCCTCATCATCTCCTTTCAATTACGGTTATACTATGCTTATACATACCCACGCAACCTCGAACATTCTTATACGATGACGTTTCCCTCCCCTTTTTCCTCTACCCGAACCTTTCCATTTCTTCTCCTTTCCTCCCTTTCCCATTCCTTTAATCCGGCATTTACTTTATCCTTCTTTCATTTTCTTCTTTCTATTCTTTCACCCTACGATCACCGAAAGATCTTAGCAGTGTGCGGCAAACCAACTGCGTCACGGTGATTCATGACCGTTTCAGTTCGAATTTCGTTTAAGATCTACTTGGGTAGCACATGGGAAACAGTCGCTATTGGTTCACTTATCTTCTTCTTACTGTTCTCTTTGTCAAAAAATATGTATTTACGTCTCGCTGAACATATTCTGTAGAAAAGTATAACTATTAGTATTAGCACAACGCATGAAAGCCGTATATCCTAAACTTATGCACTTAGGAACAGTACACGTTCTGATGGTAATGGTCGGAGGGGTGGCGACCCCCCTTCGATCAGGTAGGTTATATCGTATCAATGATTTGATACCCCTCAAACCATATTCTGAAGTATCTCTGCAGCTTCAGGGATATATTTATATATATATATATATATATATATATATATATATATATATATATATATATATATATATATATATATAGATATATATATATATATAGATATATATATATATATATATATATATATATATATATATATATATATATATATATATATATATATATATATATATATAAATATATATATATATATATATATATATAGATATATATATATATATATATATATATATATATATATATATATATATATATATATATATATATATATATATATATATATATATATATATATATATATATATATGAAAAGAAACTCACAACTTGCACGTGAGTCAAAATTATGATAAATAGCACCCACAAGGAAAATGGAAAAACGATTCCGAGGGCTTTCGTCTTTATTCTAAAAGACCTCTTCATAGGTCAAGGCAGACAATGTCTTAAATAGTAAGGAGTGGGGGGTTTAAAACGGCTACCTGCATCAAAACCCTAACTAGGGGGTACAAATTCTTTAGACACTTTAATTTGTGATTTAATATAATTAGATATGATAGGATCTAGGCTAAACAATCCAGGGCTAATATTAACATTTGGGAAATTATTAATAAAGATACACTCCAAAATATTTCTTAAAATGTAGTTTGTACATTTAATAACAGGTTTAGCACTATTCCAATTAATAGTATGATCCTGACAATAGATATGTAAAAATAATGCAGATTGTTGACAAAGATTATGAACATTAGTTTGGTGCTGTTTAACATTCAATTCTTTACCTGTCTGTCCATAAAAGCGCTCGGAATCGTTTTTCCATTTTCCTTGTGGGTGCTATTTATCATAATTTTTACTCACGTGCAAGTTGTGAGTTTCTTTTCATATATATATATATATATATATATATGAGGAATTAAACCACATTCTCCGAAGACAATTTAATTCAGAACAGTTTCGGTGCATCTCACACCCTTTTTCAACTGACACTGGATAGAAAATATAAGAAAAGTGCATACAAGCATAACACAATCCCCTACTTGTGGCTAATCTGGAGGGGGGGGGGTTAGGCCTAAACATATTGAAGGGCTGACATTTTACTATTTTGTTTATTTGCTTTCTTATTACAAGATTAAAAGAAAATTGACCCTCAGATAGATTTAAATTAGGAACTGACTATATCAAGCTCGATTCTACGATTCTTCTCTTAACATAGTTAGCCGATTTAAATACCATTTTATTTCCATTGAAATCGATCGTATGATTCTTGTCTCTAACATGGCAAAATATTCCACTGCTTTCGCTGCCCACTCTAATACCTCTTTTGTGTTCATAGTTTAAAGGACATATTTGGAAAAGCGGGTATTAATCTAGCCTTTAAATACAATAATTCCTTAAACCAATTGATGATTGCCAGGAAACCCAAAGAACATATTAACATAGGAGTATATGCAATACCATGCAACGATTGCCATAAAGTTTATATAGGGAAAACGGGGAGAAATCTAGACAAGAGATTGTACGAACACAAAAGAGATATTAGAGTGGGCAGCGAAAGTAGTGGAATATTCTGCCATGTTAGAGATAAGAATCATACGATCGATTTCAATGGAAGTAAAATGGTATTTAAATCGGCTAACTATGTTAAGAGAAGAATCGTAGAATCGAGCTTGATATCGTCAGTTCCTAATTTAAATCTATCTGAGGGTCAATTTTCTTTTAATCCTGTAATAAGAAAGCAAATAAACAAAATAGTAAAATGTCAGCCCTTCAATATGTTTAGGCCTACCCCCCCCCCCCAGATTAGCCACAAATAGGGGATTGAGGGGAAAATGAGGGGATCTTGTGTTATGCTTTTCTCTTATATATTTTCTGCCCAGTTTCAGTTGAAAAAGGGTGTGAGATACACCGAAACTGTTCTGAATTAAATTGTCTTCGGAGAATGTGGTTTAATTCCTCATCTTTTCTTGCGATATTGCATTAATTTTCATCATATATATATATATATATATATATATATATATATATATATATATATATATATATATATATATATATATATATATATATATATGTCAGTATATTGGCCTCTGTCCACCAATTAATCAACTAGAATAATCGTTATGTCTGCTAAAATGCCTTTCTCTCCTCAGCTAAAAAAGGCTACTCCAATAAACACAGCAACGTTAATCACTTTTTTTACATGCCTCACCACCATGATGACAAAGTGTTTTTAGAGATGGTTTCTGTTCAAATTTTAAATAGCTGACAGGATTAAAGAAAGCATTTTCATTTAGGTATAAATAAAATGTGAAAATACATGTATATATTCGTGGTTTATTTATACTTATAGAAATGGCATTCTTAATTTCAATCATTCTTACTAAACTTAAATAAGTCATATAGATAAATCGGATCACTTTTTCTCATAGTTTCCATTCATCCCACGCTTGTGTAGTATAGAGTTTTCATGATAATATAAGCAAAGGTTTAAGATTCGGCAAAAACTGCGAGTAAGGAATAGCCCTCAATGAGTCAATGTTGATGAATTTGTAAACACTAAAAAGTACATAAATCGGATGCAATCGGACACATCTATTTACATCAGTATTTAATGTATGTTTTGATTGCATAGTTTTGATTAAAATTAGATGAAAAGGGACTTACATGCACTGTTTCTACCTGAGTGTGGAATAAGAGATGCAATGAATGCACTCGTTAGTTATCGCTTTTCCGTACGACGAGTAATGGTGAGATAATAAATGCCTACGCCCATGCGTTTGTGGCACGTCTGTACGTTTATGTTTTTCATGTATATATTTTTGCAAACTCCTATGGAGGATACATGTTGCTGTATTCTAAGTGGGGTGGGATTTTATTCAAATACTTTTTATTATTATTATTTATTATTACCCACGTCACTATGCCAAATCTTATCCTATTTGTCTCTTTTCCGCTTTATCCCTTTATTTATTTCTATTATTTTTTAGGCACATGTTCCTCCTTTTTCACTTATTTCAATTTTTCATTCATTTCTTTCTCTTTCTCTCTCTCTCGTGCGTGGTATAATTCTTACAGGTTTGAAGCCTCACTCCATATTAGATTTGTCACAGTTTTTCCTGCATTGAAGAGTAAATGCATGTGCTCGTATGTGTTTATTACTTATGTGCGAAATATAGATCACGATAGATTGCAAATGATTTGCGATCTATGCAAAATAATTTAGAGCGCACTTTGGTTTTGTTCTATTTTTTTTTTCTTTTTCATACATACAGTAAATTTTGGTCGAGATCTTACGCTGTCATACAATGATGATTACCGAATGGTACAACTGCACATTATCTGATTGGACAATACGCTACCATCGTTTCGTCCTTTGTATTATCTAATGGAGTCAAACCCTAGTGTTATTGGACTTGCTATGAAGAACTTGTTGATGATGTCGCCAGTTTCTCCTATGAAGAAGTCGATTTTTTTCGAGCGAGGGTTCGACAAGTACGACACGGATGAACCTTCGACGACTGAGGACAAGCATGAAGAAATGCCGTAAATTGAAAGATAGCCCAAATCTTCGGCCTATTCCTAGACAGAGGTTGGTGCACAAAGATCGAACCCCAAATAGCGCTCTGACTTGCTGTTGCAAGTGTTGTCGTTATTGCATAAATATGTTTCCATCAAAGAAAGCTATAAGGTTTAAACTTCAATGTCACACCAGAGCACCCGTCTACTCCAACCCCATGGACTGGAGATGTTACATACACCATACGCAACACTTTGACCAAGGTGAATAAGAAGGTGGTGGTGGGGCAAACAATTGAGAACAAGAATCCAAGAATAACCAAGGGGCTGTCAGGGAAAAAGATCGCCTCTCCACGATTGCACAACATTGTACGAGAGATTGACACGAGATGAAATAGGGAGAGGCGAGAGTCGTCGGTAGACAAGCAACGAAGCGATGAAGGAGGCGTCGCCCTCCCGTAACGATTCCATCAATAGATATATCGAATTATCAAATTGTTACAATGCCCTCAGATAATAATTATTATTATATTAACATATTATTGACTCTACCATTCTCTTTTATTACCCACTTATGAATTCCTATTATTTCAAAGAATTGTCTTTAGCTCATTTCTGCTTTTGCGTGCTAAGCCAGGCCTAACAGCTAAGCCCACGCCCAAGTTCTCCGCCTCCTTCAGCCAAGTCATATAAATTCCTCCATTTATTTTCTCGTATATACAGACTTACACAATGTATTTCCATTGTACTACGAGAAGAATGCTAGGTTATATTTGAAAGCTTAGTCAATAAACAATTATACGTCGGTCGTATATATATATATATATATATATATATATATATATATATATATATATATATATATTCGTGATTCAGTTATACATATATATATATATATATATATATATATATATATATATATATATATATATATATATATATATATATATATATATATGTGTGTGTGTGTGTGTACAATATACATATACAAGAAAGAAAGAAAATTAGAAGTAGTGAATGAGCACATATGAGAAGAAACTGGTTGTCGTAGAATGACTCCCGACGATACCATATATATCACTATTCGTTGAGGGAACTTCCTTAATTATCTTTAGAGTGCGTTACTGTCTGGCGGCCGATATTATGTATCTTCGATATGCTTAAGAAGTGGAACTGAGCTCAAGGATAATAATATTGCTATCATTAATAAAATAGAGTTTTATTAATAATAACTATCAACAAACACAAGACGGAAAATATTGACATAAACAGAATGGAAAGGGTCATGGAGACTCGGGCTAATCCGAGGATTTAAAGGATTAAAAAAGGTAAAACAAATATAGAGTTAAAGAGATGGGATGGTTCGATAAACCATTTAAAGCACAGGATAGAATTGACAAAAGGGTTAAGTACTCAAAGGTGACGTTTGGCTTACGTAACTTTTACACTAGTGGTGCAGTGGAAGGTGGCGCGAAGGAGTTTCGGTCCGCTGGCGAGTTCCAGCCGAAGGGGGGGGGATAAAAGGATCCTGACGTGGCGTCTTGGGAAGGAGAACCGTTTCTCGACGAACGGCTTGAAGAACAATGGCTGTTCTACGTTGTTCTCTTCTGAACAAAGGGAAGGTGAGAACCGTCTCTTGTCTACGGGCTCAAGAACAATGGCTGTTCTAATGCTGTTCTCCTCTGAACAACAAGGGGGGGGGGTGAGAACCGTTTCTTGGCGAAGGGCTCAAAACGAACAAGGGCTGTTCTAATGCTGTTCTCCTCTGAACAACAGGGGGGGATGAGAACCGTTTCTTGGCGAAGGGCTCAAAACGAACAATGGCTGTTCTAATGCTGTTCTCCTCTGAACAACAGGGGGGGGGGGGATGAGAACCGTTTCTTGGCGAAGGGCTCAAAACGAACAATGGCTGTTCTAATGCTGTTCTCCTCTGAACAACAGGGGGGGTGAGAACCGTTTCTTGGCGAAGGGCTCAAAACGAACAATGGCTGTTCTAATGCTGTTCTCCTCTGAACAACAGGGGGGATGAGAACCGTTTCTTGGCGAAGGGCTCAAAACGAACAATGGCTGTTCTAATGCTGTTCTCCTCTGAACAACAAGGGGGGATGAGAACCGTTTCTTGGCGAAGGGCTCAAAACGAACAATGGCTGTTCTAATGCTGTTCTCCTCTGAACAACAGGGGGGGTGAGAACCGTTTCTTGGCGAAGGGCTCAAAACGAACAATGGCTGTTCTAATGCTGTTCTCCTCTGAACAACAGGGGGGGAAGCCTTGGGGACTTGGCGTCACGAAAGGCTCGAACCTTTGGCACTCAAGGAATATTGTCCTCCTTCTGGACAAGTGATGGTGAATCTCGAGGTCGAGGTCCCTTGGCGCACAAAGGGAGAGAGGGTCGTGGTGATGTTTCGCGACGAAAATCTGGATCTCCAATCTGATGTTAGTGGTAAAGTTTCCATATAAATAGCCAGGACATCTCCTTGGCGTGGGGGACAATGGAGTGGAAGCTTGGAGGGAACGCACAGCCGGGCCGGAGAACAATGCCTTATCTGCCCATAAGCCTAACTCAATCTGGCGAGGTCGGCGTATGGGGGTGAACGGGGGGACGATAACCTCCTTGTTTAAACATTGACATCCGGTAGCTGTGATAAGACTCCAAGCTTCGAATCGAAGATGCACGTGGGCAGCATCGTGGTTTTAAATAATATGGGATAGGAGTTGAAATTAACGCAGCTTCAACTCGTTCTATCACACTGGTTGTTGTTTTTTTTCTTTTATATGAAGGCAAAGAAAAATTGATCGGAAGACAAAGATCAAGGAAAGCAAAGGAAAGCACAATATAGGCAAGGCATATTGAGAAGACAGGAATAGCGCCAAAGAACAAAAAATGAAATATCTTGGCCGAGAGACGAAACCGGTTCTCCCGATTGGCGGTTGTCAGTTGCTCTACCGCTGAGCTTCAAGGCACAGCAAGTCGAACCTACTCAAAAGGTCATCCTATCAAACACATCATCACCTCAGGATAGAAGCTACTTCCATACAAAGAAAGAGAAAATACAAGGTCTGTGGATGGCAACAACCACCGTATTTAATTTCACCCTTCAAGAACCTTTTGAAGGCAAAAAGAAAGGTGCAGACTGCATGCATTGCTAACTATATATTCATATAGTACAAGGAAAAAAAGATAATTGGACGGGAATAAGTACACTAAACAAGAATTCGTTTTTTAAATGAAAGAGAAAAGGGACATTGGAAGAAAAAGAACAAAGAGAGCAAAGGACAGTGTTAAGCCGTATATACGAATATACACAAAGCCTATTTTTTGCTTTTATTCCACCTTCACTTAAAATATGCAGTAAACACAACCAGAAATGGTGTAATTGTGGTGAAAGAAGTTATATTACGGTGCTATAGTTCTCTTGGTTATATTTTACATCACAGGATCACAGCCCCTAAAAGTTAGAACTTGTTCCTTAAGTGTTGCGTCCCCCTCCCCCCCGAATCTACAAAGAAGAATTGTTGGATTTTCTTTATTAATGTTTTTTACTCTTTTTTTCCTACTTATCCACTTTCTTCAACTGTATCCTACCGAGTGAGAATGCCCTTGTTAATCCCACCAATTTACATATTTTCTTCGATTAAATTTATTTTTTAGTATCGTATTCATATGTCTGATAGTATTTCGAGACAATGCTTCAAATATCGGATAACGGAGATGAGCGTTCAGCCCTAGGCAAGCCTAGCATTATTCTTAGCCTAGGGGAATATTGGCTGAAATCTCATATAGGAAAATAACTCCCGTTATCAGTTGATTACTTGGGAGATATAACAAATATTTTTTAATTTCTCATGAAGACAAATTGCGTCCTAATATTTATTTAGATTCATGTAGAGCTAAGGCATATAAACTTGATACCGTTGAATGATCGAGGCTTGATCGTACGTGAAGAAAGGTGTATGTAGGCCCTCCAGTATTTTTTCCGGTGAGGAATCCCTCTCCCAGTCCAAAAAAGTTGAGAATACGGACCTCAAGAGAGTACACAGTTATAAATCATATTAATTTTAGATTATGTTTGACGGACATTGAGGTTGAACGGGATTAGTCGATCGAAGTGAAATTATGAACGCAGAAAAGCAACTGAACTGCAATTATTTACATGAGAATTATACTTAGTTGGAAAACGGCTTGTGACAATGAAGTAGAGTAACCAACCGTTATTAGTCCGTCAAATTATGATGGTAGGTTAATAAGGCGTATGTGAGAAAGTTATAAAATTATAATTTTTAAAGGTTGAAGGTAAATAAGAAATAAAACTTAAGGTTTTAACCTTTTTAATACATCAGAGGATGGTTTTTTTTTATTCCATAGTTTTTTTTAATTAATTGCGTTTAATATTAATGGATTTTGTAGAACAAATATTATTTTTATTTTGTCTAATTTTTTCATTATTACTTTCTTCATATATTTGAGTATTTAACATCGTCGGTTAATAATTCTTCTACGGTCTATTTGAAATGAATTGAAGAATTCTATGAAAATTATATGAAGGAAATAAGCTTTAAATACAAAAATGTCCAAAAACTTTTATCTTGTAATTAATTTAATATATATTTTTAAATGTTCCTTCTTGTTTCCTGTTTATTTTTTTTTCTCTCTCACCCTATGTATCTCCCATTCCCTATTTCCTCCCCTCTCGCTCTCCCTCTCTCCCTTCCTCTTTATCTCCCTCTATCTCTCCTTCTCTATCTGCCTTTCTCTCCCTCTTCATCTCCCTCTATTTTCCCTTCCTCTTTATCTCCCTCTATCTCTCCTTCTCTATCTGCCTTTCTCTCCCTCTTTCTCCCTCTTCCTATTTCTCGCTTTTTTATCTATCCCTGTATCTATCTATCCATCCATCTATCTATCTCTATAAATCTATCGATCTATCTATCTATCATATTCATTTCTTTCTCTCATTTTGAGCCCGCCTTAGGGCAATCGATTTTTGGCCTTAGCTGTTATTAATGAGTTTATTTTGTTTTTTAAAGGTTTTTTTTTTAGTTTATTTTTTAACGAATTGATCGGGCTAAGTATAATCAGACTTACTCGGCCGAATATTTCTCTCTCCCACAATTGAGTTTAAATTCTATCCCTGACTACACACTATTTTGCGAGATAAATTGTGAGGCAGATCAGTATCAGGGAGACCTTCAGTTATAATATTGTGAAAACCAGGCAATGGCTTCGCCTTTCCCCCTATATGGGAGCTTGCGCTTCGCTGCTAAGATTAAAATTTAAAATCTAAAAAAAGCAGCCAATGGTTAAATTTTTATAAATTTTCTGAACCTCGCCAATTATAATAATTTTTTTAAAAAGGAAAAATAAACTAAATTTCCTCCCTTTCACGTTGCTAAAATATAGAATTATAGAAGATATATAAAAATAAATTTTCTGAATTTCACCATTTGTAATTCTTTGGGTTTTAAAAATTTAACAAAATTTCTATACTTATATTTATTTCTGAACTTCACCATTTTATTTTTTTATATTATAAAAGAATGATTAGAAATAACTTTGATAAAAAACATAAGTCATAACCAAACTAAGATGAAATTATTATTCAAATACTCAAAAAATCCCCCTTCTTAAATTATAGTTAGTGATGATATGAGGGGTTAATATATGTACTTCGGACTTACCATTAAATTGATTGTGAAGCTTATAGAGATTACTATGATTCTTTAGTAAGCACTACACTTAGGAGCCCTTTATAATTGAAAATGAGACTATGCGAAGAATAACACGTTAAATAATGCCATCTACTAAACGAACAAAATTTACATCCACTGCTAAATTGTAAATGAGCTAATAAGTCAGCTTATATGATTACCAACTGGATGCCACACATCGATAAATTCCATGTGAAATTTCGTTTCAATTCTATCGTTAAATTAATTGTTCGTTGTTCGAACGTCTGGGTTAGCGATCCAATGGTAGTTTGAATGCGAATGCGTCTTTCATCTTGTTGCAAGGCGTCGTATGTTGTCGGAATGATGTATATTATTGATTCAGTGTTCACCAGAAAACGTATTCTAATGGTGTAGTCAACGACCTCGAGGCAGGGACTAATGGGAGGCAGGAATGATAGGTCATTTACCTCTGGCTACCGAGAGAGTTTTCCCGTTTTCCTTACATCCGTATGCACAGCTTCGTGTCTTATTACCGTACTGGTGATGATACCAGCATATACCACCGATAAGAGTTGAAGAATTATGCGACCCAGATAAAGATTTGCGCGATCGCGATGCTGAGCATCCCGCGAAGTGGCCTCTTTGTCACTCAAGATTTGCCAGCCTTCGTGAGAGGCAAGCGAGCTCCTCTTTTAAGGGAGCCAGTGCTACCTCCATCTAGTCGAGGAAAGCCAAGGAATTATTGCCATGGGTCCTTCGTGACAGAAGTTACCCTAGCTTGGGGCTACGGTTTAGGGCTCGAGCAGCAACGGTACCATGTTGTTCTACGGGGGCAATTAAGACTAGAATCTCAAGCGCTTCCTGAATGTGGGAAGGAAGGAGCCGGACAGAAAAAATTCCCAGGGAAGTCTGGAATGACAGAGTCCTTAAGAGCATCCTTCAGCCTCCATAGCAAGTCCTCAGGGAGAACTTGAGAGCGCTAAGTGGAATGACATAAAAGTTCCATCTTTTGAACTATGGATGTGTTATATCTCTCTAAAAATGGCTGCTATCGAAAGAGGCATGAAATTCCATCGATCACCCTGTATGGTATTTCCCTCACCAATGATATTAACTGTTGGGTATCTGGAAATTACTCTTTCCAAGGAGAAGATACCTCGATATGGGTGAACCACGAATGAGTGGAATCGGTTTGAAAACCGGGCAGTAATATACTGTAGCAGCATACTCGCTAACTGAGACTCCTGCCTTTGAGAATTTGATTTCACTCTCGGAAATCACCAGTTAAAGGCCTTTTCCACGTCCTTGCTGATGTAGTTTTATGCCGTGACTGTCGTGCTTCCTGTATTATGTCATGAACGATGGTCACAACCTCTTTAATGGACCGGCCTCTCCTGAAACCATATTGGCAGGGGAAAAACCAGTCTCCAGAAAATTTCAGAAACGTTTGTTAACTATACACTCAAGTATTTTGCCTAGGTGCTCTAATAGTACATTAGTCCTATAGTTGTTTGCCAGTTTTTTTTTGTGTTGTCTATGTAGTAATATGATGTGTGATGTTTTGAAAAATCGTCAGAAATGGCTAGAGGCGAGTGAGACGTTGAATAGGTGTGTATGAGTAAGGAAAATGTTGTCTGGGAGGTGGCGTACTATTGTGGCTGAGAGGCCGGAAGGGTCGAAGCGCATTTGGTGTACTTTTTACGTACTGCTTTGCTTCTACGACGATGGTAGGTGAGGTTAATGTAGTATAGTTATCGAGCTCGTCCATTCGTATCGGGAGGGCGGACCTAAGCTCACCAACGCCAGCATCTAATAAGAATACAAAAGAAATGCCACATAATACAACTGCATGCCATTAAAAATACTCCGGTGAATAGGTAAAAGGTAATAAAATATATGAATATAAAACTGATAAAAATGTTAAATGTACAAAGGCCTCTAAATCACAACGAATGGGGGAGGGGACAGTATTAAAAAATATTCAAACTGGTAAATATAAACTCGACTGACGAAATATTTAAACGTAAAAATCAATAAAAACACAAGGATAAAAAGTATTAAAATTGCTATTCTTGTGGAAAAAAACCCCCACACATTTTAAAATGCAATAGTTCGAAGAAACAAATAAAGGCAAGCAAAATAATACCCTCCCCCCCGCAAAAAAACAACAACAAGCAAACTAGAAACAAAAACTGACCTTTACCGTTGCGAATGTTGAGACAACTGAGAATTATAGACCGAAATATCCAGGGCCGGTTTAAGGAGCTGCGGTGCCCGTAGCACAAGGAACAGCAGGGCTCCTACCCGTATATATATATATATATATATATATATATATATATATATATATATATATATATATATTGTATATCACCCCCACCTCCATTTTCCTCTGCAGAGAAGGAAAATATTATCTGAGGAATTTAAAAGAACTGCCCGTATGACTGTACACTTTTTATTCCTTTTTAAAGAACATCACCCTGTACTACCATAACATAATGCCACACTTATTATCCTATCCAGTATGCTCTAGTGACGTTTTCCATATCTTTCTTATATTTAGAAATATCATAGATAATAATAATATAAAAAAATCAGGAAAATGAATAATTATTTTGTCTCGGCCTTCTGTGCCTAAGGGCAAAAACTTAATTATTACTAATTTTTTGCATCCCCGCGGGGCCCCCTGAAACGCGAGGCCCGTAGCATGTGCTACATGTGCTACTAGTTCAAACCGACACTGGAAATATCCAGGGGGAAATTCTTTGGGGGAGTTTCGTTGGATGGTTGAATGTGCAATGGTTTATGTGGTGAACAATTTAAGGGAATATGAGTAATCATTTCTTGATATTTAGTTCTCCCTTTCAATCTAAAACTCCCTCAAAACAGCAGAGGTTCTGTGGGTTTCGCTTTCGGATTGGACCCTCTTCAGTGTCTGCCACAAATGCTCATTAGGATTGAGGTCCGACGATTGACTTATCCATTGAAGGAAATTTATTTTTCGCTTCGTAAGCCATTCGTAAGCTAATTTTGTCCTGTGCTTAGGGTCGCTGTCCTCCTGAAATATCTATTTATGTCGATAATAGATTTTTAGTCGAGTTCACTGGACTCTATGTCGGTCCGTAGGTCAGTAGGTCGGATGGTCACCGTTTTACTTTTCAATGAGTTTTTTGGCAATGACATTATAACTATTCAGCCGATTCTAACGAAATTTGAAACCCTTATGTTGTTTTACATTCTCTTTTGAATGATATAATTGCTAAGGTCCTCCCAAGGTTAGTCTGAGAATTATTTGGCAATAACATCGTAACTATTCAGCCGATTCTAACGAACTTTGAAATCCATATGTTGTTTTACATTCTCTTTCGGATGATATAATTGCCAAGGTCCCCTTGAGGTTAGTCCTGGAATTATTAAAATAAAACTAACTATGTGTTGGATTGCTTCACTTGTTGAAAGTTTTGAAGGTCGTCAAGTCATAAGTCAGAGTAATTAAGAGCACGCGACTTAGGTCTGTTGACTGTGTTTCCCACTTGAGAGGAGCGTTTCTTCCACTATCTTTCGATACGTGGTACAATCCATGTTCTTATTAATAATGAGGTGTGTTCTTGTTCCGTGTGAAGTAAGGCAGCTCCAAACTATGAGACTACCTCCGTGTTTCACGGTTAGGTTAGGTTAGGTTAGGTTAGGTTAGGATCATTGGTAGTTCCTTCTGCTCGTCGAATGTGCCGAGTTCTATTTTAGTCTCATCTGACCATATAACATTGTTCCAAAATTCACTTCTCTTTTCAATCTGCTGCCTAGCAAACTTTAACCGGTTCGTTACATGCTTTTTATATAGAAGTGGAGTTTTTCGGGGAGTGAAAGAATGGAGATCATTACGATGAATCTATATACGAATAGTTCTTTTACTCACTTTAGTCCCTGACAATACCAGATTGCTTTGTAAATCTTTCATAGTAATCAGTGGATTATTCTTTCGTTTTCGAAGAATGTAACGTCGAGACAGATCGTTAACTCTGCGAGGAGCACCGGCGGTTCTTGGCGAGTTGGCGGCGATTCCACGCAATCGATGCTTTTGAATTGTAGAACTTAAGGAATTTCAACTCGCTTAGGAATAGGCCTCTAGCATAATCCATCTCAATGAAGTTTAATTATTAGCTGTTGAATGACTCGAAGAACTTCTTTGACCTTCGGCATTTCTCAAAGTGAACTGCCTTCTTTTATGGATATTTATTTATGAATGACGGTGCTAATATTGGGCATTTTACATCCGTTTCGTTTCTAGAAATTTCTCGAATATTCACTTTTACATTTTTCATCGAATTTAGAAGATATTTTTGGTTTAAATAGCAATTCTTGCATGGGTGAGTTTCGCAACCTAGACGTTGAATTTGGTTTGTAAGAATTTCTGTTGTATGGAAAGAAGATCTGTCTTATGTCTATTTCTTCTGTTAAAAATGTTTTTACTGAGTTTCCTGTTAGTGTTATAACGATTCCAAATTACAAAATATTTCAGAAATATTGAAAGTTTAAGTGTCTAAATACTTGTCATTCATGCATCTGTCTTATTCCATAGCAACTCCGAGAGAGGGTCTTCTCTTAGATATTTCGGATGCTGGCCTATCGTTTTCTGGAGCTGTTTCTCAGTCTGGTCGAGGTCTTTGGAAGGGCAAGCTCCCCTCCCCAACGAAGATCGTAGACACGCAAAAGTTGATCTGGGAGGGGGGGGGGGGAGGCTTATTCTTTTCAGGGAGATACTCAATTTTTGTAACTTTTTTTTAAAGGTTTGAGAGGATAATGAGGTTTAAGACCTTCAGGATACTTCGACCCCCGTTAATACTATAAACTTCTCTGCCCTATCCACATCCGCCCATGCATTTACGGTCCTTGACCCAGGTGGAGATCAAAACTGGAAACTTGGCCACTATGCAAAAACCGAAGCCTTAACGAATAGGCTTCAACATGGACAGGCTTACATTGCCTTTAATCCTCTCTCAGTCAATGACGTCACTTGTGACTCAATGGTTACTGGTTGACTCCAAGATGAAGCAGAACCTTAAAAAAATAGGTATTTTTAGCTCATTTATCTATTTTAAGGGTGGGATTTTGGGTGAAGCGTGTTTACTGCTGGCCAATGAGTGTAAAAAAGGAAATTAAGTTTCCGTTACAGTGTAAAAAATATATGTATATGCAAAAGTGTTGGCTAGAAATCTGTGAAGAGATTTAACTGAATAAAAATTACATATTTCATTAGAAAGAGAGAAATTTGAATGTATGAGTTATGTTTTACGTTGAAACAAATAGGCCAAACTTAACAGATCACAATATCATTGGAGATGGCATCTCTTCTGACATGAAAATCTAACAAGGGTGCTCGTGACTGGCCTAGCCATTACAAGTGCCATTTAAAAGATATAATTCTTAATATATATATGGACAATTTTTTCATATAACAAAATCAGGCAATTGATTCGCTACTAAGATTAAAATCTAAAATCTAAAAAAAAGCAGCCATGGTTAAATTTTTATAAATTTTATGAACTTCGCCAATTATAATAATTTTTAAAAGGAACTCTAAACTAAATTTCCGTCCTTTCAAAATATCACGTTGCTAAAATAGAGTTATAGAAGAAGATATATAAAAATAAATTTTCTGAACTTCACCATTTGTAATTCTTTGGGTTTTAAAAAATTCACAAAATTTCGATAGCTTTTATTTATTTCTGAACTTTGATATAAAAACATAAGTCATAACCAAACTAAGATGAAATTATTATTCAAATACTCAAAAAAATCCCCTTCTTAAATTATAGAGTTATTGAAGTGATGATGATGATGGTAATGATAATGATGATGTTAATAAAATTAACAAAACGTTATATTTTGTTTTAAAAGTTTTGTATTATAATATGAAGGTGAAAAAAATAGAGCCCAAACCCATTTTATTATCATCATCATCATTAGCTTGGGAATTGTTTTTACTGATAATAACATCATAACTATTCGGCCGATTCTAACGAAATCTGAAATCCTTATGTCAGTGGTTCTCAACTTTGTTTGCCCCATGCACCCCTTTTACCATATTTCGGAATATCATTTCCCCCTTTCCAAGATTGCTGCCTCAAAAGATGCATTCTAAATAATACTGAAAATCCTTTATTCTTTTTTCCATATTAGTAAATATACATTCACTTGAGTTCTTTTTATAGTGGAATTTTACAAATTTAATAGCAATTTAAAATGATCGATTTTAAAACTTGAATAAAAGTAAAGTAGTTTTTTTTATATAAATAATTAATTACTTAACAGACCAAAACTGAAGTATACTGTAATAAACAAAAAGTTAAAGAGAATGCCAGGGTATTGTAATTCAATAAACAAAAAATTGAATGCCACCATATTCCCTCCGTTAGAGTCTGCCAATCTGTGGTGCCAATTCCCCCCCTGAAACATTAAAATTTCCCACCGGTTGAGAACCCCCACCTTATGTTTTTTTACCCGGTGAGGGGCGCGGCGATTTGCCTTCATGGCCGCCGTACTGACGGGACACAGCAACTCGTCCGGCCCGAGCTTAGCCTCTTCTTCTTTTAGATACCCTGTGTTTCTCCCCTACTTCCTCACTCCCCCTACAACCTCTCCCACAACTTTCTCTAATCGGCCTCTATTTTCACAGGGTAGATGCTGACTAGTTTCCTCTCACTCAACTATCCCGGATCGGAGCTGAGGGGGAAGGAGACAATGTTCCCTAACCCCTGAGCTCCGGTTTGGGATGGTGGGTTTTTAACAACCTGCTTCATCTCCATCCATACCTTCCTCACATCTCCTTTGCATCTCACTTCACACTTTATCAATTTTACGCCGTGCCCAAGGTGGAACCGCCATGCTGAAGGGCTGCCAGGTCACCAGGCGGGAGAGGTAGACTTAAATGGTGGCACTTGGCTCTGCCAGCCCCGTACGCACCCCTTGCAGAGCTGGTCACTGCGAGGTGTGAATAGCGTTTGCTTCCCGCAGAAAGAATAGGGTCCCCATGCCCGATGATGTAAAACCCCCAAATAAAACTCTTCCCCTTTCCCCCTCACGATCGACGGAGCCGCCTTCGGGCAGCTCCACTGAAAAAATGGAGGTCCTCCCACCCTGAGATCTCGCAGGGGACCCTCCAAATCTCTTTAACCGGAGAGGAGGCTTACTCCCCTCCTTCGCTTACGGGAGTAGGGGACTTCCCCTTACCCCCTTGTCTGGAGGTGCCTTCGGGCGCCTCCCTCTTTCCAGCGGCAGTCACCCCTTTACTTTCCAAGGGATTGCCAAGAAAGCCAGCAGGCAGCCCATAGCCGACCGCTCCCCATTGAAGTGACTCGCTAGGGCAAACCCCCTTAGGGGGGAGAGGGAAGACAGGCCCCATTGATCGCTTTTCTCAAAAGACCTGCTAGCTGGAATCTTAAACCTAGCGGGGGTCAAGGCCTGTGCCTCCCCATATTCGACTAGTGAAACTGATGCCAATGGAACCTGTGATGTCCTGGGGGGATGGCCAAATGGAGCCCTCCCCCCGAGATAGACATGGTCCTTGAGGCAATCCAGTCTCAGACGGTAGGGCCTCTCATGTGGGAAACACCGAACTCGAGTCCGCCCCTATGCAAGGGCCTCCTCAAACGGCTCAGGTATCCAAGGCAGTACAAGGAGGGGATGGATCTCTTCCAACGGCTGGTGCTCCTACAACCGCCAGGAACTTCTCCATGTAGGAGAAGGACTTTACTGAGGCCGGTCCACCCGGCCTGGGGGCAGGGGAGAAGGGGGTCATTCCCCGTCCTCCTCTCCTAAAAAAAACAAGAAAAATACTAAAAAGACTCGGGGCTCCTCTCCATCCGCGGGTGCTGCGGGGACGATGGGTCTGCTGCCACTTCGGTAAGGGACTAAGCCAAGATCGGCACATTCCGCCCCTCTCCCCCCCCCCTCCTGGGTGCGGAGCCCCTGACTAAGACCAAAAGTGCTAGTGCGCAGAGTGGAGCCTCGATTACATCGGGTCCCTCATTCAGAGACTACCCGGCGTTTTCGAGCCCGCTGGCTTCAAACGCTTCCTGGTTATTCGCTCCACTGATGGCAGCATGTTGGCAAAGGGCAACATGATCCATCAGAGGAGAGATTTAGCTAGTGTGAGTGGTAGAGAGACGAAGGTGACCCGTTTCTCGGACGGGAGCCTTTTGGCAAATGCGTCGAATCCCTCCGAGGCGGCCATGATTACTGACCTTCGGACATTTGGTGGCACGCCTGTGAGTGTGACGCCGCACTCTGCCATGAACTTCGTGAAAGGAGCAGTTTATGCGAGGGAACTCGTGGACTACTCGATAGAGGACATCACCTTAGATCTGGCCGACCATGGGGCAGTCAAAGTCGAACGTGTGAGGAGAAAACAGGGAGGGGCCTCGAGACCCACCCCTACACTCTTCGTCACGTTCGACTATGACAAACTCCCTGAGTCGGTGCGTGCCGGTTGGTATCGCTATCGCATGAAGGCATTTGTGCAACTACCGCGGAGGTGCTATTATTGCCACCGTTCGGCCATACGAATCGCTCATGTAGACGTGCTAAGTCGGGGTCACCCGAAGTATGTGTAAATTGCTCCGAGGCCGCACACGATAAGTTTAAATCGTGTGTGGCCAAGTGTGTCAATTTCAGAAAGCCGCACCCCGCTTCTTCAAAGCAATAGGGTACGTATCTCCTTGAGAAGGAAATCCTGGCCGTTCAGTCTCAGGATCGTCTCTTATTTCGCGAGGCTAAGGACTTGGTCCTGGCGCGCCCGGCGCTACCCGGGACATCTTATGTCTCAATGTTGAAAAAGACACCCTCTGCTCCTGGCCCCTCCAGGTCTACGAGTACGGTCGTTTCCGCGCACACTCGGAATCCTTCTGCGGATTCTACACACCCCGTGTCCTTCCCTGGTAAAGCTGGCGGCACAAAGGATCTACACCCAGCCCCGGCTAAAACCAGATCTCCCCGCTTCCGGGGTGCCTAAAGCTGCACCCCGAAAGGAGGACAGCAACAAGGGAGCTGCTGCTCCTTCGACCACGGCCAGGTGTGGACTGGGTGTCTCGGAGACGGTGGATCATCTTAAAGAAGGCACCCAACCTCCGAAGCCGCCCGGCCCGCCTAATTTTCGAGGCGGTGTGAGAAAAAGACTCGCATGGCAAGCCCAACCTCCCCCAATAAGTCCTCGAAAGGGAAAGCGCCTTCAGCGCATTATCCGGCCAACAGCGCCAGGGGTTCTGCCTCCGGGAAGCGTACGGCCATTCCCGTGAGGGTCTTCTGTTCGAAGAGGGCCCCCGCGTCTCCTCGGAGCTAGGCGTGGAGGGCATTTTCTTTCAATGGAATTGCCGTGGATTCCGGGCCAACTGGGAGGAGCTGCGGAGGCTCGTCTCGTCCCGTTCCCCGTTAGCTATTCTTCTGCAG
This sequence comes from Ceratothoa steindachneri, assembly GCA_963969495.1. Lineage (NCBI taxonomy): Eukaryota > Metazoa > Arthropoda > Malacostraca > Isopoda > Cymothoidae > Ceratothoa > Ceratothoa steindachneri. Next base: position 52,253,133 of record OZ018334.1, read on the forward strand.
GAGACCATGCTAGGCGCGTGCCCCCTGCCCGCCCTCCCGGGGTATAAGGGTCTTGCGACCCCAGCACTACGGGATGGGGGCCAGGCGAGAGGATGGGTAATTTACACCCTGCGTGATGTCTCCGTTCTTTTCCTTGCTTTAGATTCCGCCTTTGAGGCAGTAGCTGGGCAGCTGCACTTGGATAGGAGGTATACTGTTATTTCCGCGTACATTCCACCGTCAGCCAACTTCAACACGGGGAACATCCGCCACGTCGTGGCACGGTTGCCGAGGCCCTATATCTTGCTCGGAGATCTAAACGGTAGTCACCCTTTCTTGGAAAACTACTCAATCAATCCCCGGGGTCAACTCCTTGCGCATCACTGCAGGAAAACCGCTTCATTTTTCTGCCTCGATCTATCTTTGTGCTCTCCGGATGCACAGCCTGATTTTGATTGGGAAGTGGTCGATGACCTCCATGGTAGTGATCACTTTCCCATTTAAATATCATTTTCTGGGCGGCTGCTGCTCGAGAGCCCGCCCTGGTGGTGCTTGGCGGGGTCGGTGGTCTGCATTTCAAGAAATGACTGAATTCTCTATCTCAGTCGAGGAGTTTAAGTCGGTAGATGAGGCCGTTGAGTTCTTCTCCGGCAACCTCATCGCCGTGGACCTGACTACTATTCCTAGAAGGTCTGGCCGTTTTGCACGCCCATCACTCCCGTGGTGGTCAGCCGAGTGTGAGACGGCCCTCAAGTAGAAACGTTATGCCTAAATACGCTATAAGCACCGGCCGAACGATTTCACTGTCGGGGAATTTCGTCAGTCTAGGGCTAGGTACCGGTATATTTCGAAGCATACTCACCGCTCTTCTTGGCGGGCATACGTGTCTTCACTTAACGGGAAGACCCCTCTAGCAGAGGTGTAAAAGTGAGTCAAAAGGATTCGGGTCAGGTTCTCGCAAGACCCCTTTCCCGTTCTCCAGGAGAATGGGATCGCCATCTCGTACTCCGCGTCCGTGCCGGAATACTTCGCGAGCGCTTTCTCCGCATTCTCTAGCAGCGATGCTGCTCCGCCAGCATTCAATGCACGTCGTGATGTCGCGGAAGTCCGCCGGCTGGATTTTACCTCCAGAGGCGGAGAACCCTGCAAAGACAGGTTCAGTCTGAGTGAGTTGCATTCCGCTCTTGCTTCTTGCGCGGACACCACCCATGGTCCGGACGATATCCCGTGCGCCATGCTTCTACAACTGGGTGAGCGAGGCATGGCCTTTCTCTTAGATTTGTTCAATAGGATCTGGGTGGAAGGTCTCCTCTCGGATTCCTGGCGAATCGCTACTGTGCTTGCCTTTCGCAAAACGGGGAGAGATCACTCTACTCCGGCCGGTTTCCGCCCAATCTCTCTAGCTTCTTGCGTGGGCAAGTTGATGGCGAAATTGGTAAATGTTAGATTAGCCTTTTTTTCTGGACATCGGAAGCCATCTGTCTTCTGCACAGTGCGGCTTCCGCAAGTTCCACTCCCCATCGGATGCTCTGCTCCGGCTGGAAAATGCCGTCTGTGAGGCCTTCCTTCCTAGACAGTACTACGCCACCGTGTTTTTCGATCTGGAGAAGGCCTATGATACCGCATGGCGATACAGTATCATGGAGACTCTCCACACGATGGTGGCGAGGGGACGCCTCCCAATGTTTATATGTGAATTTTTGCGAGATCGTCGATTCCGCGTACGGGTGGGGGGGAGCCCTTTCCGGCCCAATAGAGCAGGAAGAGGGTGTCCGCCAGGGAAGTGTCCTCAGTATCACACTCTTTGCCCTGAGCATCAATGGCATCACCTCTTGGTGCTACTTGATGTAATACTATCTCCTTAAATTTCAGTCCAGTTTGGTACAGAGCAACAAGGGTTGCACGCTTTTTCTTTTAAAAGAACCATTTTGGGGAATTGAAAAAGATTCAAACACAATATTTTTTACAAAAACAACCACAAACAAAAGAGGTTATGATTACACATCATTCATCTAACCCATATTTGTAATCATTTTACCCTTTTGATCAAATAGCAGAGTTCCAGGGGCTAAAACTCACTCCTACAGGCACAAAACCAGAGTGCGATTTGAGATTCAGAGAAAAACAGACTTTTTTTAAACCTACGATAATAAAAAGAATGGAATATATATATATATATATATATATATATATATATATATATATATATATATATATATATATATATATATATAAGATGAGCATTTTCGCCACTCTTCTTTCCTGGAGGAGCTTGCGCTTCGCAGGCAGACCTTCGGTCTGTGGCCCACCGCCTATCCGGCTTTGGCAACTGCCTTTTGGTCTATTTTATTGTTCAAAGTTTCAGTACATATTTCCTAATAATTTACTCTTGGTCTAGGTTATGTTAGTCACAGAGGGGTGGGGGCAAGCCAGCCGACTTCAATGCCGGTCTCTTTGGGGGGGAAGGGGGGTCCATTGAGGTCGATGATGACGGGTGCCCTCATAGTGAGGGCATCAAGCCTGCACTAGGTTTAAACGGGTAGGAATGTGTGCAGTCTTCGGACTCGTATCTTGACCGAGGAGATAAGGACCCTGGTGGCAGGAGAGACTCGAGACGACTCGAGAGGGGTGGGGGCAAGCCAGCCGACTTCAATGCCGGTCTCTTTGGGGGGGAAGGGGGGTCCATTGAGGTCGATGATGACGGGTGCCCTCATAGTGAGGGCATCAAGCCTGCACTAGGTTTAAACGGGTAGGAATGTGTGCAGTCTTCGGACTCGTATCTTGACCGAGGAGATAAGGACCCTGGTGGCAGGAGAGACTCGAGACGACCAGGTTTAATCCTCGGCTCCAGGGAGCTGCCGAGACACCGGTCTGTTGGTGCTCGCCTAAGGGCACTCCCGATCCTAGTTTGTGGTCGAGGTATCCTTCATATAGCCTTTGCCTAAAAGGCAGAACCCATAAGGCAGTGGGGGGGGGTGAAGGGGTTGGTAGGCGCCAGGGCGTGTCCACACACCGGTGGCCCTGCACGCTGTACCTCTGTGGCCCATTGCTGCTCCGAGATCCTCTGTTGATGAGTGAACATCGGTAGTTGTCGGATTCAGGAAGGGCATCGGTCCTAATGGATGAGTCCTTTACCGAATTGGGCGCTTTTTTGTTTAGGAGACACACACCAAAAAAGGCTGATGACGTCACCAGACTGGCTGCTGCCTGTAAGACAGCCATGTGATCCACGAGTGTAAACGAATAGCTCTTAAAAATGCGTTTTCTTATAAAGACAAAACTCCGGATTTTGGTATTTATTTGGTTATATAATTAACCTAACCTTAACCTAAGAAATAAATGTAATGGACCGATTGAACCTAATTTAGTGAAAATGAAAATTAAAGTAGCAGCACAAATTTATTATTTTAAAGGATAGAAATTTTTTGTCTTTATAAATTTGCTGAGCCAAATCCAAGTGAAGCAGCTTCGCAGAATATTATTATGGAGTCAGAGTGGCCAGTCAATCTTTGTGGCTGGTGACGTCACCAGCCATTTTTGCTTTCTGTCCCCTAAACAAATATTCGCCCCGAATTGGAAACGACTCATCAAAAAACGGCGACCCCGGATAGTAAAAAGCCAAAGAGAAGAATAAGAGGTCTAGGTTATGTCATATCGATGCCTATTTTCTAGGCCTAAAAGACAGAAAAAACTTTTATCTTCATGAGTTTTTTTTTAGCCATTTAAATTTGCCCCAATAATTTAATTTAAATATCATCATCATCATCGTGATCATCATCATCATCATCACTAACTCTATAATTTAAGAAGGGGATTTTTTTGAGTATTTGAATAATAATTTTATCTTAGTTTGGTTATGACTTATGTTTTTTATCAAAATTATTTCTAAGAATTCTTTTATAATATCAAAAAACAAAAGGGTGAAGTTTAGAAATAAATATACGTATCAAAAATTTCGTGAATTTTTTAAAACCCAAAGATTTACAAATGGTGAAGTTCAAAAAATTTATTAAAATTTAAGTAAGGCTGCTTTTTTATTTTATCTACAGTGGCGGCAACAAAAAAAGTGACATGTGACAATTCAGAGAAAATGAAACAGAAAAATGTAACTTACATATTTTATTATGAATATTTCATGAAAGTTAATACTTGGTCATGTTGCCCTTGCACTTGATGATCATCCTGAGTCGATTGGGCATTGATTCAGTAAGGTTTGCGAAGTAGGTGGGGTCGATCGTAACCCAGATCTTCTTCAGTGATTCTATCAGATCCTTGATGCTGCCGAGTGCTGGCTCTTGAACTTTGGTTTTCATCAGATTCCAAGCATTCTCAATAGGATTTAGGTCCGGGGAATTACCAGGCCACTCCCAAACACTAATATTATTATCATTGAAGAACCTTTTCACTAACTGGGACCTGTGAGCAGGGGCACCATCATGCATGAAAAATTCACACTGATGAATTTCCCAAAATGGCAGCATGTGCTGCCTCAAAACTTCCAGATAGTTAGTCCCCCTCATGGTTACATTCTTGGGAAGGAAGTACAGACCCCTCTGCCCTTGTTTCCACTAAAGGCACCACACACCATCACACTATCAGGGTGCTTCACAGTTTTCACGGTATATTTTGGTTTATACCGAGACACATTGCTGGGACGACGCACGATCTTTGACTCTCCTCTGACCAGCCTAAAGGTGTTTTAATCACTGAACATAACCTTTTTCCAATGGGCAGCTGTCCAATGTTTATAGGTCTTGCACAAATTGAGCCTTTTCATCTTCATAGTCTTGGTAAGAAGTGGCTTCTTGGCAGCGCGGCGAGCCGGTAGGCATAAGTCCTTCTGTAAGCAATGACGGATGGTCGTGAGGGCGACGTTCTGGAGGAGGTCTGGGTGTTTTTTCTTGATTGAAGCGGAGGTTACAGAAGGGTCTGACATCACTTCACGCCTTAGGATATTATCAGTCCTTGGAGATGTCTTCCTAGCTGCACCAATGCCCTCCTTCATCTTTGGTATGGTACCTGGTGGCAATAACTCAGCTGCCCGTTTTAGGCGATGAATCGTATTTTTTGAGGTTCCTAAATCTGCTGCTACATCAATAAAGACTTTCCCTGCTCTAATAGGGTCAAGGCACGGCTTTTCTCTGTCATAGAAATCTTTTTCCGCCCCATTGTATCCATTTGCACAGAAGTTATAGCACGTCAAATGTAGGCACGAATGCAGGAAATCAGCACGCTGGAGTGCCATACACTAAAGCCTAACTGTACGAGCTCAAACGAGACACTGAGTTCCAGTAAAGCACAGTTCTCTTGTCTTAGCTCAGGAGAGTCGTCCACTTGCGGCATAAGCCCCGCACCTTTTCATTGGCTAGTTGGCAAGTAAAATCGTGAAAACGATTTTGTGTATCGATTTCTGTTGCCAATATTAAATGTCACTTTTTTTGTTGCCGCCACTGTATAACTATATTTTAGCAACGTGAATTTTTGAAAGGGGAGAAATAGTTTAGAGTTCCTTTTTAAAATTATATATATAAACTCACTGGACAAGAAATTAGTCACCTCGGGAGAAAAAACATAATTTAACATTTGAAGCGAGTAGGAACCTTAGGCAGCCGAGAGGCGTAGCTTAGTTTACGTCGAAACGTGAGTTAGGCTTTATTTGTGATGCGGACGGAGTGAAGATCTGTAGACAGCAAATCACCTCTACTTAAAATGGGCCTGAAAAGCGACGTCATGGAATGTCAAAAAGGTGTGATTGCATTAGGCTGCGCCAAAGGTCATCATGTGAAGGAGGTGGCGGTATTTGGCAGTGTTTAAACGAGTACGGTCATATGGATTTACAAGTAATGGCAGAAGTCCAAAAATGCGAAAAACCCTCGCCAGAATTGCGGACGGAAGAAGGTGTTGACAGACAGGGACCGTCGTAGAATCTCCAGGCTTGCAATTGCAAATCAATTTGCTTCCAGGAAGTAATTGCTACAAAACGTCAATTCTGGTCCTTCGCCACCCATTTCAGAAAGAACATTACACAGAGAATTCCATGGCATGAACATATGGAGCAAAGTGGCGTGCAAGAGGCCCTTACTATGCTTACAAATGACTAATCTTTTGTCCGGTGAGCTTATATATATATATATATATATATATATATATATATATATATATATATATATATATATATATATATATATATATATATATATATATATATATATATATATATATATATATATATATATATATATATATATATATATATATATATATATATATATATATATATATATATGTAGAGATCCAAGTACAAAAAAAGTTACACACAATCATGTACTTCTACACTTTGGTGTCGCCTCGCGGTTATGTGAGCTCTCTTTGTTCATTCATCTCCTCTTTAACCATTATTTATTGGCCTTGGCTTATAACACCAATAATTCTGCTTCCAATATATCTTTTCCCTTGACTGTATGTAAGGTTTCTTTGATACACGATCTCTGCTCTCTATATATCTCTCTCGCTCTCTCTCCCCCCCCCTCTCTCTCTCTCGAACCAACGTTTACTTCAAACAAAACTCCTTCCCCCAAAACCCCATTGGGTCGTGCCCACCTTCTCTACACATATAAAATATCATAGATACACAGTCGTTCACATTACTTCGTCTTCATCGTTGTGAATCCATCCACCCACCTTGGTGGATAGGATTCACCAAGCTCCAGCCCTTCATCATTAAATATCAAATTCAAAAATAGTTATTTTTCATCAAATTGTTTATAAAAATCTAAATACGAACTTATTTGGTGGACACCTTCAAGAACAAACTCGAATCATGCAGCAGAGATGGAATGTTGTTCCAACCCGGAACTGACTGGTGACCTCGCCACAATCAATCAAAGCATCAACCGACTCATCTCGCTACAAGTGTCACCCAACCAACCAACCCCTCTCGCTATATATATATATATATATATATATATATATATATATATATATATATATATATATATATATATATATATATGAGCCAAAAGTTTAATTTACGAGACTAGTTTCAGTATGTAGTTTATCCCTCCTTTTTTCTAAACATAAATCTTTCCCTTCGACCAAGCCTGCGGATCAGCCAAATGAAGCAGGTGTATATTTAATCCCGTGTAGCTCTACAAACTGTCCCTCATTTTACATAGGAGAGACCGGAAGAACCTTAACAAAACGAATTTATGAACATAAAGGTGATGTCAGACGAGGCAGTACCGCATCCAGTATTTTTAATCATATTAATAATTTAAACCATCGAATTGACTATTCAAAGGCCAAATCATATATAATTGTAAAGATTTCCGTAAAAGAAAAATAGTAGAATCTATATTAATAGGAGAAATTCTCAATTTTAATTTGTCAGATGGGCAATTGAAATGCAGCCCCCATTCTCGTAACCTCATCGTAAATAGCTTAGTCAACGATCTTAGCCTCGCACACCCTTATTAATGACCTTTTACCTCGTGTTGTGTTTCTTTTTGGTTTTTGTCTTTGTTTTTTTCTAATCTGTAGGCTATTTATAGACTTTTGTAACAAATGCATTCTCAGTATACGACTGAAGAGGGTATGATAAATTACATACTGAAACTAAGCTCGTAAATTAAACTTTTGGCTCCTATACTGTAGTTTCACTATCATATACCATAACTCGCCATTGAGTTCTTTTACTTATATATATATATATATATATATATATATATATATGCTTGAAATATCCCAAAGGAAAATAATACACAGAGTAAGTCCAAGCGCTTTCGTGTTTACATCATCAGGGGCAGAAGAACAATGAAATAGAGAAACAGTTTATAAACAGAGAAATGTATCGTTATTCGAACGCACCGACGAACAAAGACAATCGTTTAGGGGGGGAAAAAACCCACTGACGAACAAATGAATAGCCCATCCGCGGAATTACAATATACAACAAATCAATTCAACAATTTATAAATTTATATTGCAAACAAATATTATTCATGATCCAATTATCTAATTTAAATAAACCCTCACTTCGATTGAAATTAATGTTATGGGAGAATTTGATCATGGCTAATTCCATTAAATTTCTTTCAATAAAATTGGGCACAAAAATAATTGATTTCGCATTAGACCAATCTATTTCATGGTTCACAGTAGATTGATGGATAAACAGTGCATCGGAAGTTTGCCCCGTTCGATAACAGTACTAGGCTTTTTGTCTGGCCTATGTAAAAACCAAGACAAGATTTGAGCGGAATTTTATAAATGCAGGCCATTTTATTTGGGGGAGAATTTTTAATTACTAACTTTTTTAACGTAGAATTATTAGATAATACAACATTAACATTAAGATATTTCAAGAATTTCGGAACATGGGACAAGTGTTTATTAAAAGGGAGCGTTAAAATATCATTTAGCGTAAATGAGTATTTAATTTTATTTCCATAAAAGGACTGCTTAGCTCTGCGCAGGGAATCATTTAGAAAATAAGACGGATAATTTAACTTTTTACTAATGATTTTGATTGATTCTAACTCTTCATCGATAAATTCTGGGTCACATACTCTAAAAGCACGCAAATGCAAAGAAATAAAAGCCGATTTTTTAGTATTTTGCGGATGACTCGAATAAAAATGGATGCAAGACGAAACATGAGTTGGCTTCTGGAAAACCGAGAACTCAAAACCTGCGGCGTACGGTGCACCATGGTGTCTAAAGACAATTCTCCTGCTTCTTCTAATTCATGAATGAAATTAATAGAGGGTACGAGGTTATTTATGGCACCAAGAAAATTAGTTACGTTACACTCAATAGGCCAAATACAAAATACATCATCTACATAACGGTACTAAATAGCATTTTGGGGAAGGATGGGGGCTAGTAACCTATACTCAAAAAATTCCATATACAAACAACTCAACAACGGGGAGAGAGGGTTTCCCATAGCTATGCCAAAATGTTTTAGATACCATTTATCATTAAAACTAAACGATGAGTTTAGGATGCAAAGTTTGATTAAATCTATGCAAACATGTGCAGGAATGGGCAAAGAAATTTGTTCAAGAGCGTCCGGTAGCCACATGAGCAAATCATTCGCGGGGACTTTGTAAATAAAGAGACAACATCGAAGCTAATCATTTTAAATTTGAAGTTAAGCGTCTGCGACTTGAGTTTACCAATGAAATCACAATGGTTTTTAATATGAGCGGAGGAGAGGCTGCCTAAAAGAGGGCTCAGTAAAGAAACTAACCATTTTGATCATTTATAACCAGCAGAACCTACAGAACTGATGATCGGACGCATGGGCATATTTTCTTTGTTGTGAGTCTTGGCTAACCCATATAAATAAGGTAATGTAGGGGCAGACACAGCTAAATTACGTAATATGTCCTTATCTGTGTATTACATTCCTTTTTGATATTTCATGTATCTTAGATCACTTGTTTTTTGGTGATTATTTTTTGCATATACTCGTATATATATATATATATATATATATATATATATATATATATATATATATATATATATATATATATATATATATATATATATATATATATAATTAAGGTCTAACTGAGCTTGAAAACTTTATTTTCCTAAGCTTTCGAACTTAAACAAAAGTTTTCTTCAGAGATGTTTACAGTTCGATATCAGAGTCAAGAATGATCTAAACACATCACATGACATGATGATAATAGGAAGAAAAGCAGAGGAATGACTGACATGAGCCACAGAGATCAAGAAGTGAGAGAGGAACATGGTTCGGAAAACCTTCTCGAATGGATATATAAAGCTACAGATCGGTGGCCAGACACCTTTGCGTCGTGTTGTGTGTGTGTGTTATTTTCGCATTGTGTGGAGCGGCAAAGGGGCGGGTGAAAAGGATGAGGAGCGAGTTGAGGAAACTCGAAATTCATAGTGCTGTAATCTTATGTGTAATGAGTGTTGGTTGTGGGTAGTCGTCAGCTACTGGGTATTTCAGCGTCAACGCAGCGTGTTGTCTTTCGTGTGTATGTATGTATGTGGGGTCTCTTGCGGCTTTTCCTAGTTGTCATGTTGCGTGGCTATGTGCATATACATTTAGTGGTGAGAGTTTGTTGTTGTCGTGTTGTGTAGACATGCGCGTTTCAGCGCAGAGTTCTGTTTTCTTTGTGCCCTCCTCTGCCACGTGTGACTCACTGCTGTGAGTATAATTGATGAGTAAGTAAGAAGTTGTCTGATAAGTAATTTGTAATGGTATAGTTGCATTTTGCTTAGCATTTTGTTAAGATGTTTTTTTTTTGTCTGTATAGTGTTTTGGTGTACGTGAAAGTGTAGTTATTTATCAAATGTGGCGCTGTGTATTTTCGTGTTGGGTTTATATACTAGTCTTTAGGGGGATTTGTAATTTAGGTCCGGTATGTATGTATATTTAAAAATTGTGCTGCAGTGATCCTGCGTGTCGTAGAGTGTCGTCTGCGCCTTCAGGTGATTCTTGGATATGAGCCACTTGCCTCTGTCTGTACTCTGTATTCTCGTATGATATCATCTGTGAATAGTGCGCGATTGTTTTGGGCCGGAGACGAGAATAGTCTCGTCTTCAGCGTATGAGAGTGTATATATTTACCTGCAGTTTTCTGGAGGCCGTGGGATGCCGTTTGTGTATATGATGTATAGTGTAGGTGGCAGCACGCTACCCTGGAGTACGCCGGTGCATGGTGTGAAAGGCTGTGATGTTGTGGTGGTGTTGTATTTTATGACATCTTCTGTCCGTAAGATCATGGGAGAGAAGCCATCTGGTGCAGAGAGGAAGCTCCGTATTGTTGGCTAGTTTCCAACGGATTCTCTCGTGCTACACTTTATCGAATGCCTTTTCCAGATCCTTGCTGATGGAGATTGTCTTCTCTCTGTCATATCGTGGGTTCTGTACTATGTCATGAACGATGGTCACAACTGCTTGAGTTGCCCGGCCTCGCCAAAAGCCATATTGGCAGGGGGAGAATCAGTCATTCTCTTCTATGAATTACCGGAGACGGATGTTGACCATGCCTTGAAGTGATTTGCCTAAGAACTCTAAAAAAACAATAGGCCCTCTGCATTTTGCCTGTTTAGGGTTCTTGTGTTGTTTTATTAAAAGTAATGTGTGAGGTTTTTAAGATGTGTGGAAAGCGGCCCGATGCGAGTAAGACGTTGTATAGCTGTGTTTGTTTCGGATAGGTGTTGGAATATTGTGGCTGGAAGACCGGAGGTACCGGAGTCGCCTTTATAAATTTTTAATGTAGTATTTTGTCTCCTCGATGGTGGTAGGAGAGGTCAGTGTGGTGGAGTTGTCTCTCACCTCCATTCGTACAAGGTGGCGAGCACAGGCTCTGCTGCATGGAGCCGACACGCTTCCCGGACTTCATGTAAGTGCTCTTTTGTATGTGCTCTGGAGATGTTGTGTGTGTGAATGTTATCCCAGTTGAACTTGAATGAGTCGTGGATGTCGTTTGTGTCAGCGACGAAGCTACGGTGCTGTTGTTATGTTGTCGAGTTATGGGTTTGGGTGGGTCCGTGCGCAACATCATCTTCACGCGGTGTTACACTCCCCTTTCTGAATCCACCTTATTCTCCGGGAACTACCTCCTATTCACTGGAGCGATAGAAGATCATTATTAAACTTCTGCTATATTTAGATAAAGACATACATATGTATGGTCATTTACTAGTCCAACTAAGATGTTTTAACAAGACTTATATAGATGTATTAAAAATTTTAAGTGTACATCTTGCCATATTTTTGTTTATTGCTAAAAATTCAAAATACAAATATTCTTAATTCCATATTATGAACATAAGAAACATTAAAAGGGAAGATGGGATCATGTCAACTAATTCCTCTCTTAAAGATACAATCTCTTCTCAGGCAGACATATATGCAGTGAACAAGCAATCCTCATTTTTAGATCACATTCCATTAAATGTTTAATTCACCTCACCGAAATGGAAAACACACGAATCAACCCCCCTCCAAAAGCGATAATGACAACCAGGTCATTCCTTCAACATGTTACACTATTTTGGACAAACCTAAAGCAATTCAGACGACAACAGGTTTCTCGGCAAATAAACTTCTTTATGGCAAAGCACACTTGCCCAAAGAAATAAAGGAGCCTATAGTCGTTTTAAGAACCACACGTAATGCACCATTCACGTTTGAGATCACCCTGAAGCAACGCCTCCCTCTGTTTTCTACGGGTAACTTGGTAATAAGCTCAATCATGATTGGTAAATAAAAAGACAGTACGGTCTAAAATGATCAGAACGCCTGGATTTCTATCACAACATCTTTCATAACTTTTGCTATAGAAAATTCAAGGTTTCCAAAATTAGTGTACTGTAACCGACAGGTATAAACTATGTATAGGTAAAAAAAAAAAATGCAAATTTGGATGGATAAAACGAAAGTTATTAGCAGATGAGCAATTTACTAGAAAACTTAAAAGGTCAGAATTGATCTGAATGCTTAAGTTTATTCTAAAGAGAGTAAACATTTTTGAATAACAACTAATTTCAGTTTAATTTCATATATATTTGTTCATTCTCTTGCTTTTTGTCGGTTTTCATCTGTTACACCTCTCTCAGTCGGCGAGCTGATCATAAAGTGCGCTACCAAGATCTTCTTTTAATTAGAGCCAGTGCAGAGAGAGTCAGTCGTTCCCAAAGTGTAGTCCATACTATTCTGTCAACCAATGATAAAATCTGTTTATGTAAGGCCGATAAATCAAGAGGTAGGGCAAATAAGACTTCAAGAAGAGAAGACCGGAATGTTTCGAAGCACGCACGCCTCTATTTCTGGCGAGCATACGTGTCTTCACTTAACGGGATCACCCTCTTGCAGAAGTGGGAAAGCTAGTCAAGGGATTCGAGGCTGCCGAGGTTTATCTAGAGATTAGTAATATTTTGGCTATAAATGTCTCGAAGCAAAAAGACTGTCTCATATTTGTGAGGCTATTCGTATAAGTTGGAACCAACGAGAACAATATAGTTTCTCTCAGAAAGGGTGATAAAGAAATTAAGGTAGTTTTATTTAATTTATTTGTACAGGATATATATATATATCCAAAGAAGTGCAGTAACGTACATGTAAATGCAGGAAAGAAACCACAGTGATAGGATCAACTTATTCGATGACGGAAACCGATGTCATCGTCAATCACTGGAAGACTAATGAAATAAAAAAAATCTGGACACATAAATGTACAAGTCGGAATCTGATTAGGGCGGGGGGGGGAGGGTATGAGGAAGAGGCTGCCTTTTTGATAAAGGAAGTATCAATTTCTTACTTATCAAGGGATTAGTGTTGAATTGGCCATTGGAAGTATTAAAGTTTGGAACTTCCTTTATAAGCCCTGATTCAATTCGACGCCTATGTATATAATTATTAGAATTATAAATTATTTTTTGCATTATCAATGTCAATTGAATGGTTTTCATTTGACATATGGAGAAACAAACGAGAAGAAAGAGATCCACGTCGCATATCGCATTTATGTTCCTTCATTCTCTTGGAGAATCTTCTGCTTTCGCCAATATATACTTGATTGCAAAATTTGCAAGGGATATAATAAACTACCTGTTGTTTATCGATGGATCTATTTTTAGACAGACTATTTCGGATCGTTTTTTCGTATTGAAAGGCAACATTGATTTTGTTTACACGTGCTAACTTTTTCAAATTAATTAATCGTGGCGAGTATAAGAATGTAATATAATAATTATCACATACATTTTCCTTAGGATTAGCTGGTGAGTAAAAGATGGTTCTGGCTTTATAATGGCAATTTTCTATGAACCAAAGGAGATACTGCAGCTCAATGAATGTTTGGGTGATCGTATTGATTTCATCCTGCGAGAATCAAGGATCACAAATGCGATATGCTTTCAGGAACAGGGAAGAAACTACGGACCTTTTGACTGATACGTCATGGCATGAGAAATAGTGAATATAGGCATTAGAGTTGGTTGGTTTCCGGTAGACAGAACAATATGGTTTGTTGTTTCCTCTAGATATTTTTACATCCAGAAATGGCAATGAGTTGTTTTGTTTCCATTCTACTTTAAATGTAAAGGTGGGTTGGATATTATTCAATTGTTCAAAGAAAGGATCACATGTGTTACCATTAATAGGCCATGTGGCACATACATTGTCCACATAGCGGAAGCAGGTTATGGATTAGGTAAGATAGGGGGAGGGTGGTGTTTCTCAAAGTTCTCCATGAACAGATTACATAGTATCGGGGAAAGGGGGTTACCCATGCTCAGGCCATATTTCTGTCTGTAAAAAACAATCTTTGGCTTTAAAGACATTGTCTGTAACATACAAACGAACCAACTTTACAATTTTATTACACGGTAAGGGTAATGTTAGGTTAGATAATTTCAAGTTTTCTATAATGACACCAGGGCTTCATCAACGGGAACTTTAGTGAAAAGGCTAATATCATCAAAACTTAGCAATTGCTTATTGGATAGATCAACCTCTTTAATTTTATTTACAAAATCACCAGAATGGATAATGTGAGCATCAGAGATAGTACCAATTAATTTGGATAGGATGTTCGCTAACCACTGAGAAAGTTTGTACGCGTGAGATCCTACTCTGGAAATTATCGGTCTAAGCGTATTAGTCTTTATGTGTTTTCAGTAAACCATACATGTACGGTAGCGAGGGATTATACACTTTGAGTGTCCTTTGAGAATATTTTTAAGCGAACTATTAAACGATTTAGTTTTGTTTGCCAGTGGATCATTATTCAGTTTTTCATAGGTGTTCCTGTTATTTAGCAAATCATTTAATTTAGCAGAATACTAATCACTATCCATAATCACTATCTGATTGGTTTTGTCAGATTTAGTAAACGGAATATCCTCGTTTTGTTTTAGTTCTTTCAAAGCACTTGCTAACCGAAATGAGATGGACGCAAAGTTATGATTGGAATTTAAGGCACCGAGTAAATAACCACTGATAAAGTCACTATTAATATCGGCTCTATTTTTAGATATCTCAATCGATACTAAATGTTAAGCATTGAGATGTTTACTAAATCTATATGAAAAAGACAGGCCAAAGACTTGAGTGATCTTTTGATCTTGTGTTAATTGGAATTTCGAAAGATTCACGATATTTTTATTCGGATTAGATACACAACACCACGGACATTTTCAAAATACACGGTTTAGTTTCCTCTTATGGTCGTTTATAGTCTTTAGTCGTACGTTTTCCAAGTTGAATTGACTCATGTGGAGAATAGGTCGGAGTTCCGCGGGAAGTTTTTCACAGCTTACGCAACAACACTACACGCGCGGAACTCATATTCACAGCCTCAGGGTCTCTGGGAAACGGAACGTTCAGCGCCTTGGTGTGCTGATCGGGCTACTGTCTCACTTTTCTACCTATTCTTTGTTCGTTCGAAGATTGACTGCGGATGCGAGTTTTATGCACCCGTAGCCTAGCGTTTATTGCGGAAGGTGGAATAGATCTACCACACCGGTCTCCGCCTGGAGGCGGTGCCTTCCGCACGTCCCCCATTGATAGCACATTTGTCGATGTCAAAGACATGTCACTCGCTCTGCGACGTACACAGAGGATAATGTGCCTGTATGCACGAGTCCCGCGTTTCTCTAGGTCGCCAACGGCTCTCACTGTATCCGCGGCCGATCTTGACGGTGCCTATGCCACCGAGAGTTAGATGTAGCTCTCGGTCCGGTGGTGCCTCTGCTTTTGTCGAGGAGGCCACCCAGTCTTCACGGCCGAGCTGTTTGTAGTACATCGCTGGGTACAGAAGATAACACCGTGCTTGTTTCGGAGACCGGATTGAGACGCCTCAGTTGCCGCGAACCGGGCAGATTTTAAGATTATCTTCCTCTGGGTTCTTGGAGATGCGAGAATTACGCGGAATGAGCGTTCTGTTGAGGGCGTTAAATAGTCCGCGAAGACTGTGTGACCAGACCAGCGTTTCGCTCTTCTTCACACCGACTACATGGCAGGAATCAGAGCAGCCATCCGTAATGCTTGGCAAAGAAAATGGAAGACTGCCGAGGAGACCTTAAAGTTTCGTGTCATTGCGCCGCGACAGCTTCAGGTCGCGGAAGGCACCACCATTTAATGCAGCGCTCCCCTGCGCGTTATTGCGACGACTACATTTTCTCCGGACTGTTCGGCCCATTCTTGATAAATATCCCAACGTGGGTGATCTCGGCACACATTACCTGTCCCGTATCCGGGACTAGCTTAGTCGTTACGGCTTGTCCTATATATTCAGTAAGGATCCGTGCCACAGATTTGTGGACCCTCTACTATTTTGAGGAGACTGGCCTCCTCCATTTTATTTGTCTCTTTGGTGTTGGTCGCATGTTCCTACGCCGGAGCGTGCCACCTTCTTCTTCTTCTCGCATTTTTTTCTCTTTTGTTTGTTTTTTATTTTGTTGCTTTTTTCCCATTTTTTTATAAATCTAGCCTATCCTTAGGTTTTGGAAGAATTACGGCGACATATGCCGAAGTAGGCCAACGCAAGGAGGGCAATAATAATAATAAAATCCCCTCCCTCCCTCTCTCCTTCCCTATTTCATCTCACTCTTCCTCTCTTTCTCTCTCCATTCCTCTCATTCTCTATCCCCCTCTCCCCCTTCCACTCATACGTGTTACGTGTTATTTCTAGTTCTCTTTCACGTCCTTTTTCTTGCGCTCTTTCTTTTCTATCTCTAGTTTTCCCTTTTATTCGTTATGTCTTGTTCTCCTCTATATCTTGTTTTTTCTCTTGTTTCAAAGAGCTACAACGAGCTACAAGGAAAATAAGTACCCTAGAAGACCTTACGGTCTATACAAGGAGGGTACTTTTGGCTCAATTTTCGAAGGTGTCCGTTTTCAACCACCTCAAAGATCACTCGCGAGGATTTTAACGGCGATTTCGCAAGACTTTATCTAGTCTTGACTTGAACTCGGCAAAAGATTTACTGTTGACAACTTCCGTCGAATGTGCGTTCCAACTACCGCAGATACTGTAAGTGAAGAATTTCCCACACAGATCACGGTGGTATCGCTTGAGTTCAAGTTTAAAGCCGTGATTTCTTGTTCTCCCCTCGCTAAGCTGAAAAATATCCCCGTAGTCCAGTCTGTCGAAGCCTCGAAGTAAGAGGAGTGGTCAATATGTTTTGCGAATCGGTAGGGCAAAACAGAGGAAGGGACATGCTACTGAGGAGTTCCCAGCATGGCTTCCGAAGGCAGCGGTCATGCTTGACGAACCTTGTGGAATTCTTCCACTTCGTCTTCAGTGAGCACGATCGGGACAGGGCGGTGGATGTGGTCTACTTAGATTTTCAGAAAGACTTTGATAAGGTACCACACTGCAGCCTTCTCCGAAAAGTGCGAGCGCTGGGCATAGACGGAAAAGTAGCCGGCTGAATAGAGAACTGGATAAGTGGCAGACGGCAACGGGTGGTGGTGAATGGACAGGCTTCTGAGTGGGTGCCCGTTACTAGCGGGGTGCCTTAAGGTTCTGTCCTAGGACCACTACTATTCATCATCTACGTCAACGACATGGACGGTGACATGGTTGCCAAGATTTCCAAATTTGCCGACGATACCAAGCTTGGTATGAACGTTGCAAAGGATAGAAATACTGCCCGCCTGCAGGAAGATCTTTGGAAGATTGGGGAGTGGTCGGACACGTGGCAAATGCCTTTTAACGTGAACAAATGCAAAGTGATGCATATCGGCCACCGAAATCCCCAATCACCCTATATCCTTAAGGGCAGTGCTCTTGAATCCACCGACACTGACAAGGACTTGGGTGTAACTATCACGAGTGACCTCAAGTTCTCGAAACAATGTATTGAGGGGGAGAAGAAAGCCCAAAGGATGCTAGGCTACATAAAGCGACAGTTTAGATATCGGAACAAGCAGATTGTACTGTGTTTGTACAACTCACTTGTCTGACCGCACCTGGAGTATGCCATACAATTTTGGAGTCCTTCATTTCGAAAGGACATCTCGAGATTGGAACGCGTACAAACCAGGGCAACCAAACTGATTCCCTCTATCAGACATAAAAGTTATGAGGGTAGATTAAGGAAATTAGATTTATTATCGTTGGAAAGCCGTAGACTGCGTGGTCAGCTCATCTAAGTTTTCAAAATACTTCGACAATGTTGACTTCAGGGATATTTTCATACTTGCTGAGAGCAGAACAAGAAATCACGGCTTTAAACCTGAACTGAAGCGTTATAACCGCGATCTGTGTGGAAAATTTTTCACCTACACTATCTGCAGTAGTTGGAACGCACTTCCAATGGAAGTTGTCAACAGTGAATCTGTTGACCAGTTCAAGTTAAGACTAGACAGGGTCTTGAAAAGTGGCCGTTTAAGGACGTAAAGCATTTGAGTAGAGATGTGCCCGCTCGACTGCTAGTACAACGGTACCCTCATTGAATGGACCGTAAGGTCTTCTCGGGTACTTTCTTTCCTTGTTACTTCTTGTTACTCCCCCCTTACTCTCTATCACTCTCACTTTCTCTCACTCTATCACACTCTTTCTATCATATTCTGTCTCTCACACTCTTTATTACCCTTTCTCGCACTCTCTATCTCTCTTTCACTCTCCTCTCCTCTCTCTCACTCTTTCTCGATAGACTGAGATAATTACCAGGTAAGTCGATACAAAGTTGAAGTGTGCAGAAGAGCCACTGGCCACACCAATGTAGATTATTTGATCTTGGACACGATCAGTAATTTTTTTGCATTCATGCGCGTAACGATTTCTTCTGAGAATGCCAGTTGAAATCCAGAGATGGTATGTCATACTTGCTTCTCACCGCACCGGAGAAGAATGAATGAGATTGTGAATTTGTTTAACTACCAGAGAAACTTCGTTTACAAAGTACGAAGTGCATATAGTCATGCACATCAAAGTTTCAGTCTCTTTTATAGTTCTGGGTGTGTTCAGCATTAAGGGAAACGTTGTGCCTTTTCACATCTTTCTCCAGGCTCACAAGGTCGATGTGGACGGTTACATTGAGGTGCTGGAGACTATGCAAGCATTGAATGGACCAGGTAGCCACGGAAAAACTCTGCATCCCAACACATGGCAAGTAAGACACAGACGTGGTCGTTCAACAATCTCCCGCACCACTGGTCCCCAGACTTGAGGCCGCTCAGCTTGACTGACTACAGCCTCCTAGATTATTTTGTGCGGAGCGTTGTTGAGAAGGATGTCAGCAAGGCTGCTCACAATAATTTATGATCTCTGAAGGCTCTATTGTAGGGTAGTGTCATTTAGTGGTAAGGACTTCATAATCGGGTCATGTAACCAGTTCATCTCCCGCCTGGAGAAAGTCGTGAAGTCAGATATTGGCCATTTAGAATGAAATCACAACTATCGCTCTATCTGTAAATTCTTATTAGGATACATTGTCTTCTTTGATAAACAACTTGTGTTTTACAGTGCACAATTTGTATTGATTTCCTGAAACCTCCTTTAAATATTAAAGCACTACCACTGATTTAAAATTTATAAGTTTGAAATGTTCCTCCGTAATATCTCCACCAGATAATTACCAACGGTTTTCCTGTCGCAAATCAGCTGCGCAAACTATCACTTAAATTAATCAGAATTATTAGATACATAATTCAATTTTATTATCTGAGGGAAAAATACGTCCTAGTAAGCCTCAATACGCTAGCTCTAGCAATTTAGTGCAGAAAACAGAGTTATGTCTGCTCACATCAATCACAACTAAATATAGATGGCCTTTAATATAACTTACTGATTTTACTGAAAGTTTTCAAGGTTTCAACATTAAGTCTACGGTAGACTTGCGGGATGGGTTGTTCCTGATTTCAAAGGAAACTTACTCTATGCAGATGACTACAATTGTCCTTCCCTGGGTTCGTTGGAGTGGTTAGTAATACTTCAAGACTTATGTAATAGCTCGCAGTCGTTTCAAGGGTAACATAATCATGTAATGAGGGATTTGTATTTCATATTTGCCTATTTCACCACGTGTTGATAGCTAAAGAGAAGAAAAAGTACCATATAAACACCTGAATCAACTATTTGTACCATTTTAATTGCAAGGATTGCAAATCAATAGTGAAAAATGCATTTTCACATCATAGTCAAAAGAGTTCTTGTGTTATAAAGTCAACTCACCTTGTATCTACTTCATTTGATAGTAAATCAGTCTAAGTTACGCATTCCCCCTGGTCAAGGACTTTGCCTTAATTGCAATGATTTCTTGAAATTGGGCAACTTTCACAGGAGATTTCTAAGAAATGCTGGTAACACCCTCATTCTTCGGACCAAATTACTAATAAAGGCAATTAAACGTCGCTGCAATTTTCTCTCATCATGGTACGACGAAACAGAAAGTGCGTTCAATAAAATACTACTGTAAAAAAATACTGTAAAATTCTACTACCACCAAAAAGGGGATGCCTTTATTTTTTATCATCATGGGTGCATTAAATATAGGGGAGATGGCACACCAACAATTTTTCAATGAAGAATGGGATACGGTATTACAACCAATCCATTGAAGGTGGTGAGCTAAAGTATTTGACCCATAGCAAGGAATTGGGAAATCTTCCGACCATCTAACATTTAAGAACATGTACTCAGTTCCATATACTACTGTTCGTAATATAAGCTTGTATTCTAGAAGTCATAAGGCAACATATTAACGCCACATAAAACCCTAGCGATTTTTCCTCGTCAGCGTCTACCACCATGATTGACAAACAACTATCCTAACACGAACCACTGTCATGACTCTCGGGTCAAATTAACTCTTAAATCTCTTTTCGCGACTTATTTGGTTCTACTTTACTTTCAAACTCGACTATCGATTTTGAACCGTTAGCAATTGCTCAGTCATTAGATTCGAAAATCACGCCGATTCCTCAACTATTCTAAAATCCTACAAGATTACCTTCTCTTTTCCTAACGTCTCTATCATCTGTGATTTGTCAAACGTCTAGTTCGAACTTATCCTGCTTCAAACTATCACATTAAAATAGATTTAAAAGTTTCTTGTGGAAAATATGTGAAAAACGTAGGAGGATGTGGTAAAAGTTGCGCAGCTTACCAAATGTCGAATGTATCTTCTTATATAAAGCAACCTTAAACACCACTTACCCTCCTTGACACTCACTTTTATAAGTACATTTCCTCACAAATGTGAGGGTTACATGCACCCAGTTGTGGGTGCGATAACGAAAAAATGTATCACGATTACCGATAAATCGATAACGATAACTTTGTCGGCAATAACCGATAATCGATAACTGGCGATAAATTTATCGCCCGATAAGGAATGGTCAGGGGGACTGAGGCTTAGCCTCAGTGAGCTCAAATTCAATAGAGTCCGCTGAGTCTATTTGGCTTGATGCGGGCACACTCTCTTGCGACACCACCACTAATTCAATACTATAAAATAGCAAAGCACTGCACTACTAAATTACAATAAAAATAGGATCAGTTTAGAATAGGGGCATAACTTCGTAAGTGTTCAGAACGTTAATAAACAGATATTAAATAATAGCACCCAATAGTGCATGCATTCAAATACACGTGCACAAAAAAAATAGAACGGAAGAAGCACGGGAACATAAGGAAAATATCATCAAATAACGCGTAAAACCGGTAGCACGTAGGAGCAACACCTCGTAACCTCTCGTCTGACAGCTGGTGAGAGACTGAAGCTGAGCGAACGTTTGGAGAAGACGTCAAGACCAGCCGCCCCGCACTCTGTTCAGTATACGTTCGGTTCCCAGCTCGGACCTACCTATTTCTGTTTCCAAGGCACACGCGGCTCGCCCCTGTGCTAAACTGGAACCAAAACCTGAAATTATCGATATCGCTAGTTTGGAACCAAAAGTATTCGGCGATAACGATGAATCGATAACGGGGGGGTGGGGAATATCGGATAACCGATAAACCGATATCGTTATCGCGATAATGCCCACCTATGCATGAGCCTATTAACGGTCATTTGTTGCTTCACCAAATGAATATAGAACTTCCCGTTAAAGAACATCACGCCAGAGTTCATAGCAGGAGCTTTTTTCAACAATCATTTATTTCAATTTGGAGCATCCGTCCAGATATTTTCCACAATGAGTTGCGATTCCAATCGAGTTGATGCAATAAATCTTGGAAGCTCAAAGCTACTGAGCATGTGCACACGAACTCAGCAAACTAAAGAAGAAACGCAATTTTGCAAAGTATCCATAGAGACCTCTCCTACTCTCAAAAGATACGTCCTAAAAGATTAGAACACCCGCATTTCTAACACAACATCTTCCATAACTTTTGGCATAAAAAAAATCCCAAGTTTCCAAACTTGCTGTACGATAACCAATATGCATAGCCTACGTATAGCTAAAGGTTATGCAAATTTAGATGACTCACATGAAAGTTATCAGCAGATAAGATAAGCAATTTACTAGAAAAAATGATCTGAACGATTAGGCTTCTTTAGAGAAAACCAGCATTGTTGCTTAGTAACTGAATTTAGTTAAATCTATTGTACTTTAGGTCATTCTCTTTCCAACTATCGTCCAGTTAACATGCTTAAAAATAGTTTCGCACCTTTCTCTGTCCGCAAACTGATCGTAAAACTTAGCCACTAAGAGGGTCTGTCTTTCAATTGGAGCCATTGGACAAAATATTATTACTCCAGAAGTATAGTCCATAGTATTCAGTCAACCTATCAAAAAAACACGTTTATGTAGTGCTGAACAATCAACAGATAGGTCAAGGGAAGAGCTAAAAAGTGAAGATCAAGCAATTACACAAATTCTGAAGAAGGAACGTTTCAAGAAGGATGCATCAGTTTCTCGAGAGATTAGTGAAACTTTAGTCATCAGTATCTCCAGGTAGACTGTCAGGTAGGCTGGAGAGAACAGAAGCTTAAAACTCAAACACCCGCGGTAAAGCTATTGATTAGTCCGAAGATCAATAAGGCTTGTCTGCTTTCGCCACCTAGCACGTTACATGGACAGAAGACCAATGGAGCTAAGTCCATTTCAGTGACAAATCTAAGATCAATTTGCTCGTAACTGATGGGAGATGGTTCGTTCGTCGCAGAACAAGCAAAATACTGTCTGTCAATTGAACCAAAATAAATGTGAAATATGGCGCAGAGGAAATGTCATAGTCTGGGGTGTGATTTCGGTAGAAGACACTGGAAACTTGTGAGTGTTTGGGGCACTGTGAATTAATATAAAAGTGTACGAGGAATTGTCGCGACAGAACGAGTTTCCCCATCTGCGAACTTTTTAAGTAAAACCTGAAATTGCCATGGTGTTTAACGCCCCCTGTAACAGGGCCAAGTTGGCGAAGACCTCCCAGGACGACGAGCCTAAAACTGATAAGAAATGGGCTGCACAGAGTCCGGATCTGAATCCGATTGAAAGTGTCGAAAGACACTAGAAGAGATGTCTAAAGCGAGGAATCTGAAAACAGTTCAACAACTGGGAAATTCTTCAAGATGAATGGAGCAAGATTACAACAGTTGATTCCTTTATGTGGTAAGAGATGTCAAAGCATCATCGGGAATAAAACCGCCGCAATAAATACTAATTAATTATTATTTAAACAAATGTTTTCCATTTATAATTTAATCGTCATATTGCAATAAATATTTCCGCTGTCGTTCGGATCACTATTGACACTTCAATTTTTATAGTAAATTGCTTATCTCCTGAAAACTACTATTTTATTCATCCAAATTTGCATAATCTTTGTCCATACGTAGTTTTATAGGTGTTTTGGCCCTGTTGTGAGTGGTTTGATTACCAAGGGGGATTTGTCACTGAGTTTTGATACCACTCCTGGGTAGCCAGATGGGTTCTTGGTTCGGATTGGTGACTACCGATACGTGTCTTCGGCGAGTGCCTTTTGCGTGAGGAAATGATTGGTGGTAGAGTTATCTTCTCTGTTGATGGAAGGCTTGGTAAAGGTGATTAGGGTTTGTTTAAGGGTAAAGAAATCTTCGGGGCTGGAATTCAATATTCTTTATTCGGCGGGACCTTGGAAGGTCTTCAGATGTTGCTATTTCCATCTTGAGAACTATGTAAGTAGGTAGGTGTGGGCAGGGGATAAAGAAAGGGTGTGGGGACAGATAGCTGAAATGAATTATGAACGATATAAGTGGGTAGGGGATAAATAAAGGGTGTGGGAACAGATAGCTGAAAATAGACAAGTGGTGAAAAGAGAAAGAAGTCTGGTAGGGTGCAAAGAGACACTTTTTTGTTGTTTGTATAGGTTTATTGTGCAATAGCTATATATGATATAATAATATAGAAATACATATAAATACATAATATAAGCATTACACAAAGCGGGGAGTCCGCCAGTGTCGGCGCGCAGCAAGGTGCGGCAGAGTGTCCCACGCGTGGCTTGTCTGCTGCTAGTGGGTGGCGGCGGTCCTCACCACCCGTCGCCCGGCTGGGCGCGGGCGGCAATCAGCGCGGAGGGGGTGCTGTTCTTAGCACCTCCAGCAGCTTGTGTGTCGGTGTGAGGCGGACCATCTGGGCGGCTCTTGCCTCTCGCGCACTCAGTTTGGCGCCTCTTGCAAGGTGAGGGGCTGGCGCTGGCTCTGGCCTGAGGCGGGCGGTGGCTGAGTAGGAGAGGAGGTAGTGCATCAGTGGGCGCCGGGAGCGTCCGCCGCAGTGTTCGCACCTCCCTGCCACAAAGTCGGCGTGCAGCTCTTACCGCGTGTAGTAGCCCAGCCTCACACGCTGTTCACTCTGGTCTGCTCGTTAGTTGGGTCCAGTGTGCGATAGGCTGCAGCTGCAGCATACCACGCGGCTTGCTTTTTGGTCGCCTCCCATTCTTGGTGCTGCTGGTGGGCATTATGGGCGGTCATGCGCTTGGCCTGCGCCTTGAACTGCTGCAGGCTGGGGCGCACAGTCCAGGTAATGGTGGGGTCGTGTGCGGCTCGCTTGGCGGCCTCGTCAGCAGCCTCGTTGCCGCGCACGCCCATGTGGCTGGGAATCCAGTGGAGTCGGACCCGCCTGCACTGCGCTGCCAGGTCTTGCAGGGTGCTCAGGATGGTAGTGATAAGGTGGATGTTGTTCCTGGCGTGGGCGTGGGCGTGCTGCAGCCCCTTCAGCCCCAACCGGGAGTCCGTGTGTATCACCACAGTGGCCTCCCGGCGGAGCAAGGCGTGCTGGAGGGCGTGCAGGATTGCTACCAGCTCCGTCTGGAGGGTGGAGCAGTGATCTGATGTCCTCCACGCCCGCGTCAGACCGCTCGTGGCGAAGGCGGCGCCGGACCTCCCGCTGTCGGGGTCGACGGAGCCGTCGGTGAAGTAGAGTGCACTCCGTCACCTCATACATGGCTCTAAGGGCGTGCGGGCGCAGCTCCTCGGTGAGGCATTGCGCTTTGCTGGCGGGCAGCTGTGTGACGGTGAAGTCAGCGGCGGGGGGCTCCCATGGTGGTGGTGGAGCGTAGGCGGGGTGGGTGGTGTCGGGGTCGGGCCACAGCCAGTCCCCTGCCTGGCTGAGGGTGTTGGCTGCTAAGGTAACGTTTATGAGCCACCTGTTGTTGCGCAGACACTCGATGCCCTGCACCACGGCCATCCGGAGTCTCCTCTGCGCAACACCCTACACGCCGCGCTGGAGCACTCTGGCCACCCGACAGGCCACGATGCAATCCACCCTGGTGGTGAGGGGCACCATGCGGGCCTCGCTCTGCATGACACAGGCATTGCACCACCTCGGTGCCCCCAACATGGTTTTCATGGCGTTATTTTGCACCACCTCCAGGCGCTGCTGCTGATGCCGGGGTAGGGCTACAAGGACCGGTGCACTGTAGTCCACCAGGAAGCACACTGCTTGCAGACAGTAGAGCCGGAGGACGGGGAAGGTTGCACCAGCGCTCGGCCGCGTCATGGCCCTCATCACATTGAGCCGTACCTGCGTCCGTTCCCTCAGGTGCGTGACATGGTGGGTGAAAGATAGCCGCCTGTCCACCCACACCCCGAGGTACTGGTAGGAGTCGGTCCAGGCCAGCCCGACTCCCTGGACGCGCAGCTGCTGGCCAGCAGGCGTGGAAGTCTTGATGGCCATGGCCTGGGACTTCTCTGCCGAGATCTTGAGCCCCAGCTCTTCGCACTTGGCAGTGATGAGGTGGAGCGCCTCTTGAGCCCGTGCGGGCTGTGTCGCCACGCCCGGTCACGACGAGGGCCAGCTCGTCGGCGTAGCTGAGAAGGATGGTTCCTTCCCGATAGGGGAGCGCCACCAGCTGCTCCATAAGCACGTTGAAGAGGAACGGGCTGAGGATGCCGCCCTGGGGCGTCCCGTTCTCGAAGGTCAGGTAGTGAGACTTATGACCCTGGAACTTCACACGGGCCCGGCGCTGGTGAAGGTAGTCCTGGAGCCAGCCCAGCAGTCTCCCTCGGATGCCCTTCCTCACAAGGGCAGCTAGTATGGCGCGGGGGCTGGCCAGCTAGAAAGCCTTCTCGAGGTCAAGGAAGACTACGATGGTGGGCTGGTTGTTGGTGTGAGCCAGGAGGGTGATGAGGCAGTCCGCCGTGCTCACCCCCCTGGTGTAGCCGAACACGTGGGGGTGAAGGCTTCCCACGCTCCACTATAGGCGACTCAGCACCATCCTCTCCGCTGTTTTTCCAGTACAGCTCAGGAGGGAGATTGGCCTGAATGTGGTGGGGTCCTTCGGCTTGGGGATGGGCTGGATGTCGGCATCCTTCCAGGAGGGCGGCAGACGGCTTGCCAGTCACGACGCGTTGACAAGGGTCAGTAGCGCGGCGTCCCCGGCGGGCCCAGCGTGTGCCAGCATGGAGTACCGCACTCTGTCGGCCCCCGCCGCTGTGTTACGCCCACGCTTCGCCCTGGCCAGCTCCTCAAGCGTGAAGGGCTGGTCCGTCGCGTGCGGCTGGCCCCGTGCCTCCCTGACCTCCTCGTCGCGTTGTGCGCATAGCTGCTGCTGGAGGTGGCGGGTGTGGGGAGGGAGCTGCTCACTGGAACTCCTCGCTGTGAAGCGTTCACCAGCCGATCTGCCTCTTGCTGTGGGCGTGGGTGGGCGGCTGGGCGGGTCGGGTCAGCGCCTGAGGCCTTCCTGAAGCACCCTCACAGCTGGCCGAGGGGGGTTTGTTGGCTGAAAGAGGCGCACCACTCCAGCCACTTTGCCTCTCTGGCGCTCATGGACACCTGCCGCACGCGGGCCACCACGTCCTGCAGGAGCCACAGGTTGGTAGCGGTCGGGCGCTTCTCATACAGCTTCCTGTGGACGTTGACGCGGTGATTGTGCTCCCGAACTTCCTCGTTATAAAACCACGAGTCTGGGCACCGGCGGTAGTTCGAGGCTGTCCTTGGCATGACCACGTCTGCCGCCGTGAGGTCACTCTCCTGCTGATGCAGGTCCATGGGTGGCACGTACGTGGACTACCACTCGTCCATGTACTTTAAAAGTGAGTTTTACATAACATTAAATTTGTACATTCTAACTAGATTATATTTTCCTCAATATTTTACATTATTAGAGAATCTTAAATTGTTATTTGATTAAACACAAGTACTTAATAAAATAGTTTTCCTTAATATTTCATTAATAAAATGGGTTCAAATTTAGAGCTTTTAATAGATTCAAATAAAGATTTGGGGAATTTAATTTATCTTATATGGGTTGTTTTTATTTAAACATATATTAATTTTGGCATAAATTAAACAAAGCCATTATATTATTTTTTTTATAATTAAAAATACTTAGAGTGATAAGTTTCGATATTTAATTAACTGAAATGGGGACATCCTGGAAACATTCCTGCAATAGTTGCCAAATTCCGTCATATCTCTCATTTTAGTGCTCAAGGCACAAATTCTCTTTATCAAATCCTCCATTATTTGATTTTAATTAAATATATATATCCAATTGCAATGTAATTATCACCTATACTCGTATACACAAATTTATAAATTATTCAACCAAAATATTATATTCTGTCTTTTGTTTCGTTTAAATAAAACGGTTCTAAACTTCCTCGTGTTAAGTGAAAGAAGAATGATTTGGTTAGGGACAAAATAATGAATTGAGTACGAAAATAATATTACTTGGAAAAATATGACTGTGGCTTGTTAATTTTTTACGTTAGGGACCATAGCGATTATAATGTTGACGGTAGTAACTATAAAATAGAAATATAAAATAAGAAATATATAGCAAGTAAGAAACTTGAAAGGCTTGAAGGCCACGATGGAGGAAATATCAAATATATTTATTTATTTACTTAAAGTTAGTTAAATAAAAAACAAAAAAAACCAACAAATATTATAAAATAAAATATATATATATATATATATATATATATATATATATATATATATATATATATATATATATATATATATATATATATATATAAATTGATAAATAGAAATAATAATAACAAACAAAGGGAAGAAAAATAAGAGACAAATACAAGGCAAACCTGTGAGGAGCCCTCTACACCAGGGCAAAACTAATACTCTTTTTTATCTTTATATACCTACTATACATTTTCCTACTTCTTACATCAACTTCAACTTCAACTTCAGGAGAGCGGTAGTCTTAGCTCATAGTTTATTGCCCCTAAGACCTAGCACGAGTTCTTTTCATTTCTTTAAGAGGTCTGGCAGTATCTTATAGGTGGTAGTTATTTTTTTTTTTAGTTTTTCATGTTTACTAATCCTAGTTTGTGCCGCTTGCACAGAT
The DNA here is from genome assembly GCA_963969495.1 of Ceratothoa steindachneri. Taxonomy (NCBI): domain Eukaryota; kingdom Metazoa; phylum Arthropoda; class Malacostraca; order Isopoda; family Cymothoidae; genus Ceratothoa; species Ceratothoa steindachneri. Next base: position 52,281,848 of record OZ018334.1, read on the forward strand.
CCGCAACAACATAGGGAACAGCAAGAAAATACGGTAATTTGACCACTGTCCACGGACTTTTCTCCAAAAGAGAAGTACTCCCTTAAGTCAAATGTTATTTTGGTTCGACGTAAACTCTTTATAATATTTCTTAAAACACATCAAAGTGCTCATTTATGAGGTTTCTTTGAGCCTTTTATTCCATATTGAATATGAACACCGCAGTTAATTGTGTAAGCTTTTTTAAAAGTTGTTAAAATAAAGAAAATTAGTATTAAGCAATCATTTCATTTATGGTAATTTTGAATATTCTCGGGAAGGGGGAGCGAGATAAAAGTAAGGTGAATTACAAAAAGGATAGGCATAGTGTAAAAAAATCAAGATTGATTAAAAATACAGGAAATGAATGCTAGGATTTATTTTTTTTAGAAATATAATGGTAAAAAGGACAAAAGCATCTCCACCAGAAAGTTTTCAAAAAATAAAAGGATTTAAAAAAGAAAAAGCAAGAAGCCACATCATATAAAAAAAAAGATGATCGAAAAAAGAGTTACACAATGTATTCATTCGTAAATAGCGCAATTTTATGCCCTGGAAAAACGAAATTATTTTGTTGTTATACCAAACGCAATTAGATAGAGTTGCCAACAGTCCTTTATTGGAAAGGACAGTTCTTTATTCAGCTTTCCTCTCATTGTCCTTTTTTTAGTTTAGAAAATATGCCAAATGTCCCTTATTTTGAAAATCGTTTTCCCCATAAGACATTAGGCTAATGGTATAATTTATTTATCATCATCATCATCATCATCATCATCATCACTAACTATAATTTAAGAAGAGGATTTTTTTTTTAGTATTTGAATAATAATTTCATCTTAGTTTTGTTATCATCATCATCATCATCATCATCATCATCATCATCACTAACTCTATAATTTAAGAAGAGGATTTATTTTAGTATTTGAATAATAATTTCATCTTAGTTTTGTTATCATCATCATCATCATCATCATCATCATCACTAACTATAATTTAAGAAGGAGAATTTTTTTAGTATTTGAATAATAATTTCATCTTAGTTGGGTTATTTTTTTTTAAATCAAAGTTATTTCTAATAATTCTTTTTGAATATAATAAATTTATAAATAATTGTGAAGCTACACTAAATCTGATAAAAGTGCATTTCACATTTTTCTTAGCATACGGCCGTAAGTATCGAAATTTTGTGAATTTTTTAAAACCCAAAGAATTACAAATAGTGAAGTTCAGAAAATTTATTTTTATATATCTTCTTATATTTTCTTATATTTTAGCAACGTGATATTTTGAAAGGGGGGAAATTTAGTTTAGAGTTCCTTTTTAAAATTATTATAATTGACGAAGTTCAGAAAATTTATAAAAATTTAACCATGGCTGCTTTTTTTTAGATTTTAAATTTTAATCTTAGTAGCGAAGCGCAAGCTCCCCTCCGTACGGGGGGAAGGGGTGAAGCCATTGCCTGGCATGGATATAAATCTAGCTTATTTTTCTTAGGAGTTAGATATTTTGTAAAGTAATATTATATCATGATGCCTGAATCACCCGAAGAGAACGGAACTAAACGTTATAGTTCGCTGTTCGTTTGTTTATAAGTCGCATTTTGTGTGCCGAGCGATGATGAGATACGTGGTGTAATTTATAGATTTTATCCTACTTGAAGTAACTGTCAGTGCTAACATGATTTTATGACCTGTAATTTTTAAATCTTTTGTGTGCTTATTTGTTTGCTTAAATCTTCGTTGATTTCGTTTATAGAAATAGTGGCCAGTGCAGTTGCAAACTGTTACAAGTTAATTAACTGATCAGTTAACTAGCATTCGTAATATAAAAATAGGCGCAGCGTAAACAAAATAAAAGATTAGGCTTAGTTACTGTTGTGTAAATTTTACTGTGAATACTTATTTGGAAGGCAGACACGCATTATCTATCATAAATCTATAAAAGAGGGGCCTAATTAATAAATAGGCGAAATATTGGATCGTAGTAAGGTCACTGGTTAGTCTAGGCCGAGTATAAACGTAAAACCTAGGCCTGGTGTTCATTATAGTTTATCGGTAACTTTAGGTGATCTAGGCCCTTATATTTTTATATAAATTCTATATTTTGACAAAGTATAAAGGATGGCTGAGGCTATGGAAGGGACGACTGTGGTGGTGAAGGGTGTATAAAGTTACAGAGACACTTGAAATAGCTGATTGCATGGGCAGATGAGTTATAAGTGGAAGATGGAATTCAATTTTAAGAAGTGTAAGATGATGCATATTGGTAAGAATACTGGAGGTTTTGTATGAGATGGAAGGTATTGGCTTGATTGTGTCATTCAAGAGAAAGAAGTAATTATTAGTAATGATTTAAAAAGTTCCAGACAATGCTTAGAAGCACGGGGCAGGGCAAAGAAGTAATGGTAATACTTCAGATTCGGGGCGCACGGTAGATGGCGCTGTTAGTCGGCTACAATTTTGGGCTACAGCATATCTTTTATGACGTCAGATGGTAGCGTCAGATGTTAACAATTACGGCGTTATATTTTTTTGTTGTTTTGGGGATTTGTAACTTTTAGTCTATTATTTACTAAATATCTGCGTTCTGCTCGTTTATAGTTTTTTTTTCTAAGTTAGGTAAGGTTTCTTGATGTATTTTATTATTTTTTGTTTTCGTATTTTTTGTTTACTGCGAACGATAACAACTTCTTAGTGGCAACATCGTAGGTTATAAATAGGACCCGTTTTGCAAATTTTTTTCTTTCGTTATTGTGTTTTCGTGCTCTCCATGTGCTTCTTTGTTATTCGAATTCGGCTTTACTTTGTATGGTCGCGAAAAACTTTTAGGTTATTTGGAGGCGCATAAACTAATCAAGAAAGCTATAAAAGTAAGAATTGTTTGTTATTAGGTTAGGTTTTTATGCCAGTAAAATGCTGTTGGGAAGAAAAAAACCCCCAGTAAATTCAAGGGGACTGCTCGTGGGGGAGATATAACTGCAGGGAGACCACCCTGCGATGATCCTGAGTTTCAATCAATTGGGGGGGGTCTGGGGGGCACAGCCCCCAGTATACTGCTCATATACAAAAAAATATTACGCCGATATTGTTCACATCTGACGCTACCGTCTGACGTCATAAGAGATATGCTGTAGCCCAAAATTGTAGCCGACTAACAGCGCCATCTACCGTGCGCCCCGAATCTGAAGTGTTACCGAAGTAATTACAAAGCTGTATAATGCCTATGTTGGACCATACCTTGAGTACTGTATCCAAGCATGGGCACCTCGCTATCCGCAAGATTTAGAAATGTTGGATGGGGTGCAGCGAAGAGCTACTAGGCTTATATCTTGGTTCCAAAAATCAAGCTATGAGACCAGCCTACAAAAAAAAATGGATGTTTTCGGTTAAGAAGAGACTGCTGCTGGGGGTAGGGGGTCTGATTTAAGTATTTAAAAAAAATTTAAGTTCGGGCCATATTAATCCTAAAGATTTCTTGTTTGACACTTGGGGTGTTACTCGAGGACACCAGTTTAAAATTAAGAGGCAATTTGTTAGGCAGATGTAGCCAATTTTTTTTTTTAAGCAATAGGTTGGTTGATGCTTAGAATAATTTTTCTCCAGAAGTGGTTAATTGTTCCACTCTTTCTGGGTTTAAGACAAAATTGGACAAGAGATTGAGGGATACGGCCATATGGGTATATATTAAGCAAGTATATATTTGTAGACTTGCATGCCAAGTCCTCCTTTATGAATGGATGTATAGAAGTTTATGGTTGCATGATAACAAATCCCTTTAGTACTGGGAGGATATACGAGGGGCGGTCAATAAGTTTTGCGAATCGGTAGGGCAAAACAGAGGAAGGAGGGTGGCTGTTTGTGGGGGGGTGTTAAGACAAATTATGACAAGTCAGGACCTGAAGCCGCACGCTCCTGCCTCGTCTATTTAAGAAACAGTAGCTGATCGCAGATCGTCAGTCACAAATCCTTCAACAATGGAGAAGGTTGAGCACCGCGCAGTGATCAAATTTTTGACCAAGGAAGGCAAGAATGCAAAAGAGATCCATGAACGCATGGTTGCAGTGTACACCGACACCGCCCCTTCCTATGCAACCATTGCTCGCTGGAATAGGGAGTTCCGCCATGGTCGTGAGTCCCTTAAAGATGACCCTCGTCCAGGACGCCCGTCAGACGTGACCCGCGAGGACAATGTGGCCCGTGTGGAGAGGATGATCCTCGAAAATCCACGGGTGAAGGTCGAAGAAATCGAGCGACAACTTCGAATATCACATGGAAGTGTTATCAACATCATCCACGACAATTTGGCCATGACCAAGGTCTCTGCCCGTTGGTTCCCTAGAAACCTCACACCCCATGATCGACTTCAACGTCGTCAAAGTCTACAAGGCCAGAGTTGCACAAGCTGCCCTGCGCGAGTGCGGATTCGATGAGCTCAACCATCCCCCCTACAGTCCAGATCTGGCCCCTAGCGACTACTTTTTATTCCGCCAGCTCAAGGTTGCACTGCGTGGACGACGGTTTGGGGACGATGAAGATGTCCAGCTCGCCGTCCAGGAGTGGATTGAACAGCAGTCGGGAGATTTCTGGTTGTCGGAAATTCGAAGCCTCAGGGACAAGTGGCGCAAGTGCATTGAAGTCGAGGGTAGTTATATTGAAAAATAATAAAACACTTTTCCTCATATCTCGTTTCCGTATATCCGAATGGCAAAACTTATTGACCGCCCCTCGTATGTATGTGTTAAATCTGTGATTGGGGAAGTTTTTATGGGTCCTTTGCGGTTTATCTACCTAATTCACTGTATATATGTATTGATATGTATGTGTGAGGTGTTTGGGTTGTGGTTGATTGGTAATTGGTTCCTTGTGGTCTTTTCTTGCTGCCTCAATTTCTTATGTTCTTATACACTCGTAGGTAGGCCTTACCTAGGTTCGGTGTTTATTTTTATTATTTCTGCGCAAAATTTTTTTTAAGGCGATTAATTACACGAGTAAATACATGACTGAAACTCTTATTACCTAGCTCAGTTCTTTAAATGTTAATATCTAATCCTAAAAGATTTAATGGTTCAATATTTTAATGATGGAATCCTCTATGAAAAGAGAAACGATTGTGCTCGTATAACAAAAATTGGGAAAATGATATGAATGGTTCGCGACAGCTGATAATCCACAAGAAGCAAAGTGTATTATTTGCCAGTGTTTTTAAAATTGGATACATAAGTGTTTTAGCAATAACACAACATAAGAAAATCAGAAGATCCTAAAAATAAAATAAGAGTTTCAACTTCCAGTTCATTAATTGATAAAATTATCGTAAAAACAATTTCTAAAGAAGATATAATTATTTCGGAAATAGCTCAAATATATCATGCAATTAAACACAATCATTCCTACAACTCATTTAATTGTAGTTTAGAATTAAATTCAAAACTTTACCTGGATTAAAAATTAGCAACAAAAATATTTTGTGGTCGAACTAAATTAGAGGCAATTGTAACAAATGTGATCGGTAGAAGTAGTTTTGAACGATTGGAAACAACATGGTCCGCCTCTATATTTTTGTCTTCAAATTGATGTTTCAAATCACATAAACATGAAAATGTTCCCAGTATGTGAATTATATATATTTTTTTCGTGAATTCTGATGAAAGTTCAGATGGAATGTTCAAATGTTTGAGAAACTTTATTGACAATTAGCAACTCGATTGGAAAAGAGTTTCTTGTTTTAGTGCACATAACACAAATTCAAATTTTGGAATAAAGCATTCGTTATATACTACGTAATATCCTCACACTGAATGACGGTATTGTTAAAGCTAATTGCATTGCGCACATTTTACATGTTGCAGTAAAATTTGCTTTGAGAAACTTGAATGTGGACATAGAAAATATTGTCCTAAAGTTTATGGCCATTTTTTCAACGTCAGCAAAGATACGTGAGACTCTTAAAGATTTTCATTCATTTGTATAGACAGAATTTAGTGAAACTCTTCGGCATGAACCTATTATGTGGCTATCTCTGCAGCCATGCATGAACTTTGGGTATTTACTATTTAGTCTCATAGTGCCTCTTGGTTTTGAACTCCTTATTTACGGCAAATAAGGCAAATTGGATTACCGAAGCGTTGAATAAAAAAATACTTTCTGTCCATCTGTCTTGAAAAACTCGACACTCCGCATCAACCTTCTTGCGTTTTATTGCCCTTTGTTTGGGGGCTTCGTAAAAAAATAAATTGCTATTAGTTCCAATGTCACATGACTATCAAAAACAGTCATTAACACATTCTTAGTTGATATGCCAAATTTCAGAAAAAATAATGGATTCATTTTTTGTTAGGGGGAAGGGCTATGTAGGGACCTCCATTCGATGCGCAATCATTCTTTAAACTATCACACAAAAATCACTATATTTTAGAACAAATTGCCTCATTTTTATAGGATAAATGTTATTCAAATGCTAAAATGCAAAATATCATAGTTAGCCATAAAATTTTGATTTTCTTTGTAAAATACACGAGAAACTATTTGGTATGTAATTCTACTAAAGAAATAGACTTTGTTTGATAATTTAATTAAATCAATTAAAACCATTTATTACCTTGAATAATTATTTTGTACAATTTTCTAACATAACGTTTGAGACTTACTCACCTTCGTTTAAGTCACTTTAAGCTACGAGTATATTGGCTCCGATTGTATATTGTAGATGCATGATCTGACACAATCCTATGGACGTATTTTGTGGGTGGGTTACGACATAACATAACATAATTTCACGGATGACAAAAGCCACAAGGGCTCATCATAGGTCATTCGAGTCAAACGGCCTCTGTTTTAAGGCACCCAAACTCCCAGGAAAACTACATCTAGAGGATTGCGTCCAGAAACAAGGGTATCACCAATCAAGGCTTGTCAAGAACTAAATCATGCAGCCGTAGATATATACAAACAATATTAATATATACAAAAATTAGGAACCACCACAACCTTCCTTGCCCATAAACTCATCCAACCTACTCTTAAATACATTTAAATTTGGACTACCTACTACCCTCCGGGCAATTTGTTCCAGAAGTCTACCACTCTATTGGTGAAAAAATATTTTCTTAAATCCAACCTACACCCTTGCTTTTTAATTTTCAAGTGGTGACCTCTAGTCTGATTTCCATCATCTAACTCCAAAAAACTGCTAACATCCAATTTATCTATCCGAGGAAAAATTTTAAAGAGCTCAATCATATCCCCTCTCACACACCTCCTTTCGAACGAGAACATATTTAATACCCTCATTCTATCTATATATTCAAGGTGCCTCAGGAAAGGAATAATCTTTGTTGCCCTCCGTTGCACTGACTCGAGAAGGTTAATATCGTGTTGCTATCCTGAGCTAATTTAATTTCTGACACCCTTTTGTTCTTCTTTATAATCTTATTTAACTCATTCCTAGCCATTCTATAATCACTTAAATTTTGAATATTATTTTCTACCTGTAATTTTTTATATGCCCTTTACTTCTCTGAAATTTTTCTAGCTATCTCCTGATTCCACCATAATGACAGATGTGTATGACCTTTGATAGGCCCTTGTGGCTTTTGTCATATGTGAAATTATGTTATATGTTATGTTATGAAGAACAACACTGTCTGCAGAGTCAATAAACATATACTGCTTGCCCTCTCAAGAAGTCCACAAATTTACAATTCATTTGATACAATTTCCGATCATACTCAAATAGTTCCTAAACTCTTTAGAACCTGTTGACATACTTCCTCACCAACTTGAACTGAAGGTAATAAATCTAAATAATGTTGTTGTGCAATTTGGATCCAACAACACTCTGTAATGACACTCGGCTGGTGGTAAGGAATTTGATGCAACTTGTCATAGAGGAAACCATTCTTACTCGAAGTGAAAAAGGAGAGGATGTTTTCATTCAGAGAATACCACTAAATCCATTAGGGTCAGAATTGCCATTTACATTCAGAAGACTACATTTCCCAATCTGTGTAGGTTTCGCAAAGTGAATTAAAAAAATCTTAAGGTGAGACTCTATTAATGAAATAGTTACAATTAGAGGAATCATGGTTGTTCTTATGGTCTACTCTATATTAATTGCTTTAGAGTTAGAAGCAAAAGTAATCTGTTTGTATATACTCCACAAGAAAAAAATAAGAATATTGTGTACCAAGAGGTTTTGTAGCGTTGCTGAACAAGATTAAGTTTAGTTCATAGAATGAAAATATTGTTTGTGAAGAATACAAAAAGAAAATAATCAAATCTGGCTTAGTTTATTTCCGAACGCACATTTTACCCGGGCAACGACGGGTTTTCTGCTAGTTTATATAATAAAAATGAAGTCCTTCTGTCTGTGTGTGTGTGTGTGTGTGTGTGTGTGAGTGTGTGTCTGTCCATTTATAGGAATCATAAAATCCCGTTCTAACCCTCGCCCCCCCTCTCTCCCCCACTCCACCCCCACTCTCTCCCTCACTCCGCCTCCACTCTCTTCCCTCTATAAAAAGACATCCAAATCAGGAGAAAAAATTCTCTCCCCCCTCTCTCCTCTTTTCTCCCCCTACCCCACTCCCTATCCCCCTACAAAAGGACATCTAAAAAAAAAATAAAAATTCCCGTTCTTAAAATATAGAGTTATAGAAGATAGAAGAAGAATAGAAGAAGACAAGACGCTCTATCTGTTTCTGTGGCTACAACGTTGTTCTCTCATAACTAACGGTCAATCACGCGTGAGCGTAAACTGCCGGGCGCGCGCGGTGAAACGTTTACTCATTTTAAGTATATAATATGATAGTGAGAGTGCGCACCTCTCCTGAATCTGCCTTCGACCTAAAAATAATAATAATCAGCAAGTCAAGATATTTTTGTGTCAACATATAAGAATTTCAAACAATACCATCTGTATGTATTTGCGACAAGACTTTTTATCCCGGTCATATTTACCAATAGTTATTTTTCCTTTCAGTTGTCCATTTCTCAAGATTAGGAAGATTGATTTACTATTAGAATATTAACATTCTTATTTGTATGTAATTACACCACCCAGGATGTGTCATACTGAGGATGGGACAATATTTTTGTGGGTATTTTGGATTGTTATAATCCTTAAGTTCAATAAATTATAGGAATATACATATGTTTAGAGTTTTCCCATTAATTTTATTTAGTTATCTTCTACTGGGCATAAGCCAAAGTCTATTACAACGTTTGCTTTATTCAGGACAGAAATACTAGAGATCATAGATCAGAAGTTTATATGAATCCATGATGTTAATAAGATGGAAATTACTCTATCGTCTACATGAAAGTTGACAGTCAGTTATTATATGTTGGCCAGAAGGATACAGCTGTATCATTAACACGAAAGTTAACAGTCATTTCTTATACATTGGACAAAAGTATACAGTTCTATCATCTACATGAAAGTTAACAGCCATTTCTTATATATGTTCAATACAATCTAAGTGAATGACTTTCAATATTCATAATATAATTTCGGCAGCTTTTTTCAACCAAGTCAATGATGAGTATTTCTGCTGGTATCGTCTAAATGGCGAAATGAAAGAAACAAACGCTCCGTAGAACTAATGAAATATAATATTTTCATATACTTCAATTTGAAAGATACTTGTCCAGAATTTGATGAAAAAAAAGATGACACCAATTGCTCAAGTCCGCAAAAAGTCAGAACAAGTATATATAATTTTAAACAAGGTCGGCTGACCAAAAGTCGCGTTGCTCTCACTTATTCTGATTTATGACCTTACGACCTTCAAAACTTTCAATAATTCCCGGACTAACCTTGGAAGGACCTTGGCAATTATATATATATATATATATATATATATATATATATATATATATATATATATATATATATATATATATATATATATATATATATGTATATATATATATATATATATATATATATATATATATATATATATATATATATATATATATCGAAAAAAGAATGTAAAACAACATAAGGGTTTCAAATTTAATTAGAATCAGCCGAATAGTTATGATGTCATTGCCAAATAATTCCCCGGCTAACCTGGGAGGACTTTGGCAATTATATCATTTGAAAGGGAATGTAAAACAACATAAGGGTTTCAAATTTCGTTAGAATTGGCCGAATAGTTACGATGTCATTGCCAAATAATTCCCCGGCTAACTTGGGAAGAATTTGGCAATTGTATCATTCGAAAGAGAATGTAAAACAACATCAGAGTTTCAATTTTTTTTAGAATCGGCCCAATAGTTATGATGTTATTACCAAAACGAAAAAAGCAAAACGGGGACCGTCCGACATAGTGAGATGTAGAGTCGCGCGTGACTATAAATAATAATATTTTAATAAGTTAAGAAAGAAGTATTTTTTTAGTTTTATTATATGGTTATATATAGGAATGAAATTAAAAATTATGTATATACATATTTTTTATTTGTCCTTTATTGAAACTTGACAGAGTTGGCAACCCTACAATTAGATTTAGTTTTACAAGTAGTAGTTCTACTGGAAGTCGATGTGTTCAGAGGTTTGTGAATTTTCGTTTAGAAACCAACTCAAGATTGGTGGAAAATGGATTATTGTTGAGATTGATGAAAGCAAGTTTGGAATATATAAATATAATATAGGTAGAGAAGTTACGTGTGTTCGTGCATTTGTTGGTATTGAACAAGTAATGAAAAATAATTTGTTTTGCCTGTACTGGACCGTTCGGCAGATGTATTAATACTTATAATTCTACTGTATACAAGGCCTGGCCAAAAATAAAGGTCGTTCAGTGTAATAATTATTTAATAAGCTATTGGACCTCCTCTCGATAGAATTACACCTCTCACCCTATCTGGCATCTATTATACAAGCTTTTGCATCTTCTGTAGCTTCAATTTCGGCCACAATTCCGGCAGCTGTAAACCCAAATCGTTCAATTCTTGATATAATTACTGCTCTCATCCTATCTGGCATTGATTATACAAGTTTTTGCATCTTCTGTAGCTTCAATTTAGACCATAATTCCAGCAGCCCTAGACCAAAAACGTTCAATGATGATGGAAGAGTCGATGAGGCACGCAGGTCCCTTTCAAGCTCATTCCATAAATTTATTATGGGATTTAAATCTGGGGACTATGGTGACCACTCAATATGCGGAAATGATCCTTCATGCTGGGTGAACCAATCTTTGACGATGTTAGACCGGTAGATGCGTGCGTTATCGTCCTGAAACATTCCATCGCAATTAGAAAAAAAAGAAGTCCATTGAGGGGAGAACTTGATCATCCAGGAATCTGCAAATACTCGCAGGACTTCATCTTGTTGCTGCAGAGGGTTGCAGATTCATATCCAGCCCAGGTAAAACAGCCCCAGACCATCACACTACCTCCAGATGCCTGCACGAAGGGACAATACATGATGGATCCAATGCTTCATGAAGTTCTCGCCATACTCTAATGCGCACATCACTATGAAAGAGGGTAAACCTAGATTCATCGGACCACATGACACGTTTCCAATCCTCTACACTCCAGTTCTTATGTTTTTTGGCGAACTGAAGCCTTTTTTTCAATTTGTTGCAGTCACAAGTGGCCTCCTGATTGAGGCGCAGCTGCGTACATGCATTTTTTTTTCAGTTCACGACGCATAGTTCTCGTTGAAATCGTTTTTGGACCTTCGTAGAACATGCTGGTTAACTGCTGTGTCGAGCAACGCTGATTTTATTTGACCAAACGTTTTAATGAGCGCGTCTCTTTCGTCAAGAATTTTATACCTATCACATGTGCTACGAGATGAACCGGCTTCGCCATCTTGTTTCCAGCGTGCAATTTTTCTATGTACAGTCCCCATGCCTATACCTGTTGCTGTAGAGATATCACGTGTTGATATGCCACATTCATGGAAGGCGACGATGCGTCCTTCATCAAATGGTGTAATGTCTTTTCCACGCGTCTTCATTCATGCAGCTCCTGTAAAAATTAGGACAGTTATAACATCTATACCAGGTGGTTGCTACGTCAGAGTCACTACTGAAAGTTGCCATATAAGTTTACTCTAAACTAAACGATTCTGGAACAAATTAGTGACAAAAAACATACAATGTATCAAAACTCACTGAACGACCTTTATTTTGGCCAGACAATGTATGTTTTCTGGTACAGTAAGCATAGGATAGCTAGGTAAAAGTAAAAGAAATACAGGTAATTTGAAACGACGATAGCACCGTCATTCTCAGGGTTTTAGAGCCTTCTAATCAACAAAAGTTATAGAAGAAATGTTATTCAGCTCATTAAATTACATAGGAATACCTATTTTTTAGGCAATTCTGACGAAATTAAGTTCAGAGAGCTCTTTACACCGTCTTCACAATATGTCTCCTTCCTCATCCGACTTGGGTCAACCGCCAGCGACCCACCGACGCATGCGCAACCTGGCATGACATCATTTTTTACCAATCACAAGGCAGATAGGCCTAGACCCACAATGCATTTTATACGGGGGATTGTGTTCAAATTAATTATATTCGTCTTCATTTGTTCAATATGGCCTGTGAAGGAGAGTGCGATCTCAATCTCGAATGTTTATTTAGCAAAGTTTTGTGCAATCGCGAGTCTACAGTGGCATCTTTAGTTGCTCATGGTGTTATGAAAGACACGTAACTTCCTAAGTGTGACCTAATCCAAATTAAATAATTAAGGCAAATTTCGGTGCAACAAACGTGTTTAATGTGGCAAGGTAAGGAAATGAAACTGTTAGTTATCATTTGTGGTAAATTATAGGGCCAGGAAACAGAGCCTACCTGAGGGTTCAGGGTAGAAAGGAAGGTTAGATAAGGCTTATATGTATGTAGTCAAGAAACACGATATAAAAACTAGAGGCCTAACGACATCTGGTGGTAATGATTCGTTTTAACACAAATGTGTACAGTAATTTAGACATGCGTTTTTCCTATGCAATTTTATATGTAATTTTCAGATCTGACAATCGTTTTCCCCGGAAATCCATACTTTGCCCATAATCGAAAGAAGGTCAATAATAGGAAAAGTATGTATTTCCAACGAAAAGAAAAACGCATTACCAAAATCATTTAAAAGATCCAGAACCAGACCAGACCTAACCTGGTAATTTAATAAGTCAATCACGCCGCCTACTTTAGGCTATTTCCGGCAAAATTTAATATTTTTAGGTACTTCGAAAATGCGGGCTTCACCCCCAATAACATCATAAATGTTCGGCTAATTCTAACGAAATTTGAAACCCTGATGTTGTTTTACATTCCCTTTCGAATGATATAATTGCCAAAGTCCTCCCAGGTTAACCGGGGAATTATTTTATGGGGGATTGCACCCTCCCCCCGGCAACTTAAAAAAAAACTCGTGTAATATTCCTAATTCGAAAGCCTACCATCATATTTGAATGCGAAGGTCAATTGCTAAATGCCGTTAGGCCTCTACTTTGAATCAAAGCTTTGTTCAAATGTGGGCATTAGAAAGCAAAATGCCCTTAAACGCACTAACGGAAAATTTGGACTGGGTTTTTAGCCCTTTCGAATCCTTTAAGTCCGACCCAGCACAGCCACCGCACGCCATTATACCATGTAAACTATATAAAAAAGAAAAGCCGCGAATCCTCCGAAATATATGTCAATCTAAAACAAAATGCTATTGGATAATCCGCAAAAGACGCATGCACAGATCGGCTGAAGATCTAAAAAAATGGCTGGTATTGGCGATCTAGTCAGGCAATCTAAAACAAAATGGTATTGGATAATCGGCAAAAGATGCATAGCAGATCTAAAAATAGTCTGGTATTGGTTGGATATCGCCAAAAGACACATGCGCAAATCGCTCTAGATCTAAAAAAGCCAGATCTGGGTGAACTAGTCAGGCCAAAAGTTGAAGGAACGAGGGCAAAAATGACGTTGAAAGATTCAAATTTAGCAAAATAAAAATATTAGTTCGCAAAGTGAATAACTACGTTTTTAGAATTAAAAACGTTTATTTCTTTGAAAATTACAAAATCGTATTTGTGTAAAAACGAATCTTTTCACATCTGGCAATCGTCTTTTAGTTCGAATCTAATGCTAGGCTTTCGAAGCCTCCCATTTAGAAATTACCTTAAAAATGATCATTTTGGCGGAAAATAGCCTAGCATAGACGGCGCTATCGTGTTCTCAATTTACCGAAATTCATTTTAATGGTACATTTTCTTTTTGTCCACATAAACAGAAGTCTAGTAAAATTAGTACTCCCAAATTTTCGTATTATACGCCTATGCATTTGCAAAGAAAATGAGGTAAGAATTAAATGTAACATTAAAATGTATTTTTTCTTTAGAAATTGAATACCGATATTTTCAGTACAGTATTCAAAACTAGGCATGAAAACTCACTAGTTACTAAACGATGTAAAGAAGGTGGGTACTTGTGAGTTACGACAGCGGTATAAAAGGCTGATTGAAAGGATGTGTGAAAGTAGAGTAAAAGCCGTTGTTTCAGGTGTGCTTCCGAGAATGGATGTGGGGATGGAATGGTTGTCTCGTGCAATGGGGTTGAATGAATATGTGAAAGGTTTGTGAGAGGAGTCAGGATTGGTGTTTGTAGATGTTTGGAGGGGGTTTTATGGGAATAAGGGTTTGTATGTGATGGATGGACTCCAGCTGAGCCGAGATGGGTTTGAGGTTTTGTGGCGGGAATTAGATAGTGTTATTAGGTCTTTAGAGGTTTTGATAGTGGTCAGTGAAATTTAATGGCTCAAAGTGAGGCAGGGAAAGGAAGCAAACACAGATTTGTAGAAGGCAGGCAGGCTAATGAAAGTGCTTTAAGGTTAAATTACTTGACTAGTGATAGTGGTCAGGGAAATACAAGAGTACAGGGTCGGGGAAGGAGAGAAAGGAGAGGCAGAGGAGATAGGCCCTCAGTTGCTTCACGGATAGGTGGGCTGAGTTGTCTTTACACAAATGCTTGTAGTCTTAGAAATAAGAGGGATGAATTATTTAGTTATATCATTCATGAAGATATAGATATAATATGTATAGTTGAATCATGGGTTAATGAAAATATATTTAATGATAATGTGAGTGAATTTGAACTAGAGGGTTACACTATGTACATTAGTCAAGGGGAGATAGGACTGGTGGTGGGTTGATCATTTATATCAGAAATAGCATTTCTTCAAATCTAAATAACTCTATAAAGCAAGGGAAAGGTGAATCATTATGGATAGATATTAGGGTTGGTAAAAATAGGAAAATACACTTAGGAGCTTTTTATAGACCACCAGGACAGAGTGATTGTATCGATGAATTAATGATTAGGGAAATAAGTAAAGGCTGCAAAGAGGATACAGTTATTCTTGGTGACTTTAATTTAACTTCTGTGGACTGGGAAAATATTATAGGAAGAGATAGAGCAAGTTGTAAGTTTATGGAGTGTTTTGAGGATAAGTTTTTGACCCAATTTGTTAATAAGCCAACAAGGGGTGCCAATATATTAGATCTAATTCTTTCAAATGATGATTACTTATTCAAGGATTAAGTGCAGGGGAATCATTGGGAAACAGTGGTCATCAGATGGGTCGGTTTAATTTGCAAATAGTTAAGGGTAGAACAACGACAAACTTCACAAAAATTCCGAATTTTTATAGGGAAGATTACGATAAATTACGCAACATGCTAAATCAGATTAGGTGGGATATAGAATTCCATGGAAAGAATACTTATGAGATGTGAGATATTTTTAAGACTATATTAAACATGGTTCAGGAACAGTGTATTTCAATGAAGTCTATTAGGAAGAAATGTAGGAAACCATTATGGTGGAATCAAGAGATAGCTAATAAAGTTTCAGAGAAAAAAAGGCATACCAGAGATTACAAAGTGAGAGTAGTTTAGATAATTTAAACCATTATAGGTCAACCAGAAATGAACTAAATAAGATTATTAAGAAGACCAGAAAGACAGCAGAAATTAATTTATCTAAAAATATTAATAAAGATCAAAACAATTCTTTAGCTATTATAGAATCAATAATCAATCCAACAGTGATAAAATACGGACTATTAAATATGAAGGGGTTTTGAAAGAATCTGATGAGGAAATAGTAGAGGTCCTTAATGATCATTTTGCTTCAGTATTTACAGAAGAGAAACCAGTTAGATTAATTGGTGATAATTCCATGTCAATGGAAGTACTGATAAATTCTATTAATGGAGACCGAGAAGAAATTAAAGGGCTTATAATTGAGTTAAATCCTAGTAAGGCATCTCGCCCTGACAACATTCATTCTAGGATACTCAAAGAAGGTATAGAAAGTATTGCGGTAGCTCTTGAGAAGATATTTATTAGATCACTAGAGTCTGGAGAAATACCTAATGATTGGAAATTGGCAAATGTAGTGCCAATTTTTAAAAAGGGAAGCAAAGAGGACCCAAATAACTTTAGACCGGTAAGCTTAACTTCTATAGTCTGTAATATTCTTGAGAAGATAGTTAAGAAGGGAATTTCTGATCATCTAGAGAGTAGCAGCTTAATTAATGATGCTCAGCATGGTTTTAGAAAAGGTAGATCGTGTTTAACTAATTTACAGGATTTTATGGATTATGTAACTAAAGAATTAGATAGGGGTGAGAAAGTTGATGTGATCTACTTAGATTTCAGCAAAGCTTTTGATAAGGTTCCACATAGAAGACTAGTTCATAAATTAAAGCTGCATGGGATATGTGGGAAGGTTTTAAATTGGATAATTGAATGATTGAAGGATAGGAAACAGAGAGTTGTACTGACTGGACTGAGGTCAGAGTGAGGAAATCTTATTACTGGCGTACCTCAGGGATCAGTTTTAGGCGCTTTATTATTTATAATCTATGTAAATGATCTTGGGCAAGGTGTAAATAGCAAAGTGTCAATTTTTGCTGATGACACTAAATAGGCAGCTGTAGTCAAAGAGGTTGACGATAGCTTTAAAGTGCAGGGTGTCTTAAATAAGTTGTTAGCTTGGGCTCAAAAGTGGCAGATGACTTTTAACCTTAATAAATGCAAAGTTATTAACATGGGGAGAGATAATAGGGAATTTAGCTATGAGATGGATGTGTATTGGCTTAATTCAGTTAAAGATGAGAAGGACTGAAGTTTTCAAAGCAGTGTATTGAGGCAAAAAATAGAGCAAATAGGGTGCTAGGTTACCATAAAAGGAACGTTAGCTACAATGTAAGGAGGTTATCCTTAAACTATATAACTCTTATGTCAGGCCACATTTAGAGTACTCTATACAAGCATGGTCACCACATTTTAGACATGATATAAATTTGTTAGAGTCAGTACAGAGGAGGGCAACAAAAATAATACCATCCCTGAAGCACCTTGAATATGAAGATAGACTGAGGGTATTAAATATGTTCTCGTTTGAAAGAAGGTGTGTGAGGGGAGATATGATTGAGCTTTTTAAAATCTTTTCTGGGATGGATAAATTGGATTTCATCAAGTTATTTGAGTTAGAAGATAGTAATAGGACTAGAGGTCAACACTTAAAGATTAAAAAATAGAGGTGCAGACTGGATGTTAGAAAATATTTTTTCACTAACAGAGTGGTGGATTATTGGAATAGTTTGCCACCTGAGACTGTAGACAGCCCAAACTTGAATGTTTTCAAGCGCAGATTGGATGATTATATGGGGATGGAAGGTTAACTTCTTACTTTTTGGTATGGGGGTATGTTTCTTGACTCATTCCTGTGGATGCAGTTTCTTTTTATTGTATATTTTGGGGGACTTTGATTTTGTCTTTGACAGACTCCTATGGAGGCTTTAAATTATATATTGTAGATGCATGGTCTGACATAATCCTATGGATTGTTTAAATTGTATATTGTAGATGCATGATCTGACAAAATCCTATGGATGCATTATGTGGGTGGGATTTGATGGATACAGATGACCTTTGATAGGCCCTTGTGGCTTTTGTCATCCGTGAAATTATGTTGTTATTTCAAAATACGTGAAGCTTGGAGAAAGTGTCAACAATATAGGGTTGTTTAAATTAGTTACTGATGTGAAAATGAAAAGAAAATTGAAAAGTTTAAAATTTCAAGGGCTTACTTTACTAAATTAATATGTTTCATGATTCTCCGTAGTTCGTTGACATGAAGACATGAGATTTGGGTCTCTTTTGCAATCAAATCTGAAGCGAAGTGTTTGTATTCTTATGCAGATTATAAGGTGTCTTGAGAAGGGGTGGCCTATCTGTCTAACAAATAATATTCTTAGGAAAATCATAATTAATATATATTGAGAAAAAAATATAGTTATTAAAACAATTTAAGTTTAGAAGGTATTTAAATTAATGTGCAGGGATTTAAAGCGGAATATGAGGAAGTGTATGAGGTAAAGTGAAATCCTTTTGTTATGGAATACCATGGAAAAAAGGGTGATAGAATAAGACCATAAGAATGTATCATTATCACTTACTTAAAAGAAGGAAGCCAAACCTTGTAATACATTTCCACCTGTTTATAGTCTCATGATTTTTAGATCTCATTCCATAAGTAACACAAATTTAAATATATTTTTATTACCAAGGAGAGAATCATTTAGTATGTCAAACTATAAAACCAAATTAATCACCAGATCCTGAGGATATAATTTGAATTAATTGTCAGGAATAAATAGGCGATGCTCTTAAAACCGCATTTAATATATATGCTATTTTTTAGAGATTTCTAATGACTGGAAATGTTTAAATGTTTCCTATTCACAATGAGGGGAATGGAAGGGATGTCTCTATAGGGTTAGGTCTCTTGGTTCAGTTCTGACTGGTTTGGATACCAAGGGTGATTTGTCACCGATTTTGGTACCACTCCTGGGTAGACCAATATGTTTCTTGGTGGCTACCGGTTCGATTCTTACGTGAGGCAGTGACTCCAAAAAGTATAGTTTTCTTCTTTCAAAATTGCAGGCTGAATAAGGGTGATCAGTGATTTCTTTAAGGCTAAAGAAATCTTCTGTGCTGGATTCAGTATTGTTTATTCGGCGGGAACTTGGAAAGTCTTCAGATGTATCTCTTCATAGATATTAGTCTTCATCATGAGGCAGTTTCCAATTTCCCCTTTACATAAACGTCCCCTAGACACGGCGGTATTTAACAGATTATCAATGCAATTAATTTGTATACATTCGATATAAGTTAAAAATAGGATTAAATTTATACATTCTACTTACATTAATTTATTTTACAATGTTTTACGTTATTATCGGATCTTATAATTGTTATCTGATAGTACACAAGTAATTAATAATATATTTTTCTTTAATATTTCTTCGATAGAATGAATTCATATTTAGGGAGTTCGATAAATAAAATAGAAATTTGGGAGTTCAGTTTATTGTATATGGCTTGCTTTTAATTAAAGATATATTAATTCTTACATAAATAAAACAAATCAATTATATTAATTGTTTTTTATAAGATTAAAGTCATTTAAAGTGATAAGTTTCTACATTTAATTAGAGGACATGGTGGCGTCTAGAAACATTCCTACAATAATTGCTGAATGCCACCATATTTTTCATTTTGTATACTCAAATCACAGGGTGTTTTAAAAATAGTTGTCATAACTTCGGGATTATGTTCCCTATTTCTAAATAATAAAAATCGTTCCCATGCATATATGTGCGAAAATACTTGGTTTCCAAGAATACAAACACTTGGGCTTCAGGTCTGCTTCCAAAATAGTCCCACATCTCATGTCTCCATGCCAACGAACTACGGATATCATGAAACATATTAATTTAGTAAAGTCATCCATTGAAAATTTAACCTTTATAATTTTCTTTCATTCTCACATCAATAACTAATTTAAACAACCCTATATTGTTGATACTTTCTCCAAGGTTCCCTCATTTTGAAATCTTTAGTAACTAGTGAGTTTTCATTTCTAACTTAGAATATTGTACTGAAGATGTCGGTAGTTATTTGATGAAGGTCTTAACTCTAGTTGAAAAAAACAAAAACATTTTAATGGTACATTTAATGTTTTATTTAAATGTTTTAGCTCTTTTTTTTGTGCAAATGGATAGAAGTTAAAAATGAAGTACTAATGTTACCAGACTTCTCTTTATGTTGACAAAAAAAATGAATTTATTAATCTCCAAAATGTATTCTTTACTTCTTCCTAACTACCCTATCCTTAATGAACCGGGCAAAATGTACAGTCGTATTATAGGTATTAATGTATCTATAGGATCATCACTTTGAAGGAAGATATATATGGTCACTTTATGGGAGGCCTCGGGTTACCATTTTATAGGGTGGTTTACGATCACCTACTTTATGGCAGGAGGAGGTGAAAGGTAGGAGGTAACCCGGTTTATGGGAGAAGCTGAGGAATCCCAGGAGAGGAAGGACGTTACCAGTGTGAAAGGTTAAAAAAAACGCGGATAATTTGGAGAGGTCCCTCAAGTCCCACGAGTAAGGTAAAGAGTGGCGTTAATCTCGTATCTGACTCCAAAAGATACTCAAATAATATACCGGCTTAGCTGGGCTGATCGGGAAAGGACTGAGAGGAAACACGTAAAAAAATAAATGTTTAATTCCAACAAATAAAAACAAACAAGACGAAAGTGAGGCTCGCGTTACGATTACGGTCAGGGAAAATTTCACTACCGGTCAGGAAAGCGAGTGTTGCGAGAACAAGACTTAGGCGAATTACGATGGGGACTTCGCCATGCTAAAAGAACCGTAATTAGATCTTTACATTCGATCGTCTATCTGATTTAACTGTCTACCCAAGAGTGAATGAATCTCCTTCTCTCAAATTCTCCATTTTTCTTCTATAAGTACTATATTAGGCGTGGTCAATTTCCGTCACCGCGACAACGATGCTTTTAGCTCCACCCACTGGGCAGGATTTTCTTCTCTCCTACACATTTTCACTTCTTTGATATAAAAATTGTCCTAGCTGAGAAGCCGCCAGCTGTATCGGGTTAATTCCATTTCCAGACGAAAAATGTTCATTTTATTACTATGTCGCCAAATTTTTATTGATATCTGAATTCACTGCTTTCCGTTTTGATACCTGACCAATTTATATATATATATATATATATATATATATATATATATATATATATTTGCAGTAGGAAGGATACGACCATCAGTGACATTCTTATTTATTCCAGGCAACGTTTCGGATTACCCAATCCATCATCAGGCTAAAGGGATAAACACAATTTCTGAAGCGAACAAATGTTAACATAAACTAGATACAAATCAAAAGCAAAATAAGTTCAATAGTGAACCTATAAAATTAAAAGTATTAATAATTGCAAGTACATATACAAATAAGGAAATTCCTGGCCGGGACTCAAACCCGGGTCTGCTGATTGCCGGTCAGATGCTCTACCGGTGAGCTACCAGGCACAGTGACTCTACTGCACCTTTATTTCTGTCTTCAAAATTGTTTTGAAAGGCAGAAAATAAATATGGCGAAAGCTCTGTGGTGGTTTTTACCACCCGCAGAACTTGCATTTGCTCCTTCTTCTTTGTATGTGACTTGGGGGATGACCCTTTAAATTGTGAGCGGGTAAGAAGATGTGGTATAAAAATTCCTTGGAGGTTCCTAGCTTAGAGAGATACTGGGTTTGATGGGGTAACGCTTTGGGCGAAGTAGAGTCACTATGCCTGGTAGCTCAGCGGTAGAGCATCTGACCGGCAATCAGCAGACCCGGGTTCGAGTCCCGGCCAGGAATTTCAAACTTTTTCCCCTGGCGTTATCTATGTCTTCTCGGTAAAGGATTGCCTCCATTGTGCCGCCCTCTGCTCTCTTTGATTCTAGTCTTCTTCTAATGTCCCTTTATCTTACCTCTAAAAACCTCCTGTTTCTTGTCTCATTGCTCATTCGCGTCCAATTTCTCTTCCTGTACTATATTGTAATATAGTCTGCAATGCAAGGTTTCTGCACCTTTATTTATGTCTTCAAAATTGTTTTGAGAGGCAGAAAATAAATATGGCGAAAGCCCTGTGGTGGTTGTTATCACTCGCAGAACTTGTATTTGCTCCTTCTCATATATATATATATATATATATATATATATATATATATATATATATATATATATATATATATAGAGAGAGAGAGAGAGAGAGAGAGAGAGAGAGAGAGAGAGAGAGAGAGAGAGATAGAGATGTCTGTTCTTTCATGTGGATGTCCGACCAAATAAATTCGTAGTTGGATTTTTATAAACAACGATGAAAATATAACTTTATTTCTGAATTTGAAGTTTTTCTAAGATGAAAGGATATAAAGCTGGTGAGTCTAGATTCCCTTTTCACCCTTTTCAGTGGAGGGAAGTGATGTGATCGAACGCCTTAGTAATACTGATCTGATCCATGAGAAAAAATGTCTCTTGTTTATATGTGTTGAGAAAATAGGTGCGAACAGGAGAGAGAGAGAGAGAGAGAGAGAGAGAGAGAGAGAGAGAGAGAGAGAGAGAGAGAGAGAGAGAGAGAGAGAGAGAGAGAAGAGAGAGAGAGAGAGAGAGAGAGAGAGAAAGAGAGAGAGAGAGAGAGAGAGAGAGAGAGAGAGAGAGAGAGAGAGAGAGAGAGAGAGAGTAAGGTTGTGTGAACCTAATACAGACTCGAGGGAAATTTAAAAACAGAATTATTGGTGTTAGAGATCAAGGGCCAATAAATACTTGTTATAGGTGTCTTGTACCGACGAAGTTTAAGAGGAGATGAATGAAGCTCACATAGTCGTTATGCGATACCTAAGTATAAGAAAGAACGTGTATATGAGTGTGCACAGCTTTTGTGTACTTGGATCACTACAAAGAACACCCAGAGCTTCTGAATTAGTAAATGTAGTTACATTTGTGTGGTACACATAAAACATAGCAATTATGAAAAAGGATGAAAATAGCAATAATTAAGAACATTCGAATAAAAAAAATCATATAATTCAATCGGAATTAATCGCGTGGGTAAAAATACAATAATGAAGAATCAATGGCATGGAAAATATAATAATAAAAGTATAAGGTAAGATGTACAATAATTCGCTGGTAAAAATACTACATGAGTACAAATGGCATTAGTTCTTGTGAACAAAATGCTAATTCAATACATTAAATATTATTAAAGTAAAATGATGATTAAAAATAATTATAGAGAATATTTCTGTCAAATTGGTACAGAGTGCGTAATAATAATTAAATCAGTATTTACATGATAACACTAATTCGTTGTTAAAATAATACACGAGTATAAATTATATTCGACACATGAAGCATTATTAAGGTAGAATGATGATTAAAATACAGATAAATTAGGTCAAATTTGTACAAGATGAATGATAATAATTAAATCGGCCTTTGTACGATAAAGCCCATACAAATGGTATAGTCTGAAATCTCAAGCGCTAAACCTTGAAACTCGGTGGTCAAAAGGTCATCTTGTTCCAGGTGCACGCACCAATTCAGTGAGAAAAAATGAAGGATAAAAATGTATTGTGTGAAGAGAATTTCTCTTATATAAAGATATAATGAAAGAGTGTAAAAAAAAAAATCTAACAGTCGTTTGTCGTTGCAATTAATCGCGGTACCCATCAAATCATCATACCATTTAAAAAGTACGTGGATTGGTTAAAACATAAATACATCGAAAATAGTGAAAAGAAGTCAGTTTACTCACAGTGTAGATTTTAAAGTGTTCGTGGTTCTATGAGGCGGATGTTGTTGTTTCTTAGATTCCATGTAAGGGAGCGTGTTAGACGTGGGGGAGGGGGGCAATGACTGGTACTAAAGAGCTAAGGGTAACATTTGCAGTAGAATTTGTGGGGGAATCAAAATGTACTGGATTGATATTACGATATGTGTCAAGAGGCCAGTGGGTCCTTGGAAAATGTATAAATGTTGATTTCTTTTTAAGATCTTATATGGGCCCTTGTGTGGTGTCGAAAAACTAGGGCGAATCTGTATGTCATTTAGGAAAACATGAGTGCAAATGTAGGGTTCTCAACTCCTATATGTTTATAAAAATTCCCCCCCCAAAACAATATATGTATATATAGGGTATTCACCGCTAAAATTGTCTGTTTTCTTAGCTTGTTACCCCCCTTTGTATCAAACCCAAATTAATTTTGGCGTCTTTCATTTCCAGGACCATTAATCACGCTGACTATCAGTTCCAATTAATAACGATCATTATTAACCATCAATTCCCAATAATTTCAAATATATTTACTCCTAAATAATTATTTATCCACCGACAAAATTACTAATTATTGTAATAACAAACATTCATAATCGAATGTAATATTTCTTTGTTTTACTTTGCTGCCATTTCCTTAAATTCTAGTTGTCGTATATTCAGTAATTCATGGTTTCGCCAAAACTGAAAATCGTCGTACAAAGACTCCTTAATTTTGTAAATTAACGCCATTCGAACCTAAACTGTCCCATTTATTAATTCAATCAATTAAGTTCTCCCTAAATACTATATTCCTATTAAAGTATCTCATTTAGATTTGTAAATAAACTTATTTTTGTAACCTTGAATTCATATCCTATTTTTCATACAAGCATCCTTCTTCAAATTCTTTCATTGCTATTATATTTAGGATCTTAGCTGGTGCCCTTAGTTATCTAGGCTCAATATAATTCAACTTAGCATTCAATAAATTTTCACAAACCATCCCGCTAAACAAGTGTCAAGCTCCTTGGGAATAAAAGTACTTTGTTGCAAAATAGGCCTGGAATTTATTGGGGAAAGTGAGTTCATAATTTTCTGATGTTGTTGTATTGATTTGTGTTGTTAGGGATCTGTATTTCTGGTGACAAACAAGCCACCTGGGAGTCGTAAAGGAGGGCCAAAAACATTTTGTGCGGGAGAATATCCTGCCTCCTGACAGGGATTGTTGCGCATAGCAAGCAGAGTTGCAGCTAACTTTTTAGCCAATCACTAGGATCTTCTTTGGCTAGCAGAGAGCTTTTATGGTACGATGACATCTTTCTAACACAGAGTTGCCATAGGCGTTCGCCAGCGATGTAAAAATGTGTTATGTGGCTGTTAGCTTTAGTAATTGAAGGCCATTATCAGAGATTATTTTAACCGGAGCACCAAATCTTGAGATGTAATGAGTGAAAAATGCGTGAACTACAGACTCTGACGTCCTGTCTTTTAATGGATATGCCTCAATCAAGTTTGAAAAACGGCATATAACTGTGAGGAGATACTTGTAGCTTTCTTGAATTTCAGGAAAAACACGGACTAAATCCACATGAATGGTGTGGAATCTAGACTCTGTTGCAGTAAATTGTGTGTAAGCTGGCTTTGTGTGTGGTTGCACTTTAGCCTTCTGACATGAAGGACAACTACGAACCCAAGATCAAATATTTTGTCTCATTCCTCTCTAGACAAATCAGTCTGAGATAGATTTGAGAATGGCTTTAGTACCTAAATGGCCAAGATTATGATGAAAATCAAAGATTAGTTTGCAAAAATCGGAAGTGAGATAAGACCGTACAAAACCTTTTGATAAATCACAAATGAGAGAATGAGAAGAGGATGGGAGCGCTACTTTGTAAGATTTAAGGGAGATACTATAATCGTCTTGAACTTCAGCAAATTGCAGATCTGTTGATTGGGATCTTGCAAGTGCTGTATAATCAATGATAGTAGAGGGAGGAAGAGATAAATGTACTGCGTGGCATGAAGGATCTGGAGTGCTATTTTGATATGCCGATGTTTGTGTATGTGTAACAGATTGCATGTTGCAATCGATGATGGGGGCTATAGAGAGGGCATCACTAGGATTATCCTTCCTTGCAATATGACGAATGTCACTTGTGTATTGTGAAATGAATTCAAATGAACGGAATTCTCTAAGAAAGTGTCGTCTGTTGAGGGATTTAGGTGTACCAATTATGGCCTTACAATCTACGAGCACGAAGAAACTTGTCCCTTCAAGTAAATGTTCAAAGTGCTTGATTGCAAGATGAATTGCAGTCAATTCCTGAGTGAATGTACTATGTTTTAATTCCGGACCACGAAAAGATTTGCTAAAGAAGCCCAGAACTTCCCACTTATTTCCATAATACTATTGAAGGACCGAGACAGAGGTTAGAGGTGTGAGTAATGAGACGTAATGGGCAGTCTCGCTTTAGATGTGTAACGACCGGCATGTACGTCTAAAATAGGACCACGCGAGAGTCGCTACAAACATAAAGTACACAGAGAGAGAAAAGTAGAGTTAGCGCCGTTTACGAGAATGTCACACGGTAGTAAACGAAGCGCAGTTATCTCTGTTAGAGTTGGTCGAGGCAATCTAAGGCAAACATAATAATCAAAGCAGAATCCAGAATAAACCTGATACTTATCACGATTAAGTAAATAGAAGACAGATTAGGAAGCTGTCTCCATGGAAACATGCCACCGCCCACAGAGAATTTGACCCAATAATCGGAGTGCCTCCCTTATCAATATGTTCGGCAGCAGCTAATCAAAAGTCGAGTTATGTTAATACCGACCAATCAACAGGCCGGTACATAAGAGGGAGGTGTGGCTTAGTTGGACGGGGAACTTGCAGGGCGTGGCATAAATTGAATATATAACTGTGTGAAGCCAGAACAAAGAGTATTACTATTTTTATATAGCAATATATCACGTTATATATAGTTCAGTCCGATCTCTCGTATTCGCGTAATTCATCCTTGTATATAGTCGTGTACATAACGCAGACATTAAAGTGTAACTCATAAAGGCTTTATTCGTCCGGCCTCCTTTAGACTTTGCCCGCACTTGACCTCGAACTTAATTTATGTTATAACTTAGAACTTAATCAAAGAACTTTTGTAAATTGCAATAAGATCTAGTTCAATAATAATTCTATTCTTGCTTTGGTGACCTTAATATCCTGACGTTCCTCAATCTTCCTGCTTCAAGCCGTCATTAATCGGGAAAACAACCGTTGCGCATTCTCCTCGTTAATCGCAATTCCTCGCGATTACATAACTCCCAAAATCCTGGTGTTCTACCCTGGTGTAGTTGTAATGGTCTACACCCCTACAAGCGCAAATATTTAATCATAACTGTATATATATATATATATATTATTTCAACAAGGGTTGGTAACCATAACTTGAATCGTGTGATTAGTACGCCCTATCTCTCGAGCGTTTTCAAATAAAATCACATGAGGCTCATTCATTAACTTTGTTCGGCTCATCGGAATCAGGTCTGTAAAATTGAAATTGTAATATTTAGCTAAATATGTCCCAAAAGAATCTCGTTTTTAATACGTGATTCTTTCTCTTATTTACAGACCCTCCCAACTCCGTTGTAATCTATTTATATAATTATTTATATTACCTATTTATATAATCTATTTATTCAATATATTTAATCCATTTATGTATCCAAATTACAATCTATTTATTTATCCAATTTAATCCATACAATCTATTTATACATATCAATCTATATTAATATTTACCCAATCCATTCAACTATAATCTAATTAATGTTTGTCAATCATCATATATGTACTCTAATTCTCATTAACTCGTGCAAAGTTAATTCAACCGCATAAAATTCAATCCAATCCTAAACTATAATTTCACTTTTTAATCATAACTGTTCATTCCATAATATATATTTTTCGTATCTCTTTGTTTTAATACAGTATTCCCACGACGTTGCCGTCTTAGGCCTAAGGAGATTTCGTCTACAAATTCGGACTTCCCGTTAGCGATTAACTTCATTTCCCTTGTATAACAAAAATATAGGTTTTGGGGTTTATTGTGACCAGAGCTGTCTAGTGTATTGGCGTAATAACACCTTACAACCTATAAATGGTGTCCAGACTAGTTCAATTATCTCCCATCCATTCATTCATTCGTAATAATAAATTAATTTTCACCGTCACGTGTTGCATTTTTTTTTCGGTTGACTCAGCCCGCCTCACTCGTTCCATTTTTTTCTCGCGTGGACATTCATTTTCTACTCGTGCTCGTTTCTCAATCCAAAATTTGCCTTAACATCCTTAACTTTCTCTCAGCAATTTCATAGAATTAATTTTCAATACAGTAGTAGTAAGGACAAAGAGTGATCAAAATTCGATAATTTTTTCAATATTTTTTACCTTCAAGCGAGTGAATTGGAATTGTGCACACACACACACACACTTTTAATATTTTATAAATGGATTACGACGGAGCCCAAAGCTACGCCCTCATATCAGGGACAATTACAACTACGCAAGCATCTTCCCCAGTAACAACGATGACCTATTCGACCACTTTCGCCCCCCAAGCAACCATTCTCTTGCATTCGCCTCCCACTCCCTCTATGGTTCAGCTGCCACTATTCGACTCACAAAGTCCCATTGGCTGGTGGGAAATGGTGGAGCTCATCCTTCAACACCAGGCAGTTCCTGAGGATCATAGAACGATCGCCGTAGCCCAGAAATTACCTCTGAGTATCTTTTCCGTTTTTAAGAATATTTTGCTGGATGGGGTAATTGCTGATTCTTGGGTTAGGTTCAAGAGGGCGTTCAAGGAGCAATTTGGGAGATCGCAAATAGAGGACCTGCGGATACTTCTCGATACGCAGGAAATGGGGGACAGGTGCCCCACGCATTTTTTGAGCCATCTCAAAGCTCTTGCACATGCCAGAGGAGCACAGCCCGACCAACTCGAGCCACTCATGAATGAGATATTCATGCGTGGGATGCCAGATAAAATTAAGCCCCTTCTTTTAATGTCCTCCCCATCGAACGTGGAGAAAATAGCAGAGGCAGCTGATGCCCTGTATAATAATCCTTTCATCAACTGGGGAAATGCATTCCATGGGCCGTTTAGCGATGTAAATAAACACTCACATATATCCATTTCTCAGGTTAAGTCACCGGCCGGAGCTCCTTACAACCGGCCAGGACTCCCTCAGGATGAATCCTCCCAGGTTTCGGGTCTTTTATCCGTTCTAGAGAGGATTGAAATGGATATTCGTGCCCTAAAGGTGCGAACGGGTCTTCACGTAGAGCAACATCGTGAGCAGGACGGAGGAGTCAGACGTCGTTCATCCTCCCGAAAAAGGTAAAACCAATGAGGGAACTCCAGCACAAGAGGTGAGGCAAGGCAGGTTCATTTTCAACCTTTGTCTAATTCCCCCTATCCTGACAACTCTCAGCGTAGCTGCTGGTACCACTTTAATTATGGGAGCAACGCTGTCCGCTGTGTACAGCCTTGCAATTTTTACCATGCATCAATTCATGCCACCAACTTTAATTCTTATACTGGTTTTGCTGCTCATACTACTATATTTCAACCTTCAGGCTTTTGCTGGTACCACCTCAGATTTGGTGCAGGAGCAGAAAAATGCTCAAAGCCATGCTCATACCATTAAAATCACCAATCTCAACATACGCTAACCTCGCCACCTCAAATCCTACAAAGCTCTACGGGTTCCCTTACACAATTTTCACCTTCAGCACAGGGAACTTTAAACTGAATTCGCAAGTGATACGTGTGTCTGTCACCTCTGCAACCTCATCCCTTCATCAGGTCGATCCTCCCTTTAGCGTTCATGACCCACTCTCTGGTTTCTCCTTCCTGGTCGACACTGGCGCTTAATGCAGTCTCATTCCAGCCTCTTCAGTCGAGAAAGATGCACCCCTTCTGATCTAGTCCTTAAAGCTGCCAATTCATCAGACATAAGGACTTATGGGAGGCGTATCCTCGAGCTCTCTCTCGGGTTACGTCGTGTTTTCCCATGGACCTTCATCGTTGCCGACGCCGACAGGCTAATTTTGAGCCTCGACTTTCTTTCCACTCATGACCTCTTGGTTGATTCTCGTCACCGCAAGCTCGTCGACAGAACTACGACACTAAATGTTGATGGTTCATTCTTTCCTTTCACCAGCTCTCTCATATCTGTTCGTCTCCCTGCAACTGCTTCCCCCTTCCAGCAACCTGTGCGGGAGTTTCCAAGCTTCTGTCTGCCTCCTAAAGACAGACCTACTAAGCACAAAAAGGTGTGATTCCACTCGCACATCCTTGCAACTTTCCATTGATTGCCTGAAATCAGCTTTTATAGAGGCCGTTCATCTGACAGAGTCACTACCTTTCTCTTCCACTAATATAGGTCCAGTGGTTATCCCAGCCTACTTATCGCACCCAACTATTCCTTCAACACTTCCCAACCGACTAACTCCACTTCCAAAGCCTTCTTCTGCTCTTTCAAATCGAATTGCAACTTTTCCTCCTACCTCTTTACTCACAAACCCTCCGCCAACCATCTTTATACCCCCCAATTCTTCTTCCCAACTTCTGCCGCCTCACTTTTTGTTGCAGGACCACTCGACAGCAGCTGGAGAACATCAAGCGACCAACGGGCAACTCCCGACTGTCGCCTTTTCGGGGGGTCTAGAAGAAACTTCACCCGACGCTCCGGTCCTCGCTCGTGACAATCTCCTGCATCAATCGAGTGGCACTTCTAATCGCCACCTGACCCGCAATCCGAGTCAGACAATTGGGACTATAACTCGTTCTGGACGCGTTGTAAGGCCTCGCCGCTATATAGTCTAAGATTTTTTGTAAACACCTTGTGCGAACTTTTCCCTCGGTGGGGTAGTATTGTAGCGGTCTACACCTCTACAAGCGCAAATATTTAATAATAACTATATATATATATATATATATATATATATATATATATATATATATATATATATATATATATATATATTATATATATATAGCAGGAATATGAAGACATATGCGATGGTTTTAGTTTGTCCCATTAATATCTAAACGATCGGGTTTATTATTGACTTTTCCTTAATTTATTGTTTTAGTCGTCCTTTTGACCCCTCCATTATTGATTATTTACTATTTAAACTTTCGTGCCTAAGTCTACTCATATTATTTGATGTTCAATCACTTAAAATTTAACTTAATTGAACTACTTGCTTCGCTCCATTTATTAATATCCGCTTCGATTACATACCCCCTCATCTAACTTATTTCCGATTGTTCGCCCTGCCCATATAATTCTCTTGCTGTGTTTTATAGTGAATTTTTTGTATTCCGCTTGATTCATGTTTACTATTCATATTTGTTGCTCATGGGATTATTTAATCTTTTTTTCTGTCTTATTAATCGATTTCTTCATGCCTTGCTTTCGACTTTATTGCTATAGTTTATAATTTTTTGTATTTCGATCGTCATTTAAGTCATGTTTATTATGCATATTTAAAAAACTCGTGGGATTATTATTTAATTTATTTATTTATTTATTTTTTAAGATATTACATCAATTTCTAATAGATTTTCACTAATTTGATTTCTGTGTTTAGTTATTCTTTTTAAAATAATTTTTGGTATTTAGAATTCGCTGATGATGGTCATCGTCAATGACCGAAACTTCCGGAAAATTAAATGTTCAAAACCATCGCATATGTCTTCATATTCCTGCTACGAATAAGGTTCCCAAGGAACGACTCCATCACTATATAAATATATATATATATATATATATATATATATATATATATATATATATATATATATATATATATATATATATATATATATATATATTATTTCAACAAGGGTTGGTAACCATAACTTGAATCGTGTGATTAGTACGCCCTATCTCTCGAGCGTTTTCAAATAAAATCACATGAGGCTCATTCATTAACTTTGTTCGGCTCATCGGAATCAGGTCTGTAAAATTGAAATTGTAATATTTAGCTAAATATGTCCCAAAAGAATCTCGTTTTTAATACGTGATTCTTTCTCTTATTTACAGACCCTCCCAACTCCGTTGTAATCTATTTATATAATTATTTATATTACCTATTTATATAATCTATTTATTCAATATATTTAATCCATTTATGTATCCAAATTACAATCTATTTATTTATCCAATTTAATCCATACAATCTATTTATACATATCAATCTATATTAATATTTACCCAATCCATTCAACTATAATCTAATTAATGTTTGTCAATCATCATATATGTACTCTAATTCTCATTAACTCGTGCAAAGTTAATTCAACCGCATAAAATTCAATCCAATCCTAAACTATAATTTCACTTTTTAATCATAACTGTTCATTCCATAATATATATTTTTCGTATCTCTTTGTTTTAATACAGTATTCCCACGACGTTGCCGTCTTAGGCCTAAGGAGATTTCGTCTACAAATTCGGACTTCCCGTTAGCGATTAACTTCATTTCCCTTGTATAACAAAAATATAGGTTTTTGGGTTTATTGTGACCAGAGCTGTCTAGTGTATTGGCATAATAACACCTGACAACCTATATGGTATATCCCCATACTCCGTGCTATTTGACTCCATCGCTAGAATAAGACCGCATCTTCGGCTTAGGGCACCCCATAGCAATCAACACATGACTCTCGTGGGAAATAAGGAAGAGCAACGCAAAACAACTGCGGCATCTGTATCAACCGGAGTCCTTACCAAAAGATTACGTGATAACTTGGTAATCCATCACCATTACTGGCAACCAGCGTCCCTCTTCTATGGCTCTTGGGTTGTCCTCACGATTACCTTCAAGGTTTCCCCATAATTAGGGACAACCTCCAAGAGCCCCCCTATAGATGTACCAAAAGGGTGGCATCGATGATATCCCGTTTTATGGCATCAAATGCATCTTGTGCTTGGCTGTCCCTTTTAAAAACTTAATTAGGGCGGCTTTTATTGGCACCTTTCAATAATTTCGAGATTGAAATCAAGATTATGGCTGCTTGTCGAATGAATCTCGGTAAGAAATTCACCAAACCCATGAATCTCTGAAACTCGTGTAGCGTTTGGGGGACAGGATAATCTTTAATAGCAGTGATTTTATCCTGGTGGGAGATATGTCTTGTGAATCAACTCGATAGCCAAGAAAGTCAAGCGCATCTACCGAAAAGACACTTTGAAAGGTTTATCTGTAATCCGTGTGATTCTAATGATGTAAAGAACTGTTCGAGATGTTGCAAATGTTGAGTTTCGTCTTCACTAGCTATGAGCAAATCGTCTATATATGAAAAAACAAAATCGAAATTACCCAAAACATGATTGATATACCTTTGAAATGTTTGTAATGAGTTTGACATTCCCTGGGGTAAGACCAAATATTCATAAAGCCCGAGGGTGAGTGGTCACAGCCGTCTTCTCAATGTATGTAGGGTCTACATGATTTGAAAAAAAAATGCATCTTTAAGTGCAATTTTAGAGAATTTAGTACAATTTTGGAGTTTTGCCGTGAATTCGTTAAGGTAAGGTAAGGGATATATGTCTCTAAGTGAATTTTGGCAAGTTATTTGAGTTGGAAGGTAGTAATATGACTAGAGGTCACCACTTGAAAATTAAAAAAAAAACAATGGTGCAGTTCAGATGTTAGAAAGTATTTTTTCACCAACAGAGTGGTAGATTACTGGAATATTTTGCCATCTGAGACGGTAGCCAAGGGTTAACTGGAGGGGGGGGGGGGGTATATACTTGACTCATTCTTGTGGATGCAGTTTTATATTATTGTATATTATGATTGATTTGAATTTTGACAAGTCTTGATGATGATGCTTTTTGTTTTTGACACATTGCTGTGGGTGGTTCGAATTGTATATTGTAGATGAATGATCTGACACAATCCTATGGATGCATTTTGTGGGTGGGTTTTGACAGATACGGATGACCTTTGATAGGCGCTTGTGGCTTTATAGTATGTAGTTATTCATGTGATTTATTTTCTGTTAATAAATCAGCCTAAATGGCGTTTCGAGAACCATAACCATTAATTTGTTTGATCGAAGTTGTCGCCTGATAGTTTTTAGGCCTAAGACGAAAGCGAAATAAATTTTGAAATAATGAACTGGGTTTTAAGAAAAAAAATTAAACAAATATAAATATATTCATAGAATCAACGAACGTACAATGAGATAAGTTGGATTAGGTATACAATGTAAGATATGGTAAAATATGATTTACAGTAACAAGATGCGAACAAAATTGAAGTCCGTGAAATAAATATGAAACAATATGGCGGAATAATATGGTGACTATGATGGACTGTGAATTAGGGACTACAATATGAGAAGTAAATATAATTAAGACCTACTCTCGTATGGTCGTTTGCGAAGAATTGTGAAAGTGGAACTAACTGAGTATGACTTGTTTGGAGGTAAATGATTAATTGTAGAAAGAATAATTGCCGACCTTTATACGAAGAATGGTGAGAGTCGAATGAGAAAGAATATTGTTCCAGAAGGACGAGCTGAAAGCGTGTGTTTGTTTGTTTGTGTGAGAAATTTTAAGATATGTTGTTTGAAACAGTAGTACGTTAAATGAATTGACAAGTAAAATAAATGAATTAATTAATTATTAAGTTGTACATAAAATATGATTTAGTTTACAAAAGTTAAGTAAATTAATTGAACGATTAAATTGACAAAGTTAAGTAAAATAATTGAACGATTAAATTTACAGAGTTAAGTAAAATAATTGCATAATATGAATTTTACATATATATATATATATATATATATATATATATATATATATATATATATATATATATATATATATATTTAAGTTTTCCAAGAGGTTTTTATTATAGGAATGCCTAGAGGCATTGCTATAACACTCCCCCCCCTAAGGTTAACCCCCCTTTTTACTATTTTTAGATTACAAGTCCGAGTACCGACGAGGCCTCCTGACGACGCAACCGGAGCGTGTGACAGTGCCATTGGGTTGGCTGCGGGTACGGGGACACAAATTTGCTGTGGCAGTGGCAGTGCGATTAGGGTTGAACGAGGCATTGGCACGAGAGAAGGTTAATGGAGTGAAGGTAATTCCCTTGTTGGTTCCTTCCGAGATGGCGTCAATCGGTATGTGGGAGTCTTGAGTCCCGTGGTCCGCTGACGGAGTGACCAGTGGGGGAGAGATTTGCTCCTGACTGACCACTTCTGCCGACGAGGGTTCCTGCAACAAAGGAGGAAGAGGCAGCAAAACGGAAGGTGGAGTTGGAGTAGCAGGGGTGGTTAAAAAGGTGGGGTTGAGTTGTTTTGGGGGATTACTATACCATAAAGGGGTATAGTAAGAGAAGAATGAGGGGATAGTGGCTCTAGATGAACATTTTCGGTATAAGCGGGTTTCAGGCGTGTTGCCAGAGCCCTATGTGAGTGCGAGCGAATTAATGGCGTGTTGCCAGAGAACTATGTGAGTGCGAGCGAATTAATAGCGTGTTGCCAGAGCACTATGTGAGTGCAAGAGAATTGATGACGTGTTGTCAGAGCACTATGTGAGTGCGAGAGAATTGATGACGTGTTGTCAGAGCAGTATGTGAGTGCGAGCGGATTGATGGCGTGTTGCAAGAGAAATATGAGTGCGAGATAATTGACAACGTAGCACTCTATGAGTGCTAAATGAAATGATAGCGATATGAAGTGAGGATTGAGTGTGGGGCAAAATACCAAATTGAGTACCTATCTGAATAAGTGAAGTGAGACGAGATGTAGGTGGTAGATGTTGACCCGTTTATCGTTAATCCCTTGAAATGTTAGTTTAAAGGTTGTGAGGTGTTTGTCGTTTGTTAATCCCTTGAAATGTTAGTTTAAAGGATATGAATTGACAAGTAAAATAAATGAATTAATTAATTATTAAGTTGTACATAAAATATGATTTAATTTACAAAAGTTAAATAAATAAATAAATTAATTGAACGATTAAATTGACAAAGTTAAGTAAAATAATTGCATGATATGAATTTTCCATAATAATTGATGTATATATATATATATATATATATATATATAAGCGGGTTTATATATATATATATATATATATATATATATATATATATATATATATATATTTAAGTTTTCCATGAGGTTTTTATTAAAGGAATGCCCAGAGGCATTGCTATAGCTTTTGTCATCCGTGAAATTATGTTATGTTAAGATACCAACCCAAACAGGAATAGCCTCGCCTGAATGCACGGTACGCCCGTTTCGAATTCATCAACACCGAAGAGTCCACAATCCCTATCAATCCTTTTTAACTAGCCTACCTAGCCTCAAGCCGAAGGAGAGTATTATCGTTCCTCAAACCATTGAAATCACCCTCAGGTCAGTGCCAGGTTGCCGTGTAGACCTGTAACGAGAGCGTCACTGTTAAGCAACATCGGGGGGATTAGTACTTGGATGGTTCACAGCCCAAACCATGGAGAACCTCGCAACCGCATTCCCCTTAGAAAGTAACCCCGATAACTGGTGACGTATCCATATCAAGCCATCATGATCTAACGCTACCAAACCTCATCCACTTAATGTACCACCATCTAAGAAACCTATAGACCCCATGGGTGGGTTCAAGCATAGTAAACACAAACAACACTGTGCTAGTGTGCCTATGAACCTATGGGTTCATGCACATTAAATAGAAAAAACAAACAAATAAACCCAGATTGCTCTCGCATGGGACCCAGCAGGCAGTATTGGTAGCTTTAACTATTTTACTGATACCTATTAGCTCTTCATGAAAGGTAGCTTTAAATATTTTAAAAATTGAAAAATAATTGCTAAGGCTCTGCTAATATGGTCGCTAAAACCCAGATAAATTCTATGTTCGCTCAGTTTTCAAATTGCCTTGATTATTAAATATTTCATAGATCAACGTTACATTTCCTTTCACAGGAAATACCCTTTTTATATGATAAAAAAACCGTCTTCCTGCAGGACAATGTAAATTTTTGTATTCAAATAAAAGCATTTATATTTCATACAGTGTCAGTTTACAATATTGAATTATTATATCTCACCTTTCTTTAATTAAAACAAGGGTAAAGAAAAGGCGATTACCCCCAAATAGGTAACAAATGTAATAATTTCTCTAAGATTAAAAATAGATCCGTTACCCCCTATAGTGAAAGTAATTTTCCATTTTCTGTTTAATATAGGTATTTAAAACATAAGTTTCTCATAAATCGCATAATTTTATTTATTATATTTATGAAATATAAAATGTACATAAAAATAGTTACATTTTTAACAGTTTTCCCTTTAAGCTATCTTTGATTGGGTTTCCTGAGATTTATTTTCATATCTTCTATCAACACATTCGCGGCCATGTTTTAATGGTGATCGAAGTGAAATTGTTCATGTAAACAAGTGTTATTACAATGATAGTTACAAAACAAATGTTTACCTAATTTGTTACTTCTAAATCATTTACACCCGTTACTGATTTCTAAAAATCACTTACGGAAAATCTCTTATCAACATGACATCTACAACTAGTCTTCGTATTTTAGGGTCGTTTACATAGGTCCATAAGAAGAATACAACTATTTGAGTTCACTTGGGATAAAACTTATCTATTAAGGTAAGAATGATAATTTACCCGCGTATATGACATAAAATAAAAGGTAATTTTTCTTAGTAGATTACAAAAGAGTATTAATAAAGATTAGGATCCTAATTGTTTCACAGAAAAAAAATTAATAAACTTGAAGATTAGGACCATAATCCCTTTCACAGACAAATATCTGGTAATTGTACACATTATTACATCTGTTTTTTCATAAAATTTTCAATTTATATTCCTATCTAAATTTTCTGTTGCTATGTATTTAGCACAGAAAGCACCAGAGTCTAAGTTATTAACACTTGAAAGTAGTACTTACCAAACCATTGAGGGGTAAACATGTAGACGAGTGGCCCGGCCCCCCAAATTATTTTGGGTAAATATGTAGATTATCGGCCCATCTGATAAACCGTAGTTTTTTCGTCTGTGTTCCAAAATGTTTCAAGTTTTTGGAGTACATTTAAGGGGACGGCTCGTGTGTGGGTAAGCACAAGGGGGGACCACACTACGATGATCCTGAGTTTCATTAAATTGGGGGGTCTGGGGGGCACAGTCCCCCAGTATAGAATCCTAATTGTTATAATGTTCTGCCGTTTACAGAGGTGAATGCTTTAACTACATCATGTCAGCGTCTGTAATCTTTTTGAGAATTATAATAGGGGTGGGGGGGGTATGACATCAGAAATGCTTGATATCAATTTTTCTTTCCTACTAAATAGCTTTTTATTATCCTCATTTGGAGTCATTTTTATTTTTCAATATATTTTTCCCCATTTTACTATTTTTGTTACCTTCTTTTATACATTTAAATGTAATTGGCTAGATCATTTCAAGGAACTACTTGTTTTTTAGCAGTTTGGGTGTCAAATATTCCCCTTTTACGCAGTTTGAAAATAATCATCGAATTGTGAATTTTGTCCGTCGGCTATTGCGGAATTATTAACCCTAGTTTCTGATAAAGATAAATTAAACACCTTTTTGGATGTGTATAATTTAGTGCGAATTAAAAGTGAATGCGACATTTGTGGCCAAGCATTAGATGGGAACCCTAACTTCGAATTTAGATGATCAAAAATAAAATGTGATTCAAGTCAGCTAGATTTCAAATAGGGCGCAGACGCGCAAAATAAATAGGCTTTCCTCTTCGCTATTTTGGAAGTATAACCACTGCATTTAAGTACGGGAAACAAAGTGTTTCGTTTGGTTATTTTCAGGCAAATTGGTAACTAAAATGGCCTACGTTAACAGCATTTTCGGTGGGTTTAATTTTGAGATTTAAAAAAAAAAAAATGGCACCTATCATTCGAACAAAACTCAAACGCGCATGAATATTCAAACACGGGTGAACGATAATATTTACACAAATTTTTTTTCAGGCCGAGCCGATAATCTACATGTTTACCTTATTTTGTGTAAATATTATCATTCCCCTGTGTCATTTCTGAAGTCATACCCCACCATGAACCCCTATTATAATTCGCAAAATGATTAAAGGCGCTGACATGATGTAGTTAAAGCATTCACCTCTGTAAACGTCAGAACATTATAAAAATTAAGATTATATACTGGGGAGCTGTTCCCCCCAGACCCGCCCAATTTAATGAAACTCAAGTTTATCGTAGTGCGGTCCACGCATCGTGTTTATTCCCCCACGAGCTGTCCCCTATAAATGTACTCCAAAAATGTGAAACATTTTGGAACACAGACGAAATAGTACATCTTATTGGCCGGGCCGCTCGTCTACATATTTACCCATTGAGGTATTATTGGTAAACCTGAAGATCGGCGGTGTGCCCTCAAAAGTGTATTTTTCTCAGCTGAAATAACACTTAAGTTGCATTTGTTTTGTTCACCCGTGCATGAATATTCATTGGAGTTTGGTTAAATAAAAACATTAAAAATTATGATTATATACTGGGGGAGGGGGGGGGGCTGTGCCCTCCAGACCCCCCCAATTGATTGAGGCAAACATGGAGATTGGCGGCGCGAATGATGGGATACAAAATATTTCGGGGTAAATATGTAGATTATTGGCGCAAACGATGGGACGTACTATTTCGTCCGTGTTTCAAAATGTTTCACCTTTTTGGAGTACATTTAAGTTGACGGCTCGTGTGGGGGTAAACACAATGGGGAGACTACACTACGATGATCCTGAGTTTCATTAAATTGGGGGGGTCTGGGGGGGCACAGCCCCCCAGTATATAATCCTAATTGTTTATAGAATAATAATTCGAAAAGGACTCAAACGCGCATGAATATTCCGACACGAGTGAACGATAATATTTACACACAAATTATTTTTTGGGCCGGGCCGCTAATCTACATATTTAGTTTTTTTTTTTGCTATTTTATTTTTCATATTTTTTGTTTCGCTGCGAATGACAACAGCTTTTTACTGGCAGAAAAAACCTGGTAACTTAATGACAATCAATACTTACTTACTTATGTAAAATGATTAATTATGAAAAAATATGAAATTTGAACAATGTCTTTTAAACTTAAATGGGAACCCGCGAAAAATGTACCCCTACGCACTAATTGTTTGAAACAGCACTGCTGTTGCTTACTGTTTTCATTTACATATAGTTTATCGTAACAAAACATTATATTTTCTGAAAAATTTAAATTCGCACTGCTATTTGGGCATTTTATAGTTTTCTCAATTAGTTCATGCACCTCTAAAAAATCTAAAAGTTTTTTGCAGTCCTGCAAAATAAACCCAAATTTGAATAATGAAGAAGCACAACTAGAGCATGATGAAACCAAAATATTTGTGCAGCAGGTCCTATTTATAGCTATGACATTGCCAGTAAAAAGCTGTTATTGTTCGCAGCGAAACAAAAAATAGGAAAAAACAAAAGACAAAGAAACCTTACCTAACTTAGATAAAACTATAAACGAGCACAGGCACAGATAAAAACCCTTCTACCTTTTTCGGGCACGCTGCCAATCTTCATGTTTAACTTGATTGAAACTCAAAATCATCATAGGGGGTCCCCCGTGCAGTGATATCTCCCCCACGAGCAGTCCCCTTGAATTTACTAAAAAAAAAGAGAAACATAT
This sequence comes from Ceratothoa steindachneri, assembly GCA_963969495.1. NCBI lineage: Eukaryota > Metazoa > Arthropoda > Malacostraca > Isopoda > Cymothoidae > Ceratothoa > Ceratothoa steindachneri. The sequence goes on from OZ018334.1 coordinate 52,322,318, forward strand.
TAGAACAGCCGAAATATTTTTGTCCTATCAGTAGCCCTGCCGATCTTCAGGGTTACCCTATTATTTGCTGCTGCTTTCCCTTTTGATATGCCATAAGCAGTGGGCAGTGTGCATAGTGATTCAATAAATAACTATTCCCCACAGTAATTGGTAATATTTCAGTTTATGAAGTAATGTATTGATTTTTTTATTTTACTAATTTACTAAATTTTTTTGTTTTGTTTACCTTCTTTTGTGAAACTAAACCATTATTTTCACACATTGTCAACCCTTAATTCAACCTTATTTCAAATATTGGCAACATAACCCTGGAGGTAAGCAGTTAAAAGAGTGTGATTCTCGTAATTCTGAAGATCCAAATCCAGTGAGTTTCCACGCTCACATTCCCATAATATTTCATCCATTTCCCAATATGTTTCACCTAACTGTCTCATTAACTCATTTTGGTAATTATTTGTTCCTGAGGGCGAGCAGAGGGTATGCTGGGGTTTAGCCCCCCTATATAGCAACCCATAATAGTTATGCTAGGTTCAGATTGTGTTAGGTTGTGTTGCTCTGTGCTCTCCAGTCTCCCTTTGCTTTGATTTTGTCTATTGGTGCTATATAGTCCTTTTACTGCTCTAGTTCAAGATCAATTGGTATTTTTTGTAATACATTTTGTTTTTGAGTGTGCTTTTTTGTAGTTTTCTTTTTTATAGCTTTTTGGTTTTTGTTTTCATTTTCTAATTCTGTATTTATTTATATATTTGTATTTATTTGGTTTTGTGTTTTTTTTTGTGATACCAAGTAACAGGCGGTATATCCTGTTCTAGGGTTTGTTTACATTTATATATATTTTTAGCTATTTCATCCTGTTTTTGTTTCTCCTGCCTTGTCCTCATTGCAATGGTGGGTCATGGTACCAAGAGTAAGCAGGCTGCTTTACACTCGATCGAGGGCTGAATCTTCCTTCCTGTGTATCACTTGCTGTAAGTTTGTCCTTGATGAAGATGCTATAGCTTGTGGTACTTGTAACAATTGGTGCCATGGTACAAGTGCCTGTGCTGTTAGAGAAATAATTCCACATGGTGGTAAGAATGTTTATTTTATTTACCCCCCAGTGTGAGCCTGCTGCCCCACTTTCTTCACAGGGTTGTTGTGGGGACTTAGTAAAGTCACTTACTGACTCTATGGCTGAGCTTAGTACTAAGGTTGCCACCTTGTCTGCTCGGGGTAGCCTGGATGACCTCAGAGCACAGCTTGTAAGTCTGGCTGCTGAGGTGCGAGATCTGTGTGCTGGTGTGGCTTCAGGCACTGGATCCTCTATTTCCAGGGAGGAAGTGTTACAGGCCATTAAGGAGGAAACAAGAGAGCTTCATGAGAGGGACAAGAGAAGGCAGTGTATTATTGTTAGGGGGTTGTCTTCTTCAAACTTTGCCAGTGACTTCAGAGAAGTAACTTCTTTCTTGTGCCCTGACATCCCAAATATATTGGTCACTGATACCATCCACATTAGAGGAAATCTAGTTTGTTCTAAAATTTCCAATGATAACTATCGCATGCAACTTTTATTTAACTCTTAAGAGGCTGGCTGGTTCTGGATTCTCCTCGGTATACGTAAATAAGGACCTTACTTACAAATAGAGACAGGATATGAAGGAGAAAAGATCTTGCAGGAGTGGTATTAGTGCTACTGTTAGTTCGGGTTTGAGTACTCCTCCCGCTTCTGTGCTTTCGGTATCTTCTGTTTTATCTTCTCCGGCTATTGTGACACCTCGCCCAATTCTCTCCCCGAGTTGTCTCACTCCTGGTGGATCTGTTTGTGCACAAGTGGCAAATTTTCAAGCAAGAATATAGTTTTGCCAAATTTCATTTCTGTTTTGTTTTGGTTATGTAATTTAAATTGTTTGGTTAATAAAGTTAATTTTGTTTCTAATATTTGTTTTAATTTTGGTTTTGGGATTGTTGGGGTAACTGAGACATGGCTTACTTCTTCTGTGGTCACTGTTCCCGTATATACTTGTTACAGAAATGATTCACCCTCCAATCTGCCTAAGCATGGAGTTGGGTTGTATGTAGATAATTCGTATAAAGTTGGCCAGTTAATACCTGTTGTCTTTTTACTAAGCTTTAAAGTTTATGTCATGGTGGTGTATAGACCTCCTAGCTATTAATTGCTTGATAATGCTATGTTGCTTTCATTTTTGGAATCTTTCTGTTCTGGTAAAGATTTAATCCTAATGGGTGACTTCAACCTGCTTGAAATTGACTGGTCTGGCTTAGTCCCTGTTGCACACTCACTCCTCTCCCGCTCTTTTCTCGATCTTTTTAACTCTGTCTTACTCAATAGGTCAATTTTCCCCACTTTCATTCGTTCTAATAACATTCTTGACCTGGTATTCACTTCTTGGAATGACAAAATCTCTGAGTTGTCATGCTCTTCCTGGTTGCGATCATGTAGGTATTAGGTTTAGGTGTTCTGTGGTTCCCCTGGTTAATTTTTTGACTTTGGACTAAGTTTTCTTTAATGAAAGGCTATTTATTTTCAACTGGGAGGAGGTATTTCATGGTTGTAATATCGAGCAGTTATATTCATTTTTTGTCCATTTTGTCCTCCGCTATTTCTTATTTTGTACCCCGTAAACAGGTGAAGGGATTCAAGTCTCTTTGACTAGGAATTTGTCATTGGCCATTTCTAAACAAAAGTAATGCCTGACATAGGTATAAGATCCTATGGATGCGTTTCAGTCAAAATTCTCCTTTAACTGTCCAAGCCTTGCTGAACTTCCGTGAAATTAACATTCGCTTTAAACATGATGTTATCATCACAATTTCTAATTACAAAAAATCTCTAGCCCAGCATAATGATACTAAGAGACTTCATTACTATTTGAGGAATAGAAAGACTGACAAACCTGCTGTGGGACCTTTGATCACTAATGGTTCCTGGGTATATGAACCGTTCAGTGGCCAACCATTTGGCTGACTATTTTTCATCAGTTTTTGTGAGGAAAGTGCCCTTAGATCTTTCCTCACCAGTTTTCTATTTCAAAGTTGATGTTTGAAGATCTTACAATCATTGATGTGCTAAATGCATTAAAAATATTAAATAATTCTCTTAAGCTGTGGCTCTGACAATATTCCTCCCATTGTTCTGAAAAACTGTGCTACTGTTTTATGCTATCCCTTATTTCTTCTCTTTAGTAAAAGCGTCTCTTCAATGACTGTTCCTTCACTGTGGAAGGTTGCTCATGTGCTTCCTTTATTCAAGAGTGGCATTCACTCCAATCCATCCAATTATAGGCCTATTAGTATGACGTCTGATTGTTGTAAAACACAGGAAAGAGTCATCATTTCAAAAATGTTTAATTATCTAGAATCAAACTCTTTACTTTCGCGCTCTCAATTTGGCTTCCGTGATAACCTATGTTCCTGATCAATTACTACTGAATTATGACTATATTAGCAAAAATGTGGATCTTGGAGCATTAGTTGATGTACTTTATTTTGATTATAGTAAACCTTTGATGTTGTTAATCATAGATTGCTTATCATCAAACTTTCTCAACTTGATATTTGTAACCCATTGCTTGAATGGTTCAGCGATTTCTTAACAGACAGAAGTTTGAAGGTTGTAGTGCAGGGTTCTTCTAGCTACTCAATTGATGTTACTAGTGGGGTTCCACAGGGTTCTGTAGTGGGACCTATTATTTTTTTCTAATTTATATAAATCACATTTGTGCTGGTCTCAGCAGTTAAATTGTCTTGTTTGCAGATGATTTGAAATTGTATTAGGCTCTCCCACATGTTGATCTGAGCAAGTTTAATAATAATGGTGCTTGTGTTTCTCTAATTTACAATAAAAGTAAATCCTGGGGCCTTTCCGTTTCTGTAAATAAATGTGCCCACATCTGCTTTTGTCGTTCACCTGCTGTCCCTATGGGTGTGTATTACTTGGGTAATGGTCCTATTCCATCTAAATCTTCCTTTAAGGACCTTGGCATTTTGGTAGATGCAACTCTAAAATTCCATCTTCATGTTAGAGAGGTTTTTGTTAAAGCTAATGGTGTTGCTAATAATATTCTCCAAGGTACCGTTTGTAGATCAATTCAGTTTATGTATCAGGTGTTCGTTATGCATATTCGTCCAATTATTGACTCTGGCTGTGTTGTATGGAATACTGGTTATATTGGTGATCTGCACCTTCTTGAATCAGTTCAAAGAAAGTGGACTAAAAAAGTTAGTGGCCTGGAGGATCTCCCATATGCTGAAAGATTATCAGGATTAGGTTTATTCTCAATCAAAGGCCGTCTTATTCGTGCTGACTTAATAATGGTTTGGAAGATTCTAAATGGTTATTGTTCCAATTGTCTGACCTATTCAACTGCAGAGATCTTGATTGAACTAGAGGTCACAGTAAAAAAAATCTTTGTCCCTCCTCACAATACTGATGTCAGAGCTCGCTTCTTCTTACTTAGAACTATCAATTTATGGAACTCTTTGCCTGAAGAGGTTGTTTCTGTGAGTTCTGTGCATATTTTTAAGCGCAAACTTGAAACTTTTCTGGATTGATTACTTTTTGAATTTTGTTAGTTCCATCTTGTTATTGGTGGTCTATCTGCATCTGAAATTAGCCAACCTATGGTTAAATTACTTGTAATCCATTCTGTTACCCTGGTTGGAAGTAATCCATTCTGTTACCCTGGTTGGAAGATGCAACAGAGACTGATGAGGAAGAAGACCCTCATCAAGGTAAAGAACCCATAGTACAGCTCAAAATCGGCTTCCAGTAACCAAATACAATAAAACATTAGGTAAAACTGAAGTAGTAAAACGACAGTATGGATCTTCAGGTTTACTGCAATTCTTGTGATCTTGGTTTGTTCGGCTTTAATATGCCTTTTGTGATGAGTGGAAGAGAAGCGTTGCTCAATTATGATAGTAAAAGGTGGAGATGGTTTAACATTTGTTATGAATTGATTATTTAGGTAAAGTTAAAGATAAGCTGCTCAGCTGCTAATTTATATTTTATAGATTATTTTTATGTGTTTGGATATTTGTATATATGTGTGGTTAGTGGAAGCCTGGTTATGAGTTATTATATGCCCCCCCATACCCCTCAGCTCACACTCAGGAACAAGTAGCTGAGCAGCTTATCTTCAACTTTACCATTATTTATTAGGTAATTTAAGATGATGATAGTGTCGTTGACATTTAGCAATCGCCTTTTGCATTCAAATCTGGTGTTAACCTTTTGAATTAGGAATATTATTTTTTTTTTAAAGTTGCGGGGGTGTGCAACTCAATTAAGTTGGGGGTATGGCCCCCTTATTTCAAAAGTAAATAAAAAAATGTTAATTTTTGGCAGCAATAGCCTAAATTAGACGGCGCTATTGTCTTGGTTATTTTGATTGGCTCTGCATCTTTATCAAAATAATAAAGACGATAGGGCCGCCTACTCTAGGCTATTTACACCAAAAATTAACATTTTTAGTTACTTTAGAAATGATTTCAACCAATAAAAACAACTTATTTTAAAATTTAGCAGCCACCAGATAAGTTTTTTTTTTTCCTTGTAATGGGCCCTTAACTGATTTGAGGTATGCCACTGATAATGTCCCTTTACTGTGACCTCACCCTATTCAATACCACTCTCGGTTTCCTGTCTTTCAGCCATTCAGCTCTCCAATTCAAAACTATTCAACATACATATCCCATGCATTTTTAACCCTTTCTCTGATAGGTGTAATAATTTTATTTTTATGAAATTCCCTTTCAACTATTGTATTTTATGTTCATTAAATTCAATAAATTCCATGTTTTTTTCTTTGTACCCTAAATTTATGAAAAAAAAAAATTAGGCACTTTTCAACTCAATAAGCAGTGTGGTTAAAATTACCTTAAAACTAAATAAATTACCACAACAAGCAATATATATATATATATATATATATATATATATTAACTTTCATAAAATCAACTGAAAATGATTTTATAATAGTTAGACTTGCAAGTGCTGTTGTTTATAGCTTCCTTAGCATTACTGGCATGTGATATGACCAATAGAAATCATCTCTTGAACAGTGGCTCAAAATTATTTAAAGTTGAAAAAAGATTGGCAGTGAGTTGCATCTCCCTCACACATATCAGTTATAATGGGTGAGATGCAGATATGTGCCTTAACACGGGGAAAGAGTTAATTTGCAAACTAGTCTCTTATATGGAACCTTATCAGAGGCTTTGCTAAAATCTAGCTAAATTACATCAACATTATCTCCTTTATCTAAGTGTTTAATTCAACATTATCTAACACTTCTAAACACATGTTTTTTTGCCTCAACAAGGCATTCCTCAGGGCAGCACACTCAGCGTACCATTGTTCTCTATAGGAATAAATGACATAACAAAATGCCTTCCCCAGGGAATAGCACCTGCACTATAGTGGATGACTTCTCCATCTCATTGGAGGGATCGGAGATAGCAACGATGGAACGCTGTCTCCAGCTTTTCAACCAAAAAGATGAAGGCTGTCCACTTTTGCTGTCATTGCAGCGTGTCAGAGATCCCAAAGTATATTTATATCAATGAAGTCCCCAAGTCAGAGTCATCCGCTACATAGAAAAAAAAACAGACTCACAGATAAATTATGAATCTTTGGCTCTTACAATTAAAAAAAACAAACTTTTACTAACCCCAGGCCCAATTCCATTACTACCATTCATGCCATTTCCATTTACTTCACCTCTACACTGTCACACAAACCACATCACTCACAGCTTTAACTTTTTAAATCTTTCTTATTGATTGCGTGATCACCATGCATTGTATGGCAATGCAATTTTGATCAATCAATCACATGAAGATCAACCTTCTTCCTTTGGGCAAATACATTGATTATGCTGTCTATTCTAACACCAATTATTGATGAAAACTAGTACTCTGCTTCCGACTTGAAGCTCAAGGCCATAGACTTTTGCCACCAATATTAAAGTAGCTACATCTCTGTGGTCATCACTGAGCAAGTTTGTTGATGTTGAAGCTGACCGGAATAGTGTCATAACAGAACCTGCTCTGCAGCTCAGTCAACAACTGGTCATCGAATGGGGTATAGAAGAGATTGGCGGTTATATTCTTCAAATACCTGGAAAGGTACATTTGCTTGCTGCGTTTGCTGGCTACAAACTCACAATGCAGGAATGGTATGTGATGAGCTGATCTGGAGGAGCTCCTATGCCTTTTTGAAGACATCATGGAAGCTGGTCAGTGTACCTTCCCGGGTCTTGTTGAAATATGTCCACTGGTTGTAGTGTATGTTGAGACATGATTGAATATAGGAGACTGCAGGGCTTGGCTTCATGGTGTGAGCTAGAACCGACTCAGAGACAATGAGTTCAATCAGAAAGCATGGCTCTCATTCTTGAGGAAAAAGCAATAATGAGCAGGAATTTGATGAAGACAATGAGTGAATCGTCTTTCTCAACCCATCTAGTAGCACAGAGGCTGACCAGCTTCTGTTTCATGGATGCATGGCCTTTCACAAGCTCAGCAACATCATCAAGCGCACGTTTGAGGAATAAATAAAGTTGCACACTTCATTGATGTTCTTGAGAGTGAGATTTATCTCTTTTGTGTTGCAGGTCTTGGTCAGGACGAGTTTCAGCTGATGATTGAAGCAATGAATCCACCCTGCCTTCTGGCAAATGTGGTGAACCCTTTAGAGCTGGCCATTATTAGTGTTCTTTGGACACTGTTGTGACCTTTTGGAGGTTAAGGAAACTCCATGCAACATTGTTTTAATTGACTGGGAAAAGAAAAGAACAAAATATAAATTACAATAAGGTAAGATGCTGAATGCATACTACAAAGAAAAGGTTAGATATGACAATAATCAATGGTATTAAAAATAGGCATTTTAACTTCAAGGAAAGCTGGTGGTGTATTTTACACATCAAAATTATACAATTGACTTAAGGCATATGTGTATTTAATTTATAAAATAATGGTGTTAGTATCAAATCACAATGGACACTCAATGGCTCTGACAAAAGTGATACCGCACTCTACCATCAACTTGTAAAATATACAAAGACTATTTTATGCCAGAGAACTCATAGACTACTCCTTAGAAGACATCAAGGTCGAATGTGAGATGAGAAAACAGGTAAGGAGCCTTGAGACCTCCATGCTTTTCCTGACATTTGAGTGTGGCAGGCTTCCTGAGTTGGTGTTGCTGGTTGGTACTGCTACTGCTGTAGCCCATGTCACTGCTTCCGCCATACAAATTGCTTGTGTAGACACACAAAGTTGGGCTTACCCGAAGTCTTTGTAAGTTGCTCCAAGGCCATACGTGATGTCCCTATTGTGTATAACCAAGTGTGTCAATTACGAGCTGTATGTTGCTTCTTCAAATCAATATGGTGCATATCTCCCTAAGAAGGAAGTCCTGGCCGTTCAGGCTGCGCATCATCTCTCAATTAGGGAGGCTAAGGACTTGGTCCTGGTGTGCTTCCTGAAATGTCATGCATCAATATTAAAATAGGCACTCTCCAGGTCTATGAGCATGGTTGCTTCCATAGACCTTCAAACCCTTTCATTCTGTGTCTCCCCCCTTGTCCCCATGATCCTCTAATATAGAGGCTGGCACAAAAGATTCACACCCAGCCTTGGCTGAAACAAGGGCTTTCTTCCCTCATCCATTCTGGACTTTTTTCCTGTTAAGTGGCCATGTGCCTCATTAGACTCATGGGTGATTGTCAGGCTGTCTTCAGGGTTTCCTAAAGCTTAGCACCATACCAAAGGTTTCAAGGCTAAGGGAGGAAAAGACTCATCTAGCAAGCCCAACCTTCTCTCATAAGCCATTGAAGGTAACATTGCCTTGTTTGGACAACAGCCCTGGAAGGGTCATCTCATTGAAGAGGGCCCCCTTATCTCGGAGCTAGCCCTGCATGGCATATTCCTTCAATGGAATTGCTGTGCACTCTGGGCCAACTAGGAGGAGCTGCCCAGGCTCATCTCCTCCCATTACCTGTTAGCTATCTACAGGAGATGATGCTAGGCGCATGCCCCCCAGCCCATCTCCCAGGATATGGGTTGAGTAGGAGGATGTGCGATTTACAATCAGTGTCATGTCTCCATTCTTCTTTTTGCTACAAATGACTCCTCTCAGGCAGTGGCAGTGCAGCTACTGTTATTTCTATTTTTGATGCAGAGAACTTTCGCTGCATCGTGAAGCCGTTGCCAAGACCCTTATCCAGTTTGGGGATTTGAATGGTACTCCTTCTGAGGCAACTACATGATCAATTCCAGGGGTCAGGTTCTTGCTGACCCAATTGAGGAGCTGTAGATAGTTGTCCTAAATGTGGATGATTTTACTCATCATTTGTTTTGATCTATTCAAGTGCTCTTTGGATGCACAACCTTATTTTGGGTGGGAGATGGTTTCTGATCGTGACCACTTTTCCATTCAATTATCATTTTCTGGGTGGCTGCTGCCTATAAGAACACCCTGGTTGGTGCTTGGAGTAGGTGCTGTTGTCCACATTTCAAGTAAGGAGTTCAGGTTGTGGATGAGGCCATTGAGTTCTCTGGCAATCTCCTTGCCATGGGCCTATCTACTATTCTTAGAACACCTGGTTGTCTTACATGCCATCCTCTTTCTTGGGGGTCAGCTGAGTGTAAAACTGCCCTTGCATAGAAACTATATGAATTCATGTGCTAAAAGTGTTGCCTAAACAATTTCACCATCAGTGAATTTCATTGAGCTAGGGCTAGGTTCCTGTATGTTCCGAAGCACGCACACAGCTCTTCCTGGGTGGCGTACGTGTCCACTTAATGGGAAGAGTCCTCTTGCAGAGGTGTGGAAGGGAAATGGGACTGCAATCTCTGACACTGCAATCTCTGACACTGCAGTCCTCCATGGTCACTTTCTCCACATTCTTTAGCAGACATGCTGCTCTGCCAGTAATCAATGCATATTGTGATGTTGCTGACTGGACTTTAACATCTGGAGGTGGAGAATCCTTCAACAGCAGGTTTAGGTTGATAATAGTTGCCTTCTGCTCTTTCTTCATGCACAGGCATCTGGTCTGGATGATTTTCCTGTATGCTATGCTTCGACACTTAGTGAGTGAGGCATGGCATTTCTGCTAGATATATTCAACATGATCTGGACTAAGGGTATCCTCTCAGACTCCTGGTGAATGGCTACTGTGATAGCTTTTTGCGTTTTAGGGATAGATCACACTATCCTGGCCAGTTATCACAAATTTGTACAATATTTCCTTCCAGCTTCTCAAAGATTTCTTTACAAAGAGGGTCATTGCTAAATCACCCTCAAAGTGCTCTTTCGAATATTGCTTCTGGCATCTGTCCTCACTTTTTTGAAACCTGTATATAGTTTTTATATTCTTTTTATTTCCACATTTAACTAAATAACAACCTTCTCATATGCATTCTATAGACTGCCTGGGCCCCTGGCTATCTTTTTCTCACCCCCAGCAAAATTTTGACCCTGGTCGGTCTATAATGCATTCTATGTTAACTATGATAGTGAGAAAAAGGCAGGTCCCGAACTCATTCACATGTATGGAATGAATAATAGTGTTTTCTCTATCATCAATTTGCATTAGAGATGGGACGATTAACCGGAATCGTTCATTATGTGGGCATCGGCATCTTTTAAAAATAATCACAGTTTTCTGATTCCAAAAATGATTCCTTCAAAATTTCAGTACAAACTCTTTCACCAATTGGTTTTTAAGTTTTTAATTTTCTTTCCTACTTGCCAAGTAGCTGAATCAAAGTTTTAAACATTGTTTATTTCCCATTGGTGTCAATCAAGTTATGTATCTACTCATATGTCATATTGTTCAGTGAAATTATAATGTCAATAAGTTATTTACTAATAGATTTAGATTAATCAACAAGAAAATCATCACTATTTAATATCAATTAATATTGAAGGTCTGACTGTATAAAAAAGGTATTTATGTTTAATTGTTTATATGCATGAAATGAAGGCCTGCTCAGGGCTCAGGCATCATTTAGAAGAGCTGATGCAATTCTAAGATTTTAGAGCTTTGTTCAGCAGCGTTGCCCAAGTTGGCACATTTGTACAAATTTGGTTCCTTTTTCCGTAAAGAAACACCTTTTGATACCATTTTACTTTTGGTTTATGTTTTAATTAGATTTGGTATGATTTTACCAATTTTCTTACTTTTCAGAGTAAGTTTTGGTACTATTGCTAAAATTCTTTCAGCAGCGCGCAGCCCTGTTGTTCAGTTGACTAACAGCCACCGTAAATGTATACTCCCAGCCTATGTTAAATGTTGAGTAACAATATCATAATAGCTGAATATTAATAGTATTTAATACATTAGTCATTATTAGTTGACATTATCAAATTAGTCTGATTTGAATTACAATTTTTGCATAGACTGTGCATTATTCACTATCAAAGATCTAATTTCACTTGGTTGTCATGACTGATGATACCAAACTTCCAGCATAAGGCTCTATATCAGAAGATTAGTTATTAGCAGATACTATGTAAACTTAGGCACAATATTCATCTTACATTTATTTGTTTACTATATTCTATTTAGTTTATGTAACAACTAACTTTAATAATTATTATTGAAGTATTGTGTATTATTATTATACGGAAGGAATTATGAATCAATATTATGTTTTGTGAAGGAATCTGCATCAGAATCTGAATCGTAACATATAACTGGAATTGCAAAATCTTTTGGAATCATCCCATCTCTAATTTGCATTACAGGTTGTTTTCTTTCAGTATATTTTAATGAATTTCACTAAGTTGGGCATGTATGTGCCCAGTATAACTTGAACAAATCCATTAGTTGCTAATGTAACTGTTCTAAAATTTGAAACCAAAGATTATTAAGAATTTTGAAATATTGATTTTTTTTGTATCATAGAAAGTAAAGATTAAAGGCTAATTAAATTAAATGGTTCAAATTTTAATTATTTTTTATTAAATATAGAGTATTTTACAAATGCAATAAGGAAATAGTTTAAAATAAAGTAAAAATTCTAAAAAAAAGAAGAGAAAAAATATATATATATATATATATATATAACCAGCAAAAAAACATCACAGAGAGGTATGATATGTTTAATCAGTCTCTGAGGCATGAATATTGTATCATGTTAACTTATATTGTTAATATATACCCCCGCCCCCCCCATATTTTTGTTTCATTTCACTTTGCCGTATAATTACTGAAATTCATTCATATTTGTTGCCTCCAATTTCATTGATTCAAGATGAGAATGGTTTATAACTTGTATTGACTTTGTTCTTTTAACATACAAATAAAGGATGAAAAATGCAACAGGCCTGCAAAGTCATCCCAGTCAACCCGCGAAACCACCACCATGCTATATTCTGCATCCATTTGATTTAGGGTGCCTACTAGGTCCTCTAAGTTCTCTAAAAGGCCTCTTAAGTACCCCAGATCCTATAAAAGTTCTTTAAAAGTCCTCTTATTTAAGATAAGGTCCTCTTTACTCATTTTTATTCTAGTTTGTCTGCCCCGTAAGGGGCACGGCGATTTGCCATCCTGGCCGCCGTGCTGACGGGATCCAGCACTCCGTCCGGCCCCAGCTTAGCCTCTCTTCCTTCCTTCAGATAGCCCGATTTCTCCCCTACCTCGTCGCTTTTCATACAACCTCTCCCACAACTTTCTCTGGTCAGCCTCTAATTTCACAGGGTAGAATGCTGACCTTCTTCTCAAGCCAACCACCCTGGATCGGGGCTGAGGGGGGAGGGGACATTGTTCCCTAACCCCTGAGCTCCGGTTCGGGATGGGGTTTTTTTAACAACCTGCTTCATCCCCACCCACATCTTCCTCACATCCCTTTTCCTCTCCTCTTCACAACCTATATTTTTTACGCCGTGTCCAAGGTGGAGCCGCCATGCCGAAGGACTGCCAGGCCACCAGGCGGGAGGGGTGGTCCCGAATGGCGGCACCTGGCTCTGCCGGGCTTGTAAGCACCTCTCGCAGTGCGGGCAACTGCGAGAGGTGATGAGCTATTGCGTCCCGTAATCAAAAAAGGGTCACCATGCCCATGAATGAAAAAAAAACAACAAAAAACCCAACCCCCAACTTCCCCAAGAAAATCGACGGAGCCGCCCTCGGGCAGCTCCACCGAGAAAATGGAGGTCCCCCCCCTTGTGCTTGCGCAAGGGACCCTCCATAATTCTTTAACCGGAGAGGAGGCTTACTCCTCTCCTACGCCTACGGGTGTAGGGGACTCCCCCTCACCCCCTTCTCTGGAGGTGCTTTCGGGCACCTCCCTATCTCCAGCGGCAGTCCCTCCTTTGCTTTCTAAGGGGACTGCCAAGAAAGCCAGCAGGCAGCCCATTGCCGACCGCCCCTCGTGCAAGCGGCTCGGTAGGGCAAACCCCCTTAGGGGGGAGAGGGAAGCCAGGCCCCTTCGGTCGCTTCCCTCAAAAGACCTGCTGGCAAGAATTTTAAACCTTGCTGGGGTCAAGGCCTGTGCCTCCCCACACCACCTGATTAGTGACAATACTGCCAAGGGGACCTGCGATGTCCTGGGAGGGGATGGCCAACTGGAGGCCCCTCCTGTGATAGACATGGTCCTTGAGGAGACCCAGCCTCAGACGGTAGGGCCTTCCATGGGGGGGAGTTCGGGCTCGGCGCCAAGCACCGAACCCGAATCCGCCCCTATGCAAGGTCCTCCTCAAATGGCTGAGGGCTCTGCTGCCACTCTGGCAAGCGACCAAGCCAAGATCGGCACATCCGCCCCCTCTGCCCCCCCGGTTGCGGAGCCCCTGACAAAGAAGACTAATACCAAGAGTGCACAGGGCGGAGCCTCGATGACATCGGGGCCCCTCATTCAGAGGTTACCTGGCATTTTCGAGCCCGCTGGCTTCAAACGCTTCCTCGTTATTCGCTCCACTGATGGCACCATGTTGTCCAAGGGCAACATGATCCATCAGAGGAGAGGATTAGCTAGTGCAATTGGTAGAGAGCCGAAGGTAACCCGTTTCTCGGACGGGAGCCTTCTGGCGAATGCGGCGAATCCCGCCGAGGCGGCCAAGATTAGTGCTCTTCGGACACTTCATGGCACCCCGGTGAGTGTGACGCCGCACTCTACCATGAACTTTGTGAAAGGAGTAGTTTATGCGAGGGAACTCGTTGACTACTCCATTGAGGACATCACCTTAGAGCTGGCCGACCATGGGGCGGTCAAGGTCGAACGTGTGATGAGAAAACAGGGAGGGGCTTCGAGACCCACCCCTACACTCTTCGTCACGTTCGACTGTGACAAGCTTCCTGAGTCGGTGCGTGCCGGTTGGTACCGCTACCGCGTGAAGGCATTCGTGCCACTGCCGCGGCGGTGCTATTACTGTCACCGCTTCGGCCATACGAATCGCTCATGTAGACGTGCAAAGTCGGGGTCACCCGAAGTCTGTGTAAATTGCTCCAAGGTCGCACACGATAAGTCCAAATCGTGTGTGGCCAAGTGTGTCAATTGCGGAGAGCCGCACCCTGCTTCTTCGAAGCAATGTGGTGCATATCTCCTTGAGAAAGAAATCCTGGCCGTTCAGGCCCAGGATCGCCTCTCATTCCGCGAGGCAAAGGACTTGGTCCTGGCGCGCCCGGCTCTGCCTGGGACGTCATATGCCTCAATAGTTAGGAAGGCACCCTCTGCTCCTGGCCCATCCAGGCCAACGAGCACGGTTGTTTCCGCGCCCATTCGGAGCCCTTCTGCGGGCTCTACCCAACCCGGGCGCTCCCCTGGTAAAGCTGGCGGCAAAAAGGGTTCATACCCTGCCCCGGCTAAAACCAGGGCTCCCCCCTCCTCCCCCAGCGTGACCGTTTCCCGTAAGGCGAAACGGCCACGCGCCTCCACCGAGTCGTTAGACTCACAGGAGGCAACACCCCTGAAGATGGTCGCTAGGCTATCTTCCGGGGTTCCTAAAGCTGTCCCCCGAGGCGGAGGGAGGAAAAGACTCGCATGGCGAGCCCAACCTCCCCCAATAAGTCCTCGAAGGCGACAGCGCCTTCAGCGCTTTGTCCGGCCAACAGCGCCCGGGGTTCTGCCCCCGGGAAGCGTACGGCCATTCCCGTGAGGGTCTTCTGTTCGAGGAGGGCCCCCGCGTCTCCTCCGAGCTAGGCCTGAAGGGCATATTCCTTCAATGGAATTGCCGTGCACTCCGGGCCAACTGGGAGGAGCTGCGGAGGCTCGCCTCGTCCCGTTCCCCGTTAGCTATCTTTTTGCAGGAGACCATGCTAGGCGCGTGCCCCCTGCCCGCCCTCCCGTGGTATAAGTGTCTTGCGACCCCACCACCGCGGGATGGCCGGGCTGGGGGATGCGCGGTTTACACCCGGCATGATGTCTCCGTTCTTCCTTTCTCTTTAGATACCTCCTTTCAGGCAGTGGCTGTGCAGCTGCACCTGGATAGGAGGTATACTATCATTTCTGCGTACATTCCACCGTCAGCTGACATCGACGCGGGGGACTTTCGCCGCGTCGTGGCACGGTTGCCGAGGCCCTATCTCTTGCCCGGAGATCTGAACAGCAGGCATCCTCTCTGGGGAGATTATTCAATAAATCCCTGCGGACAAGTCCTTCCCGATCTGATCTTAGAGCTTGAGAGGGGTGTCCTAAACGTGGATGAGTTTACGCATCACTGTCCGAGAACCGCTTCATTTTCTTGCCTTGATCTATCTTTATGCTCTTCGGATGCACAGCCTGATTTTGATTGGGGGGTGGTCGATGACCTCCATGGTAGTGATCACTTTCCCATTCAAATATCATTTTCAGGGCAACTGCCGCCTGAGAGACCACCTCGGTGGTGCTTGGCGCGGGCGCGGTGGCCTGCATTTCAGGAAATGACTGAATTCTCTATCTCAGTCGAGGAGTTTAGGTCGGTAGATGAGGCCGTTGAGTTCTTCTCCGGCAACCTCATCGCCGTGGGCCTGACTACTATTCCTAGGACGTCTGGCCGTTTTGCACGCCGACCACTCCGAAGGTGGTCGGCCGAGTGTGAGACGGCCCTCAAACAGAAGCGTTATGCCTACATGCGCTATAAGCGCCGCCCGAACGATTTCACTGTCGCTGAATTTCGTCGGGCTAGGGCTAGGTTCCGGTATATTTCGAAGCACGCCCGCCGCTCTTCTTGGCGGGCATACGTGTCTTCACTTAACGGGAAGACCCCTTTAGCTGAGGTGTGGAAGCGAGTCAAAAGGATTCGGGGCAAGTTCTCGCAGGACCCCCCTCCCGTTCTCCAGGAGAATGGGACCGCAATCTCAGACCCCGCGTCCGTGGCGGAATCCTTAGCGACCGCTTTTTCCGCATTCTCTAGCCGTGATGCTGCTCCGCCAGCATTCAATGCACGTCGTGATGTCGCGGAAGGCCGCCGGCTGGACTTTACCTCCAGTGGCGGAGAACCCTTCAACGACAAGTTTACTGTGAGTGAGTTGCGTTCCGCTCTCGCTTCGTGCGCGGACACCGCCCATGGTCCGGACGATGTCCCGTACGCCATGCTTCTACACCTGGGTGAGCGAGGCATGGCCTTTCTGTTAGATCTGTTCAACAAGATCTGGGTGGAAGGTCTTCTCCCAGACTCCTGGCGAATCGCTACTGTGCTCGCCTTTCGCAAACCGGGGAGAGATCACTCTACTCCGACCGGTTTCCGCCCAATCTCTCTAACCTCTTGCGTGTGCAAGTTGATGGAGAAATTGGTAAACGTTAGATTAGCTTTTTTCCTGGACAGCGGAGGCCATCTGTCTTCCGCACAGTGCGGCTTCCGCAAGTTCCACTCCACGTCGGATGCTCTGCTCCGACTGGAAAATGCCGTCTGCGAGGCTTTCCTTCGTAGACAGCACTACGCCACGGTGTTTTTCGATCTGGAGAAGGCCTATGATACCGCATGGCGATACGGTATCATGGAGACTCTCTACACGATGGGGGCGAGGGGACGCCTCCCAATGTTTATATCTGAATTTTTGAGGCGTCGATTCCGCGTACGGGTGGGGGGAGCTCTCTCCGGCCCAAAGGAGCAGGAAGAGGGTGTCCCGCAGGGAAGTGTCCTCAGTGTCACACTCTTTGCCCTGAGCATCAACGGCATCACCTCGGTGCTGCCGGAAGATGTTCTCGCTACGCTCTACGTGGACGACCTTTCGATCTCTTTTGGCGCGGCCCAGATGCCAACTCTGGAGCGTCGACTCCAACAGGCATTGAACCGCGTCTCTCGCTATGCCGAAGCGCACAGGTTTCGGTTTTCTTTGGCCAAGACTAAGGTGGTGCACTTCTGCCGCCATCCACGGCTTCACCCCGACCCAGATTTGTTTCTTAATGGGGTGCGCCTGGATGTGGTTGAGTCGCACCGTTTCCTTGGTCTTGTATTCGACCGACGCCTCACCTGGGAGGCTCATATTCGCAGCCTTAGGGTCTCTTGTACCCGCGCCATGGACATTCTCCGTTCCGTGACGTTCAGCGCTTGGGGCGCTGATAGGGCTACCGCCTTACTTTTTTATCGATCCTTTGTTCGCTCGAAGCTCGACTACGGATGCGAGTTTTATGCATCCGCAGCCGAGCGTTTATTGCGGAAGGTGGATTCGATCCACCACACCGGCCTTCGCCTTGCGACCGGTGCCTTCCGCACTTCCCCCATTGAGAGCCTGTTGGTCGATGCTGGGGAGATGCCACTCGCTCTGCGCCGCGTGCAGTGCATCACTCGCCTGTACGCGCGAGCCCGGCGCCTCCCTCAGTCGCCAACAGCTCTCACTGCATCCGCAGCTGATCTCGATGGTGCCTATGCCGCCGAGAGACGCCAGTCATACCCTAAGCCCTTTGGGTTTAGGGCCAGGAAACTCCTTCGAGAGCTAGATATAGCTCTCGGGCCGGTGGCGCCCCTGGTTCTGCCCAGGACGCCACCCTGGAGGGTACCACATTTGGCTATTTGTCGCCACGCCTCTGCTCCCAAAGCTTGTACTGCGCCGGGAGTATTGCGTTCGACCTTTTTGGAGCACACATCGTGTCACGCTGGAACCGTGCCTGTGTATACGGATGGCTCCAAGTCCCAAGAGGGGGTCGGCTTCCACGCCGTATCCCCTCTGTTTGAAGTCAGCGGGGCTCTACCAGGCGCTGCGTCTGTCTTCACGGCCGAGCTGGTGGCAATACACCACTCGGTACGGGAGATTACGCGACGTGCCCGGTTCGGGGACCGGATTGTGATCTATAGCGACTCACAAAGCGCCCTGAGTGCTCTCGGGGCATTGGAATCTCCGCATCCCCTGGTTCGCGATATCCGTGACGCCACGGTTTTGGCGAGCCGGGCAGATGTCGAGATTATCTTCTGCTGGGTTCCTGGACATGTGGGAATTGCGGGGAATGAGCGCGCCGATGAGGGCGCCAAAGAGTCCGCGAGGACTCTGCGACCGGACCAGCGTTTCGCTCTTCCTCACACCGACTACATGGCAGGAATACGGGCAGCTCTTCGGACTGCTTGGCAAAGAAGATGGGAGACGGTCGAAGGGAACTTAAAGTTGCGTGCCATTGCGCCGCGACTGTTCCCATGGACCTATCCCCCAATGCCGCGGCGGCTTCAGGTTGCTTTCTGTCGTCTCCGAATCGGACACACTCGTGTGACGCATCGCTATCTGGTGGAGCGCTCGCCTGCGCCCTATTGCAACGACTGCGTCGTCCCCCAGACTGTTCGGCACATTCTTGTCGAATGTCCCAGTCTGGGTGATCTTCGCGCACGACACCTGTCCCGGTACCGGGATGGGCGGGGTCGCTACCGCCTGTCCCTTGTACTCGGGACGAGTGCGTGCACTTTGACTAGTGGACTTGCTAACTTTTTGGGGGAGGCCGGCCTTCTCCCTTTTTTTTAACCAGGCTTAATTTTTGTTGTTGTTTTTTTGTTATTGTTTTGTTATTGTTATTTCTTTTTTGTTGTTCCCTTTTCCATTTTTTGAAGTAGCCTAGAACTAGGCTGTTTGTTTACGGCGACTTATGCCTAAGTCGGCAGTCGCCAGATAGCCCCTTAAATTAAAAAAAAAAAAAAATCTAGTTTGTCTGTTTTTTTGAGGTAAGTATTTAAAATATTATAGTGCTTATGCTCAAACAGTAACTCAGTACAAAAAAGAAATACAAGAACTCATTGAATACCTATCTATAATCCTGCAAATTAAGTCTTACTTCATTAAATTTTAGTAGATATACCGATCAAGGTACTTTTTCTCTAACGTGAGTCAGTTTTCTGTTATTTCTCTAAATTCATGTTGGGTGCCTCTCTCTAAGAGACCAACAATGAAATGTGATGCAAAATTAAAAATCCTATATTTTCAAAAAGCAAATTCTAATACTTATTTTATAGTGTATTAACAATGCCTGGTAAATGTCCTTTTCAAATTAATTGGATTAATTTTAATGAATTTAAAATTTGGGTGGAGTTTCTGATAAAAACAATGTAAGGTAGAATTTTCAATAGCAAAAAAAAATGAATAGATGTAAGACCATGCAAGAGGAAAAAGGTATATTAGTTTAGAAAAGATTTTTCAATAATATCCAATGATTAGACAACTTCTAATGCTCCAGAACAATTAGATGGCAAGTGCTTTATTTTTTTTTATATATAAAAGAATGTTTTATGAAAAACTTAAAACCATGCAGAATCAGGTTAAATAGGATGTAGGATTCAGTGGTAAGAATACAGGCCAGATATGGTCTATTTTTATGACTGTATTTAATGCAGTCCAAGATTAATTTACTTCAAAATAATAAAAATCTAAGAAAATTCTTTAGCTCTTATAAAATCAATAACAAATCTAACAGAGATAGAATAGTGCCTAATAGTAAATTTTTAAAATATAAATTTTCCAAAACAAAGTGAAAGATTTTAGTGGACAAAGATGAGATACATTCTATTCAAACTATATTTCTTCAGAAAAATACAAAGAATTGCCAAAAATAGTAAAGTGAGTGATATCTCCAGGTAATGCAGAATCTGAAAGAGGCTTCTCAATCTTAAACATTTACAAGAAGATAACGAGCCAGAGATCAATTATCTCACAAAGGCGTGTTCAACAAGCTCTCAGTGATAAAACTCCCACTAATTTTTCTGATATGAAAAAATTGATAACAAAATGATTAGCTATTGTTATCAAGCTTCTAGAAGAAAAGAACATTTAGAAGAGTTTCCTTTGATAAGTCTGTGCCAACTGCAAATGTTTATGTAGCATAGATTTTAAACAAAATAAATGTTATTTTAGGTAACTAGTTGATATTGTTCAGGGAAATAGCTAAAAGAACATGTACATAAGTAAATATTGATTGAAATTTCTGGTTGAAATTATGTCATCTAACTTTTTCACTGAGTGTCCTCTAAAGAACCAATAGACACCCTGGGATTGCATTATCAGCCATCAACCTCTAGGCTGATCATATTGAGTATATAATACAAGATCCCAACTAAAGCGTGCAAGTACTAAGCGTGCAGACCTAATCAGTTTCTTCACACATGCTCTTCCCTCATGTACTTGTCTAGGTTTCTTATTAATAAGGTCAAACTCAGGCTATTTACAACATCCCAAGTCATTGCATTCTAAGAATCTATGACTATATTATTGAAATAATATTTCAAGTTCAATTTGACTGGTGCCTCACCTGGGAGGCTCATATTCGGGGTCTTAGGGTCTCTTGTACCTGTGCCATGGACATTCTTCGTTCCGTGACTGGAGCGATGATAGGGCTACTGCCTAACTTTTTTTGTCGATCCTTTGTTCGTTTGAAGCTCGACTACGGATGCGAGTTTTATGCATCTACAGCAGAGCGTATATTGGGGAAGGTGGACTCAATCCACCACACCGGCCTTTCTTTGCCTGGTGACCGGTTCCTCTCGCACTTTCCCCATTGAGAGTCTACTTGTCGATGCTGAAGAGATGCCACTCACTCTGTGCCTTGCACAGTGCATAATACGCCTGTACGCGTGAGCCCGGCTCGTCCCTCAGTCGCCAACAGCTCTCACTGCATTCACAGCTGATCTCGATTGTGAGGGTTAGGAAACCTGTTCGAGAGCTAAGTATAGTTCTCGGACCGGTGGTCCCTCCCGGGTTCTGCCCAGGACACCACCCTGGAGGATACCACCTTTGAATATTTATCACCATGCTTCTGCTCCCAAAGCTTATACAGCACCAGGAGTATTGCGTTCCGCCTTTAGGAGCACACCCCCGTAAGGGGCGTGGCAATTTGCCATCCTGGCTGCCGTGCTGACGGGATCCAGCGCTTCGTCTGTCCCCAGCTTAGCCTCTGTTCCTTCATTCAGATAGCCTGTATTGCTCCTCTACTTCGTCGCTTTTCATACAACCACTCCCACAACTTTCTCTAGAGAGCCTCTAATTTCACAGTATAGATGCTGACCGTCCCGGATTGGGGCTAAGGGGGGAGGGGACAATGTTCCCTAACCCATGAGCTTCGGTCTGGGGTGGTTGTTTTTTAACAACCTGCTTCATCCTGACGCATACCTTTCTCACATCCCTTTCCCTTTGCTCTTCACACTATCAATTTTACGCTGTGTCCAAGGTGGATCCACCATGCCGATAGACTGTCAGGTCACCAGGGAGGAGGGGTGGTCCTGAATGGCGGCACCTTGCTCTGCCAGGCCTGTACGCACCCCTTGCAGTGCGGGCTACTGCGAGGGGTGATGAGCTGTTGCATCCCGTAATAAAAAGAGGGTCACCATGCCCAATGATGAGTAAAGAAAAAAAAACCTTTAATTCCCCCTGTACCATCGACGGAGCCACCCTCGGGCAGCTCCACCAAAAAGGTGGAGGTATCCCCCTCCTGGGCTTGCGCAGGGGACCCTCCATATTTCTCTAACTGGAGAGGAGGCTTATTCCTCTCTTACGAATACGGGTGTAGGGGACCCCCCTCAACCCCCTTCTCTGGAGGTGCTTTCGGGCACCTCCGTTCCCAGCGGCAGTCCCTCCTTTTCTTTCCAAGGGGACTGCCAAGAAAGCCAGCAGGCAGCCCATTGCCGACCGCTCCCCATTGAAGCGGCTCGATAGGGCAAACCCCCTTAGGGTGGAGAGGAAAGCCAGGCCCCTTCGGTTGCTTTCCTGAAAAGACCAGCTGGCAAGAATATTGAACCTTGCCGGGGTCAATGCCTGTGCCTCTCCACACCACCTGACTAGTGACAATACTGCCAACAGAACCTGCGATGTCTTGGGGGGGGGGGGGGATGGCCAACTGGAGGCCCCCCCTGAGGTAGACATGGTCCTTGAGGCAACCCAGGTTCAGACGGTAGGGCCTTCCATGGGTGGGGGAATCCGGACTCGGCACCGAACCCGAATCCGCCCCTATGCAAGGTCCTCCTCATACGGCTAGGGTTTCCCAGGCAGTACAAGGAGGGGAGGGATCTCCCTCGACCGGTGCCCCTACGACTGCCAGGAGCTTCTCCATTTCGGAGAAATACCTAGCTGAGGCCGGACCATCTGGCCTGGGGGCTCCTGCCGGGAGAGGGTAGAAGCGGGTTCATTCTCCGCCCTCCTCTCCTAAAGAGAACAGAAAAAAGACGGCGTTCCTCTCCATCCGCGGGGGCTTCGGGGACGGATGGGTATGATGCCACTTTGGTAAGTGACCAAGCCAACATCGGCACATCCGGCCCCTCTACCCCCCCGGGGGGCGGATCCCCCGAATAAGAATAAAAGTGCGCAAGGCGGAGCCTCGATAGCATCGGGGCCCCTCATTCAGAGGTTACCTGGCGGTTTCGAGCCCGCTGGCTTCAAACGCTTCCTCGTCATTCGCTCCACTGATGGCACCATGTTGGTCAAGGGTAACATGATCCATCAGAGGAGAGCATTAGCTAGTGTAATTGGTAGAGAGCCGAAGGTGACCCGTTTCTCGTACGGGAGCCTCTAGCGAATCGCTCCGAGGCGGCCAAGATAAGTGCTCTTCGGACACTTCATGGCACCCTGGTGTGATGCCGCACACTACCATGAACTTTGTGAAAGGAGTAGTTTATGCGAGGGAACTCGTTGACTACTCCATAGAGGACATCACCCTAGAGCTGGCCGACCATGGAGCGGTCAAGGTCGAACGTGTGATGAAAAAACAGGGAGTGGCCTCGAGACCCACCCCTACACTCTTCTTCACGTTCGACTGTGACAAGTTCCATGAATCGGTGCGTGCCGCTTGGTACCGCTACCGCTTGAAGGCATTTGTGCCACTGCCGCGGCGGTGCTATAACTGTCACCGCTTCGGCCATACGAATCGTTCTTGTAGACGTGCAAAGTCGGGGTCACCCGAAGTCTGTGTAAATTGCTCCAAGGCCGCACACGATAAGTCGAAATCGTGTGTGGCCAAGTGTGTCAATTGCGGAGAGCCGCACCCTGCTTCTTCGAAGCAAGGTGGTGCATATCTCCCTGAGAAAGAAAACCTGGCCGTTCAGGCCCAGGATCGAATCTCATTCCGCGAGGCTAAGTACTTGGTCCTGAGCGCCCAGCTCTGCCTGGGACGTCATATGCCTTAATAGTTAGAACGGCACCCTCTGCTCCTGGCCCATCCAGGCCAACGAGCACGGTTGTTTCCGCGCCTATTCGGAGCCCTTCTGCGGGCTCTACTCAACCCGGGCGCTCGACCGGCAAAAAGGGTTCATACCCAGCCCCGGCTAAAACCATGGCTCCCCCCTCTTCCTCCAGCATGACTGTTTCCCGTAAGGCGAAACGGCCACGTGCCTCCCCTGAGTCGTTAGACTCACAGGAGGCAACACCCCTGAAGTTGGTCTCTAGGCCATCTTCCGCGGTTCCTAAAGCTGCCCCCCGAAAGGAGGACAGCAACAAAGGAGCTTCGGCTCCTTCGCCCACGCCTAGTGGTGGAGCGAGTGGCTCGGAGACGGTGGTTCCTCGAAAAGAGGCCCCCCCTTGCCTCCGAAGCCGCAACGCCCGCCTAAGGTTTCGAGGCGGAGGGAGGAAAAGACTCGCATGGCGAGCCCAACCTCCCCCAATAAGTCCTCGAAGGCGACAGCGCCTCTCGCGCTTTGTCCGGCCAACAGCGCCCGGGGTTCTGCCCCCGGGAAGCGTACGGCCATTCCCGTGAGGGTCTTCTGTTCGAGGAGGGCCCCCGCGTCTCCTCCGAGCTAGGCCTGAAGGGCATATTCCTTCAATGGAATTGCCGTGCACTCCGGGCCAACTGGGAGGAGCTGCGGAGGCTCGCCTCGTCCCGTTCCCCGTTAGCTATCTTTTTGCAGGAGACCATGCTAGGCGCGTGCCCCCTGCCCGCCCTCCCGTGGTATAAGTGTCTTGCGACCCCACCACCGCGGGATGGCCGGGCTGGGGGATGCGCGGTTTACACCCGGCATGATGTCTCCGTTCTTCCTTTCTCTTTAGATACCTCCTTTCAGGCAGTGGCTGTGCAGCTGCACCTGGATAGGAGGTATACTATCATTTCTGCGTACATTCCACCGTCAGCTGACTTCGACGCGGGGGACTTTCGCCGCGTCGTGGCACGGTTGCCGAGGCCCTATCTCTTGCCCGGAGATCTGAACAGCAGGCATCCTCTCTGGGGAGATTATTCAATAAATCCCTGCGGACAAGTCCTTCCCGATCTGATCTTAGAGCTTGAGAGGGGTGTCCTAAACGTGGATGAGTTTACGCATCACTGTCCGAGAACCGCTTCATTTTCTTGCCTTGATCTATCTTTATGCTCTTCGGATGCACAGCCTGATTTTGATTGGGGGGTGGTCGATGACCTCCATGGTAGTGATCACTTTCCCATTCAATTATCATTTTCAGGGCAACTGCCGCCTGAGAGCCCACCTCGGTGGTGCTTGGCGCGTGCGCGGTGGCCTGCATTTCAGGAAATGACTGAATTATTTATCTCAGTCGAGGAGTTTAGGTCGGTAGATGAGGCCGTTGAGTTCTTCTCCGGCAACCTCATCCCCGCGGGCCTGACTACTATTCCCAGGACGTCTGGGCGTTTTGCACGCCGACCACTTCCATAGTGGTCGGCCGAGTGTGAGACGACCCTCAAACAGAAGCGTTATGCCTACATGCGTTATAAGCGCCGCCCGAACGATTTCACTGTCGCTGAATTTCGTCGGGCTAGGGCTAGGTTCTGGTATATTTTGAAGCACGCCTGCTGCTCTTCTTGGCGGGCATACGTGTCTTCACTTAACGGGAAGACCCCTTTAGCAGAAGTGTGGAAGCGAGTCAAAAGGATTTGGGGCAAGTTCTCGCACGACGCCCCTCCCGTTCTCCAGGAGAATGGGACCGCAATCTTGGACCCCGCGTCCGTGGCGAAATCCTGCGCGACCGCTTTCTCCTCATTCTGTTGCCAGGTTGCTGCTCCACCAGCATTCAATGCACGTCGTGATGTCGTGGAAGGCCACGGCTGGCTTTTACCTCCAGAGGCAGAGAACCCTTCAACCACAAGTTTACTGTGAGTGAGTTGCGCTCCGCCCTTGCTTCGTGCGCGGACACCACCCATGGTCCAGACGATGTCCCGTACGCCATGCTTCGACACATGGATGAGCGAGGCATGGCCTTTCTGTTAGATTTGTTCAACAGGATCTGGGGGGAGGGTCTCCTCCAGATTCCTGGCGAATCGCTAGTGTGCTGGGTTTTTGCAAACCGGCGAGACATTACTATACTCCGGCCGGTTTCTGCCCAATCTCTCTAACCTCTTGCGTGTGCAAGTTGATGGAGAAATTGGTAAATGTTAGATTAACCTTTTTCCTGGACAGCGGAGGCCATCTGTCTTCTGCACAGTGCGGCTTCCGCATGGCGATACGGTATCATGGAGACTCCACACGATGGGGACGAGGGGACGCCTCCCAATGTTTATATCTGAATTTTTGCGATTCGTCGATTCCGGTTACGGGTGGGGGGGAGTCCGCTCCGGCCCATAGGAGCAGGAAGAGCCTCACCTGGGAGGCTCATATTCGCAGCCTTAGGGTCTCTTGTACCCGCGCCATGGACGTTCTCCGTTCCGTGACGTTCAGCGCTTGGGGCGCTGATAGGGCTACTGCCCTACTTTTTTATCGATCCTCTGTTCGTTCGAAGCTCAACTACGGATGCGAGTTTTATGCATCCGCAGCCGAACGTTTATTGCGGAAGGTGGATTCGATCCACCACATCGGCCTTCGCCTTGCGACCGGTGCCTTCCGCACTTTCCCCATTGAGAGCCTGTTGGTCGATGCTAGGGAGATGCCACTCGCTTTGCGCCGCGTGCAGTGCATCACTCACCTGTACGCGCGAGCTCGGCGCCTCCCTCAGTCGCCAACAGCTCTCAATGCATCGGCAGCTGATTTCGATGATGCCTATGCCGCCGAGAGACGCCAGTCATACCCTAAGCCCTTTGGGTTTAGGGCCAGGAAACTCCTTCGAGAGCTAGATATAGCTCTCGGTCCGGTGGCGCCCCTGGTTCTGCCCAGGACGCCACCCTGGAGGGTACCACATTTGGCTATTTGTCGCCACGCCTCTGCTCCCAAAGCTTGTACTGCGCTGGGAGTATTGCGTTTGACCTTTTTGGAGCACACATCGCGTCACGCTGGAACCGTGCCAGTGTATACGGAGGGCTCCAAGTCCCAAGAGGGGGTCGGCTTCCACGCCGTATCCCCTCTGTTTGAAGTCAGCGGGGCTCTACCAGGCGCTGCGTCTGTCTTCGCGGCCGAGCTGGTGGCAATACACCACTCGGTACGGGAGATTACGCGACGTGCCCGGTTCGGAGACCGGATTGTGATCTATAGCGACTCACAAAGCGCCCTGAGTGCTCTCTGGGTATTGGAATCTCCGCATCCCCTGCTTCGCGATATCCGTGATGCCACGGTTTTGGCGAGCTGGGCAGATGTCCAGATTATCTTCTGTTCGGAGATTATCTTTTCTAGGTTCCTGGACATGTAGGAATTGCAGGGAATGAGTGCGCTGATGAGGGCGCCAAAGCGTCCGCGAGGACTCTGCGACTGGACCAGCGTTTTGCTCTTTCTCACACCGACTACATTGCAGGAATACGGGCAGCTCCTCGGACTGCTTGGCAAAGAACATGGGAGACGGTCGTAGGGAACTTAAAGTTGCGTGCCATTGCGCTGCGACTGTTCCCATGGACCTATCCCCCAATGCCGCGGCGGCTTCAGGTTGCTTTCTGTCGTCTCCGAATCGGGCACACTCGTGTGACGCATCGCTATTTGATGGAGCGCTCGCCTGCGCCCTATTGCTACGACTGCGTCGTCCCCCAGACTGTTCGGCACATTCTTGTCGAATGTCCCAGTCTGGGTGATCTTCGCGCACAACACCTGCCTCGGTACCGGGATGGGCGGGGTCGCTACCGCCTGTCCCTTGTACTCGGGATGAGTGCGTGCACATCGACTGGTGGACTTGTTGACTTTTGGGGGGAGGCCGGCCTTCTCCCTATTATTTAAGCAGGGGGTTTTTTTTTTTTTTTGCATTTTTTTCTTTCCTTTAGGTTGCACGCTCCTGCGTCGGGGGGACCTCCCCCCGACGCAGGAGCTTGCTCCCTTTGCCCCATTTGGGGTGTTTTTTTCGTTTCTTTAATTTTATTTTAAAGTAGCCTAGTACTAGGCCAGTTTTTAATACGGCGACTACTGCCCAAGTAGGCAGTCGCCGATGAGCTCTTAAAAAAAAAAAAATCAATCCATTCATGTTGTAGCTGGACTGTGGGTTTCTTATTATCCCTAAGGCTCAGGCGACGCAGCCCCTTCCTCGTGTTTCGTACTGTCCCTGGGTAGTCCAGGACGAGGTTGGTTTTTGATGTTCCGACTTTCTCGGATCCTCTTCAACACTTCCGCTGCACCGGAATGTGATCCGCCGACCCTCTGTGCGATTTGTCGACCGCGGAAACCCTCCACGTGCAGCAGCGTGCGTATCGGACTTTTTCCCTTCACGGTATAGTTGTGTGTTTTTGCCATTATCATATCATATTCAACAAATATGCGTTATATGACCACATTTTGACTCACATACTAATACCAGGCTTT
The DNA here is from genome assembly GCA_963969495.1 of Ceratothoa steindachneri. Lineage (NCBI taxonomy): Eukaryota > Metazoa > Arthropoda > Malacostraca > Isopoda > Cymothoidae > Ceratothoa > Ceratothoa steindachneri. Next base: position 52,350,291 of record OZ018334.1, read on the forward strand.
CTTACATTTCAATAGGATCCCTACTTTTGATAGTTTTAAAATAATATAAGGTAGCTTTTGCATTTATTTGCTTTCCATCTTTAACTTATCTATCCTTTTTCCCGCATGGCAGGGATTGCGATTTATTTTTGTGTGTGAGCTTATCTGGCGACTCCCTGCTTGGGCATAAGTAGCCGTACACGACACATTCTATTACTAAGCTATATTAAGAAACAAATAACGCTAAAAAGGACAAGGGCAACAAAAACAACAACAAGAAAACAACAAAAAGGAGGCGCGCTCCGGCGTAGGCCCCCCTCATATGGATTGTGAGGTAACATTTAGGTGTTAGTGTGGCTTTCCTCCCCAGCCCCGATGTTTGCAGGAAAATCTTCCTCATGTTTCATTTTCACAGATCCTTTACAAAGATGCCCTTGTTTTTTGTGTGTTAAACAAGGCGAGAAGGAAAGATACATTGGAGATATGTACCTAGCTGTCCACCCTTGCATGAAAGAAAGCCGCCACTTTGTTTTCATGCTTGAGAGCTCGGCAAGAAAGTGGCACTTTCTAGTTGTTATATTTTTTAACAATAGTGAAAAAGTCAGAATATTTATCCAAGTTGATATATAAGGTTCATTTTCATTCTTTCCTGCCTCTACTCGTAGCTACATCCCGTTATACGTAACACTACGATTGCCCGGAAATGTTCTGAGCGATTTGATAGTTGTTTTTATACGTCATATTACAATTGTAATGTTGGTATCACTTGCAGCGAGGTAACCTATTGTCTAAGTCTCGCATAAAAGCAAATCAATATATCTTATTTTTATCACCCCTTATCAAGGTCAAACGGAAGTGTATAAAAACCAATTGTGTAATTCTACAGATTTACAACTCCATCGCAATCTAAGAGGAAAAGCCTATAACACTGTAACCGATTAATGCGCGCAAATTTCTAATTATGATATGAGAAAAAATTATTAGCAGCCATCTTGTTATTGGTAGCTTGTTTTGAACCATTAATAGAATGAGTTAGGTAGGTTAGTTCTTTTTATTTATTTTTTTAGGTTGTTAATTAATTTAGGAGGGGGGGATAGTTTTTTAAATTTTTGTGTACTGTTTTTTGCCGAAAACAAAACAAAACAGGAAGCCTATTCTTGTGACACGCCATGCCATATACTTTAGATCCAAAAAGTACTGCTCTTGAACATTTGGTGAAACTTGGACATTTCCCGGTATGATGTATGGCGATCCTGGTGGGATTTCAAATGTATTTATGAGCTATTTCCATACTATCAATTCTGGCGTGTACTGACCTCAGCTGGAGAAATTGACTAAAAAACAAAACAAAACAGAGACAAAACTGACCTCGTTTTCGCATTAGTTTTGCCTTGTGCATCCTTTTTCCGGTCCCTGAGGCAGTTGTTTATTCGTTTTCGTCTTGTCTTGTCGGTCTGTTTGTGTGGGCAGAACTTTTTCTTACACTTAATGGATTTCTAAGGGTGCTATGCATTATTTGAAACGGGTTTCCATGTATAACATATATATTTTGTTTGTCAAAAGAATGTTTTCTTAAAGGGAAAGTGATATAATTTTTAATATACAAAAAACATTCAGCAAACTGGTTTTTCACCATTATTCATAAAGATCTATCGTTCAACTAAGCAAGGGGATATACCTTTCTTGAAGAATTCCTTCGTTTATTCCTAGCTTAAAAATAGATCTAGCTATTAAAATCTTAAAAAATGCTTAGGTATTGCTAGCTTAAAAAGGTCTTGGTCTTAATTACAATCTTAAAAATGCCTAGGCATTGCTACAGTTTAAACAGTGGGATTTTTTTTGGTCTTCCAAAAAACTTCATTAATCAGCATCATCAACGAACTATAATTTAAGAACGGAATTTTGGGGAGTATTTGAATAATAATTTCATCTTAGTTTGGTTATGACTTATGTATATTTTAAATTTTTATCAAGATAATTTCTAAGAATTTCTTTAGAGTTTGAAAAAAAAAATAGTTTAGTTCAGAAAAAATAAATATGATTATCCAAAGCTTTAACAGGAAATGAATTACAATTGGTGAAGTTCAGAAAATTGATTAAAATTTAAGTAAGGCTGATTTTTTATTTTATTTATAACTATACTTTAGCAACGTGATTTTTTGAAAGGGGGGAAATAGTTTAGAGTTCATTGCCTGGTTTCTTTATAAATAAACAAGCCGCTGGTCTCTTCCTTAACAAGAAGAGCTTGGTTACACAGGCACCCCTGCGGGGGGGGGGGGGGGTACGGCATTATTTGCTAATCTTAACCGTCTTTTTTAATCCCCTTTATAGACTTTCTTTTAACACCCTGAACACCCTTTTCATCTTCATCTATATCTTCATCTTCATCAACGTCATTATCATTTTCATCTTCATCATGGTCATCATCTTTTTCTTATTCTTCTTCTTCTTCATGATCTTTTTAACTATTTCAATCCTTTGAATTTCCAAAACACCCGAAGTCATTTGTCAACTAAGCAAAAAAAAAAACATTTATAAATTTTCAAAAAAATCCCCATCTTAAATTATATTATAAATAAATTTAGTGTACAAAGGGTAGTTCTTTGCAAGCGTGGTTTGGTCACTAAATTAGAAAGAGAGGGGGATATTTGGATCATTGCGTGTCCTTCCGGCCCCAACAACTGCAGACGAATCTCCTCCTGATATTATATCTTGCATACATTTATTTACACTTTCTCATCTTCACTTTCTGGCGGAGATTCTTGTTGATTTTCCCTTATTAGATTTTAGTAACGATGATAATTGGAGCAGATGAATAATTTTTAGGAAGTAATCTCCCGACTGGATAATGAAATGCACATAAAGATCAGAAAGACGAACACTTGCGAGTCCGAAGGCACCAGGGGCGGGTCCGCTTTGGGGGGTTTGTTTCCGGGTCTTATGTGCTTCTGACGGGTATGGTTGGAACCCTAAGTGACTCGATGAGGGGAAGGGGTGTTTATTAGTGCTCCCATAGCTCATAGTACTCTATTATTGGAAATGATAGTGTTCTTGTGATGTGCGCGTGTGATGGGGTTCCCCCCCCCCCGTGACGGCTAAGTTCAGTCGGTGGCCAAGATCATCACACACACCTGAAAGTCGTCTCTTCGCTGAGATCGACCCCCGGATCATATGTAGCTTACGGAATGTTTAGAGATGAGGAATGTTTAGTCCAGCTCATATTTTGATGACGGCTGCAACACTTCATTTCAATAGCAAGAAGGCGCTGCTGTTCCATCTAGTTAATAACCGTTAAAGTCTCTTCTGTTGATTAATATCAGAGGGCACACACGGCATCTTGCAAAATACATGTATCCATGATGGGTAAATTGTCCAAAACAATAAATATATATTTTTATGGGATGAGATTATTACTTCAATTATTCTTTTGAAAATGACTGATGAAAATTTAAAAGCGGAAAAAAAATTAATAGTAGAAAAGAATTGAATATTTTATTTCGGTGAAGCAACTTTTCAAATATTGAAATTTATAAGAAGGTATAAAAACCTAATTAAAATAGGCCATATGGAGAATACGGACCCCAAACATCCCCTAATGTAGAATACGGACCCCAAACAAGGCTGAGGTCCGTAATCTACATATGATCCCGACCCCTTTGCTGGGAAGTCGAACGCCTATACCAGCGAGAAGAGCTCCAGTGTGTATGTTGGCGAGGGCAGGATGACCTTGAAGTGCGATGGATCCCTTATGTGGCGGGGCTCTTCGGTCGTTTTCCTCTATTCAGATCGCCTTTCATTTGGTCGAGTTTATTAAATATTCCCCTTTAATTAGTCTCAATTTGAAGGAAGCTATCCCCTGCTAATGTCGCCACGTAGTTGAAAGGTGCCTCCGAGGTCAGGAGGTCAAGGGCGTGTCGCAAATATGGGGAAGGGGGCGCGCGCTCCTCTTTTCATTGATTTGTAATGAGCTTCATCCGCTCATCTCGGACACGGATGTTGTTGCCGCGAGGGAAGGGAGGAAGTGGGGTGGGGGCGTAAACAAAAGGCATTCGAAGTAATGGTGAAGAAATATCAGGGCGAGGAAGAATTGATTAAGTTAAACTCAGTAATTCGGAATACTTTTCCGGGCCCCGCTTTCCCGGCGCAGCGTGCTAAGGGGCACATCGGAAGTTTACCGGTTCACCGTAGTCGTGATTGGATGAGTTTTCTTCATCCACATCCTCTTTGTGTTTTTTTTTTACCCGTTTTCAAGTCGTCCCCCGAAAGGGGTCCAAAGAAAAACATTCGGTTGTTTCTTTTGTTGCCACGGATCTTTTCAAATGTGCTGATTTCCACTTAACATGCAAACAATTATTCCAGCTTTATGGTGACGCTGGGAAAGATATTTAATGATTTTCCTCATCTTTTTATGTTATTTGCCTTTTTAATTGTTGCCACTCCAATCTTCTTGCTGTTTTTATTTAAGATTTTCATTTCTTAGGTTCGCAAATTGTGCCAAAATAGACTAATAATCGTCCATTGTCACGTGTCGTGAGAATTCTTTCCGTCATTCTCCGAGATCGGTCCATTTTACTCGAGATTTCGTCCCTTTTGACGGGCTTTTGGCCTTACGCGACCTTCCAACTGGCCCTTTTGGAAAGTCTCTGATGCTCTTTGCCCCCGTTGCCTTGGCCGTGGTCGGAATGTCATATATTTAATTTAAAAGCCATAAACAAACAAACTAAACCGTCCCGACAGTTAATGATTTTTACATAATCTCAACATGATTTATATAAGGGCACCAGACAATGGCTTCGCTACGAAGCCTCTTTTATGAACGGTCTTTGTGCCACAAATCAAGCACTTTTATCTACACAGATGGATCTAAATCCTCTGCTGGGGTAGGAGCTTCTGCTATCTTCCCCTCCCATCATGTGTCTGTGTGCCTGCCCAATACAGCCTCTATCTTCACGGCTAAGCTTGTCGCGATACTGGCTGCACTGTATACCATCGCTTCTTCATCACCGGGATCTTATACAATATTCTCTGATTCCCTCAGCTCTTCGGAGGCTTTAGTCATTTTATTTCCACATCACCCGCTAGTTTCAACGATCCAACAATGGCTTTTTTATTTTTCCTCGTTCCACAAAGTTTTATTCTGTTGGGTCCCTAGCCACATAGGTATAAAAGGAAATGAGAGAGCAGATAGTGTTGCCAAGGCAGCCTCATCTCTAGGAACCTCCACCCCTGCTCTCTTCCTTTCCGTGATGCCGTGAGTACGTGGTCGGCCAGTGGCACAGGACTAGAGAACTCCCCCCAACTAAACTGCATGCCATCAAACAGTCAGTCCGCCCTTGGCAACTCACTACTAGGACCCGTACTCAGGATTTTATTCTATGCCGTCTGACCCATGGCTTTCTAATGGAAGGCCTTCAGCAGCCTCCAATGTGCACTCACTATGGAGTACCAATGTCTGTACTCCACCTATTTGCTGAATGCCGACGTTTCCATACTCTGAGGCAAAGACTTTTTCCTTTTATTTGCCAGGGATGTGTGTGAGGAGCATCCTTTCCGAACATGAGTGCACCTTTAACATGAATTGACTGTTTAAATTTTTATCAGAGGCAAATCTCTTAAAGGAAATTTAATGTTTTATCATTTTTAGAACCAGATAGACGTGTCGTGTCTTAGGATTTTACTTTGATTTTACAGCATTCTAGAAGCATTTATTTTTCTACGTTTTTACTCCCTCTTCCTTTTTTTATATATATATCTTTTAGATTGTTAACCATAGTCTACGTTTATAAAGAACATTTGAAATTTTAATGAATCCTCTCTTTTTGAAAATGGCCGCGAGCTCACCCGTCTGTTTTGTACCATTCATTCATTCATTCACTACTAAGATTAAAATTTAAAATCTAAAAAAAAAGCTGCCTTGGTTAAATTTTTATCAATTTTCTGAACTTCGTAAATTATAATAATTTTAAAAAGGAACTCTAAACTAAATTTCCCCCCCTTTCGAAATATCACGTTGCTAAAATATAATTATAGAAGAAGATATATAAAAATACATTTTCTGAACTTCACCATTTGTAATTCTTTGGGTTTTAAAAAAAATCACAAAATTTTGATACTTATATTTATTTCTGAACTTCACCATTTTATTTTTTTATATAATAAAAGAATTATTAGAAATAACTTTGATAAAAAAACACATCAGTCATAACCAAACTAAGGTGAAATTATTATTCAAATACTCTCCCCCCCCAAAAAAATCCCCTTAAATTATAGTTAGTGATTATTATTCAAATACTAAAAAAAAAAATCCCCTTCTTAAATTATAGTTAATGATGATGATGATGATTAGGGAAATGTTAAAAATATAGGTTTCTTAAGCAATCTGGCGAAACGAAACACAAACGTCTCTCAGTTACTTATCAAAACATGTAGCAGCGCCTTACATAATTGGTAGCAGCGCCCTACATAATACCGAGCCATTCCATGGGATTTACTCATGGAGAAAAGAGGTATATCGGAAGTCGCTATTTATAGTTCGATACAGTTATTATTTTTTTAGCGATAATAATCACGATAAGAGGGCATTATTTGTGTTTTGATTCAGTATATTTATTTTACAAACATTTTTTTACCAGGAAAATGATTTTTTATCATTTAAAGCGCAATATCAACGAGGTCGCATCCAACAGAATGTTTGTTAGGAAAGGTCTGTGCAGAATGTGAGGAAGATAAACTAAAAAGGATATAGTTTAGGGCTGGAAGGGCACGCGGTAAATATCAAGAACATCCCCACAATCAGGCATTAAAATGTAGTTTTCGTTCATTGTTAGCTTTCACAAGCACGAATATAATGATCAATACCGCCGCAATTAACATATTTTATGGATAAAAGGTTTGCTTTATTTATAATTATTTTAATTCACTCCGGTTGCCTAGATCGCACCGCAAAAAAAACGAACATTGGAGCGCCTAACGACATCTGGCAACTGCATTGGAATTAGAACTAATGCTAGGATTTCGAATTGTCTATATTAAGAGTTTATTATAAATAGCAGGGGATGGGGGGGAAACCATTACAGGGGGGTAATCACCCTTAGGATTCGAATTCAAATGCGGTTACAGACGTCGTTAGACGCTCCGATATTCATTGTTTTTATGCACAACCAAAAGAAAGATATGCGTACCTTCGGCAATCGGATTGAATTAAATCAGGGGCGGGCAACCTTTTCAAGTGAGGTCCAGATTATACTTTTGGGAGCAGGCCGCGGGCCGGAGTGACAATTGGAATCCCCAAAGTGACTATATATATATATATATATATATATATATATATATATATATATATATATATATATATATATATACACACACACACTAGAATACATTATACAATAATTTTATTGAAAAACACCCATCCCCCAGACTGTTCGGCACATTCTTGTCGAATGTCCCAGTCTAGGTGATCTTCGCGCACGATACCTGTCCCAGTACCGGGATGGGCGGGGTCGCTACCGCCTGTCCCTTGTGCTCGCGACAGATTCGTGCACACTGACTTGTGGACTTGTTGACTTCTTGGGGGAGGCCGGCCTTCTCCCTATTATTTAAGCAAGGTTTGTTTGTTTTGTTTTTTGTTGTTTTTTTGCATTTTTTGTTTTTTGTTTGTTTTTTTTTTCTTTAGTTGCACGCTCCTGCGCCGGGGGGACCTCTCCCCGACGCACCAGCTTGCTTCCTTTCCCCCTTTTGGGGTGTTTTTTTTTTTTTTTCTCTTTAATTTCATTTTAAAGTAGCCTAGAACTAGGCCAGTTTTAATACGGCGACTAATGCCCAAGTAGGCAGTCGCCAGATGAGCTCTTAAAAAAAAAAAAAAAATATTGAAAAACATACAAATGAGTGAGACGGCTGGTGCTGCTTGCGAGGAAGAAGTGTTTCAATGCCCGGCTCGATGGATGAGGTCGACAACAGAAGAATGTCATTGAGGTGGCGGTCCGAGAGTTGGGAGCGAAGGTGAGACTTCGTATACTTCATTTTGGAAAAGAACTCTTCGCAACAGTAGGTGCTGCCAAACATGGCCATGATGCGTTGAACATGCGCAATGTATTTTGGAAAATTGCTAGAAGGGAGGACGAGGTCGCGGAAGACCTCATAACTGGCGCGCGTCACCTCGTTGGCTTCAGCAGTCTGCTTGCGGAAGTGCCCGGGTTGTTTCCTGCAGGATACCTGACACTCTAACGATGGCGTCCTTCCTCTCGGCGGCAGAAATCGGCGCAAAGTTTGATGATCGGTGCTCAGTCCCCTAGTGGCGGCGCGCGTTGTACTCTTTCAGGACAGCCACAGTCTTGAAGCATATGAGGCACTGGGCCTGTCCAAAGTGCTCGACGAAGAAGTACTTCTTCCACTCAGGGCTGAAAGCCCGACGCTCGAGGTCCATTTTCCTCTTCTTAACAGACATGATGAGCTGAAAGAAAGGAAATGACCTTAATGACATGATAACGGATTGGAATTTTTCTAATAATTTTCACTTACGAGTGTCAGTTTATTTTCCAGACTGTACTGACCACAAATAATACCTAACCTCAATGCGAAAGTTCAACGGACACTGGCAGGTGGCGTCTGACAGGATTGCAGAGCAAGGCGCAGAGTTGCCAAACAGTATCTGCCCGTGTAGCCGCACAATGATTTGCTCGCACCCATATTTCACTAAGGATCCATCGCTTCGGAAAAAGTCATTAGCATTTCTTGTTTAGAATTGCCTCCTCTTCAACTTTGCTCCTTATGAAATCTTTCGTATCTGTGATGGAATACATTTTGGTCTCATATTATTTACTCATTTTCACTGCCAGACGTAAGACTCATTCCCCTCTCCCTCTATCAGTCTACTGAGACAGATGCTGGCAGAATTATTTATTTTTTTGGGGGGGGGCGGGGTTCCGCGGGCCGGATTACAATATTAATGCCGAGCAAGGTGGCGGGCCAGACGCTAGGCCTTCGCGTGCCGGATCTGGCCCGCCCCTGAATTAAACTAATAAATAAAGCAAACCTTTTATCCATAAAATAAGTGTATTGCGGCGGTATTGAACCCCATTATTCGCGTTCGTTGCACCTACAAACGTACACAAAGTACATTTTTTAATGCGTGATATAATTTGTGGGAGGAGTCTTAAAATTGATCGGGTACGCAATCCTACAGGAGTAAAGTGTGGGCTTTGTCCATGCCGCACCCCTTGCGGGCTGTGTAGAAAGAGAGAAGAGGAAAAGAAAGATTGGGGGAAGTTAAAGGGGGGGGGCTGGTGGCTGTAAAAGGGTAAATTATTGGACCAGGAAAAAAGTAAATAAATGTGAAATCCCCCCCGATTTATTCAATTTGTTCTCCACAGGGGTAGATGGCCTAGCTTGGGCGGGGATAAAGCCCCCGATGGACGTGTAACGTGAGGGGTATTCTCAAACTATGTCCCTTCTCTATTTTGTTACATAGTCACCGACCAGCATACGCCCACTCAGTCCTGTTCGGGGGGGGATATGATGTACGGGTTGTGCTGGGTCGTCGACACTCCCCGGTTCCCAGTGCGCCTAGGTTGCTTCACCTTCACCATCCTTTATGGGTTAAATAAAGGTCCAAGGACAAAGTCACCGTTATTGGGAGGCCGGGGCGGGTTATCGAGGCCCATCTTAGCTAATGACCGAGGTCGATTGTGTAAATGATTACATTCTTGATGTTTCTGATGATCTTAGGGCTGGCGGGAGGATTTCCCTCCTTTACCTTCAAAGGCATTTTAAGGGGTTCTCCCCTTCAAAGTCGTCTCCGGAGCTAGGCGTGCCCCCTCCTCGGCGCCAGAACAGGCTTCCCTCTTGCTTTTTTGTTGATTTTGTCCAAGTAGGTAGTCCTCAGGTGGGCGATACCCCCCCCCCCCGCCTTTCGCGAGTCGAGCGGAGGTCGCAATTATCTTCTGCTGGGCCCCAGGACATGTAAGGACTGGCCGACCAGACCAGCGTTTCGCTTTTCCTCACTCTCAATACATGGCAGGAATCTGGTCAGCCTTCCTTGCCCCCTGCCCCGGCAAAGAAGATGGGAGACGAGCGACGGGAGCATAAAATTGCGTGCGATTGCTCTCATGGACCTACCCTTTCGTTTTCAAATTATGTACACTCGCGGGACGCATCGTAATCTGATACTGGGAGGATCCCCGACCGGATAATGAATTTTATATAAGGTCAGTATGACAATAGCTGGTCGGCCCGAGGGCCCCAGGAGCCGGTCCTCTTTTGGGGAGAGGTGTCAGGAAGTATTATGTTTTTGACACCAAACAGCGTTCAGGTGGAAGCCTTCGTTACCTTGGGGCAGAGGGACCTGTTCCGCGTCAGAGGTACGTGGATATAGATACCCATCTACAGGATTCCTTGGAACAGAGAGAGAAAGAGAAAATGTATGTGTGTGTGTGTTGTGCTATGAAGGCAGGAGAGGAAAGAAAGTGTTGTGATTCGCTATGTGTGAAGTGAGAGGTGTAAGATCTACCCACCCGAAAACGGGGTGAGCACAGCGCGTCCACCAATCGATAGCCAGATCTCTCCGTGCGCTGACATTTATGTCCGCTCATGCCGGGGTTTCGGAATCGAACCCGGTACCGCGACATTGGGAGACCAACGCCGTATCCACTCCGCTAGCAGAATCAGCCTTACTACGTGGCCTTCCATTGTTCGCCACATTCTTGTTGAGTGTTCCATTCTGGAGGGATTTCGCGCATGTTAACCTGGACGAGCGGGGTCTCAACCACTTCTCCCTTGTACTCTTGGGGCCTGTTCTTGTACCTGGCACTAAACTTCAGTTTTTGGAGGAGGCTGACCTCGCTTTGTGTTCTTGCATTCTCAAGGAGAGGATGGAGGCGGGCCTAATTCCGACGCCTGAGCAGGCTTTTCGTTTTTGTTTTTGCTTCATTTTTATTATCTATGATTATGTAGGCTACTTTTGAAACTTCGGCAAGTAGGCCTTTGATGGCAGCCGCAAAATAGGCGCGATAGAAAAACAAGGTCTGCTGACCAAAACGTCGCGACCTCTCACTTATTCTGATTTATGGCCTTACGACATTCAAAACTTTCAATACTTCTCTGACTAACCTTGGGAGGACCTTGAAAATGATATAATTTGAAAGAGAATGTAAAACAATATAGGGATTTCAAATTTAGTTAGAATCGGCCAAATAGTTACAATGTTATTATCAAAATAACAAAGCAAAACGGGGACCCACCGACCAACATAGTGAGGGTCGCTCGCGTCCAAAAATTATGGAGCGCTCCCCAGTATCTTATTGCGATGCCTGCCTAATCCTTCAGACTCTCCGGGTCGTTGGACGTCCCAGTTTGGGGGAATTCACGCCTGCTTCCTGTCCTGTATCTGTGCGATCCAGATCACTACCGCTTGTCCTTTGTACTCGAGACGAGTTCGTGCACACCGGACTCGAATAGTGGATTAGGCCGGCCTCCTCCTCCTCCCATAGTATTTAATTTAGTGGTGGTGATTGATGTTCGGGCGAGGAAGGCTGGTCTCCCTGACACGCCTGAGTATCCATTTTTTAAGCCTTTTTCTCAATTTGCCTTTTTTGTGTGTGTGTGTGTCTGCACTAGTCTGTTTCCCCTTTTGTTAATTTTAAAATTTAGCTTAAAGATAGGCTGTTATAATTCGGCCACTGTCTTTGTTGGCGACATCTAAATAACCCCCTATCCTCCCGACCACAACCACTGTGTATTGGGAAGTCTTGCCGTTGGTTGGGTAACGACATTTCGAATCTGGCGACCCCAAACCATCTGGTATTTTACTTGTTTACGATCGTGTGCGCACGCAAGCGCGTAGACATGAACACGCTTTGCCCATGTAAGAGAGTGGAGATCGGTGAAAGTGATTTTAACATTTGGGCTCACGAGGAGGGAGGCATTGTCAAAATACTTGGCTTAAATAGCAGGGGGTTTTACCCCCCCTTTAATATATAACTGGAAGAACGTTGGGGACTTGTAAATAGAGAGCCGTTAAATTTGTACCCCAGCGCTGGCTCTGGAGAGGTGGCACTGTTGGAGTAGATAATAGTGTTTAGGAATTCATTCCTGTGATTTCCTTCCTGTACGTTTGTGGGGAAGTTACCTACTTTTGACGTATCAATCGGGAACCGTATAAGTTACTTGCTGACTTGAGAGCGGTCGAATCATAGGAAGAGTGGGTGGCTTTAAAGATGATTTGGAGCGGGGTTTTAGTGGCCCTTGTGTCAATTTCGCTTCTTGCTCTATTGCTTAAGCGAACGTTAAGGGCGTATCGTTATTCTTATATCAGGGATTCGGGTTCCCTACGATGGGTCCATTTGGACGGATGACACTAGTCGGCGGGTCTTTTTCTCAGGTGTCGTAGTGTGGAATTTTCGGCCTTGTTGGAAGTGTGTAATTTAGCCATTTGAATGTCCATTGAGCTTGGGAATGCGGCAGTCACGCGTTGCTTGGTTCCCTTCCCGTCTCGCACTGTTCCAAATCAAGGTCATAGTTTTAGGGGTTGCGGGCGGTATTTTTATGGGCGTCCAGTGGACACTACGTTGAAAGTGTATTTCTCTCCTACAATAAGAACGAAACGCCCACACTACTCTTGTCTCTTTCGTTGTAATATCGCGATGAGAGGGGGTGCTACTTGTGTATTGCAACCTGGTGTTCCTAGTATGTTGAAGATGATCCGTTCTTCCCTACCCTCACTCTCGAGAAGCGATTTATGTGAATGGCTTTAACTGTGATGATGAAGCCCCCTAACATCACTAGCACAGTCTATCCGTCCCCTTCCCCACTTGGTTGCCATGGTGCCGTTTAGTTGTTGCTAAGGAAACCGCGATTAAAGCTCCTTTTTTTCAGATTAGCGGTGGGCGGAGGGCGCCATGCCCCCTCCTCCGCCACCCCCGCCGGCTTCAGGGCCTCCGAGGGGGATGAAACCTCCGGTGAAAGTCGGTGCCGCCGTGGATCGAGGTGCCCTCCTGTCCTCCATTCAGAAGGGAGCGGCGCTCAAGAAGACGGTCACCAATGATAGATCCTCGCCCTTGATTGACAGTAAGTACGTTTGTGCGATTTCCGAAAGGGGCTCGCCCTTACTCCGTGTCTCAAGTGAGTCACCCGTGTGCGTTGGCGATGACAAAATGGGTTTGTTCAGAAAGACTGAACCGATTTGTGTAATGGACAAGGGAATTGTTTCTTAACCCTAGAATATGGGAGTTTTCCCTTCCTAAGGATGGGAATTTGGTTTTGTATACACCTGTTTTCTGCGATGTCCTCGTTGTTTCATTTCAAATAGACGTTTTTGTTTTTTCGTCTGCAATACTTGACATATTTTTTTCCTGGGCAACATCTGTGTATGTATCCGAGTTCTTCAGTACAATTAGAAACCCTTGGCTGGCAGGATTTTGTCTCCGTTATGGCCAGACCCGTATCATACAAATGGGCCCTTGACACATTCCCTCCCCATTGTCATTATCTGAATGGAAACGGCACTTCCGGGTTGAGCAAAGGCTAAGCCACATTAGGTGTGGTTAGTTTCAAAACGGTGCCCCGATTCTGGTCGAGATTACTTTGGGCACCTGCGGTCTAAGGTAGCGTATCATGTTTCGGCGCGCACGTTAATTAATAGGTCTCCACTGAGAATGGGAAGGCCCCCAAACGTGTGCAAGCCGGTGGTGAAATCTGCGGTCCATCTTCGCCGACTTTCCAAGCCTATTGGCGCGAGAATGAGGCTTCTCGAAAGAATGAACAATCGGCAGTGATGTCTTCTTGCGTCTCCGCCGTTTGTCTACACATTTTGATTGCCGATCATTGAAAATGTCTACAACTGTTTTGCTGAATACGGTTTTATATTTAGTGCTGATGAAAGATTGTTGTATGTTTACCGGTTTGTCTTTACGTAAAAGAGGGGGGGGGCCCTGTGTTCGTTATAGAAAGATGGGCAGGTTCAAGAGATTGTTTAGGGTCTTTTCAGCCTCTGTTATTCTGTTATTCCGCATATCTTTTATCTCCCGGTCGCAAGGACAAAGTGACCAAGAGTCGGTCGGATCGGGTTGTCAAGGCCGTTCTTCGCTCACAACCGAGGTCGATTGTGTGAATTATCCTATTCTGGATGTTTCTGATTCTATGGGTGGGCGTTTCCTTGTACCTGTCAAGGCATTGAGAGGTCAATATCCTTTGTCCATGTCTTTTTAAAAAAAAAAAATTCTCTACATATACCCATAACCGAGGGAAACGACCGAAAGCGCTCACAAGTGGAAGGAGAGCCGCCTCCAAGCGCGGTCTCGTCACACTTAGCTGCCGGGGAAGACGAGGTGAGAACTCTGGACACCCGCATCTTTCCGGCCTGAGTGCAAATTAGGGAAGTCGGCACTGGGTTGATGTGAACACTGATGGGGCCTTGGAAAGTTGTTGCGCTTCCCTTATTATTATTATTATTATATAGTTAGTATTATTTATTGGCGTTATTATTAGGGTTAATCCAATCAACCTTTTGCCTATCCACACTTCTTACCAGGAGGACTATTCTAAGCTAGATAGAGGTCGGTCTGCTAGCCATGAGTCGTTTGTGGACTAAATGCCATCCTGGGATCACCTAGCACACCGGGGCATGAAAATAATAGGTGATCACTCAGCCTACTCGTTAGTGAACCCGCTGCAGAGGTTCCTCTCCTCCCGTTAGCTATTTTTTTTTTTTTTTTTGCAGGAGACCATGCTGGGCCACCCTCATGGGACAAGGATTTTGTAACCCCCCACCACGGGATGAGGTGTCGTTCAGGAAAAATGCTTTATTTACACCCGGCATGATGTGTCTATTCTTCCATATGCTATATAAATACTTCCTTTCAGGCAGTAGTTGTGCAGCTGCACTTGGATAGAAGGTATACTGTAATTTCCGCGTACATTCCACCGTCAACCGACTTCGACGCGGGGGACTTTCGCCGCGTCGTGGCACGGTTGCTGAGGTCCTTTTTCTTGCCCGGAGATCTGAACGGTAGACAACCCCCTCTGGGGAGACTACTCGATCAATCCTAGGGGTCAGGTCCTGGAGATAGGTGTCCTAAATGTGGATGGGTTTACGCATCACTGCCTGAGAACGGTTTGATTTCCCCGTCTTGATCTGTTCCTGCGCTCTCCGGATGCAAAGCCTGATCTTTGGTGTGAGGTGGTCGATGACCTCCATGGTAGTGATAACTTTCCCATTCAAATATCATTTCCTGGACCGCTGTAGCATGAAAGACCACCCCGGTGGTGTTTGGCGTGGGCGCGTTGGTCCACATTTAACGAAATAACAGATTTCTCTGGCCCAGGTGAGGAGGAGTTTAGGTCGGTAGATGAGGCCGTTGAGTTCTCCGGCAACCTCCTCACCATGTGACCAACTACGATTCCTTGATGGGGCGCTCGCCCGCGCCTTAATTGCGACGTCTGTCTTGTACCCCAGACTGTTCGGCACATTCTTGTTGAATGTCACATTCTGGGGGATCTTCGCGCACGTGTCATGTCCCCGTATCGAGACGAGCAAGGTCGCTACCATTTGTCCCTGGCACTTGGAACGAGTTTTTGTACACAGACTCGCGGATGATCTGACTTTTTGAAGGAGGTTGGCCGGGGGCAGGCGGGCTCCCTCGACGCCCGAGCGTGTTTCCTTCTTGCTTTTTTTTTTTTTTGCTAATTTGGGTTTGTTTCTTTGCTTTTGTTTTATTTTTTGTATGTTATCTAGTTTTTGCTCTTTTTTTATCTACCAGCCTAGTATT
The DNA here is from genome assembly GCA_963969495.1 of Ceratothoa steindachneri. Classification (NCBI taxonomy): domain Eukaryota; kingdom Metazoa; phylum Arthropoda; class Malacostraca; order Isopoda; family Cymothoidae; genus Ceratothoa; species Ceratothoa steindachneri. The sequence continues at coordinate 52,366,031 of OZ018334.1, forward strand.
AGGTTGTAGCGTGATTACGGCGACTAGGTAGTGGCCAGATTGGGTTCCATAAAAAAAAACCTTTAAGGAAATACAGAACTCCTGTCCCCTTTGCGAAGCAGCACACCCAGGCATACCTTATGAATAGAGTGCGTTTAATTGTTGTTTTCTTTTGTGAACTAAGATTATAAGGGCTTGCCTTTGCTGCTATCATTAAACCGTCTCACAGTGGATGATTCATCACCGAACCAAACGCGAGATGAGTCCCATTTTTTTCCCATTTCAAAAATTAGCCTTTTTTTTTTACTTGTCTATTATTTAAGAAAGGCTTCGGATCAAGTTTTCGACTCTTAAATTACAGGGTTTTTTTGAGGCCTGTACAGCATTGTTCTTTCGGTCACTTCTAATGTAAGTTTTCTTTTCAACAATTTCTAAAGAAATTGGCGAATTCAACGTTATTATAATGGCAAGTTTGGTGGCACCGCACTGGTCACCAACCACACACCACGGCTCTGGGCCGTTTACTCGTGCCTGCTATGCAAACTGACTGCATCAACCGCTATAAAATAAACCGTTTCAATGTAAACGTCCACTCTTGCCGTCACACGAGGGGGTTTCACCCATTCGTGGTTGCCCGCTATATGATATACCTTATTCTGCAATGAACGCACTCAAAAATGACTTATAACACTGGGCGATTGGATAACGTCCCTTACATTCACAGGCGTCACCTATGCAGTGTCAAGACGGATTGACATTGCTATATTAACCGTATCATAGCATGACTGCGTTCATTGCAGATTGACTGCAATGAAACTGATGAATTAATTCAATTTGCAGTCCCCTTATGGGAAGAAATCTTTCTTGGCCCGTCCCTCGCGCCAACGATCTTGACAGTCTCTCGTTCCTTGTCTTTAGATCGTTTTATTCTTCGGAGACGTGAAGTTCATTCCTTATGAAATTTCATGTAAGTCCGATTTTGCCCTATTTTGTCAAGTTTTTTACTTATTTTAAAAAGGAATTTAATCATTAATGGTTAAAAACCAATATAATTGACTATGTGCCGAAAATTCTGAAAAATATCGCACAAGACAACTTATAAATAACCATTTTCTGATTATCTTGGAGCCAACTGTTGTTTTAGCTCAAATTTTCAAGTCTAGGCAAGTGTGGGGCACTTGTGGTGAGCTTATTTGACTGCGCGCGCAAATTCGGGTAAATATATATATTTTTTACCTATTGTGTGCCATTCGTGATGAAGAAAATTTATTTTTGAAGTTTCAGTTGACAATGACATGATAAAATAATAAAAGGGTGGGGCTTAGTATTCTTAGCATGTTTGTGTTTTCATTTCTTTTTTTTCATTGATATCTCGCCTTAGTAAAATTTATTTCATTAAAGCCAAATCCCTAGTAATTTATGCCTCGATGGTTTGCTGTTTTGGGTACTCTCCAAACTTCGCTATATGCTTTACGAACATTTTTTATTTAATGTTTGGCGTTTGATGCTCTCAGTGTTAACTTCTACATTTTCCCTTTTAAATATAGAGATCGACCTACTCGCTGCCTCGTCTCTTTCCTCCCTTGTTGTTTGTTCTGTTCACCTTTATTTCGGGGGGGGGTTCGAACTCGTAACCGAGTGTGTGTCTCTTCTTATCCTCAAATCAATCGACTTTACCATTAAATTAATGCTCCAACACAGTGCGGAAAGCAGACTAATAAACATCGTAGGGCATCTTCGATGTTGATGTTCTTAAGGTAAAAATCACCCTATTGGAGGCATAATTGCTTAAGGAACTTGGGCCTAGTGGATTGGGATCGATAGAGAATTTTAAAGAGGCCAATATATTTTTTGGGGGGTGGGGGGGTCACAACACGTCCAGTACAAAGTACTTGGAAGTGACATCTCCGTCGCACGACAGTTGGGCTGCGGTGGAGCGAGAAAGTGGGAAGAGGCCTCTACTAAAGTCTTCTTGGCGAAAACGGACCCATTCAAGTCCATCAGCGCTTCATAAGAGTGCATCTTTTTACGAGGTTGTTCGAACATCTTGCAAAACCAAGCTGATTTTTTTTTAATACCCTCGTTGGATTATGAGTCCCGTCCTTAAATAACGTCTTTTATATATTTTTCTTTTTCCCGAATTATACTTCGTTTTTTTTGTGCCGTTATTGTCTTTCCTCTTTTAATTTTATTTAACTTTCCTTTTTACCTAAACAAGTCCCTCTGCCCCGGGGGGGACGAATGTTCCACCTGAACGCTGTTTGGTGTCGAAACATAATAGTTCCTCGCACCTCTTGCCCAAAGAGAACCGGTGTCCCTGGTGCCATCGGGCTCACCAGCGGTTGTCATACTGATCTTTATGTCTATTTCATTATTCGATTCGATCCGCCTGGCTAAAGGCAGGTTGGCGAACCACCAGTACTACTACTCAATTAAATACTGAGCCTTGAGGCTGGGTTTGAAGGCTCTGGGATGTCGTGTGTATGTTTGCCAAGCCCGTGGCTCGATCCATTAAAAGAGTCGGGGTCTTTTGAATGCCCGCTTCTAAGCAACACTTCTCCCCTAATTCGATGGCCTTCATTTACGTGTTGGAAGAAGTCCATTGGAGATAACTTACACTCTAACCCGCCCCCCCGCCCTTCCCATACGGAAGCGTTGTTCGAATTATGTCCGTTCGCGTATGTCAGTATTTGTGTACACGTGTAAGACTGATCGAGCTCATTTCGTTGATCGGTCTTTACATGGGCATGTAGACACCCGAGATTGGGGTAGGGTGTCTGCTTGAGCAATGGGTCGAATTTTGCCCCCCCCTCCCTCCCTGGTACGGTACCGGGAGGGGGGGGGGTCTAGCATCGCTACCCTCCTGGACGGAGTAAGGAGAGTGTGTGTATAACGTCACTCATTTCCTTCAAGGGGGGGGGGGGGAGGGGTCCGCTTTCGTTCTTCCGCAAACCCTCGTTTTAGATGAGCGGGTTTTCGTTAGACCCTTCGCCGTATCGCTTTCTCGGACTGACGCCGTCCATGCTTTCGGCGCCGGAGAGGAGGACAGACTCCACGACGCCGGAGTGCGCTTCCTTCTTGTTACTCGTCGCTTCTCTTGTTTTTATTTGTTGTTGTTTTTTTTTGTGTCCTAGCCTTTGTTCCTTTTTTATCTTTATTTGTTTTGTAATTGATCCTAATATTAGGCTGTAGTGTCAGTACGGCGACTTTTGTCCTAGTAGGCAGTCGCCAGATGGGCTCTTAACCCCCCCACCCCTATGCTTTCGGTTGAATAAGGACACCTTGCAAATGTGAAATGGGGGGAGGGGGTATTTGGCGAGCGTCGTGTATGCGAGGTTGTTGTTGTATGATTTGGAAACGGGGCCTATTGGAGAGTTGCGCGCCCCTAACGGCGGTTCGCATCTTCACTTCTGACTTCACCCTCGTTTGTTTTCCATTTTAAATCTATAATCGTGTTAAGAAAAGTTGATTAAACTGGTTCGATGCGACGGGCGGCTGAAGTCATGTCGGGGGAAAGAGGCAGGAACAAGTGAGGGCCTATCGGCAAACTCGGTTTGACGTTCCTTTTCCCCTGGTTTGGTCGGGTTTCGTTCATCTATGCTCTCGTTAGTGTGTGTGTTGGGGGGGGGGAATGCCTCGGTCCAGTGAGGGTTCTGGCATGTATGGTGCCCTGGGGGAAACATCCCCTTGGCACCCCTCTTGAACTCTCTGATCCTCCCTCCAAACAGTTGGGAGCAACTATTATTTTGCTTAATATTATTTTTATTATTGTTAGTTTATTATTATTATTGTTTGTTATGAGTGTTAGTGTTTATTATTATTATTATTGTTTTATTAATATTATTGTTTTGTTATTAATGTTAGTGTTTATTATTATTATGATTATTATTATTTTTCGAGGGCGACTCTACATCTCACTATGTCGGTCGGTTGGTCCCCGTTTTGATTTTTTTTGTAATAACATTGTAATTATTCGGCCGATTCTAACGAAATTTGAAATCCTTATGTTGTTTTACATTCACTTTCGAATAGTATAATTGTCAAGGTCTTCTCAAGGTTAGCCCGATAATTATTGAAAGTTTTTGAGGTCGCCTTTGGTCAGCAGACCTAGTTTATTATTGTTTTTATTTTAGTTTTATTATTAATAGTATGAGCAATAACCCATAATTATTGTTTATACGTGTAACAACAAAAATATATTTATATATACAATACCAACAATAAATAACAAAAGGTAATAAGGATAAAAAAGGTGGGCCGTCCTCTGTACTTGGGGGTCGCTTTTACCCCCTTCTCCAGGCAATCCATGCCTTCTTGGGCAGCTGTCCATATTGCCCATACCTAAATCCGCCCCTGCCTTTGTCTGTTGAATCCTCATCTTGGCAGTGATGTTTTCCCTGCTGGGCGGGGCTCCAAGTCCCAAGAGGGGTTCGGCTTCCACGCCGTATCCCCTCTGTTTGAAGTCAGCGGGGCTCTGCCAGGCGCTGCGTCTGTCTTCACGGCCGAGCTGGTGGCAATACACCACTCGGTACGGGAGATTACGCGACGTGCCCGGTTCGGAGACCGGATTGTGATCTATAGCGACTCACAAAGGGCCCTGAGTGCTCTCGGGGCATTGGAATCTCCGCATCCCCTGGTTCGCGATATCCGTGACGCCACGGTTTTGGCGAGCCGGGCGGATGTCGAGATTATCTTCTGCTGGCTTCCTGGACATGTAGGAATTGCGGGGAATGAGCGCGCAAAAGAGTCCGCGAGGACTCTGCGACCGGACCAGCGTTTCGCTCTTCCTCACACCGACTACATGGTAGGAATACGGGCAGCTCTTCGGACTGCTTGGCAAAGAAGATGGGAGACGGTCGAAGGGAACTTAAAGTTGCGTGCTATTGCGTCGCGACTGTTCCCATGGACCTATCCCCCAATGCCGCGACGGCTTCAGGTTGCTTTCTGTCGTCTCCTAATCGGACACACTCGTGTGACGCATCGCTATTTGATGGAGCGCTCGCCTGCGTCGTCCCCCAGACTGTTCGGCACATTCTTGTCGAATGTCCCAGTCTGGGTGATCTTCGCGCACGTTACCTGTCCCGTTACCGGGTAGGGCGGGGTCGCTACCGCCTGTCCTTTGTACTCTGGACGAGTGCGTGCACATTGACTGGTGGACTTGTTGACTTTTGGGGGGATGCCGGCCTTCTCCCTTTCATTTAACCAAGTTTTGTTGTTTTTGTTATTGCTTCCTAATTGTTATTTCTTTTTATTGTTGTTTTCTGTTCAATTTTTTTAAAGTAGCCTAAAACTAGGCTGTTTGTTTGCGGCGACCTATGCCCAAGTGGGCAGTCGCCAGATAGCCCCTTAAAAAAAAAACCCTCCTGGGCGGCGCAGGGTAATCGGGACGTTTCTGCACTTCCTCACTCACGGGAGGCGTGAGTTACGAGGCTACAGACTTTCACTATCACGGCTAGGGATTGCACACGCTTGTCTGGGGAGTAGGGACTGATAATTCCCCCCCTTAAAAGGCCCGCTCCTTCCACACCCTCTCTTTCCCTGGTTTGTATGTGTATTGTTTTTTACCTGCCCTCACCCCCCGCCCCATCCGAGATCCGAGATAAAGAATTGTAATTGTTCGTTGCCGCGGTTTCTTTTAACCTTCCTACGCGGCTTGCGAAAGGGAGGAAAGGAGGTTATGGGGTTTGTGCTTGGTGTGTGTGTGTGTGTGTGTGTGTGTGTGTGTGTGTGTGTGTGTGTGTGTGTGTGTGTGTGTGTGTGTGTGTACGTTTGTCGGATTTCACCCGTGGTGGAAGCTTGTGGCTGGCTCTCTTCTACCTCCTAGGTGGGTATGTGTGGGGCAGAGCCCACTGTCGTACAATTGTTTACATGGTGTTTCGGGGAAGTGGGTGGTTGGCATCTGCAAGTGTATAGTGGGGATGGAGCACCCCCCCACCCCCGCCCTGTTGCGGGTTCTGTTTCTGCCATGTGTGTGTGTGTGCACGTTTGTCGGATTTACCCGTGGTGGAGGAAGCTTGTGGCTTTCTTCTACCTGCTAGGTGGGTATGTGTGGGGCAGAGCCCACTGTCGTACAAGTGTTTACATGGTGTTTCGGGGAAGGGGGTGGTTGGCATCTGCAGATTGTATAGTGGGGATGGATCAACCTCCCCCCCTGTTGCAGGCTCTGTTTCTGTCATGTGTGCGTATGTGTGTGTGTGTGTGTGTGTTAGTGAAGAAACCCAGCGTCCTTGTGTCAAATTTGTGGTTTATTTCGTTCGCGTTCGCGTTCCCCCTTTTATTATTTTTCATTTCCACAAGAATAATTTGTCTGTATTGAAGTCTGTCGTGTGTCAGTTTGTGCGTATGCCTCTGCCTTCGACGGTGGTCGCTCTTCGGTCTGACATTTTCTCTTCCGGTTGGAAGAAGCGGAACGGCGTCTGTTCGCTCGTTTTCTCTCTTGATTTCTCGTCTCCCCCCATGTGTTTGCTGTACGCTTCCCCCCCTCTCCTTTCTCCGTTTCCTCCTGGTTTATCGTCGTCATTTGGCCCCCTTTCAGTCCGGCTGTGCCAGCGTGTTTTTGGCTCTGTCTTTTTTTGTTCTGTGTTTTGCCTGATTGTTCAGGGACGGTCTTTTGTACCGCGGAACTCGCGCATTCAGTCGGCTGTGTTAATCTTTTTACTCTCGTCAGACGTGGTGGTGGTGGGGGGGGATTGTCTTTTGTGTATTAGTGGTACATGATACTGGATTTTTTTTTACAGTGGTGGGGGTAGTGGATTCGGTTTTAAAAATTTGGATTAAACAAAAGCGAAACCAACGAGTGCACATAACGCAGTTTTTTTAGAAGATTATCTGTAAAGTGGTGAGGAAAGAAAGTGTGTCTGAAGAATAACCCCAGGTGTGCTCGTGGTGTCGGGGCCTGGGGCTCGCAAACCTGCAGATGCCACTCCTTTGGAGGTTGTCATGGTTTTTTTCATGCCTTGGCCAGTATCTCCGGTTGAGGAGGTTCGTTTGTGCACTTGTGCCACGCCGATGTGGTGTCCTGCCCGATCTTTTTACAATGGGTGGGTGTATAGAAGAGGACGCGCGGCTGTCTTCATTTGTTAGTCGACAACGATCGTTCCGCTATTCTGTTCTCTCGGGCCATTTCCTAGTCGGGATCTGGTTTGGTCGAGGGTTCCCTTTCGAGCGCCGTCCACATTTCCCGGTCGGTCCCCAATTTGCCGCCTGCGCAACAGCGAACCAAAATCTCGATTGACGGCCGAAGCTCCGCTCCGTCAATGGCGGGCGTTGGGTTCAATTATTTTTCTAGTATTTCGTCCTCACCTTCATATTTGTGTTTTCGCAGGGGGTGATGGGTGAACATTCCTGATACTCCGGTTTCCTTGATGGTGTGCAGTCCTGTGTACTCCAGATCCTTGAATGTACAGAACGCGTCAGTATTTTGGTCATTTTAGGAATGTAGAAAAAGACGAACAGCACATAAGAGAAAAGCTTGATTTAAATGAAAATCAGTACAAATAATCTTTAATCCTTATAAGCCTCAATAATAACCCTCAATAATAAGCCTCAATGACTGCTTCAATTCGGGATCTGAAGCGGTGACATGCCTGAATCAGATGAGCTTTATCAATATTGGATTGAGAGATTGAATGGTGTTATGGGGGTGTTGGTAGACCTCTCGACGACACCCCATACGTAATAGTCCAGTGGAGTGAGGTCGGGTGAGCAAGGAGGCCATGTCTGGGAGAACATGGTCGTGGAAATGGGCTTAGGTTGTTCTATCCTTAGGAGATGGTGAAGAGTTGTTGGAAGATGTAAGGTCTTCCGTTGCGTACTCTGTCTACCCAGGGCCTCGAAACCTTCTCCAAATCCTCCGGGTTGGCAGCAGCATTGACCCTTAAGCTCTGTGAAAAAGGATGGGGGCCATGATATCTCCCTCACTGCTAAGGATTCCCAGAACCAGGAAAAAATTTGGTATGCATTGCAGTTAGAACCTCGCTTGGCACTTTTCATAGCCATGTCATTCCACAGGTTTACCTTATGGTCCTGGTCCTCCGTAAGGGACGCGGCGATTTGCCTTCCTGGCTGCCGTGCTGGCGGGTCTCAGCGCCCCGTCCGGTCCCAGCTTAGCCTCTTCTTCTTTATTTCAGCACACTGAGCCTAAATATGGACTGTGCGTGAAAATTATTAAAAAAAAAATCCCAACAATCTCCCACAAGTTTCTCTGGTCGGCCTCTAATTTCACAGGCTGACGTCGACTAGCTTCCTCTCACCCAACCATCCCGGATTGGGGCTGAGGGAGGAGGGGACAACGCCCCCTCACCCCTGAGCTCCGGCCTGCGACGGTGGTTTTTTTAACAACCTGCTTCACCCCCCACGCACACCTCCCTCATATCCCTTTCTCCTTTCAACCTCTATCGATTACTCCTCTCCTCTGCCTACGGGTCTAGTGGACTCCGCCTCACCCCTTTTCTGGAGGGCGCCTCCCTCTTTCCAGCGGCAGTCCGTCCTTCTCTTTCACAAGAGACTGCCAAGAAAGCAGGCAGGCAGCCCATAATTGACCGCTCGAGAGGGCTAACCCCCTTAAGGGGGGGCGAGGGAAGACAGGGCTCGTCGGCCCATGCCCTCGAAAAACCTGCGGGCACGCATAGCGGACTTACATGCAGTCAAAATACGTGCCCCCCTAGTTTTCCCGACGGATACCGGCTAGGCTGTTTGTTTGCGACGACTTATGCCCAAATGGGCAGTCGCCAGATAGCCCCTTAGAAACCCCCCAACCCCCGACTCGCCGGTCCAGAATACCCTAAAAGATACTTCGAAGGGGTCCCGTGATATCTTGCAGGGGGGATGGCCACTTCGAGTCTCCCCCCCCTCCCCGAGACAGACATGGTCGCTGAGGTGACGCAGCCCCAGATGTTAGGACCTTCCACGGGGTTGAACACGGGCTCGGTGCCAAGCACTGAACCCGAGTCCGCCACTCAGATGACTCGAGTCCCCGTCTGGTGCCCCTTCGATAGCAAATCCCTTCTCCATTTCGGAGAAGGACCAAGCTGAGGCCGTTGCATTTTGCCTAGAGGCTCCGGCCGGCGGAGGGGAAAAGCGGGTTCATTCCCCGCCCTCCTCCTGGAAAGAAAGGAAACCGAAAGAAGACTAAAATGATTCGGGGATTCTCTCCTTACGCGGGGGGGCACGGGGTTGCACAGGTCTCCTGCCGTTTCGGTAATCAACCAAGCCAAGATCGGCACGTCCAGCCCCGTTGCCCCCCCCCCGGGTAGGGAGCCCCAGACTAAGACCAAAAGTGCGCAGAGCGGAACCTCGACTACTTCGGGGCCCCTCATTTAGAGGCTACCTGGCGTTTTCGAGCCCGCTGGCTTCAAACGCTTCCTTGTTAGTCGCTCCACTGATGGCAGCATGCTGGCTAAGGGCAACATGATCCATCAGAGGAGAGTTCTAGCTAGTGTGATTGGTAGAGAGTCGAAGGTGACACATTTCTTGGACGGGAGGCTTTTGGTGAATGCGTCGAATCTCTCTGATTTTGGGTGAGGGGTGGTCGCTGACCTCCATGGTAGTGATCACTTTCCCATTCAAATATCATTTTCTGGGCCGCTGCCGCCCGAGAGCCCGCCCCGGTGGTTCTTGGCGCAGGCGCAGTGGTCCCCATTTCAGGAAATGACTGATTTCTCTATCTTACTCCAGTAGTTCAGGTTGGTAGATGAGGCCGTTGAGTTCTCCGGCAACTTCATCGCCCTGGGTCTAACCACTCTTCCTAGAACGCTGGCTTTTTTTGCACGCTGACTGCTCCCATGGTATTCAGCCTAGTGTGAGACGACCCTCAAACAGAAACGTTATGTTCTCTAGCCGGACTGCTCTTCCGCCAGCATTCAATATGCGTCGTGATGTCGCAGAAAGCCGTCGACTGGACTTTACCTCCAGAGGCGGAGAACCCTTTAACGACAGGTTTATTTTGAGTGAGTTGCGTTCCGCTCTCGCTTCCTGCGCGGAAACTGCCCCTTGTCCAGACTATATCCCCTACGCTATGCTTCGATACCTGGTTGAGTGAGGCATGACCTTTTTGTTAGATTTGCTCATTAGGATCTGGGTAGAGGGTAACCTCCCAAATTCCTGGCGAATCGCTACTGTGCTCGCTTTTCGCAAACTGGTGAGAGATCACTCTACTCCGAACGGTTCCCGCCCAATTGCTTTATCCTGCTGCGTGTGCAAGTTGATGGAGAAATTGGTAAATGTTAGATTAGCCTTTTTCCTGGACAGCGGAGGCCATCTGTCTTCTGCACAGTGCGGCTTCCGCAAGTTCCACTCCACGTCGGATGCTCTGCTCCGACTGGAAAATGCCGTTTGCGAGGCTTTCCTACGCCACGGTGTTTTTCGATCTGGAGAAGGCCTATGATACCGCATGGCGATACGGTATCATGGAGACTCTCCACACGATTGGGGCGAGGGGACGCCTCCCAATGTTTATATCTGAATTTTTGCGAGATCGTCGATTCCGCGTACGGGTGGGGGGAGCCCTCTCCGCCCCAAAGGAGCAGGAAGAGGGTGTCCCGCAGGGAAGTGTCCTCAGTGTCACACTCTTTGCCCTGAGCATCAACGGCATCACCTCGGTGCTGCCGGAAGATGTTCTCGCTACGCTCTACGTGGACGACCTTTCGATCTCTTTTGGCACGGCCCAGATGCCAACTCTGGAGCGTCGACTCCAACAGGCATTGAACCGCGTCTCTCGCTATGCCGAAGCGCACAGGTTTCGGTTTTCTTTGGCCAAGACTAAAGTGGTGCACTTCTGCCGCCATCCACGGCTTCACTCCAACCCAGATTTGTTTCTTAATGGGGTGCGCCTGGATGTGGTTGAGTTGCACCGTTTCCTTGGTCTTGTATTCGACCGACGCCTCACCTGGGAGGCTCATATTCGCAGCCTTAGGATCTCTTGTACCCGCGCCATGGACGTTCTCCGTTCCGTGACGTTCAGCGCTTGGGGCGCTGATAGGGCTACTGCCCTACTTTTTTATCGATCCTTTGTTCGTTCGAAGCTCGACTACGGATGCGAGTTTTATGCATCCGCAGCCGAGCGTTTTTTGCGGAAGGTGGATTCGATCCACCACACCGGCCTTCGCCTTGCGACCAGTGCCTTCCGCACTTCATATATTGAGAGCCTGCTGGTTGATGCTGGGGAGATGCCACTCGCTCTGCGCTGCGTGCAGTGCATCACTTGCCTGTACGCGCGAGCCCGGCGCCTCCCTCAGTCGCCAACAGCTCTCACTGCTTCCGCAGCTGATCTCGATGGTGCCTATGCCGCCGAGAGACGCCAGTCATACCCTAAGCCCTTTGGGTTTAGGGCCAGGAAACTCCTTCGAGAGCTAGATATAGCTCTCGGGCCGGTGGCGCCCCTGGTTCTGCCCAGGACGTCACCCTGGAGGGTACCACATTTGGCTATTTGTCGCCACGCCTCTGCTCCCAAAGCTTGTACTGCGCCGGGAGTATTGCGTTCGACCTTTTTGGAGCACATATCGTGTCACGCTGGAACCGTGCCAGTGTATACGGATGGCTCTAAGTCCCAAGAGGGGGTCAGCTTCCACGCCGTATCCCCTCTCTTTGAAGTCAGCGGGGCTCTACCAGGCGCTGCATCTGTCTTCACGGCCGAGCTGGTGGCAATACACCACTGGGTACGGGAGATTACGCGACGTGCCCGGTTCGGAGACCGGATTGTTGTCTATAGCGACTCACAAAGCGCCCTGAGTGCTCTCGGGTCATTGGAATCTCCGCATCCCCTGGTTCGCGATATCCGTGACGCCACGGTTTTGGTGGCCCGGACAGATGTCGAGATTATTTTCTGCTGGGTTCCTGGACATGTAGGAATTGCGGGGAATGAGCGCGCAAAAGAGTCCGCGAGGACTCTGCGACCGGACCAGCGTTTCGCTCTTCCTCACACCGACGGCATGACAGGAATACAGGCTGTCCTCCGGGCTGCTTGGCAAAGAAGATGGGAGACGGTCGAGGGGAACTTAAAGTTGCGTGCCATTGCACCGCGACTGTTCCCATGGACCTACCCCCCAATGCCGCGACGGCTTCAGGTTTCTTTCTATCGTCTCCGAATCGGACACACTGCCATTTAATGGAGCGTACGCCTGCGTCTTTATGCGATGACTGCTTTGCACTCCAGACCGTTCGGCACATTCTTCTTGAATGTCCCAGTCTGGGTGATCTTTGCCCACGTTACCTGTCTCGGTTATAGGGATGAGTGGGGTTGCTCCTGCCTTTGCCTTGTACTCGTGGGTTCGAGCGTACCGACATGCGGACTGTACGACTTTTTGGAGGAGGCTGGTTTCCTCCACTTTATTTGAGTGTTGTGGTTCGCGTGCTCCTGCGCCGGTAGGAGGCGGGCCTACCCTGACGCTGGAGTGAGCTTCCTTCTTATTACTTTTTTCGTTTGTTTTGTTTTTTATTTTTGTTTATAGTTTATGATCTTTTTATCCTTATTTGTTATTTACTTATTTGTTTTTTTTTATATAGCCTATTCGTAGGCTGTAGTGAGCACGGCGACTAATGCCCAAATAAGCAGTCGCCAGATGGTCTTAAAAAAAAGCTCCTGGTCGAAGTTTTTCTCATCAAATAAAAACTAAGGCATTCCAGCTGCTTGAGGGTTCAACAGGGAGAGCAAACGCTTTGCACGGATCAAACGATTTTTACATAAGCAACCTTAGTGTACTTAGTATAGGTAGGTGCAATCCACTGAATAATTATAAACTGAGTGAGAGAGTATTAGGAAGTTCAGCATATGAAAGAGACTTGGGTGTCCTGGTCAGTTCTTACCTCCGGTCTAGAAAGCAGTGCATAAGTACCAGGAATAGAGCTAATAAGGTATTGGGGTCTAGTGGGAGGAGTGTAAGTAATAGGAGTGCTGATGTCATTCTGAAACTGTACCCTGGCATTAGTTATGCCTCATCTTGACTATGCGGTGCAATTTGGGTCATTGTATTATAGGATGGATATTGGTTTGCTCGAGTCTGTGCAAAAGAGGGGGACTGAGATGATTCATGGGTTGGGGACCTTAGCCTTATTATGAAAGGCTGTGAGAAAACTAAATCTACATACGTTAGAAAGGAGAAGATTTTGAGGGTGCTTCCTTGAAGTCTTCAAATGGGTAAAAGGTTATAATAGGGGAGACGTAGGGAAGGTTCTTTCTTATTTTTAGTGAACAGGATAGGATATCTAGCAATGGATTAAGCTGGACAAGTTTAGGTTTACGAAAGTGATTGGTAGAAATTGTTTTACAAATTGATTGGTAAAGATGAATGGAATAGGGTCACTCGCCATGTGATAGAAGCATCCTCACTGCAGAGTTTTAAGAATAGATTGGATAGATATTAGATTTATGGAGGATAGTGCTAGGTGTGCCTGAATTTAATGATGGGAACGGGAACTGCCTCGCTCGTAATTGCTATCGATCAGCCTTTTGCACACTCTTTTTCTTATGTTTCTTTCGTCCTTATCTGATATGAACTGACCTCTCGTCATCACATACGGCTTGTAACGCAAATCTTCCCGTTTAATTCTTCTGATGGTGCATTCGGAAACCTTGAAGTCAAAGGCATTGTGCTCTCTGATCGATTTTCCGGGGTTTTCTTGAAAAAATCCTGTACTTTCTGCACAAATTCTTGGGTTAGGATGGTTTTAGAACCTATTGCATGTGTTTTGAGTTTTGCTACTAATGTTGGATCCTTATCAGCAGCTTCCAGGTCTTTGCTAACTAAGCAAGTGAGCTATATTTCTATCATTATGCTCGGCTTTTATGGCAAAAATTACATCTTGCCTTTTCTTCATTTGCTTCTTCACTTTGTCATTCATTATTAATCTGAAAAAAAGTTATAAGAGCTATTCAAAGTGTTGTCCTCAAAATACTGACGCTTCCTGTATATATTGGCTCGTTGAGCTCTGAGTGTGGGAGCCATTGCGGCAATGTATGCTAGTAGCACCTGTTTTCGCTCGGAGGCGATGGGGGTGGGGGGTGGACAAGGGACCTGGGGAGCGCCTTTTTTCAGTAAGCACTTGTGAAACGTCTTACGGAAAAGGACTTGATTCATTTTTATAGTCATGCTGTCCTTTTTTATTCCAGTACATTGTGTCCTTCTCAGAATTCTTTCGCTACCCGGTGGCTATTTCTCAGATGGTTAGGCGAGTTTCATTTTTCAATAGAATGAAATCGTTTTCGTCACTTGTCTGTACTATTGTTTCCTGGGGATGCGCTCCTATCCTCTCCGCGCCTCAGCGCGGCGTGGTTAGCTCAAGTTTCACCGCTTTTTAGTCCCCGACGGATTTTTTACCCGGTTTCGCGGCTTCTCCTATCACCACTCTTCCACCTCCTGTCGTGTTTTCACTTTCCCCTCGTCAATTCCCCGTTCTAACCCCCCTTTCAAACCGATACTCTCGCTTTCGTAGGGGGCCCCTCAATCTTTGCTAGAATAATCCATGGCGCGTTGCCGGGCGGTATTGTTGTTAGGCTGATTGGAGAAGTCAATGTTTGAGTTGGTGGATTGGTGTCGACGCCAGCGCTGGACTTGTCTTTGTCACGCCGAATTCGACCACGAGACGACGTGCTGCGATGCCACGCGTTGGGGTGAGTTGAGCGCGTTCGCAGCGTTTGTTGAGGGTGAAATAATAGTCGGGCTAGGGGGTGGGGGCAAGGCAAGGATATCGGAGAGGAAATATTGGATTGGTTTGTATAGACACGGCTTAGTTGCTTTCGAGTACGGTGAAGGTTTCCTAATACTGACCTTGATTGCCATGGGTATATTGACCCCCCCCCCCCTCCTGCAAGGTGATTTTCCCCCCTTCATTATCGAAGTCGGGCAGGCTAGGGACATAGGGACAGCCCCTTCCCCCTCTGGTTCAGAGCGTCCCATGTATTATTCTATTAGGGACAGCGAAAAGTAATGTAGCCTATTTGTCGGTATGTTAGTTCACTTCCTTCCCCCTTCTTGAAGTCAGATTAGTTTTGTAGGTTAAGTCAGTAGTTTAACCTTTCAACCTAACATAAGTGAACCTAAGAAACTCTCGAAGAAAAGATAACACCCTTAATAATTCAGTGATAAACCCCCCCAACATTTTGCATCATTGTCTGATTACACATTTAAAAATAGTGATTCTTTAGAAGAGAAAACCCATTGATGTCTCATCATCTTCATTGGTTCTGACTTTTCCCGCTGCTAAAATGTTCAAACCATCTGATTGCAAGGATTTTTTTTCGCTCCCGTTCATGATTAGCAGGTCAAACTGTTGAACTTGAACCTTTATCCTCTGGAGACTACTCGCGAAGCATCCAAATCCCCCCCCACCCCACTATTTCCACCTTTTCATAAATATGTCTTGAATAGAAGATCAAAGGTACATTAAACTTCTGAAACGAGTCTTTGTTGTCGATCATCTTCAATGGCAGCTTTTCCGGTGCCGTTATCAAAAACATTAGCTCTTCCTGATGATATCCATCCAGATCAAAATCTCTAAAAGTTACGAAACTAGGTTTGAGTTTTGTGAACACTAGTAGCTCCACCAGCTAACACTCTGAATATGTTCTTCATTGATTATTGCATTGTTTGCTTTATAAAATTTGTCAAGCATAGGAGTCCAAGTATGGCACTCGTTTACATTTTTTTTGTCACCCTGGGGCAATCAGACACAATAAAGTAAAAATATGACTTAAACCAATATGAACGACAGTCTAAAAACATTCACTTCCACTTTTAAACCCGATAACTTCTGCGGGCCGGCTCTAAACTCGAGTTGAAAATAGATTACTTTCTGGTACTCTATTTATTTATTTTACTTGGACAATGTAACGTTCAATTCTTTTCATTTCTCCTAACCTTACCACTTTATTTTTAAACCTCTTCAATGCTTTCTGGCAGAGATACTCACTTAAGCTTTTGTCTTTCCAAGAATAATCGCTGGCCTGCTCTGAAATGGACAGGCAGACTATCAGTATGGGTTAAAAGGATGGTGAGGGATGTAAATGATTTAGTGACTTGTGCTGGTATGCAGGAAATGGGACTTCCTTCCCATTTCCTTCTCTCTGCCACCCCTTTCTGCCTCATGGGGTGGGTGAGTAACTAGTGCTGTTGAAGGGGTGGATGTCCAGTCTCTTAAGGGAATCTTAAGGGAAGTTGTTTTTTTCTTGTCTTTCATCCACATCTTGAAGGGTTTCCTCTAGTTACCACATATGGACAATATAATGTGTTAGATTTCAAATTTGCCTTTGTTATCCTCAGGTTATTTAAAGTGTCTCATATGCTGATTTCTTGCATTACTAGTCCCCTCTCTTCGTATTTGGGGGATTATCCAACCACATTTGGCAACCACTCAACATCTTTTTTCTCAGCTGTTACCGTAGTCATGCAAAGAGAAAGCTTTCTCCATCTAGCTTGTTCCCACGCACATCCAAACATGAGCAGTTTTTAATGATGCACAATATATATATATATATATATATATATATATATATATATATATATATATATATATATATATATATATACATACATACATACATACATACATACATATACATATTGTGGATGACCCCTCCCTCCAGATTATAAAGATCACTCCCGGCCACTGCATCTTTGCATCTTTACAATTTATATGCCAATTCTCACTCTTATCATCCTCTATAGATATGTTTATAAATATGTGCATGTAGATTATATACCTATAGATAGATAAAGCCACAAGGAGTTACAAGGAATAGTAGTAGCCCAAAGGACATTGCTGACCATATCTAGGAGGTACTATTTTGGGAAGAGCTCTAATATGCAGCATGAGAAAAAGCATAGTACCAATGAAGCCTCTCTCCACCTACCTCTCCCACCTGCTTTTGTGGGCCACAAAGTGGAAAAGATACCCAATTGTGCTGGGAAAAATGACACAATCAGGAAGTTTTAAATGAAAAGCTGAAACCTATCTCACTTCTATACTCTACTCGACACTACATGCGATACCAAGGTGGTACCTTCTAGGTCAAGTTGTGGATTCTCTCATCCAGTCGAAATTTGAACTAATAGACTGACCAGTTTTTCACTTCCATGTTTCGTCAATTTTATACAAAAAGAAGCTGCAAATGCTACTATGGAATTGTGCTAATTCTACTTTGTAACCATGGTTACGTGTAGTATTTGCGTTCAACGTGAACAGCTTCCTGTGATCTACATTTTTAACTCCGTATCATCTTAAAAGTTTCAATCAACTGGCCTCATAACCGATGCATCTCCAGGCAGAACATCCCCAGTTCTCATAGCCAGCGCTGATAGATAGATAGATACATACATACATACATAGAGATAAAGATTGATTGATATAGATAGAGAGATATATAAATTCCTAAAGATAAGAGATGTAGATACGAGGGGCGGTCAATAAGTTTTGCAATTCGGATATAAGGAAACGAGATATGAGGAAAAGTGTTTTATTATTTTTCAATATAACTACCCTCGACTTTAATGCACTTGCGCCACTTGTCCCTGAGGCTTCGAATTCCCGACAAACAGAAATCTCCCGACTGCTGTTCAATCCACTCCTGGACGGCGAGCTTCCGGTCTGGGGTGGCTGGTTTTTAACTACCTGCTTCATCCCCACCCATACCTTCCTCACATCCCTTTTCCTCTCCTCTTCACAATCTATTAATTTTTACGCCGTGTCCAAGGTGGAGCCGCCATGCCGATGGACTGCCAGACCACCAGGCGGGAGGGGTGGTCCCAAATGGCGGCGCCTGGCTCTGCCGGGCTTGTAAGCACCTCTCGCAGTGCGGGCTACTGCGAGAGGTGTGCGCGATTGCATCCCGTGTTTAAAAAAGGGTCACCATGCCCAATGATGATAAAAAAAAACAAACCCAACCCTCAACTTCCCCTGTTCCATCGACGGAGCCGCCCTCGGGCAGCTCCAGCAAAAAAATGGAGGTTCCCCCCCCTGTGCTTGCACAGGGGACCCTCCATATTTCTCTAACCGGAGAGGAGGCTTACTCCTCTCCTTCGCCTACGGGTGCAGGGGACTCCCCCTCACCCCTTTCTCTGGAGGTGCTTTCGGGCACCTCCCTTTTCCCAGCGGCAGTCCCCTCTTTTCTTTCCAAGGGGACTGCCAAGAAAGCCAGCAGGCAGCCCTTAGCCAGCCGCTCCCCATCAAAGCGGCTCGGTAGGGCAAACCCCCTTAGGGGGGGAGAGGGAAGCCAGGCCCCTTCGGTCGCTTCCCTCAAAAGACCTGCTGGCAAGAATATTAATCCTTGCCGGGGTCAAGGCCTGTGCCTCCCCATACAAGACTGGCGACACTGCCAAGGGGACCTGCGATGTCCTGGGAGGGGATGGCCAACTGGAGGCCCCTCCTGTGATAGACATGGTCCTTGAGGAGACCCAGCCTCAGACGGTAGGGCCTTCCATGGGGGGGAATTCGGGCTCGGCGCCAAGCACCGAACCCGAATCCGCCCATATGCAAGGTCCTCCTCAAATGGCTGAGGGCTCCGAGGCAGTAAAAGGAGGGGAGGGATATCCTCCGACAGGTGCCCCTACGACAACCAGGACCTTCTCCATTTCGGAGAGGGACCTGGCTGAGGCCGGTCCATCTGGCCTGGGGGCTTCTGCCGGCGGAGGTGAAAAGCGGGTTCATTCCCCGCCCTCCTCTCCAAAAAAGAAAAAGACAAAGAAGACTAAAAAGACGAAAAAGACTCGGGGCTCCTCTCCATCCGCGGGGGCTGCGGGGACGGATGGGTCTGCTGCCACTTTGGTAGGCGACCAAGCCAAGATCGGCACATCCGGCCCCTCTACCCTCTCGTGTGCGGAGCCCCTGACCAAGACTAACACCAAGAGTGCACAGGGCGGAGCCTCGATGACATCGGGGCCCCTGATTCAGAGGTTACCTGGCGTTTTCGAGCCCGCTGGCTTCAAACGCTTCCTCGTTATTCGCTCCACTGATGGCACCATGTTGTCCAAGGGCAACATGATCCAACAGAGGAGAGGATTAGCTAGTGCAATTGGTAGAGAGCCGAAGGTGACCCGTTTCTCGGACGGCAGCCTTCTGGCGAATGCGGCGAATCCCGCCGAGGCGGCCAAGATAAGTGCTCTTCGGACACTTCATGGCACCCCGGTGAGTGTGACGCCGCACTCTACCATGAACTTTGTGAAAGGAGTAGTTTATGCGAGGGAACTCGTTGACTACTCCATTGAGGACATCACCCTAGAGCTGGCCGACCATGGGGCGGTCAAGGTCGAACGTGTGATGAGAAAACAGGGAGGGGCTTCGAGACCCACCCCTACACTCTTCGTCACGTTCGACTGTGACAAGCTCCCTGAGTCGGTGCGTGCCGGTTGGTACCGCTACCGCGTGAAGGCATTCGTGCCACTGCCGCGGCGGTGCTATTACTGTCACCGCTTCCGCCATACGAATCGCTCATGTAGACGTGCAAAGTCGGGGTCACCCGAAGTCTGTGTAAATTGCTCCAAGGTCGCACACGATAAGTCCAAATCGTGTGTGGCCAAGTGTGTCAATTGCAGAGAGCCGCACCCTGCTTCTTCGAAGCAATGTGGTGCATATCTCCTGGAGAAAGAAATCCTGGCCGTTCAGGCCCAGGATAGACTCTCATTCCGCGAGGCTAAGGACTTGGTCCTGGCGCGCCCAGCTCTGCCTGGGACGTCATATGCCTCAGTAGTTCGAAAGGCACCCTCTGCTCCTGGCCCATCCAGGCCAACGAGCATGGTTGTTTCCGCGCCCATTCGGAGCCCTTCTGCGGGCTCTACCCAACCCGGGCGCTCCCCTGGTAAAGCTGGCGGCAAAAAGGGTTCATACCCAGCCCCGGCTAAAACCAGGGCTCCCCCCTCTTTCCCCAGCGTGACCGTTTCCCGCATGGCGAAACGGCCACGCGCCTCCACCGAGTCGTTAGACTCACAGGAGGCAACACCCCTGAAGACGGTCGCTAGGCCATCTTCAGGGGTTCCTAAAGCTGTCCCCCGAAAGGAGGACAGCAACAAAGGAGCTTCGGCTCCTTCGCCCACGCCCCGAGGTGGAGCGAGTGGCTCGGAGACGGTGGTTCCTCGAAAAGAGGCCCCCCCCGCCTCCGAAGCCGCAGCGCCCGCCTAAGGTTTCGAGGCGGAGGGAGGAAAAGACTCGCATGGCGAGCCCAACCTCCCCCAATAAGTCCTCGAAGGCGACAGCGCCTCCAGCGCTTTGTCCGGCCAACAGCGCCCGGGGTTCTGCCCCCGGGAAGCGTACGGCTATTCCCGTGAGGGTCTTCAATTCGAGGAGGGCCCCCGCGTCTCCTCCGAGCTAGGCCTGGAGGGCATATTCCTTCAATGGAATTGCCGTGGACTCCGGGCCAACTGGGAGGAGCTGCGGAGGCTCGCCTCGTCCCGTCCCCCGTTAGCTATTTTTTTGCAGGAGACCATGCTAGGCGCGTGCCCCCTGCCTGCCCTCCCGGGGTATAAGTGTCTTGCGACCCCACCACCGCGGGATGGCCGGGCTGGGGGATGCGCGGTTTACACCCGGCATGATGTCTCCGTTCTTCCTTTCTCTTTAGATACCTCCTTTCAGGCAGTGGCTGTGCAGCTGCACCTGGATAGGAGTTATACTATCATTTCTGCGTACATTCCACCGTCAGCTGACTTCGACGCGGGGGACTTTCGCCGCGTCGTGGCACGGTTGCCGAGGCCCTATCTCTTGCTTGGAGATCTGAACGGCAGGCATCCTCTCTGGGGAGATTACACCATAAATCCCAGGGGACAAGTCCTTGCCGATCTGATCGAAGAGCTTGAGATGGGTGTCCTAAACGTGGATGAGTTTACGCATCACTGTCCGAGAACCGCTTCATTTTCTTGCCTTGACCTATCTTTGTGCTCTTCGGATGCACAGCCTGATTTTGATTGGGGGGTGGTCGATGACCTCCATGGTAGTGATCACTTTTCCATTCAAATATCATTTTCAGGGCAACTGCCGCCTGAGAGACCACCTCGGTGGTGCTTGGCGCGGGCGCGGTGGCCTGCATTTCAGGAAATGACTGAATTCTCTATCTCAGTCGAGGAGTTTAGGTCGGTAGATGAGGCCGTTGAGTTCTTCTCCGGCAACCTCATCGCCGTGGGCCTGACTACTATTCCTAGGACGTCTGGCCATTTTGCACGGCGACCACTCCCATGGTGGTCGGCCGAAGGTGAGACGGCCCTCAAACAGAAGCGTTATGCCTACATGCGCTATAAGCGCCGCCCGAACGATTTCACTGTCGCTGAATTTCGTCGGGCTAGGGCTAGGTTCCGGTATATTTCGAAGCACGCCCGCCGCTCTTCTTGGCGGGCATACGTGTCTTCACTTAACGGGAAGACCCCTTTAGCTGAGGTGTGGAAGCGAGTCAAAAGGATTGGGGGCAAGTTCTCGCAGGGCCCCCCTTTCGTTCTCCAGGAGAATGGGACCGCAATCTCGGACCCCGCGTCCGTGGCGGAATCCTTAGCGACCGCTTTTTCCGCATTCTCTAGCCGTGATGCTGCTCCGCCAGCATTCAATGCACGTCGTGATGTCGCGGAAGGCCGCCGGCTGGACTTTACCTCCAGAGGCGGAGAACCCTTCAACGACAAGTTTACTGTGAGTGAGTTGCGTTCCGCTCTCGCTTCGTGCGCGGACACCGCCCATGGTCCGGACGATGTCCCGTACGCCATGCTTCGACACCTGGGTGAGCGAGGCATGGCCTTTCTGTTAGATTTGTTCAACAGGATCTGGGTGGAAGGTCTTCTCCCAGACTCCTGGCGAATCGCTACTGTGCTCGCCTTTCGCAAGCCGGGGAGAGATCACTCTACTCCGACTGGTTTCCGCCCAATCTCTCTAACCTCTTGCGTGTGCAAGTTGATGGAGAAATTGGTAAATGTTAGATTAGCCTTTTTCCTGGACAGCGGAGGCCATCTGTCTTCTGCACAGTGCGGCTTCCGCAAGTTCCACTCCACGTCGGATGCTCTGCTCCGACTGGAAAATGCCGTCTGCGAGGCTTTCCTTCGTAGACAGCACTACGCCACGGTGTTTTTTGATCTGGAGAAGGCCTATGATACCGCATGGCGATACGGTATCATGGAGACTCTCCACACGATGGGGGCGAGGGGACGCCTCCCAATGTTTATATCTGAATTTTTGCGAGATCGTCGATTCCGCGTACGGGTGGGGGGAGCCCTCTCCGGCCCAAAGGAGCAGGAAGAGGGTGTCCCGCAGGGAAGTGTCCTCAGTGTCACACTCTTTCCCCTCAGCATCAACGGCATCACCTCGGTGCTGCCGGAAGATGTTCTCGCTACGCTCTACGTGGACGACCTTTCGATCTCTTTTGGCGCGGCCCAGATGCCAACTCTGGAGCGTCGACTCCAACAGGCATTGAACCGCGTCTCTCGCTATGCCGAAGCGCACAGGTTTCGGTTTTCTTTGGCCAAGACTAAGGTGGTGCACTTCTGCCGCCATCCACGGCTTCACCCCGACCCAGATTTGTTTCTTAATGGGGTGCGAATGGATATGGTTGAGTCGCACCGTTTCCTTGGTCTTGTATTCGACCGACGCCTCACCTGGGAGGCTCATATTCACAGCCTTAGGGTCTCTTGTACCCGCGCCATGGACATTCTCCGTTCTGTGACGTTCAGCGCTTGGGGCGCTGATAGGGCTACCGCCTTACCTTTTTATCGATCCTTTGTTCGCTCGAAGCTCGACTACGGATGCGAGTTTTATGCATCCGCAGCCGAGCGTTTATTGCGGAAGGTGGATTCGATCCACCACACCGGCCTTCGCCTTGCGACCGGTGCCTTCCGCACTTCCCCCATTGAGAGCCTGTTGGTCGATGCTGGGGAGATGCCACTCGCTCTGCGCCGCGTGCAGTGCATCACTCGCCTGTACGCGCGAGCCCGGCGCCTCCCTCAGTCGCCAACAGCTCTCACTGCATCCGCAGCTGATCTCGATGGTGCCTATGCCCCCGAGAGACGCCAGTCATACCCTAAGCCCTTTGGGTTTAGGGCCAGGAAACTCCTTCGAGATGTAGATATAGCTCTCGGGCCGGTGGCGCCCCTGGTTCTGCCCAGGACGCCACCCTGGAGGGTACCACATTTGGCTATTTGTCGCCACGCCTCTGCTCCCAAAGCTTGTACTGCGCCGGGATTATTGCGTTCGACCTTTTTGGAGCACACATCGTGTCACGCTGGTACCGTGCCAGTGTATACGGATGGCTCCAAGTCCCAAGAGGGGGTCGGCTTCCACGCCGTATCCCCTCTCTTTGAAGTCAGCGGGGCTCTACCAGGCGCTGCGTCTGTCTTTACGGCCGAGCTGGTGGCAATACACCACTCGGTACGGGAGATTACGCGACGTGCCCGGTTCGGAGACCGGATTGTGATCTATAGCGACTCACAAAGCGCCCTGAGTGCTCTCGGGGCATTGGAATCTCCGCATCCCCTGGTTCGCGAAATCCGTGACGCCACGGTTTTGGCGAGCCGGGCAGATGTCGAGATTATCTTCTGCTGGGTTCCTGGACATGTAGGAATTGCGGGGAATGAGCGCGCCGATGAGGGCGCCAAAGAGTCCGCGAGGACTCTGCGACCGGACCAGCGTTTCGCTCTTCCTCACACTGACTACATGGCAGGAATACGGGCAGCTCTTCGGACTGCTTGGCAAAGAAGATGGGAGACGGTCGAGGGGAACTTAAAGTTGCGTGCCATTGCGCCGCGACTGTTCCCATGGACCTATCCCCCAATGCCGCGGCGGCTTCAGGTTGCTTTCTGTCGTCTTCGAATCGGACACACTCGTGTGACGCATCGCTATCTGGTGGAGCGCTCGCCTGCGCCCTATTGCAACGACTGCGTCGTCCCCCAGACTGTTCGGCACATTCTTGTCGAATGTCCCAGTCTGGGTGATCTTCGCGCACGATACCTGTCCCGGTACCGGGATGGGCGGGGTCGCTACCGCCTGTCCATTGTACTCGGGACGAGTGCGTGCACCATGACTAGTGGACTTATTGACTTTTTGGGGGAGGCTGGCCTTCTCCCTTTCATTTAACCCAGTTTAATTGTTGTTGTTGTTTTTGTTATTGTTTTTGTTATTGCTTTTTTATTGTTATTTCTTTTTATTGTTTCCTGTTTAATTTTTAAAGTAGATTAGAACTAGGCTGTTTGTTTACGGCGACTAATGCCTAAGTCGGCAGTCGCCAGATAGCCCCTTAATTAAAAAAAAAAAAATGGACGGCGAGCTGGACATCTTCATCGTCCCCAAACCGACGTCCACGCAGTTCAGCCTTGAGCTGGCGGGATAAAAAGTAGTCGCTAGGGGCCAGATCTGGACTGTAGGGGGGATGGTTGAGCTCCTCGAATCCGCACTCGCGCAGGGCAGCTTGTGCAACTCTTGCCTTGTGGACTTTGACGACGTTGAAGTCGATCATGGGGCGTGAGGTTTCTAGGGACCAAACGGGCAGAGACCTTGGTCATGGCCAAATTGTCATGGATGATGTTGATAACACTTCCATGTGATATTCCAAGTTCTCGCTCGATTTTCGAGGATCATCCTCTCCACACGGGCCACATTGTTCTCGTTGGTCACGTCTGATGGGCGTCCTGGACGGGGCTCATTTTCAAGGGACTCACGACCATGGCAGAACTCCCTATTCCAGGAGCAATGGTTGCATAGGAAGGGGCGGTGTCGGTGTACACTGCAACCATGCGTTCATGGATCTCTTTTGCATTCTTGCCTTCCTTGGTCCAAAATTTGATCACTGCGCGGTGCTCAACCTTGTCCATTGTTGAAAAATTTGTGACTGACGATCTGCGATCAGCTACTGTTTCTTAAATAGATGAGGCAGGAGCGTGCGGCTGCAGATTAGGATAGCACTTTGCACTACGGATTATGAAGATCAGTCTCAGCCACTGCATCTTTAGAATTTATATTCCAATTTAATTTCACATATATTAAGTATTCAAATTAACGTTGCTTTTTCTCAAGGAAACTAAAAGAAATATAGGTGGTTCTGCAAGTCATGCACTCTAAGTGGAAAAAGTCAGTGTCTCGTTGGAAATTTAGAATTGTTTCTTTATGCAGAGAAATAACCCCCTGACATCCTATGGTGTGTCCTGCAGGAGTGGCTCACCGGTCAGAATATTTATTGAGCCACAATGAATAGCAGATTAAACAAATAGTCTAAACTTCCAGTCTTCCCTAGGGTGCATGACTTGCAGGACACCCTGTATATGAACGGATATCCTCTTTTGACTTCATATCAGAATAAACTTTGCTATTTAATTTAGATGTAGTGGCTTAAATAAATCTGATGGGGCAAGGTTTGTTTTATCTGGAGGATAAGGAAAGACTTTTGTTCAAAAGCTCTGTTTTAACTTAGAATTGTGGATGATATTAGGCCTGCAATGCGTGTTCTCTTATTATTGAGAAGCTCATAATGAATAACTCCTTTCAAATACCAGCAAATGCAAACTGTCCAGGGGTGTCCAATTTGCGGTAGGACCGCTTTTCCTTGCTCAAGATCGTGGTTTTAAGAAAAGGACATAATATAAAACTCTCCACTTGATTTCCTTTGGGAACTTCTTTTAGGTTCAAAATAAGCCCTCCTAGCTCAAGTATTTTGAGTAGATGAGAGGTAGTCTTTGCGTCCTTGAGGTTCCACCTCATTTCCATGTTTTCTTTCTTTGCTCTCATTGTCTTAATATGCCTTTGTTGTGTTATATAAGTTCCATTTCTTTTAAGCAAAAATTCTTCCTAATCATTTGCAATCTGCCCCGACTCTGGATCTTGACTTGCCTTTACTATGAGTGGGGGAAATTTTGACCCTGGTGGCTCTTTTGTGGTGTTTTCAGCCCTATGTGGGGATCTCTGTAGGACTTCAATTTGTTTGTCAGGGTGGGCTGTGACTGCATATTAATCAGGTTCTTTAAAACCTTTATCCTCAAGAATATAGTTTGATATCACTAATGAATTATCTTTAAATCTTTTTTATGGTATAGTAATCTTTGGTTAACCATCGGCCTACCAATTGTTAGTTAATGGCATTACTGCGAGTCTTCTGTTTTAACAAACTGTTATCAGTTAGAGCTGAAACCAGTTTATCAGTTCCTTAAATTCCTGTGTTTCCTAGTATTGAATTCTTCTCCTGCTATTATCAAAATGTTTTTAAGTGTCATTTGTACTTTTTTTTTATCTTCCATCTTATGTTATTCCTCCAGTGAACTCCATGGAAGGATGGTTTGCCACAGTGATGGAAGGTATCTAATATCCCCCCCTCCCCTTGCTCTTTGCCCTCAGGTAAAATAAGCAGTGTGAAATCAACTGCCAATGGTGCCATTCAAGGATCGCCTTCGGGGACTGTAATGGTCAATGGAGGGGTACCTCAACTCGGTGGCCTTTTTGCCAAGGGGATGCCCAAGCTACGACCCACCGGACGAGGGAGAAATGTGGATTATACTGGTGAGTTGTCTACCTGGTTACCTGTCCTTGTAATTTAGCATACTCTTCCTCCTTGGATTATATAGCAAGAATGTCCATCCCATCTTCCAGCATGTATCATAATAGACCTGGTACGGGGGGTTTTCTGTGTAGCCTGTTACACTTGGTACCTGGAGAAGCTGGTGCACTTTTTCTAGTCCCCCTCAATGCCCCTCTTTTTCTATGACTATCCCTCTTAACCCTTTCTCTGCCCGCAGGAAAGTGGATGCCCATTGCTAGAACTAAAACCTGAAGGACCAGCATGGAAGTGGATGTAGGGTGGGGAGGTGCTATGCATGCTGGTACACACCCAGTAGCCAGGGGAA
The DNA here is from genome assembly GCA_963969495.1 of Ceratothoa steindachneri. Taxonomy (NCBI): domain Eukaryota; kingdom Metazoa; phylum Arthropoda; class Malacostraca; order Isopoda; family Cymothoidae; genus Ceratothoa; species Ceratothoa steindachneri. The sequence goes on from OZ018334.1 coordinate 52,392,784, forward strand.
CTGTACATCCTCATGGCCCTTGTGAAAATAAGGAGCCTGTGTCACTGGGTTGACTAGAACTCTTGACAAAGCCTGGTGCATTTTCTTCCTTTTCTCCCTTTCACTACCCCTTTTCTCTTTCTATGGCTAGTCCCTCATATCCATGGCTACCCGCAAGAAGGGAGATGATGCATCTCAGAGCCCCCCCCCCCCTCTTCTACAATGGAAACCTGGAAGAGAAACATGACCTTCTGTTCCCAGTGTGCCGCAAGGAGGTACCTTGCGCAAGCTGCTGCTCTTTGTATCTGGAGGAGCTGCATGTCCTCCCCACCCTGCTGCCCGCAAGGATGGACCCGGCCACAGAGGGAACCTCCACTCTGGTTTGAGGTTTGGGCAAGCTAGTGCATTTTCCCAGGGTCCCTTTAAGTACCCTTTCCTCTGCTAGTGTCCCTTTCTTTACCTATTTCATTGGCCTCATTTTCTACTCCCTTACCTTGCTATTGTCATTGGCCCCAACCTCTTTGATCCCTTTCACCTAGCAGGATCCACTAGTCTGTCCTACCAATAATACCATCACTAGGATTTAGTCTTGGGTTCCCCAAGTAGTGGGACTCAAGGCATCTCAGCGGTATCAGCTGGAACAGAAGAGGCCCCACTGGGCTGACCTGTGTCGAGGTCAAAGTTGGGCCGCCACATGCAGGGGCAGTAAATTTCATTAATAAGTCACTATGTCCCCCCTGTAAGGAATTCTATCCTTGGTGGAGGGGGTTTGGCACTTACCAGGACCCATTGGTAAAGGGAAGGGGGGTTTTCCCCTTTACCCCTTATGGAGCCATTCTCGAGCAGCTCCACCTCTTCTGAAGAAGTGGCTTCCCCTTTGCTTTCTCAGGAGCCACTCCAAATCTCTCATGGCAGAGAGGGTGTTTTCCCCTCTCTCTTATTGTTAAGGGGGGTTTCTTCCTTACCCCCTTTTGTAGAGTTGCCTCCGGGCGACTTCTAGCAGTGGCTTCCCCTTTAATTTCTTAAAGGGCTTGTCCATGATTCTCTTAGTGGAGAAGATGTTTATCTCTCCTTTGCTTAGTGGTTCAGGGCCCTCCCCCCCTTATCCCCTTTTGTAGTGTTGTCTCTGGACGATCCTCTAAGGGGCACAGGGATGTGTTTACCTGGTTGCTATGCTGACGGGGCTCAGTGCCCCAGCTTAGCCTCTCCTCTTTCTTTCGCCGCTAACATCTACTTTCTCCCTTTCTGTAACGCCTCCTTTTTTCCCTCTCTCCCTCGAAACATTCGGTAAGACTAGATAGAGACGCTCTCTCTCAGTTCGGACCCAGACTCGTAACTAGTCGCAGGAAGGCGTGATTCTTCGGGATTGGCCCTGGTTCCCTTCCCCCTCCCGGTGATTGCAGCAGATTATTGGCAGATACCAACCCATCCCGTCCTGTCCCCACTTTTATGGGGGCTGCCAAGCAAGAAGGGGTGGAATTCCACAGTCAAGTGTTTGGCTTGAACCAAGAAGGGACAAGGCAAGGGATAATGACCCACCTAGGATACATCCTGTAGTCTACATAGGTTTACCCCTCTGCCGGGAAGTCCATGACCCATCTACATATAAGCCCATGCCTACATGCTGACTGTTGTTAGAATTGCCCTGTTGTCTGCTTCAATGAGCATTGCAGTGGTTACTGGAAACCAAACTCCTGGTGACTTTCTCAGGTTGCTGGTCCCCTTCAATGGTGAAAAACCAGCTAAACGGATGGAGTCGGTTCTGTTTTGTCCTAACAAATTCTTTATTGCTAAAAACAACCCCTAAAATGCCAATGGATACTTCGAGTGAAGGTAAAAAACAAGCTTATCCTCCTTGCTCATTAGTTTGCTAATGTAGGGAAAATGACTCCCACATGCACTTCATTCACACATTCATCACAACAGCGTGTCCCTTCTCACCCTCCCAAGGTATAAGGGTTTTGCAACCTGCCCACCATGCGGATGGGGTGGAATAAGTGATTTTGCAATTTACACCTGACATGATTTACAATCTTTATTTGGCTTTAAATTTGCCTCCTTTCCAGCGGTGACACTTCATCTCCGCCTGGATATGAGGTACTCTTGTCCTTTTGTGGGATATTCTATTGTAAGTTGACCTCGATGTGATGCGGTCATGGAATGGTTGCCAAGGCCCTTCCTCCCCAGGGATTTGAATGGTAGGCACCCCCCCCTTTTGGGGTCACTACACAACAATATATGTTTGTGCTCTTTGAACGACACATGCCTTAATTTTACGGGGGGGGGGGGCAATAGTCAATGACCTTTACAGTAGTGATCACTTTCCTATCCATATATCTTCTACCGGGTTGTTGCCCCCTTGAGAAGTTACCTCAGTGGTGGCTGGAGTTGGTGCGGTGGTCCTCATTCGAGGAAGGGACTATCTTCCCTATCTCAGTTGAGTTCTTTTCCGGCACCCTCATCGCCTGCGCCTGACTGCCAGTCTTCAAGCATCTAGCCGTTTTGTATGCTCTTTTATTTACTTAGGAGAACGCCCTGAGTGCTCTTGCGGCAATGAAATCTCCATATCCCCTGGTTCTCTGTTTCCCTGATGCCACGGTTGCCACGAGCCGGGCGGATGTCGAGATTATCTTCTGCTGGATTCCTGGATATAAGGAAATTACGGGTATGAGTGCGCCAAAGAGTCCGCGGGTCTGGGCGACCCAGACCAACCTTTTGCTCTTCCACACACCGGCTACATGGCAAGAGTTATGGCAGCTGCCTGCCAAAGAGGATCGGTGACATCCTCGGATTCAACCTGACCTGGAACTCTGCCTAAATGGGGTTCACCTGGATGTGGTAGTCGCACCATTTCCTTGGTCTTGTTTTTGACCGATGATGCCTCGCCTGGAAGGTGCACATTTGGCAACCTTTGGGTCTTTTGTTCCGTGATGTTCAGTACTTGGCGTGCTGATACGTTTAGGGTTACATTTTTTTCTTTTTCTTTTTTTTACCGACGCCGGAGTGCGCTTCCTTCTTGTTTCATTTTTGTCTTCTCTCTCTTTTTTTTTGTTTTTAGCCTTTTTTATTTGTTATTTATATATTGATATTTGTTTTGTTTTTTTAATTTAGCCTAATAAGTAGATTGTGATGTGAGTACGGCGACTTTTGCCCTAGTAGAGAGGCGCCAGATGGGCTCTCAAAATAATAATAATAAAAAAAAAATACCGTCCCTTGGTTCTTTCGAAGTAAGACAATGGATGCGAGTTCTATGCATCCCCAGTCGAGCGGGAATTACGGCAAGTGGATGGACTCAATCCACCGCACTGGTATCCGCCTGATGATCGATGCCTTCGGCACGTCCCCTGTAAAGAAACTTGTCAATGATAGGAAGATACCGCTTGCTTTACGGTGTTCGCAGTGTATTGTTTACTCCTGTGTTTTGTTTTAGCGGGTTTAGGTGTTTGTAGGTTTTTTTTATGTTTTGTTTTGATTTTACCTATTTTTAGGCCAACCCCTTCTGAGAATAGTTTATAATTTCGGGTCCTCTGCTCTTGATGGCAGTCGCCAGTAGAGAAGTTTAAATACAATAAAAACACTGTAGCCAGGTAAAGTACAGGTCCTCGCTGAGACGTGCCCTGAACGACAGATGCGAATTGTGGGCTACCCACATACCCGACATCTACTCCTGTATCGTTTTCATTTGTCTGGAATCAAGGTTATCCTCCATTTTTGTGCCATCAGTTTGCATTTTATGTTTTTCAGATTGTGGGTTGAATTTGCGCCCCCCTGGCGGAGTAGTAACCCCCGTCCCTCACTTTGGAAAGAAACCCTCGGCGCCTCCTACTCCCCCAAGCAGTGCCAAGCCGACGTATCAACCCCCGCAGCCCAACTCCAATCACGGCAACAATGACCAATCGCCCAGCAATGGCTATTTGCCTCCCAGCCCCAAGGTAAGTTCGGGTGAAAAATCTCGCCCCCTCCCCCCACCCCTCGGATAAAGACACTTACTCTTCCCTTGTTTTTTTGTGGGTGTGATGCCCTTGTGAGTTGTCCCGTGTTATAGTACGAGTATTCTTCCCTACCCAGTTTTATTTTTATGGGTGGGTGGGGGATTAGGTCTTTTGCCCCGTTTGCGTTCTCATCTTGTTCGATGATTCGCTAATTGCCTGACTTGTATGTTCACCGAAACATTTAATGCCCTCCCCTCTCTCTGTGTGCCTTCCCTGGTGATTTTTCCTGCCCCGTCCTACCCTCGCTAATGAATCGGGCTCCCGTCACCTAGATTTCGCGAGCTTCGTAATTTTTCGACCTAGTGGCGGTCTTCTATCGTTAGGCCATTCCATAAATTAGGGCTAATGACAATAAAAAAATACGGCCTAACCGTATGGGATGATCTAATATTATGATTGAGGCCGCAGCGATTTTCTGTTTTCTTAACGATACGAAATAATAAAAGCGTTCCGCTTTGTAGACGTTCCTTCACCTTGCCTTTACCCCCCTCCCCCCGTCCCAAGTACGCTTACGCTAATTTACTGAATTTTGCTGTAGAAATACATAGCTCTTAGTTGAGGCTAGCCAACATCCGTGCTCTTGAGTAGGGGATTGCTGAAATGCTCCCTAACCTGTAGTCTCTAATGTGTTGATACTCAACATAGCTTCCCCTCTAACCCCACAGCCAAGTAGCAAGAGTAACCCCGCTCCCCCGCCACCTCCTTCTAATCGTAAGCCCTCGATGGGGGACCGGGGGACAGCGGGGGGTCGTGCCCCCTTCTTGGACATTCCCTCTCCGTCGAGCAAGCCTGCGTCGCCTAGGTCTTTGGCGGTAAGTCTCCTTCACCAGGCACTGTTTTCTAGCCTCGCCCAGCCCGATACAAGACCGATGATTGTGCCTTAAAAAATAGCGCGAAGTTAAGTTTTGGGTGTCGGCGCTTTTTTTTTTTAGATAGGGTACAACTCATTTTTTCTACTCGGGTGTTGTTGGATTGCCCATTTTTCGTTTGTTAAACCACATATAAAAGTATCTATCTTTCTGTGTTGGCTGGTAAATAGTTTAGCAGCCAAATTAAATTCAGGCGCGTTTAAATTGGGTTGGAACCATTTGTTGTACGTTTGGTTATTGATTGAACTGTTGGGTTGGTACAGTAGTTTTTTTTGGTTTGATTGAACTGTTGGGTTGGTACAGTAGTTTTTTTTTGTTTGATTGAACTGTTGGGTTGTTCCCTTATTTTTTTTTGTTTGCTTCAACTGTATAGTTGGTACATTAATTGTCGTATGTCAGGTTAGATCTCCTGACCTCCGTTTGCTTTCCGTGTCCCGGAAATTGCACCATTCGGGGCCTTGCCCCGAATGGTGCAATTTAACTATGGGTTGCAATCAATCTCTTAGGAGTGACTAATTTCCTTATGACAACAGTTACACTTGGCAGAATTAAATCAACTATCTAAGAGGTTCTGGATATCAACCTGAGCGAAACAAAATAATATTTATTGATGTACAAACAAAACTAAAATAATGGACATAAAAGATAAATGCAAAGGAATAACTGGGCGAATAGGTTTAGAATGTTGGCTCCAGGTAGGAGCCGTGTGTATACACAAGGGGCCGCACGCGACCGACAAAGGGGACTCCAAACTTGGGTGGATCTGCCACCCAAAGATTTTGCTGCTCGAGAGGAGCAGGGGTATGAGCGTCGAGCTCGATTACTTTCCAACAGCACGGGTTGGGTTTGCACTTAGGGCCGATTAGTACTTGGCCTGTTCGAGGTTATGACAGAGGATACAACCTGTCTTCCAGTAACCACTGCCAGCCTCAAAATTACGGATCGAGGGATTATTTTGCCGGGGGGAAGCTGGGCTCGAATATGGTAGTATAGATGTTTCTCCCCTCTCTAGGGAAGCTTACATCGCTAAATTTATTTTCTTGTCTTCGGGCTCTTGGGGTAGGGAGGCCGAGAGAAAGAAGCTATAAGGAGAGACAAAATAGGCACTCTTAAGGACAATGCAAGCAATCAGGGCACTGGGTCGTATTTCAATAGTTATAGCCGGGTCTTATTTAAGTCTGGGATTATTCGGAGGAAAGTGAATGTTTTAGTCAATATTTAACATTTATCACAACTTAATTCCCGCCTACACTCGGCCAGCAATAAGAGTCTGCAAGCCTTACCTTATGCGTCGTGTCCTCTTGGTAAAATACTAATTTTGTCCAGGCCGATGCTTTACTATTTATACATAGCCGCCGGAAGTGAATTTTAGGCAGTTCACGACATCTCGCGGAACCTCCCATTGTTACAATTAGATTCGCTATATGGGGCGTCTTATTCGAATCGAAGCTAAGTGTCTTCAAATGAAGCAGATCTCATTAGTATATTTTTTACCTGAATTTTGCCCGAATTCTGTACTAGATTTGCTTATCTGCTATAACTGATGCATATCATTGCCGTCCTGAGTGTATCTTTCTCTGACATTAATGTATTTTGTTTCATTGAACTGTTGGGTTGGTACAGTAGTGTTTTTTTGTTTGATTGAACTGTTGGGTTGTTCCCTTATTTTTTTGTTTGCTTCAATTGTTTAGGTGGTACCTTAGTTTTTTTATTCTTAACTGTTGGGTCGGTACAGTAGCATTTTTTTGGTTTGTTTTCTCACTGCATTACCAAGGAGGGCATTTCTATGTTGTAAGTAATGTGTGCATTTGGGTGAAAGAGAACTGGGATGAATTGAATGGTTTGACATAGGGGGTAGGGGAAAGTGTAAGGTAGATGAGGAATGATGAGACGTTGGTTCTATTTATGTTGCTATATGCTGGTGACCTGGGGTGTTGGCTGAAAGTGAGAGAGATGTGGAAATATTAATTGAAGCTTTTGAGAGGGTGTGTGAGAGGAGAGGTCTAAGAGTGAAGGCATAAAAGAGGTTGGTACTAAAGTGTGAGAATGAGGTGGGATGTGATATCCGAGTTTTAACTAAGTGGTATTGGTATAGATGAAGCAGATTGAAACCACTAGGTTTTATGCTACGAAAGTCTGGGGCGATTAGAGCGGTAGTGAATGGTAAGAGTTTGAGTGTGGAATGTGGCAGTCAGCTGCATGAGAGTACTTTAGTGCCATTGTTGGTGTATGTGAGTGATACTGGTATGGAAATAAAAGGAAAGGTGGATAGAGTGGAAATGACTTGGGTTAAGAGATGTTTATGGTGTCAAGAAGTGTGTGAATGAGATTGACTGGTAGTGTTCTGGTTTGATGCTGATGATGGATTCTATCCACCTCACTGGGTCTCCCTCCAGTTGGCTCACCCCCCTTAGGCTTCCATCGTCACCTCGTAGACCCCGAGGTAGTGGCACTGGTTTTAGACCCACCGCTACACACGTCACGTTCGACCGTGACAGGTGAGTGCCGATTGGTCTCGCTACCGCGTGAAGGCATTCGTGCCACTGCCGCAGAGGTGATATTACTACCGCCACAAAGTCGAGTTTACTCGAAGTCTGTGGAAATTGTTCCAAGCCTTTAACCACCGAGTGTGTCAATTGCGGGGTCGCATCTTGCTTCTTCCGAGGAATGTGACGCGTATCTCCTGAAGAAGGTGATACTGGCCATTAAGGCTGCAGAGTGACTCTCTTTTCACCAGGCTAAGGACTTGTCTTGTTGCGCCTCATCCTCCACTTTGATTGTTTTTTTTTTTGTTTTTTTTTGTAGGTCGCATGTTTCTGCACCGACGCTGGAATGCGTTTTCTTGTTGCTTTTTTTTTGCCGTTCTTTTTTATTGATATTTGTGGTTTGTATATTATTTTTTTTATGTAGCCTAGTGGTAGGCTGTGCTGAGTACGGCGACTTATGTCCAAGTACGCAGTCGCCAGCTGGGCTCCTAAAAGAAAAGAAATGTTCCGCCTAGTGCTGCCTGGGACGTCCTATTCCTTGACAGTTAAGTAGGAACCCTCTGATCCTAGCCCCATCCAGGCCTACGAGTATGGTCTCCTTCCCACCCAGTCGGAACCCTTTGCGGGTCTCCCCGCCCCCTTCCTTGGTAGATTTGGCGGTTCAAAGAGCTCAGCTCACCTACCCTCGGCTACAACTAAGCCGCCTCCCTTACCCCGCATCACCGTTTCCCTTAAAGCGAAACGGCTGCCCGCCTCCACTGAGTTGTTAGTCTCACAGCAGCCCCCCACGAAGTTGATCATGAGAACGTCCTCTGAGATTTCTAAGGCTTCCTTCTGAAAAGAGGACAGCATAGAAGAAACTTCGGCTCTCACCCCCATAACCAAGGCTGGACCGGATGACCTGGGTACGCGGGACCCTCCAAAAGGAGGAGCTCCTCTGCTGAAACCACCCCACCCACTGAAGCTTTAGAGGCGAATGTCTAGACCAACCTCCCACCAATATGTGGTCGAAGGTGACTAGTTCTCTATCAGGAAAGCCTACGGCCATTCTTGTGAGAGTCTTCTCTTCAAAGAAGGCCACAGCATCTCCTCCGAGCTAGGCCTGGACGGTATTTTCTTTCAATGTAATTACCGTGGATTCTGGCCCAACTAGGAGGAGCTGCAGAGTCTCGTCTCCTTCCGTTCGACGTTAATCTTTTTGTATGAATCATGCTGGACGCATGCCTCTTGCTCACCCTCCCAGGGTATAAGGGTTTTGCGACCACCACCACGGAATGGAGGTGGGATTTATACCCAGCCTGATGTCTCCATTCTTTTATTCAGTATAAATACCTCCTTTCAGACAGTGGCAATAGAGCTACACCTGAATATAAGGGATGCCGTTATATCTGCGTACATTCCACAGTCAGCCAACTTCCTCACGTCGTGATATGGTTGCTGGGGGCTTTTTTCCTGGGGGAATTGAACAGTAGGGATTCCCTTGGGGGGGAGGTATATACTATTAATCCCAGTGGTCAGGTCCTTGCTGAGCCTGTCATGGGTATCCTAAATGTGAATGAGTTTACGCATCACTAGTAGAGAACAGCTTCATTTTCTCATCTCATTTTTCCTTCATTTTAGGTGAAATATTCAACGTTTATGTTGTTTACCACGTTCCCTTTCAACTATGATTTTCTGGGCCGCTGCCGCCTGAGATAGAACCCCTGTGGTGCTTGGAGTGGGAGCTTTGTTGTGCATTTCTGAACATGCGGGTTTTGGCTGGTTGATGAGGCAGCTGAGTTTTCCTCCCTCAAACGCATCCCTGTGGACCTAACTACTATGCCTAGAACGTCTGACCACTTTGCTCGGCGTCCGCTTCCTTGGTGATTGGCTCTTTGTGAACGATATGCTTACTTGCACTATAAGTGCCACCTGAACTATTTCACCGTTGGTGAATTTCGTCGAGCTAGGGCTAGATTGCGGTACGTTTCAAAGGCGGACCTCTTCACTTTATTGGACTAGTGGGTGTTTTGGTATGCCTCCTCCTCCTTGCTTTGTTGTTGTTTTTTAACCTGTTTTTTTTTAGTTTTTTATTTTATAATGTAACCTAGTAATAGTTTTTTTATGGTGACCTATGCCATCGCTGGCACTCGCCAGATGGGCTCAGTTAAAGAAAAGATAATCCATTTGGCTACTGTTGACTTCCTCACCTCCTTACATAAGCTTCTTCTTGTCGCGTGAGATAGCACTTGCTTTCCGTCATGCCCGGAGCATCATCTCTTTGTATGCGCAAATTCAAGTGTTTCCTCTACTAGCCAATGGCTCAAATTTCCTCGCAGTCAATCTGACAGTACTTTTACCCACGAAGGACTCTAATCATGCTTAAAACCTTTTCGGTTCAGGCCTAGGAAACTACTTTAGAGTGTTTGGTGTGAAACACTCGCCGGTGAGGCCGACAGTTCTGTCGAGGATGCCATCCTAGAGGATATTCCTTTGAATGTTTACCACCATGCCTCTGCTTCCTAAGCTTCCACAGCACTGAGTATTGCGTTCACATTTCTTGGAACATTCATTTGGCGATTGTGGAGTCGTGCTAGTGTAGACATATGGCTCCATAATCGAAGTAGGGGTTGGCTTCTTTTCTATTTATTCCTTGTTTGAATCTGGTTGGCATCTTCTGGGCGCTGTGTTTATCTTTACTGGCAACTGGTTGCGACATAGTGTGGATAGAGGGGTTTATGAAAATGGCAAAGAAAATTAAAGGAAAGTAGCGTAGGCGAGTTGCAAACAACTTCCTGTGTCGCCGGACCAGTTAGCGAGCGGCGAATACACTGCGCCATCCGGAGTCTCGAAAAATGAATAATTCGAGCGAAGCTGATAAACCACTTCTCGGCACGCTACGATACTACTCGCTACGGAGATGACGTGCCATGCTTGGTTCGGAGTTGTTTTTGTTATCTTTAGCTTCCAGAATGGATTGTCAAGCAAAAAAAGATAGTGTGGTAGACCAGATTTAGGATTGGTTTAGTAGCGATACCCCACGGATTTGCAAAGATCTTCGGTAATCGTCTCTAGATTCAGTCTATTTCAAGAGGCGATCATTACATTAACAGGGTTGGTCTTTGTCATTCTTTCTTACCAACTTATACACGCTTTACCTAAATGGAACGTTGAATGGCAAGTGTATAAAGCGGTGCTTTGCCACTTTTAAACCGAAAACCTCTTGGGTTTACGGAAGTAATCGCCATTTTCTCTCTAGGATGTGAATTCTAATCAAAGCGAGGAGCGACACCCCCCCTTGCCGATAAAACCGGCTTTCATAGTGCGGCCTGACTCCGGTTCCCGGGGAGCGCCACCTCGACCACCAAGTTCCTCCAAGCCGAGCCTGCCCCCGAAATCCCCAGACCTCAAGGTGAGATGTCCTGCTTTTTTGATTTCCTCGAGTCTTTTTCTTTTGACACACTTCTTTTTAAGGCAGTGAATGTGCTCCTTTGTTTGACCCCGACTAGCTGGGATTGCAAGTCCACGCAGGTGGGTATGGTGATGGAGGTAGGTGTGTGTGGCCGCGTGCAGGAGGTTGGGATCCTATAGTTGAGGACCTGCATTAACACGTTTCCCGTGACAAACGCCATTGGCCTGGTTGAGATTCATTCTCTCTCTAATATACCTCGTCGAATCGTCGGTTTTTTTTTTAGTATTGTTCCTTTATGGTGCGGGAATGTGGATTCAGCCGCGCGTCGGCAGATCAATGGGATCGTACTCATTGCCTAAATGGCGGAAAGACGAGTTCAAGAGCCCGCATTCAATGTGCTTTAAGAGGGCGGGAAACTTGTCGGGTCCCACTTGCCTTAAGGTATCTCCTTTACTAAATTCTATTTCCTCTCTTTTATAAGTTGCCCCATCCGTCCTTCGCATCATGGACGAGATTCTATGACACTATGAAGTGTATATAAGGATCAGAATGACAATTGCTGGTCAGTACGAAGACACTAGTCCCAATTCTCGTTACGGATTTGGGAGGTATCTGGTATTATTGTGTTTTGAGACCAAACCAGCCATCCCAGAACCTTTCGTGGTCCGCGTCAGGAGGTTGTGGCTATGAATATCCCGACAGGGGGCGCCAGTAGTCTTATCTTTTCATCTAATGTTGTTGGTAACGATTTTTGACGCGTCCGGGTTCTCATTCCAGCCAAGCGATGAGCTCCGACGACCCAGCATTGACCGCTCCGTAAGTCTCCGGGAGCCTCAGCGTCCACCGTTCGCGCAAGTCAAGGTGGGGACGAGCGCAGAGTCGCCCGCCGCCCCATTTCGGGTTAATACCAACCACAGGGAGGCGCCCCCGGTTCCTTCATCACGGCCCCTCGCCTCCAAAACTGTCGGACGGGCGGCTGGTGCCAAGATGATGATGCCGGCGTTGAGGCCCCCGTCGGAGAAGCCCCCGAAGCCCCCGTCTCGACCGGTCGTAGCGGCCCCCCCTCCTCCTAGTCAGCCCCCGCCTCCCCCACCTCCTTCCAACCGGGGCGTGACTGCGTCGTCGCCTTTGTCGGGCGGAAAAGCAGATGTTCCGGTGAGTTGAAGTTGGCCTTGTCATACGAGCTCCCTATCTCCCATCCCTCCTCTCACAAGGTTGGTTGACGAAGTGGCCTTTTCTCTCCCATTGCAGCTCCCGCCCATCCCGCACAGCGCCATTCCCCCGCCCCTCCCGGAGAGGAATGAGTCGACTCGTGCTACCTACAACAAGCAGCCCGGTAAGTGGACCACACTGCCGCCCAAGAGTTCTTTGTCCGATGGCGCGTTCGGCTCGCAGACCGACACTTCCGCCGTCTACTCAACCGATGTCGCTGACACGGTCACCCTTTCCAGAAAGAATAGGAGCAGCTCCATGGGGCACTTGTCCTCTCTTTATCTTTCCCCCGTGCATCGCGCGGATCCCAATTGCCGCGTTTGTCGGGCGGTGGAGATAGAGAATCTTAAGGGAGGGTTAGAAAAGTATTTTCACTTGACCCCGACTGACCTTATGGACCAGGAAAGTATCTACGCCTTCGAATCCTCCTGTTTCTCTTGCACCAGTAAGAAGAGAAAGAAAAAGGGTAAAAAGAAGAGCATGGGGAATCGAGATAGTGAGGTCTAGGGGCCCATATGCTTGTCATTTAAATCCTCTCACTAGAAACTGATACAAAAAAAATCGCCTTTGCTGCTAGAAATGGACTATGTCATTCTAGTCGAAAACTCGTAAATGTGTCTTTGAGGTTAGGTTGTTTCTTCATGCAAGTTGTAATATATTTATTGATTGCACTCGAAATAAAAGCCCACTCTCCTTTATTTCTATTTATATGGATTAGATATTATAGATTTGCTGTTTAGTTACACGAAAATGGATGGTAATTGAAGTTTGTTAAGTAGGGAATCCCTTCGTGTTAATTTGAAGATTATAGCAAATATGTGTTAATAGTTGTTGACTAATGTTCGGTTTATGGATTATGAGCCATTTTGATTGTTTTAGGTTGACTTGCTCTGCTGGCTCACTATATTGAGTTATAGAAACTAATCTTACGTTAGTTGCGCATATCCTAAAATTATCGTAAAAGGTACCACGCTTAAATTCCTAGTTCTCTTTTTTTTATCTTTTAAGTGTCCAAGCATCTGAATATTTAATAGCCATTTTTTTATTTTTGGATTTTCCGACTGGCGTTGGCTGGAGTCAGCTAACGAAGGGTTCTTCTTGTATTGTTCATGTGCCACGTTTAGACTTCCGTGTCGAAATCGTAAGTTTGTGACGTCTCTGATCGTTGTATACACCAGTCTGGCTTGTTGTGGGATGTTGGAAGTAGCTCTAACGCAATGGTTATTAACCTTAGGGGCGTCTGTAATTTCCAGAGGGAGGGGGACGGGTGATCTCTTAGGGGGGGAAAAAAAAATCTCATTCTCTTAACGAGAGCGCGGGCTAATTTTGAAGTTTATGAAAATTACTTTGATGCAAAGGGAGGGGTGGAGGAAGGACCAATTCCTAGAGGTTAAGAACCACTGCTCTAAGAGGATTTGTAGTGTGGAAGTAAACTTATGGGCTGTAGTGTATTGCTTGGATACCAACCCCCTAGTAATGACGGCTTATTTGGAACTTATGTTCAATGATAACTTTTTGAATTTTCGGTTTTGAATAAAAGGGAGAAATAAGATCGAAGGATATCGAGGGAGAAGAGACTTTTAAAAAGGATTAACCCTGAATAGGTTGTAAAAAATTATCTGGAAAACGTGATTCATCTTTTTTAATTATTGTGTTATAAATCGACAATTTAAGCCAACTAGGGTGTGTTATCTGTAAAAGGACTCAGGGGGCAGAAACATAAAACTAGGAGACAGAAAGTGCTAGGATGTAAAAAAAATAAGAAGTTGACTATAGCGTAAAAGGAGAATGTAAATATTTAATCTATGCTCTATATCAATTTAGCATTTTAATAAAAATTCTTTATATCTTAGACATTGTTGTCTCTGCGGGTTCTTTGTTTTTGTATTCAATAGGCCTGGGCGGGACGGGGGGCGGTTTTCTTATCGTAGTCAGGCCAGTGAAACTGTCTGGTTCTAGGGTTGCTTCAGAATTGTTGATATCGGGGGTGAGGGGTTTTTGGGGCTGGTTTCGAAGTGTTATGTGGGTTGAGAGTGAGTGAGTGAGCGTTTAATAGTCTTCCGGTTTGGGGTGGTTAGGTTTTGAGGTCGGCCGGCTGGTTCGGAGTGGTGAAGAGTGGTTGTAGTGGGTGCTAGGAGCATATCAGAAGAACTAATCGATTGTCTGCCTATTGTTTTTAAGTTTTCGCCGATTGGGAGGACCTTTGTTTTGACATGGAGTTGGTGTATTGGGCTGCTTTTTGTACAGCTAGATGTGTATTAGTTATTGCTGATGCCTAGATAGGGGTTTGCTTAGTTGTGTTGTGCGGTTGAACTGTTTGTCTAAGATTCAGTTTCTTTGTGTTGTCCAAAATTGGGACTCGGTAGTGTTTTGAGCGAAGGTCATGTGTGATACTCAGAAGTGAGGGGGGGGGGTTATGTTTTGGGTGGGAGGAGAGACATCATCCGACTGGCAGCCCACCGCTGCTAAATCTAACAGAAATGAATTCGAAACAGCACAAAATAAAGGAATTAGAAGAATCGCCGCGTGCACGCAGCAACCCATCTACACTCAGAAACTGACCTCCCTTTCCCTTCCCATACATACACACTTAAACATGATCGGTACACAGTTTTAGGTCAAGACATGCTCTCTCTCTCACACGCATCTTTTTAATTCATCACAAACTCACTTTGAGCACATTTAGGCACAATGTGCACCTCGCCTTCCCCTAGCCCACCACATCGAAGAGAAACCCCCCTCGCACCCACAATCTTATAGTCGGCCACTACTCCTACTACAACATCGCAATCAAGTTAATTGCGGATTCACCTTCACAGAAACTACAAAACGCTGCACGTGTCACTCAGATCAGGGGGCCACGACTGTAATACTATAAACAGCTCCTAAACCAAACATAGAACCAAAACTGCACCCGCCACTGGGTGTCTGGTGCAGCTGACATCTGAGGGATTGCCCAATCCCCTCAGTGGGTATATATATCTTTCATCACTTTCACTTCTATCTTCCCCACTTGCTTTACAGATCTCTCCTTCAGCCCTTCCCCGTAAGGGGCGCGGCGATTTGCCATCCTGGCCGCTGTGCTGATGGGATTCAGCTCCCCGTACGACCCCAGCTTAGCCTCTTCTTCTTTCAGACAGCCTGTATTTCTCCCCTACTTCGTCGCTTTTCATACAACCTCTCCCGCAACTTTCTCTGGTCAGCCTCTAATTTCACAGGGTAGATGCTGACCTTCTTCTCACCCAACCGTCCCGGATCGGGGCTGATGGGGAAGGGGACAATGTACCCTAACCCCTGAGCTCCGGTCTGGGGTGGTTGGTTTTTAACAACCTGCTTCATTCCCACCCATACCTTCCTCAAATCCCTTTTCCTTTCCTCTTCACACTCTATCAATTTTACGCCGTGTTCAAGGTGGAGCCGCCAGGCCACCAGGCGGGAGGGGTGGTCCCGAATGGCGGCACCTGGCTCTGCCAGGCCTGTACGCACCCCTTGCAGTGCGGGCTACTGCGAGGGTGATGAGCTATTGCGTCCCGTAGAAAATTTAGGGTCACCATGCCCACTGATAAAAAAAATAAAAATCTTCCCTTAATTCCCCCTGTAACAACGACGGAGCCGCCCTCGGGCAGCTCCACCGAAAAAATGGAGCCCCATCCCCCTGGGCTTGCGCAGGGGACCTTCCATATTTCTCTATCGGTGAGGAGGCTTACTCCTCTACTACGATTATGGGTGTAGGGCACTCCCCCTCACCCCCTTCTCTGGAGGTGCTTTCGGGCACCTCCCTATTTCCAGCGGCAGTCCCTCCTTTTCTTTCTAAGGGGACTGCCAAGAAAGCCAGCAGGCAGCCCATTGCCGACCACCCCTTATTGAAGCGGCTCAGTAGGGCAAACTCCCTTAGGGAGGAGAGGGAAGCCAGGCCCCTTCGGTCGCTTGCCTCAAAAGACCTGCTGGCAAGAATAGTCAACCTTGCCGGGGTTAAGGCTTGTGCCTCCCCACGCATGACTGGTGACGCTGCCAACGGACCTGCGATGTCCTGGGAGTGAATGGCCAACTGGAGGCCCCTCCTGTGATAGACATAGTCCTTGAGGCAACCCAGCCTCAGACGGTAGGGCTTTCCATGGGGGAGAATCCGGGCTCGGCGCCAAGCACCGAACCCTAATCCGCCCCCATGCAAAGTCCTCCTCAAACGGCTAGGGTTTCCCAGGCAGTACAAGGAGGGGAGGGATCTCCTTCGACCGGTGCCCCTACGACTGCCAGGACCTCCATTTCGGAGAAGTACCTGGCTGAGGCTGGCCCATCTGGCCAGGGGGCTCCTACCGGCGGAGGGGAGAAGCGGGTTCATTCCCACCCTCCTCTCCAAAAAAGAAAAAGACAAAGAAGACTCGGGGCTCCTCTCCATCCGCGGGGGCTGCGGGGACGGATGGGTCTGCTGCCACTTTGGCAAGCGACCAAGCCAAGATCGGCACATCCGGCCCCTCTGCCCCCCTTCGGTTGCGGAGCCCCTGACTAAGACCAAAAGGCACAGGACGGAGCTTCGATAACATCGGGGCCCCTCATTCAGAGGTTACTTGGCGTTTTCGAGCCCGCTGGCTCAAACGCTTCGTCGTTATTCGCTCCATCAGAGGAGAACATTAGATAGTGCAATTGGTAGAGAGCCGAAGGTGACCCGTTTCTCGGACGGGAGCCTTCTGGCGAATGCGGCGAATGCCACCGATGCGGCCAAGATAAGGGCTCTTCGGACACTTGATGGCTCCCCGGTAAGTGTGACGCCGCACTCTACCATGAACTTTGTGAAAGTAGTAGTTTATGCGGGGGAACTCGTTGACTACTACATAGAGGACATCACCTTAGACCTGGCCGACCATGGGTTGGTCAAGTTCGAACGTGTGATGAGAAAACAGGGAGGGGCCTCGAGACCAACCCCTACACTCTTCGTCACGTTCGACTGTGACAAGCTCCCTGAGTCGGTGCGTGCCGGTTGGTACCGCTACCGCGTGAATGCATTCGTGCCACCGCCGGGGCGGTGCTATTACTGTCACCGCTTCGGCCATACGAATCGTTCTTGTAGACGTGCAAAGTCGGGGTCACCCGAAGTCTGTGTAAATTTCTCCAAAGCTGCACACGATTAGTCTAAATCATGTGTGGCCAAGTGTGTCAATTGCGGAGAGCCTCTCCCCGCTTCTTCGAAGCAATGTGGTGCATATCCTTGAGAAAGAAATTCTGGCCGTTCAGGCCCAGGATCGACTCTCATTCCGCGAGGCTAAGGAATTGGTCCTGGCGCGCCCGGCTCTGCCTGGGACGTCTTATGCCTCAATAGTTCGAAAGGCACCCTCTGCTCCTGGCTGATCCAGGCCAACGAGCACGGTTGTTACCGCGCCCATTCGGAGCCCTTCTGCGGGCTCTACTCCACCCGGGCGCTCCCCTGGTAAAGCTGGTGGCAAAAAGGCTTCATACCCACCCCCGGCTAAAACCAGGGCTCACCCCTCTTCACCGAGCGTGACTGTTTCCCGTAAGGCGAAACGGCCACGCGCCACAACCGAGTCGTTAGACTCACAGGAGGCAACACCCCTGAAGTTGGTCGCCAGGCCATCTTCCATGGTTCCTAAAGCTGTCCCCCGAAAGGAGCTTCGGCTCTTTCGCCCATGCCTAGTGGTGGGCTGAGTGGCTTGGAGACGGTGGTTCCTCGAAAAGAGGGCCCCCCGCCTCCGAAGCCGCAACGCCCGCCTAAGGCTTCGAGGCGGAGGGAGGAAAAGATTCGCATTGCGAGCCCAACCTCCCCCAATAAGTCCTCGAAGGCGACAACGCTTTGTCCGGCCAACAGCGCCCGGGGTTCTGCCTCCGGGAAGCGTACGGCCATTCCCGTGAGGGTCTTCTGTTCGAAGAGGGCCCCCGCGTCTCCTCCGAGCTAGGCGTGGAGGGCATTTTCTTTTAATGGAATTGCCGTGGATTCCAGGCCAACTGGGAGGAGCTACGGAAGCTCGTCTCGTCCCGTTCTCCGTTATCTATTTTTCTGCAGGAGACCATGCTAGGCGCGTGCCCCCTGCCCGCCCTCCCGGGGTATAAGGGTCTTGCGACCCCATCACCACGGGATGGCCGGGCTAGGGGATGCGCGGTTTACATACACCCGGCATGATGTCTCCGTTCTTCCTTTCTCTTTAGATACCTCCTTTCAGGCAGTGGCTGTGCAGCTGCACCTGGATAGGAGGTATACAATCATTTCTGCGTACATTCCACCGTCAGGTGACTTCGACGCGGGGTACTTCCGCCGCGTCGTGGCACGGTTGCCGAGGCCCTTTCTCTTGCTTGGAGATCTGAACGGCAGGCATACTCTCTGGGGGGATTACTCCATAAATCCCAGGGGACAAGTCCTTGCCGATCTGATCGAAGAGCTTGAGATGCGTGTCCTGAACGTGGATGAGTTTACGCATCACTGTCCGAGAACCGCTTCATTTTCTTGCCTTGACCTATCTTTGTGCTCTTCGGATGCACAGCCTGATTTTGATTGAGGGGTGGTCGATGACCTCCATGGTAGTGATCACTTTTCCATTCAAATATAATTTTCAGGGCAACTGCCGCCTGAGAGACCACCTCGGTGGTGCTTGGCGCGGGCGCGGTGGCCTGCATTTCAGGAAATGACTGAATTCTCTATCTTGGTCGAGGAGTTTAGGTCGGTAGATGAGGCCGTTGAGTTCTCCGGCAATCTCATCGCCGCGGGCCTGACTACTCTTCCTAGAACGTCTGGCCGTTTTGCACGCCGACCACTCATGGTGGTCGGCCGAGTGTGAGACGGCCCTCAAACAGAAGCGTTATTCCTACATGCGCTATAAGCGCCGCCCGAACGATTTCACTGTCGGTGAATTTCGTCGGGCTAGGGCTAGGTTCCGGTATATTTCGAAGCACGCCCGCCGCTCTTCTTGGTGGGCATACGTGTCTTCACTTCACGGGAAGACCCCGCTAGCAGAGGTGTGGAAGCGATTCAAAAGGATTCGGGGCAAGTTCTCGCAGGACCCTCCTCCCGTTCTCCAGGAGAATGGGAGCGTAATCTCGGACCCCTCGTCCATGGCGGAATCCTTAGCGACCGCTTTTTTCCGCATTCTCTAGCCGGGATGCTACTCCGCCAGCATTCAATGCACGTCGTCAGGTCGCGGAAGGCCGCCGGCTGGACTTTACCTCCAGAGGCGGAGAACCCTTCAACGCCAGGTTTACTGTGAGTGAGTTGCGCTCCGCTCTTGCTTCGTGCGCGGACACCGCCCATGGTCCGGACGATGTCCCGTACGCCATGCTTCGACACCTGGGTGAGCGAGGCATGGCCTTTCTGTTAGATTTGCTCAACAGGATCTGGGTGGAGGGTCTGCTCCCAGATTCCTGGCGAATCGCTACTGTGCTCGCCTTTCGCAAACCGGGGAGAGATCACTCTACTCCGACCGGTTTCCGCCCAATCTCTCTAACCTCTTGCGTGTGCAAGTTGATGGAGAAATTGGTAAATGTTAGATTAGCCTTTTTCTTGGACAGCGGAGGCCATCTGTCTTCTGCACAGTGCGGCTTCCGCAAGTTCCACTCCACGTCGGATGCTCTGGTCCGACTGGAAAATGCCGTCTGCGAGGCCTTCCTTCGTAGACAGCACTACGCCACGGTCTTTTTCGATCTGGAGAAGGCCTATGATACCGCATGGCGATACGGTATCATGGAGACTCTCCACACGATGGGGGCGAGGGGACGCCTCCCAATGTTTATATCCGAATTTTTCCGAGATCGTTAATTCCGCGTACGGGTGGGGGGAGCCCTCTCCGGCCCAAAGGAGCAGGAAGAGGGTGTCCCGCAGGGAAGTGTCCTCAGTGTCACTCTCTTTGCCCTGAGCATCAACGGCATCACCTCGATGCTGCCGGAAGATGTTCTCGCTACGCTCTAAGTAGATGACCTTTTGATTCTTTTGGCGCGGCCCAGATGCCAACTCTGGAGCGTCGACTCCAACAGGCATTGAACCGCGTCTCTCGCTATGCCGAGCGCACAGTTTTCGGTTTTCCTTGGCCAAGACTAAGGTGGTGCACTTCTGCCGCCATCCACGGTTCCACCCCGACCCAGATTTGTTTCTTAATGGGGTACGCCTGGAAGTGGTCGAATCGCACCGTTTCCTTGGTCTTGTATTCGACCGACGCCTCACCTGGGAGGCCCATATTCGCAGCCTTAGGGTCTCTTGTACCCGCGCCATGGATATTCTCCGTTCCGTGACGTTCAGCGCTTGGGGTGCTGATATGGCTACTGCCTTACTTTTTTATCGATCTTTTGTTCGTTCGAAGCTCGACTACTGGTGCGAGTTTTATGCATCCGCAGCTGAGCGTTTATTGCGGAAGGTGGACTCGATCCACCACACCGGCCTTCGCCTTTCAACCGTCGCGTTCCGCAGTTTTCCCTTTGAGAGCCTGTTGGTCGATGCCTGGGGGTTACCACTCGCTCTACGCCGCGTGTAGTACATTACTCGCCTGTGCGCGCGAGCCCGGTGCCTTCCTCAGTCGCCAATAGCTCTCACTGCATCCGCAGCTGATTTTGACGGTGTCTATACCGCCGAGCCACGCCAGTCATACCCTAAGCCCTTTGGGTTTAGGGCCAGGAAACTCCTTCGAGAGCTAGGTATAGCTCTCGGGCCGGTGGCGCCCCTGGTTCTGCCCAGGACGCCACCCTGGAGGGTACCACATTTGGCTATTTGCCGCCACGCCTCTGCTCCCAATGCTTGTACAGCGCCGGGAGTATACACTGGAACCGTGCCAATGTATACGGATGGCTCCGAGTCCGAAGAGGATTTCGGCTTCCACGCCGTATCCCCTCTGTTTGAAGTCAGCGGGGCTCTACCAGGCGCTGCGTCTGTCTTCACGGCCGAACTGGTGGTAATACACCACTCGGTACGGGAGATTACGCGACGTGCCCGTTCGGAGACGGATTGTGATCTATAGCGACTCTCAAAGCGCCCTGAGTGCTCTCGGGGCATTGGAATCTCCGCATCCCCTGGTTTGCGATATCCGTGACGACATGGTTTTGGCGAGCCGGGCAGATGTCGAGATTATCTTCTGCTGGGTTCCTAGACATGTAGGAATTGCGGGGAATGAGCGCGCCAAAGAGTGCGCTCGGACCGGGCGACCGGACTAGTGTTTCACTTTTCCTAACACCGACTACATGGCAGGAATATTGTCAGCTCTTCATACTGCTTGGCAAAGAAGATGGGACACCTTCCAGAGGAACTTAAAGTTGCGTGCCATTGCGCCGCGACTGTTCCCATGGACCTATCCCCCAATTCCGCGACGGCTTCATATCGCTTTTTGTCGTCTCCCAATCGGGCACACTCGTTTGACGCATCGCCATTTGATGCATCGCTCGCCTGCGCCCTATTGTGACGACTGTGTTGTCCCCCAGACTGTTCGGTACATTCTTGTCGAATGTCCCAGTCTGGGTGATCTTCGCGCACGTCCCTTGTCCCGGTACCGGTATGGGCGGGGTCGCTACCGCCAGTCTCTTGTACTCGGGACGAGTTCGTGCACACTGACCTGTAGACCTTTAGACTTTTTGGAGGAGGCCGGCCTTCTCCCCGTATTTAATATTCAACTATGGATCGCGGTCTTCTTCGGCGGTGGAGGGCGGGCCTTTCCCCGTCCACGGAACTCGCTCTATATTTTTTCAATTTGTTTGTTTTTCTTTTGCTTTTTGTATGTATTTTTGTTTTGTTTTTTTCATTTGGCTTTTAATATAGCCTAGATTTAGGCTAAGTTGAGTGCGGCGACTTAGGCCCTAGAAGGCAGTCGCTAGATGATATATATATATATATATATATATATATATATATATATATATATATATATATATATATATATATATATATATATATACACACACACACACACACATATATATATATATATATATATATATATATATACACACACACATATATATATATATATATATATATATATATATATATAAAACAAAAAACTCCGTGATCCCCCTCCCCCGACTCATTCATGTTGACTGTGCCAGTCTCGGTGATCTTCGCCACGCTACCTGTCCCGGTACTGGGATGAACGAGATCGCTACCTGTCCCGGTACTATGATGAGTGAGATCGCTACCTCTCCCGGTGCTATGATTAGCGAGATCGCTACCTGTCCCGGTGCTATGAGCGAGATCGCAACCTATCCCGGTACTACGATGAGCGAGATCGCTACCTGTTTCGGTACTATGATGAGTGAGATCGCTACCGCTTCTCCCTCGTGCTTTGTGTACTATTTGACTTTTTAGAGGAGGTTGGTCTCCTCCATTTTATTTTACCGTCTTTGCTGTTGGCCACATGATCCTGCGTTGGTGGGAGGCGGGCCTGCCTCTCAGGCCGGTTCGTTCTTCCTTCTTGCATTTTGCTTTAGGTTTTTTTATGTTTTGTTATGGGGGGAGGGGTTCTTTTTCACTTTTTTTTTTAATCTAGCCTAGTATCAGGCTATGAATGATTATACCTTTGGGATCAGTCACCAGATGGTGCCCTGTTACTTCACTTATTATAAACTGGGTGGCAAAGATGCCCTCTTTTGCTTAAATAAAAAGTCCTTTTAGGCTTGATTTTTTTCTAAAGTACAAACCCCATTATTTGCCTTGATTTAGTGTCGACCTTTTAAATTATTACTTTTTTTCAGGGTAGCTCTTTTGTGCTGTTTATTTTTCTGTATTTTCTTCCTCTACTTACAGTACCTTCCAAAAAACAAAACGCTTGTATTTCTAGAGAAAATCCAAGGTTTCCAAAAATTCCTGTCAATCTCTAACAGGAATAAACTACTCATTGGTAATGGTTATACAAATTGGGATGAATAAAACGAAAGTTATAAACGAACAATTGACAAGAAAAATTGAACTGTCCAAAAATGATTTGAAAGATTAGGTTTATCATAGAAAGAACCACCATGGTTTGCATAAAAACTAATTTCAGTTCAACCTCGTTCAGTTAAAATGCCTAAAGAAGTCTGCCAAGCCTCGTTCTGCCCGGGAGCTGGTCGTAAAACATCGCCACTAAGATGGTATTTCGATTGGAGCCAATGCACAGACTGCCTTGCACTCCAAAAGTGTAGTCTATATTATTCTGTCAACTTATGATAACACAGGTTTATGTAAGGCTGGTCAATCAACCGGTAGGCCAAGGAAGAACTTTAAAGGAAAGTCCAGTCCATTCATTACCCATATTGTGGAGAAGGAGCGTTTCAAAATGGCTGTAGTAGTTTCTTGAGAAATTAGTGAGATTTAGGTGATCAATATCTCCAGGCAGAATGGTACATCAACTGGACAAAGACAACCTTCACATTTCACACGTGTAGTCTAGCCATTGATCAGTCCGAACAAGAAAGCATGTGTTCTATTCTCCACTGAGCATGTTACATGAAGGGATGACCATTGCAGCCAACTCTACTTCAGGGACAATTCTAAGTTCAATTTGTTCGGATCCAATGGAAGATGGTTCATTCGTATCAGAGCAAATAAAATATTCTGTTATTCCACCAAAGAAGTATAAAGTTTGTCAGTTGAAGTGTATGTCTGGAGTGTTATTTCAGTACAAGGTACTGGACTACTACTGTACTTCAGGGCACAGTGAACGAACACCAGTGTATAAGGAATTGCTGCGACAACATTTTTTCTTGCACCATCTGCTAGCCTATGAAGCCCAACTTGCATTTCCTACACAGAACGCCCCCATACCACACGGTTAAGTTCGTGAAGACCTCCTGGATGAGCACATCACTGTTAGGAACTTAGCCTGCCCAGCGTCTTGACCTGGATCCCATTGAAAATGTTTGTAAGAAACTTGGAGTGAGGCATAAAGCAAGGAAGCCTAAAACAGTTCAAGAACCTTGGAAAATTCTACCAAGAGAAATGGAGTAAGATTACTGCGCCAAAATGTCAACAGTTGTTTCGTTCCTGCATACCAATTTACTTAACTTGAACAAATGTTTTCCACAGACAATTTAATCGTTATATTCCCGAAGAATCTGTTTCCCGCTGTCCTTGGATCATTTTGCAAGTAAATTGCTTATCTAACTTTAGTCTTATTCATACAAATTTGCATAACTTTTACCCCATAGATAAGTTTTTCCTGTATGTTTTAGTCAACCAATTTGACAAGTTATTCCTGTAGGTTCTAGTCCACCAATTTGACAAGTTATTCCTGTAGGTTCTAGTCCATCAATTTGATGTTATTCCTGTAGGTTCTAGTCCACCAATTTTGGAAACCTTGGATTTTCTCTTAACAAAATTCATGGAAGATATTGCTATAGAAATTACAGGCGTTCTGATCCTTTTGGATGGTACTTTTAGTTTTTGTCTTTTCCTTCCATCTCCCTAGTGCTAAATCTCCGTTTAATTTGGTAAAGTTTTATGATGATTATAATTTAAATATGTAATAATTGATTAATCTAATATTGTTTTCCTTTTATTTCCAGATGATTTTGAATCTAAATTTTCTAAACTGTTTAAGTCTCGGCATCAGTTTCCGCTTCCTTTAACCTATAACCATGTACCAAAAAGTTACCCGAGTAAAAGTAACGGTAAGTATAGACTTTACTCCTTGTTAAAGAGGCACTAGGTAGAGATTGAAAGGTTGAGTGAGAGTAGTTTGAGTTTTGGGGAAATCTCCCGGTGCTTGTCTCAGGTGTTTCGCCATTTTATTTCAAGTAACCATCATGAAAAAAAAGACGTGGAAATTTGGGACAAGTCTCAAAGACGTGGAGTTTTGGGACAAGTCACAAGGACGTGGAGTTTGGGGACAAGTCACAAAGACGTGGAGTTTTGGGACAAGTCACAAAGACGGGGAGTTTTGCGACAAGTCACAAGGACGTGGAGTTTTGGGACAAGTCACAAGGTCATGGAGGTTTGGGATAAGTCACAAGGACCTGGAGTTTTGGGATAAGCCATAAAGACCTGGAGTTTGGGGGAAATCTCGCGGTGCTTGTCTCCAGGTGTTTTGCAGGTGTATATCTTTTTTTTTATGATGGTTATTTGGAATAAAGTGGCATTAATTATTTGGGGTATTTGTAATGCTAAGTGCTGGGCGCTTCCGGTTACATCGCGTGTGGTAAAAGTCTCCTAAGCCTAGATGGGGGGCTGCTGGCCTTGGAAGCCGGGCCCCCAAAGGTTTTTTCTACGATCGCGACACGCAATTACGGTTATGGGTGGGGCTGACGCCCCCTCCCCCGCGCTCAAGTCAGGATGTCGATTGATTTGGGGAGGCTAATGACTTGGTCCCGGCGCTGCCTGGTACGTCTTACAGCTCAATTTAAAAAAAAGGCATGCTCAGCTCTGTCCCCTACAGGCTTACAAACACGGTCGTTTCCGCCCCCATTCGGAACCCTTCTGTGGGTTTTACTCACCCCGGGCGCTCCCCTGGTAGAGCTGTCGGCACAATGAGCTCACACTCAGCCTCGGCTATAATCCCTAGACCATGACCATTTCCTGTAAGGCCAAACGGCTGTGCACTTCCACCGAGTCGTTAGACTCACAGGCTGCAACACCCCTGAAGGTGGTCGCGAGGCCGTGTTCCGTTGTTCTTAAAGGAGGGCTGCACCAAAGGAGTTTGGGCTCCTACGGCCACACCCAAGGCCAGGTTGAGTGGCTCGGAGACGGTGGATCCTCCAAAGGAGGGACCCCCGCCTCCGAATCCACCCTACCCGTCTTAGGTTTCGAGGCGGAGGGAGGAAAAGACTCGCATAGCGAGCCAAACCTTACCCGATAAGTCCTCGAAGGCGACAGCGCCCGGAGTTCCGCCCCGGGACGCCTACGGCCATTCCCATGAGGGTCTTTTCATCGAAGAAGCCCCCCGCATCTCCTCCGAGTTCGGCCTGGAAGGCACATTCCTTCAATGGAATTGCCGAGGACTTAGGGCCAACTGGGAGGAACCGCGGAGGCTCGTCTCCTCTCGTGTCCCGTTAGCTATCTTTTTTTGCAGGAGACCATGCTTGGCCCCCTGCCCACCATCCCGAGGTATAAGGGTTTTGCGACCCCACCACCACGGGATGGGAGATGGGCAGGAGGATGCACCATTTACACCCGGCAGGATGTTTCCGTCTTTCTCTTTGCCTTGAATACCTCCTTTCAGGCAGTAGGTGTACAGTTGTACCTGGATAGGAGGGATACTGTTACAGCCGACTTCCGCCCCGTCGTGGCACAGTTGCCGAGGCCCTTTCTCTTGCTCGGAGATCTGAACGGTAGACACCCCCTCTGGGGAGACTACTCGATCAATCCCATGGGTCAGGTCCTTGCCGACCTGATCGACAAGCTCGAGATTAGTTTCCTAAATGTGGATGAGTTTACGCATCATTGCCCGAGAACTGCTTCATTTTCCTGTCTTGATCTATCTTTGTGCTCTCCGGATGCACAGCATGATTTGGGGTGGGAGGTAGTGGATGAATCCCATGTTTGTCATCATTTTCCCGTTCAAATATAATTTTCTTGACAGCTGGCGCCTGAGAGACCCCCCCCCCTTCCCCCAGCCCTTGGTGCTTGGCACAGGCACAGTAGTCCACATTTCAGGAAATGACTGATTTCACTTCCCAGTCCATGACCTTATCTCAGTGGATGAAGTCGTTCAGTTCTCCGGTAGCCTCATCGCCGTGGGCCGGCTACTATTCCTAGAGCGTCTCGGCCGGCCCTTTTGCTGCACACCGTTCGCTTCCGTGGTGGTCAGGCGAGTGTGAGGCGGCCCTCAAACAGAAGCGCTCTGCTTCGGTGAATTTCGTCTAACTAGGGCTAGGTTCGGTATGTTTCGACGCACGCCCGCCGCTCTTCGTGGCGGGTATACGTGTCTTTACTTAACAGGAAGACCCCTCTTGCAGAGCTGTGAAACGGGTCAAAAGGATTTGGGGTAAGTTCTTGTATGACTCCTCCCGGAGAATGAAACCGTAATCTCGACTAGGCGTCCGTCTTAGATTCATTCGCGACCGCTTTCTCTGCATTCTCTCGCCAGTATTCAATGCACGTCGTGAAGTCGCGGAAGGCGGCCAACTGGACTTTACCTCTTAGAGTCGGAGAACCCTTCAACTACATGTTTTCTTGAGTGAGTTGCGTTCCGCTCTCACTTCGTGCGCGGACACTGCCCCTGGTCCAGACGATGTTCCATTCGCCATGGTTCGACACCTGGGTGAATGAGGCATGGGCTTTCTATTAGATTTGTTAAATAGATCTGGACATAGGGTATCCTCCGACTCCTGGCGAATGGTTAATGTGTTCGCTTTTCGCAAACCGGTGAGAGATCACTCTACCCCGGCCGGTTTCCCCCAATCTCTAACCTCCTGCGTGTGCAGGTTGATGGAGAAATTGGTAAATGTTAGACTACACTTTTTTAGTAGATAGCGGAGGCCACCTGTCTTCTGCACTGTGCGGCTTCCGCAAGTTCCACTCCACGTCGGATGCTCTGCTCTAACTGAAAATGCCGTTTGCGAGGCCTTCCTTCCTAGACGGCACATCACCTCTGTCTTTTTCTTTCTGGAGAAGGCCTATGATACCGCATAACGATACGGTATCATGGAGATTCTCCACACGATGGAGACACGTGTGTCACACTCTTTGCCCTGAGAATCAACGACCTTTCGATCTCCTTTGGTGCGACCCAGATGCCAACTCTGGAGCGTCGACTCCAACAGGCATTGAACCGCGTCTCTCGTAATGCCAAAGCGCACAGGTTTCGGATTTCCTTGGCCAAGACTAAGGTGGTGCACTTCTTCCGCCATCTACGGCTCCACCTCGATCCGGGCTTGTTTCTAAACGGGGTTCGCCTGAAAGTTGTGGATTCGCACAGTTTCCTTGGCCTTGTTTTCGAACGACGCCTCACCTGGGAGGCTCATTTTCGCAGCCTTAGGATCTCTTGTGCCTACGCCATGGATATTCTTCGTTCCGTGACGTTCAGCATCTAAGTGTTTTTTGTTTTGTTTTGTATTGTTTTTCTACATTTTGTTATTTTAATGTAGACTAGTACTAGGCTGTCGTTAGTACGTCGACTTATGCCCAGGTATCAGTCGCCAGATGGTCTCCCCCCCAAAAAAAAAATCAACTAGTATACTGCCTTGCTTTTATATCCATCCTTTGTTCGTTCGAAGCTTGACAACGAATGCGAGTTTTATGCATCCTTAGCCGATCGTGTAATGCGGTATGTGGGTTCGATCCTTCACACCGATCTCCGCCTGGCGACCGGTGCCTTCCACACTTCCCCCTTTGAGAGCCTACGTGTCGAAGATGGGGGAGATATCACTTGCTCTGATTCGCGCATAGTGCATCAGGCGCCAACAGCTCTCATTGCATCCGCAGCTGATCTCGACGGTGTCTATATGCCGCCGAGAGACCCCAGTCATACCCTAAGCCCTTTGGGTTTAGGGCTAGGAAACTCCAAGGGCTGGTTGCAATACCTCGCTCGGTTGGGGGAGAACGTGTTTCCAGGTTCGGAGACTGGGTTGTGATCTATAGCCACTCACAAAACTCGTTGAGTGCTCTCTGGTCATTGGAATCTCCACACCCTCTTCTTGTTCCTGGTATCGGTGACGCTAGATTCTTGGATATGTGGGAATGAGGGCGCCAAAGAGTCCACGAGTACTTTGTGACCAGACTAGCGACTGCATGGCAGAAATCAGGGCACCCCTCCGGGCTCCTTGGCAAAGAAGATGAGAGACGAACGAGGGCAACTTAAAGTTGCATGCAATTGCGCTTCGACTGTTCCCATGGACCTACCCAGTAATGCTGCGACGTCTTCAGGCTGCCCTCTGTCTGTCGTCTTCCAATTGGACCTACTCGCGGGACGCTGCGCCATTTGATGGAGCGCTCGCCCGCAGCTTATTCCGACTACCTCTTTGCCCCCCCTCCTCCCCGACTGTTCGGCACATTCTTGTTTTATGTCCCAGTCTGGGTGATCTTGGCGCACGTTACCTATCCTGGTACCCGGACGAGCGGAGTCGCTGCTACCTCTTGTGTCCTTTCTACTCTGGACTTCTTCGTTGTACACAGACTTGTGGTCTTTCTGGAGGAGACTGGCGTCCTCCATTTTATTTGACTGGTGTAGGTCGCATGTTCCTGCACCGGATCGAGGGTTTTCTCACGACGCTGGAACGTGCTTCCATGTTCGTTTGTTTTTTTATTGCGGATTTTAGAATAGGCTAGTAGTACAAAGCTAGAATTTTAATTGCGGTGACTTATGGAATGCAATCGCTAGATGGGTGTGTAAAAAAAATATAATCACCATGACGCTGGAGTCTAATTACTTTTAGTATTAGTCTAAAAAGTAATTACGGTTATTTAACTTATAGGCGCTAAAATAAACACCAACAACATCCATCGGTATCGAAGGACAAATTTGTCTTGGCAAATAGGATCTCTAGCTTTGTTTTCCATAGCCCATAATAGGGTGGTTGTTTACTTTTAGTAACTTTAATGCCTAAAATAGGTTTATATTACTTTCTTCTGACTTATTTAAGTCGCCAAATAGCTCATTTTGAATGATAAGGTCACTTCATCTTATCTTACGTTATTTTAATAGTAGCTGCTTCTGGGAATGGGTGGCCGGTAGGGGAATTGAATTTTTAAATACAAAGAGGGAGGGTAGGTAGTTTTAGTGGCGTTGCAGCTCACTTTGTGGTAAATTGGTAATGGTTTAAGTCTTGAAATTAGTTTCGAGAGAAGTAGGAGGCTGAGCTTGAGATAGTTTGTTTTGTCACCCCTCTTCGTTTTGTTGCAGCTCTCCCGTTTTTCCTGCACCAATCTTATTTAGATCTCCACGGTATAGGGTGCGACGGAGCAGGCAAGAGGGTGTTTTTTGGTTGGATTGCCTCTTAGCTTTGTGTACCACTATTACTAACTAGTGTATGTGTGTGTGTGCGCGCGCGTGCGTGCGTGCGTGTTTTTTGGCCGTTCTACTGCCATGGAACTTGAAGAATCGGTCCCCATTGTGCGAAACGCATTTTCCCTACCGGGTAGTACCAAACCGGATAGTTATGGGTGAACTAAACGTCCCTTTGAGGTGGGGTGGTAAATACTACTAGTGTATTATTTGTGGTAAATTAGTATGTGTCGTGGCTGTTTTGTTTTTTTTTCTTGCGAATGCAGGGGAAGATTGAATCTCGCTAACTTTGTAGTGTGTTCTTGTATGTGTGTCAGAAAGGGGGATGGGGCGGATTTTGCGTGTGGGACTTTTCTTGCTAGGCCTTGGTAATTATATTTAGCAATGCTGAGTGTACTTGGTGTTCATTAACATTCAGCCTGGTGTTTTCCGCGCGTACATTACTCAAGCTGCAGTATTTGTTGTTATTTGGCATGTTTGAAATCGCCAAGATTATCGCATCTAATCTTGCATGAAATATATTTAAATTTTTTGCTTTTAGTACGAATTTTACCACTAATTCACACTTGTTTTATTGAGGCTTGGCCGTATTGAGTGCCTTTGGTTCTAATCCAAGATTTGGCGGGCGATTTAACCGAGGGTGGTCAAATTAGGTCGATATAAGAGGTTGTCGCTTTCGAAAGAACTTTTTTGAATGGTCTCTTCTTCATTGCGGGTCGGGTCACATCTTTGGCGGGAACTGTATGGGGGCCAGTGTGAACCCATATCTGGGGGCCCAAAACTATCGTGAGGGCGTCTTAAACTCATGGTTCATTTTTCTCTTTGCAGCTAAGAATCAGCGGCGCGCTCCTTTGCCACCTACGGCCAGCCCAGCGCCGTCCTCGACCAATGCCCCTCCCGCTCCCCCTCTGGCCTCGAATAAGCCTTCCACCCCCCACGGTCATGGCCCCTCCTCGTACCTCCACTCGATGGGTAACAATCCCCCGCCACCTCCTCCCCCGCACGCTCCTTTGCACCTGCAAATGGACCGCAAGTTTTACGGGACCGAAGCCTCGCATTGCTAGCATTGGGCCCGGGCGTTTTGCCGTTTCTGTACCTCCGTCAGAAGGTGTAAAGTCTCCTGAGGGAAGCTCCTCGGTCTTTCCTGGCCAAGGGAAGGCACTTAGGTATCGCTGTTACATCCTCTCACCGCGCCCTGCCCTTACATTCACCATTCATCTAAACATAGATGACATTTTTTTTTTGTCTTTTCCACTTGTATTGATTCTTGACGAACGTAACAGTTCTGTCGGGGCGGGGCCTACCCCTTCGCTCAGTTTAGGGTGCCAAGGGGCCGCATGTGATGTTGATTTAGCCATAATGTTTCGTAATGGTGGTATCCAGCGATTTGGTTTGTTAGTTGCACTGCACCGGGTGCAAGCAAGCGCGCGATTCGATTCGTGCCTCTAAGATTGTAAATAGTGACCATGTTTAGTGATGCCATAACAATTTTATTAGAAAGTGCACATTTAGTCATTGTTAATCATTAATGGGCGTGAAAAGGCGAATGCCTTTAGTAACTTCCCCCCATACGTACAATAGTAAGAACCCTTCCTGACATCCCCTTCCCCCTCACACGTTTCGTAAAGGTCTTCTCCCGTTTACCTGCATAAAGCACCCGTGCCTTAACTAGACTGATGTGGGCTCTCGTCCGCGCACCTGCATTTATCGAAGAAAAATGCGCATCATCATAGGATCGCACTAGTGTTGTGGAAGATGGTCTCTCTCTCTCTTTTCCGGCGTTACCTCGATCTTATGGTTAATAGGGAGAGAGGGGGTGTAGTGTAGGTTTGTTATTTAGGAGCCGATCCTCCCACTCGTATGCTTCTGCTCTTTCTGTATTGAGCGCAGTATCGGGAGGAATAGCTCTCTCCAAAATCCCCTTCCTCCAGTTTTTTTTATGTGCTTATCCCCAATAGTCTAAATTCCATTTAGGGTCACTCCTTCCCCTTTATCTCGACTCTTCGAATTATTACCTCCTGCCATTTCCTCTCCAACCCTCAGTTTGCTCCATTCCCTCATTTGATCCGGTTTGAGATCGGATGGAAGTGGCTTTTTTTCATTTTTTTTTACCTACGATTCGCGTTATTGTCGTCCGCTCGTGTTTTCTCTCGCGGTGATAGGGACACGTGACAGGCAATACATGCCGAGTATATTATAGGCGTCTGATATTTCTGGTAAATTTGTCAATGTGCCAATTTTGTCATTTATTCCTCGTTTCTTGTTTGGGTTGGTGCTGTGCGTCAGTACCCCCTTTGTTATGCCAGTCGAGCTGGTGACTTCTTTTTTATTTATAGACTTTGAAGTGTTTTGTTTTTTTATTAATCTTTTCGCCCCTTTGCCCTGAAACATTCCTTAGGAAGTACATATTTTTTTTACAAATTTATGATTATAAGCGAAGTTCCGTACTTACTTTTTATTGCAATACTACTATCGTCATGACTAATAATTTGCGTACTACAACTACTACTCTATACTAACTTGTACCAAATATTGTTAATAGAAATTGTAGCTGTAATATGGAGGATCATAAAGGAGTTTTCATACCTCTACAGTAATGTCTTTGTTAAATCTTTTGTAGATCATTATAATGGACTCCCCCGAAAAGACTAAGAATTTTTTAATTTAAAAAACTATTAATAGAAGTACTAAAGATACGTTTTGTGGCAATTTGACTGAAACGTCAAGAAGTACTAAAGATATGTTTCGGTGGCAATTGTAACCGAAACAAAAATATATATGTTTTATGGCAATTGTAACTAGATATGTTTTAGTATTGTAAATGTAACGTCAAGAAGTATTAAATATATGTTCTGGTAGCAATTGTAACTGAAACGTTAAAAAGTACTAAAGATATGTTTGTGGCAATTTGACTGAAACGTCAAGAAGTACTAAATATACGTTTTGTGGCAATTTGACTGAAACGTCAAGAAGTACTAAAGATATGTTTCGGTGGCAATTGTGACCGAAACCAAAAAAATGTTTTGTGGCAATTGTAACTAAAGATATGTTTTAGTATTGTGAATGTAACGTCAAGAAGTATTAAATATATGTTCTGGTAGCAATTGTAACTGAAACGTTAAGAAGTACTAAAGATATGTTTTGGTGGCAATTGCAAATCAAACTTCAATTATCTTCATAATTCCTCTTTGACTGCTTTCCCGCCAGAGGGGGGTCGGCACGCGTCAATGCTAATAAGCTACTCAACCCCAGCCCCCCTTTATATCCTATCGAGCGCGCTAGGCCACCTATCATTTTGCCAAGCGTCAACCCTGGCCAAAAGGGTCCCCCCCCTCCTTCCCCCCCCCCCAATACACACCTACCATCCACTCTACTCCGCCAGCTCTTTTTCAATTATTCCCATGATCAACCCCACTTTTTACGCTTTCAACCTGGACACACACATCCGTTCTCTTTCCACCTATTCTTATTACAAGTCATTACCACCTCAGAACACGCTCAATCACAACTTGGTTCGTACACTCTTCCTCGCACTACAAATTCCTCTTATCCATTCGCTCTCGGGTTCTACCCTTGTGGCTTTTGTCATCGGTGAAATTAACGACACGGGGGTCATTGTTAAGTTTTGCCGCCTATTTGATAGCTAACCCAAGCAACACCGCTATCATTTCCCTTTCCGTCTTCCCAGCGATAGGGTAGGTACTCGTATCCACACATCCCCGCGTCATGATGAGGTTTCGCTCTCGCTGGTTTGGCGTCATCGTAATCATATCACCCGGACACGTCCCCGGCGGCCCGACCCCTGTTTGCTTATCGAGTGTTATTCTGATTTTTATGCTAATTTCATTATTATCTTGGCTGGCAAACACCCTTCGCACATGTATCATCCCCCCTGTGTATTAAACTGTGTATTTGCATTGCTCTCTCGAAATCTTTGCTGTTCTTTCAATTGACCAGTGGCTCGCTTCTCACATACAACCTGAACATTCACCAACGCTCTGATAATCCATGAGACTTTGTTGCCTTTCATAACCTTAGGGTTGAAATCTGCTTCCTATTTGCTACCACCATTTACGATTCAACCTAGATACTTAGACCATTGCACTCGTTTAAGAGTAATATCATACCCCTTACAATTTTCAGCATTCACTTTTAGCCCCCACTTCTCTACACATACCCTTTCAAACGTTTCAATGGAGATAGGAACCCATCCAACACTCATTATCACGCATAACGATATTAAACAGTCATGGTTACTTTGCATATCCTTTCCTGTCTCCCACTGAAAATTAGTGCCCTCTGTATCCCAAAGTTCTATGCAAGACCCACCCCAATGCTCCACCACCGCGCCGAAATAAAATCTCCCACATAGTCCTTCAGTAAGCTGCGATGACTCTCACCCTCTCTCTCTACTCCTACGCCAGAACCCTCAAAACAGACTTTGAACCTGTTGCATTCCCCAGTCTACCCTTTGTCTCTATATAATTCTACTATCACAGCATTTTTCCACCCATCAGGTACTCCACTTCTGTTTAAAGCAACCATCAGACCATTCCATAATACAATCGACCACTTTGTAACG
The DNA here is from genome assembly GCA_963969495.1 of Ceratothoa steindachneri. Taxonomy (NCBI): domain Eukaryota; kingdom Metazoa; phylum Arthropoda; class Malacostraca; order Isopoda; family Cymothoidae; genus Ceratothoa; species Ceratothoa steindachneri. The sequence continues at coordinate 52,427,129 of OZ018334.1, forward strand.
TTTAAGTCGTCTATTCCAACTGCATTATCATTTTTCAGACTTAGCACAGCAGTAACATTCTTGCATGCCTATTGCTTCCCATCCCCTGATATAGCGCCCGGTTTGTACCCATGAAGCCAATCATATTCACATTCGCTTCACCTTCCATATCCATATTATACACCTTGTCAATGTTCTCTCGAAATCTTTTTGACCTTATCGCTAAAATGTATCCTGCCATTCGTATCTTTCATGCTCATTCACCTATTCTCGGCTCCCTGCATTTCTCCCTTCCAGAATAATTTCTCGTTCCCATCCGGTTCATCATTCCTTTTTTTGCTGTACAAATGCTTTATTTGCCACTTTCCTGTTTAATCAGTCATGTCAATTTTCGTCTCCCTGTAAGCATTCATTCTAATCTCCTTTGCTATTTTCTTGTGTAGTATTAAGCATTTGCTTGTAAGTCTCTCCCTTCTTCTCTCAACTGCTCGTTTCGCATCGTCATTCTACTCTGTTGTGTATTGCTTTTTCTTTGCAGTTCTTAGCCTTCGTTCACTATCATTTCCTTTAATTTGTTCCACATTTCAAGTGTCCAAAATGTTCTCCTGCGGCGGCATGAATATTGAATGCGTCGATTTTACTTGGGAGTTACCAGGCGAATGCACTAGTACACTAACCCTCAACAACCTTAATGATACCGTTATTATTAGTGCGGGACCATCACACTTTCTAAATTTATCGATGTTTGCGAATCAGTTATTGAAGGATTCAGAAGTGCATTTTTGGAGCTGGAGAACATTGTAAACACTTGTGCCCAAGTTATTTTTTGTTTAGGCGAAGTATTTGCTTCAATATCTTGATTGTTTACATGACCTCTTACTACTTAGCCTTTATTTACAATTGCTCTAACAATATTTTTTGCATCGGTATAAAATAGTTGATCTTATGAAGAGTACATAGTCTTGGGAGGAGGGGGGGGCACCATATAATATGTATATATAAAAAAAAAACTGGTAACGACAAAGTTGAACGTCGACCCGTGCTGTTAAAAAGGGACATATCAAATTATTTTTGTAATGGATTCTAAGTTAGTAGAGGCACACGCCTCCTCGTGCTATTTGCTGCTTTCTCTCATTCTTTTTACTTGTATTTTAGGTAATGATGGTACCTCATATATATATATATATATATATATATATATATATATATATATATATATAAATATTAAACGAATCTTCAGTATGGAGTTTCACGCATCTTCAGTTGTACAATGGGAGAAGACACCACCCAGACATACACACTCAAATAAGGCCCAAATCTGATCCCTTGTGTTTAGGTAATCCTAGTGGATACCACGTTAGATTTATAGCGTCCAGGTGTCGGGTTAAATCTCGCAAGGGATAACAGACTCAAACGGCAGCGCACGTAAAGGTCTGGCCTCCGATTGGTGAACGCGCTGTGCTTACCCCCCGCGGGAGGTAGGTAAGATCTTACACAGGACATCCTTCACACACGCGCACTGACAGCCAATTACAACACCGCTATCTTTCCTCCCCCGTCTTCATAGACCATCAGACACAAACTTGTCTTCCGAGGGATCCTCCCGATAGGTAGTTGTATTCACATACTCCTGACGTGGAATTGGACCTGTCCCCTGGGGACCTATGCCTCATCAGCGATTGTCCCGCTGATCTTTATGTTGGTTTCATTATCTAGTCGAAGTCCGTGCTGGCCAAGAGACAGATGGTGTTACCAACCTACCTCTCTTGGTGTCTTCTCTTATATATATATATATATATATATATATATATATATATATATATATATATATATATATATATATATATATATAAACACGAATTAATAGCGAATTTAATTTTTTTTTTCCTTTTGCCCTCTTTCCGTCTCCCAAAGAGGGTTTTTTTTTCCTGTGGGGCGTTGTGTGGTTCTACGAATTGTTAATCGAATTTAATTGCTGTTGTTATTTCTACACTAGTCAACGTATGTAAATAGTTCGAAGTGGTGTTGCCCATGTGTTGGATTCAATCAAACAGATTTGTTGTAAGTTAAGTAGAATTTGCCGAACCATCAGTTAATACATCCTTTTAGCGAAAGAGCGCACTTTTTCCATGAATTTTCTCCAATTATTTGGTCCAGCGACTGGTCTCGGGTTCGGTCTACTGAAAAGCCAGTGCCGGGTCACTACGAGATGGGGGATGAGTGGTTTGTACCCCCCCCCCCTCTCCCGTCCCCTCAACTTCCGCCGCCTCTTATTAGATCCGTTGAACGAGATTAACTTGGGTAAAATTATCTTCGAGTTAGTTTGAAAGCGGCTCTGGATTCGAACCCTGCTCTCATTAGAGTAGTGGGGGGTTTGGTACTGGCAAGTAGATGCTGGGTGGTTTGTAAATTGGTTTCTAACCACTTAATCTGTTCATTGCCCGGTCAAAAAAAAAGTGCCTTTAATTAGTAATATTTCCCCTTATTTCTTCAAAAATGTTCTCACCATCATACGTGTATTCTTTGTACATAAGCGGCGTGGGTGTATATATATATATGTATAATTAAAATTGAGCTTATAAAAGCTTCATATTGATTGTTAACTGTAACACATTGTTCAATCACAGATTATATTTAAATATATATATATATATAAACTTAATATATTAATTGAATTGGTTCAATTTGTTTCTCCTTAGTGTGAAAAGGAATGGAGAGATGTGGGGCAGTTTTCCAAAGAATTTAGTGATTTTTATGCGCTTTTGCACTCATCAGTGATTGTCCATTTGGAGGAATGAATAAAGGGTGAGAAAGATATGGACAAGTTAACAGGGAAAGGGGGGGAGAATGTGGTCGAAGAATATATGCATTATCTTTAATGGGGGACGTACAGTTTAAAGTAGGATCCCAAACACTGGCCGCTACAGTGTATGCTAATATCCGTGCCCTCCACCCGAATCGGCCTTACTAACAACGAACCGAACCCGATTTGGCAATACCTGTAATCGCAAGCTGTTTCTGCTTAGCCCAGTCGTGTTCTATTACTAAGAGAGAAAATGATTGGAAAGGAAATGAATCCGGCCGTCCGAGCCAATGCATTTTAGAGGGTGGCGAATTTTTAGTCTATATAAAAAACGCGATTCAAAAGAGAAAAATGGCTACAACAAAACCCGCTCAAGAATAGTAAACCATAAAACTACACAAAGTTAAAAAAAAGCAGATACATGAATCGGGCTTTTTGTCAAAAACCCTCACCCACCAAACCTTTGGGGATCCCTGCGAGCGGCTCCTGCCTTTTCGTTGGGGAGCGGGATCGATCCTCACTTTTGCCCGAATGCCAACTGGACACTCATTCGCCCACTCCTCATTTTTCCCCTCTATGCACCCACCCTCTCTGCCGGCGTCTTTTGCGCACGGTATCTGCCGGTCAGCTCTTGCCTCTAGCTCTAGGGTATGGGGTCCGGCAATTTACAAACCACCCTACATACAAATTCGACTCGGAGATGCAATTCCTCCGGTACTGTGCTTTCCTGAATGTTGGTTAGGTGAAGGAGGGGCTACGTGCCCACCATGGCTCTTCTGGTTCCTATGCCAACGTCCTCCCGTTTTGCTCTCACCAACCCATCTCGCGCCTCAAGCTCTGCTCCCCAGTCGATCTCTACCAGCACCCTCCACCTCATTGACTCCTTTTCGATACTTAAGGATGAGTTGAGTACCGAAACTCGCGCTCCTTCGCTATCCCCCGTCGTAAACCCCATCGCCGGCTGAAGCATTGCGCTTCCCTTTAAAGTGTGGGGCGCCATCCTACCAGTCTCTCAAATTACTCATCCGGCTAAGCCTCACGCCCAAAATAAACCTACCTTTACAACCACACTCGATGGCCCTTGGACAACGTAACCGTGGAGGAGGAGCATCCACTCCACCATTCCTCCCTACAAACCAAATTCCTCTCACTTGAAAATGCAACGAGGAACCTCTTTGGGTCCTCATTGCTCCTTTCCCCATTTACCCTCTCCTTCCTCTCCCGAAACCCCTGCGCCCCCTCTCAAACCCATACTAATAAAGTTTCCCAGGACCCTCCCCCCTTCCTCAGGCAGCATTCACTACTTTCCCATACCTCTTCCCCATGCCGTAACTTCTCTACCTCTCTCATCTCCTGACACACTCCCTCCTCTCACGCATCCCCTGACATCGCCACGCCCCCCTCTCTCACACCGTCCTTCTAACATCTGCAACTTAATCCTCCAACTTCCCCGACCCTTTCTCCTCCTAGGAGATTTCCTATCCCCATTAAAGAGCTCTCCTTCTGTTTGAACTCTAGCGCTCTAGCTCTATACCCTTCCGCTGACAGACACACCGGTCTGAATCTCTCTATCTCTGAGGAAGCACTGACGGACATTTCTTGACCCATGGCCCATTTAAGCTTTCTCTAGCGACACCTTCCCAGGTTCTCTATCGCCCCACCACGCAAAGTCATCTGTTGTGATCTCAGGGCGCACTCCAAGACTCTTCTAGCGAAGAGAGCGCTTCTCCCTCTCCTACTTTGACGGTTTGGGGGGGTCTCATCCTTACCTCCATTTAACATAGTTACAGTGCTGTGCTAATTAATTTGGACAGTGATAGAAAAACGCCAAATTTCACTATTCATGTATTATTCTCGAAATCATAGTATGCATATCAACTTAATGTTGACAGTTAATAAGAAATATGTCCTCCCTTTGCTTTAATAACCTTAACGATCCGATTTGGCATGGATTCCCCCAATTTCTGGCTCATATTCCGTACTTCTTCATCGTGATACCGCGCTTGTATAACAACACCGATCAGCTTTTCCATTGTGGAGCAGTACTTCGCCATGGTCCTCCGCTTGATGATTGCCCACAGATTCTCAATAGGATTAAGGTCTGATGAATTCCCAGGCCATTCCAGTACCGTAATCTTCTCGACTCTGAAGAAACATTGCATTTTTTTTAGACGTGGCATGGGGCGTTGTCCTGCTGGAAGATGACATCACTGTCTGGAAAGTGTTCACGAAGTGTCGGGAGTAGATGGTTCCTTAAAGTTGCTTGGTACTTGTCGAAATTCATCATTCCTTTCACTGGTACTAATCATTCTAGTCAATTTGCCATGAAAGTACTCCAAAACATCTTAGGGGCTGTTTTGGGACCTGCTGAATGTGCCCCGCTCTCACTGGTTCTGCACTGCGCCTCACTACTTGTGATCAGATCCCATGAAGTTCGAAGTGGGTCTCGGCAGAGAATATCACCTTTTTTCAATCTTCTTTGGGCCATTCTTTGTATTTCTTGGCCCAAGTCAAACCTTTCACGTTCATACCAGTGGTAAATAGGGCCTTCTTGAGGGGTCTTCGGCGAATAGTTGATGTGGACAGCAGCAGCTAATAAATCACGCTGTAAGTCTTGGTTGGTCTTTTACACTATTGCGTAGCAATATTTTGTCATCGTGTGCATTTGTTTTGCTTTTTCGACCACATCGTCCACGTCCTTTCGCTTCTGGATTACCGGTAACTTCGTCATTCTTGATGATTCGACCCACAGTCGATTTGGTCAGCCTCAGCTAACTCCCGAATTGACATACCAGCATCTTCACGCAGTCTTACACCTTTTTCTTTCTTCTTGAGAGTAAAGTCAATCACGCGAACTAGCCTGTTAATGACCCGCACTCATTTCAGTCTTTGTTTTGTTCATTTTCCTTGGTAACTGAGGGTTGCCAAGTGTTACCTTTGGCGAAATCTATATGGTTGCCAATTAAAAAAATAAACGCTGGAAACATCATAACCACTCAGAATAACTAAGCTCACTCAAGAATCACCTATAAAAGAGATGTGTTATAAAAATTGAAACTTCTTGAGGTGTCCCAATTAATTTGCACAACACTTATCTCCGGGTGAGTCTACTTGCAGCGTGTCCCCATTCGCTTTCTCAGGAGCCCGCTAAGAATACGGTGAGACAAAGGAAGAGCCGGCTCGGTTGACGCTCCTTCCGTTGGGGTTAGGTGACCAACCACAAGCCCCTTAGAGGAGGTAAGAGGCAGCATCGTCCTTTAGGCCTTGCCCACACAACTCCGCGATCCAAGGTTTGTCAAATTAGGCTAGATTAAAAAAAAAAGAGTACAAATTTGTAAATGTCAAATAACATAAAGAACGGGAACAAAGGTTAAGAAACAAGATATAAAACAAAACAAGATTAAAAAGAAGCAACAAGAAGAAAGCGCTCCAGCGTCAAGAGTAGCGCCCCCCACACACGTCGCAGTACATACGGCACATTACATACGGCCTACAACAGAGTCAAATAAAGTGGAGGAGGCCAGCCTTCTCAAAAAAGTCATATAGTCTGTAAGTTTGTTCACGCGAACCTGTCCGAGTCCAAGGGGCAAGCGGTAGTGACTCTGCTCGTCCCGGGACAAGTAACGTACGCGAAGATCACCGAGACAAGGACAATCAGCAAGAATGCACCGAACAGTCCGGGGAACAACGCAGTCAACGCAATAAGGTACAAGCGAACGCTCCATCAAATGGCGGTGCGTCCTGCGAGTCTGTCCAATTTGGAGACGACAGAAAGAACCTCAAGCCGTCGCGGCATTGGGAGGTAGGGCCATGGAAACAATCGCGGCACAATGGCAGGCGATTTTCACTTCAACTCGACCGTCTCCCATCATGTTTGCCAGGTAGACCGGAAGGCTGCCCGTATTCCTGCCATGTAATCGGTGTGAGGAAAAGTGAAACGCTGCTCTGATCGCCCAGTCTTCGCGGACTACATGGCTCCCTCATCGGCGCGATTATTCACCGCAATTCCTACATGTCCAGGAACCCAGCAGTAGATAATATCGGATCCGCCCGGCTCGCCGAAACCGTGGCGTCACGGATACCACGAACTACGGGATCTGGAGATTCCAATATTCGAGAGCATTCCGGGCGCTTTGTGAGTTGCTATAGATTACAATCCGGTCTCAGAACTGAGAAGACGCGTTATTATCACTCATACTGAACAGTGTATTACAACCAGCTCGGCCGTGAAGACACGCGCAGCACTTAGCAGAACCCCTCTGACTTCAAACAGAGGGGATACGGCGTGGAAACCGACCTTCTCCTGGAAATTGGAGCCATCCGTATATACTGGCATGGTTCCAGCGTTACACGAAGTGTGCTTCAAAAAGGCTGAACGCAATACTCTCGGCGCTGTAGAAACTTTGGGAGCAGAGGCGTGGCGAGATATAGTCAAAGGTAGTACCCTCCAGCGCTGCGTCCTGGGCAGATCCAGGGGCACCACCTGACCGAGAGCTACACCGCTTTCTCGGAGTTTCCTAGCCCTAAACCCAAAGGGCTTAGGGTTTGACTTGCGCCTCTCGGAGGCATAGGTCTCGTCGAGATCCGCTGCGGATGGAGTGATAGCAGTTGGCGACTGAGGGAGGCACCTAGCTCGTGCGTACAAGCGAATAATGCCAAGGAAAACCGAAGCCTGTACACTTCGGCCTAACTAGAGGCACGGTTCAATGCCTGTTGGAGTCGACGCTCTAGAGTGAGCATCTGGGCCGCGCCAAAAGAGATCGAAAGGTCGTCCACGAAGAGCATATCGAGAACATCTTTCGACAGCACCGAGTTAATACTGTTGATTTCCATGGTAAAGGGTGTGACACTGAGGACACTTCATTGCGGGGCACCCTCTTCCTGCTCCATTGGGTTGGAGAGGGATTCGACGATCTCTCAAAAATTCAGATATAATGATTGGGAGGCGTCCCCTCGCCCTTTAGAGAGTCTCCATGAGACCGTATCGCTATGCGGTATCATAGACCTTCTTCAAATCGAAAAACACCGTGGCACAGTGCTGTCTACGAAGGAAGGCCTCGCAAACGGTATTTCCTAGTTTAAGCAGAGCATCCGACCTGGAGTGTAACTTGGCGTGAGACGGGTTGGACTCGGGATGAGAGATTTTTCCTCTCCCCGCCTCGTAACCTTAGGCAGGAGGGTTGACTTCGAGGGCGGGGGTCCCTCATTTGGAGGATCCACCGTCTTCGAGTCACCCAGCGTAGCACTAGGTGTGGGCGTAGGATCTGAAGTTCTTTTAGTGCTATACTCTTTTGAGGTGTAGCTTTAGGAACCCCGGAAGATGGCTTTACGACCAACTTCAGGGTGTGAGTCTAACGACTATGTGGAGGTGTGTGGCCGTTTCGCCTTACGGGAAATGGTTGCGCTGGTGGAAGGAGGTGAAGCCATGGTTTTAACCGGGGCTGGTTGTGAACCCTTTTTGCCGCCAGCTGTACCAGGGAAGCGGCCGGGTGGGTAGAGCCCGCAGAAGTGTTCTGAATGGGATCGGAAACGACCGTGCTCGTAGGCCTGGAGGGAGCAGGAGCAGTGTTTCTTTTTTACCATTGAGGCATACGACGTCCCAGGCGGCGCCGGGCGCGCCAGGACAAAGTTCTTAGCCTCGCGAAATGAGAGACGATCCTGAGCTTGAAAGGCCAATATTTCTTTCTCAAGGAGATACGCACGACATTGCTTCGAAGAAGCGTGGTGCGGCTCTCCGCAATTGACGCACTTGGTCACACACGATTTGGAGTTATCGTGTGCGGCCTTGGAGCAACTTACACAGACTTTGGATAACCCCGAATTTATACGTTTATATGAGCAATTCACATGGTCGAAGCGTGGACAGTAGTAGCACTTCCGTGGCAGTGGACCGAATGCCTTTACGTAGTAGCGATACCAACCGGCACGCACCGACTAAGGGAGCTTGTCACAGTCTAACATGATGAAGAGTGTATGGATTGGTCTCGAGGCCCCTCCCTGTTTTCTCATCATACGTTCGACCTTAATAACCCCATGTCGGCGAGCTCTAATGTGATGTCATCTATGGAGTAGTCCACGAGTTCCCTCACATACCCCCCTCCCTCCTTTTCACGAAGATCATGGTCGAGTGCAGCGTCACACTCACCGGCGTAGAATCAAGTGTCCGAAGGGCACTAATCATGGCCACCTCAGAGTGATTCGTCACATTCGCCAGAACGCTCTCATCTGAGAAACGGGTCACCTTCGGCTCTCTCCTTTGATAGATCATGTTGCCCTTAGCCGGGGGAGGAGATTCCTTCTCTCCTCGGGAGGCTTCGGTGATCTGAGCCGCCCTAGGAGGAGCTTGCACAGAGCCGGACTCGGGTTCTGTGCTTGGCACCGAGCCCGGGTTCGATCGACCCCATATAAGATCCTACCGTCTAGGGCTGGGTGACCTCAGGGGTGTGTCTTCATGTGGCCATCCCCCCCAAACCCCCCCATATCGGATTCCATTTGAGGTTCCTATTTTGGGATCTAATATGAAAAGAGAGGGGGCAGGTACCCTGACCCCTTGTAAACTTGTCATGCATGCAAGCATGACATTAGGGGGAACGGGCCACCCGGCCCTTTTACCCCTGGTTTCCCTAGGGGAGTTGGTCCTATCAAGTCGCTCCCACCGGAAGCGGTCTATTATGGGCCGTCTTCTTAGATGAGTCGCCAAAGAGCACCCCTATAGAAGGGGGTGAGGGGCGAGTCGTCCACACTCGTAGTCTAGGAGAGAAGTAATCCTCCTCTCCGGTAAAAGAAGTTTGGAGGGTCTCCTGACAAAACACAGTGGGGGGAGGGGGCATCCTTTATACTCTGGAGCTACCCGAGGGCGGCTCCAACGGTGGTAAAGAGGAAGCGGAGTGTTCTTTTTGGTTCCTATCATCAGGCATGGTGACCCTATTAGTATCAAGGGACGCATACGCTAATGGTCCACGCAGTAGCCCGCTCTGCGAGGGGTGAATATTGGGCCGGTAAAGCCAGCTGAGGCCATTTAGGGCGACTACTCGTGGCCAGTCAGCCCTCCGGCATGGCGGCTCCACCTTGGACTGGGCGTAAAATTGATAGTACGTGGAAGGAGAGAGAAGGGCGTGTGAGTAAGTTGTTAAAAACCCACCACCCCAAACCGGAGCTCAGGTATGAGGGGGAGTTGTCCTCTCACCCCTCTTACCCAATGCGGGATGGTTGGTTGAGACGAAGCTAGTCGGCGTCTACCCTGTGAAATTATCGGCCGACCAGAGAAAGTTGTTGGGGAGGTTGTATGGAAAGTGAGGGTGTCAGAAAGAAGGAGAAGAGGCTAAGCTGGGCCCGGCGGGGTGCTGAGTCCAGTCAGCACGGCGGCCAGGAAAGCAAATTGCCATGCCACTTAATAATAGTTATCTTACACAACATTGATAACACTGGTCTGCATTGTTTTCAAGGTAAAATATATAATACCTGATTTTCGTTCAGTTTTTTGCACTGAATCTGAAAATCATGCTCAGTTTACCCAATCAGGTCAGGTTTTTGAAATATGAGCACATACCAAAAACTCCTATATTTCCAAATATGTTGTGAATGAAACACATAATAGCAAATATTGGACCGATTTACTCACAGAAGGTTTATAGAATATTTTTAATAGATAGCATGAATAGTACAATGCACAAAATAAGCTACTCATGGATGGATGGTCTCTTCAGTGACCTCCGATTGTGCCGAGCAGACACCACATCCCTCTTAAGGCAACAACAGTAGTCAGCCAGAAAGTTCACATCCCATTAACCTTGCTGGCGTTCCTCCATGACACGGATGTCTTGGTGAAAGCGCTCACCCTGTTCTTCACTGAAGTCTCCGCAATTTTCTGGAAAATAGTCCCGAGGGGACCGAAGAAAGTGCATTTTCACTGACATACGCGCACCAAGTTTGCGGAAATCCTCCATTAAGTCATCAACCATCTTCTGGTACTGAGGACTTTTGTGGTTACCAAGGAAGTTTGCAATGACTAACTTAAGGGACAGCCAGGCAGAGAGTTCAGTAAGATTTAATGAATCATCAAAACTAGAGTCTTTTATAAGTTCTCTTATCTGAGGACCATCAAATATACCTGCCTTAAGCTTCTCCATGCTGATTCGTTTGAACTTGTGGTGGAGGAAGGCAAATCTTCCACCTTCATTGCCCAGTGCTTTTACAAAGTTCAACCAGAGGGTGGGACAGAACAGGGTGGGACAGAACATTGTGTGACCCGGCTTCTAATCCTTGTCTTGATGGCCACTCTTGTCTGACATAATGCTGGTCGTCAGCCCGACTATCTCACAAGCACAAAAAGCATGGATACTTTGTGTACCCACCTTGAAGTCCTAGGATGAGTCAAACAACTTTAAGATCTCCACAAATCAACCATTTATGTTCCTGGTAATTGAGAGCAGACAACAGACGTTCCATGATGTTGTGGGATTCTTTCATTTCAGCCGAGTGTCCAACAGGGATTGATGAAACCTTATTTCTGTTATTCAGAAGAACTGCCTTGAGACTTCTGTTAGACGAGTCAATAAAAAGTATCCATTCCATGGCAGCATACTTCATACCCATTAATTTCATCAGTTCAGCAATATTGTTACAGCAGATCAGTGAAGACGCTTCATCGAACAAAGAATTTTCTGAATTCGCTCTCGCGTTCCGGATACCAATAGAACGTTGTTCCTGGGGCAAGTAGATGTTTCTCTCGAAGACGAGAACCCAGCGGCTGGGCAAACTCCTTAGATAGGTTCAGGTCTCGTGTCAAGTCGTTGAGTTCGGCTTGGGTCAATGGCACCGATCGGTCGTCCTCTTCTGGCTCATATGCACCGCACTCACCTGTATCAGTCACGTCAGTAGATTCGGAATCAGAACTAAATTCCATGATGACATCCGGCTCAGAAACAGGAACATCTGCTCCATGTGGGATTGGCTTTATGGCAGAAGGAACATCAGGGTATATTGAGCATGGTGCTTGTTCTTGCGATTGATGCCTTTTAAATTTGTCATGCAGAAGTAGCAGTCGATAACGTGATCTTTGCCTTCCCCCCACATCATTGGGACACCAAATGGCATACTCTTTCTTTTCCTATTCCTCCAATCCCGTAAGTTCTCCACACATGTTAAGCCTTCTTCACCAAATCCGTGATTTTCGCTTGACAGTCTGGAAGAACCAGGTGTGTGCAGATGAAACAAAAATTGTTAGGATGGTTCTTACACTTCCGATCCATCGTACTGCACAACTAGACCTGAAAAGAGGAAGAATAACTAGTTATTTAAGGTAACCCATGACCAGCTGTGGCAAAAACAAAACCCACATACACTTGGATGATAGCGCCATTTTAAAAAAAAATAAGCTGTAATTAAAATTGAGTGTATCTTAGAAACTAGACCTGACCAAAGAAAGAAAATGATATTTTTGATTCAGCACGCAAAAAGGATCCTAAATCAGTTGGAAAATCCATTGAAAAATGTTTTGAGACAACAGCATCTCATAAAGGAGTGAGCACAAACACTCTCAGATCAGAATTTTTTTCCACACATCAGAAAATTATGAATTGTAGTTTTTGGACTTTAAGTAAGATATTATAATACTGAATTTAATAATGATTTTTGACAATTATCTGTATTTTAAACATGTATCATATAAGGTACATTCGATCGCAACGGTTTAAAAACTGTTTTTCTATATATTCTATATTATTACACAACTCCTTTTGAATAGCAGAATACAAGTTTGGCGTAAAAAACGAAATATAAACATAAACGGGACTGAAATTTTTTATACGGGAGGAGGGGTGGGGGCGCCTGGATCCGCACTTAGAACCGCCCGTGCATTCTGCCATTCGTGTTGCCAAACAATTTACGATTGAGGCTTTTCAACTTGGCTGAAAATAAATACGAAGTGACGAAGGGGATTGGAGGTGGAAAATTACCTGCGTTGTACTATAGCGTACGAGACGTGGAGGCGAGCGGCTTAAAAGCTTCGTTTGAATGAGTCTTTTTTTGAGACTCAGGATGGCGGAGTGGATTCGCCGCTAGCTAACAGTGGTCCAGCGACGCGGGAAGCTGTTCGCAACTCGCCTACGCTATTATTTTTTCTTTGCCCCTTTTCATACTCCCCTCTATCTACAGTACCCTTCTAAACACTCTTCTGTGCATCCCAGAATTGCGTAGAAAAACAACTTTAGGTTTCTCATTAACTTTAATTTTCATTAGAATGAAATGAATTACCCTACTTGGTATTCTATTAATTTTTTTGTCTATTGGTGTATATTTCAGTTTTGTCCCTTAATTGCCTACGAATATACCCCCCCCCCCATCCCGCTTTTCTCAGTTATTAGATATCAAATTTTTAAAATTTATTAGAAAATTAATATACTATGTTAAAAAAAATTCAATATTATATACCCATTATTTGGAATACCTTACGAGTCAAACACTCATGACTGTGTGAAAACGGACATAGGCATATAAGATTGAAAACCACTGTAAACACAGTGGAACCATTTAGGGCATAGCCAACTTTGCCACCAATATAACTCATCAAGAAAAACTATAATCTATTAATATGTCAGACACTTACAAGTGTGGAAGTGCAAAAGAAGATTGAAGAGACTAAAATATACAGAGTAAAATCTTTTCCATATACACAAGCAGCCGTAAGAGGTTTGTGTTTATTTTAAGGTGAAGATTGATAACATATAGTGCTATTTCGTGAAACTATGGCCATGGTTGAACGGTGGCAATGGTTAATTCCGAAAAAAAAATGGCTCAATGCAAATGAGAGCACATCCAGAATACAGATGAAAGGGCGTAACCTCTTTATTTTCATACAAGATAGGCCCGGCTAAGAGTCAAAAATGGTTAAACTGTATAAAAATATGTAGCTTATAAGTACATATTCAGAACGTTACAGATTTTGTGCCCCTTTTAAAAACTGGGTTCAATGTTTTTGCCATCCCAGTCTGTGAGACGCCTTCGTTCAAGCTCCCACGATAGAGAATTAGACCAGTGCGACGTTCAGTACAACGTAATTAGCTCAAACTGTGAAAGGAAATTCATCGCAAATTCACTTCAATGGCACGATTAGAGCCTTTTTTGAAGCTTTAAATGCAATTTAAACCTGCTTAATAATAAAAAACGATCTTCGTTCAAAGGTTGAAAGGTCAAAAGCAGAGAAACAAAGTTGGAAGGAAACAGAAGTTGGATGTGTTTGATGACCCATCCCACAAACTGCAGAAACATAATGGCTGGTGAGCAAATATCTCTGATTTATTATGAATTAAGACAAGGGATTTATTTATTTGCTATGAAGGCGAATGTCAACGTAAATATAGGTTCGTAAAATACGAGTTAAAGACAGTAAAAATGCGTCGAATGTGACTGAACCAGATAGCCTAGAAGCTTCTAGGGGAAGCTATGAACCGGCATAAGCCCTCATCATTCCCCCGCCTCGGTCGTTAACTAAGGAAGGTTCCGTTGCAAGGAACAACGAAGGAAACTACGTAAACACCATCTCTCAAGAGAGATGGGAATGAATAAAAGAGAAAATCGCTAAGCATTTTCCTCATCCCTTCACTCTTTCGTCCAAAGAGAGGCCTATGAACTAACGCGTAACGTCTGCATTTAAGAGCATATAACGTAATTATCTTATTATTTACACAAAAACTATAGAATCAAAAATCAATCTATCCGATAGAAAGATTTTAAAAAATAACAGATAAAGGGTACAAATTTACGAATGTGGAACAGACAGCCGACAGCCCCAAAAGAGGGGGAGGTAGCGTTAGGGAGTAGTAAGGCTAACAAACAAAGAAAAACGCGCGTTGGTTCTCAGCATTTGATTGTTTATACAGAGAATCGCATAACGCGAATTGCATCTCTAATATCTCCGAGTTCCGACTCTCGGTCTGGGATCAGACCACACGCGGACAATCGGCGCCTCCTGCCTCGTTTTATCTTTTTCAAAAGCTTCACGGTTATATTTATTTCATGGTTATTTTCTATTAGTGGATATAAATTAATTTATTATACATGGGGATAGTTTAGCAAACTCTCACACAAACTCGTATTTTAGAAATTAGATTATTTTTATCATACATGATAATAATGAATTTTTGTAGATAGCTTTCTTCAGCCAGCCACTTTAAGATTTTTTTTTTATAATAGCGCCCAGAGCCGTACCAATGTCTAGTGTCCCATCCCCCGGAATCAAGATTGAGGGGCCCCCATTACAATATTCCTGTAATACAAATATTCTGGTCTATCATTAATGACACAGAAAGGGAATAGATAATTTTGATAATTACAGAAAATGTGTATTCGAAAAAATTCAATTTGATTAATAAAATAAAATTTGGGGGTCTACAGGGTGCCCCCTTCAAGAGCTGGGGCACCTCCCGGCCGGGGCGTCGGAGGGCAGTTGCTACGGCTCTGACAGCGCCCATCTGGTAACTACCAGTCGTAATTAAAAATTCAGTCTAGTATTAAGCTAGGTTAAAATTCCGATAAAAAGCCAAACACACACAAAAAAAAAAAAAACCGCCAAAGAATCATGCTCTGACGTCGGGGGGAGGGGGGGGGGGCGGACTTCAAGAGGTTGTAAATCAAGAAGCATGAAAAAGATGGAGAAATTAGTGGAAGAGTTTGTCTTAGAGAGAGGGTTTATTGACCCCGCTCGAAAGCAGAGATGTGGGGAGAGGGGACCGGAGGTTAGCAGGCAGATTCTGCCGCAGTCTTAGGGCACATACGAAAAGCCGTGATCACCCCTGCAATGAAGGAGGCGAAGGACTTAGAGCAGGGCAATCGAGGCTTGCGTGTGAGAGGAGAGATATTGGGGGTATATTTAGATATGACTTTAAAAGTTAAGAGCAGGATCTTGAAATCCCTGGAAGAGACCTGACAACCAGTGAAGTTCTCCTCTACCTAAGGCACACGATTATACGAAGCGGGATCGGCAAAGAAGCGAGCTGGCTGCATAGATATGAGCAATCATAAGGGTCTTGAGGTGTAGAGGCAGAAAAGATAGGGAAAGAGGAGGCAAAAACATGGGTAGTAGCTTCAAAATTCGTACGGTCGAATCAGGAACGAATCAAAGGGTGTGGGAAAAGTATATAGATGATATATTTGTGGGACCTAAAGGAAAATTCTTGGAAGGAAATACTCGATTACGGAACAGAATCAGAGAAGGAGATGCACTAATCGAGGTTTAAGGTGGAGTTACGGTAGAATCAATGCCAAATCGTGTTTAGAGTGCAATTAATATAACTCCTGGCTTTACGTGGTTCAGCTTTAGAAAGCTCGTCTAACGCCACTTTGTAATGGTTGAACACGTTTATAAAATTGTGAAAGCAGTGTGAGGAAGGCTAAAGGAAAGGTCAAAATTGTATCTTTAGTGTAAAGGGGAAGTAAAAGGCCAAGTCGGTGTAAGAAAGCATTCAGTAGTGGAACATTCATGCGGAAGGGATTCGGGCGCTGGACAGATAGATAGATATCTCTTTGGGAAATCATAACGAATAGTGAAAGAGTAGAAGGAATCTATCAATACGTTGAGAATTGTTTCGAGACGCGAGGTAAGTCATGAAACCGTCAAGGGGAGTTTTGTGGATATGAATATACATAATCACGGAGGTGATGAAGAAGGATAGAATGGTCAATGGTGCCAAATGCAGCCGAGAGGTCATGGACCACCAAAATGGAGACATCCGTAAAATTAAAGGGGTCATCTCAGTAGAGGATCATATTTAAACTCGGTATTTATGGGCTTAATACAGATCCTCTTCAGGATCTAAGAGAAAAAGGAATACTTGAAAATATGATAATTATAATCCGATAGGGGATAAAGCTCGTAGCAATGGTTTTATAAAGATTGGGCTTTTGGAGGAGCACGTCGCAAAATCTTAAGTTGGTTTGATATTAAAATACCTCTTTGTAAAACATTTAATGACACCATGAGAACTGCTATGGCTCAAGTGAAAACTCGTATTCAATGACTCATTGGATGCCAGAGAGTGGTCGTGTTCGCAATTCTTCTGAACCTTGTCTTATTCCACAACAAAGACCGGTCTCATTTTAGATGGAAACCTGTCACATTACACGAGACAAGCTACATTAAATTAGGTTGGCATAATGCAGTGCATTTTTAGTCGCGTGCACGTGATTCTTAAGTTATTATGTGGGTCCGTAGGTTGGTCGGTCGGATGGTACTCATTTTAGTTTTTAATGAGTTATTTGACAATAACATCGTAACTATTAGGCCGATTCTAACGGGATTTGAACCACTTCATGTTTTTTTACATTCTCTTTCGAATGATGTAATGGTCAAGGTCCTCCCTATCTCAGTTCGGGAATTATTTGGCAATAACATCGTAACTATTTGGCCAATTTTAACGAAATTTGAAACCCTTATGTTGATTTCCATTCTCCTTCGAATGACATAATTGCCAACAGTGGCGTGCGGTCACTGGAAGCAAGGGAAGCAATGTTTCCCTTATTTAGGAAGAAAAGAAAAAGAAATTACACCCCGATAATTAATATGACAGCAGAATCAATTTTATTCTCACATATATGTTTACCTATACTTGTATACGCCATACGGTACCGTTCACTTTCAATCGAATTGTCGTTAGACCCTGATGAGCCCGACTGCAATTGAAGAAATGCATCCTTTTCGTCGAGATTTCTACTCTTTTTCTTCTCTTAATTTCAATAATAGTTCTTCTTTTTGGGGCTTTGGAATGAATAGTTTAAAAGATGTTTTGCTTTTCTTAGCAATAATATACAGTCATTAGAGTTGTATGATTTTTATCTAGATATTATTTCGACGCCGTATTAGAATTAAGAAAAAAATAACCTATTTGTATACGGAAAAGGAAGCAAATTTAGCTTTGCAGTCATCAGCTTGCATCCGGCAACTCTGCCATGTTGCCAGAATCTATGAAAAAGCAACAAAATGCCTAAGAGTAATTGACGTAACTATTATTATGATCTGACGCTTAAATAATTTTTTTAGATTATATTTAAATAATGGTTCTGAGAAAGAAAGCGGCTAAATATCAAAAGTCTAGTATGATTAAGCTCTTATATCTTAAGCATTTTGTTAATATTTCCGGGATTCTGCCGGGCCTACCATAATCATTAGTCACCCTTCGTATCTTTGGGATCAGTAGTCCTGAGGCAATACTTAGTTAAGTGTTGCGTATTGTTTATTCATTTTTTTTAAGTGATAATCTCATTTTTTACAAAATGGATGCAAATGAAGTCGGGAGAAATTGCGATTGCATTATTGAAAAATTATTAAAAAAGAAGTTCAGTGCGATGATTTATAATTAAAGAGAAACTATTATTATTAAAACAGGTAGGCCTACATACTCGCCAATACAATGTAGGCCAATATGATAGAACATCTTGGTTGAATTTAAATAAAGTTTAAAAAATAACATTTAAATAGAGTGAGTAGCTTACAATTTTATAGTTATTTTTAATGAACAACATAAGCTCACCGGACAAAGAAATAGTCACTTGTAACCATAGTGAAGGACCAGAATTGACGTTTTGTAGCAATTCCTGCCTCGAAGCAAATCGATTTGCAATTGCAAGCCTGGAGATTCTACGTCGGTCCCTGTCTGTCAACACCTTCGTCCGTCCGCAATTCTGGCGAGAGTTTTCCGCATTTTGGGACTTCTGTCATTGCTTGTAAATCCATATGACCGTACTCGTTGAAACACTGCCAAATTCCGCCACCTCCTTGCAATCACACCTTTTGACATTCCATGAAGTCGCTTTTCCGGCCCATTTTAAGTAGAACTGATTTGCTATCTACAGATCTTCACGCCGTCCGCAACACAAAAAAAGCCTAACTAACGTTTCGACGTCAACTAAGCTACGCCTCTCGGTTGCCTAAGTTTCCTACTCGCTTCAAATGTTAAGTTATGTTTTTCTCCCTAGGTGACTAATTTCTTGTCCGGTTAGCTTATTTACTTCAATTAACATATTTATTTTTGTAAAACTTGAATTGCTTCCTCATCTTCAAAAGTCACCGCACAACCTTGATTGCCAAGGTCCTCCCAAGTTTAGTCCGGGAATTATTTGTCAATAAAATCTTAACTATTCGGCCGATTCTAACGAAATTTGAGACCCTTATATTATTTTACATTCTCTGTCGAATGATATATTTGCCAAGGTCCCCTCAAGGTTAGTCCTGGAATTATTAAAAGAAAACTAACTATGCGTCGGATTGCCCCACTTGTTCAAAGTTTTGAAGGTCATCTATAATAATAATACCCGTCGTGTATTTATTTATATTTCTTTTTAGTAACACTCGAATCTACTTATTTTGAAAAAAATGTAATTTATATTTCAACGATTTGGTATTATCTATAATAAAAATAATAATAATAATATCTATAATAATGAAATATAGCTCTAACTTAAAAATAATGCAATTATTTTTGACGGCACAGGTACACTAATATGGTCATAAGGTCTTAAGTTAGAATAATTGATAGCACGCGACCTATGTCTGTTGACCCTGTTACATGCCCCATACATAGCACGCGACCTATGTCTCTTGACCCTGTTACATGCCCCATACACACAAGTACAGTAAATCTATCCCTAAAAATGGGTTCTTATTCATATTTCTCGCCCCCTCCCATCAACTTCACACTCACCTCCACAGGACCTTCATTTTCGCTTATCAGGATATGGTTGCAAACCATATTGGCATTTCACTCTTTCTTTCGCGTTCTGCTATTCATTTACTACACCAATCACTCGCCTCTCCACTGAACACTCCCAAGTCCAACCATAAGACACCACAAGGGGATATAAGTTGCAAAATGAGGCTGGTTTGAGCGAGCTGTATGCAGCCCCCAAGTAGGCGACTGCCTACTTGGGGCATAGGTCGCCGAACTTACCAGAGCCTACTACTAGGCTATATTAATAAATAAATAACGATATATAAATAAATAACGATAAAAACAAAAACGACAAAAACGAAGAAAACAAAACAAAAAGGCAACAAGGAAGAGGGCTCCGGCGTCTGAGGTAGGCCCTCCCAGTGAGAGGGTCGTTTTATGAGCTCCTCTCGATGCCACGGGGATTTCCCCCTATAAGAACTTAACAACAAATAAAAACAAAAGCAATCAGAAGGAGACGCGCTCCGGCGTCGAGGGTAAGCCCGCCTCCTAATTGGTTAACTCTATTAGGTAAAGTTCATACATTTGAAGCCTGTATTTTTATATGAACTAGTCACTGGATATCTCGGTTATAATGATTATCAGTTCGGATTTAGAAGAGGCAGAGACACCACGATGGCACTTGGCATAATAACAGAGGAAATAGCAAAGGCCAAAGCAGAGAATAACTACATTGATCTGGTCCTGAGAGATGTAGAAAAAGCATTCGACAAAGTCTGGGTCAAAGGAATGCAATATAAGATCTTAAATCTCTAGATGAATAGCAATCTGGAGAGAATTCTCTTCAATTATGTCACAGACAGAAGAGTATATGTGGAGATCAAGGGTTATTCAGGACCAAAATTCGAATTGGAAGCTGGACTCCTGCAGGGAGGCTGTCTCAACCACAAGCTGTATTTAATATACACAGCAAACCTTCCACCACCAATAATGCCTGGTTGCCTGAACATCAGTTCGCGGACGACATAAGCCAACTCGTCGTCAATCCGTACAGGAACGTACACTTTCAGGCAAGGACAACAGCTTTCGAAATAAGCAACATCAACAACTACGAAAGAGATTGGAAGATAAGGACGAACAGGAGGAAATTTACAATAATCTCAATCTCCAGGAACAAAACAGCAGGAATTGTAGTTGAAGATCAGAACTACAGATATTAAATTGAGGGCAAAGTGCTAGGACTCAGAATAACAAAAAGAGGCTACAAACAACATATAATGGAGAGGAAGAACAAGGCGATTCCGATGCTTAACCTACTGTACAATCTAAGAGGGTTAGGCATGAAAAATAAAATAAAAATCTATCTTGCACTAGGAAGAGAGGTACTACTATACCCGCCAACCCCTATCAACGGTGAATCAAGGTCCAAAAAATTGGAACTCCAGAGAATACAAAATACAGCTCTCTACCTAATTACCAGCATCAGTAGGAGAGAGAGAGAGAGGAGGAGACTACAAGATTTGCACCAATAAGCAGGATTAGAAACGCTCAAGATCAACATCAGGAACAGAGCAGAGAAAATATGGAGGAAGATAGGTGATCTACCTCCGATATTTGCAGAACACACAAACACCAGAGCTGGAGTGCCCTTTAACACTCAATTTCCCAGCGCAAGAAAACAGCTGAGAATCGAGGAGGTAACTAATGTTTACCTAAGTAGAAAATTCAAAAAGAGAGAAGGAACAAGCATAATGATAAAGATACAAACTCAACCAACGAAGTAACCAACCAAGACACCAGATTGATACCCTAATAAGACAACCGAATTTAAACAACTAAAATAGGAGGAAACAACCGACTAAGAAGACAACACAGATCCAAAGTATAAACATAAAAAATACGAACAAAATGAACTAAAAGTGTAATAAGTGAACTATATTAAAAAGTTGAACAAAAATGATAGTGAAGTGAAAGTCAACAGTAAAACAGAAATAACATAGTAAATTAAAAGTGTAATAAGTGAATGTAGGAGAATAGCATAATGCTCCCAAGTTTTGCCCACCTCCCTTCCGGGTGGGCCGCTTATCAAACCTTCCCCTTCCGGCCCGATATCTGATGGTCTCCCGTCGGAAGAACCCGCCGACCATTTTAGCTAACCACCGAATTCCTTCCTCGACTGGTTATCGATAGATGGGAGCCCATCTTGGCTTGCGGTGGTTCCCGGAAGTTTATAAATGACGAAATGGAGTAGCTTGACATCTAATCTACTTCCGGCGCCCTGAGAACCTTTCCGAGTTTTGAGTATAAAAGACGAGTTCTTTTAACCCTCAGAAGTAGAGCTTGCACAGCGTCTGGTGGGGCAGGAATTGCTATCTATCGGTGTAGTGGTAATTCGTCGAAGCATCAAGTCTTCAGAGAGGAGATCGGTTCCAGTTAGGGAGGCTCCTTACCCCGTTGGTCTGCATGGCAGTGCGGACCTAAGCTCGTACTCACGTGTAAGAGCCGAAGCTACAAACAGCCTCACTCTGGTTCCCTAAACGAGAAAACTGCATCTCGGCTTTTCTCCGTGACCCTACGCGTCGATAGGTCACTTTGCCCCCTCCCCCCCCCCATCATCACAGAGGCACCCAAGATTCCTCGGAGTTCACGAGCTTGGGGCCTTCTGTAACAAGAAGCTCCCGTCACCGCCTTCTTCCAGCAAGAATCGTGACGGAATTGTAGGATCAGGTCGGTCCCTGGAGAACCTACCTCATCGTCTCCACCCCTTATCTCACCAGTGCCAGCCGAACATCAGGTTCGAAGGTAACCCTTCCCTTTCATATTCCCCGACTTCACCGCGAAGCTTACCAGCATTACAAGTGTATTGGGATTTGTATGGTGAATAGTAATTTTCAAGCCAAGTGAGATATCCGAGATTCACTTATTAATTTATCTCTCAAAGCACAATATTTGTATATATATATATATATATATATATATATATATATATATATATATATATATATATATATATATATATATATATATATATATATTCTTGTTTAGCGTTCATTAGAGCTTTATTTTCCTATTGTTGTGTATCTAACCTCCTTTGGGTCGCTTGCTGGCAAAGTTCATTTCAATCCCTCCGTAGCCAACCTCTAAGCACTCTAAGTCAATAAACCCATTCAGGGCGCGGGCCGAACGAAGTATAAGGAGTAGTACGACGAATCCTCTGCATTTGGGATAATAGAATATATATATATATATATATATATACATACATGAGTCTGGGAAAACTACAACCAGCCCTCGGCCTATTCCTCGACAGTGAACAATAGTATTAAAAAGTTTAACAAAAATGATAGTGAAGTGAGAGTTAATAGTGAACAAGTGAACAAAGTGAAACTAAAGTGAAATAGCGAAATAGTGATAACAACAAGAATAGTGAAAAAAAAAATCAAAACAAAAAACAACCTACAAAAGGAATACAAAAAGATGTCCCATGAAAGTAAAAAGTGAAACAAAGTAAGGAAAGTAAAAACAAGTAATAACAGAACAATACATAAACAAAGTTCAGAGCTAAGATAACTCAAAATGGCATGAATGCTACAATAAACACATGAATGAAAGATGAAGAGAATAAGGGAACAGAGATTAGGCGGTCCTCCCGCTTCTTATGAGGAACATAAGTGCTAAAGTGTGAAAAAGGAAGTAAGAATGATGAGTAAATGCATGACGGTGGTTCGGAATCCACGTTACTCAGCAGGTCCCCCTTGTCCCTCGGGCAAGGGTATTCCACCCTTTCCACCTTTGACTACCGAGGTTGCTCAAGATGCCTCCTCTCCAATCTGTCCTGTTTTAACTCAAAACTTTCCGTCTCCCACAGCTATAAACCCTCTTGTAAAGCTTGTTCTGGAATTCCCATTAAGCACTTCACTATCGGTTCACTTGAACTGAGAGTCAGAAGTGTGGGGAGTTTCTCCAGGAGCAAGTCGGCCGCGGGCCTCCTCCTCTTTTGTGCCCCCGTGATCGTGGGAGGGGTACAGAGGGAAGGAGAAACCTCGAGCCGCATCTTTTCTCCCCCCTAAAAAAAAATCGGTCTATTTTCTATGTCCCAATTTTTGGGGGTATTAATCTCCTTTTCCTTCATCTGTTCTGTTCTTTCCTTCATTCATTCCTTCAGCAAAAATGTAATCAGGTTAACTAATGCTACAAAAACTTCAACTATAGCTACAACAACTACTATGTTATTACCTTCACGCTAGTGCCTTCGCACTAGCGTGAAGGTAAGCTGCCTGTCAGGACGGGGTAACCACACCATCAGAGTAGAGGCAGAGAAAGCTCAGATTTCTGAGAATTCTGTTGTTGCTCTGATGGTGAGCGGCAACGACCTCTACCTCAGAGGGGGTAAGGTTGGCCTCAGTGGTAAGACCATCCAAACAGTGATGGGAGCCGTGGACGACATAGGGCTTAAAACCCGCAAACGTGTAGTGGTTGGGATGCTTCCGAGAAGAGGTCCATCCCGAACCGCTCACGAAAGAAACGCCGCAGTGAACAAAAGGTTGGCGGATCTCTGCACGGCAGAAAGAGTCTTCTTCGTGGACCCCTATCGTACCTTTATCGGTAGGGACGACCTCTACCAAAGGGACGGGGTACATCTCTCCTTTAAAGGGAAGGCCTTTCTCGCCAATCTAATTCAAGATGTCGTGGAACGCACCCAAAGGAGCGTTCGAAACAGAGCGAAAGCGGACGTGCGCCAGCATGCCCGTGTCACTCCTGGAACGACCTTCTCAGAGGTGGTCAAAAAGGGTGTGACCACGAAAACAGAGAAGCCGGGAAACGGAAGAGCGCAGGGAGTCCTACACTAAGGGACTCCCTCAAAGTTCTTCTGTTTAATGCGAGGTCAATCAGGAATAAGTTTCTTGAGCTCCGTGGCCTCGTAGTAACAGAGGAACCTGAGATGGTGGCCATAACGGAGTCGTGGATAAAAACCTCAAGCCGAGATTTTGAAGGTGAATTCACGATTCCAGGTTACCAGCTCTTCCTGAAAGATAGGCCAGACAGAGAGGGTGGCGGTGTGATGTTGTATGTCAAGGATACTCTCAACTCGACGGATTGCAACATCATATCCGACCATGAACTACTAGGTGTTGACCTAGAGATAGGTCCTGCCAAATACAGGACCCTGGTGCTTTATAGACCTCCTGCCCAACTCGTTGAAAAGGACAGAGATCTGTACCAGCTGCTAGGAGAACTTGTCGAAGACAGAGTGTGTATCGTCATGGGTGATTTCAACACACAAGTTGACTGGGAAACCAGAGAACCCTGTGGCGAGAACGCACTACTCCTGGAGTTCACGAACAACGAGTTCCTCACTCAGTGGGTGAGAGAGCCAACGAGAGGAGACAATATCCTCGACTTGGTTTTCACCTCTGAGGATGACATCGTTGAGGACCTCTCTGTTGGCGAAGAGCTCGGTGGCAGTGACCACCGACTAATTAGATTTGTAGTCAAAGTCCCCAAAGCAGAGCCTGCAAATAGTAAATCAAGGAAACTGGATTTGAGAAGAGCAGACTTTGCAGGTCTACGCGCGGGACTGACTGACGCGAGGCTAGAAGAGTGCGATGCTGTTGAAGACTCTTGGAACAGTTTCAAAACCACATTCATGAGTCTTCAATCGCGTTTTATCCCTCTGAAATGCCCCCGTCGGTCTTCTGTTCAACCAAAGTGGTTTAATCGAGAAATCGGGCAACTGCTTAGGGAGAAGAGAAATGTGTACCGGCAATCGAAGATCTCGGGTGACTTTGACGAATACCGGAGGCTAGCCAGGAGAGTGAAGTCCAGCATAAGGGCGGCTAAGCGGTCTGAGGAACTCCGAGTGGCGAGACTCTGTAAAGAGAATCCCAAGGAGTTTTTTGGATATGTGAACAGCCGTAAACCAATCCGTCGAACGATTGGCCCTTTAAGGAATGAGGAGGGGACATTAAAGCATTCAGATGCAGAAAATGCCAACCTCCTCAACGACTACTTCTCTTCAGTGTTTACTGAAGAGTGTGGTCCCATTCCCCAGCCGACGGATTCCTACTCGGGGGAAAAGCTGGAGGCAATGGACTTCACCGAAGGAGAAATAAAGAAAAAGATCGCTGACCTAAAGACGAATAAGTCCCCTGGACCGGACGGGTTTCTACCTAAAGTGTTGAAGGAAGTGTGCGATGAAGTATCACGACATCTGTGCGCTATCTTTAACATGTCAATCCGGACCAAATGCGTTCCTAGAGACTGGCGTGAGGCGGAGGTGACTCCTATCTTCAAGAAAGGAGACCGTAACCAACCGTCGAACTACCGACCTATCAGTCTGACTTCGATAGTCAGTAAACTCATGGAAAGCATCATGGTGGACAAAGTGACGTCGTATTTAGAGTCAAACCTGCTACTGAGGAGTTCCCAGCACGGCTTCCGAAGGCAACGGTCATGCCTGACGAACCTTGTAGAATTCTTCCACTTCGCTTTCAATTAGCACGATCGGGACAAGGCGGTGGATGTGGTCTACCTAGACTTTCAGAAAGCCTTTGATAAGGTACCACACCGCCGCCTTCTCCGGAAAGTGCGAGCGCTTGGCATAGACGGAAAGGTAGCCGGCTGGATCGAGAACTGGCTAAGTGGCAGACGGCAACGGGTGGTGGTAAATGGACAGTCTTCTGAGTGGGTGCCCGTTACTAGCGGGGTGCCTCAAGGTTCTGTCCTGGGACCACTACTATTCATCATCTACGTCAACGACATGGACGGTGACATGGTTGACAAGATTTCCAAATTTGCCGACGATACCAAGCTTGGTATGAACGTTGCAAAGGATGGAAATACTGCCCGCCTGCAGGAAGATCTTGGGAAGATTGGGGAGTGGTCGGACACGTGGCAAATGCCTTTTAACGTGGGCAAATGCAAAGTGATGCATATCGGCCACAGAAACCCCCAATCTCAGTATATCCTTAAGGGCACTGCTCTTGAATCGAGTGACACTGAGAAGGACTTGGGTGTTACTATTACTAGTGACCTCAAGTTCTCGAAACAGTGCATTGAGGCGGAGAAAAAGGCCCAAAGGATGCTAGGCTATATTAAGCGCCAGTTTGGTTATCGGAACCAGGAGATTGTACTGTGCCTGTACAACTCACTTGTCCGATCGCACCTGGAGTATGCCGTACAATTTTGGAGTCCTTCATTGCGAAAGGACATCGCGAGATTGGAACGCGTACAAGCCAGGGCAACCAAGCTGATTCCCTCTATCCGACATAAAAGTTATGAGGATAGACTAAGGGAATTAGATCTGTTCTCGCTGGAAACCCGTAGACAGCGTGGTCAGCTCATCGAAGTTTTCAAAATACTTCGAGGGTTCGACAATGTTGACTATCGGGATATTTTCACACTGAGTGAGAACAGAACGCGCAATCACGGCTTCAAACTTGAACTGAAGCGTTACAACCGCAATCTGTGTGGAAATTTTTTCACTTACAGTATCTGCGGTATGTGGAACGCACTTCCAGTGGAAGTTGTCAACAGTGAATCTGTTGACCAGTTCAAGTCAAGACTAGACAAAGTCTTGAAAAGTGGCCGTTTAGGGACGCAAAACAATTGAGCAGCCTTGTGCCCGCTCGATTGCAAGTCCAATGGTACCCTCTTTGAATGGACCGCAAGGTCTCCTAGGGTACCTTCTTTCCTTGTTGTTACTCCTTGTTGTAGTAGACTGTACAGTTGATCAAGTCACCGCGGTTCAAATATGCTGAGGGAAGACACCATTAGTTATGGTGTAAGAATAATGCGAAGAGGCAAGTTAATGGGTTCATTCAGTTCAAGGCCGATAAATGTGTCAAATCCCAGGTTGGATTTGAACCAAATGTATGTAATTTGAAAGGTAATAAAAAGTATAACTGAAATTGCTATATCCAAATATAAAATGGTTTATTTTTAATTTTAGTCCACTCATCGGGCAGCCACAAGCGAGGGTAGAGCCGCTAATAAAAAGTAAATAATAAAAAACAACTATTATTTCTCTAAAACTT
Organism: Ceratothoa steindachneri; assembly: GCA_963969495.1. Lineage (NCBI taxonomy): Eukaryota > Metazoa > Arthropoda > Malacostraca > Isopoda > Cymothoidae > Ceratothoa > Ceratothoa steindachneri. The sequence goes on from OZ018334.1 coordinate 52,454,608, forward strand.
TATAGCAAATAAACTATTAAAAAAACTCAATAAATTCAACAGCTGCAATTTGTTTTTTAATTTAAAGAGCAAATCTGGCGACTTCCAACTAGGGCAAAAGTCGCCGTAATTAGCGGAAAACCTAATACTAGGCTAAATTAAAAAACAAGAAAATAACAAAGATAAAAAAAGGAACAAAGGCAAGACACAAGCTAAAAACTAAACAAAAACAAAACAACAAATAAAAACAAAAGTAACAGGAATGAGAGGCGTTATGACGTCGGGGGTAGTCCAGACTCCTCCCCGGCGCAGAAACATGCGGCCTACAACAGAGTCAAACAAAATGAACGTGGACAGACTCCTCCAAAAGGTCGTATAGTCCACAAGTTTCTGTGCACGAACCAGTCCAGAGTACAAGGGACAAGTTGTGGCGAACCCACTCGTCCCGGTACCGGGAAGGTATCGTGCGCGATCACCCAGAATGGGACATTTAACGGGAATGTGCCGAACAGTCTGGGGGATAACGCAGTCGTCGCAGTATGGCGCAGGCGAGTGCTCCAGCAGATGGCGGTGCGTCCGATTCGGACTCAACCTGAAGCCGTTGCGGCATTGGAGGGTAGGTCCACGGGAACAGTCGCAGCGCAATGACACGTAACTTTAAGTTCCCCTCGACCGTCTCCCATCATCTTTGCCAAGCAGCCTGGAGAGCTGCACGTATTCCTGCGATGTAATCGGTGTGAGGAAGAGTGAAGTGCTGGTCTGTTTGCCGAGTCCTCGCGGACTCTGGGCGCCATCATTCCCCACAATTCATACATGTCCAGGAACCCAGCACAAGATAATCTCGACACCACCCGGCTTGCAAGAACCGTGACATCACAGATATCGCGAACCAGGGGATGCGGAGATTCCAATACCACGAGAGCACTCAGGGCGCTTTGTGAGTCGCTATAAATCACAATCTGATCTCCGAACCATGCACGTCGCGTTATTTCCTGTACCTAGCCGTGTATTGCAACCAGTTCGGCCGTGGAGACACTTAGCGCCTGGCAGAGCCCCGATAACTTCAAAGAGAGGGGATATGGCATGGAAACTGATTTCTTCTTGGAGCTTGGAGCCATACGTATACACTGGCACGGTTCCAGCGTGAGACGAAGTGTGCTCCAAAAAGGCCGAACGCAATACTCCCGGCTCTGTAGAAGCTTAGGAGCAGATGCGTGTCGATAAATGGTCAAAGGTGGTACCCTCCAGGGTGTTGTCCTGTTCAGAACCAGGGCGCCACCGGCCTGAGAGCGACACCGACCTCGCAAAGGAGTTTCCTAGCCCTAAACCCAAATGGCTTAGGGTTTGACTGGTGTCTCTCTGGGGTATAGGCGCCTTCGAGATCTGCTGCAGATGCAGTAAGAGATGTTCACCACTGAGCGAGTCGGCGGGCTCGCGCTTACAGGGAAATAATGCTCAGTGCACGGTGCAGATTGAGTGGCACCTCCACAGCATCGACATGTATGGTCTCAATGGGGAACGTGTGGAAGGCACCTTTCGCCAGGCGGAGGCCGGTGTGGTGGATCGAGTCCACCTTCCGCAATAAACGCTCGGCTGCGGATGCATAAAACTCGCATCCGTAGTTGAGCTTCGAACGAACAGAGGATCGATAAAAAAGTAGGGCAGTAGCCCTAATAGCTCCCCAGGCGCTGTTAATCACGGAGCGAAGAATATCCATGGCGCGGGTACAAGAGACCCTAAGGCTGCGAATATGAGCGTCACAGGTGAAGCGTCGGTCAAATACAAGACCAAGGAAACGGTGCGAATCTACTACATCCAGGCGAACCCCATTTAGAAACTAGTCTTGGTCTTAGCCAAAGAAAACCGAAGCCTGTCCGCTTCTGCATAGCGAGAGACGCTCCAGAGTTGGCATCTGGGCCACGCCAAAAGAGATCGAAAGGTCGTCCACGTAGAGCGTAGCAAGGACATCTTCCGGCAGCACCGAGGTGATGCCATTGATGCTCAGGGCAAAGAGTGTGACACTGAATATACTTCCCTACGAGATACCCTCTAACTGCTCCATTGGGCGGTAGAGGCCCCCCCCCCATCCGTACACGGAATCAACGATCTCGCATAAATTCAGATATAAAGATTGGGAGGCGTCTCCTTGCCCCCATCTTATGGAAAGGCTCCATGATACCGTATCACCATGTGGTATCATAGGCCTTCTACAGATCGGAAAACACAGTGGCTTAGTGCTTATCCGACGGTATTTTGCGGTCGGATAAGAGTATCCGTCGTGGAGTGGAACTTGCGGAAGCCGCACTGTGCATCAATTTGCACACCCAGGAAGTTAGAAAGATTGGGCGGAAACCGGCTGGGGTAGAGTGATCTCTCCCCGGTTTCCGAAAAGCAAGCACAGTAGCAATTCGTCAGAGGTATGGGAGGATACCCTCTCACCAGATCTTATTGAACAAATTTAACAGAAAGGTGATTCCTCACACACCAGGTGTCGAAGCATGGCGTATGTATGGGACATCGTCTGGATCAGAGGCGGTGTCCGCGCACGAAGAAGAGCGGAACGCAACTCACTCAATGTAACCTGTTGTTGAAGGGTTCTCCGCCTCTGGAAGTTAAGTCCAATTGGTGGCCTTCCGCAACAACACGAAGCATAGTGAATGATGACGGAGGAACAAGCCGGCTAGAGAATGCGGATAAAGTGGCCGTGAAATACTCTTTAACAGATGCGAGGTCCGAGATTGCGGTTACATTCTCCTGGAGAACGGGAGGGGGGTCCTGCGAGAACTTCCTGTTAAGTGAAGACACGTATGGCCGACAAGAAGAGCGGCGGACGTGCTTCGAAATATACCTGAACCTAGCCCTAGCTCGACGAAATTCACCGACAGCGAAATCGTTTGGCGGCACTTATAGCGGATGTAGGCATAACGCTTCTGTTTGAGAGCCGTCTCACACTCGGTTGGCCATCACGGAAGCGGTCGGCTGCAAAACGGCCAGGCGTTCTAGGAATAGAAGTCAGGCCCTAGAGGGGGGTGTATACCGTTTAAATCCCCGAGCAAGAGACAGGAAAAGGAAGCGGTTCTAGGGCAGTGATGTGTAAACTCATTCACATTTAGGACACATATCTAGCTCGTTGATTAGGTCGACAAAGAGGTGACACCTAGGATTGATATAGTCTCCCTAGAGGAGGTGTCTACCGTTTAGATCCCCGGGTAAGAGATATGGCCTCGGCAACCCTGCTACGACGCGGCGGAAGTCCCCGGCGTTGAAGTCGGCTGACGGTGGAATGTATGCAGAAATAATAGTATACCTCCTATCCAGGTACAGCTGCGCTACTACTACCTGAAAGGAAGTATCTAAAGCAAAGAGAAGAACGGAGACATCATGCCGAGTGTAAATGGCGCATTATCCTGCCCGGCTCCATCCCGTGGTGGTTGGGTCGAAAAATCCTTATACCCCTAGAGGGTTGGCAGGGGGCACGCGCCCCGCATGGTCTCCTGCAAAAAGCTAAGGGTAAACGAGAGGAGACTAGCCTCCGCAGCTCCTATCAGTTGGCTCGGAGTCGGCGGCAATTCCATTGAAGGAATATCTCCTCCAGGTTTAGCTCGGGGAAGATGTGGGGGCCCTCTTCGAATAGAAGATCCTCACTGGGATGTCATCTTTGAGGAGTTATCGAAGGAAGACCTCGCATACGGCATTTTCCAGTCGAGCAGAACATGCGACGTGGAATGGAACTTGCGGAAGCCGCACTTTTCGTAAGAAAAATCCGGAAGCGTTATGCGAAACTTTTCGTCCGCCCGTCTCGTAACCTTAGGTAGGCGGGGTGGCTTTGGAGGCGGGGGTCCCTCATTTGAGAATCAACTGTCTTCGACTCACCCAGCTTAGCGCTGGGTGTAGGTGTAGGAACCGCAGGTTCTTTGGTGCTGTCCTCCTTTCAAGGGGCAGCTTTAGGTACCCCGGAAGATGGCCTCACGATCAACTTCAGGGGGTATTGCGCCCTTTGAGTCTATTGACTAGGAGGAGGCGCACGGCCGTTTCGCCTTACGGAAAACGGTCACGCTGGGTGTGAACCCTTTGTGCCCCCAGCTGGAAGTGTGTAGAACCCGGAGAATGGTTCCTAATGGCCGCAGAAACGACCGTGCTCATAGGCCTGGAGGGGCCAGGAGCAAAGGGTGTCTTTTTTAACTTTGAGGCCTAAGACGTCCCAAGTAGCGCCGGGCGCGCCAGGACCAAGTCCTTAGCCTCACGAAATGAGAGACGATCCTGGGCCTGAATGACCAGGGTTTCCTTCACAAAGAGATACACACCACATTACTTCGAAGAAGCGAGGTGCGGCTCTCCGCAATTGACACACTTTGCCACACACGATATTGACTTATCGTGTGCAGCCTTGGAGTAACTTACACAGACTTCGGGTAACCACGACTTTGCACGCCTACAGGACCGATTCGTATAGCCAAAGCGGTGGCAGTAGTAACACATCCGCGGTAGTCGCTCGAATGCCTTCACACGTTAGCGATACCAACCGGGACGCACCGATTCAGGGAGCTTGTCACAGTCGAACGTGACGAAGAGAATAAGGATGGGGGGTTATCGAGTCCCCATCCCTGTTTTCTCATCACGCTTTTGACTTTGACCGCTCCATGGTCGGGCATCTCTAAGGTGAGTTCCCTCGCATAAACCACTCCTTTCACGAAGTTCACGATAGAGTGCGGCGTCACACTCATCGGCGTTCCATTAAGTGTCCGAAGGGCACTAATCTTGTCCTCCTCGGAGGGATTTTACGCATTCGCCAGAAAGATCCCGTCAGAAAAATAGGTCACCTTCGGCTCTCTAACAATCACTCTAAGTAGGGCTCTCCTCTGATGGATCTTGTTTTCTTGGCCAACATGCTGCCATCACTGGAGCAAATAACAAGAAAGCGTTTAAAGCCAGCGGGCTCGAAAACTCGAGGTAGTCTCTGAATGAGGAGCCCCGACGTAATCCAGGCTCCGCTCTGCGCACTAACACTTTTGGTCTTTGTCTGGAACTGCCCACCCGGGGGAGCACCGTCGCAGGATTTGCCAATTTTATCTTGGTCGCTAAGTGAAATAGCAGGAGACCGGTCCATCCCCGTGGCTCTCGCAGAGGGAGACGAGCCCCGAGTCTTTTCTCCTCCCCTCCGCCGGCAGGAGCGCCTAGGCCAGATTGACCAGCTTCAGCAAAATCCTTCTCAGAAAGGAGAAGTTCTTTGCTGTCACAGGGGCACCAGCCGGGGAAGGAGATCTCTCCTCTCCTTGTAAGGCCTTGGAGGACCCGAGCCGCTTGAGGAGAAGTTTTCGCAGGGGTGGCCTTGGGTTCTGTGCTTGGCACCGAGCCCATGGACGACTCCATAGAAGATCCTACCGTCTGGGGCTAGGTCAGCTCGGGGGGCATGTCTATCTCAAGGGGGGCTTCATTTGCCCCCCCCCCATCAAAACATCTCGGATCCCCTTCTAGGTACCTTTTATCCTGTCTTGGGCCGGCGAGCCGGCATATTTCGGGGAAGAGAGGAGAGCACGTACAATAACCCCTTGTAAACTCGCTATGCACGCCAGCAGAACTTTAGAGGGCACGGGCCCACAGGCCCTATCATTCCTTACCACCCTAAGGGAGTTGGCCCTATCAAGCCGCTGCCACCGAGAGCGCTCAATTACACTAGTCAACACTAGTGAAAACTGCATACAATTATTATTTTAGTTATAAAATTGATGACCAAGTCAAGCCCTGGGCACCTCACAAATCTTGTACTGTGTGTTATACGGGGCTCACACAGTGGTTAAATAGCAAACGGAAGGGTATGCCTTTTGCTGTACTAATGGTGTGGCGTGAGCCAACAAATCATGTTTTTGTTTTCTACTTTTGGATGACAAATATTGCGGGATTCTCAAATAAGAACAAGTAAAAAATTGTATATCCAGATTGTAAGTCAGCTATAAAACCAGTCCCCCATAATATGGAGATGCCAATCACAGTTCCTCCATCAGCTAGTGCAGTTAAAGAAGATGATTCATCGCCTTAAGAGGAGGATAACAATGACGATGAAATGTATAAGGATGATTCTAAAGAAAACAAGATCCAGTTGATAAATCAAGAAAGATTGAATAATTTGATGAGGGATTTGTCATTGTCAAAGGAGAACACAGAACTGTTGGGCTCCAGACTACAGTAATGGAATCTTCTAGAGGAAGGAGCAAAAATATCTACTTTCCGTAAACGCCATGAGGCCTTAGCTGCCTTCTATAAAGAAGAAGATGGTGCTCGTTTCTGTACTGATGCTAATGGCCTCATGAATCAGCTAGGAAACGAGAATTTACCTGACGAATGGAGACTCTTCATCGATGCATGCACCTCTAGCCTCAAAGCTGTGTTGCTACACAATGGTAACAAAAAACCTTCAATTCCTGTCGCATTTATTGTTGGGATGATAGAGACATATGACTCAATGAAATTTATTTTGGAAGGTGTTCATTACTTGCATCATATGTGGAATATCTGTGGTGATCTAAAGGTAATTTCTTTACTTCTTGGACTGCAGCTAGGATATACAAATAATATGTGCTTCTTATGCTTATGGAACAACCGTGAAGACAGGAATCATTATATTGTCAAAAAGTGGACCGAAAGAGAATACATACGAGAAGTTGGCCGATACAATGTGAAACACATGCTTTTGATACATCCACAGAAGATCTATCTTCCACCACTTCATATCAAACTTGGCCTTATCACAAATTTTGGTAAAGCAATGGCTCATGATTCTGATGGATTCCAGTATTTCAAAGAGAGATTTGGTATAAAGAAAATCAATGCTAAACTTAAAGCTGGCACTTTTGTAGGGCCGGAGATCAGAGAATTGATACGTAACAGGAGTTCAGAAATAAACTAACTCCACTTGAGTTGGCAGCATGGGATTCATTTATCCATGTGGTGCAGAACTTCCTTGGTAATCATAGGACTGGAAACTATGAAGTACTAGTAGACAACATGCTAAAGGCCTATCATCGAATGGGGTGTCGGATGTCTCTTAAGATGCATTTCTTGCATTCGCATCTAGATTTCTTTCCATCTAATATGGGTGATATTAGCGACGAACATAGGGAAAGGTCCCACCGAGATATCGCAATGATGGATAGCAGGTATCAAGGCCGCTTCAAAGAAAATATGATGGGTGACTACTGCTGGTTCCTACAACGGGAGGATCCTATCTCCACGTACAAGCGCAAGAGCAAGAGTCTCAAACATTTTAAAGAAATTTATAGTTAGGTGAGTACTACTTCTTTTATATGTAATACATATCTTGTCTGGGTTTGCCAAAGGACGTACATAATGCCAAATAGGGTGCCCCGATTCCAAACCTTTACCCAGAAACGTCTCATTCTTCTCAAAATCGTAATAATTATATCATTAATTGATCCAAGGTGACAAAGTGAGCCATATAGCCCAGTTGCATAACTCAGGAACCTTACGTGTTAGGACAAATCTGAGCATAGATTTGGAATCAGCGCACCAAAATTAGCTAGTTACAACAACATTTACTCAAGTAGCAGAGACAAAGTTAAAATTTGTTGGCTAGTGTTATTGGTCACTAGCGTGCTTTCTTGGCAGTCCCCTGGAAGAGTAAAGGGGAGACTGCTGCTAGTAAGAGGGAGTCATCCAAGGGCGACTCCAGAGAAGGGGCTGAGGAGGAGTCTCCTAGAACCGTAGGCATGGGAAAGGAGTAAGTCTCCTCTCCGCTAAAAGGAGTTTGCAGGGTCCCGTGAGAAAGCACAGGGCGGAGGGCTCCTTTTCTACTTTGGAGCTACCCGAGGGTGGCTCCGACGGTGGTAAAGGGGAAGGGGAGAATGTTTTTTTATTTTTATCATCAGGTATGGTGACCTTATTTGTATCACAGGGATGCATACGCTAATCACCCCACGTAGTAGCCCGGTCTGCGAGGGGTAAACACGAGGCTGCCGCCATTTAAGACCCCACTTCCCCCCAGTGGCCAGGCAGCCCTTCGGCATGGATGCTCCACCTTGGGCTGGGCGTAAAATTGATAGACCGTGAAAAGAGAGAGAAAGGTATGTGAGGAAGGTGAGAGTGTGGGTGAGGTAGGTTGTTAAAAACTCACTACCCTAAACCGGAGATCAGGGGCGAGGAGGCGTTGTCACCTCCCTCTCTCCCCACTAGCCCCGATCCGGGATGGTTGTGTGAGAAGAAGCTGGTCGGCGTCTACCCTGTGAAATTTGAGGCCGACCAGATAAAGCTGTGGGAGAGGTTGAAGGGAGAGTGAGAGAGCAGGGTGATTAGGCAGGGTGTTAGAAAGAAGAAGAGGCTAAGCTGGGACCGGACAGGACGATGAGTCCCGTCAGTACGGCGGCCAGGAAAGCAAATCGCTGTGCCCCTTACGAGGGATCTACGGACCGGCATAGCAACTTATAATGTCGCGACTAAAAAGACTGAGAACAACGTTGACATACTCGTATTTACTCAGCAAGTAAAGAATGAGATTAACGGAGAGAAACTTTAAAGGCATAATAGATAGAAAGAACGGAATTAATGGCAGGATACAAAGCATACAAAGACTGCACTTCCTCCCGCCTTTTAACGCCAACTTTCGATGGAGGTCAAGGCGTAGGATAAACCTGCAAGAACAGGTTTGTATAAAGGGCAAATATACTTCAAAAGTACGAACTTGACTCTTTTTCAGGGCTGAAGCGATGAGACTTCTAAACCCATCCTCCAACTATGAAGAAACAAGAAAATAACATCGGATATTACTAACAAAAACATTTCAACAATCCTAACCTAAACTACAAAATAAGAGCTCAATTCGTGTATTGAAAAGTATTATTCCAATTGCCTAATTTAACGTAATAATAACATTGAGAAAGAAATTACCTCTTGAGAAGCTCACAAAATAAAATCATTCGTTTCATTCCTTGCAATTGGACAAGGCCCCTGAATCGGTTAATCTGCGAATGCCATTGTCCTTGGACAAGACCTAGAAAGTCTGAGATAATGATCCCTAAACTACTCGAATGAACCCGGATAAAGGATTCCGTATCGTAGTTTATTGCAGTTGCAGTCTCACTTTAGTACATTTTGATAGTACACGAATACTCTTGCGCGCATGCGCACAATTGAGTGCGGGGTGAATATTAATTTTCGAGTTGATCACAAGAGGGAGAATATCATAACTACGCAAAAGACTGACTGGGAAGATAATTACTACTATATTTGCCACTATATAATTTACTACTATATCACTCAACAACAGTGAAAATAAAACAAAATTAAATGACACAGGAAGAGTAGCAGGTTGCTTGCTTTGGGTAGTCCATCGAGTTCGATGATGACGGATGCCCTCAAGAGGGCATCAATTTATTTTTTTAAGGGGCTCATCTGGCGACTGCCTACTTGGGTATTAGTCGCCGTATTCAACACTGCCTCTAATATTAAGTATCTTTAAAATAAGATGCAAAAAAACAACAATAGAAAAAAGAAAAAAGGCAATAAGCAGGAAGGCAGGAAGCATGCTCCGGCGTCGGGGGGAGGTCCGCCTCCACCCGGCGCAGGAACGTGCGACCTACTAAAATAACAAAGAACAACAAAAAAACAACTAGTTAAATAAACGAGAGAAGGCCGGCCTCCCCGCAAAAGTCTATAAGTCGACCAGTCAATGTGCACGAACTCGTCCCGAGTACAAAGGACAGGCGGTAGCGACCCCGCCCATCCCGGTACCGGGACAGGTAGCGTGCGCGGAGATCGGCCAGACGGGGACATTCAAAAAGAATGTGCCAAACAGTCTGGGGGACAACGCAGTCTTCACAGTAGGGCACTGGCGAACGTTCCATCAAATGGCGGTTCGTTCCGCGAGTGTGCCCAATTCGGAGAGGACAAAAAACAACTTGAAGCCGTCGCGGCATGGGGAGGGGGGTATGTCCGTAGGTGCAAAGGCACGCAAATTTGAGGTCCCTTCGACCGTCTCCCATCTTCTTTGCCAAACAGCCCGTATTCCTACCATGTAGTCGGCGTGAGGAAGAGAGAAACGCTGGTCCTGTCGTTGAGTCCTCGCGGAGTCTTTGGCACCCTCATCGGCGCGCTCATTCCTTGTAATTCCTACATGTCCAGGAACCCAGCACAAGATAATCTCGACATCTGCCTGGCTTGCCAAAACTGTGGCGACACGGATATCTCGAACTAGGGGATGCGGGGATTCCAATGCCCCGAGAGCACTCAGGGCGCTTTGTGAGTCGCTATAGATCATAATCCGGTCTCCGAACCGAGCACGTCGCGTATTCTTCCGTACCGAGTGGTGTATTGCCACCAGCTCGGCCGTGAAGACAGACGAAGCGCCTGGTAGAGCCCCGCTGATTGCAAACAGAGGGGATACGGCGTGAGAGCCGACCCCCTCTTCGGACTTGGAACCATCCGTATACACTTGCACGGTTCCAGCATGGCCCGAGGTGTGCTCCAATAAGGTCGAACACAATACTCACGGCGCTGTACAAGCTTTGGGAGCAGAGGCGTGGCGACAAATAGCCAAAGGTGGTACCCTCCAAGGTGGCGTCCTGGGTAGAACCAGGGGCGCCACCAGCCCGAGAGCTATACCTAGTTCTCGAAGGAGTTTCCTAGATTTAAACCCAAAGGGCTTAAGGTATGACTGTCGTCTCTCGGCGGCATAGGCACCGTCGAGATCAGCTGCGGATGCAGTGAGAGCTGTTGGCGACTCAGGGAGGCGCCGGCCTCGCGCGTACAGGCGAATAATGCACTGTGCACGGCGTATATCGAGTGGCATCTCTCCAGCATCGAATAGTAGGCTCTCAATGGGGGAAGTGCGGAAGGCACCGGTCGCAAGGCGAAGGCCGGTATGGTGGATCGAGTCCACCTTCCGCAATACAGGCTCAGCTTCGGATGCATAAAACTCGCATGCGTAGTCGAGCTTCGAACGAACAAAGGATCGATAAAAAAGTAAGGCAGTAGCCCTATCAGCTCCCCAAGCATTGAACGTCACGCAACGGAGTATATCCATGGCGCGGGTACAAGAGACCCTAAGGCTGCAAATATGAGCCTCCCAGATGAGACGTCGGTCAAATACAAGACCAAGTAAACGTTGCGATTCCACTACTTCCAGGCGAACTCCATTTATAAACAAAACTAGTTCAGGGTGGAGCCGTATATGGCGGCAGAAGTGCACCCCCTTAGTCTTGGCGAAGGAAAACTGAAGCCTTTGTGCTTCGGTATAGTGAGAGACGCGGTTAAATGCCTGTTGGAGTCGATGCCCTAGAGTTTGCATCTGGGCCGCGCCAAAAGAGATCAAAAGGTCATCTACTTAGAGCGTAGCGAGAACATCTTCCGGCAGCATCGAGGTGATGCCGTTGATGCTCAGGGCAAAGAGTGTGACACTGAGGACACTTTCCTGCGGGAAACCCTCTTCCTGCTCCTTTGGGCCGGAGAGGGCTCCTCCCACCCGTACGCGGAATTAACGATCTTGGAAAAATTCAGATATAAACATTGGGTGGCGTCTCCTTGTCCCCATCGTGTGGAGAGTCTCCATGATATCGTATCGCTATGCGGTATCATAGGCATTCTCCAGATCGAAAAAACCGTGTGGTTGTGCTGTCTACGAAGGAAGGCCTCGCAGATGGCATTTTCCAGTCGGAGCAGAGCATCCGACGTGGAGTGGAACTTGCGGAAGCCACACTGTGCAGAAGACAGGTGGCCTCCGCTGTCCCAATTTATCCATCAACTTGTACACCCTGGAGGTTGGAAAGATTGGGCGGAAACCGCTCAGAGTAGAGTGATCTCTCCCGGGTTCGCGAAAAGCGAGCACAGTAGCGATTCACCAGGAATCTGGGAGGATACTCTCTACCAGGATCCTATTGAATACATCTAACAGAAGGGCGATGTCTCTCTCACCGAGATGACTAAGCATGGCGTACGGGACATCGTCCGGACCAGGAGCGGTGTCCGCGCACGAAGTGAGAGCGGAAAGCAACTTAACTCAATGTATACCTGTAGTTGAAGTGTTCTCCGCCTCTGAAGGTAAACTCCAGTTTGCGGCCTTCTGCAACATCACCACGCGCATTGAATGCTGACGCAGCAGTATCCCGGTTAGAGAATGCGGAGAAAGCGGTCGCGAAGGACTCCGCCACGAAGGGGGCAGTCCGAGATTGCAGGGGGGGTTCCTGCGATACCTTACCCCGAATCTTTTTGACTCGCTTCCACACCTCTGCTATAGGGAGTTTCCCGGTAAGTAAAGATACGCATGCACGCCAGGAAGAGCGGCGGCGTGCTTAGAAACATAAACCGGAATCTTGTCCTAGCTCAACTAAATTGTTCTGGCGTCGCTTCTAGCGCATGTAGGCATAACGCTTCTGTTTGAGGGCCGCCTCACAATCATCTGACTACCACGCAAGCGGTCGGTGTGCAAAACGCCCAGACGTTCAAGGAATAGTAGTCAGACCCACAGCGATGAAGTTTCCGGATCAGAACTCAACGGCCTCATTCGCTGATTCACTAACCTAAACTCCTCCACTGGGACAGATAAGTAAGTCATTTGCCTAAATGCGGACCATCGCTTCCGCGCCAAGCACAACCGGGAGGAGGGGGGGGCGCTCAAATATTCGGCTGGGAAAATGATCACTACCATGGAAATCTTCGAATACCCCCACCCCTCCATAATCAGGATGTGTATCCGGAGAGCACAGGGATAGATCAAGTCAAGAAAAAGGAAGCGGTTTTCGGGCAGTTATGCATAAACTCAGCCACCCATCTCCACCTAGTCAATCAGGTCGGCAAGCGGAAGCGGTTGGCGTGCAAAACGTCCAGACGTTCAAGGAATAGTAGTCACGCCCACAGCCATGATGTTTCCGGAGAATAACTCAACGGCCTTATTCACTGACCTAAACTCCTCATTTCCCTGAAATTAGATGAGAATTACGATAGTGTTTATCTGGATTTTAGTAAGGTTTTAGACAGGGGGCTTTCGATAGGGTGCCACACCTTCAAAGCTTTCGATAATGTATCACACCTTCAAGGCTTAAGACAGGGTGACAATCTACAAGGCTTAAGACAGGGTGACACATCTACAAGCTTTTTGACAGGGTGCCGCACCTATAAGGCTTTTGACATGCAGAAGAGGTTTCTACTGTTCAAATCCCCGAGAAGGTAAAATAGCCTTGGATACCGTGCCACGACGTGGCAGAAGTCCCCGCCTCGAAGTCGGCTGACGGTCAAATGTACGCAGAAATAACAGTGTACCTCCTATTCAGGTACAGCTGCAAAGTTACTGCTTGAAAGGAGGTATCTAAAGCAAAAAGAAGAAGAACGGAGAGCTCATGCTAGGTGTAAATCGTGCATCGTCCTTCCCGGCCGCAAAACCGTAGTGGTTGGGTCGCAAAACCCCTATACCTAGGGAGAGAGGGCAGGGGACACGTACCCAGCATGCTCTCCTGTAAAAAGATAGCTAAGTAAAATGTGAGGAGACGAGCCTCCATAGCTCCTCCCAGTTGGCCGGGAGTCCGTGACAATTCCATTGAAGGAATATGCCCTCCAGGCCTAGCTCGAAGGAGATACGGCGACCCTTTTCGAAGAGAAGACCCTCACTGGAATGGCCGTACGCTTCCCGGAGGCAGAACTCCTGGCGCTGTTGGCCAAATAATGCATTGTCGCCTTCGAGGACTTATCGGGGGAGGTCGGGCCCGCCATTGAAGTCTTCTCCTCCCTCTGCCTCGAAACCTAGGGCAGGCGCAGGTCCCTCTTTTGGAGGATCCACTCTCTTCTAGTCACCCAGCCTAGCAATGGGTGTGGGCGAGAAACCAAAGCTCCTATTGTGTTTTCCTCCTTTCGAGAGCCAGTTTTAGCAACTCCGGAAGACTGCATCACGACCACCTTCAGGAGTGGTGCCTCCTGTGAGTCTAACGACTAGGTAGAGGCACGCGGCCATTTCTCCTAACAAGAAAAGGTCACACTGAGGGAGGGGGGGGGGGAGTCTAGTTTTAGCCCAGGCTGGGAGTGAACCTTTTGTGCTATTAGCTGTACCAGAGAAAGGCCCGTAGTGGGTAGATCCCGTAGAAGTGTTCCAAATCGGTGCGAAAAGCACCGTGCTCGTAGGCATAAGATGTGCCAAGCAGCACCGGGTGCGCCAGGACCAAGTCCTTAGCCTCGCGAAATGAGTGACGATCCTGGACCTGATCGGCCAGGATTTCCTTCTCCTGGAGATACGAACCACATTGCTTCGAAAAGGCGCAGTGCGGCTCTTTGCAATTGGCACACTTGGTTATACATGATTTTGCCTTATCGTGTGCGGCCTTGGAGCAACTTACACATACTTCGCATAACCCTAACTTTGACCGTCTACAGGAGTGATTCGGCTGGCCCTAGCAGTGGAAGTAGTAGTACCACCGCAACAGTGGCACCAATGCTTTCACTCGGTGGCGATACCAAGGGGCACGCACCGACTCAGGGAGCCTGTCACAGTCTAATGTCAAGAAGAGTTTAGGGTGGGTCTTGAGGCCCATCCCTGTTTTCTCATCGCACGTTTGACCTTGACCGCTCCTTGGTCGGCGACCTCTAAGTTGATGTCATCTATGGAGTAGTCCACGAGTTCCCTCGTGTAAACCACGCTTTTCACGAAGTTCATAGTAGACTGCGATGTCACACTCACCGGCACTAATGGCCGCCTCGGAGGGATCCGACGCATTCGCCAGAAGGCTTCCGTCCGAGAAACATTTCACCTTCGGCTCTCGACCAATCAAGCTAGCTAGTGCTTTCCTCTGATGAAACATTTTGTCCTTGGCCGACATGTTGTCATTAGTGGTGCGAATATCCAGAAAATGTTCGAAACCAGCGGGCTTGAAAACGGCAGGTAGTCTCTCAATTAGGGGCCCCGACGTGATCGAGGCTCCGCTTGGCGGGCGTGCAACTTTGGTCTTGGCCTGGGTCCCCCCTACCCGGGGGAATCGGAGCCTGATTTCCTGATCCTGGCTGGGTCGCTTACCGAAACGGCAGCGGACCCGCCCGTCCCTGGAGCTCCCCATTGAGGGAGAGGAACCTTGAGTCTTCTTAGTCTTTTTCTTGTTTTTTTTTATTTTTAGGGGAGGAGAGTGGGGAATAAACCCGCTTCTCTCCTTCACCGAAAGGAGTCCTTTGGCCGGATGGATATGTCTCAGCAAGATCCTTCTCGAAATGGAGAAGCTCTTAGCTGTTAAAGGGGCACCAGCCGGGGGAGGAGGTCCCTCCTCTTCTCGTGAGTCCTCGAGGGCCCGAGCCGTTTTCAGAAGAGGGTTGCACAGGGGCGGAGTCAGGCAACCCGAGTTTGACCCCATGGAATATCTTGCCATCCGGGGCTGGGTCACCTCCTGGACCATTTTCATTTGAGTGGGGGCCATCATGTGACCCCCCCCCACCACCACTAAGATATCACGGATCACATTCGATGTTTCTTTTCTCTTGTAGTCTCTGGCCAGCGAACCGGCAACCATCGGGAAAGAGAAGGGGACAGGTACGCTAGCCCACTATATTTTGAGAATGCACGACTGCAGGACATTATGGGGGCACCGACCGACGGGCCAAGCTATCCTTTGCTCCCCTAAGGGGGTTGTCCCTATCGAGCCACTCTCACTGCAAGCGGTCAATCTTGGGCCGCCTGCTTGCTGCTCTCTTGGCAGTCCCCTGTGAAAGTAAAGGGGAGAGTGCCACTGGAAAACAGATGGAATCGATTAAGGGCGCCTCCAGAGAAAGAGGTAAGGGGCGTCCAGCGAACACGTATGCCCAGGAGAGGAGTAAGCCTCCTCTCCGATAGATGATGGCTGCATAGTGCCCTGAGAAAGCACAAGGGTCGAGGTACCTCCTTTGGAGCTGCCCGAGAGCGGTTGCATCGATGGTAAAGAGGGGTTAAAGGGGAGGATTTTTTGGCGTTCTCCATGGCCATTGAACAAGATTTCGCCACCCA
Source organism: Ceratothoa steindachneri (assembly GCA_963969495.1). Lineage (NCBI taxonomy): Eukaryota > Metazoa > Arthropoda > Malacostraca > Isopoda > Cymothoidae > Ceratothoa > Ceratothoa steindachneri. The sequence continues at coordinate 52,470,542 of OZ018334.1, forward strand.
TGCCCGTGACGGCCAACACTGACCCCAACTTGGGAACGGCACTACTGGGCGCCTTTGATTGGCCCCGGCCTTGGGGAAACCAGGACCAAGTCCTATACATGGCGTGGTAGGCAGGTCGGGATAGCGGATCCAGCTTGGCGACTGGCTTCTGAGCGGTTAGGGTCACCACACCTAACATCTTGTCGTGAGAGTGTTCAGTTCCGTGGTTGAGGTGAGTGTCGGGTCGTGATCAAGGAGGTCCCTGGGCAGGGAAAGAAGGAGGTAACAAAAGGGGTAGATAAAGGGTTATTGTAAAGGGGCACAATGAGGGGTTAGCGAAGGAGGGAAGAGAGGCTAAGCTGGATCCGCACGAGGCGCCGAGTCCCGTCAGCACGGCAGCTAGAGAATTACATCGCCGCGCCCCTTACGCGCCGTGACGAGTAGAGGAACATGACCCATACAGAGCTTTCGTTTAGGCTCTTCTATGAGTAATTTGATGTTAAAGCATAAATGAGTGAGACAACTTTAATCCAAATTATATAATTACCCCCCATGCCTAAATTTCATGCCTAATACACTAGGACACAGGAAGCTTAGAGATTTTAAATGAAAAAAAAGAACATTAATTCTAAAATTAATTTGGCCTTCAACAAATTTTTAGTTTTATATAAAAAAAAAAGCTTTAGAAGTAATTTTAAAATTATAAATCATTCATTGTTTTTATATTTGCCATTGAGGGAAGGAAAGAGCGGGTCAGTCAAATTAAACGTGAGGGGAAACAAACGCACTATTCTTCCATACACTGCGTTACCCGTTCGAGGGCTGGAATAAATTTCCTTCACATCTTTCAGTTTTCCGCCAGAGTTCGCAATGTGTGCTGATAATAATTCATTTTAAGCTGAAATTTCTCCTCCTCTCACTACTTACAAGAAACACATTTGATTTCTCTTAGAAATATAATTAATTCATAAATAAATTCAAAACGATAAGTGAACTTTTTTATTAGCATTTTGAGAAAAATAATATTTGTAATTTGCGACATGATCGAAGATAATTTCTTTGATTGATCCTTCTGCTTCCACAGACAAGGTAATTGATTAAGTGTGTATGTAATTTAGTGGCAGAGTGGAAAACAGATGCTAAGGAGAGTGGGAGGATTATTTTTATTCTACTATTCCGGTTCGACTGTATTGGGAATAGGTTAAATGTTAAAATTTGTCATACAGTTAAACTTGAATTTCTATGAAGTGTTTTGAAGATCATTGTTATGGATTTGAAGATTTTAGCTAGTGGCGGATCCAGGCTAAATATTTAGGTGGGGGGACCTGAATTCGTCCCTATGAGTAGTCTGAGAAAAGGGCATTGATGAATAATAAGGGTTATAATAGACAGTATTGATAATAAATAACAGCTTCTCATAAAGGAGGTGAGCAGAAAATTATGAATTATGGTTTATTGTAGTTTTGGGGCCTCAACTAAGATATAATACTGAATTTAATAATTATTTTTGAGATTTACCTGTATTTTAGACATGTATCATATAAGATACATTCGATCGCAACGATTTAAAAAATATTTATATATATTCTATATTATTACATAACTTTCTGAATAAAAGAATACAAGTATGACTTAAAAAAGATATAAACATAAACCGGTCTAAAATTGAGTGGGGAGGGGGGGATTCAGCCTCCTAGCCCCCCACCCACCCCAATACACTATTGTCAGGGAGTGTTTTGAAAGTTATTGCTATTGTTAGGGAGTTTGCTTGACAAGTTGATTGTTGCTTTTGCATAATTGGGGGTAAAGAGAAAGGAAGGAAGGCGAAATAAATGAAAAGAGGAATGGACAAGGAAAGTAGAAATAATAAAGAAGGTCTGGTAGCAAAAATATCAAAACTAAATACTTAAATTCAAAGACATTTCCACACTTAAAGGCAAAAATCTTATCTAGGATAAAGGTATTCAACCATGCGAACTAAACCCCATCTTTGGGCCAGGTAGGGTGGGGTGGGGTATTTGGACTTGGGAATGAAAAACAACAACAAAAAAAAGAATTATCGAAATGTTTACAACGACGGTGAAATCTTGATCTTTTTAATCAACGTTGTGCTAGAATTATGGGACTGTAGTAAGGATAAACATGGCAGAGGGGGGGACAGAAAACCCCATGGCTTACACTGGAGGCTACTTTTTATTGTAATTAAAACTAAATGCAAACAAACGAGGGCATAACCCGCAAAAGGTTTGTATGAAAAGCACTGTACAGAGGGTGGTGAAGTTGGAGGGAGTGAATATGTGCGGAAGATAGTCGCGTTATGGTTGTAATAGCGTAATCTGTTATGGATCAATTAGATAAACCCAAGGGGATTAAGGAATCCCAATGCGACTTTACTCGGAGTAAATCGCGAATGATACAGATGAGAATTACGATTCTGTTTACTTGGATTTTAGTAAGGCTTTGGATAGGGTGCCACACCTTCAAGTCTTTCGACAGGGTACCACACCTTGAAGACTTTCGGTAGGGTGCCACACCTCGAAGGCTTTCGAAAGGGAGGCACACATTTAAGGCTTTCAACAGGGTGCCACATCTTCAAGTCTTTCGACAGGGTGCCACACCTTGAAAGCTTTCGATAGAGTGCCACACCTTCAAGGTCTTCGACAGGGAGGCACACATTTAAGGCTTTCAACAGGGTGCCACACCTACAAGTTTTTCGACAGGGTGCCACACCTTGAAGGCTTTCGACAGGATGCCACAACTTGAAGGCTTTTGACAGTGTGGCACAACTTTAAGGTTTTCGACAAGGAGGCACACCTTCGAGGCTTTCGACAGAGTGCCACACCTTGAAGGCTTCGACGGGGTGCCAGCTTAGCCTCTTCTCCTTCTTTCAGACAGCCTGTATTTCTCCCTTACTTCGTCGCTTTTCATACAACCTATCCCACAATTTTCTCTGGTCAGCCTCTAATTTCACAGGGTAGATGCTGACCCTCTTCTTAGCCAACCGTCCCGGATCGGGGCTGAGGGGAAAGGGGACAATGTTCCTTAGCCCTAGAGCTCCGGTTCGGGATGATGGGTTTTTAACAACCTGCTTCATCCCCACCCATACCTTCCTCACATCCCCTTTCCTTCTCACTTCACAATCTATTAATTTTTTACACCGTGTCCAAGGTGGAGCCGCCATGCTGAGGGACTGCCAGGCCACCAGGCGGGAGGGGTCGTCCGAAATGGCGGCACCTGGCTCTGCCAGGTCCTGTACGCACCCCTTGCAGAGCGGGCTACTGCAAAGGGTGATGAGCGATTGCTTCAGGTGTAAAAAATAGGGTCACCATGCCCATGAATGAAAATATAAAAAATCCAAAATCTCTCCTCATTTTTCCTTGTTCATCAACGGAGCCTCCCTCGGGCAGCTCCACAGAAAAAATGGAGGTCCCCCCCCTGTGCTTGCGCAGGGGAGCCTCCATATTTCTTTAACCGGAGAGGAGGCTTACTCCTCTCCTTCGCCTACGGGTGTAGGGGACTCCCCCTCACCCCCTTCTCTGGAGGTGCTTTCGGGCAACTCCCTTTTTCCAGCGGCAGTCCCCCCTTTTCTTTCCAAGGGGACTGCCAAGAAAGCCAGCAGTAAGCTCATAGCCAACCGCTCCCCAGTGAAGCGGCTCGGTAGGGCAAACCCCCTTAGGGGGGGGGAGAAGGAAGCCAGGCCCCTTCGGTCGCTTTCCTCAAAAGACCTGGCTGGCAAGAATATTGAACCTTGCCGGGGTCAAGGCCTGTGCCTACCCACACATGACTAGTGACGCTGCCAACGGGAACTGCGATGTCCTGGGAGGGGATGGCCAACTGGAGACCCCTCCTGAGATACACATGGTCCTTGAGGTAACCCAGCTTCAGACGGTAGTGCCTTCCATGGGAGGCCCTACCGCCCCTATGCAAGGTCCTCCTCAAACGGCCCGGGTTTCCAAGGCAGTACAAGGAGGGGAGGGATCTCCTCTAACCGGTGCCCCTGCGACTACCAGGACCTTCTACATCTCGGAGAAGGACCTGGCTGAGGCCGGTCCATCTGGCCTAGGGGCTTCTGCCGGCGGAGGGGAGAAGCGGGTTCATTCCCCGCCCTCCTCTCCTAAAAAGAAAAAAAATAAGAAAAAGACTAAGAAGACTCGGGGCTCCTCTCCATCCGCGGGGGCTGCGGGGACGGATAGGTCTGCTGCCACTTTGGTAAGCGACAAAGCAAAAATCGGCACATCCAGCCCATCTGCCCCCTTCCGGGTGCGGAGCCCCTGATTATGACTAAGACCAAAAGTGTACAGGGCGGAGCCTCGATAACATCGGGGCCCCTCATTCAGAGGTTACCTGGCATTTTCGAGCCCGCTGGCTTCAAACACTTCCTCGTTATTCGCTCCACTGATGGCAGCATGTTGACCAAGGGCAACATGATCCATCAGAGGAGAGCATTAGCTAGTGTAATTGGTAGAGAGCCGAAGGTGACCCGTTTCTTGGACGGGAGCCTTCTGGCGAATGCGGCGGATTCCTCCGAGGCGGCCAAGATAAGTGCTCTTCGGACACTTCATGGCACCCCGGTGAGTGGGACGCCGCACAAAGGGTTCACAACCAGCCCCGGCTAAATCCTGGGCTCCTCCCTCTTCCCCCAGCGTGACCGTTTCCCGTAAGGCGAAGTGGCCACGCACCTCCACTGAGTCGTTAGACTCACGTGAGGCAACACCCCTGAAGTTGGTCACCAGGCCATCTTCCGATCTTCCTAATGCTAGCCCCGGAAAGGAGGACAGGAACAAAAGAGTTTCTCCTCCTTGGCCCACGCCTAGTGGTGGGCTGAGTGGCTCGGAGACGGTGGTTCATCGAAAAGAGGGCCCCCCACCTCCGAAGCCGCAACGCCCGTCTAAGTTTTCGAGGCGGAGGGAGGAAAAGACTCGCATGGAGAGCCCAACCTCGAAGGCGACAGCGCCTTCAGCGCTTTGTCCGGCCAACAGCGCCCGGAACTCTGTCTCCGGGAAGCGTACGGCCATTCCTGTGAGGGTCTTCTGTTCGAGCTAGGCCTGGATAGCATATTCCTTCAATGGAATTGCTGTGGACTCCAAACAACTGGGAGGAGCTGCGGAGGCTCGTCTCGTCCCATTTCCCGTTAGCTATTTTTCTGCAGGAGACCATGCTAGGCACGTGCCCCCTGCCTACTCTCCCGGGGTATAAGGTTCTTGCGACCCCACCACCCGGCATGATGTATCCGTTCTTTCTTTCACTTTAGATACCTCCTTTCAGGCAGTGGCTATGCAGCTTCACCTGGATAGGAGGTATACTATCATTTCTGCGTACATTCCACCGTCAGCTGACTTCGACGCGGAAGACTTCCGCCGCGTCATGGCACGGTTGCCGAGGCCCTATCTTTTGCTAAGAGATCTAAACGGCAGACACTCCTTCTTGGGAGACTACTCTATCAATCCCAGGGGACAAGTCCTTGACGATCTGATCAAAGAGCTTGAGATAGGTGTCCTAAATGTGGATGAGTTTACGCATCACTGCCCGAGAACCGCTTCATTTTCTTGCCTTAACCTTTCTTTGTGCTCTTCGGATGCATAGCCTGATTTTGATTGGGGGGTGGTCGATGACCTCCATGGGAGTGATCACTTGCCCATTCAAATATCATTTTCAGGGCAACTCTCGCGTGAGAGCCCAACTCGGTGGTGCTTGGCGTGGGCGCGATGACTTACATTTCAGGAAATGACTGAATTCTCTATCTCAGTCGAAGATGCCAGGCCTTCAAGGTTTTCGACAGGGAGGCACATATTTAAGGCTTTCAACAGGGTGCTACACCTTCAAGTCTTTCGATAGGGTGCCACACCTTAAAGGTTTTCGAAAGGGAGGCACACATTTAAGGCTTTCAACAGGGTGCCACACCTTCAAGTCTTTCGACAGGGTGCCACACCTTGAAAGCTTTCGATAGAGTGCCACAACTTGAAGGCTTTTGACAGTGTGGCACACCTTTAAGGTTTTCGACAGGGAGGCACACCTTCGCGTCTTCGACAGGGTGCCACACCTTCAAGGCTTTTGACAGTGCGGCACACCTTCAAGGCTTTTGACAGTGAGGCACACCTTCGAGGCTTTTGACAGTGAGGCACACCTTCGAGGCTTTTGACAGTGAGGCACACCTTCGAGGCTTTCGACAGGATGCCACATCTTCGAGGCTTTCGACAGGATGCCACATCTTCGAGGCTTTCGACAGGGTGCCACACTTCCAAAGCTTTCGACAGGGTGGCATACCTTTAAGGCTTTCGAAGGAATGCCACACCTACAAGTTTTCTATATGTGCCGCACCCACTAGTCTTTCGACCAGGTGCCACATCTACAAGGCTTTCTATAGGCTGCCACACATACAAGGCCTTAGACAGGGCGGCACATCTACAAGGCTTTCTATAGGGTGCCACACCTACAAATGTTTTTCGACAGGGAACCACTCCTACGAGCCTTTCAACAGGGTGCCATACCTACAAGCCTTTCGGCATGGTGTCACATTTACGACTTTTGAATATAGTAAAAGCGCATTGGATAGATGGAAGGATTTTTAGGTGGATTTAGTCGTGGCTTAGTGACAGCCATCAAATAGTATAGACGAGATTAAATCTAAGTGGTGGCATATTACCAGTACGGTTCCTCAGGGGTCGGTGTTGGCGCCGTTGTTCTTGATTTATATTAAGTATCGAACTGAGCTAGTTAGGTAGTATTATAAGGTCTGAGTCTGCTGATGTGGTAATATAAAATGAATTGACCATACTAATAACCCAATTGGCAGAGAAATAGCAAATTGAATTTAACATAAGCAACTGTAGTGTACATAGTATAGGCAGGTGTAATCTGCTGAATAATTCTAAATAGAATGGGAGACATTTAGTAAGGACAAAATGCGAAATAGACAGGTGTCCTTATAAGTTCTGACCTCCGACCTAGAAAGCAGTACATAAGTGCTAGAAATATAGCTAATAGGATATTTGGGTTTATTGGGAGGAGTATAATTAGAGTATTGATGTCATTCTGAAACTGTACATAGCATTAGTTAGGCCTCATCTTTTCTATGCAGTGCAATTTGGTCATCATACCATATTATGGATATTGGTTTTCTTGAGTCTGTGCAAAGGAGGAGGTCTAAGATGGTTCATGGGTTGAGGAGCTTAACCCTATGGTGAAAGGCTTAGGAGACTAAATCTTCATACGGTAGAAAGGAGAAGAGTTTGAGGGTGCTTCCTTGAAGTCTTCAAGTGGGTAAAAGGTTATAATAGGGATTTGAGCTGGACAAGTTTAGGTTTAGGAAAGAGATTGGTAGAAATTGGTTTACAAATTGAGTGGTAGATGAATGGAATAGGCTCACTAATCATGTGAAGGAAGCATCCTCCCTTGGGGGGTGGGGGAGTTTTAAAAATAAATTGGATAAATTGTATTGGTAGCACTAAACTAGGGGATAGATTTATGAATGATGATGCTAGGTGGCACTGAACAAGGAGAGATTTATGGATGAAGATGCTATTTGGGACTGAACTGGGTGATGGGATCAAGAGCTGCCTTGTATAGGCTTTTGATTTAGCTTTTGCAGACCCCTGCTTTTCTTATTTTCTTATATAATCATCCATGTATCAGCTGATAGTCTCGTACGACCTTTGTTAGCTTCTCTCTATTACACATCTCATGTGGACTTTTTCTGCAGGGGCGTCATGATCGTCCAGCCGGGCAGCGCCATGGCTCTCTTTGTACTCCGCCTCGCTGGTCTCCTCTCCCTCGAGAAATCCTTGGGCGAAAACTCCACGGAAATCGCTCCAAACCTCACCCAGATCCTCGGAAATCTAGATATTTCTTCACCCTTTCACAATCCATCCAATATATCCACGGGATCCTTCGCCGCGACCGACGAGAAGAACTCTAGCAGGGTTTCGAAAAGTCCACACACATCTTACTTGCTGGGGATTGATAAAGGCAATGGTTTCGAAGATTATGCCGATCTTAACTACCTCAAGTCCGTGAAAAAAGGTAGTTTAATGGACGAAATGAGGACAAATAAAAGTGATTTGAAGTTTGTTCAGGATGTCTTTGGTCAAGAGGAGGATACTGAAAGCCGGATTCAGGAAGTCTCATCAACTACCGAAGGAGTGGTGGACCAGCCGATTAGGAAGGGGGATTTTAAAGTCAAACACACGAGAGTCGTTCAATCGTCCCTTAACCATACATTCAATACCATTAAAAGGTTTAATCTTTCAGATTTAGAGCCGAAGGCCTCTTCTCTATCACTAGCAGCCCGAAACAGAAATACTGGTTTCTCTCCTGTTTCAACGAAACCTGTAAACAATACGGCGATGCTTCTATCCACTCATTCCGTACCGGGAAATATCAACCAGCACTCGCTTAACAGCCAATTTCAGGCGATGCAAGTCCCTCGTTTAGATTTCGTGACGAGTGACTTGGAATATTTGGACATGCGAGATTCCCAAGGCAAGCCATCATCAGATTATCATTCAGACCTCAGCTCGCGATCCCTGATAAGCCCCGTTCCAATGGCCGGTCACGAAAGGTCATTTGTGAACTACACAAATGAAATGGAAGGAAAAGAGGAGACGTCAGATCAGCAAGTCTCCGTCACGGGGCTGAACGTCAGCGAAGAAATCGACATAAACAATGCGACCGAAACAGACCAATCGATCGATGAAAAGGGCAACGACCTCGCCCCACCCAATGTCCCAGAATCCAAAGAAGACAGGAAGAATTTTATTAAAACAGGTCCTAGTACAATTTCACCTTCACCCCCATTGTTGGAGAGAAATAACCCGTACCCTTATGGACCAAAGAATTTGAAAGATATCCTTAAGTTTGATCCCATCTCGCGACCTAAGGAGCTCCTCGAAGGCCTTGGGAATGTCCATCCAGAGAAAAACTTAGTTTTCGTAAATAATTCCGACGGTGAAACGATGACAGCCGAACAAAACGGAACGATCGAAGAACCGGACTTGGGTGAGAGGTATTTCGTGAAGACAGAAAAACCACCCGTTCTCTTCCACTTCGATAAACCAGGGTATTCTCCTAAGCTTCCAGAGGCGTCATTACCTCCTACGTGAGTACTATATATATATATATATATATATATATATATATATATATATATATATATATATATATATATATATATATATATATATATATATATATATTTTTTCTTTGTAAAATCAAACTATGCAACCAACGATTGAAGTTTAAGTAAAGGGAGAACGAAGGAAGGTAGAGAGAAACTAGAAAGAAAATGATAGATACATGGAAATAGGAATAGTTTACACGCAAAACACCACCATACTGGGGTCGGAAAGATGTACTATAACACCCAGTAATACCAACTCGAGTATCTTACCCGGGTCGCAAACTATCTCCATTAATCGACTTAGATTTAAATTTACGTTCATACATTAACAATGAAAATAAGCTCAATGCTGAAGAAAAGACCCCTCCCTGCTGTGAAATTTATACCGAAATATACACGTACCTGCACGCACACACACGCACACAAGGTAAATGGAAAAGCCTCTCATACCTTTTTGCAGTCTTGTATTTCAAAGCTTTCGAAAATACCTGCTCATCACGAAGGGCCAAAATGTCTTCCGAAATGGCAATCGAGAAAAGAGGCGGAAAGCAGTTAAAGTACGAAATGACTTCTCGGTGTGGGGTGGCTTCGTCTCCTCTTGCTATAATAAGTTTCAGAGACTCAAAGGGTTATAGGAACATGGCGAGAGGTCAAAAGTGGCCAAGGAAAGAGGATCCTTCAAGGAAGGGAAAAGTGCGAAGGGACGCCAAAAGAAAGGGGAATAAGAGTGTTTCTGCTGCAATGCGGGAACGAGGGCTCATTATTTTTAGCATCAGGGAAAGGTTACTGATAATAATGGTGTTAGAGATTAAAGGAAATAATGCCCTATTTTTTCCTAGTTGGGTCTATTCTTTGGGTTCAAATGGAGACGAGGAAAAACACCCAAAGAATCAACGGAGGTTTGTTTACTTCAAGAAAACCAACTGAAGAATGTGTACTTCAATTTTACCCAAATGAAGAATACGCACATTTAGGGGTTTCGAGGTCTGCATTCTTCAGGTGATCCAAAACAAATGACTAGGAAAAAATATTTAAAAAATTCAATTATAAAATGCTGATAATTATAATCAAACATGATCAATTACAGATACTAGATGCGAGAGTGAGGTTAAGGAACACTTGATTCAAAGGAACAAATTGGTCCAAAGATTACAGACACTCCCAAACATAAATTTGAAATTGGGGAAACTACGTATGTTAGGATTATTTGGGGATCAGTAAATGGCTATCAATCCTAAACATATTTTTGTATGAGTTACCCCCAAATTTGTTTAGTTTCCGTTTTCTTCTTTGGGTCATTAGATTAGTAGCCCCTTCAAATGATACTCCTTCGTAAACATTTTCCGAAACGTAACTATAGGGTAACCAGGCAATGGTTTCGCCACTCCCCGTAGGGAGGAGCTTGCGCTTCACTAATAAGATTGAAATTTAAAACTCTAAACTAAATTTTCCCCCCTTTCAAAATAGACTTATAAAAGAAGATATATAAAAATAAATTTTCAGAACTTCACCATTTGTAATTCTTTGGGTTTTAAAAAGTTCACAAAATTTTGATACTTATATTTAATTCTGAACTTCACCATTTTATTTTTTGATATTATAAAAGAATTATTAGAAATAACTTTGATAAAAAAACAAGTCATAACGAAACTAAGATGAAATTATTATTCAAATAATCAAATAAATCCCGTTCTTAAATTATAGAGTTAGTGAATAATTCATTAGTAAATGGAACAACATAGCCGTGGTGTAATTAGTTTTACTTTTGGTTTCTTTCGCGAAAAAGGAATCAGATGTTTTTGAATACATCACTGATCCTTTGAAGAGAATGGGTCTCTAAATACATTTTATTTAACTTGAACTTCATTGTATTTAATTGAAATATTAATAACATCTTGAATGTGATTTGCACCATTTTTGATGTAAAGTTCGTTGCTCTTTGCGCGATTAATCCGATGAACCCGATGCGCAAACTCCAAATTTCCGTCAATTGAAGCGCAATCGTTTATGACACGCTGTTCTCTAAGGGGTCTCGTCTCTAATTTTCATGGAGTACATACATACATAATACACCTTCTTCTCCTTTAGTATATATATACCTCACAAAACTATGTTATGGTAAACGAGGAGACCATTGAGTACACCTCCTTTAGAATAATTACCCCATAAAAATATGTCAAGGGGGTAGGCAAGGTATGCTGAACGAGGATACCATTGTGTTATTTCCTATGTGTACATACTTTAAGTACACCATGTACAACAATCGGAGGTGATTACGTGTCTGGTTACCACATGGTGAAACTCGATCACAAATAGTTTTCACCAACAAAAAGGGGCAGGTGTGTATGGTGTAATAGGTATGCCAGTGCATTGTGCATCGATACCTGTTACAGCCTAGACCCATAACATTGGAGGTATTATTCACCTCACGTTGGTCGCGTAGTGGAAAGGAAGCTGGGAAGCCACGATTGAGAGCTTCTACTACTACAAACATATTCTCCAGATACCGTCACATCACACTTCGTGGCTCTAGAGTCTAGAATCTAAACTCTAGGGTCTAGAGCCACGAAGTGACTATCTAGACTCTAGATATTCACTTTTGCATAAAAAAGTAATATGAAAAAAAAACGAACAAGAACTTGCCTCTATAATTTCCTCTAAACCTAAAAAACAGCTCTTTCAAAATATACAGTTTAGAACAGACGTTTAAATACGCGTGGCTGGTCTAGTTTTTAATTATTCACTCAATTACTATTTAATTAACCTCATTGAGAGAGTAAATGTTACATATACATTTCATAGGTAATACAAAAAATCAATATAACGATCCAGACCTCGAAAAATGATACCAGCAACATTACAAAACTGAACACAATTTTTATTTTTAATTTAAGGAGCCTATCTGGCGACTACCCACTTGGGCATAAGTCACCGCACTCACGACTGCCTAGCACTAGGCTATTTTAAAATAAGAATATGCAAAAAAACAACAACAATAAAAAGGGAAAATGGCAACAAGGAGGAAGCAAGCTCCGGCGTCGGGGGGAGGTCCGCCTCCCACCCGGCGCAGGAACGTGCGACCTACAAGGAAAACAACAGAAACACCTAGTTTAATAAAAAGGAGAAGGCCGGCCTCCCCCCAAAAGTCTATAAGTCCACTAGTCAATGTGCACGAACTCGTCCGGAGTACAAGGGACAGGCGGCAGAGACCCCGCCCATCCCGGTACGATGACAGGTAACGTGCGCGGAGATCGCCCAGACTGGGACATTCAACAAGAATGTGCCGAACAGTTTGGGGGACAACGCAGTCTTTACAGTAGGGCGCTGGCGAGAGCTCCATCAAATGGCGGTTCGTACCGCGAGTGTGCCCAATTCGGAGACGACAGAAAGCAACTTGAAGCCTACGCGGCATTGGGGGGTAGGTCCATTGGAACAGTCGCGGCGCAATGGCACGCAACTTTAAGTTCCTTCGACCGTCTCCCATCTTCTTTGCCAAGCGGCCCGAAGAGCTGCCCGCAATCCTGACATAGAGTCGGTGTGAGGAAGAGCGGCAAAACACTGGTCCGGTGGCGGAGTCCTCGCGGACTCTTTGGCGCCCTCATCAGCGCGCTCATTCCCCGCAATTTCTACATGTCCAAAAACTCAGCAGAAGATAATCTCGACTTCCGCCCGGCTTGCCAAAACCGTGGCGTCACAGATATCGCGAACAAGGGGATGCGGAGATTCCAATGCCCCGAGAGCACTCAGGGCGTTTTGTGAGTCGCTATATATCACAATACGGTCTCCGAACCAGGCACGTCGCGTAATCTTCCATACCGAGTGGTGTATGGCCACCAGCTCGGCCGTGAAGACAGACGCAGCGCCTGACAGAGCACCGCTGACATCAAACAGAGGGGATAAGGCGTGGAAGCCGACCCCCTCTTGGGACTTGGAGCCATCCGTATACACTATCACGGTTCCAGCGTGACACGAGGTGTGCTCCAAAAAGGTCGAACGCAATACTCCCGGCGCTGTACAGGCTTTGGGAGCAGAGGCGTGGCGACAAATGGTCAAATGTGGTACCCTCCAGGGTGGCGTCCTGGGCAGAACCAGGGGCGACACCGGCCAGAGAGCTATACCTAGCTCTTGAAGAAGTTTCCTGGCCCTAAACCCAAAAGGCTTAGGGTATGACTGGCGTCTCTCGACAACATAGGCACCGTCAAAATCAGCTGCGAATGCAGTGATACCTGTTGGCGACTGAGGGAGGCGCCGGGCTCGCGAGTACAGACGAATGATGCACTGTACACGGCGTAGAGCGAGTGGCATCTCCCCAGCATCGACTAGTATGCTCTTAATGGGGGAAGTGCGGAAGGCACTTGTCGCCAGGCGAAGGCCGGTGTGGTGGATCGAGTCCACCTTCCGCAATACAAACTCGACTGCGGATGGCTAAAACTCGCATACGTAGTCGAGCTTCGAGCGAACAAAGGATCGATAAAAAAAGTAAGGCAGTAGCCCTATCAGCGCCTCAAGCGCTGGACGTCACGGAACGGAGTATATCCATGGCGCGGGTTCAAGAGACCTTAAGGCTGCAAATATGAGCCTTCCAGGTGAGGCGTCGGTCAAATACAAAACCAAGGAAACGGTGCAATTCGACCATTTCCAGGCGTACCCCACAAAAAACAAGTCTGGGTCTGGGTGGAGCCGTGGATGGTGGCATAAGTGCACCACCTTAGTTTTTATCAAGGAAAACAGAAAACTGTGCGCTTCGGCATAGCGAAAGACGCTGTTCAATGCCTGTTGTAGTCGACGCTCCAGAATTGGCATCTGGGCTGCGCCAAAAGAGATCAAAGGTCGTCCACGTAGAGCGTAGCAAGAACATTTTCCGGCAGCATCAAGGTGATGCCGTTGATTCTCAGGGCAAAGAGTGTGACACTGAGGACACTTCCCTGCGGGACACCCTCTTCCTGCTCCTTTGGGCCGGAGAGGGCTCCCCCCACCCGTACGCGGAATCGACGATCTTGCAAAAATTCAGATATAAACATTGGAAGGCGTCCCCTCGCCCCCATCGTGTGGAGTCTCTATGATACCGTATCGCCATGCGGTATCATAAGCCTTCTCCAGATCGAAAAACACCGTGGCCTAGTTCTTTCTGCAAAGGAAGGCCTCGCAGACGGCATTTTTCAGTCGGAGGAGAGCATTTGACGTGGAATGGAACTTGCGGAAGCCGCACTGTGCCGAAGACAAATGGCTAATTTAACATTTACTAATTTCTCCATTAAATTGCACACGCAAGAGGTTAGAGGGATTGGGCGGAAACCGGCCTGAAAAAAGTGATCTCTCCCCGGTTTGCGAAAGGTGAGCACATTAGCGATTCGCCAGCAATCTGGGAGGAGACCCTCCACCCAGATCTTGTTGAACAAATATAAGAGAAACGCTATGCCTCGCTCACCCAGGTGTTGAAGCATGGCGTACGAGACATCGTCTGGACCATGGGTGGTGTCCGCGCATGAAGCAAGAGCGAAACGCAACTTGAAGGGTTCTCCGCCTCTGGAGGTAAAGTCCAGTCCGCGGCCTTCCGCGACATAATAACGTGCATTGAATGCTGGCGGAGCAGCATCCCGGCTAGAGAATGCGGAGAAAGAGGTCACGAAGCATTCCGCCCCGGACGCGGGGCCTGAGATTGCGGTCCCATTCTCCTAGAGAACGCGTGGGGGGTCCTGCGAGAACTTGCCCCGAATCCTTTTTACTCGCTTTCACACCTCTGCTAGAGGGGTCTTCCCGTTAAATTTAGATACGTATGCCCGCTAAAGAGAGCGGCGGGCGTGCTTCGAAATATAACGGAACCTAGCCCTAGCCCGACGAAATTCACCCAGTGGAATCGTTCGGGCAGCGCTTATAGCGCATGTAGGCATAACGCTTCTGTTTGAGGGCCATCTCACACTCGGCCGACCACCACGGGAATGGTCGGCTATAAAACGGCCAGAAGTTCTGGGAATAGTGGTCACGCCCGCGGAAATAAGGTTGCCGGAGAAGAACTTAGCGGCCTCATATGCCGACCTAAACTCCTTGACTGAGATAAAGAATTCAGTCATTTCCTGAAATGTAGGCCACCGCGCCCGCGCCAAGCACCACCGAGGTGGGCTCTCAGGCGGCAGTTGCCCTGAAAATGATATTTGAATGGAAAAGTGATCACTACCATGGAGGTCATCGACCACCCATAATCAAAATCAGGCTGTGCATCCGAAGAGCACAAAGATAGGTCAAGGCAAAAAATGAAGCGGTTTTCGGGCAGTGATGCGTAAACTCCACATTTAGGACACCTATCTCAAGCTCTTCGATCAGATCGGCAAGGACTTGTTCCCTGAGATTATTGAGTAATCTCCCCAAAGGGGGTGTCTACCATTTAGATCGCCGAGAAAGAGAAAAGGCCTCGGCAACCGTGCCACAACGCGGCGGAAGTCTCCCGCGTCTAAGTCAGCTGACGGTGGAATGTACGCAGAAATGATATTATACTTTCTATCCAGGTGAAGCTGCACATCCACTGCCTGAAAGGAGGTATCTACAGTAAAAAAAAGAACGGAGACATCATGCCGGGTGTAAACCGCGCATCCCCCAGCCCAGCCCCCATCTCGTGGTGGTGGGGTCGCAAAACCCTTATACCCCGAGAGGGCGGGCAGGGGGCACGCGCCTAGCATGGTCTCCTGCAAAACGATAGCTAACGGGGAACGGGACGAGACGAGCCTCCGCAGCTCCTCCCAGTTGGCCCGGAGTCCACGGCAATTCCATTGAAGGAATATGCCCTTCAGGCCTAGCTCGGAGGAGACGCGGGGGCCCTCCTCGAACAGAAGACCCTCACGGGAATGGCTGTACGCTTCCCGGAGGCAGAATCCCGGGCGCTGTTGGCCGGACAAAGCGCTGAAGGCGCTGCCGCCTTAGAGGACTTATTGGGGGAGGTTTAGCTCACCATGCGACTCTTTTTCCTCCCTCCGCCTCGAAACCTTAAGGGGGCGTTGCGGCTTTGGAGGCGGGGATACCTCTTTTCGAGGACCCACCGTCTCCGAGCCACCCAGCCCACCACTAGGCGTGGGCGAAGGAGCCGAAGCTCCTTTGTTGCTGTCCTCCTTTCGAGGGACAGCATTAGGAACCCCAGAAGATGGCCTGGCCACCAACTTCAGGAGTATTGCCTCCTGTGAGTCTAACGACTCGGCGGAGGCCTGTAGCCTTTTCGCCTTACGGGAAACGGTCACGTTGGGGGAAGGGGGGGGGATCCCTGGTTTTAGCCGGGGCTTGGTGTGAACCCTTTATGCCGCCAGCTTTACCAAGGGAGCGCCCCGGTTGAGTAGAACCCGTAGAAAGGCTCTGAATTGGCGCGGAAACAACCGTGCTCGTTGGCCTGGACGGGCCAGGAACAGAGGGTGTCTTCCTAACCATTGAGGCGAAAGAAGTCCCAGGCAGAGCCGGGCGCGCCAGGACCAAGTCCTTATCCTCGCGCAATGAGAGTCGATCCTGGGCCTGAACGACCAGGATTTCTTTCTCAAGGAGATATGCACCACATTGCTCCGAAGAAGCGGGGTGCGGCTCTCCGCAATTGACACACTTGGCCACACACGATTTAGACTAATCCTGTGCGGCCTTGGAGAAATTTACACATACTTCGGGTGACCCAGACATTGCACGTCTACATGATTGATTAGTATGGCCGAAGCGGTGACAGTAATAGCACCTCCGCGGCAGTGGCACGAATGCCTTCACGCGGTAGCGGTACCAACCGGCACGCACCGACTCAGGGAGCTTGTCACAGTCGAACGTGACGAAGAGTGTATGGGTGGGTCTCGAGGTCCCTCCCTGTTTTCTCATCACACGTTCGACCGCCCCATGGTCGGCCAGCTCTATGGAGTAGTCAACGAGTTCCCTCGCATAAACTATTCATTTCACAACGTTCATGGTAGAGTGCGGCGTCACACTCACCGGGGTGCCATGAAGTGTCCGAAGAGCACTTATCTTGGCGTCCTCGGCGGGAACCGCCGCATTCGCCAGAAGGCTGCCATCCGTGAAACGGGTTACCTTCGGCTCTCTACCAATTACCTTAGCTAAAGCTCTCCTCTGATGGATCATGTTGTACTTGGCCAACATGCTGCCATCAGTGGAGCGAATAACTAAGAAGTGTTTGAAGCCAGCTGGCTCAAAAACGCCAGGTAGCCTCTGAATGAGGGGCCCCGATGTCATCGAGGCTCCGCCCTGCGCCCTTTTGTTCTTAGTCAGGAGCTCTGCACCCGGGAGGGGGGGGCAGAGGGGCCGTATGTGCCAATTTTGGCTTGGTCGCTTACCGAAGCAGCAGACCCATCCGTCCCCGCAGGCCCTACGGATGGAGAGAAGCCACGAGTCTTTTTAGTCTTTTTTAAGGAGAGGAGGGCGGGGAATAAACCCTCTTCTCCCCCCCGCCGGCAAGAGGCCCCAGTCCAGATGGACGGGTCTCAGCCAGCTCCTTCTCCGAAATGGAGAAGGTCCTGGTAGTCGCAGGGGCACTGGCCGGAGGAGATCCCTCCCCTCCTTGTACTGCCTTAGAAACCCTAACCGTTTGAGGAGGACCTTGCATAGGGGCGGATTTGGGTTCGGTGTTTGGCGCCGAGCCCGGATTTGCTCCCATGGAAGGCCCTACCGTCTGAGGCTGGGGTGCCTCAAGGACCATGTCTATCTCATGGTGCACCTCCAGTTGGCCATCGCCCCTCAGGACATTACAGGTCGTATTGGCAGCCCCGTCATTAGTCATGTCTTGGGAGTCACAGGCCTTGACCCGGCACGGTTTAATATTCTTGCCAGCAGTTCTTTTGAGGGAAGCGACCGAAGGGGCCTGGCCTACCTCTCCCCCCTAAGGAGGCTTGCCCTACCAAGCCGCTTCAATGTGGAGCGGTCGGCTATGGGCTGCCTGCTGGCTTTCTTGGCAGTCCCCTTGGAAATAAAAGGGGGGACTGCCGCTGGGAACAGGGAGGTGCCCGAAAGCCCCCCTAGAGAAAGGGGTGAGGGGGAGTCCCCTACACCCGTAGGCGAAGGAGAGGAGTAACGCTCATCACGTACCCCGCTCTGCGAGGGGTGCGTACGGGGCTGGCCGAGCCAGGTGCCGCCATTTAAAGCCATCCATCCCGCCTGGTGACCTTGCAGCCCTTCAGCATGGCGGCTCCACCTTGTGCACGGCATAAAAAAATAGAAGGTGAAGTGAGAAGGAAAGGGGATGTGAGGAAGGTATGGGTGGGGATGAAGAAGGATGTTTAAAACCCACCATCCCAAACCGGATCTCAGGGGTTTGGGAACAATGTCCCCTCCCCCTCAGCCCCAATCCGGGATAGTTGGCTAGAAGAAGGTCAACATCTACCCTGTGAAATTAGAGGCTGACCAGAGAAAGTTGTGGGAGAGGTTGTAAGAAAAGCGAGGAAACAGGGGGGGGGGGACACAAGTGTCTGGAAGAAGGAGAAGAGGCTAAGCTGGGATCGGACTGGGTGCTGAGTCCCGTCAGCACTGCGGCTAGGATGGCATATCGCTGCGCCCCTTACGGGGGAGAAGTGTAATAAATCTTATCTACAAGAAAATTCCACCAATTACCATTTGGTTTTTTTTTATTAAAAAGATCACTAACCCCACCCAAAGTATAAGCAATGTAAAAACAAATAAACCCTTTTAAATCAATGTAAATGATGATCTAAATATATCAATGAGAGTCCACATCAGGCATGAGTTTAAGACGTACTGTGAAAAGATACCTTTACCTCTACTCTTATATCTACCTCATCTCACACCTTTTGAATAAACTCCCCCAGTTTTGGAATCACTACATAAATCATAATTCACATTTTTTAGTGTATCTACTTTTGTTATGAAACGCCTGCCTTCTTTCAGGCGTGCTCCTACTCCTAGTGATCCCTGGGACTGTTCTCCGCGATGCCCAAGGTACGTTTGTTAGTGTACTACTCAATCCTTGTTCGTTCTAAGCTAAAAATACAAAGTGTCTAGTAAATCTTTAAATATGTACAGAAAGCTGACAATTATAATTTCTTAGTTAAGCGTTTTGTTCACAAATCAACTTTAAAAATCTACGGAGAATTTCCACGAATGTATAAAATTTTGCATTATCATAATTTACACTATGTTCTAGTCATTTTGCTAAACTAAAGCAAATATATACTATAAAAAAGTGCATAAAATTTTCAATAAAATGATAGAAAGATCAATGGTGTAGTTTTGATTGTTTTTCACAAATGAACTTCAAATATCTAAGAAAGATTTTCCACATATGTATACAATTTTGCATTATCTTAAGTTTCACTATGTTTTAGTCCTTTTGCTAAAAAAATAGTTATACCATAAACAAGTGCATAAAATTTGCAATAAAATGATATACAAAACCCCAAAATGCGAATTTTGAACGAAACAACGTGAAAAGTAACTCAAGAAGAAATGTGTTATCCCATTAAAAGCAAAGCTAATTACCAGTAAAAAAATCCTAACAATTTATTTCCTCTTAATTTCAAAGTCTTCTTCATCAGGTATTCTCTCGTCGATTGGACTCAAGACTATGATATTCGTCAGTACCCTCTAACGACTTGGATAAGTACAGTCATTATCGCCGAAAACAGAATTCTGGCTGAACTTGAAGGTTACATGAGAGTACAAGATTACTTCTATGGACTAAACGATCGAGGTGGTTTTGTAATTTCTTTTGTACATTTTTTTTTTTTATATAGCTGGTCCATTTCCCTTACCAGTACTCGAAGTAATGTTAATGGTGTTTTTTGGCGATTTATTTTTGATTTCAAAAGCAAATTAAAAAATTGTCCATACTCCCGAATGCCGGACCAGTGTGATTTGATGGTATTAACAGGTAACACGGCAGATTATGTCCAGTATAGTGAAATTAAGGTTGTTGAGAAGAGAATTAATACTAAATATGTATTGGAAAGTTTATACACTATTGAGTTGATATGAAAAAGTGAAAAAAGGTAAAATATTAATTTTTCAAAGCGGTAATTATACCAGGTTGCCTCAGTTACTTTTTGACTTTTAAGGGAAAAATAATTTAAATTTAGAAGATACACCGAAATTTCCTGGGAAAACAAAAACAAAAGAATGATAACAGTAGGCAAAAGAGTTTTAAAATAATGAAGCCAAACGCGTATTGATATGAGAGATCTTTCTATGAATTTACAACAAACCTGAACCTACGAGAGGGGGTCAATAAGTTTTGCAATTCGGATATAAGGAAACGAGATATGAGGAAAAGTGTTTTATTATTTTTCAATATAACTACCTTCGACTTCAATGCACTTGCGCCACTTGTCCCTGAGGCTTCGAATTCCCGATGACCAGAAATCTCCCGATTGCTATTCAATCCACTCCTGGACGGCGAGCTGGGCATCTTCATCGTCCCAAACCGGCGTCCACGCAGTGCAGCCTTGAGCTGGCGGAATAAAAAGTAGTCGCTAGGACCAGATCTGGACTGTAAGGGGGGGGGGGGGGAATGGTTGAGCTCCTCGAATCCGCACTCGCGCAGGGCAGCTTGTGCAACTCTGGCATGGTGGACTTTGACGACGTTGAAGTCGATCATGGGGCGTGAGGTTTCTAGGGACCCAACGGGCATAGACCTTGTTCATGGCAAAATTGTCATGGATGATGTTCATAACACTTCCATGTGATATTCAAAGTTCTCGCTCGAATTCTTCGACCTTCACCCGTCGATTTTGGAGGATCATCCTCTCCACACGGGCCACATTGTCCTCGTTGGTCACGTCTGACGGGCGTCCTGGTCGGGGGTCATCTTCAAGGGACTCACGACCATGGCGGAACTCCCTATTCCAGCGAGCAATGGTTGCATAGGAAGGGGCGGTTTTGGAGTACACTACAACCATCCGTTCATGGATCTCTTTTGCATTCTTGCCTTCCTTGGTCAAAAATTTGATCAGTGCGCGGTGCTCAACCTTCTCCATTGTTGAAAAATTTGTGAGCGACGATCTGCGATCAGCTACTGCTTCTTACATATACGAGGCAGGAGCGTGCGGCTGCAGGTCCTGACTTGTCCTAACTTGCCCTAACACCCCCACAAACAGTCATCCCCCTTCCTCTGTTTTGCCCTACCGATTCGCAAAACTTATTGACTGCCCCTCGTAAAATAGCAAATGGCGTCCAACTTTTTCGGGAAACGAAACAAATCCCTTCATTTTCTAGATGGGTATAGTTTATTTAAAATGGGTTTACGATTATTGTAAATTCCTTGTATTATTATCTAGAGATGGGTAGCACAGTTAATCGTTAAGGGTTATCTTTTTTTTTTTTCCTTTAGAACTTTTGGTAATTTTTATATTTTATAGTTATAACAGTTTTGAGTTGGTTTTCTGTAATGTTTTAAAATAAAATAATCAGGCAATGGCTTCGCCACTCCTCCCTACGGGGGGAGCTTGCGCTTCGCTACTAAGATTAAAATTTAAAATCTAAAAAAAGGAGCCATGGTTAAATTTTTATAAATTTTCTGAACTTCGCCAATTATAATAATTTTAAAAAGGAACTCTAAACTAAATTTTCCCCCTTTTCAAAATATCACGTTGATAAAATATAGTTATAGAAGAAGATATATAAAAATACATTTTCTGAACTTCACCATTTGTAATTTGGGTTTTTAAAAAAAAAAATTCACAAAATTTCGATACTTTTATTTATTTCTGAACTTCACCAATTTTTTTTTTATATTATAAAAGAATTATTAGAAATAACTTTGATAAAAATCATAAGTCATGACCAAACTAAGATGAAATTATTATTTAAATACTCAAAAAATCCCCTTTTTAAATTTCGATACTTATTTATTTCTGAACCTTACCATTTTGTTTTTTGATATTATAAAAGAATTATTAGAAATAACTTTGATAAAAATCCTAAGTCATGACCAAACTAAGATGAAATTATTATTTAAATACTCAAAAAATCCCCTTTTTAAATTTCGATACTTATTTATTTCTGAACCTTACCATTTTGTTTTTTATATTAAAAAAGAATTATTAGAAAAAACTTTGATAAAAAACATAAGTCATAACCAAACTAAGATGAAATTATTATTTAAATACTAAAAAAAAATCCCCTTCTTAAATTTTGATACTTATTTATTTCTGAACTTCACCATTTTGTTTTTTGATATTATACAAGAATTATTAGAAATAACTTTGATGAAAAAACATAAGTCACAACCAAACTAAGATGAAATTATTATTTAAATACTCAAAAAAATCCCCTTCTTAAATTTCGATACTTATTTATTTTTGAACTTCACCATTTTGTTTTTTGATATTATAAAAGAATTATTAGAAATAACTTTGATAAAAAAAACGTCATTTGTCCACTAAGGAAAAAAAATATTAATTTTTCACCCCCGTCTTCAAAAATCCCGTTATGCAATTATAGAGTTCGTGATAACGTTAAGGTTTTAGCGTTAACTTCCATTACATTTTTAACAAATTAACTTAAGTGTGCCCACCTCTGTCATTATCCCGTTTTGTATCTGTTCTTCTCTTCTCAAGTTTATACGAGGTTAATCTACACTGTGGCTTAAAGGTACTATGCCAAAGATAGACGACGCCAACGAAACACTGAATACCTTGGATTTAGGGCTAATAAATTCCTTCAAGAGCTCAATCAAACTCGCTCGACCGGTGGGTATGGCCAAGATGCTACCCTGGAGGATAATGTTTGTCGCCACGTTTTTCTCTCAAAGCTTCCACAGCACAATTTTGTGTCTGAGGGGATTTCCTTGTTTGGTATTGATCGGGGTGGGATGGGCTCGTTGCCCTGCTGAGGGTTTGAGTTCTTTCTAATCATATATACATTTTTGTTTCGGCGGGTATGTAGGTGTGGGGTTGGTGTAGTTCGAGTACATCCCGTAATGACTCTGAGAGCGTTACTCTAAGCACTTTGGACCTTGTTTGTGTCGGATTTGGCGCGGGTTGGGTCTCTACTGGCGCTGCGTATTTAAGGGTAGTGCGGATGAATTGTTTGTATTTGTTGTATAGTTTGTTGTCCAAATAGAATGTTTGTAGTGGTTTGAAGGTGTTGGTTTTCTTTATGGTCTTGTTTGTGATGTCGGTGGCGTTAGTTTTAAATGTCATGTGAGTGTCTGGAGTGATTTTGGAGAGAGTGGGAGTTTTGTTTAGAGGAAGGTGTTGACCGTTTAGTCTGATTTTATGGTATTTGTTTGATTCGTGGTAGCCTGGTGTGATGAGCGTAATGGCTGAGTTGGGGTCTGAGGCTGGTCATGCGATTTTGTGTGAGCTAGTGTTCCAGTGTGTTTATGTATTGTTGGCGGGATCTGCTCAATGCACTGACTGATGAGTGGTGTGCAGTGATTAAGATGTCATCAACTTAGTTGTTGGTTTTAAAGATGGGAGATTATGGTTGGGGGCTGGCATGTGTATATAAGTTGAAAAGTGAGGGTTATCGTATATCTGTTGTGTGAAATTACTAAGGAAGGTCATAGTTGACTGGACTCTTTGGAAACCGCGTTGTATTTGTGTTAAGGGGATATTTTGGAATTATTCTTTTGTGCATGATTTTGAAGTTTTGGAGGTGTATATTGGCGATGTTCTGGCATATGACTTTGAAGTTTTTGAGGTGTATATTGGCGATGTTTTGGCATATGACTTTGAAGTTTTTGAGGTGTATACTCGTATTGGCGATGTTCTGGCATATGATTTTGAAGTTTTTGAGGTGTATACTCGTATATTGGCGATGTTCTGTCATATGACTTTGAAGTTTTTGAGGTGTATATTCGAGATGTTCTGGCATATGACTTGGAAGTTTTTGAGGTGTATATTAGCGATGTTCTGGCATATGACTTTGAGGTTTTTGGGGTGTATATTTGCGATGTTCTGGCATATGACTTTGAAGTTTTTGAGGTGTATACTCGTATTGGCGATGTTCTGGCATATGATTTTGAAGTTTTTGAGGTGTATACTCGTATTTGCGATGTTCTGGCATATGACTTTGAAGTTTTTGAGGTGTATATTCGAGATGTTCTGGCATATGACTTTGAAGTTTTTGAGGTGTATATTGTAAATGTTGTTCTGACCTATGACTTTCATGTAGTGAATGGGGCTGGTTATTATTTATGTTTTTTTTTATTTTCCTGCAGATTTATCTGTTTGTGAGGTGAAACTCAATGCTGGAATGGTGTTTCATTGGGACGTTGAAGTGTTTCACTTTGTTTCTTTCGGGTAACTAGTGACTCGTGTGTACATACCGGGGTTGTATGTGTTGTGTTAATTTTATTTAGGGTTCTCCAAAGTTGTGTCGAGTTTGTCTTATGGTTTATTGTAGTTATATAATGGTTCCAGTTTTACATTGTTGTTTTGAGATTAGGTTATTGATGTGAGTGTTGAGCTGTTTGATGTGTTGTAAATCTTTTTGCATGGGCGCTCTGTCATGTTTTAAAGCCTTTTCTTTCTTTTACAAAGTCTGTTATTTCTTGTGTGAAATTTGAGGTTGTAAAATCTTCTGCGGCCTTGGCGAATGAATTTTTTTGCTTGTTTGTGTGATTGTGTTAGTGATGTGGTGCAGTGCTTTGTCCCAATGTTTGATAGTTGTTTATGGGGAAGTCCTGTAGTTTATTTTCCTTGTATGTGGTGAAGTTGTGCCAGTTTGTTTTCTTGTAGTTTATGTATGTGGTTTTGAATGATGCTGATCGTTATGGGGTGGTTTAAAATATTATGATGATGGTAAAGTGGTCTGAAGGGAGGTCCGCACGTTGTTGTGATGTGCAGATGTGGTAAACAGTGCATGTCTGGTGAGTTGGCTCTTTGCGTGTGGTGGGGAATGGGGTTATCTGGTTGGTTGAAATGTGTCGTTGTGCTATCTGGGTGCCTCTTGTCTGCTGTATTGGAGCGAGCAAGGATGGGTGGTGTGAATGAAGTTACTGATGATAAAAAGGTTGGGTGGTTGTTTGAGCGGTTCGACACTTGGTTTCTCGTTTGAAGGTGTTATGGGGGTGAATGAAATTAGAGGTAATCTTATGGAGGTGGAGGAGATGTATAGATTTATAAGATTCTATTTGGAACCCTTTATGTTATTCTTGATGAATTGTAATGTTGTGTATGCATCGTTGTTTAGGAGGGTTTCGGTGTGTGAGGCGATGTTGATGAATGGTATAGATGTGAAGTATATTTATGAGTTGTGTTTTCTGTGTGGTGTCTCGTCTGCGTGGTAAAAAGCGACAAAGTTTTGTTGTGGTGTTAGGTTTGTTTCTTGGGTGAGTGGTGTGTACAGGCATGGCTAAAAATGTTGTGACTATTATATTCTTTTCTAAAAGAAAATTACTAGAAATAATCAAACGTTGCATTTTGTTTTAGTATGTTTGTATCATAATTTGAAGGTGAAATATACAAAAGCTTAGAGCCCAAACCCATTTTATTCATGAATGCCGTCAAGTGATGAGTGCAGTCAATATTTACAACGATGTCCCTTGGTCTTCAAGGATTCTTCAATTCTCATTTGCGCGCTGGAGACCAAATTTGTGATGATATGTTGACAGACATTGCTCCATTTTTGTTCCATAAGCAGCCGCAACTGCTCACATTTGGATGGATTCTGTTTATCATCAGCCAGTTTGATAATCAATCACAAGATCTCTATTGGGTTCAAATCTAGCGAATACCAGGATCAAGATAGCAAAGGTTTGATGCTATTTTCAACCCCAAACTTTGTTATTGATTTTAATTTGTTACAAATGCGCCATCATGCTGAAAGTTACAGTTATCTTTGCCAAATTGGTTCTTAACTGTTGAGAAAAGGTACTGAAGAACCACGTTTTGGTACCATTTTAAGTTTATGGCTGTCTTCTTGGCCAAAATTGTTAGCTCTCCAATTTCCCTAAATGAGAAGTAGCCCCAGAAATAGAGCGTCTCCGGATGCTTTACCGTGTCCACGACACAGGAGTCTTGAAAGTAAGTCCCTTTTCTCCGGCCTAACGAGGGATCTCCCAGAGCTCTGAACAAGCGGAAAGGAACTTCATCAGAGAATAACACTTTTCTCTTCTTCAACAGTCCATTCTTTATATTTCTTACAAAGATGGCACCTATCCTAATGTTTTACTTGGTGAGATGAGGCTTCCTCGCAGTTTTCGTTTTGAAACCTTTGTCGAAAAGTCTCCACCTCCCTGTGGGTGCTAAAGCCTTCACACCTGCTACTTTTCAATCGTGAGTAAACTTGGCACTAGAGGCAGCCCGATTCTTGAGCTAGGACCTTACCAGGAGGCGATCTTGGCGTTCAGTTGAAGTTCTTGGGTGTCCAGAAGACTTCTTTACAGGAGTATAACTTGTATTTTTTTAAGTCATTAATGATCCTAAAGATGATGTTCCTTGATGGAATAACCTCAGCAACAATCTCCTTGCATCTGAGGCTACTTGGGTGCAGAGCCACAATTGCTGCACACTTTTCCTTTGGAAAGAACCATTTCTGTAATTAATAAAGATTCAAACATATATTTAAAAAAAATATTATAAAATAGATTATAATTGCACAGCATCTTTTATTTAACCCATATTTGTCATTATTTTATTCTTGATCAAATTGCAAAGCTCCAGGGATTGAAACACGTAACGTACAGGAATAGGACTTGAGCACGATTTTAGATTCAGCGAAGGAATTTAATTTTTCTTATTATTTTTGAAATTTCGACTTTTAAAAGGCCTGCAATAATTATTTCTATCAATTAAATTTTAAAAAAGACTGAAAATAATCATACGTGTCCATTCCTGAAGTTTTGTAGCTCTGTATGTTTGTGGTAGATGTGGTTTATGTTAAGTTTTAGGATGTTCAAGGTATGTTGGTCTGGTGTATTTTTGCGGTGGGTGTTTAGTGTCTGCAGGTGTTGCTTGTCCAATTTGTGGTGTATTGTTCTTTTCTGGTGATGTCAGAACAGCGCAGGTGTATCCAAGTGTATTGTGTGTTCTCGTGGGAAACACGAGTAGGTATGAGAAGCGAGGTCGAGTTCTGTCTCAAGCGCGTTGAACGAGGGTGGAGATGGATGGGTAATCTTCACTCCTTAGAATAAGAATGGAGGGGGAAATGACATGAGAAGCGTGTTGATATGATAGGAACACGTTGGGCCCAATCCAAAGATTAGGAGACAGTCACAGGGCTGCGTTTTTACCCTAGCAGCTCGAGTAGGGAATGGTGATGCTATTTCCTTCTGCAGTGGAGCATTGGCGAAGGTCTCTTTTTCCATTTCCAATATGGAGATAGAGCTGTGTCGGATTTGGAATGCCTCCTTACTCCGTTTCCACGACGAAAATATTGAGACCTCGTACAAGCAGCATTGTTTGTACCCACGCTTCGACCCCCAAGATAAAAATCACGGAAGTGATAGAATTCTCCGTGTACACTTACGTCTTCAAAGTAATCTGCACATACTCGGACAAGACAAAAAGTGAAATAAAATGGAATCATCAATTCCACATGAGGACCCCTTGATAAAACAGAGTATAAGGAAGTACAACATACAGTTTTGATTCAACTCATACCAAATGGAAGCTGCCACAACTAAGAACTGCCAGAATAATGACGAAATGAAATGTTCAGAATGCGTAACGAGAGGCCACGCATGGAGTAAGTGTACCTCTGATAGAGGGAAGTGCCTAAATTGTGGGGCGAGGGGAAAGGGCATAATGCACGATAGCGATGTTGTGTCCGAAGAGAAAAGACATTCTAGAATTCAAGGAAATAACTTCTAAAGCATCAGAAGAAAAAAGAAGAATGAAACGTATGCAAGGATAGCTAAAGCATCAATAAAAAATGAAAGAACCAGCTATTAACGTGACCATTCCAGAGACAAGTAGAAATTCTAGCATGTGTATTTTATGTACACGTAGACAACGAACAACCGGAACCTTCGCCTTTACCCTGAATCAAATGCTAAAATAAAGACATTTAGGAAACTGGTTCTCGAAGAACCCTTCATTATCAGAGATCCTGGGCATTAAGCTAGGTCAACTACTGAAGGAAAAGTCAGAAACTAAATTATGGGAATCAGAAACAGAAGAAGATTAGAAAGACAATGACCAGAGGTTCAAGTGACAGAACTTGAAAAACTACAAACGAAGATAAGACAAAAAGTAAAGAAAAGGAGAAAGTCGAGCAGTTCGAGCCAATAAGAATTACTGGTGACGCTGGATTCCGACTAAGGGGTAGAAACGCTAGATACTAGCAATCCAAGAGGAAACGAAGGATGCCGATACGAAGCTTTCGATTTCATCCTAGAGGCTTACGTTAGTGAATCAAACCAAGAAGATGTCGACTTAAAGACATCTTAAAAGGAGTAAAAGAGGCCAATTGCAAGCCGAATTACGACTCGGAAAATAAGAAAGAAGTATTTGAAGACCCTACTCCTGAACGGACAAATCCGAGCTTTCTTGGAGGACTGAAAAACAAAGAAGAGTTTGAGGATTTTTGCAATGGACGCACCTCAAAGCAAAAGTTCAAAGAAAATAAAATAAGCAGCGAAGTAAATATGTAATTAATGCAACATCAGAAGAACAATCCAGCTAAACTAAGAACTAGTAGGCACCATGTGAGCACCATGTTACATTTTTACATGTTGGCAACACTACCTACATGTGACTGCTGCGATGTTCACTCGTTTCGAAATTAACGTATTATCGTTTTAATCCTTGTATTATATATTTCAGTATACACCACGTTATTTTACGTGATGGTTACGGTTAACGGACGTAATGATGCGTGACCTATCAGACTTCAATAATAGTCAAAGCGTTGGAACTCGATTAGCGGAAGCGTCTGTGATTGAAACAGCTGAACACTTTCATGTCTCACGAACAATGTCTACAGTTATGACAGCATACACAAAACATGGGTACGAGTCATCTACCAAGGACAACAGTGAGCGAAAACCGAAGTTAACTGCAGGAATCGCTGAAAACTTAACGATTGTGGCCATACAACAAAACTACTGCAGCAAAGGTAACAACATAACTCAATGGCCATACGGGTGACGTTGTTGAGATAAGAACTGGGCGCGGGAAACTTCACAAAACAAACTTTAATGGAAGGGTAGCAATTCCGAAACCGCTGGTAACGGAAACCAAGGCCAAATTGCGAAAGAAATGGTATCACAATTATAAAACTTGGACACCCGATGACTATAAGGATGTAATATGGTCCGACGAGTTATAATTTACATTATTTCCCACAAATAGTCAACCCCAAAGAAAGCCTACAATCTGGAATGCATACTTTCAACTGTCAAACATGCGGAAGGATCCTCGATGGTTTGGGTGGTCCCTGGTACTCAGCTGAGCCTATCATTACCATGCATGGTCGGGTCACTGCTAACAAATATCAAGACATGTTCAATGACTATGTTATTTTATTATTGTTCTTTATTTTATTATATTCATTAACGCATTCAATTCAAAAGGCCATTGCTAGATGTCGTTAGGCTTCTAGTTTCTCTACTGCGTTCCTTGATTTTAGATATATGCCTCGTCCCTGAATGCTATTTAAATCAATCCTATTTTCTTTAAATTGATAAATATGAAATGTCCATATCATATTTTAATTCAGAAAAAAATCACTTTAAAATGATATAATAACCTATAATGAGATTCAAAATTCCCAATGTGGCTCCCAAGATGGCGCCCAATCTATTTATCGCCATAAAATCATAATTAGAAATTTGCCCACATTAAGTAGTGAAGAAGCTCTATAGAGTATATCTACGATATACACCATATAGCTGTATAGAATATATCTACTATATACACTATATAGAGTGTATCTACGATATTCTCTATACAGCATTTGTGTATTCTTTTTAAAAAATCGAGATATATCAGTACGCCCCTTTAACTGTGTGTATTTATATTTTCACTATTAACTTTGATTTGTGGTCTTCATTTTTTAGTCGCGGGCGACTCTATATCTCATTATGTCGGTCGGTTGGTCGGTCCCCGTTTTGCTTTTTTTTTGAAGGGGGGGAGAATAACATTGTAACTATTTGGCTGATTCTAACGAAATTTGAAACCCTTATGTTGTTTTACATTCTCTTTCGAATGATATAATTGTCAAGGTCCTCTCAAGATTAGCCCGTAAACTATTTTGTTTTGGCAATAAGATAACTATTCGGCCGATTCTAATGAAATTTGAAACCCTTTTGTTGTTTTACATTCTCTTCCGAGTGATATAATTGCCAAAGTCCACCTAAGGTTAGCCCGGGAACTATTGAAAGTTTTTAAGGTCATAAGGTCATAAATCAGAATATGTGAGAGCACGCGACTTTTTGGTCAGCAGATCTTGTTAATTTCTTCTGCCAGCTCTTAATGACCTTGACGGTGTCGTCGTTCACTGTGTGCGTTGAAGTCTGGAACAAAGATGGCGCCGTTCAGGAGGTTTTTTTCCACTTCTTTCCTCTGTTATGGGGCTTCAAATGTTCTTAAATAATAGTATCCTTTATTATTCCATGTATCATTTGGCTGTAGTTTCTGTCCATTGGAAATTTCTACATCGGGGACGTAAAGAGTTTAAAGCCCTTAAACTCACTCTCGAAAAGATAGCCAGCCTTCCTTAAGATTTCCGGGTTCAGTGTTAGTGGCACTTGATCTTTTATGTTTCCTTCTATGGTCGTTTCTTTGAGGGGCGGTTTGTTTGTTTTAGGATCGAGGTAGGTTTGTTGTTTCCTTTTTCTCGTTTGCCGTCCTTCCTTTCGGGGGATTCTGTGGGCCTTTTTAGGGTTGATAATTGTTTTTTTTTCTGTACCTCTTCCTCCTTTTCTTCATCTTATGTTTCCTCGTCTATCAGGAATCTTCATGATGTCTCCTGACGGCGGATTTGAGGGGAGCCGGAGCTTCTTGTTGAATCCATTATTTACTAATAAATTGTTCAGGATTTCGCATAATGTACCCTGATTCGATATGTTGACCATGTGTGCGTAATGTTTTTCCAAGTTTTCCATTTTTGTTTTTTGAAGCGTTCCTGCGAATATGGCAGGTCACGCGCAAAGTCCTGTGATCCCTTCGACAGTAAACGCACTTTTGGATTTGGTCATTTTTCCATTCGTGTCCAAAGTCGGGCACTTCTTAGTGGGGTAGTTTTGGAACGCCTAGTATTTGTAAGAAATATCCAGAGGGATGTATTCTCCTATTTAGTCCGGTGCTGCTCTCAGGTAAAATCACCAGAATCCCTGGATTTTGGCTTTTTGGGTCACGTGTTTGTTTACGAAGGTAGATTTGACCATATGTTTATTCCTCCCGGAATTTATCGATGTTAGTTTTTTTTACCAAGACTGTTTGTTTGTCTTCCAATCACTGTTTGATTTCCTTCGGAGTATTCTCGGAGAAAACTGGATCGAAACGGTGAAGAATGATTGGTCGTTGGACCAATGAGCTTCAGGGTTGGCAAAACCCCCCCAAATTTTGAAAAAGCCCAATAAAACCCGGGTTTTAAAAAAAAAACAAATGCTACAAGCATTATAATAAAATAGAAAAAGACTAGCTATCTCTATTTTTATATAATATTAATAATTACTTAGTTTAATAATTATATTATAGTAAGAACAGATCACAGTAACAGATCACTGATCAAGAATTGTGGGTACCCATGATAGCCATAACCTGTAGAAGGAGAGATGAATTATGGGTCAGTATCAGAGAAATAATCTTAATTTGATACATATTTGTTTAAATTATAAACTTAAATATGAATTTTGAATAAAATAATGATAAGTAGCATTCATTTCTTGAAAAGAAAAGTGTAATTTTGAAAAACCCCCGAAAAATCCGGGGTTTTTCAAATTCGCTTGAAAAAGCCCCCCAAACCCGGGAATAAAACCAGGGTTTTTTAGAGCTGGGTTTTTTTATTTGCCCACCCTGATGAGCTCACTTGTGAACCCCCTGGTCATGAGTACCCTGCGGGCGGTCGTTAAAGTAGCAATAAAAGGGGACTCACTCTGGGCAAAAGAGAAAAACTTGACTTAAGAAATGACATCTCAGAAAGGGAAAAATAAAAATAGGTAAATAAATAACATACAAGAATTTTAAATATCACTATAAAACAAAATTAAGACAAGCTAATAAATAATAAAATAATTGAAGGCTTAAGATAAAAATAAGGTTTAAGGAGGCATGATGCAAGGTAAAGGATTCGATAAATGTTACCTCAGCAAAAACATATGCAAATAGATATGTGAATATCAAACATTTGCTTAAAGTAACACCCCCCTATAATTATTTTCTCATTTATTAACTGTCCTTCATTTTTTCCATATTCTTATTTTCATTTTATTATTATTCAGTTTGGTATTCATATATCTATTTGTATGTGTTACTTTCTGAGGTACCGTTTCTCAACTGCCTCTCCCTATATTATACCTACGTTACCTAGTTTTTATCTTTATCCTGCAATTGTTTTATGATTTATCTACTTGTCTCAATTTGAGGAGGATATTTATATTTATTTTTTTGTATTCTCTGTATTCTTTTATGGTATTCATTTACTTATCGTATTTGTAGCTTTCTGAGATGTCATGTAAACAGTTTTCCCAGATCTTTACCTCTTGTAGTCGGTTTTCCTCTTTGACCGGATTGAGTAGACCTTTGGTTGCTATACCGACATGACGTCAGGTACTTAATGCTAGGTACTTCAGAAAGTTGACATTCTTGAGAAATCAACGAGATATGCATAAAGAACTAAAAATATAACGTCCTAAACAAATTCATACAAAAGAGAGCCAAAAAAACAATCAAAAAAGCACAAGAGGAGATGGGGGAAGAACAACCAAATTACACATATAGAAGGATGGAGATCCCATCGATCATTCCTAAGCCATGCAACAGTAATGGAGAAAGAGTCGGTATAAATCTGTAAATAAATCGAATAAGAATGTGGAAAAAAAATAATAATAACTAAATATGAACCGAAAAGAAAACCAAGACAAACTTAAAATACTTTAGCTTAATAAACTTAAAAAGATGAATGCAATGAAACATGAAGCAGACTATCGAAAAATGAAATTAAAGATAGCTGCGATTAGACATAGCAAGATAACTAAATTGAATAAAGGAAACTAAAACAGTCAAATATGATCTTCAAAAGTAGAGTTTAATTTATTCTTAGTAATAACCGGACCTTGAGGCAATGTTGCAGCCTTATGCAAACCATCTTCTTCCTTCACTTTCAGCCATAAAGCTTTCATCCTATCATCTCGCACAAACTGAAGCCAATACAACACACAAGGGACAAATAAAAAAAAGGGAATAGAATGTAGATAAAAAGGACACACCGTGGTTCAGATCCCAAATTAAGCGTAGGTCCACTGAATGGCTGAGTCATATTTTTACCCCACTTTACTTCGAGCTCTACTATCCCGAACCTTTCTTCTTCCCCTCCCTCTCTCTCACTTCGATTTTACTTTTTATTTATCCCCCCCAAATTTTTTTAGGGGCAACTTAAAATTTTGAAATTGTATTTATATTAATAATAACTAAGATGTAACAAATTGTGTTCATTTTTATTCCTCGCGGGCCCCTTTAGTCCGGGACCATCATTTCCCCTCTCACCGGTCGTATAGAGTGGCCAAACGGTTCAGGGGGTCGTGGTAAAGAGATTTGACTGATTTTGTGGTAATTTCTTACTCAATAAATCCTTCTTTTTTTTCAGGTCAACTTCTGAACATGACTGTCCCATTCGTTACTCAGATCAAGCACGGGCCCCAACCTGGGGTCCTAAATGAATTTAAGGACTTCACCGTCTCTCTCTACATCGATCCCATAGGCGAGCCCCTAAATTACGACCTTCCCACTCCCATTAGTAACGAAGTAAACAAAGACAAAAAGTATTTGATAAATCCATTCTTATTATCATTGTTATCATTATTGTTATTCATTATCACCATTATTAATCATCGCCATTATTTCTTTGATCATTATCATTATTGTTATTTAGAAAGCAAACGATTCCTTCACTAGAAGTTTCTTTTCCTTAAATATAAGTGTGGTACGAAAGTGGGTCATCTATCCAAAGGCTTTAGGGTAAGAATTTGATAAATCCATTCCTTTTCCCCCCTCATCCTTCTGCATAACCCCCACCTGACCTACACTCTTTCCAATCCTCCCACCATCGTGAGGATAGAGTCCACCTGGCCAGGCTGCAGTGCCGACATCTCCTAGTCCTGCTGAACTACCACAAGAGGCGGTATAATACCATCGCAGATATCTGTCCACAATGAAACACACCCCACACACACAATCAAACACAATGGAAGGCTTTACTGCACATAATTACGTACACCAACACCATAATAATATGCATACACTCCTTCATGGGACAGTGGGAAACCCGTGTACACAGTCCTCACAGTCTCGGGTCTCCACGGCCAGAGCGCAGAGGCATGATGACCATAACATGTAGTTAAGGTTGAGTCATGTAGTTAAAGTTGAGTCATGTAGGTAAGGTTGAGTCATGTAGTTAAGGTTTAGTCATGTAGGTAAGGTTGAGTCATGTAGGTAAGGTTGAGTCATGTAGGTAAGGTTGAGTCATGTAGGTAAGGTTGAGTCATGTAGTTAAGTTTGAGTCATGTAGGTAAGGTTGAGTCATGTAGTTAAGGTTGAGTCATGTAGTTAAGGTTGAGTCATGTAGGTAAGGTTGAGTCATGTAGGTAAGGTTGAGTCATGTAGTTAAGGTTGCTTAATGTAGTTTTACTATTCACCTTCAGTTCAAGAAGCTATTTTAGAATTTTATGAGCTGTAGTTCTGGCCAGGAAGATCAATGAATCATAATAGAAATTTTATGCGACAGAAATGAAGGTTATGAATGTTAGATATTTTCAAGAATTTTTACAGTGAAAAGGTGGTAAACTTTTGAAATACATTAAACTAAAAAAAAAAAAATGCTAAAGAATTATTAATATAAACTTAGCAAATTCACTGAGATAGTATCTCTAACAATTCTTAAAAAAAAAATCTTCCACAAATTCTCTTCATTCTATTTGTCAACAAATTAAAACCGTCCTCTGTCTCTTTTTGAAGGTTTTGATTGATCGCCTCGAAACAAAAACCGTATTTGTTTCTGGGTTTGAAGCCAACGTTTGGGAAGTGACGGATTCTTTCTTGGACGAAAAGGTTTCGGTACTTATGGATAAACTTCGCCAGAACGGAGAGGCATTCCTGAATCGTTACTTTTACTTGGCTTCTTATAGCAGGTGGGAACTTCGTCCGCTCGTTTTTACACACTCTCGTACATGTACTTGGAAGTGAGGGTGGAAATTGATCTAATTTGCAGAGGAATTAATAATTAACCTGAGAAAATGATGAAGGTTAGGTCCAGTAAGGAGAGATTGAAGGAGGAACCTCCCGGAAAAGGGTAGGATTTGGTAAAAAAAAATGAAACGTGGCCAAGATTAGAACTGGTTGCTGGTTAATTATGCAGGCTACTGTCAAGTTTATGGTTGTGGTTAGGTTATGTTTGGTATAATATCCTATCAGAGAGCGTCTTAAAACATGTTAAATTTTCCGTTTCAATCTCTCCTCTCTGTTTTGGCCCAGGTCCACATTCTCATGACTTCATCAAGTCAGGTTCTCTTAAATATACAGGATTGGGCAAAACCTTTCGTTAGGGGGGAGTAGCATTTACTAGGATATTAATATATATATATATATATATATATATATATATATATATATATATATATATATATATATATATATATATATATATATATTACATTTTTATTTCTATTATGTTTCATATTAACAAATATTTTAATGATACCCCTCGTGGGTAGTAGTAAAAAGTAATGTACTGAAGAGAATTAGACCAAATGGATGTTGAAAGGTTTAGAGGTAAGTGCAGCATTTTTTAATAAAATGGGTGGCTAAAAAAAAAAAACTTCCTCTTGTGAAATAAAGTTGAATGGCAATTGGGAAAAGGGGATGAGATTTTTTTGTTGATTTTGGCAAAGGGAGACTTAAATCTATGGCAGGACAGCAGGAATATATAATTTCTGAGACCATTGGGAATACACACCAAAGTTACATTCAAGGCGGACAAATTGGACATAAGGAATACACACAAAGGTGCAGTCCAAGGCGGACAAATTAGACATAGGGAATACACTCCAAAGTTGCAGTCAAAACAGACAAATTGGACCTAGGGAATACACACCAAAGTTACATTCAAGGCGGACAAATTGGACATAAGGAATACACACAAAGGTGCAGTCCAAGGCGGACAAATTAGACATAGGGAATACACTCCAAAGTTGCAGTCAAAACAGACAAATTGGACCTAGGGAATACACACCAAAGTTACATTCAAGGCGGACAAATTGGACATAAGGAATACACACAAAGGTGCAGTCCAAGGCGGACAAATTAGACATAGGGAATACACTCCAAAGTTGCAGTCAAAACAGACAAATTGGACCTAGGGAATACACACCAAAGTTGCAGTCAAGGAGGAGAAATTGGACCTAGGAAATACACACCAAAGGTGCAGTCAATGCGAACAAATTGGATCTAGGGAATACAGGACAAAAGTCTAGTCAAGGTGAACAAATTGGACCTAGAAAATACACACCAAAGTTGCAGTCAAGGGGGACAAATTGGATCTTGGAAATACAAGCCAAAGTTCCACTCAAGAGGAACGAATTGGACCTAGACCTAGGGAATACACGCCAAAGTTGCCGTTAAGGAGGATAAATTGGACCTAGGGAATACACGCCAAAGCTACAGTCTAGGGGGACAAATTTGATCTAGGGAATACAGGACAAAGTTGCAGTCAATGGGACCTACCAATTATTAAATTTATTTAACCAATTTTACCTGTTTTTTAATGTTAACATAAGTTTTCATTTCATGTAAGGCTTTGTCATTTTGATCTTTATTAAAACACCCATCAAAAGGTTATATTTACCCCAAGCGCTTTTTCATCACTCAAATGACCTCTAAAAGAATCGAGGTCGCAGTCTAATTACGTTTTATCGGTAGGTAGCAGGTAGACCCTCTGGTACTTGGTAGATTGCATACTTACCAGCACCTTGAATTACAACCTTCATTCTTGAAAGGCAGAAAGGACTTATCTCAAACTTTGGAAGGAGAGTACAGACAGAAAAATAGTGATTTGAATTAACATTTATTGTTCGGAGAGTAGATGGGAAAATAAATAGGAAAGAGAGGAGAGAAAATGGTTGCAAAGACAGAAACACACGTGCAGAAGTACCATTAGAAAAACCGATGAGTGCATGTGCATTCAACGAATTCACTACACCATCGCTTTCTTTTCTCTCTCATCTTCGCAGCACAACACACACACTATGTGTTCCATGGAATCCTGCCGATGACCGATGGGTATCTATATCCACATACCTCTGATGCGGAATAGGTCCCTCTGTCCCGGGGCGACGAAGGCTCCTCCCGAACGCTGTTTGGTGGAAAAAAATAATAGTTCCTGACACCTCTTCCCAGAGGATCTGCCGTTCGTGCCCTCGGGCTCATCAGCAATTGTCATACGGACCTTTATGTCTATTTCATTATCCAGTCGGGAAAGGCCTGGATAAAGGGAGGTTGACGAACTACTATTAATGCTATACCATCGCTGGTTTCTTAGAATGACTTCAGAAAAGATGGCATCAGCCCTTATTTACGTAAACACGGTACTAAAGAAAGCTAATTCATATTTGGGGCTACAAAATATGATAAACCGTTACTGATTTACCCTTAAAAGAATCCTTTTTATTTATTCTTAGCCTTAGAAGAATAAGTAGCCAATATTTTCATTTTGTCTAACCGTTAAAATTAGGATCTTTGGGGCAAAACTTGAAGATGCATTAGAATTAGGTGCCGGGGAGGGGGGGGGGGGTACTAGGAAGAGACATTAAATTTAAAAGAAGGTACTCCTCTATGTTTGATATCTTTCGTTCCAGACCGGAATTGTACCAGCCAATTTACTATGAACTTTGGATTTACGCAACCTCCTTCAGGGATAACGTGATAACCACCCCGCCAGTAGCACCCAGGACAAGACCTCCCCCCAATAAAATGACCCAGAAGTCTATCAGTAAACTCTGCCGCGGTAGGTTTATCTACTTGGCTTTGTTTACTTTGAAGAGGTAATAAAATTTGCAGTGGGCAATTGTTTAATAAAGGGGGAGAGGAACAAAAGTAGATCAGATGGACAAACAAAGCAAGAAATGGAAGAGAATAAGGTCAATCCTCAGGTGAAAATACACATTTTCTTAGATCTTAGAATTTTACTCCATCAGGACTATTTTTAAAGAGGAAACTCAAAATTGTCAAAAACCTTTGCAATAAAGACTCGAAGCCTACTTCTCCAAGCTCTCCTTGGCCACTGAACTTGAGGAAATACTAATACATATGGTACATCCACAACTGACTACTCCTTTACCTCCTACAGGAGTAGAATGTCCGCCATTTGATGTCTTGAGAACTTATCGTTACGGGATTCAGAAACGGCGCTACTTCGATGGTCTGTTCGCAACCACTTCGCCGGGTGAATGCCAATTCACGACCGTCTCTGTGTGGAAAGGATTCATGCCGCTGCATCTCTATAAACACGGTAGCCATTTTTTTTGTTGATTTTTAGTGCGAACTAACGAAACGATGTTATTTAGTGATCAAGAAGAGAATTCAAAGGGATGCAACTGCAATACTACACCAAAGGTGTATTTTAATTTATTGATACGATTGAAGAGAAGAAAGACGCAGTTATTAGGAAAAGTCTTTTTTTAAATATAATTTTTACTTAGGATTCAAGTTTAGGAAGTAA
Source organism: Ceratothoa steindachneri (assembly GCA_963969495.1). NCBI lineage: Eukaryota > Metazoa > Arthropoda > Malacostraca > Isopoda > Cymothoidae > Ceratothoa > Ceratothoa steindachneri. The sequence goes on from OZ018334.1 coordinate 52,509,435, forward strand.
ATGGCTCCCGTCATCACTAAGAATAATAACAAAAATGGCTAAAGCGTTGCACCATATATACCAGCAGGAAAAAAGAAAGAAAAAGGGGGAGGGGCTAAAAAAGTATAAAGTAAAGAGCAGAGGCCTTTTTATAATCCATAATAAAATGTTTCTTTATAATGCAGTCAGCTCCAGCCGCGTAAGTCATCACACGCACAGCTAATCACAACACCGCTGACTCTCCCTCTCTCCTCTTCCATGCACGCAACGCATTACTCTTCCGTCGCCGAAGGGATTTTCATACCCAAATCCCCTGACGCGGAAGGGATGGCCCTTCGGGTCACGTAAGGCTCCCTCCTTCCCGGGAGTCGCGAAACAGTACTCTCGCTCTTTCTGTACCCCTATCCCTTCCATGAGGCCCACGGGCTTATTATATTGATTGTTGTTTTAATCTTTATGTGAATTTCATTATCTGTCCGGAAGACTGTGTCTACGATGGTCTCAATTAACCAGCATTCCCCCTGTAGGTATCAATTCCCATATGGAGGTAATCGAGGCGACTCGACCTATCGGCCTTATACACATCAAGGAGGACTCAACCTCAACGACCGAATGCCCACAGAACATGACGATGGCTATTTACCTGCCCAAGAGACTTCACTTAAACCCTCCCCTCACGGGATATGCTGCGGTAAGAGAACCTTAGGATTGGACCGAGCCCCTAAACCGATATGAGCCCACCATGAGTGTGGCAATACTCATAAAAAGTTGAAGGCAAAAATTACCCGTCTCTCCGCCCCAGTGATGAATCAATTAGAATTAGCGTTTAAGGAAATATCGGAGTGGCGTTCTCAACGTTGACTGCAAAGAGGACGTCGCAGGGAGAGTCGTTCTAAGACCACTGTTTACAAAGATGGCGAGAACGGTTTCGAATCTGAAGAGGCAGAGGTAAAACAACGGCTAAAAAAGTCGCGACTTGGAAACGAGAAACTGAAAGGGCTTAGATGTTGCTAAAAATGGGGGAGGATTTGGGATAGGAGAGGGAACGGGAGTGAAGCCTCTTGGATCGGCAAAAGCACAAATTTAAGTTGTTTTTAGTCGCGTCCGAGTCTAGTTGCAGGTGACTCTGCATCTCGCTATGTCGGTCGGTCGGTCACAGTTCTGCTTTTTTTAATTTTTGTAATAACATTGTAACTATTCGGCCCATTCTAACGAAATTTTAGACTCTAAAGTTGTTTTACATTCTCTTTCGAATGATATAATTGCCAAAGTCCTCCCAAGTTTAGCCTGGGAATTATTTTGTTTTGGCAATAACAGCATAACTATTCGGCCGATTCTAACGAAATTTGAAACCCTTATGTTGTTTTACATTCTATTTCAAATGTTATAATTGCCCAAGTCCTCCCATGATTAGTCCGGGAATTATTGAAAGTTTTGAAGGTCATAAGGACATAAATCAGAATAAGTGAGAGCACGGGACTTTTTGGTCAGCAGACCTTGTTTAATTACTTTTTGGTTGCAACCTTTTGGGTCATGTACACCATTTAATTTTTTTTCATCCTCTTATTCTTCGGTTATCTACTTATGTACTCAAATTAGTTGGTAGGTGATAGTTTAGCTGCAAACTATCAGATTATAGGCGGAGAAAACTTATTAAATTCTAACATTAAATAATACATAATGCGTTTGGGGTGTATAAACGAGACTAAATACATTTTTTTACAGCCGATAGTGAGCATCAATGCTCTTCAAGATACGGTTGTTTATGCTTACACCGTTGGAGGCTATTTACTAGAACCTGCCCGTGTGCGGAAAGAACTGTCAGATCTGAAGCACCGCCTGACGGAGTTCGGAGCATGCTTTAAGGATGACGAATATTATGTGGTTGTGTACGATTTCATCATCAGGTATGTGACAATATCAAAATGAAAATCGTTTTAGTGAGTAGGAAAATACGTTCTGACTTAAATTCGTATTTTCTTTTAACCCATTAGTGGCCCGGCTTTTTTTCTCGAACTCGCCCTCGGCAAAATTACAAATGTTACACGTTATCGAAAATAATTAAAATAAAATATTCATAAATCAAGTAATGTATCATTTTAATTGAAAATAATTATTCTATTTATATAATTCAAAAATTATTAACAACCTTCTACTTATTTATAATTATGATTGATAATTCTCAGTTTTCACACAAAGTTTCATCAACAGCCATGGTTGTTTTATGCTTTTTAAATCAGTTACGCTTTAAACCTATATCTAATTATAGAAAACAATGCCACTCTTTATGGGATACTATTTTATATCTTAGGTTTTAGGAAAATTTGCTCATCCCTTACTTTTTACCTATAAAACTGTATTTTCCAGACAAAATAGGCTTGTCCGTTTGTGTGCTTTCAATAACATACTAACTCTAAGTTAGCAAAATATTACCGCCACAATTTATGAACTGCTATGCCTTCACTTACTATCATCATCGTGGACTTCCTTGATTTAGTGTCTTATTGGGGTTTATCTTTCTTTATCTTTCATTATTCTTTTGCAATAAATAACATCTTGTTGTTATAGCTCAGATATTTTTGTTCAGGGAAGTAAATGGTTTGGGAGCAAAACCTAGGGTCAAAATTGGTTGCTAATTCTATTTTGACAAGAACTTTGATATTATTTCCATTTTCGATATGAATGGTATTTAATATGCATAAACTTGTACCTATGTCATTCTGTTTCAGGTACCACGGGCGACAGAATGAAATTTGGGTGGTAGCTGAGAACTGTAAAGCTACCTTGAACGGCTAAAAGAGGCTTGCACAAGGTGATCGATCCATCTTCTTTCTCCCTTTTAAATTGAGTTACCATGGGGGTGGTGGTTGCAATGGAATAATTACGTTCATAGGGAGTAATTTTAACATACATGTTATTTTTCAGAACGCACAATAGTATTCAACTAAGTTTATAATCGCGAATAAAAACCTCTGCGTAAACTCGTTCATTTCTAATTAGGTATCTCCAGTATCACATCATGAACGTCATTTCACGAGTATTGCCTCGAGCTTAGATGTGTATGTTTACATGTAGATATATATCACGCAGAAAAGGGATATACAGTGTGATCCGAAAGTCTTGTCACCCTTTACCGAAAAGTAATAACAATTGAGGAACAATATAATATGAAGCACGTACTGGTTTAAGTGTATTCACTTCCCTGCAGGGAAGTCATGTCGGACATCCTCCATGCTCTTTCCCGAATGCACACGATCATGCGCACATGCACTTGCAATCAGCCTCTCTTCCACACTGTAGGAGCTCGTGTCAGCCATCTGAAAGAGAAATTTTAAGCAATATTTGAAATAGAAAATTAAAACAATATTTATAGGGGGTGACAACACTTTCGGACCACCCTGTACTTTGCCGAGTGCTACAAAATCAAGCGGACATATAATAATAACCCAATTTTGAGTATTTTAGGATTAGTTCATTTCATCATCTTTCAGACTAAAATAAGTCAAAATTGCCGATGAAAGAGATAACCGACGCTTGAAACATTGATATAATTATATCCCAGTTTCTCTCCGCCTAAAGTCAGTCTTTAGAAATTACTATAGGCTTTGTGTCCCTGAACATCGAAAGATGGTGGTGACCCTTTGGCTAATTTTATATAGTGCTAATAGGTTGTGATGACGTATAGATATAGAAAATTTCTAAAACAAACACCGGCCTTAAAATACCCCCAGTCCCGTGTATGCCTCTCTTCCTTAGTGTAATTTTCATGCATTAATATTTTACATCTTAGTTAGTTTAGGCCGGGGTTAGGCGACTATAGTTCAATACCTAAATAAACTGCACAAATGGCAATTAACTTAACCCTAGCCTAATCTAATTAATATATACAATAATAATGATACCTAAAAATCAGTATAAGCGACGAGGCCTATCAATAAACATCCAAAACTACATCAATTTTCATTAAATTCGACAAAATCCTTTATGAACTTGTGTTGTACCAATGGGAATTCTTTGATAAGAAAAATATCAACATAATATTGAAGGAATATCAACATAATTTTAATACTTTCACTGTTAGGCCTGTGTAGTAAAAAGAAGTCAAATAAGCACCATATATGGGGACATCTTCCACGCACGTACAGTCACGTATATGCATTCCATCCCAACCTTGGCCTACTTGTGAGTTTTTACGAAATTGGAGCTTTCAAAATGAGGTTCACTGCTGTTTAACCTTGCTGTGGAGAGATCCCCCAGGAAAATATTCGTTTTAACACATATTGGTGAAACTTCAGAAGACCTACGCCATGTTTTTAGTATTAAAAACAGCACTAATAGTTTTTTAAAGCATTGTAGTAGTCATATATGGTTTCGGTTTTGCGCGGAAAGTACATTTTTTTAAGATACTCAACCTTGATGGGGTCAAAATGAAATTAAAATAACTCCACCTTGCCTTCTCTTGATGTGAAAGAAACCCTGATTTCAAATATTTGCAACACTAAATTCGATCTTATTTCAATCATTGGCAGCCGTGGTTTCAAACACTTAAAACAACGCTGAATTAAACATTAACACCAAAACCCCTTGTCAACCCGTTGTCAACCACGATTCTTGTGTATTTAATTTGTTGAACTTTTAATATGACTTTTGCTAACTCTTCGGACAATTTAATTAACTTTTGTATAGCTCAAGGGGCTGATTTTAAAAGTGAAGAAGTGAGACAAATGTGGGAACGAGGTGCCGATCGATTGTAATGTTAAAAGGTGGAGATGTGACGGGTGTTTCCGCAAAAAAGAAAAAAAAACCGTCACAAAGTGTGGTTAATCGTAAACTATTTTTAAAAAAATAAAGATCTGCCAGGCTTTCGAAATGTTAATACTATTAGGTGATTAAAAAAATAACGAGGGGCGTAGGAGGTTGAATCCCCACAATTAAAGGGGGGAATGGGCAGCGAAGCCCCTCATTTCTAAATAATTACCTTAAGGTTCGAATTCAATGCGGTTGCCAGATGTTGTTAGGCGCTCCAATGTATATTGTTTTTTATGCAATGGTCTCCCCCGAAGGGGCGACAGGTGTGGTAATGATGTGTTAGGTTAGTTTTAGTTAGATTAGGTTTCGTTAGGTTAGGTTGTATTAAGAAAAAAACAACAACAGTACTAATGGTGTTTTTAGGCATTTTAGTCATCATTTACGGCTTCGTTTTGGCGCGGAAAGCAGTTATTTTTAAAAATAGTATCACTGCAAATAGGGCCGTACTCAGAGTGCTAGTACCTTAAAAATAAGGGCTTTCCTCGCCTAACCGAAGCCGTAAATGACGAGTATAATGCCTAAAAACACCATTAGTACTGTTTTTAATACTAGGTCTTCTGAAGTTTCTCATCCACGAATTTTCTTAGCGATTTTTGCGTTTAGGGTCGCATAATATTGTATTATATATCATTTTGAGGGACTTTCAAAATGGGGGTCTTTGGCCCCATACCCCCCTTTAATTGTGGTGATTTCCTCCTCTCACATTTTTTTAATAATCTAATAGTAATCGCTACAAAAATCGTGTGCCACTAATCTTAACAATTACAACGATATTTTACTCAGCTTGCTGAAAAAAATGTTTTTAGCAGAAAAGTTTATAAACAAAAGGCCTTTGAACCCAGTGCAATTATATTATAGTAAAAGAAATTTCGGTAAATATGTAGATTAGCGGCCCGGCCGAAAAAAAATTTGTGTGTAAATATTATCGTTCACTCGTGTCGAAATATTCATGCGCGTTTGAGTCCTTTTCGAATTATTATTCTATAAACAATTAGGATTATATACTGGGGGGCTGTGCCCCCCAGACCCCCCCCAATTTAATGAAACTCAGGATCATCCTAGTGTAGTCACCCCATTGTGTTTACCCCCACACGAGCTGTCAACTTAAATGTACTCCAAAAACGTGAAACATTTTGGAACACGGACGAAATAGTACGTCCCATCGTTCGCACCGATAATCTACATATTTACCGAAATTTCGATCTTGCTAAATTTACAATTCCTGCAGCATGTAAGACATTTAATAACTCGCGGGGTGATACTGTGAGCTCTATATATTTCTAAGGTCGGAATATCGTCCTCAAAGAACTCTCGTATTATTTGGTATTGTCACTTATAACAACCAACGCACGTCACTCAAACAATTAAACTGAAGACACAGCCATGTGCTAACTTTTAATAGGCCCTAACTTTTAATAGGCTTATTAATTCAACAAAACATTAGGAAATAAAGCCTATCCAAGGGGCTTGTTTGGGTGATCATCATATACGAGTATGTACACGGCGCCGCAAAGGTATCACGAATGCATCGCGTACACAATGGAATCGCGCAAGGATCCGTCCTTTCCCCCTCACCATTTTCGATCTTTTCCTTCATGAGATCCTAACCCAGAATCACGCCATCGCATGGTGTCACCATCTTCGTCCAGCACCGACTCCCTGCAACTTCACATCGAACGCTGCGAAAGAACCAATGGCCGTCTCACTTTCACATTCCACTCTTCTCGCATAAAGCTCTTGTTAGCCGAGTGGATAATGCGTTGGTCTCCCAACCTCGCGGTACCGGGTTCGATCCCGGCAAGAGCGGACACACGGGGGAGGGGGCACCTTACACTTCTCATCACACATAGCTAATTACAACATTCCTTTCTTTCCCCTCTGGTCTTCGCAGCACACACACACGCTGTTCCAAGGAATCCTGCCGATGGGTATCTACATATATCCACATACCTCTGACGCAGAACAGGTCCCCCCCCTCAGGGCAACGACGGTTCCACCTGACGCCTCTCTCGAAAGAGAACCGGCCTATGGTGCCATCAGACTCACCAGCAATTGTCATACTGATCTATTTCATTATCCGGTCGGGATCCGCCTAGATAAAGGCAGGTTGGCGAACCACTGTTACTCTTTTCACAACACACAAATTGAAGGACAACAAACTCTCCCGCATCATTATTTAATACACCCCAGCTCCACTATCACCTACACTGCTCGGTGTCACATTGGTCACATGACCAAATTTAAGAAAAAAACATCATGACCAAATTTAAGAAAAAAACATCATGAGAAGCAAGAGTAGAGACCCCTTGCTTGAATCAAATTCTGAAAGGGTGGGATACCCCCCAACCCCAGGCTCCCGGTAACCCCCAAACTAGTAGTGTTTTATCCCTTCTACACATCTCCCTTTTTACTCTTTTCCACATTTTCTGTACAAACCTCTTCTCGCCCGTTTTCCTGGCCGGTAACGAATATTTGGAGGCTAGTCGCCGACCAGCTTTCGTCCACTCATCGAAGGTCGGGACAGGGAGGGCGGGACACTTAACCTCCCCTCCCTTCCCCTCTTGAATTCGGTTGGTGCGGTGGTTTTTTTAAATACTTGGATCTCCCCCCCCCCCCTTTCTATTGTCCCCATTCTTCACTTCATTTGTTTACCATTTTACGCCTGTCTCGGGGGGGGGGCACGTTTGGCCACGGGGTGCAAAATAGGCGGCTCCAAGTGGTACCTCCGCGTCCACCGGGTCCCCCATGCGCTCACCCCGGCTCCGGCTTCCTTGGGTCCAAGTCCCCCGCCCAATCATAATACATTAAATACCTCTAACTTTATCGGCGATGACCCGGTGAGAACACCGGACGTGACCCTGGGGGTGTAAGGGTTAAGGTCACTCTGACCTACGATGGTGGGGTTCCCCTTCACCCGTCTCATCCGGCAAAAGGTTTCCTCAGTACTAAAGCTTCCCCCCTGGGGAACGCCTTCAAGCGGTTCAGCACCCTCTTTGCGGTCACAGGGGGAAGGGGTTGCAAAGGAATAGAAAGAGTAAAGGATTTCATCCCGCCCAGATCCCATAAAGGGATCTATGGCATTAGGCCCCTTTGGGGTTGGCCACATGTATTAGACCCTATTGTTCTATTTTCCGGGAGCCGGTGTGGCAGCGCCCAGTGTACTCCCAAGTGGCGTTGGTATGCCGACCCTTGGTACTCTCCCCTGGGATTTATTATCGCTTGAGGTCCAAGCCACCATTCAGGACGCATCAAAGGGGCATCACCCGATGAATTACCCCCCTCCCCTGAGGCGGCGTTGCTCAGAAGGCAGATTGTTACCCTAGAGCCTAGATTCCCAAACTGGGGACCATGGCCCCCTATGGGACCATACAGCAAAGTTTAGGGGGCCACAAGCTGAGTCTATGTACACATAAAAATCCCAAGCCCCATCATACTAGAACAGCTATTCAGCAGCTGAGCCAGCCAGAAGAACAGGTGTGTCTGTACTCGGTATAGGTTTTAACAATGCCTTGCTGCCAGACGCATGAGTAATATGCCTCAATCTTTCTTTATTCAGTGTAATTCCATTTTTATATATGATTTTGTGTTCTCAATAAAATAATTCATTGGGATGAATTTCGATACCAAACAATTTTCACTCAATAACTTATTTAATACTTCCTCTGCTATGATTTCTATATGAGAACCTGAATCACTGAGGCCTAGCAAGCTTAAATTCCACCTGATAACTACACATTCTCAACATGTTGGCAAGGATCGTTCTTTCTTTGGTCGACCGGATTTGAATATGAAGAGACAACGACTTAGTGCCAGCGGTTCCATTCACCAACAAAATGCCGCATTAGTGGAGGTATCCTTTTCCCTTTTCCTTGAAATAGCAAAGGAAAAGAAACCTCACACCATTGGGGAGGAGTTAATTTTGCCATGTGCCAAAACTATGGTCAAGCTTATTTTGGGTGAGAAAAGTGCTGAAAAGCTGAGTGCTATTTCTCTCTCAAATAATACAGTGCAACGCCGAATATCTCTTATGTCAGATGATATCAAAGAACTGGTGATATAGAAAGTTAAAGAAGCTGGATTATACAGTATTCAACTAGACGAGTCCACTGACGTCCAGTCCTGCTCACAACTCATGGTTTTTATTAGGTATGTTCATGGTGAGAAGATGAAGGAGGAATTCTTGTTTTGTGAAACTCTCGAGTAATCTACAAAAGGCTAAGATGTAATGCAGAAACTTTTAGAATTCTTTGAAGCAAATGGTCTCGACTGGGGCAATCTCTGTGGGATATGCACATACGGGGTTCCAGCCATGTTAGGTTCTAAGTCAGGTTTTGTTTCCAGAGTTATACAAAAATCACCAAATGCTATACCTCTCTACTGCATGATCCACAGGCAAGCTCTTGCTTCATAAAACCCTATCCTCGCAATTACAGAAAACCCCGAATACCATTATAAAGACACCTAACTTTGTAAAAGGCAGTGCTCTTAACACACCCCTTTTCAAGAAACTCTGCCGTGATATGAATGCAGCTCATGAAATCCTCTTATTTCATAGAGCAGTTCGCTGGCTCTCCAAAGGAAATGTAGTTCAGCGTGTATTTGAGCTCAAAGAAGAGATCAGACTCTTCCTTGAGGTACAAGCCAAGCAAGATTTGTTGTCAGCATGGTCTGTATATGGCTTCGAAATACAGCTAACCTACCTTGTTGACATATTTAAACAGTTGAATACACTCAACCTTGAACTCCAAGGGAAAGGAACTTTTATAATCGATTTTGTGGACAAAATTAAAGTTTTCGTTCGTAAGATGGAGAATTGGAGGCAGAAAGTTGGAATGGGAAACTTGGCAATGCTGGAAACAGTGTCAGACATTGCAGAGGAGTGTGATACTGCTACAAAGAACTTGATTGTTCAACACCTTGAAGGCTTAGTGGAGGAATTTAAAAGGTACGTCCCGGATATCCAAAGCCAAACTTCTCGGGTAGTAAGGTTCCCCTTCACTACTCCAGTGACATGCATACCTGATGATAATGATGATGGCCAGACTGAACTGCTGACACTTCAGAAAGATACAGGAGCCAAAATGAAGTTTGGAACGGAATCTCTCACTGTATTTTGGTCATCAATGGAAGCTTCATACCCAAACTTATGTACCTTAGCTTCCCGCCAACTACTACCCTCTGTATCAACTTATTCCTGTGAGCGTGCATTCTCTCAACTTTTGTATATTAAATCAAAATATCGCAATAAACTTGATGTGAAGCATGACCTACGATGTGCTTTGAGTGAAACAAAGCCAAGAATTAAGATGCTGGTCGATGGCTTTCAACATCACTCTTCACATTGAGTTTAATTGGGGTTTGAACAAACAAACTTGCACATGAAGGTGTTGCTGGGAGAAGAGAAGGTGATGTTTCCACTAAAGGTCTTGATTTTGTTATTTATGACTCCCTATGATAGGATGTTCAGAATGATTAAATTTGTCACTAAAAAAACGATAAGATTGCTTTTGATTACACTTTTTTATGCAGTGAAATTTATTTATTCTACTTTTGTATATTGAGGAAAGGTTTTTGGAAATTATTAGTTTTAATTAGAGGTAGGTCTACTCTCAAATTCTAAAAATTATTTTATGTGCATTAAATTATTTTTTTAGTACCATTTTAATGTTTATTTGGGATTTGGCAAAAAGTAAATTGAAAGTTTCCATGATTCAATATTTAAGAAAAGATAAAATATAGGGTTGAATGAATAAAATCAGGTATCCCTGGTGTTTTTTCATAATGGATCTAAATAATGTAAGACTACAGACAGTCACTGTTGTCACGAGATATGGATTGGGGAGGGGGACCATGGATAAGGATCTTATATGAATACTGGGTAAAGATCAGAAAAAGTTTGGGAACCACTGACCTAGAGGGTATCATTCCACTCCTGATCAGTTCGTCTCAAGAGGATTAAAGCCCCCTGCCCACCGAGGGGAAATTAATAGCAAAAATAGAATGATAGTGGGTTCTTCTTCTTCCAGGGGTGTTCCAGAGAGGGCGGGTCTTTCGTGGTCTCGGCGAAGGAACAGGTCAAGGCTGTCCAACCTTGGGGTCTCCTTGGGATGGGGAAGAAAAAAGAGTGACTATCCAAGCTTCTTCCCTCAAGCGGGGTAAGACCAAACAGGAAAGTTGGTTCTTGAAGATTCGGGGTCCAACTTTGAGAGACGACCTGGCCTTTTTGAGGTTGCTGGCGTCAAGCGATTCCTCCTTATTAACTTAACAGTTGCGAGGATGTACACATGCTCCGTCAGTGTAGAAATCTAGCTTTCCCCTTAGGAAAGAACCAAGGGTCTTCGTTCCCAGGCTTCTGCTTTAAGTGATCCACCTTGGAGTGCCAAATTGAATGCTTTCCGGAAACTCTATGAGAAACCTCTGCGGGTGTCCTCGCATTCTAACCTTGAACTTTATAAACAGAGTAGTCTATGCAGTAGTCCAACGAGGGACGAGGAAGGAGTATGTGGGGAGTAAAGATTGTGGACGTGCAAAGAATGGTCTACTCCCAATTTTTATATTGTTCTAAGGCAGTGCAGGATAAATATTTATCATCGTACACAGTTAAGAGCGTAACTTGGTGGATCACAGCTCTCGTATGTCATTATCGCGATTCATGTCCTATAAGTAGAGAAGTCCTGGCCGTCTAAGCTCTGGAGCAAACTTCATAAAGAAAGCCTCATGTGATATTCCTGCTGTGGGCTACTCGACCAGTCACCTCGTAACCCTCTCAGCCAATAAAGGCAGCCCCCGCTCCTAGTCCTTTAAATCATTCAAAAGCGGAAGTCAACGGGTATTAGGAAGCCTGAAGCAGGTTTTATCTCCCCCCGATGCCACCCAGGTCTGTCCAAAACAGTCTCGAGTTCTGTCCCACTTTGAAACGCGTCTCCCCACGTGATCGTTTTACTAGAAACCGAGCTGTCACGCTTCTTCCCCGTCTCGCTTGAATCGGAGGAAGCAAAACCCAGGGAGGATAAAGTTAAACTAACCGTGAGATTTTCTAAGTCAAATCCTCGTAAGGATAGTGACACTAATAGGGTTAGGACCCCTCGCCCCGGCGTGAAGTTGAGAGTGACGCTATAGATGACCGCCCCCTTTGAAATGACGAAAGAACCCAGATTCTCGAAACATCTCTTCCTTTAGGAGATATGGAGTAGACAACAATACCGAAGGCGGGTTTCGCTGCAGACAGATTTCGGAACCGTCTCCAACCGGACTAGGGTAACTCCCTTTAAGGTCTACACTGGGGTCTCTTCCAATCTGGCCAGATGACAGCAGATTAATCGAGATGAGTTGGGGAGGCTCGTTTCCCCTCGTTTCCACTTAATATTCAATAGATTAAGTTGGGTTCGTTTCCCCCATCATACCCACTTGAGGGTACAGGGGTTTCCTCCACCACACACTACCTACCTTAAGGCGATATTAGTTCAGCTTCACGTGAATATGAGGTAAACTCCCTATCTATTTACATCCCAACGTCCGTCGACTTCGATCATACCGAGTTATATCACGTCGTCGGCTGACTGTTGATGCCATTTCTTCTTCTTGGGGGCTTAAACAGTAGGCACGCCTACTGGGCTTGGGAGTATACGATCAATCCCAGTGGCTCAGTCCTAGCAGTAAGTAGTGTTAGAAGAGCTGGACTTGGGTGTCATTAATGGAGGCGAGTGCTCGTACCTCTGTACTAGACCCGCTTTACTTTCCTGCTTCGATCTGTCCCGACGCTCTCTCAATATACAAGTGGATTTTGGATAGGAGGTGGTGGATAACGTCTTCGAAAGCGATCAACCCCCTATTCGAATCCCATTTTGCCACGTCACTGCACTCTAGAGCCCACCTCAGTGGTGCTGGCTTCGAGTAAGGTGGTTCACATTCGAGGAAATGACCGTCATCTATATGACAGTTTGGGAGTTTAAGTTGGTAGATGAGGCCGTCGAGTTCTTCTTTAATATATAGATGTATGTTAAGGGATTAATAGTCATGTGTTAGTGTGGCTATGCCTTTGTTGGTTGCCGTCATGACGGAATCTTAAAATAATTAAAAAATCAATCCAATCATACACGCCTATCAAAATATTCAGTCCCTACCACAACCGCCACTACGTCTGTGTTCCAAGGAATCCTCCCGATGGGTATCTATATCTACGTACCTCTGACGCGGAACAGGTCCCTCTCCCCCGAGGTGACGAAGGCTTCCACCTGAACGTTGTTTGATGTCAAAAAATAATACTTCCTGTCACCTCTCCTCAAAAGAGGACCGGTTCCTAGGGCCCCTCGGCCGACCAGCGATTGTCATACTGACCTTTATGTAGATTTCATTATCCGGTCGGGGATCCTCCTAGTATCATGGAAGGATTGGTGCTGATTAACTAACTAACTAACAAATACTATAAATATACAGTGCTGGATTTATGTGAGAATCCTGGCTGGTTGTTCTTTGATCCTGCCATGGCAACAAATGAGTTAAGTACAAAGAGGGAACATGCAGTTGCCTTAATTTATGGAAATATCAAACATTTTAGGAACATATTTAACAAATTCTAACTCGTCAGAAACCAAACGCAGGAAAAGATAAAATAATAAAAACGAAAAAGTAACTTTGCAGTGGTTAAAACTCGCTGGTGTGAGGTACAAGATAAATAAACTCAATGAACGGGTAATATGTAGAGGATCATTAATCCCGAGAATCAACGCAACTTCTCCCACTGGAACTAAAGTGACGCGTGGATAGTTTCACCTACAGCGACGCAGGTACTTCTTACTCCACACGGTAAAGGTAGAACAGTAAAATGAGGGTCAGCGGAAAGATTGAACATTTAACGCGTTGAAAGTTTTCCGTGGACGGTCGTCAAGTAAGCGAGGTAATAACGGCTATCCGCGGTCGGTAGGGGAGAGCACATAACGCGAGAGACTCAGAAAATGTCACTGGGTGAAACTTCTCTATGAATACGTCATCAGCGAGGAAGGCAGCTCCAAATTGAGGCTAGAAAAGTGGTAATTCATCTTGCGATGTTTCAAATATCCTGGGAACTTTAGAGTCCTCTCCCTCTCTTGCGGTTTGAAAGATGTTGTTTTTATCTACTTAAAACCAAGAAGCAAAAAGCAACGAGGGCAAACCCACCAGAACTTATAGGGGGAGTGGTTAGTAAAAGAAAACAAGGTCTGCTGACCAAAATATTGCGTGCTCTCACTTATTCTGATTTATGACCTTACACTTTCAAAACTTTCAATAAATCCTAGCCTAACCTTGGGAGGTCCTTGGTAATTCTATCATTTGAAAGAGAGTGTAAAACAACATAAAGGTTTAAATTTCGTTAGAATCGGCCAAATTGTTATGATGTTATTGCCAAAACAAAATAATTCCCAGGCTAGCCTTGGGAGGATTTTCGCAATTATATAATTCAAAAGAGAATGTAAAAGAATGTAGAATCAACGGAATAATTACAATGTTATTTAAAAAAAAAAAGCAAAACGGGGACCGACCGACCGACCGACATAGTGAGATGTAGAGTCGCTCGCGACTAAAAAGTTTAAAGTTAAGGAAAGGGAAAGAGCATGAAAAGCTAAAATGGGGTCAATCACGTATGGCTGCCGCATACAAGGGTAAAGCTGACCTCCTCCCCTCTAAATAGACTGTAAACTATCACACAACAAACTAAATAAATACAAAGAAAATTAAACAACGATAAGAGGCGCATTGAGGTTCTCCAGTCGAGGCCGCCGTCACCCAGGTAAACAAGCGAGTTCCCAGCGATTTAAAAATTTAAATAGTATTTTTACAATTATTTTAAGGTCCTTTCTAGCGACTACCATTAAGTACATAGGCGCCAAAATTCCAAATTAGTCGCTCCCTCTGGAACGTGTAGCGCAACCAACAGCACAAGTAACTAAATACTATGGATGAGGTTTGTCTCCTCTAGAAACTCTATTACTTTACGATCAAGTACAAGAGACAAGGGAACCAATGAAAAGCGTCCAGCAAATGTGTCTGCTTTAGAGTCGACAACGAACAACCTGAAGCCATGTAGAGAGAGTGGGTGAGTGCAAAGTATATGTACGTTCACCCAGTCCGTAGAGACAGTGTGGCGCCCTCGTCAGCTCGCTTATTTCTGGCAAATCAGACATGGTAACAAGTAACCCAACAGAAGACTATACGAAGATTCTCTACGCTCGCAGAATCCGTGGAGTTACGGGTATTGCGAACCCGGGAGTGCGGATATTCCAATGCTTGAAAGCTACTGAGTACACTCTATGAGTCCCTATCAATGAGAATTTGATCTCCGAACCGGGCACAAAACGCAATCTCCAATGCCGAAGGGTGTATTGCAACAAGCTCTGCCGTGAAAGCCGACCCTCTCTACGGATTTGGAGCCATCCATGTATACTGGCACGACATATACCTCCAAAATACGTACTATTCCCGGTGTTTTAGAAGCTTTGGAGGTAGAAGTTTGTCGGAAAACGTTCAGAGGTGGTATTCTCCGGAGTTGTGTTATAGGTCAGAACCAGCGGCGCGACTAGACTGACAGCCACGTCAATTTATGAAAGGGGGTTGTTGGCTTACATCTGAAATGTTTCTTGATATGATTGGCGTTTCTCAGTGGTAGAGGAACCTTCGAGATCGGCCGAGGACGAAATGAGAGGTGTATGGGATCGAGGGAGATACAGGTCACACGCGTACTAGCGCATGTTACGCCGTATAGCAAGTGGAATCTCTCCAGGATCGACAATGGGATGTTTGGAATACACTGGTAGCCTAGGAAAAGATCAGTGTGGTGGATCTACTCCACCATCCACAATACACACTTGGGTGCGGATTCGTAGAATTCGCTTCTGTAGTCTAAATAAAACGAAGAAAGGAACGGTAAAGCATGAAAGAGCTGCCCTCTAACCACCCAAAGTGTTGAATTCTACAAAGCAAAAAATATCCTTGACGTGTGTACAAGTGACCTTAAGGCTGCGAATGTGCATCTCTCAGATGAGATGTCTGTATAAAATACGACCACAGAAACGATGAAATTCTACCACGTCTAGTCAAGCCATATTTAGAAAAAAGTCCAGATTATGATGATCTCTACGGCGGTAGCAGAAGTACACCACTTTGGTTTTGTTCAAAATTAAACGAAACCAGTGTTCTTTGGTGCAAAGAAAGATGCGGTTCAGAGCCTGTAGGTGTCGAAACGCCAGGGTTTGTAACGGAGCCGCCCAAAATAAGATTGAAAAACTAAGGTTGCGAATGTGCAACTCTCATCCGTCTCTATCACGTCCAAAATGACCCTAGTTATTGAACAGATTCGGGTCTAGGAAGGCGTGGATGGCGCAGAAGTGCACTATTGTAAGAGACATTGTAAGAGATGTGGCTCAGAGCCTGTTTGAGTCAGCGCTCCAAGGTAGCCATCTGGGCCACTCAAAAAAAAGGAGTTCGATAAGTCGTTCACGTTGAGCGTGACAAGAACATCACCCGGCGGAACCTGGGTGACACCGTTGATACATAATGCATGAAGAGTGACAATAAGGCACTTCCCTGCGGGACGCCCTCCTCCTGCCTAATAGACTGTCTAGAGTTTCCCCCCATTCGTAAGCCTGATGTAAATGATAGCTTCCGGACTAGAGGTGGTATCCACTGCTCACGAAGCGCAAACTAGTAGTTAAAGAGTTATTTACCGCTGGAAGTGAAGTCCAATCGGCGGCCTTCAGCGACCTCACGACCTTCTCTAAATGCTGGTGATGAGGCATCCAGGTTAGAGAATTAATAGAAAACGATCGCGATGGACTCAAGGTCCAAGATTGTGGTCTAGTCTTCCTGGTGAACAGTAGTGGGACTAGTCCTATGAGGATTTACCCCGAAATATTTTGACAGGTTACCCCACCTCTGCAAGAAGGGTCTTCTCACTGAGAGAAGACACCTATGTCCGCCAAAGAAGAGGGGCGAGTTTGCTTCTAAACAGTAAAACTGACTTTTCTCGACGAAATACACACGAGAGCTGTCTGACACTCGTAATCCCACCAGCGAAGTGGACCGCGTGCAAAATGGCCAGAAGTTTGATGAAGAGTAGTCGGACCGCGGGAATGAGGGTGTCGGGAAAGAACTCTGCGACATCATTATTGAACCAAATTCTTCGATTGAGATGGGTAAGTCACGCATTTTCTCAAATGCAGATTACCGTGTTTGCTACTAGCACTACCGACGTGGCTTCTCTGACGGCAGTGGTCTGCGAAAAGATATTGAACGGAAAAGTGCTCGGTATCATGAAGGTGTCCGACTACCTCACGCTCAAGCAAAATGAAGTGGTTCTCCGCTAGGGATAACTGGATTTATTCACATTGACGACACCAATCCAAGCTCTTCGGTTACGTCCTCCAGGACTTGTCCCATGAGATTGGTCGCAGCCACCCGAGAAGGGATGTCTACCTGAACGGAAATCCGCCACATCAAGGTCAGCTGTCGGTGGAATGAAGATAGAGACGACAGGGTAACTACTGTTCAGATGCAGCTGCTCCGCCTGTAAGGAGGTATTCAAAGTCAAAGAAAGAATGGTAACATAATATAGGGTATATATTGCACATATACCTACCCGGCCCCCATCCTGGGGTGGTGAGGTCGCAAAAAATCTTATACTTTGGGAGGGTTAGCAGGGATTGGCAGCTGACATGGACTCCTGAAGGAAGACAACTATAAAGTCCTGGATGGAGTCAATCTCGCTTGAACTTGAAGAAGAGAGTAGGGACGAGTCTCGAAGCCTCTCCTTATTTCTTAATTAAACCACAACTTCGACCGCCTTGTCGGCCAGGTGTTTTGTTTTGTCTTAAGAATTAGTCAACGAGTTCCTTTGCATAGACTACTCCTTTAACAAAGTTCATTGTATAGTACGCGATAGCCCGCACAAGCGAGACACGAACGTCCGAAGAGCGCTAGGAATGGCCGTCTGGGCAAGGTGAGTCGCATTCACCAAAAGGCTTCCGTCCGAGAAAAGAGACCTTCGGTTCTCTCCCGAGAAGCCTAGCCAAAGCCTTACGCTGATTGAACATGTTTTCCCTGGACAACATGCTCCCATCGGTACCACAGACTGCTAAGAATTGTTTTAGCCAGTAGGCTCGAATACTGCGGGTAGCGTCACGATGAGGGGGCCTCAGATATCACCGAAACTACTCATCTTATTATTTGGTTGGCAGTTTGGGTCTTTCTCCCTCAGTCCGAAGGCATCCCGTGTCTTGACGTGCTATCCTTAGCCTGGCCAACTGCTGAGTCGGCAGGGGACCTGTACGTTACCCTCCCTTCCCTGATGGGCGAAGAACCCCTAATCATCTTTTCTTTTTCCTCATTAAGGAGGTCGGGGTGTGCACTTTCCCCAATGGACTTCGAGGTCGGAAGGACCGCCTCGGCCTCGTCCTTGTCCGAAATGGTAAAGAACCCGGCCGTCTGTGGAGCTCCATCGGGAGGAATAGAATCAGCTCTCAATTTACGTCCTCGAGGTCTTGTCTTTCCATGATAGGGCCAGAAGTGGATTACCCTTGAGGTTATTTCCAAAACGAGTCTGTAGGCGTTAATAAGCTTTGTTTATAGATGTTTCCAAAGCCCCTCTTCTGACACGGCTTGAAGTCGCTAGTCAGGTCCTTTAACCTAGATAGAGAAAATAAAGATTTTAAAAAATACATTTGAAAGCCTACCTGGCGACTGCCTACTAGGGCAAAAGTCGCCGTAATTCACGCTACAGCCTACTACTAGGCTATGTTAAAAAACAAATAACAATATGTAAATAACAAATAACCAAGATAAAAAGAAAAACAAAGGATAAGCACAGGCTAAAAAAAAACACAACAAAAGAAAGCAAAAAGGCAACAAGAATGAAGCGCGCTTAGAATCAGGGGGTAGGCCCACCTCTCCCTGGCGCAGGAACATGAGACCTACAGAAAACAGTCAAATAAAGTGGAGGAGGTCATCCTCCTCCAAAATGTCGTATAGTCCACAAGTCATTGTGTGCACGAACCAGCCTCGAGTAGAAGGGACAAGCGATAGCGATCCCGCTCGTCCCGGTACCGGGACAGGTACGAGTAGCGTGCGCAAAGGTCACCCAGACTGGGACATTCGACACGAATGTGCCGAATAGTCCGGGGGACAACGCAGTCGTCGCAATAAGGCGCAGGCAAGCGAACCATCAAATGGCAGTGCGTCCCTCGAGTGTGTCCAATTCGGGGTAACCTCCAGCCGTTGTGGCAAGTGTGTGGGGGCGGGGGGGGGGGATGGGGGTCCATGGGAACAGTCGCGGCGCAATGGCACGTAACATTAAGTTCCCCTCGACCGTCTGCCATCTTGAGAAAATAAGGACACTTCGAAAGAAGTGTCCTTATTAAGGGAGAGGGAGGGCACCTCAAGTGAATCATGGCTTCCCCATTGACACTCGGGCCAGAAACACATGCCGCTCCCTGGGTACCAGCTATAGCTGCCTACACAAGGTACACCCCCTGTGGGGGTGAAAGATTTTCAAATGTATTGTTACAAAGTCGGTGGTGAGAAGGTGTAATTCATGAAAGCATTGAAAGGCGATGAATAATCAACCAAAACAATCCAAGCGCATCCAAGTAAGAGCATGCACATGATAGAGTGCCTCCTCTTTAATCCATACATACGCACATGCATTGGGAAAGAAGACATTCTTCAACGAATAATGAATCTGCAAAAAGGGGGAAAGTGAAGTCCCCAACCCCCAAAATAAGATGCAAATACTCAAGGGAAAAGACTTCCGAGGTCAAGGTCCTAAACGATGTAAAAAAACAAAACACAAACGCTGCAAAAATTACCCGAAGCTCAACCGTTCCGGGATGACGTCACAAACGGATGGAAAGGGAGGTAAATCTGTTGAATATAAGAGGCTTTCCGGGGCGGCGATTTCAGTCATAAGAAGACAATTGTAGTTTGTGGTTTGGAATTTCCTGCATTAGAACTCCTGTTCGCACTCCCCCTTCGTTTAAAACAAAGGAAATATGAAGCAATTGTTGCCTCTCTGTGTCGTCTTTCTTCATATTTTACAGGTAGGCCAGGTTTAGACGCCGTTTGAATGTTTATCTTTGTATTTTTCATTGTGGCTTAGAAAAAGACCCAGGCCGTAGCAGTTAAAGGGTAACAAATATTTCTCTATAATGACCTCTGATCATTGCCCAGTTTCACTAATACCTCTTCTTTATTCACCTGTTTTTAATGTATATTTTTTCCTATGTTCAAACTTCGTGAAAGAATAAAATTATACCACAAAGAATAAACAACAGTCATATCTGGCACAAAATTGTGCTTTAGAATCAATTATTTTCGTGTTAAATCTTTAATGGCAAATTAGTGGCTAAGTATAGACTAATTAGACCAGACCTGCCAGTTGGGGGGCGCTGTAAACTTGTTGATAAAAATTAAACGCGAATTCCAAGCAAATCCGAACTTTGAGTTCATACGTAATCCGAGAAAACTTCGAAAGTGGTTGGATTTCAGGTTTCCTCTTTCCTGTGGGTTATTTATTTTGAAAATTAGTGGCTAAGTACAGACTAATTAGACCAGACCTGCCAGTTCGGGGGTGCTGTAAACTTGTTGATAAAAATTAAACGTGAATTCCAAGCAAATCCGAACTTTGAGTTCATACGTAATCCGAGAAAACTTCGAAAGTGGTTGGATTTCGCGTTGCCTCTTTCCCGTGGGGTATTTCTATTTTGGGGGGCGTATTTATTAACCCCACCCCACGTGGTTGGCGAGTTACCCATATTAACATTGGTAAAAAACGCGATTTTTACAACAATTTAAAGAGCTTTTCAAACATTAATTAATATAATTCGTTTTCCCTCATTGAAATTAACGATCGGTACTCTAAGGAAAAGTGTGGTAAAGTGTTTTCAGTGTTCCCCGAGGTCAAGTGAGCTCTGCTCCCTCCGAGCAATGGGAGATTAAGCGAGAAAGCATCAGATCCAACAGACTGCGCTATAACCCCCGTCAACGTTATCACAATTAAGTGTGGCCCCGCCTTTTGTCAGGCTGTCCTTTAGAACCAGGTTAGAGTGGACGGAGGCTGTTGCATGCTGTGGAAATTTTATAGCACACCCTGTGCTAGCTTTCTTGCCCTAAAGAGAGGCTAGAGAAAAAAAAAACCCCTAAAAAACCCAGCCTTGCCTATTCGGTGGTAAACTTTGCTCTGAAATGAGTACTACAACGTTACCACAAAATTATCTCTGAAAATACTATTATTTAAACATATTTTAATCATTAAAAAAAGAGCCGAGTGAAACCTTTTTGTCACGTCGAGCGCCAAATGGCATACCGATTCGGATCGGCTTTGTCGCCTTATTCCAGCAAGGGTGACGCGCGACAACGGCATCAGACGGAGTGACAAGGTGCTAAAAACCGAACCAAAACAAGAGATCTACATTGAATCTCTGTACGTGAGTATTTCCAATCCTCCGTGGGATGATTGAGCCATTACCAATGTAGTTCAAAGCACGTCAATCAACATGCTTAAAAATAAATCGGACGAACACTTAATTATTAAAACTCATGGAATAAAATCGGTTAGCCTTGATTCTCTAAATCTATGAAACGACCACAGAATAAACGGAAAATGGATTAAGCCGATGAAGAACTAGGCCCAAAAGAGCTATTGAGACATCAAAGCTGGTTCTTAAATAGCTTCTAAAAACAGCAAGTGAGACGAGGTAGTTGTTAAATAGCTTGTAAAAACAGCTGGTGAGACATCAAAGCTGGTTCATAAATAGCTCGTAAAACAGCTAGTAAGACATCAAAGCCGGTTGTTAAATAGTTTGTAAAAACAGCTAGTGAGATATCAAAGCTGGTTCTTAAATATCTTGTACCAAACAAATTATGGTAGGCAGATTTTTTCACTGTTTTTTGCCTTCATTCTACGTTTAAATTCGCCCAGCCAAAATTCCATAGCCCTCAAAACAAAAGCGATTACCAGGCAACCTGGCACATATTCATAATAATAGTCATCCAAGCCATCTTCGAGGTACTCCTCCTCCATATCAACATCACTTATTTCTACATATGCACAATATTTTCCTATCTATCCCTACTCAAACACTTTCACCACTTGTGTTATCTCAATACCATAGGCCAAATATTTCGGCTTGAAGTCATTTTATAATTTTTTGGTCAATTTTTGGCATTTTAAATTTCCTAAGTACTAGTTCTGTTGGTATAAACTATTTAGTTGCTATTTTGTTCACTATCATGTCTCACTACCTCTTTTTAGTCTATGCAGATAATTTGTTCCGGATGTTCAAAAGTGGCATACCTCCCTTTTCTTTCTTCGGGTACCGACATGAGTAAGAGATGGCGGAGCCAGGGTTACCTAGGGTCGCCCCAATGGGGGAAGATTGACCTACGATCTCGTTAGAAGGGTAAGGGGGCGTCGTAGTCCGTTGGCTCTTGCCACTTCACTTAATTGAGCTTAGGTTCGTGGCATTGCTGAGGGCCCGTACCCACTTATACAGATTCGGCATGCCGGCACCGATGACAGGTCCTATAGATCACGTGCCATGAGTTCCCGGTGGGATCCCTGACACCTTGGGAGGGGAGATGAACACTTATGACGTGGAAACTGAAGGGGAGGTGCCCTTGTTCCAGATGGCCTGGGGGAAGAACAGTGACTCGGGGAGAGAGACCCCCCCTCCTCCTATGCAAGATCTTCCCACGGCAGCAAGGGTTACCGATGTCTCGAGGAGAGGAGGGATCCCTTGCTTCTGATGGGACCCCAAGAGCAGCTAGATCTTTTCCCATTTCGGAGAAGGATTAGGTTTAGTCTTGCTCGTAAGCCTCGTGGGGGTGGGGGCTCTCCTGATGAAGGAAAGAAGAAGGTTCACTCCCTACTATCCTCAACCCACCGAAAAAACAAAAAACAAAAACAAATGAGTATTCATGTCCTTCTGTAGAAGTTCCGGGGACGGACGATTCCCCTACCGTTTAGGAAGATGGGCACGCCAAAAATACCACATCCGGCCAGGAGGCACCTTCGGGTGGGGGGAGTAAGTTACAGATCGCAACAGCAAAAGTCTCGAGTAAGGAAAGAAGAGCCTCAATGACAACGAGGCTTCTCATCGAGAGGCTACCCCCGCCTTATAAAGCCTGCTGGCGGCAAACGATTCCTTGGCATTCGGTCTCCTGATGGCAGCAATTTTGCCAAAGTCACATACTTGGACGTTCACCAATTTTGTCATGACCACATGATTCTTTAGATCCAGGCTATAGCTAAGTTAATTGGACGTTCAGCAATTTTGCAAAGGTCACATGTTCAATCAGAGCCAGACTTTAGCTAAAATACTTGGAAGTTCAGTAATTTTACCAAGGCCACATATTTCTTTAGAGCCAGGCTTTAGCCAAGATACTTGGACGTTTAGCCAATTTGGCCAAGGTCACATGTTCAATCAGAGCCAGGCATTACTTAGGATACTTATACGTTCAGCAATTATGCTAAGGCCACTTGTTCATTTAGAGCCAGGATTTAGCTAAGATACTTGGACGTTCAGCAATTTTGCCAAGGGTACATATTCCTTTAGAGCCAGGTTGTAGCTAAGATACTCGGACGTTCAGCAATTTTGCCAAGGCTACATGTTCAATCAGAGCCAGGTTGTAGCTAAGGTACTTGGACGTCCAGTAATTTTGCCAAGGTCACATTTTCAATCAGAGCCAGGCTTTAGCTAAGATATTTAGTGGAGAGCTGAAGGTGTTGAAAACGTATTGAGAAAACAGAGATGTCTCGATTTCCACAGCTACACTTTGTCACATTCGAGCGTGACAGTGCGTGCTGGTTTATTTTTTTGGTTGTTTTAGCGCTTAGTCATCTTCCACCCTTTGTGGTCTATTTGGACTAGGTCCTTATTTAGTTCTTTTTTTTTAAATTTAATAAAATATATTTGCTTTTTTAAGGAATTTAGCTAGAGAGTTTTTTTTACAAGACTCTTGTCAGCAAAGATATTATGAAGTGTATGGTTGGACTATAAATATCGAGTCCTATTTAAGAGGTAATTTGGGCATTGTATTAGTACATATAGTTTCATATATTGCATTGTGGTAGTAAGGAGTTAGATAAATGGTAGCTAGGGGGTTAACAATGTATGTCTTGATAACAATATTTCTTTTCGATCTTTCGTGGAGGAAGATATGCACGTATGTGTTATTTTAATTTGTAGTAGGTGAGGGGCCCCGTTGGTTCGCCGCGTATTGTTCCAATGGTAACATCTGCTTTACGCTTAGCTTTTGAACTGGTCTTTGAAGTGGGTTGGCTTTAAAGGTACAGAGAGGGAATGTGAGGCCGATTTCACTTCCTTATCTGCTCTTTAGTTGTCAGGTTTCCCCACACGTCCTGGGCACCATTGTATTCCATGGGGGAGTTCGCTTATTTGGTTTAATATAATGGTGGCCATTGGATGCTCTATACGGTCAGATTCTAATAGTACAAGTGCAGTACCTGTGTTAGAGAAACCCGTAAAGCGATTCGGAGGCTGTCGAAGGATAACTTTGAGAGAGAGGGGGGTAGATCGACGCGAGTTAGGAGGAGATTGATGGTAAGTGGTCAGATGTAGTACAGTCAATAAAGAAAGCTGTAGATCGACGCGAGTTCGGAGGAGATTGATGGTAAGTGGTCAGATGTAGTACAGTCAATAAAGAAACCTGTAGATGGACGCGAGTTCGGAGGAGATTGATGGTAAGTGGTCAGATGTAGTACAGTCAATAAAGAAACCTGTAGATCGACGCGAGTTCGAAGGAGATTGATGGTAGGTGGTCAGATGTAGTACAGTCAATAAAGAAACCTGTAGATCGACGCGAGTTCGGAGGAGATTGATGGTAGGTCGTCAGATGTAGTACAGTCAATAAAGAAACCTGTAGATGGACGCGAGTTCGGAGGAGATTGATGGTAGGTGGTCAGATGTAGTACAGTCAATAAAGAAACCTGTAGATGGACGCGAGTTCGGAGGAGATTGATGGTAGGTCGTCAGATGTAGTACAGTCAATAAAGAAACCTGTAGATGGACGCGAGTTCGGAGGAGATTGATGGTAGGTCGTCAGATGTAGTACAGTCAATAAAGAAACCTGTAGATGGACGCGAGTTCGGAGGAGATTGATGGTAGGTGGTCAGATGTAGTACAGTCAATAAAGAAACCTGTAGATGGACGCGAGTTCGGAGGAGATTGATGGTAGGTCGTCAGATGTAGTACAGTCAATAAAGAAACCTGTAGATGGACGCGAGTTCGGAAGAGATTGATGGTAGGTCGTCAGATGTAGTACAGTCAATAAAGAAACCTGTAGATGGACGCGAGTTCGGAGGAGATTGATGGTAGGTCGTCAGATGTAGTACAGTCAATAAAGAAACCTGTAGATCGACGCGAGTTCGGAGGAGATTGATGGTAGGTGGTGAGATGTAGTACAGTCAATAAAGAAACCTGTAGATCGACGCGAGTTCGGAGGAGATTGATGGTAGGTGGTCAGATGTAGTACAGTCAATAAAGAAACCTGTAGATGGACGCGAGTTCGGAGGAGATTGATGGTAGGTGGTCAGATGTAGTACAGTCAATAAAGAAACCTGTAGATCGACGCGAGTTCCGAGGAGATTGATGGTAGGTGGTCAGATGTAGTACAGTCAATAAAGAAACCTGTAGATCGACGCGAGTTCGGAGGAGATTGATGGTAGGTGGTCAGATGTAGTACAGTCAATAAAGAAACCTGTAGATCGACGCGAGTTCGGAGGAGATTGATGGTAGGTGGTCAGATGTAGTACAGTCAATAAAGAAACCTGTAGATGGACGCGAGTTCCGAGGAGATTGATGGTAGGTCGTCAGATGTAGTACAGTCAATAAAGAAACCTGTAGATGGACGCGAGTTCGGAGGAGATTGATGGTAGGTGGTCAGATGTAGTACAGTCAATAAAGAAACCTGTAGATGGACGCGAGTTCGGAGGAGATTGATGGTAGGTCGTCAGATGTAGTACAGTCAATAAAGAAAGCTGCGACACCAACGCCATTATTTAATTTAAAGCCATCTGTGAATATTTGTATGGTACTTTTGTGTTTCTAGTGACGAGTATGGAAGAGCTACACTGTCAGTGTTTTAAAGAGGGTCGGTTTCGGAGTTTGTAAAGGTGGAGGGAGGGTATACATGTGGTTTATGTAGAAGCCAAGGGGGTTTGGGGGAACAATCCTCAGGGACGATGTATGACTGGAAGTTGGAGGTGATTTCAGAGGGCGCTAACTCTTATGGTGTAGCGATAGTAGACGTATAACTTGCTTTCCGGTGGGTCAGTTAAGAGGATACGCCGTATTCGTGGGTTGGTGTGTGCTGGTTGGTATCGCTACAGCAATCGCTCTTGTAGAAATGCTAAGTCGGCGCAACTCGAAATTTGTGCAATCCCCTTAAAAGCCGAACCTGCCAAAGTTGTGCCATGTAAAAATAAGTATTGAATTCCAGCAAGCCACATCCTGCTTCTTCGAAGAAATGTAGCTCTTTTTATCCGGAATAAGAGGTTCTGGCCTTTTCTTCAGGAGAAAGAGGTTCTGGCCGTTTCTTCGGGACAAAGAGGTTCTGGCCGTTTGTTTAGGACAACGAGGTTCTGGCCGTTTCTTCAGAGAAAGCGGTTCTGGCAGTTTCTTCGGGAGAAAGAGGTTCTGCCCGTTTCATTAGGAGAAAGAGGTTCTGGCCATTTCTTCGAGAGAAAGAGGTTCTAGCCGTTTCTTCGGACGAAAGAGGTTCTGGCCGTTTCTTCGGACGAAAGAGGTTCTGGCCGTTCCTTTGGGACAAAGAGGTTCTAGCCATTTCTTCGGAAGAAAGAGGTTCTTGCCATTTCTTCGGGAAAAGAGGTTTTGGCCTTTTTCTCGGGATAAAGAGGTTCTGGCCGTTTCATCGGGAGAAAAAGGTTCTGGCCGTTTCTTCGGGAGAAAGAGGTTCTAGCGGTTTCTTCGGACGAAAGAGGTTCTGGCCGTTTCCTTGGGACAAAGAGGTTCTAGCCGTTTCATCGGGACAAAGAGGTTCTCGCCGTTCAGGGTGCAGACAGAATCTGTTTCGAGAGGTCAATGATTTGGTCCTTGTGCGACCCGGAATTCTCTGCGCCTCTAGATTAGAAAAGCACTTAGCCCGTTTAGGCCTCTGAGCACGGTAGTTTCCTCGCCCACTCGGAGACCTTTTGTGAACCCTACTCTCTCGGCCGCTGTCCTGGTAGGTCAGGCCTATCCACAAACTAACTCCCAAGTGTCGCTAAAACCAGGAATTCCACCTCCATCCTCACTCGACCCCTCCACGTAAGGAAACTAGGCATTCCCCCCTCCATCCAAAGACGAGAAGCCTCTGACCACCAAGCTTGCCAAAAGGATTCGAGGCAGGTGGAGGAGAAGATGCACGGCGAGCCAAACCTCCACCAGTAATATCTCAAAGGGAGCGGTGCTCCTCGTCGGCCAAGCGCCCCCGGAGTTGCGACTCTGGGTAAACCTACGGAAATCCTCACGATGGTCTCCTCCTTGAATAGGCTCCCCGTGTATCCTGTAACTTAGACTTGGAAGGCATTTTCCTTCAAAGGAATTGCCGTGGATTCCGGGTTAACTCGGAGGAGCTTTGAAGGGTCGTCTCTTTCCGCTCCTATTTAGCTATTTTTTCTTCTTATTTGGGCTGGAGTTCCATGCCCAACCTACCAGGGTATAAGTGGTTTAAAACACCACAACCACGGGATGGGGCAGGGCAGGCGGGTGCGCAATTGACACCTGCAGCAACACCTGGATAGGAGGTAAAGTTTATTTCGGTGTACATTCCTACATCAGCCATCTTGGATGAGGCAGACTTCTGCCACGTCGAAGCAAGGTTACTGGGACCGTTTCTTCTCATCCGGGATTTGAACGGTATGTGACCCCCCTCTGGGAACTATATGATCAATCATAGAGATCAGCTCCTTACCGACTTGATCAAAGAGTTGGAGATTGGTGTCCTACAAGGTGCGGTGGGTAATAGTCGGCGATAGCAACTTTGAATTCCACTCATTTGTGTTGACTGGCATCAGTTCACTCATTTATGCATCATCTGTGAAGGAAGCAATACCATGCCTGAATTAAATCTTCCAAATTTGGTCAAATCAAGCGGTATTGATGATATTCACGTCGGAAGGTCCAAAGCGAAGATCTCCGACTGCTTTGGTGGCAATCTGAAGACAGTGCCGAACATCAGGAAAGAGTTGGATAAGTCAGGCTGTAATAACGAGGGTACAGCATATCGGTAACCTCACTTTTGATACGAAAAGAAGCCCAGAATTTGTAGCGGAAATCCATGCCATCATTGACAACGATCCCAGTAAGTCAATGGAGCACATAACCAGGGACAAGAGTGTCCGTCTCTCAGGCAGTTAATGCACGAAGCCATCCACTACTACTCATACAGGGTGAGAGAGGGCGAGTTTATGTCGCAAAGATGAAGGAAAAGCGAAGGGAACGTGCTATGAAGCTTGTGAACAAACTGAAGCATCCCATCAAGTTTGGCACGCTGGGGTTCTTCTCAGATGAGAAGAATTTCTGGGTGGTGGGCTCGCAAAAACAACCGCTGACTTGCTGTGTCCACCCCAAAATGTACCGATAGTCATGAAGACCAAATACCCTGTCCACATCATGGTGTTTGGGTTGGTTATTAGCAAGGGTCACGTTATACCCCTATTTATCTTCCCGCAATGGCTACATCAAGCGCCTGGATCCAAAAGGTGACCGTTGGAAGGCCGTATTGGTGGTAGCAGATGCACATTGCCACACAAGCAGGAGGGCAGTCCTGACTGTCAGACAATTTATTTGACATCACTCCAAACATCTGACCTCAAAGCCCCCGTCAGACTGCAACCCCTTGGACTATTATATGTGAGACGTGGTTGATAGACTAACAATCCCCAGTGCATCACCAAGGTGGATCCTAGTTCCAAGATCACCACAGTATTTACACAGTTAAACAGGGAGGACCATCGAGAAGGCTCGGAGCAGGTTACGATGATTATTGGAGGCCGTGCTTAAGTCCGACGACGATTTCATTGAATAAAATGAAGAGTTTACCAAACCTTCACGTCTTTAACAAGTAACTTTAGGTAAATATATCAGTATAAATTAATGAAGAAGCTGTTATTCCCAATAGAGAGTAAATTAATGTACAATGAAACCACTTTTTGAGCACAAAGTTTCTTGACCTGGAACTAGTTTCGGTATGAAGTTTTTCATACCATAGTTAACGGCTGATGATGGTATGGAAAACTTCATACCGAAACTAGTTCCGGTTCAATAAACTTTGTGCTCAAAAGGTGGTTTCATTGTACAGTATAAATTAACTCTTATTTGGGGCCATATACCTTCCACGCATTTTCACTTGTCTCATCTTTCTAGAAGATGACTTCGTTAGTATCCGAATCTTTGTTTTAATTAAAAGAAAAAGAGAGCCGGTTTGACATGAAACCGCACTCTCCCCTGACGACCCTACCATACTAGCATCTCACAATTTGGATGCTCGGAAATTCAAAGCTTATCACTAGTACTGGGATAGGCGCCCCCCCCTTCGACGCCGTAGTGTTTCTCCTTCTTTTTGATTTTTTGTTTTACTTGTTTTTTTTGTCGATAATAGCGCCTGTTCGCTGATCTCAGCAACTTTGTAACCAGTTATGTTCGCATCGCTGCAGTAGTACTTTATAATTGAAAACAAATATGAAAAAGTGATGAAGTCGAGAAAGTGAAGATAGATATGAAAGGTATATAGCCAGAGTAGCTAAAAGAGAAAACTAATTGGTGAGTTTTTATAACCAGTTTTAGTATCCCTTGTTTTTATTTTTTTTACATATATGTATTCGTCAAATTTGGGTCAGTTTTTCTACATGCACGTTATGTTGATCTCACTCCATGAACCCACCCGTGGCTTCGATGATAGCCTCCAGATGATCTCGAAACAGGTCACAGGCCTTCGTCACTGTCTCCCGTTTTAGACCCATGGAGACCGTGGTAATCCTGGCCCTCAGCTCGTCTTTTTTGTTGCAGCTAGATTTGCTGTATCTTGTTACACCACGCTCAACACAAAGAAGTTGAGTGAGTTGCCGCCTGGTGAGTCTGTAAGCTAAATGTCAGGTGGTGTGTGGTCGAAGAAATTATCCAACAGCTAGGACTGGGTTTCCCGGCTAGTTCGGCAGGGCGCAGTCTTGGTGCCACACGTAATGCATTCATGTAGCCACCCGTTGGATCCGAGGATTCACCACCTCGCTCAGAACACGGATGTAGCCGTCAATGTTCAGCCCGATGTCCTAAGGGAAGAAGTGGAATGGTATGACGTAATCTTCACTGCTGATGACACCGAAGACCATGATTGTCGCTGAAAATTTCCTTTGTCTGACATTGGGCACGTTATTGGGTGCGACGACGAGCCACCTGTCATTCTAGGAGCTGATCTTCTAGCCTTGGAAGAAATTCTTTTTGTCGGAGAAGAACCACAGCATGTCTGGTTCCAACGTGTGTTTCAACTTGTTGATCAACTTCTTGATGTGCTTGAGTCGCTTTTCCTTCATCGCCATGGGCATAAATTGCCTCTTCCTCATTTTGTATGAAAAATAGCGAATATCTTCATGCACCACCGGCCTGATGAGCTTTTCATCCACACCTTTATCCATTGAATTGGTACGCATTGACTTTCTGGGATCATTGGTGATTATCTCCTGGATTATAGAAACGAATTCTGGCGTTCAGATGGCGTCAGATCGTAGACCATCGGTTTTTCTCTTTGTTGTCGCTTCGTAATCGAATCTTGAATCTTCTCACTCCTTTCTGACCTTTACCCCCATTCTTTTGCTGACGTTGAGGAAGTCTGAAATTTCCTTCGGGCACAGATTCCAAGGAAGAGTCCATGTTTGTTTCACAAATTGGGGGTTCAAATCTATTCTGCAATGAATAAAGCAAACATTTTTTATTGTTTTTAAGAAGAAAAAGATCGAGAACGAAGGTAAACAAAAAATATGCGTAAAATTGCAGTTGAACATTTCAAACGAATACCGTCCG
This sequence comes from Ceratothoa steindachneri, assembly GCA_963969495.1. Lineage (NCBI taxonomy): Eukaryota > Metazoa > Arthropoda > Malacostraca > Isopoda > Cymothoidae > Ceratothoa > Ceratothoa steindachneri. Next base: position 52,540,286 of record OZ018334.1, read on the forward strand.
CACCTTGTACCCCCCTCCCCCCTCCTAACATTTTCACTAGGACTAACTACACTTTTTTCACGAATATACAAATGTTTCTGCACCTAATCTTGATTGCATCCAATCTCAAGCACCGGGGTGGTCCTTAGTCCTTTCCACCTTACATCTGTGCGTCGCACCATTATCTCCTTCTCTTTCTTCTTCTTTTAGCGTGCCAGCTCTTATTTCTTTTAACGAGGCAATGCTTCCATCCGTATGGTACGGCTCTGTTTACACGGTGAGACTTTGTTTACATTTTCCGTTGGGTTTCTCTTTCAGGGCAATTTAAAATCTTAATACCTTGACTCCTTGAATCTTCTCGATTTTGTTTGAAAACGCAAAGGATGTACTATTTTCTTCTTTTTTCAGGAAGGACTATTTTAAAACCTTGACCCTCTCTCAGTTTGGCTCTCTCTCTCTCTCTTCCTCTTGAGGTTATTTAAATCGCCCCGCATCATTGATCTTTCGACCTGCGTATTTAAGAAGTCTGGAAAAGAAATTTGAGAATTAACGATCGCGGAAAAGTGGGACATAAGAGTTTAATGAATGCGGAATACTGTACTCAGACGCCCACTCCCTCCTTCCCCGTGGATTGTCACCCCCAAGCTGGGGTAGAGAAAAGGAGTTGAATCTGTCTCGGCAAATCGGTGTACCCAACATGTCTGCTCCATTGCGTGTCTAACATCAAAATATTGCTTTTAGTTGTATGTTATGAGAGGGGGGGAGGGGTTTGTGAATGGGGAAGGGAAGGATGATACGTCCCTCCCCTCGCTCGATTTTAATATCCCATAACACTTTGAACACAATGAAAAACAAGCAATAAATATGCCTAAAGAGGCAAAGTAGAAAACCTAACGAATGACAAAGAGTCTATGGCTTTCCTAGAGAATCAAAAGGATCTGACCTTGACCTGATCTCTTTGACTTAAGTGGTTGGGCCTCGAAGCATTCTCTATGATATGCTCTGCCAAATAATGATTACCAAGGCCATGAGTGACGTCTCTCTAACAAAACAAATCAGTGTAAGCCCCCCCCCCATATATATATATATATATATATATATATCTCTCTCTCTCTCTCTCTCTCTCTCTATATATATATATATATATATATATATATATATATATATATATATATATATATGAATCCATTAAACCACATTGAAAGAGAAAAGGGACTAATTTTTCCGTGCAGTAATATATTTATTACCTTTTTCGAAAAATCCGTGCAGGGAAGAGATTCGAACCAGGCACACTGAGGCAGCGAGCACCACTTTGATCTCGGTGTACTAGCGTAGTGTACTAACGGCATACTTTTAACTGAGATCAAAGCGGTGCTCGCTGCCTCAGTGTGCCTGGTTCGAATCGCTTTCCTGCACGGATTTTTCGAAAAAGGTAATAAATATATTACTGCACGGAAAAATTAGTCCCTTTTCTCTTTCAATGTGGTTTAATGGATTCATTTTCCTCATTCTCTCGTGCTACTTTGAGAGAAATATATATATATAAAATATATATATATATATATATATATATATATATATATATATATATATATATATATATAAAATATTGATGATAAATCCGAGAGCCACCAGAAACAGATGCAACATCTTTTAATTTCTCACTACGTTTCAAAAACTACAAGTTTTCATCTTCAGGCTAGAACAAGTTTACTAAAATTAATACATATGAATAAAATATGAAAAAACTAACAAGACATTGAATTATTTTAAAAGGTGACCAATTATGAAATATCAATAAAATGTATTATAAGTTAAAATTTTAAATATGACTTGGCGACAGTTAAATTTTCTTTAAAACCGACTCAAAAAGTAGTTAATAAGTTTAAAGTTTATTTCAGAAATTAATTAAAAACTATAAGAGAAATTGACCTGGCAATAGTTAAAGATTTAAACTTTGTTTTTAATTTTGTAAACACTATAAGAGTTAAAAACATTTCATATAAAAACCGTTAATTTTGGTACTTACTAAAATGGATCCATCCTAGAGAGTGAATGGTGGGTTTAACAAGGGGCTAGTATTTATAGGTTACAGTGACGCTTGGGAGAGAGGAACACCAACTAACCAAACAGTAAATAAAAAAAACTTATAGTTTTCGAAATGTCTTAGGAAATTAAAAGACGTTGCATCCCGTTTCTGGTGTTTCTGGGATTTATCCTCAATATTAAATGCAGGCTTTACGACCGAGCTCCATATATATATATATATATATATATATATATATATATATATATATATATATATATATATATATATATATATATATATATATATATATATATATATATATATATATATATATATCCTTAAATCTATAATTTAACTTGGTGAATTTGTAAAATTTTTGAAAATGGTTTTTTTTTGCTTAGTGGACAAGTAATCTTTCATGTTTTTGAGTTTAGGTTTATTTAAAACTTTTATTCGCAGGGCTGTTTTTTGTATGTTTCGAGCTTTTATCAAAGTTATTTCTAAAGAATTCAGAAAAAATAAATAGAATTATCGAATGATTTGGAATGAAAAAACATACAAATGGTGAAGTTCAAAAAATGTATTAGAATTAGGGCTTTGGCGCTTTTTTACTATCATTTCGTATATAAAACAAATTTAGATGAAAAAAGAGATGTGACGAAGGTTTTTCTATATATCAAACCGGGGGAAATAACTTTTAAAAAAAAAGGTTTCAGGGTGTCTATGTTGGAAAAAGTGTTTGGAAAATTCTCAACTATATATAAATCTTCAAGGGATAAAGACAATATAATAAAAGGTGAAATAACTTTAAAAAAAGGTTTCAGGGTTTCTATGTTGAAAAAGGTGTTCAGGGTGTTAAAATAAAGAGTCTATAAAGGGGATTAAAAAAGGCGGTTTAGAATAGCAAATAGGCCGTAGGTCACACGCCGAAGGAGTGCTTGTGGAACCAAATTCTTTCTGTAAGAAAGAATACGAAGTATGGCTTGTATATATATATATATATATATATATATATATATATATATATATATATATATATATATATATATATATATATATATATATATATATATATATATATATATATATATATATATATATATATATATATATATATATATATATATATATATATATATATATATATAACTGAATCACGAAAATAAGGAACGTGAGGAATTTATGAAAGTACTATTGAGAAGGAAGCGCCTAAGAATATCCTCATTTTACCTTATTTTAATGGCTTTGAAACCGTAAAAACATTGTTAAAAACACTTAATGTAAATCTTGTTTCCTCTTATACAAATACTTTAAAAAGAATGTTAATAAAAAATTGCCCTAATGAAACAAATAACGTAATTTATAAAATTCCTTGCTTGGATTGCCCTTCATTTTATATTGGGCAAACTAGCAAGGATCTGAATATGCGTATTAAGCAACATAAGTACTCTGTAAACACTGGGCAAACATCAAATGCCATTTTTATCCATTTGAGTGAAAATTCCCATCGTATTAATTGGAAGGAGAGTTCTGTGATTGCCAAATCAAATGACTTTTTTTCACGAAATCTTTTAGAATCGGCATTTATACAACTGACTTCGAATTTTAATCTCAGCCCTGGAATGTATTTTTTGGACCCTTGTATCAAAAGAATGTTTAAGAATGATTTTAAAGATAAAATTTCTGAATTAATGATTACCACCTAGAAGTTATTTTAGCTTATTTATGAAAAAACCTTTCCTCATATTTTTCTTTTGTCATATCTTCTAGCTATCATGTGTAAACTTTTTTGTTTTCATATTGCATATGTGATTCCTAAACACTGCCCCCCCCCCTTTCTTTTGTAACCCGTAACATTTTTTTTTTTAACCCTGACGGCTCATCTCGTTAATAGGATTTTTCCAGGTATCTGCTAATCCCACCCCTTTTAATCTTTATATCCCATATTTTCATTAATCAGGTGTATAAATATCTTTCTCTTTTTCCCTGTCTTTTAGCGTGCTTAGTAAAGGACCATTAGTCGAAAGGCCTCGCAGTTCTCCGTTGTTTCATTTTCCTCGTGGCTGTAACGTTATTCATATATATATATATATATATATATATATATATATATATATATATATATATATATATATATATATATATATATATATATATGTATATATATATATATTTATATATACACGAGGGGCGGTCAATAAGATTTGCGAATCGGTAGGGCAAAACAGAGGAAGGGGAATTGCTGTTTGTGGGGGTGTTATGACAAGTTATGACAAGTCAGGACCTGTAGCCGCACGCTCCTGCCTCGTCTATTTAAGAAGCAGTAGCTGATCGCAGATCGTTAGTCACAAATTTTTCACCGCGCAGTGATCAAATTTTTGACCAAGGAAGGCAAGAATGCAAAAGAGATCCATGAACGCATGGTTGCAGTGTACACCTACACCGCCCCTTCCTATGCAACCATTGCTCGCTGCAATAGGGAGTTCCGCCATGGTCGTGAGTCCCTTAAAGCTAACCCCCGTACAGGACGCCCGTCAGACGTGACCAACGAGGACAATGTGGCCCGTGTGGAGAAGATGATCCTCGAAAATCGACGGGTGAAGGTCGAAGAAATCGAGCGACAACTTGGAATATCACATGGAAGTGTTATCAACATCATCCACGACAATTTGGCCATGACCAAAGTCTCTGCCCGTTGGGTCCCTAGAAGCCTCACCTTCCATGATCGACTTCAACGTCGTCAAAGTCACAAAGTCCACAAGGCCAGAGCTGCACAAGCTGCCCTTTGCGAGTGCGGATTCGAGGAGCTCAACCATTCCCCCTACAGTGTAGATCTGGCCCCTAGCGACTACTTTTTATTCCGCCAGCTCAAGGCTGCACTGCGTGGACGCCGGTTTGGAGACGATGAAGATGTCCAGCTCGCCGTCCAGGATTGGATTGAACAGCAGTCGGGAGATTTCTGGTTGTCGGGAATTTGAAGCCTCAGGGACAAGTGGCGCAAGTGCATTGAAGTCGAGCGTAGTTATATTGAAAAATAATAAAACACTTTTCCTCATATCTCGTTTCCTTATATCCGAATTGCAAAACTTATTGACCGCCCCTGGTATATATATATATATATATATATATATATATATATATATATATATATATATATATATATATATATATATATGCTTGAAATATCCCAAAGGAAAATATTACAAAGAATAATCCCAAACGCTTTCGTGTTTACATCATCAGGGGCAGAAGAACAATGGAATAGAGAAACAGTCAATAAACAGAGAAATGTGACGTCATTCAAACATACTGACGAACAAAGACAATCGTTGTATATTGTACATAGTTCTGCGGAATGGCTATTCATTTGTTCGTCAGTTGGTTTCCCCCCCCCCCTCCTAAACGATTGTCTTTGTTCATCAGTATGTTTGAATGACGTCACATTTCTCTGTTTATTGACTGTTTCTCTATTCCATTGTTCTTCTACCCCTGATGATGTAAACACGAAAGCGCTTGGGCTTATTCTGTGTATTATTTTCCTTTTGGATGTTTCAAGCATCTTAGACCACGTGTTTTTTGGTGATTATTTTTGCATATATATATATATATATATATATATATATATATATATATATATATATATATATATATATATATATATATATATACATATAGTAAACCCTCGATATAACTAACCAAATTTCCTGGCCGAACTCCATCGAGTTAAACAGGCAAGTGTTACGACCAGCTTGAGTGATTGTTTGTGTGTCACATGTCTCCTACAGTACAAGGTTCGTATCAATACTATGTTGTGTAGTCCACTTAACTTTATTAGTAATTACATACGTATTACATATTCATAACGAACTTGGTCGGTTATTTCCATTGCTTTTAACGACCATCGGCTTCAACGAGCTTTCGGCTTTAACGACCCCCACTCCCGCCCCATATAGTTCTTTATATCGAGGGTTTACTGTATATATATATATATATATATATATATATATGGAAATTAACCCACAGGAAAATGAAAAGATGAATCCAAGCACTTTCGAACTATATTTGCAAGTTCATTTTCAAGGAATAAATAGCATGAAAATGGAGAAGACAACCTTATATGGGATAGAAAGATACGAAGGGAAAGATAACAGACATATGCAGCCCTAAAACGATATACACACAACAACGCCGTGTATATGAATCGAAATGGTGGGTGAAAAAAAGACATTTTAAAGGATTGTCATTAGAACGAAAACATTTAGCGCTAAGAGTTAATCCACGATCACAGCAGAGAAACGTGGTAGGGGAGGCAATGCGAATGATATTACATTAATAAAGAGTGACAACAGGCTGCATTATGAAGTTTTGGATTATATTGAAACAGATTAATTTTGCTTCTAACTCTAGAGCAATTGATATAAAGTTGACCATAAGAAAAACAGGGTTCCTCTAATTGTAATTATGCCATTAAAATTGTACTCTTCTGAATTTAAATGGCAATTCTGACCCTGATGGATGTAGTGATATTTTCTGAATGAAGACATCCTCTCCTTTTCCATTTCCAGTAAGAATGGCTGCCTCTATAACTTAGGGCCTAAAATTATTTACCACTAGACGAGTGAAATTAGAGAATTTTGTTGGATCGAAATTGCGCAAAAATATTGTAGCAACTGACTTGTAAATTTGTGGACATCGCGAGAGGAAAAAGAGTAGAAGTTTATTGATTCTGCAGACAGTGTTTTACTTCAAGGCCAATATAACTTTCACAAAGCAAGTTGGAGTTTTTGTAGTTTTGCTGAAGATTGAGTAATACCTTTGCCTCGAGATTATCAATAGTATTAATAACTATGCAGATACGAGATATTTCTATTCCACCATTAACATCAAGTGTCAGAATGTTTTTTGCAAATTGCGCTGACAGTTGATAACCAAAGAGCTCTGCTCTTATATTTGTGCTTAGCAACACTGTTCTAATATTTCTAAGATGATTTTAGGCAAGCCCGGACCTCATCTGCCCTGGTTGCTTTAGGATCACTGGAAGTGTCTGCTTGAAATCAGCTTCAGAAGAGTGACACCTCCCATAGGAGCCTAACAAACCCTGATGTATCACATAGAACTACCTAGTGCTTCTAAGGCTTCCTTATGAGCCACTGAATGAGGTACCCAGCGTTGACTAGTAAAAAAAAATCATAAGTAAAATACAGGTTGAAATTCTTATATTTATCAAAAATTATTCTTTAGTTAATGCTACACATCGACCAACCCAGCAGTCAGGAATCTTGAGACACTTATTGATAGACAAATTATAACAAGAATTGGAACAAACTTCCCCGAATTCATTACTCAGAGAACAGCCACTAAACCGGACATAGTACTCACCAGCACTTTGTTCCCTTATAATTACTACATTGAAATGGGCCCTCCTGTCCCCAGAGACCACCAGCTTATCCTTATTAAAATTTTAACATCCCCAATCCAACTTCCCATCCAAGAACGCAAGAATTACGCTCGCGCCAACTGGGATGCGTACGTATAATCGACTCCTCGAAAACTACATTCCCGACCCCTTAATTGACGCAAATCTCGAAGAAATTGACGAAGAGTTGAACAAAATTAATGATTATTTATTAAAGGCCGATAAGGAAACCATTCCCCGGACAAAATTTAAAACCATTCCTGCCCCTAATTGAATCCCTAGAATGAAAACGCTCGCTAGGGAATACAGGGACCGGATCAATGAAGTGAACCTTACTGGCCCTAACATCAATACGCGCAGACGAACCCGACAAATACGTGTAGAACTAATGACACTTATTAGGGACCAACAGAGTGCAATTTGGGACAATTTAATATACAGACTTGACCTAGAAAATGACTCAGGCACATTCTGGCAGACTGTAAAGAGACTAAAAGAAGGACAGACACAAACGACAATAAAACTTACACGAGACAATACGGAAATTACTGAGACTCAAGAAATCGAAGAAGAATTCAGACTCTTCTGAGCAACTATTTTTAAGATTTCCCCAGAAGAGAATCATAACTTTGATTTAGACTTCGAAGAAGGAATTATAAACGAATTGAATGACCAGATACACAAAACCTATCCTCACCATTATGTATCGCAGGAAAGGAATATGGAGGGACTCGGCGGTAGAATTACTGCCGAAGAACTCTCGGAAACCTTAAAATACTTTCGTCAACGAGCACCTGTGCGTACAGGACTGACACGGGAAAATTTTATAAGGGCCCCACCCAACATCCTTCTAGGGCTTATGAATATCATGAATGCGTGCCTGAACGTGGGTTACTTCCCTGACCACTGGAAGGTAGCAAAAATGATATTCATTCCCAAAGCCAGTAAACCACCGAACAGTCCAGCTAACTTCAGGCCTATATCTCTTATTTACTTCCTTTCTTTTAATTATCAACTCATTGGTTCCGTCAATTAAATTCACCGTAGAAAAGGAAGTAAATAAGGGCCTTCCATTTTTGGATGTCCTAATAATTAGAGAACCACATATATTTGAAATACTGTTTATAGGAAACCGACAAATAATTTATTTTATGTCCATTTTTATTCAAGTCATTCCAAAAATATAAAATCTGCTGTTTTTTCCTCCATGTGTCTTAGGGCTCTTCGAATATGTAGTCCCGACTATATAGATAAAGAATGCACAAAAATTGAAGATATTGCTACCAATTTATGCTACCCAAAGTACTTTCTAGAAAAATGTATGAATATAGCCAAAAAAACATTTTAGAATTGTAAATTAGAGGCAATAGAACCTCGTAAAAACCTATTAATTTTCGCTAGATCCAATTTTATCACTTTTCCAAAAATCCGACTTATCTGATAGCATTAAAATGGTGAACTAATAGGGAAAGGTGCTTTGTATAAATACTGGGTGTCTTATTTTTCTTACCATTGAGTTTGAAAATGTCGAAGAGACGAAAGTACTAACTCCAATCTACTTTTTATTCAGTTTCCTTCCGTGGTACATATTTATATTTGATTCTGGATTCTTCTAATGTCCCTCTCTCTTGCCTTTAAAAAACTCCGGTTTCTTGTCTCATTTGCTCATTCGCGTCCAATTCTCCTTCCTCTTGTACTATATGTATTTATAGTCAGCTACACCAGGTTTCTGCATCTTTCTTTCTGTCTTCAAATTTTATTTGAAAGACAGAAAATAAAAATGGCATAGCCCTGTGGTGGTTGTATTATCACCCGTAGATCCTGTAGTTGTTCCTTCTTTGTATATATATATATATATATGTATTAGAGTACACATATGATGATTGATTATTAGATTATAATTGAATGTTAAATGAGTAAATATTATAAATGTATAAATATTTATATGGATTGATAAATAGATTATATGAGCAAATAGATTATATAGTTAAATGGATTGGGTAAATATTAATATAGATTGATATGTATAAATAGATTGGATGGATTAAATTGGATACATAAATAGATTAAATAAATAGATTATATAAATAGATTACAACGGAGTTGGGAGGGTCTGTAAATGAGAGAAGAACCACGCATTAATTCACGATTCTTTTGGGACATATTTAACTAAAATTTACTCTTCAAGTATTACAGACCTGATTCCGATGAGCCGAGCAGCAAAGTGAATGAATCTAATGTTTGATTTTAAAACTCATTGGAGATCTGGCGCACCAATCACGCGATTTAAGTTATGGTTACCAACCCTTCTTGAAACTATATATATATATATATATATATATATATATATATATATATATATATATATATATATATTCTGTTATGATTAATATTTCCACCTGTAGGGGTATAGACCGCTACACCCCGACAAGAAATTAAAAACTCGACCCACTATGAAGTCAGCTCTCATAATATTGCTTGGAAAGCACACGTTAAAGACATGAGGTGCATATGAGCAGTGACATGACTTTCTCTCACCACATCAACGAGATCTCTGGAACCACCAGGAAGCTCTCAGGCTGGATGCTCCGAACATTCCAGACAAGAAATAAAACATGTATGCTAAGTCTCTGGAAAGCACTAGTGCTCCCGAAACTTGAGTATTGTTGCCAGCTTTGGTCTCCCTTCAGGACATTATCAAGACATTATCAGACATTATCAAGTTAGAAGCAAGCCAACCAACATTTACAAGCAGAATAGAGGGACTACAAGAGTACAACTACTGGAAACGGCTGCAACAGTTGGGACTGTACTCTCTCCAGCGGCGACACGAAAGATACATAATAATATACGTTTGGAAGATTCTGGAGCATCTGGTACTGAATGTGGGCCTGCAGGTGAATCACCATCCGAGAAGGGGTCGCCTATGCTATGTGCGGAGGACTGAGGGGGCGTCACAAAGGATGAAGACCATAGTGCATCATAGCTTCACCTACACAGGGGCACGCCTCTTCAATTCTGTCCCACAAAGACTGCGGAATCTGACAGGCATTTCACCAGTGAGCTTCAAGAACCAATTAGACAAGTGGCTGCCCACAGTTAATGACCAGCCACCTACACCAGGATACACCAGCTCCAACACCAACTCTCTCGAGTCACTGGGACAGTACGTCAGTGGGGAGGAGATGCCAGGGGGCAGCGGACGTCCACGTTAGCTGAATCAATCTAGATGGAATCGGACAAAGGTAGATAAAGGTAGGTAGCAGTCTTAGTAGAAAACACAAGCACATGCCCTTTGATCCGATAAGCTCCACCCAGCGTTTAGATTAGAGAAGCGAAGCCACGCCCCCTTAATTGGTGTTAGTATAAATAAGCAGGGAGAAATATAAATTATTAGTATCATTATTATCATTGGAATATTGTATTATCTGTATTAGCATTGGCATTGGCCTAGATCCTCGTCTTCAATCCGTCCGACCATAGTCCCAATAATCTGACGCAGAAGGAAACTTGCAAGAAGCACAGCATTAACACGGATAGTGAGCCAAAGATGTGAGCACACAAACGAACCACGGATAAATCAACAATTTCACTTGTCCGGACCAATTTAGCGCTAAGCCAAGATTAAAAGCCTACAAAACGGCCATTCTATCCTTTTGAGTCCTTCCTTCTGCCAAGCAACAACCAGGTTACCATTCAAACCCAGTCTACAGGCGGATTACTCAAAAGAACACTTTGGAGTCAGACCAAACTTGACTGTAAGGCCGCCTTATTTTTCTCTACCAAATAAATAGGATGATCAACCGGAACCCCTGTAACTAATGACATGCCATAAACTGGTGACACATCTATAATACAATTCGTTTTTAAGCACAAATATATATCAATTATTCACCAGCCTAACGTAAATAAATGGATTTTTAGAGCTTTTAACTAAAAATAAAACAAAAAAGTTTATAAAAACTATTCAAACAAATAATAGAAACAAGCAAAAAAACTAAAAAAATAGCTGGAACATAAACGAACAAACTTCCAAACCAAAACACTAGAAAGAAGCATACTTGACACGCGTACACAAACATTCGAAAACGGGTAAAAAGAGAGTTTATTCAGGAGACATCGATAAAAGGCTTCAGAAAAAGACATCGAAAAATAAAAAAAATCCCTAGTTTATACCAGTCTTTAGAAGCACAAAAGAAACCTGGAAAAAATAAACGCTTATGATTGGTCAATACCAGTGCACATCGCTGATTGGCAAGTGGAAAAACGCTAAGAAAATAGCAAAACTGTCACAAAGTCGCTGGTAAATTGAGACGAAGATAGCGCTGCGTAGTTTAGGCTATTTCCTGCCTCAAAATATAGCAAAATGGATATATTTTGACCTGCGGTGAAGCACCAGGTCAAGGGGTCGACTTTTTTCAAAGGAGTAAAGTTCAATTCTACCCATTTAGAGCAATGAAATGACCCATATGACCATGGGACATAAGATTATTCACCCTGGAGATTTCAAATCTACCATCGGATTTGGCGCTGGGGGGCGCGCTCTCTAGTAGCGGAAGTCTCATTAGTCATTCAAAGGCACTTGTAAGTGCTTTGAACCATGGGAAACCATCAATGCAATAACCATTTATCTCTTATCACAAAACGCCGCAGGTCATTGGAGGAGCTTTCCCTCTTGTTGACGGTAGATAGCGTTCGAACTTATCTTAACCTAACCTTCCGAGCTCGTCCCCGCACTTACAGATACGCCGTGTTTCCTAGCCCTAAAATTTACCACAAAAGATAAATAACAATTTCGTTTCCTTACCTTACACTGTTTCTGGAGGCGGATACAGCTTAGGAGAGTCAAAGAAGTTTCCTTTCAACACTTAACTTTGAAATCGATGTGTAAAATCCTTGGCACAGTAAACACTTTTGTCGCTCCTAAATTTGCCTGAATTATTAAATTTTAGAATAATGTCACATTTAGGACAGTTATGTGTCTTTTAGGGTAATTTTGAATAAGAGTGGCGCACGCGTTTTAGGCTAGAAAGCCTGCAATACTTGTTTGTATCATTGTAATAGTGTTCTGGGAGTAATATTTCGATGGCGAGGAGGCTCTGTCACCCTTTATAAAGTCACAAAATGTCCCTATTTCAACCCAATTTTGCAACTTAAGAATTTTCCACGGCGCCATCTTGAAATGTCATGAAACGGCCTAATTTACGCTCGTGCGGTTGTTTTTAATGTTATTACTAATTTTGATTTTCTGAACAACGATGTAGAAGGTTAGGGTAGTAGGGTATTTAAGCATGTTTAGTAACATGATCTGGCGGTGATTTTGTAGTGTTAATCTGTAGAATTACCAAAATTAATCTTGTTTACATAACCTGCTGCTCAGAACTTTCGCTTCCCGATTTGTAAAGCCTGCAGGTCAATGAGGACACTTTATTACCTTGGCAAATAACGTTTCTGTCACACCAAAAATGAAATTAAAGGAGCCATACCGAAACCATATATGACGACTACAATGCCTAAAAACAACATAAGTATTGTTTTTAATACTATAAATATGGCTTAGGTTTTCTGAAGTTTCACCCTTAAATTACTTACTACGCCTAACTCTCCTTCTACACTTGATCGGGAAATATAAAGTAACTAATATTAACATTAAAAACAAACGCGCGAGCGTAATTTTGTCATTTCAAGATGACGTTGTAGAATAATTGCATTCCCGAATTGGATCGAAATATTGTCTTTTTGTAACTTTATAAAGGGTGAATTTATTATTAATGAAAAAAAATTCTTTGTTAAAGAAACGTAATTTCCCGAGTTAATAAAAAGTGTCTGCATCGACGAGCACGTTTAACAAAGTTAAGAAGCGAAAGTTCTGAGCAACTATGTATGTTAGGAGTAGCAGGTTATCTAAACATGTTTAATTATAGTAATTCTACAAAATATTACTTCTAGGACACTATTACAATAATAAGAAGAACTATTACAGGCTTTACTAGCCTAAAATGCACCTTCTCTCTTAGTCCTTGCGACGAAAATTAAAACAGTGCACCTCTCGAGAAAAACTAAGTCAAGGTTCTGGTCCAGGAGATATGCGTTCGAAAAGAATTCCCCACCAAAGCCGATTTGTTAAACCTCCATCTCGATGTAAACACCTTTTTTACATTGCCTCGGAAAATTATTAACTTCCTCTTTAAACATAAAATTATACTGCATCGTTGTTCAAAAAATAAAAAAGTAAATAATATTTTAATTAAAAACAAATGAGCTTGCGTAGCTAAAAAATTTCAAGATGGCGTCGTAGAATTCTTGCGTGGCAGAGTCATGTTAAAATATTGTCTTTTGGGGAACTTATAAAGTGTGATAGACCCTCTCAACATCAAAATATTACTCATGGGACATTATTTCAACGGTACGAAGAAGTATTATAGGTTTAATAGCCTAAAACGCGTGCGCCATTCTTATTAAATATTACCTCTTTTATGACACCGTGAGCAACTAACAATGCCACTGTAGACTCGCGATTGCACAAAACTTTGCTAAATAAACATTCGAGATTGAGATCGCACTCTCCTTCACAGGCCATATTGAACAAATGAAGCTGAATATAATTAATTTGAACACAATCCCCCGTATAAAATGCATTGTGGGTCTAGGCCTATCTGCCTTGTGATTGGTCAAAAATGATGTCATGCCAGGTTGCGCATGCGTCGGTGGGTCGCTGGCGGTTGACCCAAGTCGGATGAGGAAGGAGACATATTGTGAAGACGGTGTAAAGAGTTCCCTGAACTTAGAAAGAGTAACAAAGTATCGATAAACTTAATTTCCTCAGAATTGTATAAAAAAAAGGTATTCCTATGTAATTTAATGACCTGAATAACATTTCTTCTATAACTTTTATTGATTAGAAGGCTCTAAGACCCTGGCAATGAAGGCGCTATCGTCGTCTCAAATTACCGAATATTTCACTTAATCGAATATATACATATATGATCAATCCTAGTAGATGACCCACATAATAACTCTTTATTAAAAAAACACAAAAATGACACAAACAAATTAAACAAACACAGTAGACTAACAAAACGTACAGGCAGGCGCCCCAACCGCTTCCGGTGGGAGGGGCTTGATAGAGCCAACTCCATAGGGGGGCAAGATATAACATGAATCTCAGTCCATGATCCCTACAGTCGTGCATCCTGTAACTACAGTTTCAGCATTGTCGGCGTGCTTTCCCCCCTCCCCCCCTCTTTCCGGGTGAGAGTCAGTACCACGAATAAGATCTGTGATGCCTTGAGGAAATGGACATATAGTGGCCCACCCCACTGAGATGGACATGGTCCCAGAGGTGACTCAGCCCTAGGTGACAAGAACTTTCATTGGGTCGAATCGGGTTTGGTGCCAAATACCGAACCTGAGTCGCCCCCTTACTGTGTAAGCTTTTCCTCAGACGGCTAGGGCCTTCGAGGACTCACAAAGAGAGGAGGGATCTCCTCCCCCGGCTGGTGCCCCTTTGACAGCGAAGACCTTCTCTATTTCAGGGAAGGATCTTGCCGAGGCTGGTCCATCTGGCATGGGGTTCCTTCCAGCGGTGGAGAGAATGTGTTCATTCCCCACCCTCCTCTCCTAAAATGAAAAAAAAGTAAGAAGACGAATAAGAGGATTAAGGGTTCTTCTTCCTTGGCAGGAGCTCCGAAAAAGGAGGGGTCCCCTTTCGTTTCGATAAGTGACCATTCTAAGATTGGCACGTCCGGCTCAGGGGCACCCTCTGGTGGCGGGTCTAGACCAAGACTAAAGTCGCAAGTGAGCTGAAAGGAGCCTCGATTATGTTTGAGAGAATACCTGGCATTTTCGAGTCCTCTGGTTCAAACGCCTTCTGGTTATTCGCCTCATTGGTAGCAGGACAAGATGCTGGACAAGAGCAACATGATCCATCATAAGAGAGCTTGATTGGTAGAGAGCTCAAGATGTCCCGTTTCTCGGGAGGGAGCCTTTAGGCAAATACAGGAATCCCTCCAGGCGGCCATGATTAGTGCCCTTCGGACACAATGACAGGCCAGTGAGTGTGACGCCACATTCTACCATGAACTTCATTAAAGGAGTGGTATACGCGAGGGAACTCGTGGACAGTGGAGGCCACCTATCTTCTGCACAGTGCGGCTTCTGAAAGTTCCCCTCCACGTCAGGTGCTCTGCTCTGACTGGAAAATGCCGTCTGCGAGGCCTTCCTTCGTAGACAGCACTACGCCACGATGGTTTTCAACTTGGAGATGGCCTATGATACCGCATTGCAATACGGTATCATGGGGATTATTCATTGATGGGGGCAAGGAGACGCCTCCCCATCTTTATTTCTGAATTTTTACGAGATCGTCGATTCCGGGTAAGGGTGGGGGAAAAGCACTATCTGGCCCAATAAAGCAGGAAAGGGTGTCCCGCAGGGAGGTGTCCTCAGTGTCACACTTTTGCCCTGAGCATCAGAGATGCCAACTCTGGAGCGTCGACTCCAATAGGCATTAAATTGCATCTCTCGTTATGCCGAAGAGCACAGGTATCGGTTTTCCTTGGCCAAGACTAAGGTGGTTCGTGGTTCGGCTAGGAAATGGTGGATTCGCACCGCTTCCCTGGTCTTGTTTTCGACTGACACCTAACCTGGTAGGCACATATTTGCAGTCTTAGGGTCTCTTGTACGCGCGCCATCGACATTCTTCGTTCCGTGACGTTCAGCACATTGGGTGCTGATAGGACTACCGCCTTGCTTTTCTATTGATCATTTATATGCTCCTGCAGCCTAGCGTGTATTGCAGAAAGTGGACTCCATCCACCACACCGGTAAACGCCTGGCCACCGTTTAATTTCGCACGTGTCTGATTAAGCGCCTACTTGTCGATGCTGGGTAGATGCCACTCATTCTTCGCCATGTACAACGCTGATAAGGGGGCCAGGCTGGCTAAGCAGACTAATGACGAAGCCAGCAACCACTGGCAAATCCATGATGGTGCCACCTGCCAATCTCACGTGAGCTTATTTAGTAGTAAGGTTAGGTTAGGTTAGATAATTTTTAAGTTTAGCTGAAATTATTAAATTAAAATAAATTTAAATTTTGTATTAATTTTCTTAATTAAAATTAGGTTATTTATTCTAGCCTAATTACTTTTTCTGTATACTATATTACTATAGGTGGGCCCGATAACGAAAAAAAATGTATCACGATTATTGATAAATCGATAACGATAACCTTATCGGCGATAATCGATAATTGACGATAAATTTATCGCCCGATAAGGTGATAACCGATAAATCTATAAATCCAAAATTATAATACAATATTGATGATTGATTACACTGGTGAACACAATTTTTGTTGAGTTAGGTCTGACAGCTGTTTTTAACTAATTTTTTGGTGCTGAATCCAAAACTGATCTCCGTTTTTCTCTATCACGTCAAGTTTTTGAAGTTTTTCAAATATTGACATACAATGAAATATGAAAGAAACAGGCATGATTGCAATGTTTATTTAACATTATTATGATTTAACAAAGGATATGGCTACTGTAATTATATAATTATAATTGTGTGCAAGTAGTTAAGGTAAAAATTTACGTTTATAGCTCTTTCTGGAGTGTTCAACTTGAGGACTATCGCGTTTGATGCTCCAACAATAGTCAGCCATCATATATACATCCCATCTACCCTGATAACGTTCTTAGAAACCTTAAAATCTTGGTGAAATCGTTCACCTTGCTCGTCGCAAACAGCACCAAGATCATTCGGAAAGCTGGCAAGATGGCAATGCAGAAAATGTAGTTTACTGCTCATGTTTCAACCAAGCGCCTTGTAGCTCTCCAATAGATTCTGAACTTTTCTATCCTTTACTTCTACTATTCTATGTGTAAGTGGCAGTAGATTTAAGGCCAGATCACCTTAGTCTGGGCCGTAAGGCCCGTGTGATCTGTGTATCTATGTAACTCTATGTAAAAATTTCTGTGTAATTACTTGCACGTGTATTTCCAAGAAAGTTCTTGACGACGTCTTTGAAGGATAACCAAGCATTCTTCTTAAGGTTTGACCTAGTCCCGGTGAACTGTTCATCTTTGATGAGCTGTCGAATTTGTGGACCATCAAACACACCGGCCTTGATTTTTTTAATTGACAGACCAGGAAATGTCAAGATGATGTACTTAAAACAGTCGCCATCAGTTGGCAATGCCTTTACAAACTGCTTCATGAGACCTAGTTTTATGTGCAGAGGTGGGAATATTATATTCTTCCCGTCAACAAGTGGCTCATGTCGAATGTTGGGGTCTCCAGGTTTAAGATCAGATCTTTGAGGCCAATTCGTCTCAACCCAATGCTTCCCTCGAGCTCTGCTATCCCACATACAGAGAAAGCAGGCACACTTTGTGTACCCACGTAGCTGACCAAGAAGGAAGCACACCATTTTAAGGTCAACACATGATCTAATTTTGTTTGTCATATTGCAAAGACAGACAAAATGCCTAATACGGACTGCACTAAATAAATTGCTATTGTGTAGAAGGACACACTTCAAACCCCGCTTTGAGCTGTCAATAAACATTCGTCATTCATTTGGATTGTAGATTGAAAGCCCTAATTCCTTCAGTAAACTAGGAATGTTATGTCAATACACAAAGCCGCTGTCACTTCGAAAGTACTGCAGAAATGTACTTTCTCTGGTTCGAAAGTATGATACTTTCGCTCCCTGTTCAAGTAAGTTTTTCTCATTCAGTCTTGATGCTAGGATTTCTGAAGTTTTTTTGGATAGGCCTAAATCACGTGCCAAATCATTCAACTCGTGCTGATCAAGTCCCTTACGAACCGAATCCTCGTGAATTTCGAAATCTGCATCATTGCTGTCACTGCGTTCGTCATCACTCAGATCTTCTAGAGGAGATAGTTGTTCGAAAACTGGCACTGGAATTTCAGCTGAATGAGGCATTGGCTTTATAACTAACGATAGATTAGGATATTCTATTTGACTTTTATTTTTCTTGTTAAATCCTGATGTTTTCACTAAACAAAAGTAACAGTCTGTGCGATGCTCGTTTTGCTCTCGCCACACCATGGGGTCACCAAATGGCAACCTTTCACGTGTTCTTTTGTTCCACATTCGTAAACTCTCGACACACTGCCTGCACACTTTATGGGGGGCCCATGGTTTGTCTTGATCACCAAGTTTTACTTTAAAATATGCTAAATATGCTTGTTTGACAAATGCACTGATGTTCGCCCTCTGACTTGGAATGGTGAAACTGCCACAAATGTAGCAGAAGGAGTCAGGGTTGTTTAGGCATTTACGACGAGAAGTTGCAGGAGCAGACATGATCTGAAACAAAGGAAATATATACCTATGTAAATAAAACACTAAGATGGAATAGTTACCAGCTTTGAAAGCTAAAAAAACTCTATATAACGAAATAAAACGTACAACACACACCTCTCACCGCACTGTCTCAATGGTGACTGCACAAACAAGTTGCCCCGTAGCTGTAGCTGAATTCAATCGTAATCAGCAGGCAAATCTTATTACAGCTAAGCAGTGGAATTTTACTTCTCTGGGGGCTAAGCTGTGGGGAAAAAAATAGACGTGCTAGAAAAAAGCTGCCTACAAATTTGGAATCAGCATGCTGATTTTAGTCTAAATCAGCACATAAATCTAACTCGACAGAAATTATTTTCAAATTGTTCCCCGGTGTTATATATAGCGTTATTTTATAATACAATAGTAAGAATACTTGAATACTGTTTCTTAGTTTCTTACCTGGTGAGGCTCTCCTTCATCTCCTCATAGGCTTTGAGGACCCTCCTCCCAGCTCGGACCTACCTATTTCTGCCACCAAGGCAAGAAATAACTTAATCTAAACTTTGGCGCATGCAGAGTCTATATCGGCTAAGGTTGTTTTGTTTTTGTTTATTCTCGCGTAACTAGAAATTATACAACAGGCAGCACGAACCATTTGATTAAAATAGTTTAAAATAACTACCTTTAAATAACCTCTGCTTCTTAGTTAAATCAAAGTTTACCTCACTGTGGTGCTAATCTATATATCTATATCTTTATAGATACTCGTATATAACAATGCGTCTTCGATAGTATTGTGGGTGAAACTAGAATAATACCAAACGCAAGTTCTAAAGCACGATTAGTTTCGCTGTGAATGTTTTTGACGAGTCTGGAAAATATTTTACATCCAACACAAGTCATCTCGCAAAGCTGCCAAATCCCCCCAAAATGGAAATGGAAGAAAAGCTGAGGAAAAATCTGGGTTGCAAATATTTCTTCAATATGATCTTAATATATTTTTTTACTAAAATACTTCTCCAGTGTGACGTCAGCATAATTATGGCATAAAAAAAAATGACATTTCAAACTGTAATTATATCAATAAAAACAACCGTTTAATATTTTCTATACATATACAAGTTGATTGAAAAGTGACTTCCTATATTTTTAAATTCTTGTAATTTATTTCTGAACTATAATTTTTACAAACAATGAATAAGAGAAGAAAGTGTATAACATGGAGGAGTTTTATTTACAATTCAATATGGGCGCCAGTATTCACCACCAGCTTCTCAAGCCACCAGGAAACCGCATCAACTGATTTCACAAGGAACTCTTGGGGGATGGAAGACATAACTTCTCGTATTCGCCCTTCAAGTTCTTCCAAAGTGGTTGGTTTGGTAGAGCAGACTTGCTCCTTTAACCAACCCCCAAAGAATAAGGTCGCAGGGTGTTAAGTCAGGACTTCTGGCTGACCACTTATGCGGAACACGTCGACCCATCCATCTTCCAGGGAAGTGGGCATTCAGGAACAACAATAGCGAAATGTGGAGGAGCGTCATTTTGCATGAAAATCAAATCTCAATATTCTCTCAAGTACTGATAACTGGTCAGATTTCATCTTGCAGCATGGTTAGGTACCTTTCGGCATTCATGGTATCTCAAAGGATGAAAGGACCCATAACCCTGTCCGAAGTCATTCCAGACCATACCGTTACCATCGGCCAATTCTGTATATGGATTAACAAAAATGTGATAGATACATTAAGAATAATTAAATTTGTCTCTTAAGTGATTACGGGTTTTCAGATATTCTCCATTAATTATAGTTCTTTAAAATTGCTATTATAAGTGATACGTTGTGACAACTTAAAGTTGTGGTTATATTTAAAAAACGGAGTAAGAAACGGGTTATCTTTTCACATGAATACACAATAACAAAATCTAACGTATATTCGCGAGGAAAATTTAACAAGGTCAGAGTTCTTTTACACAAGAGGGTATTTGTGGGTTCTGTCGAGAAACTAGGCAGGTCTTTCTCTACGTTGTTGCATCACGAAATCGCTAAACATTTTAGAATTCATTTAGGCCTGCATTTCACTTGATTCTACAATAATAAGTGACATGTGGAAGGCGTACGACCATTTACAGATATTCCTGGCTATTACTTTGATCATAAAGCCGTCAATCATAGTCTAAGAGTTCGTTTCAGTAGAAGGTCATCACGCTCACGAGCTTCAGAGTAGCTGAAAGTGATAGGACGTGCAAACAAATGCCTTCGTGGGACTCACCGTTCCATGTAAGATTCGTATCATCATCACTTCATCATCATCATCATCATCATCATCACTAACTCTATAATTTAAGAAGGGGATTTTTTTGAGTATTTGAATAATAATTTCATCTTAGTTTGGTTATGACTTATGTTTTTTTTATCAAAGTTATTTCTAATAATTCTTTTATAATATCAAAATACAAAATGGTGAAGTTCAGAAATAAATAAAAGTTATCGAAATTTTGTGAAATTTTTAAAACCCAAAGAATTACAAATGGTGAAGTTCAGAAAATTTATTTTTATATATCTTCTTCTTCTATAACTCTATTTTAGCAACGTGATATTTTGAAAGCGGGGAAATTTAGTTTCGAGTTCCTTTTTAAAATTATTATAATTGGCGAAGTTCAGAAAATTTATAAAGATTTGACCATGGCTGCTTTTTTTTAGATTTTAAATTTTAACCTTAGTAGTGAAGCGCAAGCTCCCCCCCCCCCTCGTAGGGGAAAGTGGCAAAGCCATTGCCTGGTTTGTGTATATTCGTATGACGTAAAAAATTCTAAGGCTGGCCCCTATTTTATTGGACTTTTTAGGTGTTGGTACGTATAAGGACGCCAAGGCAAAGCTAGCTTCCCTCCAACGCGGGATCATGCCCTTTATTTTTTTGTTTTTTAGCTGCTTGTATAATTTTTTTAAAGTTTTTTGTTTTCTTGTTGTTTTATCGTTGCCTTTTCAATTTTTTTTTTAAATAAATAGTCTAAGATTGGTAGCAGTCGCCAGATAGGCTATAAAAAAATAACCCGTAGTAAATACAAACCTATTTAAGAAGATTTTGAGCTGCATTTCAAAGTTTAAGCATTAAATTAATAGATTAAAAACCTAATAGATTAACTTAAAATATTTTAAAAGTTATTTGGAAAAAAACGTTATAAATGGTATTTGAATCTTAATAAGATAGCCTAATTTTACATAACCTAACTTAACTTTAAAACTAATAATTTCTCGGAAAAATTAAATATATATTTAAAATCACCATAAACAAACCGCATTAGTGGTAATATTTAAAAAAAAAGATCAGAAAAACAGTACCGAATCTAGAAACAAAACAAAATCAAATCCCAACCACATCCGTGGCCGCGTCGAGAGTTTAAGAAATGAACGGACATTTGTAATCCAAAGAAATGATGCTCAGTTGCCAAAGTGGTTGCATCAAGTAACCTTAAAATGGTTAGTGGTACGCCTTTGTATACATCCATGAACGAGCAGGTGCAAAAGAGCCAAAACACTACGTTTGCAAGCATATTAAAATGATAACAAAGTCTGATTTCCTAAAAAAATAAGCATTGGTTCGACGCTGGCTCTAACACCACCAACACAAAACTCCGTCGTATGTCAACGACCCTACGAAGAAGTTGTTGAGAAATCCATTTATGTCACCACACTCCTCCCGCCCCTCCCTGCATCAGAAACCCGGATGTCTGGTACAGAACAACCACAAGATTGTTTTCACTTCCATTCTTGAAAAACAATTCGCTTAATTTTCTCGCTGATCAATTCGGGAGGATGATTAGCGCCTTTCGGGAGTTTCGGAATCGATTTGCACAAATTATTGAACCACAAATGTGAGTAAATACGAAATCTTTTCCCCTAAGTTGTGATTATTAAAACACTGAGCTCTATTGTGCTTATCAATAAGGCTCTTTATTAAATGATTAACGGATTGACACTTCAAATTTAGCAACTTGAACCTAATCCGTGATGCAGTTGGTCCTCCTCCCCAAATTATTTGGATTTGCAATTAAACGCAAATTCCCCCATCCCCCAACTACAAAAATGTATACACATTTCGTACCCCCAAATAAAATTGATTCAAGAAAAGCCAATCTAATGAATCGACATTTTTCTTTTCTCGAATTTAATTTAAAGCTCGAGTAAGGAGGACGAATCACGAAATAGGTAAGATCTGTAGATCTACAAATCTCCCTGTAGGGAAAGTGGTAAGGCTAGAGAAGTGGAATTATGTGAAAGATGTATAGCTGTAGATCTGTCTGTAGGTCTTGGGGCCTCCCGGGAGGGTAAATTGTGGATATCGGGGCTGTGAAAGTGAACACGAGCCTTCAGATGTCACCCGACATTGTTGTGGGAAATTTAACTATCATCATCATCATTATCATCATCACGAACTCTATAATTTAAGAAGGGGATTTTTTTGAGTATTTGAATAATAATTTAGTTTGGTTATGACTTATGTTTTTTTATCAAAGTTATTTCTAATAATTCTTTTATAATATCAAAAAACAAAATGGTGAAGTTCAGAAATAAATATAAGTATCGAAATTTTGTGAATTTTTTAAAACCCAAAGAATTACAAATGGTGAAGTTCAGAAAATTTATTTTTATATATCTTTTTCTATAACTATATTTTATTAACGTGATATTTTGAAAGGGGCGAAAATTTAGTTTATTTTTCCTTTTTAAAATTATTATAATTGGCGAAGTTCAGAAAATTTATAAAAATTTAACCATGGCTGCTTTTTTTTTTAGATTTTAATCTTAGTAGCGAAGCGCAAGCTCCCCTCGTAGGGGGAGGGGGAGAAGCCATTGCCTGGTCTTGATATATTTAGTGCCGGGGCTACGCATAGCGTTATTCAAAGGAAAACAATTTCCGTTGCTATGGATACCAATAGCTTAAGATTAGTTTTACATAAATCAACCGACTTTCTATAAACATATAGAGCACATAGCTTAAGCAACGCGTTATTTAAATCCACTGAAGTTTCGTAGCCATAAAGACCACATAGTTAGCACATAGCGTTATATACATATATCAATAGAATTTCGGTAGCGATAGAGACTGCATAGTCTACTAATAGTGTTATATAAAACAACCAAATTTCCGTAGCCATGGAGACCACTTACACTACGTATAGCTTTCTTTAAATCAATTTCCGTCAGCATAAAGACTAGAGACCATACACATAGTTTTCTTTAAATCACCCGAAATTTAGTAGTCATAGAGAAAGCATAGCCTAGAAACAGCTACATATATTTACATACATCAGGCCAATTTCTGTATCCATAGAAACCTTAAAGCCAAGGGAATTTATAAATATATCAACATAATTTCATTGATACAGTAGACCATGCGCATAGTGTTATAGAAATCCACCGAATTTAGTTAGCAAAAGGGACAACATAGCCTACGCTTAGCGTTACATAATTCTAATTTGTTTCCAAATCCATAGGAACCACATAGCCATTGTCTAGCGTTATATAATTCAACCTATTTCTATATTCATAGGGTCCACATAGCCAATGTCTAGCGTTATATAAATCAACCCAATTACCAGAGCCATGTGTTCCACAAAGATCACGCTTAGCGTTATATAATTCAACCTATTTCTATATTCATAGGGACCACATAGCCAATGTCTAGCGTTATATAAATCAACCCAATTACCGTAGCCATGTGTTCCACAAAGATTAAGCTTAGCGTTATATAATTCAACCTATTTCCATATCCATAGGGACCACATAGTCAATGTCTAGTGTTATATAAATCCACGTAGTCTTAGATCCCACATATTCAGCGCATAGTTTTATTTAAATCTATTGAATTTTGCTAATAATAGAAACCACATAGTTTAGAAATACTGTTTTATTAATCAACCGAATATTCTTAGCAATATGGACAACATAGCCTTCATATAGTGTTATATAAATCGAGAGAATTCCAATATCCAGTGACACCACATAGCCAGCGAATACCGTTATAGTAATCAATTGAATTTATGTAGCCTTAAACACCACATAGTATACGCACAGCGTTATATAATCCACTGCATTTCCGTAGCCATGGAGACCACATAGGCTATAAATAGCGTTCATTAAACCAACCACGTTTCCTTCGCTATAAAGACCACATAGCCTACGCATATGCTAATATAAATCAACCGAATTTTCGTAACTATAAACACTACATAGCATACGCATAGCGTCCTATATATCAACCAAATTTTCGTAGAGAGAGACCACATAACCAACGTATAGCTTTTTTTTAATTACCTGAATTTCCGCATCTATAAGAGACCGCAGAGTATCTGCGCATAATTTAGTTTTTTCAACCGAATTCCCGTAACCATAGCAACCATAACCCCTACTCATATTTTTGTTTAAGTCAACCTATTTTTCGTAGCCATAGAGACATCATGCATGGGCATTTGCTAGTTTTCAGTACATTTGCAGTACATTGTGGTACATTTTGCCCCCAATGGGCTATTGCTAGTTTTTGTTATTTATACGAACGCAGTATGAACAGCATAGAGCAGCCGAGGTTTATTATTTGGTGTAGGTTTGTTTTATTTTTACTATTTTTCTTTTTCCCATTTTTCCTTCGTCTGCTTATTCCTTTCCTTTTATCGCCTAGTGTTTTTGCCCTCGTCTTTTACAATTTTTCTTAAATGCATTCCCCCGACGAATGCGAATGGTAGCAGAGCTATAAAAAAAAAGAAGTTTTTTCGTGCATGCTAATGTACATTTTCATCGGAAAGATGTACACAATGACATGTGCGCACTGAGTCACAATTTGCAGAGACAATTTATTGATCTTTGAGGGCCGCCTATCAAGACCTCTCGACGCCTTCGAGACAGATGCATAGGGGTCAAAATTTGTTGACGAGGAACTTGAAGAAGTTGGGGTCGTAAGACACAGGCTCTCGTATACCCCCTTCCCCCTTATTTTGCTGGGAGAGAGGAGGACAAATGAGATAGAAAAGTATGATAAATAAAAATATACGAGTTGAAAAGTAGGATAACCATGCCCTCCCTAAGTGGCATCATCCAAAGACTATTCCGGCTATCAACTTATATACGTTTCCCCTTCCCTGAATTTGACCACTTTCTTGTTAGTATCGAACTGCCTCGATGTAAGAGGGGATAGTCTTCACTGGTTATTAAAAGGCTTTAGGGAAGGTAACTAACTCGGATTGATAGTTTTAGAAAAGTTAAATGCCTTGCCAAAGACGCTTTGAGACGAGTTGAGTCCCAAATTCTCTCGTTAGTTGCTAATAAAGAATGAGAGGTGGCTTGATTATTTGAAAATAAGTTTTTAAAATTTGATAAGAAGAATGACTTTGAAAAAAGCCTGCTCGAAGTCTAAAAATGATTTATTTGATTTGATAGTACGTGCAATAGAACCAAAGTTTCCTGCAACGCAAATTATTTGATACTGCAAGGTTACACCAGTACAAAATAAGCTAAACAATTAACTTATTCCCGCAAAGAGCCTAGATTAACTTACAGTTAATTCCCAAACACTTTGCAAACATTATACTTTAACGAAGAGAAATTAATTGAAAAAGGTGAGATGAAATGTCTAAAGAAAACGGACGCCACCTTTCCTCTCTGCGTGAAAGAAGGTGCCCGCAAAACACAACACGCCTGTCTGCTTCCACTGGTGGCTCTTGAATCTCCTTTAAAATTCGTGACTGACAAAGAGGCCTCCACACAACCTCACCAGAGGTGAGGGAGAAGGGAACAACCCCGTTGATCCTAAACTTCTAAAATGTACATGCACCTTACACCTAACCCAAAGTAAGGGGCGGGAATTGTAACCCGTTTCAACAATCTCCTAGGGTCAGCGTAAATGAGAAAACGCGGCGCACGTTGACAACATTTTCAATAGCAAAACTCTCAAACACTCACCTGAGATTCATTGACAGAAAAGGGAGACCCAGACATGTGATGGACCTATCCCCCCAATGCCGCGACGTTTCAGGTTGCTTTCCATCGAGTCCGAATTGGACACATTCGCAGGACGCACCGCCATTTGATGGAGCACTCGCCTGCACCATATTGTGATGACTGCGTTGTCCCCCAGACTGTTCGGCACATTTTTGTTGAATGTCCAAATCTGGGTGATCTTCGCGCACGTTACCTGCCTCTGTACGGGGACGAGCGGGGTCGCTATCCCTTGTCCATTGTGCTCGCGACGGGTTCTTGTACACATACCTTTGGACTATCTGCGTTTTTGAAGGAGGGTGGCCCCCTCCATTTTATTTTGCTCTCTTTGTTGTACCCCTTAAGGAGCACCGCGATTTTCTTTCCTCACCGCCGTGCTAACGGGACTCGCGCTCCGTCCAGCCCCAGCTTAGCCTCTTCTCCTTCTTTCTGACAGCCTGTGTTTTCTACTCTACTTCCTCACTTTCCTTACAACCTCTCCCGCAACTTTCTCTGGTAGGCTTCTAATTTCACAGGGTAGAAGCCGACTAGCTTCCTCACACCCAACTATCCCGGATCTGAGTTGAGGAGGAAGGGGACATCTTTCACTCACCCCTGAGCTCCGGTCTGGGGTGGTCGGCTTTTAACAACCTGCTTCATCCCCACCCACACCTTCCTCACATCCCCTTTCTTTCTCCTTTCAATCTCTATTGATTTTTAACCCGAGCCTAAGATGGAACCGCCATGCCGATGGGCTGCCAGGCCACTAGGCTGGAGGAGTGGCCTTAAATGGCGGCATCTGGTTCTTCCGGCCTCGTATTCACCCCTCGAAGAGCGGGCTACTGCGTGGGGTGATTAACGTTTGCGTCCTGCGAAAAAAACAGGGTCACCATGCCCATGTATGAAAAAAAATCTATCTTGCCCTTTATTCCCCCCTCACCAGCGACGGAGGCGCCTTCAGGCAGCTCCACGGAAAAAAGTGGAGGTTTCTCCCATGTGCTTTCGCAGGAGGCCCTCCAAACTACTACCAGAGAGGAGGCTTACTCGTCTCCTATGCCTACGGGTGCAAGGGACTCCACCTCACCTCCTTCTCTCGTGTTGCATTTGGGCAACTTCCTCTTTATTGTGCCAGTCCCCTCTTTGCTCCTGTGACAGGCAGGACCTTCTCTATTTTGAAGAAAGATCTAGCCGAGGCCGGCTTATCTGGTCTAGGAGCTCCTACCGGCGGAGGAGAGAAGTGGGTTCATTCCCCACCCTCCTCTCCTAAGAAAAAAAATAGGAAAAAGACCAAAAAGACTAGAAGCTCCTCTCCCTCCGTGGGAGCCGCGGGACGGATGGAGCCGCTGCCGTTCTGGCAAGCGACCAAGCCAAGATCGGCACGTCCGGCCCCGGTGCTCCCCTAGGTGGGAAGTCCCTGACCAAGACCAATAGTGCAAGTGCGCAGAGTGGAGCCTCGATTACGCCGGGGCCCCTCATTCAGAGTTTACCTTGCGTTTTAGAGCCCGCTGGCTTCAAACGCTTCTTCGTTATTCGCGCCACTGATGGTAGCATGTTGGCTAAGGGCAACATGTTTCATCAGAGGAGAGCACTAGCTAGCGTGATTGGTAGAGAGCCGAAGGTGACCCGTTTCTTGGAGGGTAGCCTTCTGGCGAATGCGTCGAATTCCTCCAAGGCGTCTATGATTTGTGTCCTTCGAACACTTGATGGCACGCCTGTGAGTGTGACGCCGCACTCTACCATGAACTTTGTGAAAGGAGTAGTTTATGCGAGGGAACTTGTGGACTAGTACATATATGACATCACCTTAGAGTTGGCCGACCATGGGGCGGTCAAGGTCGAGCATGTAATGAGAAAACAGGGAGGGGCTTCGAGACCCACCCTTACACTCTTCGTCATCTTTGACTGTGACAAGCTTCCTGAGTCGTACCACTGCTGCGTAGGTGCTACTACTGTCACCGCTTCGGCCATACTAATCGCTCCTGTAGACGCGTAGTGGGGGTTACCCGAAGTCTGTGTAAGTTGTTCTAAGGCCGCACACGATAAGTCCAAATCGTGTGTGGCCAAGTGTGTCAATTGCGGAGAGCCGCACCCCGCTTCTTCGAAGCAATGTGGTGCATATTTCCTTGAGAAAGAAATCCTGGCCATTCAGGCCCAGGATCTTCCCTCATTCCGTGAGGCTAAGGACTTGGTTCTGGCGCGCTCGGATCTGCCTGGGACTTCTTATGCCTCAATATTAAGAAAGACACCCTCTGCTCCTGGTCCCTCCAGGCCTACGAGCACGATCGTTTCCACGCCCATTCGGAACCCTTATGCTGGCTCTATCCACCCCGGGCGCTCCTCTGGTAGAGATGGTGCCATAAAGGGTTCACTCTCAGCCCCGGCTAAATCCAGGGTTCCCCCTCCTCCCCTCAAAGTGACCGTTTCCTGTAAGGCGAAACGCCGCGCGCCTCCACCTAGTCGTTAGATTCACAGGAGGCAATAGCCCTGAAGTTGGTCGTGAGGCCATCTTCCGAGCTTCCTAAAGCTGCCCCCCGAAAGGAGGACAGCACTAAAGGAGATTTGGCTCCTTTGCCCGCATCCAGTGTTAGGTTGGGTGGCTAGGTGGCTCGGAGACGGTGGTCCTCTAAAAGAGGGACCCCCACTTCGGAAGCGGGGGTCCCTCTTTTAAAGGCGGAAGGAAGAAAAGACTCACATGGCAAGCCCAGCCCCTCTCGATAATTCCTTGAAGGCGACAGCACCTTCAGCGCGACCGGCCAAAAGCGACCGGAGTTCTGCCTCCAGGGAGCGTACGGCCATTCTCGTGACGGTTTCTTTTCGAAGAGGGAACCCGCATCTCCCCCGAGCTAGGCCTGGAAGGCATATTCCTTCAATGGAATTGCCGCGGACTCCGGGCCAGCTGAGAGTAGCTGCGGAGGCTCGTCTCCGAACGTTCCTCGTTAGCTTTATTTTTGCAAGAGACTATGCTGGGCGCGCCCCATGCTCACCCTTCCGGGGTATAAGGGTTTTGCGACCTCACCACCACGGGATAAGGCCGAGCAGGAGGATGCGCTATTTACACCCGCCATGATATCTCCGTTCTTCTCTTTGCTTTAGATACCTCCTTTCAGGCAGTAGCTGTGCAGCTGCACCTGGATAGGATGTATACTGTTATTTCTGAGTACATTCCACCGTCAGCCGACTTCGCCACGGGGGACTTCCGTCGCGTCGTGGCACGGTTGCCGAAGTCCTTTCTCTTGGTCTGGGACTTAAACGGGAGACACTCCCTCTGGGGAGACTACTCGATTAATCCCAGGGGTCAGGTCCTTGCCGACCTGATCGACGAGCTGGAGATAGATGTCCTAAATATGGATGAGTTTACGCATCACTGCCCGAGAATTGCTTCATTTTCCTGCCTCGATCTATCTTTGTGCTCTCCGGATGCACAGCCTGATTTTGGGTGGTGGGTGGTTGATGACCTCCATGGTAGTGATCACTTTTCCCTTCAAATATTTTCTGGGCCGCTGCCGCACCAGAGCCCGCCCCAGTGGTGCTCGGCGCCGCCGCAGTGGTCCGCATTTCAGCAAATGACTGATTTCTCTGTCTCAGTCGAGGAGTTTTGGTCGGTAGAAGAAGCTGTTGAGTTCTTCTCCTGTAATCTCATCGCCGTGGGCCTAATTACTATTTCTAGAATATCTTTTTACACGCCGACTGCTACCGTGGTGGTCAGCCTAGTGTGAGACGGCCCTCAAACGAAAGCGTTTTGCCTACATAACAGTGAATTTCATCGAGCTAGGGATAGGTTCCGGTATATTTCAAAACACGCCCACTGTTCTGCCAGGCGGGTATACGTGTCTTTAATTAACGGCAAGACCCCTCTAGCAGAGGTGTGGAAATGAGTCAAAAGGATTCGGGGCAAGTTCTTGCAGGACCCCTCTCCCGTTCTCTAGGAGAATATGACCGCAGTCTCGGACCCCATGTCCTTGGCAAAATCCTTCGCAACCGCTTTCTCCGCATTCTCTAGCCGGGATGCTGCTCCGTCAGCATTTACTGCGCGTCGTGATGTCGCGTAAGGCTGCCAACTGGACTTTACCTCCAGAGGCGGAAAACCCTTCAATGACAGGTTTACTGTGAGTGAGTTGTATTCCGCTCTCTCGTCGTGCGCGGACACCACTCATGGTCCAGACGATGTCCGCTACGCCATGCTTCGACACCTGGTGAGCAAGGCATGGCCTTTCTGTTAGATTCGTTCGACAGGATCTGGGTAGAGGGTATCCTCTACCCCGGTCGGTTTTCGCCCAATCTCTCTAACTTCCTGCATGTGCAATTTGATGGAGAAATTCGTAAATGTTAGATTAGTGTTTTTTCTAGACAGCGGAGGCCATCTATCTTATGTACAGTACGTCTTCCGCAAGTTCCACTCTACGTCGGATGCTCTGCTCCGACTGGAAAATGCCATCTGCGAGGCCTTAATTCGTAGACACTATTACGCCATGATGTTTTTCGATCTGAAGAGGCCTATGGTAACGCATGGCAATACGGTATCATGGACACTTCCACGAGATGGAGGCGAGGGGACGCCTCCCAGTATTTATATCTGAATTTTTGCGAGATCGTCGATTCCATGTACGGGTGGGGAGAACCCTCTCTGTCCCAATGGAGCAGAAAGAGGGTGTCCCACAGGAAAGTGTTCTCAGTCTCACACTTTTTGCCCTGAGCATCAACGGCATCACCTTGGTGCTGCGAAGAGATGTTCTCGCTACGCTCTACGTGGACGACCTTTCGATCTCTTTCGGCGCGGCCCAGATGACAACTCTGGAGCGTCGACTCCAACAGGCATTGCACTGCGTCTCTACCTATGCCGAAGTGCACAGGCTTTGGGTTTCCTTGGCCAAGACTAAGGTGTTGCATTTCTGCCACTAACCACGGCTTCACCCTGACCCAGACTTGTTTCTCAATAGGGTGATCATGGAAGTGGTGGACTCGCTTCGTTTCCTTTGGCTTGTATTTGACCGACGCCTCACCTAGTAGGCTCATATTCGCAGCCTTAGGGTCTCTTGTACCTGCGCCATGGATATTCTCCGGTCCGTGAGTTTCAGCGCCTGGGGCGCTGTTAATGCTACTGCTTTACTTTTTTATAGATCCTTTGTTCGTTCGAAGCTCGACTACGGATGCGAGTTTTATACATCTACAGTCAAGCGTGTATTGCGGAATGTGGACTCGATCCACCACACCTGCCTTGGCCTGGCAACCGGTGTCTTCCGCACTTCCCCTATTAGGAACCTATTGTCGATACTTCATAGATGCCACTCTCTCTGCGCCGTGCACAGTGCATTATTCGCCTGTACGCGCAAACCCAGCGCCCCGCTCACTCGCCAACAGCTCTCACTGCTCCTTCAGTTTATCTCGAGGGTGCCTATGCAACCGAAAGACGCTAGTCATACCCTAAGCGCTTTGAGGTTAGGGCTAGAAAACTCCTTCGAGAGCTAGGTATAGCTCTCGGGCCGGCGGCGCCCTTGGTTCTTCCCAGGGCGCCACCCTGGAGGGTACCAGCTTTGACTATTTGTCGCTACGCCTCTGCTCCAAAACTTCTATAGTGCCGGGACTTTTGCGTTCGGCCTTTTTGGAGCACACTTCGTGCCACGTTGGAACCGTGCCAGTGTATACGGATGGCTCCAAGTCCCACGGGAGGCTCTGTCTCCACGCTTTATCCCGTCTGTTTGATGTCTTCACGGCTAACCTGTTTGCAATACTCCGCTCGGTACGGGATATTACGCGACGTGCCCGGTTCGGAGACCAGATTGTGATTTATATCCACTCACAAAGCTTGAGTGCTCTCGGACCATTGAAATCTCTGCATCCTCTGTTTCCCGATATTCGTGACGCCGCGGTTTTGGCGAGTGGGGCGGATCGCGCGATTATCTTCTGCTGGGTTCCTGGACATGTATGAATTGTGGGGAATTAGCACGCCGATGAGGGCGCCAAAGATTCAGCGAGGACTGGGCGACCAGACGAGCGTTTCGCTCTTCCTCACACCGACTACATGGCAGGAATACGGGCTGCCCCACGCGCGGCATGGCCAAGAAGTTGGGAGATGGTCGAGAGGAACTTAAAGTTACGTGCCATTACGCAGCGGCTGTTCGCATAGACCTATCCTGCAATACCGCGACGGTTTTAGGTTGCTTTCTGTCGTCTCCGAATTGGACACACTCGTGGGACGCTCAGCCATTTGATAGAGCGCTCGTCGGCGCCTTATTGCGACAATTCTTTTGTCCCCCAGACTGTTCGTCACATTCTTGTTGAATGTCTCAGTTTGGGTGATCCTCGCGCACGTTACCTGTCCCGATACCGGGACGAGCGAGGTCGCTAATGTTTGTTGTGGGTCGCGTGTCCTTGCGCCGGGGAAAGTCAGGCCTACCCACGACGCTGGAGCGCGCTTCCTTCTTGTTACCTTTGTGTTTTTTTTTTGTCTTTAGCCTATGTTGTGAGTATGGCGACTTATGCCCAAGTAGGCAGTCGCCAGATGAACTCCTAAAAAAAAAATATCTCTTTGTTGTAGGTCACATATTCCTGCGCCGGGAGAGGCGGGACTCACGCCGATCCCCGGAGAGTACTTCCTTCTTGCTAATTTGAATTTGGTTTTCTTTTTGTTAGTTTGTTTCTTTTGTTCTTTTTTTGGCGTATTTTGCATATTTTTCATTTTATTTTTAATCTAGCTTAGTATTAGTCTCTAGCGTGATTACGGCGGAAGGTGATAATCTCTAATCATGTTAGGAATTTTTAAAATTATGACTCTTTTCAACTGGAATGAATCATGCTGGATGAATAATGGATCCTACCTAGACCATTGGATGTTTTATCAAACTGTGCAGCGAAATTATTTCTTGAGATAATTCAATATTTCACTCCATTTGAGCTATTCGTCATCAAGACAAAATATAAATGTATGTGTCATTTAATGTAAACACTTGTTCTTTAAAGTAACTATAAAAATATAAGTTGTAAATCGGAATCTATACAAAAAGGCGCTAATTCGGGTAACGTCTTGCTGATTTAAATGAAACGTTTTCTTTGTCTTTATTTTAATTTCATGGGGATTTTATTCATATAAATTTACCGTCATTTTTGTTGCGTTTAATTATATATTTACAGACTCGCAAGCGTCAATTTCAGAATTTTAGTGGTATTTTAATGTAGGTGCCGTAATTGACTTAAGCCAACGCAGCTCCTCAGGCCTAGGAGTCAGCCAGGTAGTCATTTATTTGTGAGTCAGCCAGACAGACATTTATTTGTGAGTAAGCCAGGTTTTGAGTCACTCAGGTAGCCATTAATTTGTGAGTAAGTCAGGCAGTCATTAATTTGTGAGTCAGCCAGGCAGTCATTTATTTGTGAGTCAGCCAGGCACTGATTAATTTGTGAGTCAGCCAGGCAGCTATTTACTTATGAGTAGCCAGGCAGCCATTTATTTGTTAGTCAGTCAGGCAGTCATTTATTTGTGAGTCAGTCAGACAGTCTTTTATTTGTGAGGCAGCCATTTATTTGTGAGTCAGCCAGGCAGTCTTTTATTTGTGAGTCAGCCAGGCAGTCTTTTATTTGTGAGTCAGCCAGGCAGTCATTTATTTGTGAGTCAGCCAGGCAGTCTTTTATTTGTGAGTCAGCCAGGCAGTCTTTTATTTGTGAGTCAGCCAGGCAGTCTTTTATTTGTGAGTCAGCCAGGCAGCCATTGGGTCGTAGTAAAAGAAAACTTATAGAGAAATTCCAGTAATATTTTTTTATATTCCCCCCCCCCCTCCCCTAGAGAGTTTTTTTAATGATTTTTTTTTAGTTTCGGAGAGAATTGTGGTGGTATTAGAGGGATATAAAATGTATAGAAGATATAGAGGCAGGGTGGACTCTTTTGTGGAGAAGGGGAAAGAATAAACCAATAATAATTTCTACAAATGTTTAATTGTCAAATGAGGAGAAATATGAAAATAATAAAGAACCTCCAAATTGCAGTGTTGAGATTTGGGTGGCGGCAATCAACGAAGGCATCGGCACGCTGTGTGGTTGCTTGAAAGTTCACCGAGATCAAATTGGAACAGGCATGTCCAAATGCTACAAAGGACAAGGCTATTGATCAGCCATTCAATAAGATCGATAAATAACTAATGTAATTAAACTAACCATCGAGGGCTGCTCGGTAATAAAGTGTTTTGGAAACGAGATTCTAAACCAGGGCCCCCCCAATCCACGGCCCGTGTGGCCATTCCATGTGGCCCGCAGCCACTTATCAAAATTAACATTGCGTGCGACCCGATGAAAAAGACGAAACTGACAAAATAGAAGACCAGTGCATAGCTCACAGATGACAACTTGGACGACGTTTTCTTGCTGACTGTTATTTCCATTTGTTTTGATGAGCTTTCTGCTGAGAAATGTCACCAGGTGTGTGATAGAACGAGTTGAATCTGTGTTAAATTCAACTCCTATCCCATATTAGTTAAAACCTCGAGGAGGCCCACGTGCATCTTCGATTCGAGGCTTGGAGTCTTATCAACAGCTGCCGGACGTCAATGTTTAAACAAGGAGGTTATCGTCCCCCCGTTCGCCCCCATACGCCGACCTCGCCAGATCGAGTTAGGCTTATGAACAGATAAGGCATTTTTCTCCGGCCCGGCTGTGCGTTCCCTCCAAGCTTTCACTCCATTTTCCCCCACGCCAAGGAGATGTCCTGGCTATTTATATGGAAACTTTACCACTAAGATCAGATTGGAGATCCAGATTTTCGTCGCGAAACATCACCACGACCCTCTCTCCCTTTGTGCGCCAAGGGACCTCGGCCTC
The DNA here is from genome assembly GCA_963969495.1 of Ceratothoa steindachneri. NCBI lineage: Eukaryota > Metazoa > Arthropoda > Malacostraca > Isopoda > Cymothoidae > Ceratothoa > Ceratothoa steindachneri. Next base: position 52,575,800 of record OZ018334.1, read on the forward strand.
GAGATTCACCATCACTTGTCCAGGAGGACAATATTCCTTGAGTGCCAAAGGTTCGAGCCTTTAGTGACGTCAAGTCCCCAAGGCATTTCCCCCTGCTGTTCAAGGAGAACAGCATTAGAACAGTCATTGTTCGTTTTGAGCCCTTCGCCAAGAAACGGTTCTCATTCCCCCCTGCTGTTCAAGGAGAACAGCATTAGAACAGCCATTGTTCGTTTTGAGCCCTTCGCCAAGAAACGGTTCTCATCCCCCCCCTGTTGTTCAAAGGAGAACAACATTAGAACAGCCATTGTTCTTGAGCCCGTAGACAAGAGACGGTTCTCATCCCCCCCTGTTGTTCAAGGGAGAACAACATTAGAACAGCCATTGTTCGTTTTGAGCCCTTCGCCAAGAAACGGTTCTCCCCCCCCCCTGTTGTTCAAGGGAGAACAACATTAGAACAGCCATTGTTCGTTTTGAGCCCTTCGCCAAGAAACGGTTCTCATCCCCCCCCTGTTGTTCAAAGGAGAACAACATTAGAACAGCCATTGTTCTTGAGCCCGTAGACAAGAGACGGTTCTCATCCCCCCTTTGTTCAGAAGAGAACAAAGTAGAACAGCCATTGTTCGTCGAGCCGTTCGTCGAGTAACTGTTCTCCTTTCCAAGACGCCTCGTCAGGGTCCTTTTATCCCCCCCCTTCGGCTGGAGCTCGCCAGCGGACCGAATATTCCTTCAAGTACCTTCCACTGCACCCTAATGAAGTTACGTAAGCCAAGCGTCACCTTTTGAGTATTGATCCCTTATTTGTCAATTATATCCTGTGCTTTAAATGGTTTATCGAACCATCCCATCTCTTTAACTCCATATTTGTTTTACCTTTTTTTTGATCCCTTAAATCCTTGGATTAGCCCGAGTCTCCACGACCCTTTCCATTCTGTTTGTCAATATTTTCCGTTTTTGTGTTTGCTGATAGTTATTATTAATAAAACTCTATTTTATTAATGATAGCAATATTATTATCCTTGAGCTCAGTTCCACTTCTTAAGCATTTTGAAGATACATAATATCGGCCGCCAAGACAGTAAAACGCACTCTAGAGATAATTAAGGAAGTTCCCTCAACGAATAGTGTTATATATAGTATCGTCGGGAGTCATTCTACGACATATATATATATATACTATTTAATTTGGTATCAGGTGTGTAAGGTTTAACGCTATATCTTTGCAAACACTGGTCTCAGTCGAGTAAAGCATAGTGTTATTCGTTATAATAATAGAATATAGTAGTTCCCTTTTGTTTTAACGATTGCTATCCCCTTTTTTTGGAAACTTAAGAAGCTGGAGTAGCTCAAGGAACGGTTATAATAATTTGTTTGTGTTTTTTGTGATTTTAGTCAGTGGTTATTTAGATTGAGAAACCAAGTACGAATAGGTCAGTGCCCATATTTAGGTAGGCTAATTCTATAGAGGCATAATTCTTGTTGCAAGGAATTTTAGTTGATTGACTAGTGCGCCCCCAAGTGCAAAGATGACTCCGTTCGAAATCTTTAAAGCGCAAGGAGAGTCCTGTGGACTTTCCGGAAAAGAACTAATTAAGTACATTCGAGAGGAGCAAAGAAAAAAGGAAGAAAGAGAGGAACGGATAAGACAAGCTGACCATCAGATTGAATTAGCTCGGATTGAAGCAGAATTTCAAAGAAAAATGGAAGTAATAGAAAGGGAAAGAGTAATCCGACGAGAAGAACGAGAAAAAAAAATCCAACGAGAAGAAAGAAGGACGGACTCGCGCTCCTTCCCAGGGAAGCTGACAAAGTTTCCGAGCCCCGTAAAACCCCAAAACTTCTTTCCCCAAAACCAACAACGGGACTCCAAACCTCCCGTTAAGACTTCTCCTCCATCTCTCTTCCCGAAGCGACCAACCATATGCTTCACCTGTGGTGTAGAAAACCACATGAACTGGAATTGCCCCCAAAATTCTAGGCTTAAAAGCGGACCAGCCCACCAAGTTCACCAGATTAATGCAACTCCGGCTCCCCCGGTGGTGCAGACACAAGCAGAAACTTCTCCCCATCCGTCAGGCCACCAGGTAAATTTTTTTTGGAATAAAAGTTCAGCGGGAACTTTGAAATATGAGGAGGGCAGCGTGGACAGCTGTCGAGTATCGACTCTCGTCAGGGACACAGGATGTACATGCTTCATCGTGTCCGACGAACTCCTCCCAGTGGCCTCTAACCACGAAAAATTTGCGGTGGTACGTGACTACCTTGGGCGGGCGAACAGATTCCCCGTCGCTAGATGTTACCTGCAGTGTCAATATTATAATGGCTGGGCTGAAGTCATTGTAGCACCCATAAAATTCTGTTCCGTACTTATAGGACAGAGCCCCCAAGTAAGTTTCGACCCTGTGTTTCAGGCCGCCCTTCCTCAAGGCCGAGATAAGAAAGAAGCCCAGGAGCCCGTCCCCATCAGAACCCCGATACCGTCCGATTTCTCGGAGACCCCTAACCAGGACTTTAGGACGGAAAAAGAGGAATGTGATTCACTAAAACCCTTAGGTGATAAGGCCCCAGACAAGGACACGGAGACTGTCCCTGGACCCCAAGAAAAAAAGAAACCCCAACGCGCCCATGGAGATACCTTCGTAGAACTGGACGAAGCATCGGCGCTTGAAGAGGATTGCCCCGCGGAGTCCCTTAAGGTAATCCAGACAGTGTGCATCCAACCTGATGCCGATTACCCTCCTCCTTCCCTACCAGGCAAGTCTTTGGAACCCTCTGACCTGGATAGTGACGCGCAGCTGACACCACGTCAGAAGAGTCAGCTCCAAGAACTAATTAAATGGAATCACCATTTATCCACCCTATTAGCTCTTTTCGAGCAACCGCGTGAAAATGGCCTCACCATTGGCCCCAGCAAATGCCAGTTTGCCCACGAAACCATCAAATATTTGGGTTTCAAAATAGGACAAAGCAAGTCAGGTCCCCACGAGAACAAGATTAAGGCAATCGCCGACATGCCCCTCCCGATTGCAAAGAAGCCATTGAGATCGATCCTAGGATCAGCTTCTCCCTATCAGCGATTTGTTCCGAATTTCGCTGCAAATTCGGCCCCCCTATGCCCCCTTCAGGAAAAGAATTTCTCCGATCGTTTACGTTGGAATGATGTCGCTGTTTCCCATTTTATTCAGCTCAAAAGTAAGTTCATTTCTGCCCCCATTTTTAAGTTGCCCAACCCGGAAAAATCTTTTGGGGTTAAGACCGACGTGATCAACGAGGGCATTGGAAGTGTACTCCTTCAATACGTGGATGACAGAACGAGTCATCCAGTTGCATATGCTAGCCATCTATTATTACCACGCGAAAAGAGATATGCCACTAGGGAAAAGATAGCTCTATCAATTATCTGGGTCATAGACAAATTTAAGCTGTACTTGATATGTAAAGAATGTCAAATAGGAACCGACCGCCGTCCGTTAGCCTATATTAGGAATGTGAGACACTCAAACGGCCGCATCATGCGCTGGAGTTTACTCTTGCAAGAGTATCGATTTAAAATAAATTATATCAAAGGTTCCGATAACCAGGTCGCTGACGCACTCAGTAGGAATGCGTTACCGAATAGTGTAGAACAATTGTATTCATAGGATTAGTATCTCCATGTAGGTATATACCGTCTTGTACGACTTAATTTAAGATTCTTTTGTAATATAGTTATTTAATGTATGTCTGAATTTTGTAACGCTCAATGTCTAATTTTTTTTATGTATATATATTTGTTCTTATTAATTTACGTATAAATTATTTTGTCCCGTATGTACTAAGTTTATAACATTTCATTGTTCCATGCCCTTTTTTTTTTTATTAAGTGTATTAAAGGTTATTTTCCACTGTAATCTAAAGATCAAAATAATCATGTACTGAGGTAATACTAGTTAGGTGCAGGAAGATACGGTTGGTACAAGAAAACGAGTTCCCTACAACGGAGCTCTATCGTTGTCCCTTCTCTCTTTTTTTTTTTCGAAGTGACAACTTCCCCTGGAATGGAGGGGTGTGATAGAACGAGTTGAATCTGTGTTAAATTCAACTCCTATCCCATATTAGTTAAAACCTCGAGGAGGCCCACGTGCATCTTCGATTCGAGGCTTGGAGTCTTATCAACAGCTGCCGGACGTCAATGTTTAAACAAGGAGGTTATCGTCCCCCCGTTCGCCCCCATACGCCGACCTCGCCAGATCGAGTTAGGCTTATGAACAGATAAGGCATTTTTCTCCGGCCCAGCTGTGCGTTCCCTCCAAGCTTTCACTCCATTTTCCCCCACGCCAAGGAGATGTCCTGGCTATTTATATGGAAACTTTACCACTAAGATCAGATTGGAGATCCAGATTTTCGTCGCGAAACATCACCACGACCCTCTCTCCCTTTGTGCGCCAAGGGACCTCGGCCTCGAGATTCACCATCACTTGTCCAGGAGGACAATATTCCTTGAGTGCCAAAGGTTCGAGCCTTTAGTGACGTCAAGTCCCCAAGGCATTCCCCCCTGCTGTTCAAGGAGAACAGCATTAGAACAGTCATTGTTCGTTTTGAGCCCTTCGCCAAGAAACGGTTCTCATTCCCCCCTGCTGTTCAAGGAGAACAGCATTAGAACAGCCATTGTTCGTTTTGAGCCCTTCGCCAAGAAACGGTTCTCATCCCCCCCCCTGTTGTTCAAGGAGAACAACATTAGAACAGCCATTGTTCGTTTTGAGCCCTTCGCTAAGAAACGGTTCTCATCCCCTCCTGTTGTTCAAGGGAGAACAACATTAGAACAGCCATTGTTCGTTTTGAGCCCTTCGCCAAGAAACGGTTCTCCCCCCCCCTGTTGTTCAAGGGAGAACAACATTAGAACAGCCATTGTTCGTTTTGAGCCCTTCGCCAAGAAACGGTTCTCATCCCCCCCCTGTTGTTCAAAGGAGAACAACATTAGAACAGCCATTGTTCTTGAGCCCGTAGACAAGAGACGGTTCTCATCCCCCCCTTTGTTCAGAAGAGAACAAAGTAGAACAGCCATTGTTCGTCGAGCCGTTCGTCGAGTAACTGTTCTCCTTTCCAAGACGCCTCGTCAGGATCCTTTTATCCCCCCCCTTCGGCTGGAGCTCGCCAGCGGACCGAATATTCCTTCAAGTACCTTCCACTGCACCCTAATGAAGTTACGTAAGCCAAGCGTCACCTTTTGAGTATTGATCCCTTATTTGTCAATTATATCCTGTGCTTTAAATGGTTTATCGAACCATCCCATCTCTTTAACTCCATATTTGTTTTACCTTTTTTTTATCCCTTAAATCCTTGGATTAGCCCGAGTCTCCACGACCCTTTCCATTCTGTTTGTCAATATTTTCCGTTTTTGTGTTTGCTGATAGTTATTATTAATAAAACTCTATTTTATTAATGATAGCAATATTATTATCCTTGAGCTCAGTTCCACTTCTTAAGCATTTTGAAGATACATAATATCGGCCGCCAAGACAGTAAAACGCACTCTAGAGATAATTAAGGAAGTTCCCTCAACGAATAGTATGTGTTTTTTAGTCTTTTATTGGCGCGGCCCGCGGGCCATCTTGCACTTGTCGATGGGGCCCGCAGTACTCTGAGGTTTGGAGGGGGGACCTGCTTTAAACGAAAAAGGGTAGGGGGAATGTATGAAGGCACATAGGTCGAGGAAAAGAAAGCGAGAAAGAGGGAAAGAAGTCAACGTTTCGGGAATATGATTGGCAGAAATCGTAGGTTTCCATACCGGTAATAATGGCTAAGAATTAGTTAAAATATGGTAGATAATTAATAAAAAAAAAAATTTAGTCTTTTATAAAACCGCTTTTGACCTTGGTGAAGATAATACGAAGTTCCCATTCATGGACTCTCTTTCCAGATCGAAGGACACGCCGCCCTGATCGAACCTCCAGCGCGGAATGTCTTATGGCGAATGGGGTACAACGAAGTGCCCGAACACCCCCAAGACGACTACCTCGTGTGTATCGAGACCGGCTCCGCGGGGTGCCCTCCCTGCGGGGACAACACCACTGTATCCAGTCCACGACCTCACGAAGCTGGGGGAAAATGGGGCAAGGGAATTATCCCTAGGAGATATTCGCCCGGACAGGCGAGTATTTAAATACTGAGATCAGCCGGATCAATTCCAAAAGGATTTTTTGAATTTTTGAGAAGCGGAGGAGCGGCTATTTCCTGACACGCCTCTTTCTCGCAGGTCATCGATGTCTTTGTAAATGTGACCCGTTCTCATGGGGGCTTTATTGAATTCAAGCTATGTCCAAATAACAACGTGAAATCACCAGTGAAACAGGATTGCCTTAACCAGTATGCGTCGACCGTAAATTTTGTTTATTTTGCCCCAAGGGGGGATTGAATACGGTATTAAACTAGGTGGGAAGCCTCAACATTTCTAAATAATGTCATATTATCATAGACTAGTTAGTGATTTGTATATAAGATAAGCACTTTGAAGTTCCAATGCCAGATGGCACCCAATAAATGTCAGTTGGTACCCATTGAATGCCAATTTGTACCCAATGAATGCCAATTGGTATGTGCCTAATGAATGCTAGCTGGTACGTACGTAATGAATGTCAGTTGGTACGTGCCCAATGAATGTCAGTTGGTACGTGCCCAATGAATGCCAGTTGGTGCGTACCCAATGAATGTCAGTTAGGACGTGCCCAATGAATGCAAGTTGGTACGTACCCATTGAATGTCAGTTAGTACTTACCCAATGAATGCCAGTTGATACGTACCAAATGAATGCCAGTTGATACGTACCAAATGAATGTCGGTTGGTACGTACCCAATGAATGTCAGTAGATACTTAACCAATGAATGCCAGTTGGTACCCGATGAAGACCAGTTAGCACCAAATGAAGGGCAGTTGGTACCCAATGGATACCAGTTAGCACCCAATGAAGACCAGTTGGTACCCAATGAAGGCCAGTTGGTACTCAATGAAGGTCAGTGATACCCAATGAAGGTCAGTTGATACCGAATGAAGGCCAGTTGGTAATCAATGAAGGCTAGTTAATACCCAATAAAGGCCAGTGGCACCCAAAGAAGGCCAGTTGATACCCAATGAAGGCCAGTTGATACCCAATGAAGGCCAGTTGATACCCAATGAAGGCCAGTTGATACCCAATGAATGCCAATTGGCAGCCAAGAAATGCTAGTATGTAACCAATGGATGCAGATGGTACCGAATAAATGGCAGCTGGCACCCAGTAAATGTCAGTTGTACCCAATGAATGTCATTTGGTACCTTATGAATATCGGTTGGTATCCAATGAATACCGATTGAGACCCAATGAATGCCAGCTGGTACCCAATGAATCCCAGCTGGTCCCCAATGAATGCCAGTTGGTATCCAATGAATGCCAGTTTTACCCTATGAATGCCAGTTAGCATAAAAAAATGCCATTTGGTTCCCCCAAATGCCAGTTGGCACCGAATGAATGCTAGTTGTTACCAATCAATGATAGTCGGTACCCAATCATTAATTTCAGCTGGTAACGTATGAATCCATTTAAAAACACGAGAAAGAAGAAACGGATATGCAAGGACTAGTTTTATAGCTGGAACCAATTTCCTACTTGTGCATTAATTACGCCTTAATCCCACACTTAATTGGACTTTAAAAACAATTCCAATATAAAATAAATCGCATTGATGAATATTAAATAAAACCTGAAAAATATAAAAAAATATAGATGATCAAAAGAACTTCTTTGCAGGTATCCTCTCCAAGTTGTGGGCGCCCGTTCTTCCAAGGTGAAAGTCCTGGCACCTTACGATGGCACTGAGAAAGTTAAGATCAAAGTTAAACTACCGACTGGACTCAAATGTTCTCAGTGTATTTTTCAAATGAGTCAGGTTGCAGGTAAAGGGAAATTGGGGCTGTTTAGGAGTCCATTTTTTAATATATATATATATATATATATATATATATATATATATATATATATATATATATATATATATATCTTTGCACGTTAGTAAATATTTGCAATTTAAAATTTGTAGGCAAAAAGAAAAAACTGTTTAATCTAAGCTTTGTAAGCGAGAAGCAGGAGAACTATAAGCTTGGAGAAAAATGAGTCGTTTTAGTCTCTGGGAGAGTCGAGTGAATTAAGCTACCCGTCCGTTGATCACAGCCAGACGGAGTCAATGGTTGGAATCTCTTCAGCGCTCTATTGTTTCTTTCCATTTCTGACGGGGATTTTTCCTTCATCACAACTTTCCGCCATCAGGTCGCCGTTTGCATTTTTTTAAAAAATCTTCTGTTTTCCACGCCTGTATAGACTCAACAAACGATGATAGATGGCTTTAAACTTTCTTAAAATAAATAAAAACCTTTCCGCTTTAAATCTTCATTTTCAAGTATTTTTGGTGGTTCGATTGTGAATCTCGGAGCCGAAGGCCAAATAATGGTAATGGATAGTAGCTTGTGGAAAAAAATTATCATAAATCACAATTTCTTGCCCCCCTCCCTATCTGGGACCTTTTCTTTCTTCAGTGGTTGGTTCCACACAGGCTCTGGCTTTCTCGTGACGGGATGGGGGGGTCCCATGGTATGCCACTAGCCTTTTAACAAACCACTTTTTCCTTCACCCCCTATTATTTTCTTTCACTGCCCTTTATTTCCCCCTCTTCTTTCTCCTATCTAGTGGCCATGACGGTTACCTGACCCCTGCTCGTTTTTCCGGATTGATTCTGAATTGTTCTTTTAGGAAGGTCGGAGGAGATTGGGCATCTCCACCGCCTTCGTCTCCCGATGCCCAAGGAGAAACCCATCATTGCCCCCTTTTCTCCACGCGTAGGAGACCTCGGGCAGCCTCTTAGGTTTCTAAAGATGGTGTGGTGGATCTGTATCCATTATCCAAGAGGACATATCGGACGTAACCGAATCTAGAGTTGCAGTAGTGCCGGGCCCTTGTAGGCCTTAATGGTGGGGAGTCCAGAGGGATAATGTGAAGTTTTTTCTTTTTGCAAGGAATAGCCATAAACCTAAAACCTCCCCTTCTCGTAAGGGTCCTCGTGCCAAACGTTCCTTAGCTTCCCTTTCAACCTTCCCTCGCTCGTTGGATCCCTATGCCAACGATACGGACCCAGATTTAAACTATCCCCGCTCTCTTGTGATGCGTTGGTCACCTGACACCCCACTTGCAAAAGTGGATGTGTTTGACGTTAATGCATCTCTTGAGTCCCGCTGTGGTGAACCCCGCCGGATCTGGTCAAGTGGTAGTGATGATATAGTAGTTAAGGTGTCATCTCACTCTCAACACAATCTTGTGCGGAATATGTCTTCGATAGCCGAAGTTCCCGTAGCCGTTTCGCCACATCCACGTCTGAATTTTGTCAAAGATGTTGTCCGTTCAAACGAATTATGTGACTACGACCTCACCCGCCTTCAGAGCAAACTTAGTACCCAGAGTGTCATACATATACACAGGGTGATTAAAACAGTAAGCCTTACTAGAGTCCCAACTACCAGACTGATTTTAACGTTAGAACGACAGGAACTGCCGCATTGTATTAAAGCTGGGTACCTTCGTCGTGTCCCGGTAAGTTCCTACGTCGAACTACCCAGACGTTGCTTCAATTGTAATCAATTTGGACATGTTGGTCGTGCCTTTCGATATTCCCGTTCCTCTGTGACTTATGATTCTGATTAACATGGCCCTGGATGCACCAAAACACCGTGCTGTCCCAAGTGAGTTGGTACCCACAGTGCTGCATCAAAAAATCTGCTTAATATTCTTATATTGAAAGGAAATCCTCGCTTTGCGCGACTGTCTGCATCTAGACGTGAGAGATGTTGCCAACTTACCCGAGCACAAACCTCACCTCTTGGCCATCTCTTCTCAGACGTTTTGCGTGAGGCTGGACAAAACCGACCATCGCGTTTGAGTTCCGACACCCCTGAAGCATCTCATCGCCCATCTACCTGTAGTGTCAGAAGCATTCAAGATATACACACGAAGCATCGCTCTCACACAGAGATACCTAATGTTGCTTCCCTCTCTCCGGTAGCTCTAGCCGGGACCGACGTTCACCGTGAAACACCTGAAAACATCAAACGTTATCTGAAAGGATCTTCAATATTGACCAGTGAAGGTTCTTCCACCCAGGTTTGGGACCTAAAGCATCGTGGGAAAAGGAAGGACTCCTCACCTGAGTCATCGACCACCAATAAGCGGGCAGCCTCTGGAGCTGACTCAAACGAGCATCGAGAATCTTCAATGGACTCTTCTCCTGTTGCTGAATATTCTCTGCCCTCAAGTCCGTCCCGCCCTTCACAGGACTTAGCCGCTTCCCGGTCCAAACGGTTGCAGAAATACACCCAGTTCCTCGTACTTAGCCCAGATCGCCTGCTCCATCTGTTCACCCTCCTTCTATGGAAGCAGATGATACTTCAACATCGCCAGTCGTGGTTGTTGGATCAACCCCTCAGACATCAAAAGTCCCCTCGACCCATGAATCCGGATCTAGTGCCCGAAAAGCTCTTCTCGACCTTCCGTTCTCGCCTGGCTGTGGAGCCCCAATTACAAGCAAGGGCCTCGCCCGGTTCCTTGAAACTATTGAACATACCCCTTGTCACTGATCCTTCCATGATCTATTCCCCTGTTATAGCAGGCCCTTCAAAATCTGCTCTACGTCCCCCAAGCTCCTTGAGACGCACTTCAAACTTAACCTCAGCCACAAAAGAGAAAAAAATATCTACTCTGGCATCTAACCGTTCCACATAATATCCTCCATTTTACAATGGAATTTTCAAGGCGTTCTTCTCAAGTGGAAAGAACTCAAAGTTCTTTGAATGACTCTCCATCCCACTGTTATTTGTCTTCAGGAGAACAAACTTGGTACACGGCTCTTTCTGACGGTACTCATTTTTCTTATTTTCAACTCTATTGCTCCTGTCAGGGGCTCGTCTAATGGGGGAGGGGGGGCAGTTATGGTTGGGTCATCCCACCAGGTATCTCCCATCCTCATACATACTATCCTCCACGCTGCTGCCATTAGGGTTTTTCTTACAAGGTTTTTAACTATTTGCGCTATTTGCCTCCCTCCGTCTTTACCATTGTCAAGAGCCGACCTTTTAGAACTTAAGATCAATTGCCCTCCCCATTTTTACTACTGGGAGTTTTTAATGCCCGTCACCCATATTGGGGCGACATCACTCGAAATGCCAAAGGCAGCGTTTTAGACTCTCTTTTACTACCTGACTTTCTTTGTGTTTTAAACACCAGTGAATTGACCTCTTATCATATCCAGACGGATTCCTTTAACTGTGTTTACCTGTCTCTCTTTCTCCGGATTGCCTCACCGATGGTCAGTTCTCGATGACCTCCATGGGAGTGACCACTTCCCTATTGTCTTCTCGGCCGTTCATCCTAGCCCTCATACAACCATGCCTCTCAAGTGAGACTTAAGCCATGCCAATTGGGAAGGTTTCCCTGATGCGTCTTTCACAAGTGCCTCCTTGGGGACCTTCAATGGTGTGGACGCGGTAGTAGCGTACTTCACATCGATTATCTACAGCGCGGCCATACAGACCATTCCACGGAGGCGACACGTAACGGGTCTTTCAACCGTGCCCTGGTGGACTTCGGAGTGGGAGACATCCTTCAAAAACTACAAGTTAAGTCATGCCCGATTCCGGCGGAACCCAACCTTGTGTAACAAAATTGACCGAAACCGAGCTTGGGCGATTTGCCAAAGAGACCTTCGTCGGGGTCGCCGAATTTCATGCCGCCGCTACGTTTCAGCAATTTTCACTCTGACTCCTACCGTAAAGATCTGGAAGAGGATTAACAAGATCAGGGGCTGTTATGATAGCGATAATACCACCACACTCAATTTACAGGAAACCTCGTGGTCAGCAATGCTTTGACCGACCATTTCCGCGCCGTTAGTAGTGTCAGTGGTTACAATAAGGATTTTCTAGCATATAAATCAAAGGGAGAGTCTCATTCTCTCAATTTTAAAACAAAATCTAACCTTCCGTATAATGGCCCTATTCACCATCCACGAGCTACGTAGGGCATTGTCCCTTTGTAGATCCACTTCTCCTGGCCTTGACGGGATCCATTTTGTTATGATTTGGCACCTCCACCCACAGTCTGTCATTTTCTTATTTGATTTGTAAAACCTCATATGGGTGGAGGGCTTTTACCCATCATCATGGCGCGTTAGGATTGTCCGTCCATTTGTCAAACCAGGCATGGACGGGTTGGACGCAGACTACTACCGCCCTATAGCTCTCACTAGTTGTTTGAGTAAGTTGCTGTAGAAGATGGTGTTGGAGCGCCTGAACTGGTTCTTAGAAACCAATCACTTACTGTCTCTATTTCAATGTGGTTTTCGTAAGGGTCATAGTACCCTTGACCTCCTAGTACATTTCGAAGGTTCGGCCGGGAAAGCTTTTTCATTAAAGCACCGAGTCTTAGCCATATTTTTTCGACATTGTGAAAGCCTACGATACAACGTGGATATACGGCATCTTAAAGCAGCTATACGTTTGGGGTATGAGAGGTCTTTTACCGTCTTTTATTCAAAGTTTTTCAGCATCTCGATCCTTTATGGTCCGTGTTGGAGATACCTACTCTGTCCTGCAACCCCAATAGGAGAGAGAGCTCCTTAAGGCAGTGTTTTATATTTTGTAATTGCGATCGATGATATTATTTCCTCTCACCTAGAAGGTGTATCGGTGACCTTGTTCGTCGATGACTTGGCACTATACTCTTCCTCACCTGGTATTCCATCAGCAGCGCGTCGGTTGCAACTGGTATTCGATGCAGTCTCGAAAAGTCCACAACTTATGGGATTCCGCTTTACCACGAGCAAACATAAGGCAATGTATTTCCACCGGGGTAGAGGGGCTCTTGTCCCGCCACCTAACTCCCTACAAGGTGTAGAGATAGAGTTTGATTCTGAGTTTCGGTTTCTGGGCGTAACTTTTGATACCAAGTTATCCTGGTTACCACACCTACGCCGTCTTCGAACGGGCTGTCTGCGGGCTCTAGATATTCTGAAATCCCTCTACGACACTTCGTGAGGCAGTGATCGTCAAACACTGTGGACTTTATGCACTACCCTCGTCTAATCCAAATTGTACTATGGATGTCGAATTTACTCTTCGGCTTCCCCCTCAGCCATTAAAATGCTTAAACCCATTCGCAATCTCGAAATTCGTGTCTCCAGTAGAGCCTTCCGCACTTTCCCGTCAACAGCCTATACTGTGAGAGTAGGGTACTACCCTTGCACTATCATCGACTCCAGATCTGTATGCGATATCCCTGTCGTGTACAGCAAGCCCCTGTTTCTGATCTCTACAGATGCCTGTATGATGCCGAGTCAATGGCGGCATTTGATAGGTTGCCATCATTACCCCGCCCTTTGAACCTCTGGATAGGAGATCATCTCTCCAACCTGGGTGCTCTAAGATTCCTTGCCCTTCCGTCGTCGCTGACCCCTAGTTAGCGTGCTCCACCCCCCACAGTCCGTATCAGCATGTGGAGCCTGGACAAGTCGTCCGTCGACCCTTGCATCCTGTTCCTAGAGCATGCGACCTCACACATACAATACTTCCCGATATATACGGATGGTTCCAAGTCAGACAATGGAGTGGGTACCGCAGCCACCTAGTCGAGAGAAGCTGCCGCTGGCAGCTTCTTTTTTGACCGCTGAACTTGCAGCCATCCTTTTAGTTTTTAGACTGATCAAAATTTTACCTTTTAACGATTTTGTCATTTTATCTGACTCAAGGAGAGTTTTACAGTCATTTCGGTCTTTTAATTCTTTCCATCCCTCAGTCACAGAAATCTGCAACTGGCTGGTCCAGAATACGTCCCGATATAGAATTTTATTTTGTTGGGTCCCTGGGCATGTAGGGCTACTAGGCAACGAAAGGGCTGATCAGCTGGGCTGCTCAGCTTATTCTGTGACGCCGGAGAACACTGCTCTGCCTTTTCGAGATTTCCTTCCTTCTATAAGAAAATATATATTTTTCATTTGTGGCAGAACAAATGGGTTCGGTGTTCATCATTTATATTACATAAAATCAAAAAGTCTGTTCGCTCTTAGCCTTCGAGCACTTTGGCGAGTTCGCATCGGTCACACAAGACTTACTCACGGTCATCTTGTTTCGGCTGATACTCAAATCAGTCCTCGCTTCCGTTTTTTATGGTGAGGACCAATCACTATTTTTCATCATAACCTTCATACTTTTCGACCAGAAATCATTGCCCATCGTTAAAATAGTCTGGTAGCTATTATTGTTTGCCACTTATGTGAAGAATTCGACAGGAGGGTGACATGAGTTTGTACAGAACACTTTTGTTTATTTATTTTTATAATATGTTTATATTATCTCAAAGATGCTTACCTTTGAAACTCGTGTCTGTTGTATGTAAGATGTTTGATTGTAGTAATCGGATTTTCCTAGTTCAAAGTAATCTCCAGCGCGTTTTCCCTTCGGCCTAACTTTCATGCCTTTTCAGCATTACTTATGAGAGAAAAAAAGGCACCAAAATAAGACGAAGCCTACATAAAAACGAGCTTCTTTATGTTGTTTATATTGTTTCTATTTCCACTGTGTAGGAATCCCTGCCATCGTTAAATTCTTCCCATTTTCGAATAAATTGATAAAAATCTAATTAGAATTTTTTTTTCAGAGCAATTTTTACCTAGTCACGTGATGTTTCGAAATTGCGCCGACATCGCCATTGATGGTTGAACCCTTCCAAAGTGACGTTTATATCGAATGATATAAATATCTTGTATTTAATAGTATATATTGTGTATTTCTCTTGAGCGTGAAAGAATGATGAAATAAATCCAGCAAACCGCATGAAAAAAAACCGGAATAATTTTTTCTTCGGAAAAAAAGTTATTTCCTAATTTAAAAAATCTGTACTGGGGTGGGATTCGAACCCACCACACTAGTTCTACCGCGTAGTGGAGTGAATAAAAGACCTCGCTTTAATTGAGATCAAAGCGGTTGCTCGCTGCCTATGTCCTGGGTTCAAATCCTACCTCAGTACGGATTTTTAAAATTAGGAAATAACATTTTTTCTTCGAAGAAAATAATATTCCGTTTTTCTCTCCCATGCGGTATGCTGGACTTATTAATTTTATGTATTTATTTCTGGTTATTATTTTAAGACAAATATTGAAAGAAATTTCCTTGCTAATTTAAACTCTATTATTTGTACATGCGACTCCTTCTGTTGTCTTTACGTTTATTTATATTTATTTATTGCAACTAATTTGCCTCATCTTAGTTAGTTAAATTTACATTTAAATAAAAAAATAATGATTTTTTGTTTGGTTTGGTGTAGGTTTTCGGGGGAGCGGTAGCCACCAACCTCCCAGCAGGGTGTAACAAAACTTGATGACTGTCTCCCCTTTAAAATGTTCTGTCACTCTCTTCACGTCTTACGCCAAGGAACACAACTGTTACCTCCCCCTCTCCCCGGGATCGCATTATAAAACCTCCACTCCAACTAAGCCCCAAATGAACAGAAGCCGAACTCGCGCAAGATCCTCTTTCAGAAATGCCAAATATCCCCTCACTCTCATCTGCTCCCAATTCACCTTCGCCAAAATGGCTTGGGGCCTCTAATTACGCAACAACACATCTCAACACGCTACCTAAGATAAAAAACACATCACACCTACACCGAGCCATTCACCGAGACCTACACAGAGACCTTCACAGAGACCTACACAGAGACCTTCACCGAGACTTGCATCGAAACCTACCTCGAAACATTCACTGAGACCAATGCCAAGATATTCATTGAGACATACACGAGATCTATACCGAGGCATTGAACAAGACCTTGAACGAAACCTTCACCGAGACTTACACCGAAACCTACATAGAGACATTCACTGAGACCTACACCGACATATTCATTAAGACCTACACCGAGATATTCATTGAGACCTACACGAGATCTACACCTAGAGCTTCACCGATACCTTCAACGATACCTTCAGCAAAACCTTCGCCGAGACCTTCAACGAGACCTCCACTGCTACCTTCACCGAGACTTACACTGAGACCTACATCGAGACATTTACTAAGACCTACACTAAGATATTCATTGAGACATGCACCAAGACCTACACCGAGTCCAACAACGAGAGCTTCACCGAAACATACACAGATACCTTCACCGAGACTTATACTGAGACATTCACTGAGACTTACACCGAGCCCTTCACCGAGACATTCAGTGAGACCTACACTAAGATATTCATTGAGACATACACCAAGACCTACGCCAAGTCCAACAACGAGGGCTTCCCCGATACCTTCAACGAAACCTACACCGACACCTTCAACGAGACCTTTACCGAGACTTGCACCGACACTTAGATCGAGACATTCACTGAGACCTACATCGAGATATTCATTGAGACATGTACGAGATCTACACCGAGAGCTTCACCGAGACCTTCACCAAGACCTTCACCGAGACCTACACTGATACCTTCACCAAGACCCACACCGAGACCTTCACTGAGACCTACACCGGGACATTTACTGAGTCTACGCGGAGATTTTATTGATACCGAGACTTTCAACGAGACTTTCACGGAGACCTACATCGAGACATTCACTGAGAATTACAACGAGATATGTAGTGAGACATACACCAACATCTACATCGAGAGCTTCACCGAGACCTACAACGACACCTTTACCGAGACCTGCAATGAGACCTACACCGAGGCCTTCCCCGAGACCTACAACGAGAACTTCACTGAGACCACTGAGACCTTCACCGAGACATACACCAAGAATTACACCGAGACATCGAGCGAGACTTACCAAGAGACCTTTTCAACGTCTCACAAAACCCAATACACCTTTACAAGACCCGTACCTTCCTCCTCCATGCTTCAATCACACACGAAATATTCCACACACACACACACACACACACCTGAGACAATCTCTGGATAAAAAATCCTTAACGTCATTCTTACACCATCAACGGGTCGTTCCGGCAAAGTTACGATGCACTCACCGTCCAAGAACCTAGCACCTGCAAGACAGATATATATGCACCATATGCTGTTCAACACACTCTCACATGTCCAATCTTGTACACATTAGAAAAAACTACAGGTCCATGGAGAACACTGTTGACCTGTGGGCAGGATTGGCAGAGGGCTACATCTTGGTCCTTCTACAATGTCTATGTACTTTTCACATATTTATATTCTCCCTCCCCCTAATTTCACCACGAAGCTCTCTGAAGTCGATGATAATCCTTATCTTGACAAAAAATAATAATAAATAACATTATAAATTCAGATTTAAGTCGCAGGAAAAAGAATCCGACAAATTTCAAGTACTTTTTGAACTTGAATTCTGTTCATTTAGAGAAAATAGGACGGGTTTTATACACATACGACGCTCCTGTCACGTACCAACTGTTGCGATGTCGTCCAACTCATATTGACACGTACCAACTGTTGCGATGTCGTCCAACTCATATTGACACGTACCAATTGTTGCAATGCCGTCCAACTCATAATTCTTAAAATTGTATTTTTTTTTCTTTTTTCGCTCCCTTTAAAACTAAATTACTCACCCCCTCAAAACAAATAAACTTAATCGTTGATTTATTTGAGGTACATTTCATTAGGAAGGTTTTTTATACTACGCAAACAAAGCCTAGCAAATTATTGTGTTAATTAACAAAGTTGTCGAATGTTTAGTTTCATCTTGTAAGTGTTTAATACCCTTGTCATTCTAATCTTGACCCAGGTCAGGAGAGATGAGAAAATTGACCATCATTACTGACCAAAAATGCTTTAATTCCCCTTTGTTTTCTATACTTTGTTCCATTTAATAATTATTATTACGTTTAGTCATGCCGTAAAACATGATAGTAATATATAATAATTTATATTATTATTGACTTGGTAACGCTAATAAAGAGTACAGATTAATGGAATTTTAGAATAATCCTTAAACTGAAATCCCTTTTTACATTGAAATCGATTTTGAAACTTAAACTGGAAGTGTTCCTTAATTTATATTTATTATTTCTCAGCCTTGTTCTTTCTTGGGGTAAGTGAGGAAACCATGGCGTCATGTTTAAAATGCCAATCGTATTTTCCCTCTATTTTCAAAGGGAAATATTTCGTAAATTTGGATTATGAAAACCATGATTTTAAAGATGTCTTTATTTTTCTTTGGATAGTAATTAGTAGTTTGGATATAAGGCAAGTACTAGAAGTATTTGGACTTGGGGGGAGGGGGTGACTATATGGCCTTTTTTTGAGTTATATTAATACCAGTCCACTGCTAAAAGAGTGGACCCAGAGAGCGCAGACTTCCTTCAAGTCAACAAATCCTCTAACTTGAGGCCATCGAGTTATTTAAGGTCGGCTATCTGATGGTGGTGAATCTGATTGACACCAAAATACTATCCACCCATTTTCAGACAAATCTTAAATTCTCTAAAAAAAATCTATAAAAATCAATATCATTCAGCCAACTCCAGCTGTCAAACAAACGCGCGCTGGCGAAAATTTGTCCTTTGCTTTAGCATATCTAGGCAGTCCATCAAATTTATAATCTTGAATTAACTTTGATAGACACACTAATAGACAGACAAACATCTGCAAAGGCAAACAACTTCCAAGATAATAAATCTGAGACACAAAAAATACCATCAAATTTAAAAGAATATTAATATTTTTCTTTCATGTTAAAAATCCACATAGCCAATTTATTAAATTCAAAGACTTTTCTTCGATGAAAATAAATTCCTATTAATTATCCACCCTCGAATGGATCACTAATTTATTTTAGAAAAAATGTAAGATCAAAGTAACATCGAAATTCATTTATATATAAATTACATCAATCTTTCCAGGGCAATGACATAAAAAACGTGAACATTAAAATGCCCATTATTCCTTGGTGAAATTGAGCGTTTGGCAACGAGATGAATCCAGTGCTACCAACATTGCAGAGTGAGTCCTGGCAACAGGTAGCGCAAGAATAAAGCTGTAAAAAAATATTCAGTTTTAAATATTGTAATTTCATTGGTTTATTCTGTACATTTTTTTTTATAGAAAGCTAATAAGGCATAGATAGGTAGACTATCTAGAAGAATATATCTTTGTGAACATTCTCTTACTTTAGTTCGGTCACCCATGATTAAACAATAAGATTCACAATGGGAGGCACAATTTCTCTGAATACTGAAGTTATGGGTCGATTTGTTCACGCCAAAGACATACCAGACCCTCTCTACCTGCAACAAATGACAATTTTTACAGTTAACTAAAAACTTCCCTATGATTTAGCAATTTAATAATTAATAATGATATATTATGGTCCATTTCGAAATTACTTTTTATTAAAAAGAAAAAATATCGTTTAGGAAAAGTTGGTATTTCTTGTGATTAACAACTGTGGAATTGGAGATTAAAAACGTTAGAAAATATGATGAGAGGCGTTCCTATAGGTTTTGTAAATTTCTTCCTTATATTCAGTCTCCTATTATCCATTGTTTGGCGACACTGGAAGAAATTTGTATGCCATTTATGTGTCCATTTCGTAATAGAAGTCTGTCATGCTAATTTGAGGCAACATTTATGTGGTACATTCGAAATTCGGCGCTCTTGAATCTTCGCAAACCCTCGCCTTAAGAACCGCTAATAACTAGCAAACCCTAGCGCGCGTAAGAGGTCTGGTCACCGATTGGTAGAGGCGTTGGCTGTGCTTACTCTTGCGGGAGTAGAGTAAAGCTTACACACATCCGCATCACACACAAACACAGCTAATACAAACACCACTGCTTTTCCTCTCCCGTTTTCACGACACACACACACTTCCAAAGGAATCCACTTTCACCGGAAGGTCTCTACATCCCTAACACAGAACGCACAAAATAATTCCCGAACCACTCCACCCCTAAAAGAGGACTGGCGCTTAGTGCCCTCTGGCCCACCAGCGAGTGTCATGCTGATCTTTATGTTGGTTTCATTACCCGGTCGGGGGAGGGGGTATGACCTGGGAAAGAGACGGATGGCGTTCCCTTCTTAACTCCCTACTAGCCACCACCCAATTAAAATTGGCTGTAGCAGTATTAGTAGTGGTTCACCAACCTGCCTTTATCCAGGCAGATGCCGACCGGATAATGAAATAGACATAAAAGTCAGTGTGACAATCACTGGTGAGCCCGAGGGCACCAGGGGCCAGTCCTGTTTGGGTAGAGGTGCCAGTTCAGCGTTCAGGTAGAACCCTCATTGCCCCAGGGCAGAGGGATCTGTTCCGCATCAGAGGTATGTGGATATAGATACCAATCGGTCGACAGGATTCCTCGGGAAAGAGTGTGTGTTGTGCTGCGAAGAAAAGGGAGGAAAGAAAGTGGTGTTGTAATTGACTATGTGTGTGGTGAGAAATGTGGAAGATCTACCCACCCGAATACAGCGGTGAGCACAGCGCGTCCACCAAATGGTAGCCAGAAATCTCCGTGCGATGACGTTTGCTGTTGTCGGGATCGAACCCGGTACCACGAGGTTGGGAGACCAATGCCGTATCCACACGGCTAGCAAGAGCTCTATGACTTGGATGTCCTCAGAGCCGTAGCAATGTCTAGTGGCCCCTCCCTCCCTCAATCAAAATTGTGGGGCCCCCATACAAGTAGTGCCATGGACGACAAATACTATTCTCATCAGTCCCAAATACTATTCTCAGCAGTCCCAAATACTATTCTCATCAGTCCCAAATACTATTCTCAGCAGTCCCAAATACTATTCTCAGCAGTCCCAAATACTATTCTCATCAGTCCCAAATACTATTCTCAGCAGTCCCAAATACTATTCTCAGCAGTCCCAAATACTATTCTCAGCAGTCCCAAATACTATTCTCATCAGTCCCAAATACTATTCTCACCAGTCCCAAATACTATTCTCAGCAGTCCCAAATACTATTCTCAGCAGTCCCAAATACTATTCTCAGCAGTCCCAAATACTATTCTCTGCAGTCCCAAATACTATTCTCTGCAGTCCCAAATACTATTCTCTGCAGTCCCAAATACTATTCTCAGCAGTCCCAAATACTATTCTCAGCAGTCCCAAATACTATTCTCATCAGTCCCAAATACTATTCTCACCAGTCCCAAATACTATTCTCATCAGTCCCAAATACTATTCTCAGCAGTCCCAAATACTATTCTCACCAGTCCCAAATACTATTCTCATCAGTCCCAAATACTATTCTCAGCAGTCCCAAATACTATTCTCACCAGTCCCAATGCTGCGGAATACTTACAGAAAATGTGTATTCGACAATTTGATATGTTAATTAATAAAAAAATAGGGGGAGGGCACAGTAAGGCCCCTTCAAGAGCCAGGGAAGGGGGGTTGCTACGGCTCTGGGTCACCGTGTCCTAGGTATGTTTGGCAAGTTAAAATATATGTGGAAACCATTATTAAACTTAAAAAATTCTCTTTCTTTCTTACGATACATATAATTTTTATGTAGGCTAAAAAACTCCCAGATTCTAAATATTTCTTTTAAATATTATATTTAGTGGACACGACGGAATGAAATTTTACAACTTATTGTCTCTAAAACGCACCTATGTGGCTACACCCTGTAAATGTGAAACAGACTTAGACCATGGTAGGATACCTTGCAGTAATGCTCGTGCGGCAAACACTGCTGGACGCGTTCATCTTTTCTGTACTCCTCGGTCAGGTTGAAGCAGGCGTCATTTTCATTCGTGGAATTGCATGCCCAGCACGAGAAGGATTTCGGGGGGGCATCCGTCTCAGAGTTAAGGAGTACATTTGGGACCGCGTTGTCCATTGCTGTCGGAAGAACGGTCTCCTCTGCCGCCACGGAAATGGAGTCGAGCCACATGAAAGCTGAGGTAGAAAGAGGACGAAAATGGCCTATTAACCCATTAGTAAAATTTCCTATCGCCGGAAATATATTTCTTATACTAAACTTAGCAGAAGAGGCTAACTTTAATTCCTTGTCGTTCAAAAGGTATCAATACTAAAGGATAATTCTTTTAAAATATACGAGTATAATATATATTAAAAAAGAAGTAAAATACTTTACCCAAAATACATGCTAACCTAACCTCAGCAGCATAACCTTTTTTAATAAGGAGGATGTAAATAGGCTTTATTAAAGGGGAGACAAATTTATGCTTTTCAGCCACATCCCAAACTCCTCGTCAAAGGAGAGAATTTTATGATAAACATTTTAGCATTACTATGGCTGTAGTTATAAGACGAGTCAGGAAGAACTTATGCATGGCTATATACGAGTTCAGTCAGATAAGTAACATTTATAGAAGAAAAACTAACGATCTTCAGGGATAAAAATTCCGGTAATTCTGCAGATTAACAACGGCCACCGTTTTTGCAGAAGAATTACTTTCAATCTATCTTATAGGCCTATTTACATTGTCCGTTGCCTTTTTGTTCACGTGGAAATAGTATCTTCCGAGTTTTTAGCCCGTGTCAATATTTTATTTTGTTAATTTATTGAGTATACTTTCTTGAAAATACGATTGTAACAATATGAAATCTCCATAAAATATATACAATGCATACCTTTCTGTACCAAGGAAATTTCATTTACCAAATCATATTTTTGAAAATATTTTACTAAAGGATAATCATTTTCTGATTTTATTCAAGAAATTTCCAATCGCCTTAATCAAATGCATTGAAACTCTGAATGGATTCATTTTCATATTTTTGTTGCCATCCTTCTATCTCGGAAGGCATTGGATATTGCGCAATGGAAACGTAGTCCTTAGCGAAGTGTATGGAGATCCTGGGTTGCCCAGTCGTCAAGATCCCTATCTCGACCTCGCCGGTGTCATCCAAAGGAATGTAGAGCAGTACGTTTGGCACCGGGTTGGCTGCAGGAGCTGCCGGAGTCTGAGCACAGTGCAATGACTGGTACGCCTTCGGGGCTCCACTCCTGATTTGGAAGGTTTACTCCAGTACACTTGGCCGTTGGATCAGTCGAGGATCTACTCTGCCCGTTTTTCATATACATATACAAATACAATAACGATGTAGAAGTAATGCTTTCATCTACTCGAAACATCACCCTAAAGAAAAATGACCTAGGACCATGAGTCCCCCCCTTCCGGTTATAGCCAATCAGGCATCGTGTGCCGGAAGGCCGATTCGTGGGTAGGCGAGCACTCACCAGAATTACTGAAACAAGAGCATCAAGCTCAACAAACATTGCTGAAAATCAACCTCATAAAATTCAGGAACACACACGTCTTTAAAATCGTGTGCGAATCGACCGAGATCGCGACCAAAGCTCTTGAAAAAGGACTGTTCACGTATAGCATGAGAATACCAGCAATGAACATACAGAGACCAATACATCAATATCCAGATGTGCTTCCATTGTTATAAATTGGAAGACCACACTACTGTCAACTGCCCGACCAAAGATGAAGAAATCTACTCAGAATGCAGAAATGGAGAAATCTACTTGGAGAAACTGCACGAACACCATCGAAAAGTGCATCGACTGTGCCGGCAGCAATTGATCAATGGCTATTTCATGCTCAAAAAGGAGAAAAATAATCCGAAGAAAAGAAACAGAAGGCCATCATAACGTAAAAGAGAAAATATATACCAGCGAGGGAATTAACGCCAAATAACGACCGAAGAGTTAAAAAATACCACCTCAAATTATAAACAAAAAGCGCCAAAAAGATCGGGCCTCACCAGGATTAACAGGCTTAACGCCTGCCTAATCACGGGATATTTTCCAGACGAGGTAAATATAGCGAAGATGATATTGACTCCGAAGCCTTGAAAACCTCCTTCTGAGATCGAAAACTACAGGCCTCTATCCCTTCTCAACTTCTTAAGAAAGGTATACAAAAACATGGTCAACAGACCTAATTCACGTACCCTCTATTATTTCAATAATTTAAAAAAAACAAAAACATATTATGACCTTCAAATGACTTATGACCTTCAATACTCAATTGATTTATGAACTTTAACTGACTTAAGACTTTTAATTGACTAACTACCTTTAACTGACTTATGACCTTTTACTGACTTATGACCTTTTTTGATTTATGACCCTTTGACCTTAGACCTTTAAAACTTTCAAAAACTCATTGTAAAGTAAAATGGTTACCATCCGACGGACCGACATAGTAACTTATAGAGTCGTGTGCACGCGACTAAAAATGTGAACCAATGACTGGATGAATATTAAACAGATAACAACTTATGGAATAAACAACAGTTTGGCTTCAGGAAAAAAGAAGCACATAAATGGCTGTCAGCGTTATTACAGAAAAGCGCAAGGAGAAAGAGGCAGTCTACATGTGCGAATGCAACACAAAATTTTGAACCCTGGATTAAACAACAATTTAGAAAGAATACTATGTGATTACTTTCAGGAAAGATACGCATTCTAGACACAGGAAACTACCAAAGAGAAAGGTTTAAGCTTGAGGCCTGCCTCGCTCAAGGAGGGTGTCTGAGTCCCACACTATACTCCGTGTATGCATCGGAGATTTCTCCAACCAAGAATGAGGAGTGCGTTAACATAGAGTTCACCGATGATTTCACACAACTAATTCCTTGTATCTACAGAAATTCTCAGATGCAGCTCAGTCTGACGGCCGCAGAAATAAAAAGTCTACACGACTATGAAAGAAAATGGAAGATAATTACCAAAAGAGATAAATTCAAAATAAGACTTATGTATCGAAAAAGATGTCAGACATTTACGTAAACAGCGAAGAACGATGCAGATATAATACAAAAGGCTAGATTTTAGGCCTAACAATTACAACAGATGGGTACAAGAAACACATACCTGAGAGAATAAACAGAACGAAAGGTGGATTAAGATTAGTTTATAAACTAAGAAACCTCAATTGGAAAAACAAGAAAAATATATATCAAGTTACGATACAACTTACATTGATGTACCCTATAATTGCAATGTACACAATATACAACTGTAACTTGATTAAGGTGCAACGTTTAGAGAACAAAACGTTATTAATTACGAATACCAGACGTACAGAAAGATGGAAACAGAAATATCTATACATCGAAGTAAAAATGGAACTACTAAATAAAATAATTGAGAAAATTCCTAAGAAAATTAAAGAAAAATAACAGGAAGAAACATGAAAGGAACTCAACAACCAAATAGCACCAAGAGCAGGCTGGTGACAACACGTCCTGTTTTAGAGTGCTATAAACAAGGCGTACCAAAGGGAAGACTAGGGGAGGGGATGTAAGTATAAAACCCGATTGCGTATACCCGAATGAGACATTAAGAAGGCCGATTTTCTAACAGCAAAACATTTATTGTCGAGAGTATCGAAATTCGTATTTCTTGGAATACATACATAGTAACGGACCACGAACGATGCTGCTAAAATAACAGCTTACTTGGCGAGCGAAGTGGATTTTTTCCACTTAAAAAAAATATAATAATACTTTTTTCTTAAGAGAATCATAATCAAATGAGGGCTTAAAAAAAATTGTTTCCGTCCACCGACCAACGTGAAAACTCACCCAAGCTGTCTGCCATTCATTAATTTCGTCCTAACTATGTCCGCCACTTGGTACGGACAAAATTAGGGGCTTTTGAGGAAAATGGCTTGAGGACCCTCACACGCGAGAGTCCGACCAAGACGAAAGAAGGAAGTAACAACCCGTTATTATGTGAGAAACCCGAGGGGAGGTGGCAAAAGGATAGCGGAAGTTGATTCAGCCGCTACTTTCATAAAGTCTACCATGAATCCTCCTCCTTAAGGAGCCTATCCAGACCCATCCATCTATCATCATCAATCATCTCGGCAGTACTCGAGCGGGAGCCCAATTAGTTAATGGGAGGGAGCTTCCAAACAACTGAGAACAAGTTTCTTTAAATAAAAAACACAACCATCCATTTTTTTCTTTACGCTTTCACACACCTTATTAATAATTAACTACACATTTTATTTACAGGCGAAGAAAGAAGACATATGAAGAGGACAAAGCAAGGACCCAAAGGGTCATATAGAGCCTCACTAAGAGGGTTACTTTGAGGATCATCGCCGGCCAAACCCCGCCCCAAGAAGAGCCGACATTGCGAGGCATTATACGTCGAGTTAAACGTCGCACTAGTAAAGCTAATCGAAGTACAAAGTAAATTCTTCGCATTGTGTGCTAAAACTAGAGATGTGGACTAAATTCATGCCTAATGCAGGCCTGCCGCAAGGAGGATTATGTCTCCCACTCTCTACTCGATAGACACCACAGATGTCCCAGCCCCTGGTAACCCAACTTCCCTGAACATTCAATTCGCGCGTATGCGAACTCGTATGACGGCGGCAGAAATCGAAAGATTAATCATCTACGAGGCCAAATGGAAAATAAGAACTAACCAAGAGAAATTAAAGGTGATCCCCATTGGGAGGAGACAACTATCAGATGTCAAAGTGGGGGATAAGTGGTATCCCCGCAATTTACTTGGAATAGAAATTACTTCATCCAGGTAGAGGAAACACGTCTCTGATCGAATTTCAAAAGCCTAGAAACATCCGAGAGGACAATACAATGCACTTGTAAGATCTACTCTGTTCTACCCCACTTCGGCCGCCTTTGGGGAATCGAGGACCAAAAGTAGAGAGACTACAAGTCGTGTAGAACAAATGCGTGTACCTAATTACGGGTACACGAAGGCGAGATAGAAGACGCCACGAAGAGCTGAACAGGGAGGCGGGGTCAAATCTCATTAACGTAGTCATCGAAGAACGGGTACGGAATATACAGGAAATGGATAATCAAGAGACGAATGAGGAAATCATTCAGATGATTAATCATAACAGAAGAGCCAAAAGTCACGCGAGATTTCCAAGCTCCGAGAGCCTTCTAGCTGACGGAGACGAAATGCCTTTCTACGCAATTGTGTTAAACACCGGAAAAGATGAATAACTGATACCGATCATGAAACTCACCGAACTAACAAAATTTAACCGATTACAACAAAAATAACAACTACCAACTATGACTCGATAGCAACGATTAAGAGAAAGAAGATAGAAGAAAGAAGATTACAAAAAAAACACCATAAAACCAACATATACCACAGAATAAATTATATACAAAAGTACTAAGTAACAAATAAGTAATAATTATACATATCATAAAACAAAAGCAAATGCTCACATGCTCACTACATAAAGAAAAACATTAAAGTATTTAGTCGCGTTCGAGTCAGGTCGCGAGCGACTCCACACAGTTTTGCTCTTTTGTTTTATTTTTGTAATAACATTGTAACTATTCGGCCGATTCTAACGAAATTTGAAACCCTTATGTTGTTTTACATTCTCTTTCGAAGGCTATAATTGCCAAAATCCTCTCAAGGATAGGCCATAATATACATTCTCTGCTAGGCTAAGCTAGATTAATCTAGGCTAAGTCATACTATGCCGGGCTAAACTATACTATGTAAGGCTGGGCTATACTATGCTAGCTACACTAGAGTATGGTATGGTAAGTTATACTAAGCTAGGCTAGGCTAGACTAGGCTATCCGATGCTAAGCTAGGTCATACTATGGTAGGCTATGCTATGACATAATCTACTGTGTTATATTATGCTATGCTAGGCTAGGCTAGGCAGGATTTACTATGTTAGGCAATCTAGGTTAGTCAAACTCTGTTAGGCTTTATTATGCTAGTTGAGGTAATACTATGGTAGGCTACCTTACGGTAAGCTAGGTTTTGCCGGGCTACTTTCGAGACTATACTAGGGTATGCTATAAAATGAAATATTATTCTAGATAATACTAGGCTATACTAGGATATGCTATGCCAGGCTATACTATGATAGGAGATACTATACTACATATACTATACCATATTATACTTTACTATACTATGTTATGCTATAATATACTATGCCATGTTATACTATGCTATAATATGCTGAGCACCACTGTGCAATAATATGCGATGTTATACTATGCTATAATGTGCTATGCTATACTATCCTAGACTATGCAATTAGGGGGTGACTATTTTTTCGCCTTTCCCATTCCATAAATGAGGTGTGACAAAAGGTTAAGGCCCGCCATTTTAATTAAAAAAATATATATTTTAATATAATTTAGTTCTGCTTTTTAATAAACTTATAGAAAGTTGTGATTTTTTAGTCGCGGGCAACTCTACATCTCACTATGTCAGTCGGTCGGTCGGTCCACGATTTGCTTCTTTTTTTGTAATAAAATTGTAACAATTCAGCCAATTCTAACGAAATCTAAAACCATTATATTGTTTTACATTCTTTTTCGAATGATATAAATGCCAAAGTCCTCCAAAGGTTAGCCAGGGAATTATTTTGTTTGGAAATAACATCATAACTATTCTGCCGATTCTATCGAAAGTTGAACCCATTGTGTTTTTTTTATATTTTCTTTTGAATGATACAATTGCCAAGGTCCTCCCAAAATTAGTCCTGAAATTATTTAGCAATAACATCGTGACTATTTGACCGATTCTAACGAAATTTGAAACCTTTATGTTGTTTTATACTCTCTTTCGAATGATATAATGGACAAGGTCCTCCCAAGGTTCGTACTGGAATTATTGAAAGTCATAAGTCAGAATAATTGAGAGCACGCGACTTAGGTCTGTTGACCTCGTATTTTGTTATCACAAGACAAGTTGCATCGGTTGCCCTGTGAGTGCAAGCGCTGAGAGGAAAGACGGAGGGAGAAATGATCGCGCGGAAGTTTGATCCTTAATGAAAAGGGCACAAGGCCGCACAGATTGAGGAGTAGGCTTTGTTGTGAGTCACCAATTCGAGAATGAGTGAGTCACAGTCACTGACTCTGAATTGTCTGTAAGATTAACTGTATCATGTTATGAACGCAATTCTTTTTGTACTCACTTTAGTTCCAAACAAATACATATATTGTATATTATTATATAGATTAATATAATATTTAAATGGGCTAAAAAAAAAGAATCCAAGCATAGACACTTTTTTCCTCGATTTAAAGCACAATAGCAACGAAGATGACACGCGGAACGGATGTAATGAGAGAGCTGTAAAGAAAGTGTTGACGCTAAAGTAAAACTGGGGGTAAGATATATGACCTCAAATCGTCCTGTAGGTATTGGGGTCGCTGTAGATGTCAGCTGTAGCAAAGTTAGCCATGCAACACCTAAGATTGCCTTGCGGGTGCTTGAAAGGATAGATAAATATGGGGTGTGAGGGGTAGAAGGAGAAAGGGGGGGAAGAAAGCGGATATCTAAAAACCAGCCACCTCACCCGCCTCGGCCATGGGTGAATAAACGAAGGCTTGGAGGCGCTCAGCCTACAATATTACCCCACCGCCAGGGTGAGAAGCGGCGGAAAGAGGGTAAATTGAGAGTCTAGAAATAATAAAACACAGGTAGTCTCAATCTATGTTGAAACTGATGGGGGAGGGAAAATTTCAAAAATTGAAATTTCATCGTTGTTATGAAACTTAAGTAATGCGAGAGATTCAATTTCACGATTCTATAAAATTCGGACATCTGAGAGAGTGAAATGTAGGAAATTGACGGAAATTTGGACTTAATGCATTGAGTTCATGTGAATCTCGCCCTGGTCTTTTATACAGGGTTTGCCTAAAGTCTGAACACATACGACCCAATGGTATCCTCGTTTACCAGACCTTAACCACCTTTTGACTTCTTTTGCTGAGGGAACAACAACGCATCATAAATGAATCTGTTCAAATTAACGGAAATTTGGAGTTAAGGAATCGGGTTCATCGGATGAATCTCACAAAGCGGATCAAACTTTGTATGACTAAAGGTGGAAATCACATCGAAGATGTTATCCATAACCCTATATTTTAAGAACGAGATTTTTTTAAGGTTTGAATAAGATTTTTTCTTTTAGTTCGGTTGTCACCTAAGTAGATTTAATTTTTTAATCAAAGTTATTTCTAATAATTTCTTTATAAGAAGATGAAGATGATGAATAAGAAGAAAAAGAAGAAGAAGAAGAAGAAGAAGAAGAAGAAGAGGAAGAAGAAGAATAACAATAAGAAGAAAAAGAAGATGAAGAAGAAGAAGATGATGAAGATGATGAAGAAGATGATGATGGAGATGAAGATGAATTAAGATGAAGATGAAGAAGATGAAGATGAAGAAGATGAAGATGAAGAAGATGGATATGAAGATGAAGATGAAGAAGAAGAAAAGGGTATTCAGGGTGTTAAAATAAAGAGTCTATAAAGGGGATTAAAAAAAGGCGGTTAAGATTAGCAAATAAGGCCGTAGGCCACACCCCCACAGGGGTGCCTGTGTAACCAAGCTCTTCCTGTTAAGGAAGAAAACAGCGGCTTGTTTATTAATATTTCAATTAAATAAAATGAGGTTCAGACTTTAGGAAAACTTCGTATAAGAAAAACGCGTTTAGACACCTCTAATTTACCTTTGACGGTGAAAGTCATTTGAAGAACTCTCTTGAAAAAATGATTATAAGGAGTTTTGGGGGGCGCGGAGGGTTCCAATTAAGAAAAGTGAAGATATTTACTATTGATTATATGAAAAAGGCGAAAACCAACGGAGCATTTTTGTCCAAAAGTTTGGGAAAAATGGATTGGCCTATTGGTCGCCAAATATGGGGTCGCCAGTTATAGGTTTGGGGTAAGTAGGCCTTGTTTTGATTGCAAGGCAATCCTATAAGGGTTTCGTAAAGTGGCTTGCTTACAGGTTTCTTGACGTACGGTCCGAGGGGTATTATCCGATCGAGGTTTGTAAGTATAAAAGGCTCCTTTGTGCAAGGAATGAAGCCCTTGTATTTTTATACCACTTTGAAATGTTTACACTAACGGTAAAGATTTAATTTGCCCAACGGAATATTTTAAATCAGGTTATAATGGCAAGAGCAAGAATAATAGAGATTTGCCGGGTGGTGAATTAAGAGTCTAATAATAAATCAATGAATGGGTCAATAATAATCTATAATAATTATGATAATCCTAATAATAATGAACTTTGAACGAAATGTTCTCTTATTTATACTTGGAATCATTTTGGAGGCGACTCGTAGCTCCGCCTTCCTTTGGTCGTTGAGGCGTTGCTTAGCTACCTACCAGCCCAGAGGAGCCTGTGATTGGTATTTAACTTCGAAGCTACTATGTTTATTACAAATATATATATATATATATATATATATATATATATATATATATATATATATATATATATATATATATATCTAAGCCATTATACAATGATAACAATTAACAATGTCACATGTACATATATACAATTTGCAAAGTTCAATAATATTTGTACTCTCTGGTCCAGGAGCGTATGTCCTTGTCCATGTTGGGCCAGAAGTAACGGGCTTTTATTAAGCGAAGTGACGCTCGTATTCCCGGGTGTGACAAGTTATGTAATTGCCCATAAATTACTTTTCTGCATGTCAGTGAAACAAATGGTCGTGGGTATCTTGATGTTACCTCACACCACAGTTGAACTTTCCCCGGGAAGTGGAAAGGTTTCATGATTGGTTTCAGCTCCTCCGTTTCATCAGGTTCCCTCTGTGCAATCGCCAAAGCTTGGAGGCTAAACGAATCAATCTGGACCGCATTGACGTCCCTTGACAGGCAGTCCGCCACTACATTGTCCTACCCGCGTATGTAGGAGATATCGCTCACATACTCCAAGATGCCAGTCCAATGGCTTTGCAGTCGATCCGTCTTCGCGCTTAATGGCGACGAAAAAGCCTACAGTAGCGGCCTATGGTCGGTGCACAGGGTTACGTGGCGCCCTTCGATCATATGCTTGAAGTGTATCACAGCAAGGTACGCCGCTAGTAGCTCTCTGTCGTACGTGGAGTACGCTTGCTGTGACTGCCTTAGTTTCTTCGATAAGAACGCAATTGCTCGCAGAGAACCTTCGACCATTTGGTGCAGGGCAGCACCAGCCGCGTATTGGGAGCAATCCGCCACCAGCTGGAATAGAGAGTCATTGGGCAGGGGGTGACGGAGTGTAACGGACTCCACTAAGTCAACTTTGATCTTCTCGAAGGCATTACGCTCCTCTTCGCTCCAAATTAATTCGCGAGCCTTTGTTGCACACTCAAAAGCTCGGTCAATTAGGCTGCAATCGCTGCGAAATTGGGCATCATTTTGCGATAGTATCCCATCATGCCCAAATATCGGCAAAGTCTCTTCGAGTCTTTCGGCACTGGCATCTCTTCTATTTCTTTAATTTTTGCGAATGGCGGCCTAATTCCCTCCTGCGATAAATGGTGCCCAAGGAATCCGAATTATTCTCTTGAGAACTCGCATTTTTCCAGGGAAATCCTTAGATTATTTTCGTGCAGGATTTTGAGTACTTCTTCCAGATGCTTCCGGTGGTCTTCTAGGTTACCCGAAAAGATACAAAGCAACTGGTGTTGCGATAGCCGTCTTTTCAATGTCCGCTGGGCTCATCGGGATCTGATGACAATCACGGACTAGATCTAACCTTGAGAAAATCCTTTTCCCGTGAAGGTTGTCTGATAAACATTGTATTCGTCGTAACGGATACCCGTCGGGCTTTGTGATGTCATGAAGCACCCGGAAGTCCCCAACCATCCTGTATTCTCCAGGTGACTTCTTCGGTACTAAATGTATTAGCGAGGCCCATGGTGATCGCCTAGAGGAAGGCTGCATTTGCCAAGTCTCACCTCTCTTTGGCCACCTGCACCAGGGTTTACAAGTGTTTGCCTTTTCATCAAAATAAATATGAGCGCGGCAGACCATAGGTTTTTGCTCCCTACTAAATGGCCGTAAGCCCACCGGGATATTATGCTTATAGCCGCTGTTATTATGTCTTAACTTCGACGAATTCGCGACGTTATTTACACTATCTCAATATCCAAAATTATTAACTGCACGATCATTAAATGCATAATTATTAGATTCACGATTACTAAATGCACTATTATTAAAATTACTATTATTATATGCACTATTAATTGGCATAGAGGAATCAGATGCGGACACTACAATTCATTCCCTCAATTGCCCGCTCGCCTTTACTCTCAGGCCTTGCGCTTTGTCGAACATAATCAGTTCATCTGCTAATTTACCTAGCTGGGCCACGGATAGATCTTTTTGCGACGCGATTACAGGCGCTATGCTCGGCGACAAGGACTGAACAAATTTTGTCGCACTAAATCTTCACTGACTCCTACCTGAGGTGCTGTCCTTCTTAGTTCCTTCAAATTCAGTTAGGGCCGGCCGGTAAGTGTGGAAGACACTCTGAGTTTGTCGAAAAGTTCTGTCTTGCTCTTTTCGAAAAGCCCAATGACTTCCGTCTTCAGGTTGTTGTAGTATTGTCCTTCAAAAATATCCTCTGGCAGTCTCTGGGGGCAGTGAGGCTAAGACTTGCTAAGTTTGCCTCGTTCTTTTTTATTCCGGAGTTGTGGAAATGAGCTTCAATTATACGGAACCAGCCAGTGACCGCTGATTCGTTAAACATAGGTGGTTTTAATCTCACCGTATTCACGAAATCTCCTTCTTGCCTTGCTTGCTGGTTGTCTTTGCTTTCCATCTTCCTTCTTCTTTGTTCGGTTTCGGCGGCCAAGGGTGCTAGTCAGTTATTGAGGTTCAAAGGCAAAAGGTCGCCAATTATAGGTCGCCAAATATGGGGTCGCCAGTTATAGGCAATCCTATAAGGGTTTGGTAAAGTGGCCTGCTTACAGTTTTCTTGACGTACGGTCCGAGGGGTATTAACCGATCAAGGTTTGTAAGTATAAAAGGCTCCTTTGTGCAAAGAATTAAACACTTGTATTTTTATGCCACTTTGAAATGTTTACACTAACGGTAAAGATTTAATTTGCGCAACGGAATATTTTAAATCGGGTTATAATGGCAAGAGCAAGAATAATAGAGATTCGCAGGGCGGTGAATTAAGAGTCTAATAATCAATCAATGAATGGGTCAATAATAATCTATAATAATAATAATAATTATGATAATCCTAATAATAATGAACTTTGAATGAAATGTTCTCTTATTTATACTTGGAATCATTTTGGAGGCGACTCGTAGCTCCGCCTTCCTTTAGTCGTTAAGGCGTTGCCTAGCTACCTACCAGCCCGGAGGAGCCTGTGATTGGTTGGAGCCTAGCCTTTGATTGGCTGAAATTCTCCACTTTGTATCTTAATTTGGGGTTTCTCCCCTGCGAGTTTATCACAGAGACTCCGTTTGCTTAAAGCTAAGATGCCCTTTATCAAATTTTACATTAAGTCGAAACATCTTTTGTCACCGGTTCTGTCCCCATTCCAGACAGCTCTAATTACTTCGTTTGCCAATCTGCTTCCGCACTCGGGTGCAATAGCCTTAATGATAGTCGGGTATCCATTCAGATATTCTAATCAGATTTCGCTGGTTCACAAACTGTCTCCGAACGACCTTCTTTTATTGCTCCTACTATTTCATCTTTGACAATTCGACCTGGCAAAATGTATATTTGTCCTTCTCTCTCTCTCTCTTTCTTTATGCGTGTGCAGTCATTGCACACTACAGGCCTTAAAAAGGAGGTTTTAGTTGATGTAAAAATGTGTGAAAAGTACACAACACGAGTAATTAAAAATAGGATATTCCTTCGGGCCACGCAACTCTCCTAAAAAGGAAACTGAACCGATAAATAAATCACTAATGAGAATTTTGCTATTGGAGACAAACTATGCTCCTAAGACGTTGAATGAACTGCCAGGCGGCCAACTCACCCTTTTGTTGGCTTCAAGATCGCCTCCTCTCAGCGCTAGACACGCTCTGTGCAAAGACATGTGACCCCGAATAGCGTTCTTTAAAGGCATTATCATTACTCTTTAATTTTTAAAAATAAAATAGAAGATATTTAGCCCGAGTAGACTACATGTAGAGCGCTAAATACCGGCAAGACGCGCAACTCTCCCCGAACAGCTCTAAAAAATAACTCCCTCTTTAGGCATCTCCTTCCCCGTGTGTCCTGCCAGTTTTAATATCCTTTCCTCGCGCCTCCTCTCAGCCTAATCTAACCTAACCTTACCTAACCTAACTTAACCTAACCTAACCCAACCAAACCTAACATAACCTAACTTAACCTAACCTAACCTAACCCAACCAAACCTAACCTAACCTAACCTAACCCAACCAAACCTAACATAACCTAACTTAACCTAACCTAACCCAACCAAACCTAACATAACCTAACTTAACCTATCCTAACCTAACCCAACCAAACCTAACCTAACCTAACCTAACCCAACCAAACCTAACGTAACCTAACTTAACCTAACCTAACCCAACCAAACCTAACATAACCTAACTTAACCTAACCTAACCTAACCCAACCAAACCTAACCTAACCTAACCTAACCCAACCAAACCTAACCTAACCTAACTTAACCTAACCTAACCCAACCAAACCTAACATAACCTAACTTAACCTAACCTAACCTTGCGTCCTGGATGGATAAAGGATGCAAAGGTGTGATGTAAAGGCTGATACAGCACTATTTACTACATGTAGCTCTTAAATTTATGTTGTGGATGCTATGAGCTTCACCTCATAGAATATCAACCTCCTTCCTCACCACTTCAACTACCTGCTGCCACCCACTGCCGCCTACACCCACCAATCATCACTGATATTAAATATCAAAAATATTTCTTCTAAAATTCTAAAAGCCAAAAATTACTCTAATAAATGAAGCGGAGTTTCTAAACGGCATTTTCACACCTTATCTCGAAGCCCCCAAATTACTCTAATAAATAAAGAACTCTGATAAAATGAAGTGTAGTTTCTAAACGGCAACATTTATCCCACCTTAGCCTAAAAATTTCCTTCCAGATATTATTCAAACGCTACACAACCGACACTGACCATTTTGGCTTCTTACCCAGAAAAATAACATTGGTTTGTAATCTTGATCGGGGACTCTCTTTTCCACTCAAAGGATGGGAAGATCTCATTTATTTGCCACTAAAACTTAGGAAATATTTGACTTTATGCACTGTTTCTAAGTAAAGTATCACGAAGACGGCTGTTTCTGAGGTGTGCTGGATGTTACGGTGAAGTAAAACTGAGCCATGTAAGAAAAGGAAACGTTCTAAGATCAATACACAGTACACTCTCAACGGATTGGAGGCTCGTCATACGCCGTGCCTCTGTTTCAGCTTTCTAGATGGCGTGTGATTATTTTCTCTCTTTCTCTCTCTATCTCACACACCCATACATACTCCCTTGCGCACTTTCTCTTTTTTATTTCTCTCTCTCTCTCTCACACACACACACTCTCTCGCTCACTTTCTCTCGTATATATGGTAAATAAAGTTTGATATATTGTATGTTTTTGTGATTCTTAATTTTATTTTTTGTACCTTCCTCTCCCTCCTCTTTCTCGTTTTCTTATTTATTCCCCGTGCGTAAAAATGCTCTCATTTTTACGGTTGTGAATCTTTTCCTTCTCAAATGAAAGATAACGAGGTCAATGTTTGTCCCGGGTCACTAAATGTTTTATTTTTTAATTCCTTTTATCGCAAAATGAGAGAAAATATGGATTCATTGTTTTAAACTTTGCTTTTGTGGTTTGTATGATGAAATGTTGACTAAAAATAGACGATTTCTTTGTTTTTTCATCCATTATAACGCATAAAACAAAGAACACAATTAAATTTTTACAATTTCATTGAAACTTCCACAAGAAATATATAAAAAACAAGTAAAAAAAATAAAATTGATCAGTTTTCCTCGATTTCCGTTTGTAATGTAAATCATTTTTCAGTACAAGCCCCCAAATATAGTCTCCCATTATGTTTTCATTGTCTACTCCTTGATATCTATGTTCAAAGTTCAATATATCTTGATGGAAGCGCTCTCCTTACTTCTCAGAATATGCCCCCATATTCTCCTTGAACTTGGCAAGATGATCATCAAGGATGTGCACCTTCAGGGACATCCTGCAACCAATTTGGCCATAGTTTTTCACGAAGTTCTCAACCAGCTACACATAATTGTCAGCCTTGTGGTTCCCCAGGGCCCTGACACAACTTAACAGAACTCTCCCGGGGTCTTTTTCCTTTTTAGTAATTTTTTCATGGAATAATGAGCACTCTATGATATTCATGGTTTGTGGTCCAACAAAGACACCAGCTTTCACCTTTGCCTAAGAGAGTTTGGGAAAAAGATTTTGAAGGTACTTGAAAGCAGGGGACTCTTTTTTTAAATAGATCTTACAAACTGCTTCGTGAGACCTCGTTTTAAATGCAATGGAAGGAACAACACCTTTTGAGGGTATATCAATTGCTCTGGCTTGAAATTAAGCTCTCCAACAGGGAACTTAGTCCTTTATGGCCAGTGCTTCTTGTGGTAATGTGTTGTGATATCTCTACTGTCCCAAAGAGAGAGATGACATGGAAACTTGGTAAAACCTCCCTGAAGACCCATCAAAAGTTTTGTCATTTTGAAGTCTCAATTCACAGCCATCCTCCTTATAATTCTAAGCTTGTCGCAGGATCTTGACATTGTTGTAGTCATCCTTGAGATATACTGAATAGACCATGGAAAGGGATGGAAGTTTATTCCAATTATGGAGAAATACAGCTTTAATGCTTCTTCAGGAGCTGTCAATAAAGAGTCTCCACTCATCTGGATTACATGTAAACGCAATTGCATCAAATAGACCAGATACATAGTACATAGTAGCATAGTACATCTTGATAAGTAAAGAATCTTGAGAAAAGCTTATGGCGTTTCCTTTGGATTGTCACTTGCACATTTGCATCCATCAAATCCAGCTCTTTGAGCCTGGAAATCAAAAGCTCAACATTTGATTTTGACAAGCCAAAACCTCTGACAATGGTATTGAAGTCTTTGGTTTAGATAATGTGGGTTCCTCTCAACAACCATATCCCTGACACTTTAGTCTAGATCTTCACTGATCTTTGTAGCTTTTGAATTGTTGCTTTCTTCTTGGGGTGGCTTATTCCTTTTCCAATGGGTAGTTAGAGGAAAATCAAGACTGTTTGTGACTGGTGCAATCAAGTATGGAAGATCAGGATAGGAAATAGCAGGTGCATTTTTGCTACTTCGACATTTGCAGAAGAAGCAGTTGCTTAAGTGGTCATTGAGATCCCTCCAAATCCTGGGAATGTCAAACTTCATGGCTCTGCTTTCCTCTCTATACCATCCTGTAAAAGTGAAAAAAATACTTTATTACTATTTTTGCTTACAAAACAAACATAATAACTTAAATACTTGTAAAATTTAATATTTTACTCTTGAAAAAAGTTCTTACCTTCCAAAATTTTATTGAAGTGTTCACAGGCAAAATGAGATGCCGAGGGGTTATCTTGGTCCTCAACCGGCATGCTAAAGAGTATGCTTTGTAAACTTCACCCATTCTCATAGATGCTGCCACACCGAATTTGTTGGCTCCTCGTTTTGGTAAACTGTCCGCAGATATAAATAACAGAATGTATCTGGAGAAGGATTGCAGCCTTCTGATTCCATTTCTCTGTTGATGTGTTCACTATGGTACCTATAGTTGAAATGGTAGCACATTTGTAAATCCCTGTATAAATATTTCTGAAGTAGTATTCCAGAATATTCGAGAAAGTTCTAGAAATTTCCAAGGATGTATTCTACCAAGTTCTGGAACATTCTTCAAACTTCATAAGATTTTACTAAATTCTATAAATTTCTCATTAAATCTAGAATGTTTTGGAAGGTTTCTTTAAACAAATGTTATTCTACATTCTAATGCTTAAAAAAAATAAATAAATAAATAAGATTTACAATTTTCTACCATGCTTTGAAAATGATTAAAGTCTAAATCCTTTTATTTATTCTCAAAAATTTTCCCGAAATTAATATTAACCTAGAATTATTTTCCAAATCTACAGAAGCAAATTTTGGAGTCAAAATAAACTTTTTTTCATTTACTTTAGTTACAAACAACTTGAAAATAACACCTTTTAACCCAGGAACAAGAAAATAGTGAAATTTCCAAAAATAGATATATAATATAATTAATTAGTTAATGACGACCTTTTTTGTCTAAATCTTTTCCAATACATTCACCGCTGCAATCAAATCCACTTCATTACTTAACTACCCCTGTTTCAGCAAGAAAGCAATGCTTAATTATTATTATCATCAGTAGCGGTAATAGAGCACGTTTTTATTGCAGTTAATGAGCAACTGTGCATAATATATTCAATTGCCAAGAACCACTTGGCCATCGCAATTACAGAACTATTGATCAGCTAAGTCCTTAAGGCCCACTCTAGGTTTGTTCACAAGAGGTAGGAAGAGGTGACGGAAAGATTTGGTGGAAATAAAAGATATAACTCGAGATTCAGTTTACATATTTTGGATTTTTAATAAGTTTTTAATAAGTTAAAGTAATATTCATTAATTCTCTTTTCAAACATATTGACTGTATTACTTAAGTTTGATTCATCCATAGACTTTTAAATTTTGGTTAGTAAATTAATGTCAAGATCATTAACGTCTGTATCCATAAGATGCTCGATCTGTCCCAGGCGCCACAACGTTGTTCGCTCATAACTAACGGTCATTCACGCGCGCGCGTAACCTGCCGGGCGTACGATGTTAAACGTTTACTCATTATAAGCAGAGGTGGGCGGTCCGATTCGGAAGTCCGATTCTCCGATTAATCGGACTCGCATTTTCGAATCGTATAATCGAATCGGACTAACCCCCGCCAAACGAATCGGATAATCGCAATCGGACTGCCGAAAATTTAAAGCAATTTGCGATTAATCCAGGTCGACGTCGTCTTTGTTTTTTCGCCATAGCAGTTTCTTAATAAATTTTTCTATATTTTTCTCAAATATTTTTTCGTTTTATTCTATTCTATTCACACTTTCGCATTTTATCTATAATATAATGCCTAAACTATCATGATTAATTATTAAATCATATATAATAAAAAGGTTATATTTTACAACTATAAAGTAGGTATAATACGTGTTTAGTTTGGGGTTTTCGTACGCGTCTCATATTGGTTAAGTGACGCGCCGCACCAGTTTAGTTAGAGCCAGTCATCGTGAGAGCAGGTTGCTGCTGCGCTGCTTCCTTACCACCACTTGCGAACACTTCGAAGTAATCCTTCTGTTTTCATTTTCCTGCTCTTGCGGATCCCAACAGCAGTAAGTTGCACCATTAATATTTGCATTTAGTATTTTTATTTCGTTCTAAAGGTATTCATATGATCATATCTAGACTATTAGTTCATTTAGGGTAAAAAAAGCATTAAATTCCCTTTATAAACATTGAAAATCGCTTTAAAAACATTGAATCGCTTTTAAAAATATCGAATCGCATTTAAAAAATTTAAGCGAATCGGATAATCGCTAATCGGACTTAGATTTTTGGCACCCGAATCGGACTTGACGAGCTGGCGAATCGCTAATCAGACTTCAATTTTTTCGAATCGCGCCCACCTCTGATTCTAAGCATATTATATATTAAATATTATATGATATACTATATGGCGGATGATGCAGTTGTTCGTAACCTGGATTATTGAGTATATCTCGCGCTACACGTGTCATGTATGTTTGTGCGTTCCCTTGCACAAAAACCCAACTCCTTTGCGGTTTATCAGTGGTGAGTCATTTGAATAAGTTTACTTTGAACTCTTTGCAGCTGTGAAGCATATACTTCACTCTTTTTTTTTCTTTTTTAATACAATCAAATTCGCAATTAAAAATTCTTTGATAAAGAGGGACTCGAAGAGGGGGTTGGGAACGATCTCTGAAACGGATAAAAACTATTTTTTCAATTAAATCCGTTGTTTGAACTTTGCTTTTATTTATCTACCTGGGTTTTTAAAACGAACGAACTTTCTTGGACATCTAGAGAGAGAGAGAGAAAGAGGAGAAAGTATAGTCTCCATCTATATTAAATATAGATGGAGACTATACTTTCTCCTTCTAAAAGCAGAACGAATTCTTCACTAGAAGACTCCAAAAGCCACTAGTTAAAGAGGAGGGGAGGGGAGAACATAATAAAAATATAAATTAGCAATGGGGACGGGGTTCAAACCGGTGATTCTGCGTGTTGTTGAGATCAATTGGACGAAAGACTTGATTCAAATCGAACTTTTAATTAAGTCAGCCCGCCTTTTAGACCAATCATCTTCTCCACACATTTATTAACTTAAAATATGCTCAACTTGTGCAAATACTTCTCATAGCTAAGTTTAGATATTCTAGGAATGATATTTGTAGCTCTATAGCATTCCTGTCTGCCTATTAACAAAAGTAATTTACAAGTACATTCATGGTCAAATGTTTTAAGACCTAAGTATATCTTGTCATTTTTATTCGTTTTTAAAATAATGATTCTAATATTTAAATTATTGCAGGTTTATTAAAAAAAGTCATTAATTGAAAAATAATAATTAAAAACTGCAATTCTCCTCTGAATCCAAAATTGCGCTCTGGTTCTGTTGCTATAGGAGGTGATTTTCATTTCCTGAAGCTTCGCTATTCGGTCAAAAGGTTAAATTGCTGACAATTAGTAGTAATCCATCGATTTCGATGATGACATCTGCCTGCGCATCTCATCTGTTATGGTGGGATAAGTGGTCAAACCGTTGCCCTGGAGCAGGCCGGCTCTCTCGGCCTCAGGAGTCGGAATCCAGTGGTACGCAGGACCCTCACGACTGGAGACTGGCTGCAGTGGATGGCCGTGAGGTCTTAGGTGCCTGGCGACGCTCTCCGCTTTCCACAAAACCCTGCAACAACGCTTTCATGGCCGTTGAATTTCAAGTCGAGAAAGACTGACAAGAAGAACCTTACAGATAGGCTGCAATTTTGTAGGAAATATAAAAAGTGGACTGTTGAAGACTGGCGCAAAGGAAAATTCTCTGATGAAGCTTCCTTCCGCTTGTTTGGAGCTTCTGGAATATCTCTCATTAAAAAAGAGAAAAAGGGGAACTCGTTTCCGAGTCCTGTGTTTGCACACAGTGAAGCATCCGGACACTATTTTTCGTCTAAGGGAACTGAAGCATTTAAAACTTTTCCCAAGAACACTGCCATGAACTTAAAATGGTACCAAATGTGTTTCATCAACACCTATTTCCCAGCATTCAGAACTAATTTGG
Organism: Ceratothoa steindachneri; assembly: GCA_963969495.1. Classification (NCBI taxonomy): domain Eukaryota; kingdom Metazoa; phylum Arthropoda; class Malacostraca; order Isopoda; family Cymothoidae; genus Ceratothoa; species Ceratothoa steindachneri. The sequence continues at coordinate 52,617,985 of OZ018334.1, forward strand.
AGATGGTAACTGTATCTTTGAGCAGGATGGCACATTATGTCATAAAGTAAAAGCAATAAAAAGTTCTTGGGGGAAAAATAACTTCGGAACTTTTGGAACTCTGGTTCAGTCGCGGGTGTTTTTTGAGGAGAAAATGGAGCAACACAACATCAGTCAAGATATCATCACAAGTTTGGTCTCCAGCTTGCCAAAACAAATTGTAGCAGTCCTGAAGAACAAATAAGACCATTGTAAATATTTACTGTTGGCATCAATTGACTGTATTTATTAATAAAATGGGTTTCGGTTCTATTATTTTGTATATTTCACCTGCAAATTATGATGATATAAATATACTAAAACAAAAGGCAAAGTTTGATTAGTTCTAGTAATTTTCTGATATGAAATAATATACCTAGTAGTTTCAAATGTTTTAGCCATGAGTACATATATATATATATATATATATATATATATATATAAAGGGTGTTCCATCAAGACGGATCGAAGTTAGCAGTAAATAAAAGTGTTATTGGTGAAAATTTATTGACTTCACTCTTGGATCATGTTATTTGAGTCATGGCAATTATGTGTGGAAAATAATATCGCTTAAATGTCCGCCAAGGCTTCGGTGGCACACCTCCACTCGATGGTCAAAGTTTCTGATGACGTCTCTGCATAGGTGCTCCTCGATCTCACCAATATGCCTTATTATCTCATCCTTCGGTTGTTGATTGTTGTTGGCTTATTGGCATAAACCTTACATTTGAGATGACCCAAAGGAAGAAATCTAAAGGCGTCAAGTCACACGATCGTGGTGGCCAATTAACCTCGCTGTTTCGAGAGATGATGCGACCTGGGAACTTCTCATTCAATAAAGCCATTGTTGCATTGGCTGTGTGGCATGTGGCGCTGTCCTGTTGAAACCACAAATCTTCGACATCCATAGAATTCAATTTAAGCCATAAAAAGTTGGTTATCATGGCACGGTATCACTCGCCTGTCACCGTAACAGAATCTCCGGCATCGTTTTCGAAAAAATACGGCCCAATGATTTCACTAGCAAAAAATGCACACCAAACAGTGACCTTTTGTGGATGCAGTGGCTTTTCAACAATCTTCCTGCGATTTTCATCAGCCCCAATGCGACAATTCTGCTTATTAACGAATCCACCAAGATGAAAATGGGCTTCATCACTAAAGATGATTTTCTTGCGAAAAATTATCATCGGCTTGTCTTTGCTCGTGCACCCACTTGACGAATGTACGGCGCTTCAAATGGTCAACAGTCTTCAGTTCTTGTGTCAATTGAATTTTGTAAGAGTGTAGAGAGAAATCTTTTGTCAAAATTCGATGTAACGTTGTTGTGGAAAGGTTCAATTCCTGCGCGCGATAACGAATGGAGGTGTCTGGATCTTCGGCCACATTCTCGCGCACTGCAGCAATGTTTTCAGCTGAACGGCGTAAACGAGCGCGCAATGGCGTTTTCATATTTGCCACCGACCCCGTTTGTTTGAATTTACGGACAATTTTCCCAATTGCACTCTCGGTTGGTCGATTATGTTGACCAAAAAAATAGTGAAGTGCCCGAAATGCGTTTCTGTTTGAACGTCCATTTCGTAATAGGCTTCAATAACTTTAACAAGTTGTTCGATTGTTAATCTTTCCATGGTTGAAATTTCCAAAGACTGAAGTTGTTAAATCTGAAAGAAAAAATCATTAGACGCTTAAACTTAACTCACATTTAAAATTGGTATATATATTAGTGTAAATGGATAGCAGTCTTTCTTGAATGCAAATTTTGTTGAAGACCATGGTGCATTTCATCATTAATCGTCAAGCGTTAAGCTAAAATCGAACATTAAAGTTGTTCTAAAGTTCCGCTCACCGGATTGGCTCATTTCCTTTAACGTTACGCTCAATCAGGCAGAATAAATATACCCTAAAAACCGTTTTCTTTCATTCAGTCCGATTCTGACTCCACACATTTGAGCGGTAAAGGAGGAAAGAATATATCAAGACGGTCTGAAGATGATCGAATAAGATCGAAAGATCAGCAATTTAGTTTGTTTTTTAACAAACCCATTCACTTAAAAGAGAGATGATTACAGGACAAGTGATCCATCAGCTACAAAGTGGAATAAAAAAGTCAGTTAGAAGAATAGGAAGTTGCCAAAGCAAATTAATTAAGGCAAAATACACCATGGTATTCAAAAAAATTTGCATATATATATATATATATATATATATATATATATATATATATATATATATATATATATATATATATATTTTCTAGTAGGAATATGAAGACCCAGGTGATTACACTAATTATTTATTGGCCGGACGTTTCGGACCTTCACTAGGACCATCTTCAGCGACTGTGTCGACTAATGAGAAGGGAAGGGAATATTAACGATAACAATTAAAAGAATGCATTAAATAATGGCTAACAAAACGGATGAAGACAAGTTCAAATAATAAAATTTCAATTATTGAGATTAATGTAAAAACACAAATAAAAATATTAATGGTTTCCTGTACCGGAACATTAGTAAATAATGAATCCACATCGATTGTGGCCATAAAACAAAAAATTACCAAACGGAGATCACCAATATACGAGTATTTTGAAAAATATTATTTCAGATACTCTTTTTCAAAATACGAGTGAAATATTGATTAATTTATCTAAGCAACTTTTTCTCAAGCTTTTAAAGCTAGCTGTGGGTGATACCATTTTTCTTTTTAACAACGAGCTCTATTTACAGCACGAAGGCAACGCTATGGGTTCTCCACTGGGTCCCTCCTTTGCCAATAAGAACATAACAACATAAGAAAAGAAGGAGACTGCAAAAGACCATTCATGGCCTACACTTGGCAGCTCCTGTTCCAGTCAACACACAAAAGATTTCTTACCAGAGAAAAGTCATCAACATTGTCACCCTTTACAGGAGTTCGTCAGATCTAATCTACAATATACATAAAATGCATCCAGAGGATTATGTCCATTCATGCAACCGCAAAATATAATCTCCCCACTCCTTAGAAAAATATATATATATGTACATAAAAAAAAGTCAGTCCCATCTAGCAGCTTCATCCATATATTTATCTAATCTATTCTTAAAACTACCCAGAGAGGAGGCTTCTATCACAGAGGATAGCTTTTTGTGTCACCACGAAACTCGGTGGCTGGACAATTGTCCTCTACAATTCAGGCCTATTGTCTTCAAAAGATTTATAGATGACTGGTTTCTAATTTTTAAGCACAGTGATCATGCACCCTTATTTCTCTATTATATTAACCAACAACATCCTAACATAAGGTTTTCTATGGCAACAGAAAAGGATAACAAAATCTCGTTCTTGGATGTCAACGTTGTCCGAACAGGTTCGTCTTATAATACCTCCATTTACAGAAAACCTACCACCGCTAGATTGGGTACACATTTTTTTAGTAGCTCTCCCAGTAAGTTTAAATTATATATATATATATATATATCTATATATATATATATATATATATATATATATATATATATATATATATATATATATATATATATATATATATATATATATATATATATATATATCAAGGTCTTTCTCATGGCGAAGAAAAACAATGAAAGAAAGACAAAACCCACTTGGGTTTTTCTAAGCCACTCTACCCAGTCTCCGGTAATATACTCGTACAAGTACGATAAAAATGGTAAATTTAGGAGACAGTTATTCCTGACCTCTGCTCAAAAGGCCTACCCCCCGAGGGTGTATTTATATACAAACAAGTCAAAAATTCAAACTGTCGATCTCGTATTACGCTCTCCCAAAGCAACACGAAGCCAGGCACGGCTGAATTGATACCTACTTCTGTCGATTCAACATGAGATTCAGTTTCCCTAAGTTCAAAATGTCTAGGAACAGAAATAATGGACGATCAAAAGCCAGGGCCCCCTCGGGTCTCGTCTTGCTATCCCTTTCCCCTCCCATTACCCTGCGGGAGTAATTCTAGTATAAATGAATGAATAAATGATTAGTGTAATCACTTGGGTCTTCATATTCCTGCTACATATCAGATTCCCAAGGAGCAAATCAATTACAAGTTATATATATATATATATATATATATATATATATATATATATATATATATATATATATATATATATATATATATATATATATATATATATATATATATATATATATATATATATATATATATATATATATATATATATATATATATATATATATATATATATATATATATATATATATATATATATATATATATATATATGCAGATACACCCACAAAGGAAAAGTGAAAAACGATTCCGAGCTCTTTCGTCTTTATTCTAAAAGACTTTTTCAAAGGATGAACAGAAGGGTGGACACATACATTGCCTTAAATAGTGGAAGGGGGATGAGACTACTCACCTCTGAACCTTAATTAAGGGGGACAAAATCCTGAAACAACTTTATTTGAGATTTTATGTATGTAGTGATAATGGGGTCTAACGTGAACAAACCAGGGCTAAAATTGAAATTTGGGAACGCGTTAATGGAGATACATTCTAATATATTTCTCCAAATATAATTACTGCATTTTATGACTGGTTCGGCACTGTTCGAGTTAATGCTATGGTTAAGATTGTACATATGTAGAAAAAGTGCAGATTGTTCACTGTGATTACATACATTGGCTTGATGTTGCTTAACCCGGACATCTACTTCTTTCCCAGTTTGTTCATAATAACATTTTTGGCAGTGTTGCAGCCTATCGAATAAACAATGACAGGTCGGGGAGGGGCGGGGGGGAATTTTTGACAAGGATGCGATTAATTGTAGTCTCGTACTTAAAAATAACATTTATGTTCAGAGGCCTAGGTAAACGAGATAATTTAATGATAATATGGTTATAGGGTAAAACTAATAGGAATTTGGCCTGAAACTTAGGGATATTAACATTAGCATTAACTGGAACAGTGCCGAACCAGTCATAAAATGCAGTAATTATATTTGGAGAAATATATTAGAATGTATCTCCATTAACGCGTTCCCAAATTTCAATCTTAGCCCTTGTTTGGTCATGCTAGACCCCATTATCACTACATACATAAAATCCCAAATAAAGTTGTTTCAGGATTTTGTACCCCCTAATTAAGGTTCAGAGGTGGGTAGTCTCATCCCCCTTCCACTATTTAAGGCAATGTATGTTCAGCCTCCTGTTCATTCCTTGAAAAGGTCTTTAAGAATAAAGACGAAAGAGCTCGGAATCGTTTTTCACTTTTCCTTCGACTTACGTGCACTTTGCGAGCTTTTTTCATATATATATATATATATATATATATATATATATATATATATATATATATATATATGGTCTTTCAATAAGTTCGCTCGATTTTTAAATGTAAATAAAACAAGTTGTGTGTGATATATGCACTCAATTTATTTTAAATTTGAAAGTACTTTTTATGGCATTAAGTGTGGAATATGATGTCGTTCAAATGTCCGCTGCGGCTTTGCTTGGTGGAACGTATTCGGGAGGCCCAATTTTCGATGACTTTGTCACATAAATCTGGCTGAATTTGCTGGATGGTGTTCGTTATGTTGACTTTGAGGACATCAACTGTTTGCGGATTATTCACATAGACTTGCAATTTAAGGTAGCCCCAAAGAAAGTAGTCTAATGGCGGAAAATCGCATGATCTCGGTGGCCAGTTGACGTCACCGCCGCGCGAGATGACCCTGCCCTGAAATCGCTGGTGCAAAATGTCTATCGTGACGTGCGCCGTGTGGCACGTAGCGCCATCCTGTTGGAACCACATATTGTCAGTATCCATATCAGACATATAATCTAGTTGAGGCCACAAGAAGTTGCTTATCATTGATCTGTAGGTCTCGCCGTTGACGGTTATGGCAATCCCATCTTCGTTCTCAAAAAAATACAGACCGATGATTCCGTTACACGAAAATCCGCACCAAACAGTGACTTTGTTGGGATGCAATTGGTGCTGGTACATCTCATGTGGAATGTTTTCGTCCCAAAGCCGACAACTTTGCTTGTTCACAAATCCATTCATCCAAAAATGGGCCTCGTTGCTGTGGCGAGGATAGAAATCATGTTATGCGCGCAACGTTTGTCGAACGGAGCACTGATTTTTATAACATTTGATGATTTGCACACGCTATTCAACGCTATAACCTTCCATCGTGACTTGCCAAGTACTACTGAACAGTTCACAGTGAGGTTGCCAGATGTCGCTTTAACAACATGGCCACTATCGACTGACAAAGCTCGAGCGTCCTTGTTGAAAGACCCCCAGGTAAGAGAAAACGTAATAATTTTTCTTCGGAAAGTTATTTCTTACTTCGAAAAAATTTGAGCTGGGGTGGGATTCGAACCGTGCAGATTGAGGTAGCAAGCAACTGCTTTGATCTCAATTAATCAATTAAACCGCCCTTCGGAAATAACTATTTCCGAAGAAAGATTATTACGTTTTCTCTTTCCTGCGGTGAAGTTGGATATATATATATATATATATATATATATATATATATATATATATATATATATATATATACAAGCCGCTGTTCTCTTCCTTAACAGGAAGAGCTTGGTTACACAGGCACCCCTGCGGGGTGTGGTCTACGGCCTTATTTGCTAATCTTAACCGCCTTTTTTAATCCCCTTTATAGACTCTTTATTTTAACACCCTGAAAACCCTTTTCTTGTTGTTGTTGTTGTTCTTCTTCTTCTACTAAGGTTACAACGGAACTAAAAGAAAAAATCTTATTCAAACACCTTCAAAAAATCTCGTTCTTAAAATATAGGGTTATGGATATATATATATATATATATATATATATATTGGGCAGCTGCCCAATCCATGAGGATTCTAAGTGGCGGCGGAATTAAAAAGAAGCAAATTAGTTATAAAAGAGGGGGAAGACCACTTGTGAGACAAATTTAAAAGAATAAGGGTTTAAAAGATTCCTCTGCGAGAGTGTAATAATGGCGGCCAAGGCCAGGGTAGTCAAAAGGGTCGGGAAACGAGATGACTGGAGAGTGGCAAAACGAGGGCATTCTAGTAGAATGGGCAACAGATTGGTCCCGACCACAAGAAACCGAAGCGAGGACTGATTTGAGTATCAGCCGAAACAAGATGACAGTGAGTAGTCTTGTGTGGCTGATGTGAACTCGCTAAAGTACCATCTCTAAGAACCGTAGTCTCTGAAGGCTTGAAGGCCAAGAGCGGATATACTTTTTGATTTTATGTAATTTAAATGATGGACATCTATCTCATTCGTTCGGCCACAAATGAAAAATATATTTTCTTATAGAAGGAAAGAAATATTGAAAAGGCAGAGCAGTGTTCTCCTGTGACACAGAATAGGCCAGCTGATCAGCCCTCTCGTTGCCTACGACCCCTACATGCCCGGGGACCCAACAAAATAGAATTCTAAATCGGGACGCATTCAGGACGAGCCAGTGGCAGATTTCTGTAAAGACCGAATGGACTGTAAAACACTCCTTGAGTCGGAGAAAATGACGAAATCGTTAAAAGTTAAAATTTGGATCGGTCTAAAAGCTGAAAGGATTGCTGAAAGTTCAACGGTAAAAATAGAAGCTGTTGCGGCATCCACGCCACGGTCTGATTTGGAACTATCAGTGTTATCGGGCAGTGTTGTATATGTGAAAACGCATGCTCTAGGGACAAGATGTTAAGGGAGCAAGGGTCTACGGATGACCTGTCCATGCTCCACATGCCGGTACAAAGTGTGGGAGGTGGAGCACACCAACATAGGTTAGCGACGACGGAAGGGCAAGGACTCTTAGATCACCCAGATTGGAGAGATGATCTTCTATCCAGAGGTTCAGGGGGTGGGGTAAGGATGGCAACCTACAGGCATCTGTAAGCCTCTGATACACGGGCCTGCTGTACACGGCAGGGGTATCGGATGCAGCTATGGAGTCGATGCTAGGGCAAGGGGAGCACCCCACTCTTACAGTAAAAGCTTTTGACGGGAGAAGTGCGGAATGCTCCACTGGAGAGACGAACTCCTAGGTTGCGAATCGGGTTTAGCATTTTAAGGGCTGAGGGGGAAACCGAAGAGTAAACTTGGCACCCATAGTCCAATTTGGATTGGATGAGGGCAGTATATACTGACCACAGTGCTTAACGATCACTGCCCTACAAAGTGTGGGAGAGGACTTTCAAAATTTCCAGAGCCTGGAGAAAGCCCGTTTGAAGATGGCATAGGTTTGGTAACCAGGAGAGCTTGGGATCAAGAGTTACGTCCAGAAACCGAAACTCAGCGACGAACTCTATATCTTACACCTTGTAGAGAGGTAGGTGGCGGAACAAGAGCCCCTCTACCCCAGTGGAAATACATTGCCTTAGGTTTGCTCGTGGAAAAGCGGAATCCGCTAAGTCATGCACTTTTTAAGACGTCATCGACTGCTAGTTGCAGCCGACGTGCTGCTGATGGAAGGCGGTGTGAGCAAAAGTATATTGCCAAGTCATCGACCAACAGGGTCGTTCCTGCCTGGTTTGACAAAGGGGAGGACAAACCTGACGCGCCATGATGATGGGTAAAAACCCTTCACCCATATAAAGTTGCACAAGTCAAGTAAGGAAATTAAAAAGTGTCGGTGGAGGTACTGAATCATATCAAAATGGATGCCGTAAAGGCCAGGAGAAGTGGATCTATAAAGGGATGATGCAGCTCACAACTCGTCGATAGAGAATATGGCATTATACGGAAGGTTAGATTTTGTAAAATTGAGATGGCGAGACTCTTCGTTTGTTTATAGGCTAGAAAATCGTTATTGTAATGGCTTGCACTGCTGACGGCACGGAACTGGTCGGCCAAGGCATTGCTGATCACCAGGCTGTCATTCAATAAGGATCCCTGTAAGTTGAATGTGGAGGAATTATGGCCTGCATAACGACCCTGGATCTCGTTAATGCTCTTCCAGATATTTGCGGTAGGGTCAGAGGAAATTGATGAAACGTAGTGGCGCCATGAAGTTCAGCAAGCCTGACGAAGTGTTCTTTGGTGAAGCGCCAGAGCTCTGTTTCGGTCAACATTTATTGCACAAGGTTGGGTTCCGCCAGAATCAGGCATGACCTATCTTGTAGTTTTCTAAGGATGTCTCACACTCGGAAGTCTACCAGGGCACGGTTTAGCGACCCGTTGCAGGTCGCCTCCATGGAATGGTATGTGTGACCGCGTTGTAGAAGATCAATGTGAAGTACGCTACTGCTGCGGCGATACCATTGAAGGTCCCCAAGGAGGCACCTGTGAAGGACGCTTCTCGGAAGCCTTCCCAGGAAGATCGGCATGGCCTAAGTCCCACTTGAGAGGCATGGTTGTATGATGGCTAGGATGAACGGCCAACAAGACAATCGGGAAGTAGTCACTCCCATGGAGGCCATCAAGTGCCGACCATAGAAAATCAGTGAGGCAATCCGGGGAACAGAGAGACAGGTCAACACAACTAAAAGAATCCGTCTGGACATGGTAAGAGGTCAAATCACCGGTGTTTAAAACGCAAAGAAAGTCAAATAATAAAGGACTAAAACACTGCCTTTGGCATTCCGAGTAACGTCACCCCAATATGGGTGACGGGCATTAAAATCTTCGAGGAATAAAAACGGGGAGGGCAACTGATCTACAAGTTCTAAAAGTTCCGCTCTTGACAATGGAAAAGAAGAAGGGAGGTAAATAGACCAACCAGCAAAAAGCCTTGTAAGAAAAACCCTCACGGAAACAGCTTGGAGGGAAGTGTGAAGCGGGAGGGGATATACATTGTAGCGGGCCGAAAAATTTAGACTAACCCCAATCGATCCAACCCGCTTCCTATACTAATCCGGACGTGAGAAATCGAAGGAGAATGAAACGGATTGTATGTACAGTTCTTTACTCACAGAAAAAAAGTACAATGATAATTACAGCTTATATTTACAAAAATATGGGGTAAATATTCACGCAAAAAAAAAAAAAAAAAAAAAAAAAAAAAAAAAAAATATATATATATATATATATATATATATATATATATATATATATATATATATATATAGCTATTCTCCTATACACACAATATTACCTGACAAATACCAGAATACCAATCAAAATTTATATAACCAACCTTTAATTAGACTATATGTATATGTAAAAGGGATAGCCTAAGTCTAACAACAAAATATCTTTGCCACTAACGATCACACAGTAGACAAGAAGTCACTAACAGGAGGCCTAAAGCAAACAAGGGGACCAAGAAAAAAAGAAGGAAGGGCTCACGTGTTACCCAGGTGGGTATTGGTATCTCAAGCGTTTTACAAACAAAACTGGTGCCTTCGAACATGCAATATAATTTGGTAACGTCTTGAAGCTATCAAAGCCCTCTCTCTCTCTGTCCTGGTGGGACTTGACAATTTCTTCTTTCTGCTCAATTAGCAGAACCCTACCACCTCTGCCACTCCTTACAAATGGTGGCGATTAAGTCTACTGGAGTGGTCTTTCAACAAACTATTCAACATTTAGTTTGCTAACTTTACTTAGGGCAAAGTAGTATTTTGATACAAGATTATTTTAAACAAAGTACTATTTTGTTTTAATTATAGGGATATATCAAAACTAGTTACTATCTTTCCAGAATATGGCGCCTGGAAAGAAAGAAAAAACATGGTAATCATTTTATACATAAAATAAACAAAAAACAAAACAAACCCATTCCGATTCACACACACACACACAACCAATCTTACAGAGGGAGGGAGAGGGTACTGAGAAAAGGGGTGGGAGAATGGCCCTTTTACACACACTCACATTCGCTCCACCACACCCCTCCTTCCTTAAGCCATTCGACCAGTCACTCACAAAACCCTTTCAATCACTCTTCACGGTACCACTTGTGCTCAATCGCCCCTTCTGTACCCATTCACACTCTTCTACTGGTCCCTGGCTACGCGTAGCAATTAGTCGGGGTTGTTCGTCAGTCGTCCTGTCAGTCTCCTCGTCACTATTGATCATCTCATCAACCATACCCTTAGCCCTTATTACCAGTTCTCCCATCTCACGACAGAATTCTTTCATACTCCTTCGTTCAGAACCTTCACTCATCATACCCCCATTCATCAGCTCCTCACTCAAGCCCTCATCCAACTCAAAGTACATTATTGCGAAACAGACAGGTCACTCACATCCCCTGTATTTTCAACAGGCATACCAGAAACCTCTTCGACTGGTTCCCACCAGAAACCTGAAAAATCAGCCACTTCATCATTCACTACATCAAACTCACCCCTACTATTTCCATTCATAAAACCCGAAAAATCAGCCACACTAGGTTCATTCTGCCCAAACACACTATCATTCATACTGTTCCCAAAACCAGAAAAATCAGGCACAGGCAGCTCACTCACTCGTCTACTTATACCAGCCAAATCACTACCTGTTTACGCAAAAACTCAATCTCCCTTTCAAGATCCCCCATACCAGAAACACTCTGCTCAGACTTACTTTCATTCGTACTTGCATTCTTCCTTTCACTCTTCTTTGTACGCTTTCTACTCCTCGAGACTAAGACTAGCTCTCTCCCAGACAGATCCATACTATCACATTCAATCTTATCATCATTCACTTTACCTCTCTCTCTACCCAGTCCATACACCGGATGGCTCACCAAGTAGTCAGGAGGTTCTCTCCATCTCCTTTACTGACTCTGATGAGCCCGCACTCTCTCAGTCATACCGTCATTCAAACTCTCCAAAACATACGTCACCCCATTTTGCCAAACTCTCACAACTCTATAAGGTCCACCAAACTTCTCACTCATCTTTGACACATTCCACCTACCCTTCACTTCTTTCACCTTCAATACTTTTGCACCTAATTCAAATGAACGGAACCTTTCATGCGCCTCACGCCATACACTCTGTTCACTTTCACTCAAACGAAACCTATCTTTCACTCGCCTTTCAAAATTCATCACAAACTGACATGGGGACATTCCAGTTGCACTATGCACAGTTGAATTATACGCCCACAACACTCTCCCCAGACACACATCCCAGTCATTTACTGTCGTACTCATCATTCTCAACATCTCACACAAGGTTCTTATAGTACGTTCAGCCAATCCATTTGAAGACAGTACATACGGAGTTGTTCTCACATGCTCCACACCATTCTCTCTCAACATTTGCTCAAACACTTCCCCTTCAAATTCAGGCCCATTATCACTCAGACATCTTCTAGGCTTCCATACACACATATGAAAAAACAACTGCTCAACCACACGCGCAACAGTCACACTTCTTTTATCTCTCACAGGCGCTGCATACACAAACTTACTTTTATGATCAACCATAACAACCATACCAACATTCCCAGCACTCGTAGGCGGCAAAGACACACAATCAATCACTACCAATTCAAACGGTTCTTTTGCATCAACTTTCATCATCGGTGGTTTCACTTGCACACCTTGCACCTTTCGCTTCTGACACCTTTCACACGTAGTTGCAACATCATTCACAACAGTTCTCAGAAACGGATGGAACACACGCTCCTTCATACACACCCACAGCTTAAACTTACCCATATGCCCATAATTATCATGCACAACTTTCACTTGACCAATCATACCAACTAAGGACATCACAGGCACATACATATCATCACCTCCCTTCACATGCCTCACAAAATATACAACATCCATACAAACAACAAAATCCTTAGCATACCTTTTAAAATCACTTAAACACTCTGGCCATTCATTCAAATCAACACGCATCATTACACACCTCTTCAACTCACTAACAAAAGGACACATCTCTTGCATCTCTAGAATATCATCATCACTTAAAATCTCATTCTCATCATCCATGACCAACTCAATCATGCCACAAAATTTGACAACATTCTTCGCACACTCATTCAACTTCATCACCTCACATTCACCTTTCATAAGACAATCCTTATCAGCATCCAAAGACAAATCATTTAATCTCATAAAGTCTACACCAAGCAAGAAACAACACGGCATTTGCTCATCCTTCAGAATCACAAAGTCATGCTTCACATTCACACCATTACCCAAACTCACTTTCAGACTAACCTGTTCCCATGCCACTATCATGCCATTCCCTAATCCACTTATCCGTAACTTCACAGGTTTATGCTCGCAACATTTAAACTCATCATACTTACTCAGAATCCTCTCATTTACTAAAGACACTTGCGCTCCAGTATCAATCAAACCACAGAACAACCTTTCACCAACTTTCACTCTCGCTTCCATCATATCAGGTCCACCATGTTCGCAATACACAGAAGGAACAAGCACACCAACATCAGCACTGATATCCACACTGTCATTAACTCCCATATCATCACTCACCACACGACGCTCATCTTCATCCAGACAATCATTTTTCTTTCTTATATATGAACACTTTTCAATCACCCAATTGTAGTGCACACCGCTCAAACATTGCAGATGTACCACATTAGGATTCAAACCCTTCATCTTCTCATCCTTGTACACAATCGGCCTCTCACCACCAAAGTGCACATAAACAATAACTCCATACAAACGACTCACTACAATCAACACTTCCTGAAATGGCGGGACCCCTTGCATACACATCGCTCTGAATTCTTTCATGAAGTTCGGCACCTTTGCCATACCAATGCTTTCAGGCTTCCTACACACTTCATTCATTATCTCCTTCCTTAAATCATCCACACTATCGGGCACTCTCACGTCTACTCCATCACTCTTTAAATCTTGCAAACCATTCCATACAACCTCAAACAAGGAATCACCACCACCCTTACTCTCTTTTCCATTCATAATTCCTTTCGGCAAATACTCAGGATCACTCACTCTGCACACATTTTCATCATTCGTATCAGGATACCTTGACATCAAATCAGCCACTCCATTCCGTTCACCAGGCACATACTCAATCACATAGTCAAAGTCACTCAAATCTTCCAAAGTCCTTGCAATCCTACTATCAGCCCACTTCATACGCTGCAGATACACAAGAGGTTGATGATCTGTTTTTATCACAAACCTCACACCATACAAAAACGGACGCAACACTTTCAAACAATACCTTATCGCAGCCAACTCTCGCTCCACAGTCGAATACTTTCGTTCTGCAACATTCATAGCCTTGGATACATACCCAATTATTCGCCTGACATTCTCTCCATTCAAACGCTGCTCTTGCATCAGAAAACCTCCCATACAATACCCACTCGCATCTGTATACAATTCGAGCATTTACACTATAATCTGGGTAAGCCAATTCAACATCTTCAGCCGCTGCCTCTTTCAGTCTCTCATACGCCTCATTTATCTTATCATTACACTTGGCAACCGTACTACCTTTCTTGCCCATCCACTCAGTCAGAGGCTTACTCACACCAGAACAATCACGTATAAACTTTCGCTGGAACTCAATCAAACCCCAAAACGACTTCAGTTGCTTCACAGTCACCGGTTTAGGAAACATTCCCACCTTCTCAACATACTTCGGTGATTTTCGCAACCCATTCTCACTCACCATATGCCCAAGGAATTCTACTTCTTTCGCAAACCATTCACACTTCGCCACTTTCACCTTCACACCAACACTCTCCAACGTTCTCAACACATCATTCACCAATCTCATATGCTCCTCAAAAGTCTCAGTCATAATCAAAATATCATCTATAAACGCAATCACATTCTTACTCGCAAACTTACTCAACACAACATTCATTGCCCGCTGGAAGGCTCCGGGAGCATTAGCCAACCCAAAGCTGAGGTTCCGGAACTGGTAATGCCTCTTTGAGGAAGAGAAGGCAGTTACCGGCCGGCTCTCCTCAGCAATGGGCATCTGCATCTAGTAATACCCCCGTACCAGATCCAGTTTCGTAAACCACTCCATCCCATGCATACTATACACACACTCAGATACCACACACATCGGAAACCTTTCTTTCACAGTCTTTTCATTCACCTTTCTATAATACACACACAGACGCAATCTTCCATCCGGCTTACGTACAGGTACAATTGGACTATTCCATGCACTCTCGCTCTCTTCAATCACCCCCAATTGCTCCAATTCCAAGCACTGCTCCTCAATCTCATCAGCAACCGGACGTGAGAAATGCCTTGGCCGCTGATAGATTGGGGAGTCCTCCTTCAGGACAATCTTGAATTCCGGGAGCTTTGCAACCCCGAAATCCAGATCACCCTTACTGAGGGCTCCCTTTCGTTCAAATATCATTCGATACACATCCTCCCTTTCATACTCAGTTAAACATCCATCCAATTCCACCATGCTCTTCACATCATTATACGTCCATTCACACGTCTCTTCACCTGCAACATTCACCCTGACATCCGTACTATCATCCATACCTACCTCATTGACAGTGGAGAGGTGACCAAGTACATCTCCGACTTGGATTCCCCTCACCTACCCTTTCACACTGGGGTCCGCCTGCACACATACAAAAGGATCATTCATTCTCATCAAGCCATCAAACACACAAGCAACACGCCTTACCTTATAACACGCATCCTTTCCATCCAATATCACAGTGTTCTCACCCACATTCAAACTAACATCCTTATTCCAACTCACTCTAACAGACACCCTTTCACCCTTCTCAAGCCTTACATTCTCCATAGCAGTCACCTTAATACCAGTAAACACACTCCTCAAAACGCTACCATATTTCCCTACATACAACTTATACACCCCATTTTTACTAATCTTTCTCTCAATCTGATCACTCGCAGGATGCACAACCATACGATTCATTTTCATAAAATCATACCCAAAATCACACCATACTCACTACTCATCTTATCAATCACAGAAAATTCGCATTCATTCATCATCATACCATGCATTCGAACAGCTGACCTTATCATTTCAATCACAGGCACTCTCCTATTACTAATACCTACCAAACTACCCTTGCACTTAGATAGGGGTTCTTTCTCTCTAACCTTGTCATACACATCTTTATACACCAAGCTCGCCTTGCATCCAGAATCTATTAAAGCCAAACACTCAATTCCATTCAATTCCACCTTCACACTCAGACACTCATACTTGCTACTAGACAGCACTTTCACACTAGACAGACTTACCAACACATTACTCACACTCATGCACCCAGAGGATACTTCACCAGGTACCCTCTTACCATTCAGTTTCCCGCTTCAGACTTTCCATTGACACCTTGCGCTCTCAGTCTAATCCAACACTTTTCACTTGAATGTCCTTCCATTGCACAATAGCTACATACATTCATCTGGTCACGGCACATCCTTGCATAATGACCAGCCTTTCCACAATTACCACATGCATATTTCATACCTTTCCCAGCAGTTGCTCCACCATTTAACCTCGGACAATCTTTCTTCAAATGACCGATTTCTTTACACTCAAAGCACTCTTTCACACTTTCCTGGCAATCTTTTATCATATGCCCTTTCTTACCACACCAAAAACATGCACCAGATGTCCACCTACATTCTGCCAACATATGACCTTTCCTTCCACACCGACGACATTCCACAATCTTTCTCCCACCATTCGGTCTCTCATTTGCTGGGACATACCTCGGTTTCTCTCTCATATATCCCGTCCCACGCTTGAAATTCATCTGCCCCCTTCCATTCAACCACCCTCCATTTGCCCATCCATTCTACCGGCCCAGGAAGTTTAACATCACTCCAGCTGGTGCAGCCTTCAGGGCATCCCTGTAGCTGACAAACTGCTGAGGTGGAGGAAAGCTCCTGGGCTTCTTACCCCCAACATTCACACTGTACCATCCATCCTCTTCTAGATCGCTTTCATCATCAAATCGTCCATCTTCTAACAGTTCCAACATATCCTCCCACATCAACCGTTCACCTGTCAATCTCACTCTCTCCTTTCTCTTTCCACTCAGCCATTCACTCACCTTTCGCGGGATCGTGTCCAAAAACTTCCTCATGAGTGGTTTACATTCATTTACATCATCATCACCATACCTCGTTCTTGCCATACTCTCAAGCCTATGTGCATACATATTCACACTTGCACTCTTCCCCATTCGAGCCTTCTTGAATTCATTCACCCTTTTATACTTCACACTCTCTTTCATTCGTTTGACCTGCCCAATCAATCTCTTCTTCACTACATCGTACTTTGGCTCTCCCACACTCGTTATCACTCGCAAGAACTCCAACACTTTCCCATCCAAACAATCTCCCAGAACACTCACCCAGTGACCCTTGTTCTGCGGGTACTTGAGCTTGCAGTGCCGCTCAAAATCCCCGAAGAACTCATCCATACTCTTTCCCCCATGCAATCTAAACTTATCAATCCTTGGCACTCCCCTAATCAAAATTCCTTTCCCCACATTCACTTCACTCTCCGAAGAGCTACTCTCGGTCTCACTTATTCCAATCATATCGTCACTCTCTCCCTCATCTGAGTATAGCGAATACACACTCTTCTCTCTCGCCTTCCTATCCTTAACCTTAGAACCATGCTTAATTCCTCTCTTACTTTCCACTCTCTTCCATTCACCCCCTTTCCTACCACTCATAGTATCTTCTTTAGACTCAATCATACTGCCATCCATTCAATTTAGCGGAGTCCCTTCAGTAGGAGCAGGGGTCAGGGTTGTAGGTCCTGGGGCTGATACAGCCACTGTCATTATGTTATATAGGTCCTGCATCCGTCGGTCCGTCTGATCCTGTCGGTCTCCCATTTCCTTCTTCATCCTATCAGTCTTTTCATTAATCCCCTTTATTTTATTCTCCATTCCCTCCATCATTCCCCGCAACATTTCACACTCCTCTTCTTTCTTTTTTAACTCCAGTCTCAATCGCACTACTTCTTCATTCAATGTTTCCGCTACAGCCATTGTTCCCAAGTTAGTAAAAAAGATAGGAGGATGGAAAAATCAGTCAAACTACTTGTCACACTAATTGGGTATGGAATGCAATCCAATCCCGTCACGCTCCCGGTTTCGAAGTCTCACGTCCCTATTCGGGCGCCAAATGTAGCGGGCCGAAAAATTTAGACTAACCCCAATCGATCCAACCCGCTTCCTATACTAATCCGGACGTGAGAAATCGAAGGAGAATGAAACGGATTGTATGTACAGTTCTTTACTCACAGAAAAAAAGTACAATGATAATTACAGCTTATATTTACAAAAATATGGGGTAAATATTCACGCAAAAAAAAAAAAAAAAAAAAAAAAAAAAAAAAAAAAAAAAATATATATATATATATATATATATATATATATATATATATATATATATATATATAGCTATTCTCCTATACACACAATATTACCTGACAAATACCAGAATACCAATCAAAATTTATATAACCAACCTTTAATTAGACTATATGTATATGTAAAAGGGATAGCCTAAGTCTAACAACAAAATATCTTTGCCACTAACGATCACACGGTAGACAAGAAGTCACTAACAGGAGGCCTAAAGCAAACAAGGGGACCAAGAAAAAAAGAAGGAAGGGCTCACGTGTTACCCAGGTGGGTATTGGTATCTCAAGCGTTTTACAAACAAAACTGGTGCCTTCGAACATGCAATATAATTTGGTAACGTCTTGAAGCTATCAAAGCCCTCTCTCTCTCTGTCCTGGTGGGACTTGACAATTTCTTCTTTCTGCTCAATTAGCAGAACCCTACCACCTCTGCCACTCCTTACAAATGGTGGCGATTAAGTCTACTGGAGTGGTCTTTCAACAAACTATTCAACATTTAGTTTGCTAACTTTACTTAGGGCAAAGTAGTATTTTGATACAAGATTATTTTAAACAAAGTACTATTTTGTTTTAATTATAGGGATATATCAAAACTAGTTACTATCTTTCCAGAATATGGCGCCTGGAAAGAAAGAAAAAACATGGTAATCATTTTATACATAAAATAAACAAAAAACAAAACAAACCCATTCCGATTCACACACACACACACAACCAATCTTACAGAGGGAGGGAGAGGGTACTGAGAAAAGGGGTGGGAGAATGGCCCTTTTACACACACTCACATTCGCTCCACCACAACATGGTGGGAGGAAAAAACCATAACTGACCCCCTTCCCATGAGACGAGCCCCCGAAAGGGAGGCAATGGAGCTGAGAATACGAAAACCGGGTACCACCAAAAACGGCCGTGTATCCAGTTTGTTCTCTTGAAGACAAATAACAGCGGGGTGGAGAGTCGTCAGAATAACTTTGAGTTCTTCCCACTTGGGAAGAACGCCTTGACAATTCCATTGTGAAATGGAGGATATTATGTGGGACGGTTTGATACCACACTAATTTTTTTTTCTCTTTTGTGGCTGTTATGTTTGAAGTGTGTCACAAAGAGCTTGCTATTGCAATGGAAAGAGGTCCTGGAAGGAGCAGAGACAGAGGATATGTCCGATGGTTTCGAGGAACTCGCCGATGCCCATGCCTGCAATTGGGGCCCATAGCCAGGCGAAAACGGAAGATCGAGGAGATTTTCGGACGTAGATCCGGATTGATGGGCCGAGGGCGCTTTTGATGCCTGAGGAGTTGATCCAACAATCGTGGCTGGTGAGGTTGGAATATCATCTGCTTCAATCGGATCATGAGTAGGAGGTTGAGTGGGTGAGGCAGGCGATCTGGATAAATTATAAGGAACTGGGTGGATTTCTGCTACCGTTTGGACTTGTAAGGGACCGACGTCCTGTGAAGGGTGGGACGGGCTTGAGTACAGAGGATATTAAGCAACGGGAGGAGAGTCCATTGAAGATTCTTGAGGCTCGGCCGAGTCAGCTCAAAAGGTTGCCCACTTATTGGTAGCCGATGACCCAGATGAGGAGTCCTTCCTCTTACAAAAAGGCTTTGGGTCCCGAGGCCGGGTAGAAGAACCTTCATTGGTCGATATAGATGAATCTTTCAAGTGTCTCACTCTGATCGTCAGTCCGGGCTAGAGCTGCTGGAGAGAGAGAGAGAGAGGGGCAACATTAGGCATCTAGTGTGAGATCGATGCTTCGACTGTATATCTTGAATGCTTCTGACACTAACGGTAGATGGGCAATGAGATGTTTCAGGCGTGTCGAAACTCGAACGTGCTGGTCGGTTTCGTTTAGCGTCACGCAAAATGTCTGAGAAGAGACGGCCAAGAGCTGAGGTTTGTGCTCGGGTAAGTTGGCAACCTCTCTCACGTCCAGACGCAGAGAGTCGCGCAAAGCGAGGACCTCTTTTTCATATAAGAATATTGGCGAAATATTTGACGCAGCACTGTGGGCATCACCGCAGTTGCCACAGCACGGTGCTTTAGTGCATTCAGGGTCATGGTAATCAGAACTATAATACACGCAGGAACGGGAATGTCGACAGCCACGACCAACATGTCCAAATTGATTACAATGAAGCAACGTCTGGGTAGTTTGACGTCGGAACTTACCAAAACACGAAGGTAACCAGCTCTAATAAACTGCGGCAGTTCCTGACGTACGAACGTTAAATTCAATGTGTCAGTTAGGACTCTAGTAGAGTCTTGACTACTATATAACCACTACCTCTTGACCACCACATCTGTCGGGGTTCACCACAAAGGGATTCAAAATATTCATTAATGCCAAACGCATCCACTTTTGCAAGTGGGGTGTCAGATGCCGAACTCATGACCAGAAAGAGGGGATAATCTAAATCTGGGTCCACATCGTTAGAAAGTGATGGAACCATAACCCTTACGAACCCTTATATTTTCCCTCGGGGCTCCACACCATGGAGGCCTACAAGGGCCCGGCACTACTGCAACTATACAATCAGTTACGTCCGGTATGTCCTCTTGGAGAATGGATACTGATCCAAAACACTATCTTTTGAAACCTAAGAGGCTGCCCGAGTTCTCCTACGCACGGAGAAAAGGGACCAACGATGGGTTTCTCCTTGGGCATTCGGTAGACGAAGGTTGTGGAGATGCCCAACCTTACCCGACCTTCATGATAGAACAATTCAGATACAACCCGGAAAAGCGATCAGAGGTCAAGTAACCGTCAGCGCCACTAGATAGAAGTGGGTGAAATAAATGGTAGTGGAAGAAAGTAAAAGGAGGGTAAAAGAGGTATAGTAAAATTCTAAGTTCGCAACACCAGGGGACCACCATCGCCAGGAGAAGGCCATAGCGTCTCTGGGACCAACTACTCAAATAAGAAAAGGTCCCGGAGAGGGAGAGTATATATATATATATATATAATTGAAAATCACATGACACGTGATTTATATATGTATTTAAAGGCCCAAGGAAATGGAAATTGATAACACAACCCGGAAAAACGCTAAGGAGAATATTACATGAACCAATTTCCATTTCCTTGGGCCTTCAAATACACACACATATATATATATATATATATATATATATATATATATATATATATATATATATATATTTACTAACAAATTTATTTTATTAAGTATTTTAAGAGGATTTCCATTGGTACATAAAGGCATGCATTTAATATGTTTGATGAATATTTCATATTATCGAATCGTGTGTCTCACCCTCATTCTCATGTCGCTTGAGAGAGGCAGGATTTTTTTTAGCGCCAATCTGGCAACTGCAACCTAATGTGTCTCACCGTCAGTTTCATTTTGTTTTAGAGAGGCGTTTTTTTTAGGGTCAATAAGGCAATTTCAACCATGGTCATAATTCACTGTAATTCATTTCAGTTTAATACTTGGCTATATTAAAATACAAAACAAATCAATCGCAAAAAACAAACAAACAAAACAAAACCAAAACCAACAAAAACAAGAAGAAAAGGAAGCACGCTTCGGCGTCGGAAGGAGGCCCGCTACACCTCGGTGCTTGACATGTGGCCAACACCAGACAGAGTTAAATAGAATGGGGGCCAGCATCCTCCGATAAGTCAAATAGTCCGCAAATTCATGTGCACGAATCCGTCCGGAGTACAGGAAACAGACAGTAGCGACCTCCTCCCGGGGCCGGTATCCTGACAGGTAACGTGTGTGAAGATCACCGAGCTGGGCCATTCAAGTTTCCAATAATAAGCAAAACGGTTAAAACGGTTAGGTTGGCCTCCGCTACTGAGCATTTCTGAAGAAGTGCTGAAAGTAGGAATGTTTATCATTGACGAAAACAACTTTAATTTGTTCTGATTTGATGGGAAACAACATCTAAGGTATCCTAATGCAAAAGAACGAATCTCAAATGGTCGGGGATATGTTTTCAACTGCCGCAGTCTGTCCTTTTATACTTGCCTTTATCTAGTTTTGGACGCATCATTTCTTAAAATTACCATTAAATTTCTTAAACCTTTTTATCGGATGCTTTATAAAATGAGACAAACCTCAGAGACAAGCATTAACAAATGTTCTGTGGCATTTTCATGGAAATTAAATAAATATTTTTAAGAAAATTTTGATTTTGCTATTTTGATCTCTAGTTTTGGACGGTTCCTTATACTTTGCTCCTTCATAATTAGCATTAATTTTTAAGAATTCTAAATTATTAAAAAATGTAAACAAAGGCTGCCGTTGTTTCTTGAGATTATTACATAATATCGTCATAATTACCGCAATTACGTCATGGGCAAAATAAGAAAAAAATTAGCTTTCCTTTTGTGAGTTAACCTTTTTTTTTATCTGTAATAAGATTTTAAATAATCGGTATTTCTAATTTGGGGAAAAATAGATTCAAAAAAAGCTTTTAAGAGGTTTTCATTGAAGAAACGAGTATTGTTTTTTGTTCTTTGGAGAAAACTTTGCCACACCCTAAAAAAAAAAAGCTTTGAGCGCAAAAATGACAATCGCTAGGGAGAAGTTTGTTTTTTTCTTGTTATTTTTTTGCAAATAATTTTTTTTCCATTTGAAAGGGTCTTCATGATCCAAAGGAATAGTTTACAAATCACCAAATTCCAAATAGTATTAGTAGCGTAAATACCCCTAAATACTTATGTCTCCAAAAGTTTTCATAGAAAAATTAAATAAAGAATATATAAAGAATAGCAATAAAATAAAGAAGACACAAATTTATTCAAAAAATATCACTTCTATACAAGAGAAACGGTAGAAATAGGATGGACAAAGAAGGAGAGAATAAATCCGAATAATCGGTGATCGAGGTCCATCCATAACCGTTTCTCTGTCATGCTAATCATTCTTATAATTACCTTTTTGAGCCCTTTGCATTGGATGTTAATTCGTTTCTTTATGGCCTGTAGAAATTTTTGTTCCCCCCTTTCGTTTCCACTCCCACCTGGTTTTTATTCCCCCCCCCTTTAAAATGAAAGAGGAGGGAGATTAAGAATGGCTGGTGAGTCAATTTATGTACCACCATAAATACGGTTAAGGGGCTTCTTACCCCCCGTAACTCCTCTTCAAGATGGCACTGAGTAGAGATGGTGCTGGCTAAAGATGGCTTTAACCCGCGATGACGCCCTAACACCCTCAGAGCGGCAGTAATCATTTATTGGAAGGGCAAAAGAACTGAAATTTCATTTTTATTGTTCTATTTATTACTTTTTTTTGCTGTTATATTCGTCCTTCGTTGTATTATCCATATCCAATTTATCATATAGTAATAAAAAATGACGTCCCGATGCATGCGCGGATCCAGGGGGGCTAGGGGGCTGAATCTCCCTTAAATATCAGATTCGTTTATGTTTATATTTCTTTTTTAAGCCATGCATGTATTCTGCTATTCACAAGGAGTTATGTAATTGTATAGAATATATATATAAACACTTTTTAAACCGTTGCGATTGAATGTATCATATATGATACATGTATAAAATACAGGTAAATCTAAAAAATAATTATTAAATTTAGTATTTTACCTTAGTTGACGTCCCCCCACAAAAAATACATCCCATAATTTTCTGATGTGTAGAAAAAGAATCGAATCTGAGAGAGTCGTTGCTCACTCGTTTATGAGATGATGTTATTTATTATCAATACTGTCTATTATAACCCTTATTAATCCTCATTACCCTTTTTAGTCACGTGCACGCGACTTTATAAGTTACTATGTCTATCCGTAGGACGGTCGGTCGGATGGTAAGCATTTTACTTTTCAATGAGTTTTTTTGGCAAAACATCGTAACTATTCGGACGATTCTAACGATATAATTACCAAAGTCCTCCCAAGGTTAGTCATGGAATTATTGAAAGTTTTGAAGGTCGTAAGCTCATATGGTTGTAAGGTCATAAGTCAGAATTATTGAGAGAACGTGACTTAGGTCTGTTGACTTTGTTCTCAGAGTACTCGGAGGGAGAAATTCAGGTTAGCCTTCCCCAAATTTTAATCCTGGATCCGCCACTGTCCTGAGGCTTTAAGGATGGATCATGTTCATAGAAGCCCAATATAGCTCATTTCTTCCACCATTGAGCTTTGTCCAGGAACACTTGAATTGTATGTAAGGCCCAGGTCACACACGGCCGAACTGCTTCCGATTCGATTCGGAATCACATCGGGATCTCGCCATTCCCACTTGGTTCCGATAGTTCGGCCAACTTTCCGAATCATTTCTGAAAGTCAGAAAAAAATTGTCTCTGATTCAAAATCGAATGCAAACCGAACGATCTTCGGTTTGCATTCGGACTCAAATTCGGCGATGTGTGACTGGACCTTAACCCTTTCGGTCCTGTTGGGATAAATAAGCCCAAGAAAATGTGCTGAAATACTTAAATTGATTTTCCGGCTTGAAAAAGCATTGGAATGAAATGAATCAGAATTTGGCAAACAGTTGGGTAATCCAGCGCTGCCAGGCGTATGTTTTTGGTACGATAAAATTGATTTTATTATTACTTCTGACTTCCGTTAGGCAGTTAACGGCCTACTTGAAAGTACTTTTGTTGGTGTTGTCCTACAATTATTTGGTGTTTGTGCATATTGAAGTTATTTGCATGCAAATTAAGTAAAGTATCCTATTATATTAGGAAGTACAATTATATAATTCATCATTTAGGAGTATTTGGTGGGAATATTTCAAGTTTTACGTACATCTGGAATAAAATGATCCCAAGAATATTTCACACCGGGACAGATTGGGGTGGATTTACCCCAATAGGATTTGACTCCCTACTTTTTTTTTAAGGATGAACAGACGTTTACGTGATGGAGAGAACGACAACTGGGGTTTGAGCGATGATAGTGAAGGGGATCCCGATTATAAGGCCCCAGATGATAGTTCTAAATTCCCCGTAAGGGGCATGGCGATTTGCTCTCCTGGCTGACGGGACTCAGCGCCCCTTCAGGCCCCCGCTTGGCATTTTTTTTTCTCCTTCAGCTAGCCCCTACTTCGTCTTCTGTACCAATTTTCTTTCACCCTGCACCCCGTTAGAGGCGCGGTGATTTTACTTCCTGGCCGCCGTGCTGACGGGACTCAGCACCCCGTCCGGCCCCAGCTTATCCTCTTCTCTTTCTTTCAGCACATTGAGCCTAAATAAAGACTGTGCGTAAAAACTATTAAATAAAAAAAAGGTCATCTGAATTAAAATTTTGGACTTCACAATATTCACCACTGTGGCTGTCAAGTTGAAACTCGTGGGAACTTTCAAATATTAGCAGCAGCTACCTGTTTATTAATACCAACAGGGTGGTAGTGACGTTAAAGTAGGAATCCAAAACATATTCACAAGAGTTCGAGTTGTCTTTACTTGAAACGGAAGAACCAACATCACCTATGCGTTGATCAAACATTAGAAATGTCAAATGGAACAATAAGAACATTAAAACAATCGCTAATACTTGATAAAATCATCAATAACATGATCCAAGTGAAGGGGGGAAGTATTCTATACATAATAATAATCAGTCTTTGAAAGGTTCACTATGATACCTTGGCTTTTACAGCTGTTTGTAATTCTTTCAAGATCTCTCCAGAAGATCAGCACTTGACCTTGAGTGGATCCTAGGATACTGGGCTGCGTTTCAAAACTTTTTTCCAAAGGTCATAGGTTTTCCAACTGATTTAGAATTAATTTTGCATGTTACATTTAGAAATATAGTTTTCTTTGGTCTGGTCTGGTTTCTAAGATATGCCCGATTTATAGTAGAACGTATATTCCAAAATAGCGCTACCATTCCAACCGTTTATTACTTCTGTTTTGCCACATCGAGTAACCATACATTTTATTCATCTTTTCAGGTCTAGATTTGCATTACAATGGATCGTACGTGTAAGAATCATCCGAATAGGTTTTGTTACATCTGCGAACATGTCACTCTTCCAGACCTTTAAGCAAAAATCACAGATTTTGTGAAAAAGGCATATCATGTTTAAGTGGAGTGAAACTAGGGGACCAGGATAAACTATTTGCTACCCATACTTGCTGTAAAACATGTGTGGAAAATTTACAGGATTGGAGTAATAAGGAAAGGAAGAGTATGGCATTGGTTTCCCAATGGTGTGGAGGGAAGGCAAAGATCACGTCGCTGACTGCTACTTCTGCCTAATAAATTTGAAAGGTATCGATCGCAAGAACCAAGCAGCATGTTCAATACCCAAATGTTACTTCTACTGTAAAACCAGTCCCACACGGCCCCGATCTTCTTGTCCCTGATCCTGATTTTACCATGGGTTCTAGCTCTGATTCCGAGGCTAGTATCACTACCGATGCAGCTGAGTTTGATGCATACAAGCAAACGACCTGACACGAGACCTGAAGCTTTCCAAAGAATCTGCTCAGCTATTGGGTTCACGTCTTCGAGAGAAATGTATGCCAGCACCAGGTGAAACATTCTATTGGTATCGAGACCGCGAGAAAAAAATTAGGAAATTTTTCACGTTTGATGAAACCTCTTTACTCGTCTACTGTAACAACATTAATGACCTGCTCAACTTAATGGTCTTGAAGTATGATGCTATGGAATGGAGATTTCATTGACTTATCCAACAGAAGTCTCGAGGCAGTTCTTCTTAATAACGGCAATAAGTTTTCATCGATCTCTGTTGGACACTCAGCTGCAATGGAAAAAATATGCCATAGTATGGACCGTTTGTTGTCTGCTCTCAACTACCAGGAACACAACTGGCTGACCTGTGGGGACTTTAAAGTTGTTGGATTCATCCTAGGTTTTCTAGGTAGGTACGCAAAGTAACCATGCTTTATGTGCTTGTGGGACAGTTAGTTGACGACCAGAATTAAGTCAGACAGGACTGGCCGTCAAGACAAGGATTAGAACTTGGTTCACACAATGTTCTGTTCCTCCCTCTGGTTGAACCAAGCAAGAAATTGCTTTCATCTCTGCACATCAAACTCAGTTTGATGAAAAACTTTGCCAAGGCAATGAACAGGGAAGGTGGAGGATTTGCTTTTCTCCGTCAGAAGTTTCCACGAGTCAGCATGGAAAAACTGAAGACAAGTGTATTTGATAGTCCTCAAATAATGGATCTCATCAAGGACAACAGTTTTGATGAAGCACTGAATCCTACTGAATTCTCTACCCGGTTGTGCCTTTGAAAACTTCCTTGGAAACCACAGAAGTTCTCAATACGAGAAGGTGGTCGATGAGTTAATGGAGAATTTCCGCAAACTTGGTGCGCGCATGTCAATGAAATGCACTTCCTTCGGTTCCAGCTGGACTATTTTCCTTAGAATTGTGGACACTTCATTGAAGAACAGGGTGAGCGCTTTCACCAAGATATCCGTGTGATGGAAGAACTCTACTAAGGGCGTTGGGGGATGTCAACATTTTGGCTGACTACTGCTGGTGTCTGAAAAGGGATTTGGTGTCTTTTAGGCACAATCGGAAGTCCCTGAAGAGACCTTTCATCCATGAGTAGCTTTTTTGTATGTTGTACTCTTATTGGTATCAATTAGAACATTCTGTAAACCTTATGTGTATAAATAAGTTCAAAATTCATTATCGTGTGGAAATTCGCCTACAAATAGATCGGAATAGAGGAATTTCTGGCATGTGCTTAAATCTCAAAAACTTGAACTGATTAGAAAAATTGAACATGATTTTCGGATTCAGCGCGAAATACATTATTTAGCGTAGACAAGTAGGATCTTTGGTGGTCATTGTTTCTTTTATAATTACTGAAGCTTATTCATTAAGAGACTTTATTTTAGAGAACCAACCACCATCATCGACAAATCGATTCTTTAACTTATTCCACAGTTCATTTGTAAAGATAAATAGAAGAGGTCCAATAGAACTTTACTGAGGTATGCCGGAATCTAAGTTCCTTACGTCGCTAAACATCTCATCCATATATTCTCTTTTGGATCTATTGGTAATTTTTCAGTCAAATGGCTAAGAATGGGAATGTCCACTCGAATCATTTGTGATCTATATGTCTCAAATTTGTGATTAATTCATTTAAATACAGCTGGAAGTTCATTGAATCCAGGTGCGCCTCTCGGTGAATTTTCATTAAAACTATAAACGTCGCATATTCATCCCGAGGATCAAATTTGTCTTTTGATTTCATTGGTAAATGTTGGATTTTCATTTCAAAGGTAATTGTTACATAATCATTCCAATGTTAAACATTGGATTTTCATTCCAAGGGTAAATGTTGGATTTTCATTCCAAAGGTAATTGTTACATAATCATTCCAATGTTAAACATTGGATTTTCATTCCAAGGGTAAATGTTGGATTTTCATTCCAAAGGTAATTGTTACATAATCATTCCAATGTTAAACATTGGATTTTCATTCCAAGGGTAAATGTTGGATTTTCATTCCAAAGGTAATTGTTACATAATCATTCCAATGTTAAACATTGGATTTTCATTCCAAGGGTAAATGTTGGATTTTCATTCCAAAGGTAATTGTTACAAAATCATTCCAATGTTAAACATTGGATTTTCATTCCAAGGGTAAATGTTATATTTTCAATCCAAAGGTAATTGTTACATAATCATTCCAATGTTAAACATTGGATTTTCATTCCAAGGGTAAATGTTGGATTTTCATTCCAAAGGTAATTGTTACATAATCATTCCAATGTTAAACATTGGATTTTCATTCCAAGGGTAAATGTTGGATTTTCATTCCAAAGGTAATTGTTACATAATCATTCCAATGTTAAACATTGGATTTTCATTCCAAGGGTAAATTTTGGATTTTCATTCCAAAGGTAATTGTTACATAATCATTCCAATGTTAAACATTGGATTTTCATTCCAAGGGTAAATGTTGGATTTTCATTCCAAAGGTAATTGTTACATAATCATTCCAATGTTAAACATTGGATTTTCATTCCAAGGGTAAATGTTGGATTTTCATTCC
The DNA here is from genome assembly GCA_963969495.1 of Ceratothoa steindachneri. Lineage (NCBI taxonomy): Eukaryota > Metazoa > Arthropoda > Malacostraca > Isopoda > Cymothoidae > Ceratothoa > Ceratothoa steindachneri. The sequence goes on from OZ018334.1 coordinate 52,647,279, forward strand.
AAAGGTAATTGTTACATAATCATTCCAATGTTAAACATTGGATTTTCATTCCAAGGGTAAATGTTGGATTTTCATTCCAAAGGTAATTGTTACATAATCATTCCAATGTTAAACATTGGATTTTCATTCCAAGGGTAAATGTTATATTTTCATTCCAAAGGTAATTGTTACATAATCATTCCAATGTCAAACATTGGATTTTCATTCCAAGGGTAAATGTTATATTTTCAATCCAAAGGTAATTGTTACATAATCATTCCAATGTTAAACATTGGATTTTCATTTCAAGGGTAAATGTTGGATTTTCATTCCAAAGGTAATTGTTACATAATCATTCCAATGTTAAACATTGGATTTTCATTCCAAGGGTAAATGTCGGATTTTCATTCCAAAGGTAATTGTTACATAATCATTCCAATGTTAAACATTGGATTTTCATTCTAAGGGTAAATGTTGGATTTTCATTCCAAAGGTAATTGTTACATAATCATTCCAATGTTAAACATTGGATTTTCATTCCAAGGGTAAATGTTGGATTTTCATACCAAAGGTAACTGTTGGATTTTCGATTCAAGGATAAATGTTGGATTTTCTTCCTATGGTAAATGTTGCTAATTATTCTAAGGGTAAATGTTGACATTGGATTTCTCTTCCAAGGGTAAATGTTACCTATTCAATCAAATTTAGCATAATTATTCCATGGGTAAATATTGCATATCCAATTCAAGCTGGATAATGCATCGTTAATGAAAACACGCGCTCAAGAAAACCATAATTTCAGGGTGATTATAGGGAACTTCAATGTAAAGATCAGAGAACAAAGACTTCGGATTCGGTCGGTAGGAAAATTGAGGTAAGTGATGGAAGCGAATGAGGAAAAAGATTATTAGAAGTGGCAGAGGCACCCAACTCTTCCACTATGAGATTCTTCTTCCAAAAGAGCCAAAGCAAAATGACATGGAATAAAAATTGAGATTGATTACCTACTCTTCAACAGGACAAATTTCATTAAGGACATATAGGTTATCAGTAACTTTAACAAAGGTAGCGATCAAATATTACTCAGGAGTAAGCTATGCTATTTCCAATAAAAGACAGCCAAAATCAGGAGAGAGGGAACAAGCCCACTGAAACTTAACACTCAAATTAAATTGACTCAGCCAACATTGGGATAAAACCATCACGTACTATACATACATTTAATACAATCATTGAATATCACAAAAGGATACAAATTCCTCCTGCTGACTTACTCTATTGATCACTTTTTATTTCGGATAATCAATATATGTTTTCTTAAGTGCAGTCAGTAGAACAGGAAGCCTACAAAGAGGTGAATAAATAATTAAATAAACTATTACAAATGGAGGAGACTGTTAATAGTTGTAATTAATATTGAGAAATCATTCAAGAAATTCACCAATATTTTTCTAATTAAGAGCATCCATGGTTCAAAGCAGATTTTGTGATCTTGCTATACTGAGTGTAGAAAGTGAAGAAACTGAAAGACTAAATTTAGCCAATTATAAACAATCGCCATCATTGAAAGCAAAGAAAGTATATTTGTAATTTTAATGTAGGCCCATATCTTTTTTTATTGAAAGATAAAGGCGCTGACTTGTATCTTTTAGTTAATATTATGTAGAGTTATCTAAGAGTTGGATGTCAGATATCTTGACAAAGGCGCAATTTCACTGCTTGCCATAGGCACAATTTTCCGTAGATACACCCATGGAGTAAGTTTTTTTTATACACATCAATAAATAATTCTCTTACATTTTTAAACATCACTATAATAATAAAAATATATAAATGCATTTTAATAATATCTTGGTTAGATTAAACCAGGACTAGTATAAAATACAAAATTAGCTTTTAAGTTCACAGATATCAGTTCGAACCTGATCCATGTTTGTTTATTTCCATGAACCAAATTATTAATGTTATTCTTAGGATTGTTCACCTAACCATCTGATCATATATATTTACACAAGTTTCATTTTGAAACAATTACACCAACTCCAGGCAAACATTATTATAATGGTGTAATTAATAAATATAAAATATTTATTCTCTATAATTAAGGCGCTCCCATCGCTGTGTGTGAATTTACTTTTGGGGTAGAAATACATTAGTTACCATTGAAGCTAGTAAATAGCGCCAGATTATTAGTTAAAATAAGCGAATTACCAATTTTATAATTAATTGATATGTAATAATTCCGCATTTATATATTCCTAATAATTCCATGCAAGTTATAGGATATCAATTATTGTGACTACGTTTATTTATACCACAAGCACCCAGAAGGCCGCTTCTTTCTATATTGTTTTTATCATATAATATTTTTTCTTTTACTAAGTCTACGTATAAATGATTAATTTACTTACAATTACCCCAATTTCAAGTGGATTTATTTTATTCGTACATAACTGAATACTTATATAAACATTTAGCATTATTTTAGTAATTTATTATGGCATGTAGCGTGCGAGAGGTGCAAACGAACGGCTTAAAAAGGTTTGTTTGAATAAGTCCTTTTTAAGACTCAAGATAGCGGATGGATTCGCCGCTAGCTAACAGTGGTCCAGTGACACGGGAAGCTGTTCGCAACTCGCATACTATATTATCTTTCTTTGCCACTTTTCCTACTCCCCTTTATCTTATATTCGGAAATACATTAGGTAGTCATCCCAAATTGGGACTTGTATGGAAAAAAGTAATATTCACCTTTTCCATACATTACCAATCCTTGACCGTTATCCTCCTATACTTTCCCAAATGAACGGTGATAATTGCTTTAGTAGGTTCATATACATGGTATTAGCTCCTCGACTATTATTTTTTTTTAGGATTTAATGCACTATGGTGCGGGTGATACAGTAGTTGGAATGATGGTGGTACGGGGCCCGGTATGAGTTACCAGTTTGTGGCGGGTGCGTGGTCGTTAATTATAAGGGCATGTATTGAAGAGTCCTCGTTGCTATTGCACTCGACGAGTGACGAGGACTTTAGGCAGTGGGCCTCTATTTTACGCCTCTGTTAAATTGGTTCTGACTCCTTATAATTTCTCACGAGGGTTATGCGTTAGGCTGGGCTTACCGAAGGTGTCTCGGTAATCGGGGTAAGTAAAGGACTTTGAAAGTACGCGGTCAAGAAAATATAACTTTATTCTTGAATTGGCCTACCAAAAGGGGCAATTGGAAACGTCTCGAGTTCTTTGCGGTCAATATGTAGGCTTACTGTTTTACACTAAGCATCGAGTCTAAAGGCAGCAGGACTTAGGCGAGTAAACGGGATTCCGTGACGCTATTAAAGGGATAAATTGAGTTAATGAATCAGGAATAATGAATCTTCTCTCTCTCTCTTATATATATATATATATATATATATATATATATATATATATATATATATATATATATATATATATATATATATATATATATATATAATAGAAAGAAGTATTGGACGCGAATGAGCAAATGAGACAAGAAACCGGAGTTTTTTAAAGGCAAGAGAGAGGGACATTAGAAGAATCCAGAATCAAAGGGCGGCACAGTGAAGGCGATCCTTTACCAAGAAGACAGAAAAAAGGACAGGGAAAAAAAGTTTTGAATTCCTGGCCGGGACTCGAACCTGGGTCTGCTGATTGCCGGTCAGATGCTTTACCGCTAAGCTACCAGACATAGTAACTATATTTCGGCCAAAGCGTTACCCAATCAAACCCAGTATCTCCCTAAGTTAGGAACCTCCAAGGAATTTTTATACCACTGGGTGGTTGTATGATCACCCGCAGAACCTGTAGTTAAACCTTCTTTTTATATATATATATATATATATATATATATATATATATATATATATATATAATTTCACGGTGAAGGTAAGGACACATAGGAGGCTGAGGTACATGTGATTTATTTATAGAACAACGTTTCGGGCGTATCACCCATCTGCAGGTTCTAAAACATAAATTAATCTAATACAGTTAAAGAATATTAAAAATATTAAAAATAATTAGGTTACGACTGTGTAGGTAAATACAAAATTAGAAAATAACTCAGGAATTTAAAAGTCAAGAGAATCAAATTATCAATCTAATATAACACTATTGAAACGAAAAACCCCCACAAAAAACAAAAGTAAATAATTACAGTATAATATTGCTTACCGATGAAGTTCAGGAGAAATCACAAAGTGAAGAAATTATAAAGGATGTGGCTTAAAGAAGGATAGGAATTTGATTGGTTGGTTGTTAAATAAGAGAAGGTTAGTTGGTTGTTGAATGAGGTAATTAAAATTAAGAAATAAGAAGGGGAACAACGGTATTATCTATGTTGAGTGTAGGAGATTTTGTACGTATTAGTAGGGATTCTAAAATTCTTAGACTATATTCATTGTTATTATGACCCATTATTTTGAAGTTATCTATGGAACATTCTGTCTTGCATTGTATAATATGATTTCTTATTACAGAAGCTTCCTTCTTAGACAATATTTTTCCAGTGCGATGGCTTATTCCCATGTGAGAACAAAACCTCTCTTTCAATGAGCGAACCGTACTACCAATATAGGTTCCTTGCAAACAACAAGTACAAGTAAAAGCATAAACAACACGTCTGCTCATTTCTAGAGGAAGTTTGTCTTTTGACGAGAAGAAACTTCCTATGGAAAGTGGGTTAACAAAAGTGATTTTGAAGTTGGTATGAAAGAAATATGTTTTGAGTAATTTGTTGCATTTTCTAGTGAATAATTTATTGTAAGATCCCATTTCTGGTATTGCGAAAAAAATTTCATTTTTGGGAACATTATATGAGAGAAAGGATGGAGAGTAAATTTTGGTAAGAAAATTATTGATTAGTTTGTCAACCAAAGGTGGGGGGTGACAATTATTTTTAGAATAAGACTTTAGAGTCAGGAATTCATTGTGCATTAGGGAATAATTGGAGGAGAGATGGCAACCTCTATATATTAGAGATTTAATTGCACTGAGTTTGTGTGACAAGTCACAATGGCTGAAAAAATTGATTCCTAGGCCACTAAAGGTAGGCTTTCTGTATATTGAGGTAGTTAGTTTGTCGGTTTTTTCTATAATGACGTCTAGAAAAGGAAGTTGATAGTTACTCTCTAATTCAATGGTATATTTAATGTTGGGATGATAAGAGTTTATAAAATTAAAAAAAATGGTGGGCATGTTCTATATTATCAAAAATAGCAAAGGAGTCGTCAACATACCTACGATAAAATATGGGTTTGAAATCTAAAGGGCAATGTTTCATAAAGTTATTTTCAAGATGAATCATAAAAATATATATATATATATATATATATATATATATATATATATATATATATATATATATATATATATATATATATATATATATACAAGAGAAAGAGAAAATGGATGCGAATGTGCAATGAGACAAGAAACAGGAGTTTTTTTAGAGGTAAGAGAAAGGGACATTAGAAGAAGATTAGAATCAAAGAGAGCAGAGGGGGGCACAATAAGGTAATCCTTCACCGAGAAGACAGAAATAACGCCAGGGAAAAAAAGTATAAAATTTCTAGACGGGACTCAAACCCGGGTCTGCTGATTGCCGGTCTTCTAATGCCCCTTTCTCTTACATCTAAAAAACTCCTGTTTCTTGTCTCATTGCTCATTCGCGCCTATTTTCTCTTTTTCTTGTACTATATTGTTATATAGTCTACAATACAAGGTTTCTGCATCTTTCTTTCTGTCTTCAAAATTGTATTGAAAGGCAGAAGATAAATATGGCGAAAGCCCTGTAGTGGTTGTTTTCACAGCATAACTTGTATTTGCTCTTTCTTTATATATATATATATATATATATATATATATATATATATATATATATATATATATATATATATATATATATATATGAAAGATAATGGTAAACCACAATATTTGAATCAAGATTTTATTTAATTTATAACTATCGGACTAGTTTCAGCCAGATGCCACTTTCAACTAATAATGAAGAAACAAGGCAAGGAACATAGTATATATAAGGTAAGACACATCCTAAACAAAATGAAACAGAGGGAAACAATCTGGGAAAACTCGAGTGAATCTGGCGCGAATGACAAGGTAAACAAAATGAAATAGAACCAGAAACAATCTGGAGAGTTGCTAATCTCCGAGACCCATTGCATCCGGGGGTTATAAATACGATTGGTGACTTTATTCGATATATATATATTTGGTAAATTTGTATTGCCCTTCAGATAAATTTAAATTATCAACTTTGTTGATGATGATGGATTCCGCAATTCTCATTAATTCTATGATCGTGCTTTTGCATGTGCGTAAAGAGACTTGAAGAGTTCGTACACCTTCTGATATCAGCTAAATATTCTTTCTTACTCTTATTAAAGTGGCTCGGCTCTTCGATGTATGTTAATTTACAATTATAGCATGGTATACTGTATACTCCAGCATCGAAATTGATTGGACGCAGTCTAGTTAAGGATTTTCAAATGGTATTAGAATATTTGAATGTACGAGGGGCGTTCAATAAGTGTTGCGAATCGGTAGGACAAAACAAAGGAATGAGGATGGCTGTTTTGGGGGGTGTTAGGACAAGTTATGACAAGTCAGGACCTGCAGCCACACGCTCCTGCCTCGTCTATTTAAGAAGCAGTAGCTGATCGCAGATCGCCAGTCACAAATTTTTCAACAATGGACAAGGTTGAGCACCGTGCAGTGATAAAATTTTTGACCAAGGAAGGCAAGAATGCAAAAGAGATCCATGAACGCATGGTTGCAGTGTACACAGACGCCACCCCTTCCTATACAACCATTGCTCGCTGGAATAGGGAGTTCCGCCATGGTCGTGAGTCCCTTGAAGATGACCCCCGTCCAGGCACGTCGTCAGACGTGACCAACGAAGACAATGTAGCCCGTGTGGAGAGGATGATCCTCGAAAATCGACGGGTGAAGGTCGAAGAAATCGATCCAGAATTTAGAATATCACATGGAAGTGTTATCAACATCATCCACGACAATTCGGCCATGACCAAGGTCTATGCCCGTTGGATCCCTAGAAACCTCACGCCCCATGATCGACTTCAACGTCGTCAAAGTCCACAAGGCCAGAGTTGCATAATCTACCCTGCGCGAGTGCGGATTCGAGGAGCTCAACCATCCCCCCCCACAGTCCAGATCTGGCCCCTAGCGACTACTTTTTATTCTGCTAGCTCAAGGCTGCACTGCGTGGACGCCGGTTTGGGGACGATGAAGATGTCTAGCTCGCCGTCTAGGAGTGGATTGAACAGCAGTCGGGAGATTTCTGGTTGTCTGGAATTCGAAGCCTCAGGGACAAGTGGCGCAAGTGCATTAAAGTCGAGGGTAGTTATATTGAAAAATAATAAAACACTTTACCCTCATATCTCGTTTCCTTATATTCGAATTGCAAAACTTATTGACTACCCTCGTAATATTATGTTATTTCCGTTCGCATATGATTTTAGGGGGGCCAAGGCTGGAGCATATGGAGAATTAATACATTTTTTAAAATCGTCCATTCCTGGTGTGGAGATGGCATAGAAGTTTTTTCGTGCTTTCGAATGGCATTTTTTATGAGGTGAATTGGGTATTTTCGTTCAATAAAATTGCAGATAAGGTGGTTAATTTCATCCTGAAGGAAGATTGGAAGAAGGAAGAAATAAGATATCTTAACGGATTTGTCATGTAATGAGAGAAAATGTATGCAAGCATTTGAATTTGTAGGCTTTCAATATACTGAGTACTGGATATGATTATTTAAAAGTTGGATATTTACGTATAGAAACGGTAGATAATTGTTCTGTTCAAATTCTACTTTGAATTTTATCGATGGGTGTAACAAATTCAGGTTGTTGAAAAATTCATTGAAATTGTTGTTGTCTATGGGCCATGCCGACAGGATGTCGTCTACATATCGGAACCAGATAAGAGGTTGGGAATGGATCCTAGGAAGGAGGGTCATTTCATAGTTTTCCATAAATAAATTGCATAGGATGGGGGAAAGGAGATTACCCATACTTAGGCCATATTTTTGGCTAAAAAAATGATCTTTAGTTGAAAATAAATTATTCGTTACATATAAGCGCACTAATTTAATAATTTTAGGAATCGGTAAAGGTAGGTTAATATCTAAATTGGGAAGAAATCTCAGCATGTCAAGCGCTTCGTTGACCGGGACTTTTGTAAACAAACTATTTACGTCAGAGCTTAACAGTTTTTTTACCACTGAGGTCAAGATTTTTAATTTTGGAAATAAGGTCCGATGAGTGGATAATATGTGAGTGGGAGATTTTATAAATAAAATCTTGATTCAAATATTGTTGTTTACCATTATCTTTCACTGATATACATCACGCCAATGTGATATCTTCCATTCTCTCCCTCTCTCTCTCTTATATATATATATATATATATATATATATATATATATATATATATATATATATATATATATATATATATATATATATATATATATATATATATACATATATATATATATATATATATATAACAATTGTGGCTATAAATAATACTCGTGCTTTTTGTTTAAAAATACTCTCATCTAGCCAAGTTAGTTCTAATTTAAATATTATTAATTTATGTTAATATTTCCATTTTTCTATTTAAATTACAACTGACTCTTTTATTTAAGTACATCTAAAGTATGTGTATACAATAAGAGTGTGAATGAATACTCTAATTTTAAAATTGTTTACCATTAAACTTTTAAAAATGAACTCGTAGAAAACCTATATTTAGGTCAACTATTTAAATATTGTAAATTTCTTCAATACGGCCTATGAATGCCAGGGGCAGCTAAATTGTTTTTTTTCCTTTTAAGATTAGGAAGAATTGAAAAGCTATACAAATTGAGAAATTATAAAAAAACATTTAAACAGATTTTTATCATCAATCATAAGGGTGTGTAAAATTAATAGTAAGCCTATGGAATCTATTCGGATGGATATTAAATTAAATAATAGGGGCAATATCTGCCATGTTGGGTTTAAAGACTAGCGGACGAGTGAGAGGGATATAGTTATTAAATGACGATAAAAATTTGTCAGGAGGTAAAAGATGGGGCTAATTGCGAATTATCCTTCACGGGTATTATAACAACAGCCTAGATAAATATTGTATACGCTGCTACAAATAACACTGCCCAACACAATTTATGCTGAATTATATCTAAGATTTTTTCCTATTAATTTGGTGGCACTGAACTCGGTTATTTTGGGGTTTATGCCCACCGTCGATTTTTTTAGAGTGCCCATACTGTATGATATTTATATTTAGGGGTTAGTAAGCATAAAGATCAGCGGCGCCAACGATGGGACGCAAAATATTTCGTCCCTGTTCCAATATGTTTCACCTTTTTTGGGGTAAATTAAAGGGGACTGGTCGTGGGGAGTTTATCACTGCTGAGGGACCCTCATACGATGATCCTGAGTTTAATCAATTTGAGGGGGGGGGGTCTGGGTGGCACAGCCCCCAGTATGTAATCATAATTGCTTATAGAATAATGTTCTAACCTTTTTTATTTAACCAAACGCGCATGAATATGCATCCGCGGGAGAACGAAACATACACTAAAAAAAACACAACACTTTTTCGGGGGCGCCGCTGATCTACATGTTTACCTAGGGGTTTTCTCGCTACTTTCACCAGCATTACCCTATCTGAGGCAGCTCGATATCCCATCACACATTTGGCCACCTCCCTACTCATCATTACTCCCACTCCTCTCTGATGTTCTTCACCACCAGTATAAATGAATTCCTTATCTTGTTCTTTATTAACGCCCACTCCAATCCACTTCACTTCACTCACTCCAAAAAATGTCTTTAGTAATAGTAATCTTAGGAAAGGTTTGAAAGAAAAATAAATTTTGATGGAAATTTAGAGCTGCTAAATCGTTTTGAGAGGCATCTAAATTGATGACTATAGATCTAGAAAGGGAGCTGAGGAAAAATAACAGGGTCCATCAATGTATGAATAGAAAGAACGGAGAGGGATCACTGTAGAAGACTAGTTGATTAAAATAGCGATGATGGGGTGCAACCCCCACCCCCATTGAAGGAGGGTATGGGAGCAAAAAACCCATTTCGAAATTAATTACCTTAAGGTTCGAATTCAATTGCAGTTGTCAGATGTCAGATGTCGTTGTTTTTATGCAGTGCCCCCCAAATTTTACATAATGACTATTTCTAGCTCCTCCCTTCGGGGAGGAGCTAGTATGAGAATGTGTGTGTTTATGATTTCTTTATTTGTTATGTTAAAGATCATGGCTGCTGCTCGGAGAAAGTATTTTAATATGAGGTAACTTCAGTGTGCCCAGTCAATGGGTAAATATCAATTATTTTTGTGTATTTTGCTTATTTTTAATGAAAACTTGGCGATCGGGGCAATTTGTGGGCTCACAATGACGGATGGAAGTCTTGTGTTGAAAACTCACGACAGTGGAAGGATACCCAAGCTGACATTGATCAATCGAAGGTATGGAGAGAGCCAAAAATGCAGTTATGATAGCTGACTCTTATATTTGCATGTTCAGGCTAAAATAAGTACTACCATTGATCACTAATATTTAATACTTGTAATTATCTATTGTTTAATAAAATACATCTATTTTCGTAAAGTTTCGGTAATTTTTCATGCTAGAAGTAAAGTCACATTACGGTTATCTCTTGGGTAGAACAAAGGTCACTGCTGTTCAGATATAAAACCTCCCTCAAACTCATCACGCTTTCATTTTTCTAGGTCAGACTCGCTATATAGTGTAGAGTGATCTTTCTGTTTGTATACACTCACCCATTCCCCCGTGGGGCTTTCAAACGTGCCTTGAAGGCACGCCTCTTCTAGCAAGCATTCCTTTAGTTGTTAAACAGGCGCTCTGTAAAGACCCGAGGTATTGAAGAGAACTGGGCAAAAATGCCTATTAATAAAATAAAGACCGACGCATCACAGCTTGACTTTAATAAATTACTTAATACGTCTTATGATGTTAGATCTAGAGGAGTTCGCAATCATGAATGCATAAGATATGTGAGACAAATTCAAAAGACTCCTTGAAGAGATTCAAACTGATTGTATCCTTCAATACTTAAATAGAGTATATAAGGAACGCTGAAAAGGATAAACTCTAAAAAAATAGTATTTTTAAGAAAATTTAAAAGAAAAATAGATTCTGATGGAAATTTAAAGCTGCCATATCGTTTTGAGAGGCATTTAAATTGATGACTATAGATCTAGAAAGGGAGTTGAGGAAAAGCAACAGGGTCTATCAATGTATTAATTGATAGAACAGAGAGAGACCACTGTAGAAGACCACTAAGGATCATGTAGTCGTTGAGGAAAGGGTTCCGAAAAAAACTTAAGAAGGGATATGAGGAGTAGACAGGTCGGTGGCTATACAACAATGCGTGGTGTTTTTGTCTGTGTAGTTTGGGTACGACTGGAGGATGGGGGGGAAGGGGAGGCGTGCATTCATGGAAAGGCGCTATTCATGTTAATTTTAACTTTAGTGTGCATAGGTATTGGCTAGGGGTGGTCGAGGGCTGCGGAGTATCTCAATGCCATCGCAGAGTATTGTCTTGTGTGTATGTGTATCTATGTGGGGTCTCTTGCGTGGTTTCGCAGTTGTCGCATTAGACGCGTATGGGGGTATGTGTTGATTGGTGTTAGTTTGTCGTTTTCATGAAGTGTAAATGAAGAGTGACCATTCGTGTGTACATGAGAGAACGACATGCGCGTTTCAGAGCAGAGTTCTGAATGCACTGTGCTTCACTTTGACTTATGTAATTCTCAGCTTCGAGTGTGATTGAAAATATGTAGAGAATGGTCTAACTAGTGTTTTATATAGGTATAGTTGTAATTTAAGGCTGGCAGGATAGAGCCTGCGAAATTTCTTGTTGGTATTTTTGGTCTTTGTTTGAATGATGTTTTAGCGTGTGTGGAACTTTAGGAACATGAGGTGTGTATGTGAGAGTTGTCAGGTCCAGATGGTTTGGGTCTGGTGAGTGTGTGTATATTCGTATTTTATGCATCTAGTCATCGTGTGCGTCGTAGAGTGTCACCTGCGTCTTCTGAGGATTCGTAGCTATGAGCCATTTATCCTCATACTTTGTCTTTTCATTCAGTATTATTTGTGCGTGACGTGCAATTCTGTTTGATCCCTGGCCGCAGACGAGAATGGTCTCGTCGACGGCATAGGAAAGTGTGTATGTGTGTCTGCAGTTTTTGGGTGGGCATGAGGGTGTCATTTATGTACATTTTCTATATAAAGGGTAGGTACCAGTACGCTACCCCGGAGTACGCCCGCGCGTGTTTTAAATGAGCGTGATATTGTATTTTATGTGGCAACTCCGCCTTGTAGGGTAGTAGGAGAAAAGCATTCTGGTGAAGAAAAGGAGCTCGATGTTGTGTGTCTAGCTTCTAACGGAGTCCCTCGTGGCCCACCTTTCGAAAAAGATTCTTCACGTCCTTAATGACGGAGAGTAATTTCTGTTGTGATGGGCGTGCTTTTTGTATTATGTCACGAACGATGATCACAACCACTTGAGTGGACCTGTCACTCCTGTAGCCATATTGGTAGGGGGAGAACCTGTCCCTCTCTCTGTAAAAGTTCAGGAGACAGGTGTTTACCATACGTTTTAGGAACTTGACTAGGAGCTATAACAGAGAAATATATGATTGTAATTGTTGGGTTGTTTTAGGGATTTTGTTTTTCTTGTGTAGTAGAATGGTGTGTGAGATTGTGAATGGTTGTAGATAGTTACTAGAGGAGATTGAAGCGTTAAATAGGTGTGTTAGTGTAACGAAGATGGTTTCTGGGAGGTGGTGAATCAGAGAGGCGGAAATTCAGGTGAGCTCGGGGCATGTTTTGGTGTTGATCTAATGTAGAATTTTGTTTCCTCAACGATGATAGGAGATGCTAATGTGGTAGTGTTATCGAGCACCTCCATTCCTATGAAGAGGGTGGGCCCAAGCTCATCGCCGTGGAGCAAGCGCCATTCCTGTGCTTCCTGGAAATGCTTTTGTGCCTGTAGTTTCGCTGGATTATGTGTGTGCACAGTATCCCAGTGGGACCTAAATACTCGTTCGTCAATAATGGCTTTAGTGTCAGTGAGTGTTTGGTTGTTACTTTGGAGGTGAATAGGTTTTGGTGGGTCCGTGCCCTTCATCCTCTTTAATCGCAACCAGAAGAAGAAGGGGTCAATGTAACGACAGTCCGCAATGCAGACCGCCTGGCGCCACTGGCGTTTCCATTCTAGCTGCACGCATTGTAGCATGTGGGCACGTAGGAGTGTGGTGTTATGTTGTCTTGGGCCTCTGTTGTAGTATTTTTTATTGTGTAATGTCTGTTTGTGTGTATAGAGAACTTAAAGTGTTTAATGTGTCAATGTAACGACAGTCCGCAATGCAGACCACCGCGCGCCACTGGCGTTTCCATTCTAGCTGCACGCATTGTAGCATGTGGACACGTAGGATTGTGGTGTTATGTTGTCTTGGGCCTCTGTTGTAGTATTTTTTATTGTGTAATGTCTGTTTGTGTGTATAGAGAACTTAAAGTGTTTAATGGGTCAATGTAACGACAGTCCGCAATGCAGACCACCGCGCGCCACTGGCGTTTCCATTCTAGCTGCACGCATTGTAGCATGTGGACACGTAGGATTGTGGTGTTATGTTGTCTTGGGCCTCTGTTGTAGTATTTTTTATTGTGTAATGTCTGTTTGTGTGTATAGAGAACTTAAAGTGTTTAATGTGTCAATGTAACGACAGTCCGCAATGCAGACCACCGCACGCCACTGGCGTTTCCATTCTAGCTGCACGCATTGTAGCATGTGGACACGTAGGATTGTGGTGTTATGTTGTCTTGGGCCTCTGTTGTAGTATTTTTTATTGTGTAATGTCTTTTTGTGTGTATAGAGAACTTAAAGTGTTTAATGTGTATATACTTTACATGGTGTGTGTAGGTTTTGTTGATCATGAGGGAACACTAGTTGTCGTCTATGTGGCTAGGGTTAGTGTTCTTTAAATTGAGATTGTGTAGTGTGTTCTCGGTTATGCGTCTTTTGAACTCCCGGTTCGTGTCGTTGTAGTTGAAGATGGGTTGTGTGGCTATAAAAAAATGGTGATGAGGAGATCATCTTGCATAGAGGGTTGTGGTAAGATGGTACGTGGGGCCCTGGGGCAATGTAGGTGGGAAAGCTTGTAGCATGGTGATTTCGGAAGATCATTTCAGATGACGTAGTCCTTTCGTGATACCCATAAAATGTGGGGAGGACCGTGCTGATTTGGTCGCAGCGATATCGCTGTAAGGCACCAGTCAGATACTTTCTCACATCGTTAGTGATGTTCGAAAGTAGTGTTGGATGGAAAGCGTTCAGATCCCCCGCAAAGAAGAGTGGGAGGTTGTTTAGTTGTTGTCGAGGTAGTCTTTAGTGTGTGGCCGGTAGGATAGGACCGTTCCTCGCATGTAATTGGCAGGCTAGAAATAAGTCGTCTTGTGTGGTTGTGAGGGGTTGGATGTGGAGAAAGCAGTAGGAGGGGTGGGTACAGTGGGAAAAAGGTTGTATTTTGTGGTAGGGGGGTGGAAGCGGGGGTAGAGGGAGGGGGTTTAGACACAGGGGGAGGAAGCGTGGGAACAGTTGAAAGGGGCGGAAACAGTGGATGAGGGGTGGAGGGAGTGGAATGGGGATGGAGGCGGGGGCAGAGGGATGGGGTTTGGACACAGAGGAAGGCGGCGTGGGAGCAGTGGAAGTGGGCGGAAACAGTGGATGAGGGGGGGAGGGAGTGGAAAGGGGGTGGAGGCGGGAGCAGAAGGAGGGGTGGAAGCAGTGGAAGGGGTGGGTAGGAGTTAGACAGCAGAAAGAGGGTCGGGAGTAGTGAGCAGAAATGCGAGGACATTAAGAGGTGGGGACAGTGTGGAGTGGGGGAAATTGTAGGAAGGGATGGTGGAATAGAGACGGGGATGGAGACAGTAGGGACTGTGGAAGGGGTGGAGGCAATAGAAGGAGGGGAGGGTGCAATGGAAACGTGGGTATGGTTAGCAAAAGAAGCGGTGGGGGCAGATGGGTGTGGAGGAGCCGGGCAGGTGCCCAACGAACAGGGGGAGTTGGGGGGGATCTGGAGTGGGAAGTGTACTGGTGTGTGTTCGAGCTCACTGTTGTAGGGACTAACACGGGTTTCTTGTGTTCATGTATTAGGGAGAAAACCTTCTTTGGGAAGGTAATGTGCTGAAATCACACTTGAATTTATAGCCCGGATGCAGCTGGGAAAGTAGCGTCAAACTAGCCAAGGCCGTAAATCATATCAACAAAGGTAGCAAGGGTTTGGTGATTGTAGGTCGCCTAAAGGAGTTAAAAAAGGGAATTAGTAAAACCGCCGTCTATGATCTTTAACTCATTTTTTACGGAGTGGATAGTACCAGTAGAGTTTAAAACAGCTTACATCCCGCCAATCTTCAGAGGAGAGAAGAAAGATGCTAGTAACTTTTATCCTATTAATTTAACATCAGTAATTGGTAACCTCTTATAAACATAGGATAATGGCATTCTTGAGTCAAATGCCCTCGAGGTGGGGATGCTCGTGCTTGGCAAACCTTCTGGAGTTTATTCATCAAATAAACTCCATTACCATTCCCCAATTAAGGCTCTTACCAATATTTATGGAGCAAGTTCAAACTGGCCACCAGTCATTAGTGGAGTCCTTCAAGCGCATGTACTTGGTCTACTCTTGTTTTGTGTATAAATAAATGACCTTGATAACAGATTGATTAGTAAATTTTCGAAAATCGCTATGAAACAGAGCCGTTATGCGTTGTGGCAGAACTACAGAGGACCTGATAAAAGTGACGAATAGACAGAAATTCATGCTTTGAAGCGAAGCGATTTTTAGCCACAAGCCGTGAATCACTCCGGCGGCCTCGGTCCGCCAGTATCGTTTTTCGGCCATAATTCTGACTGAAATTTCCCTCCTGCACACCTAGTTTCTGCCATTGGAGGTAGACCAGAATGACCATACGTCTGGATCCAGCTGCATAATCCGCTACATGCTTCACAGGATGGCCTTTGTCGCACTCACCTGCAATCACTGCTTTTTGCCACTCAGTAGCATCTGCTTTGCGCCCCATTTTACCCAGTGAATGTGACATGCACTGTTCCGTACCACCTTTGCGCGACATCTATGAATACCTTCACGCACTTTCCATGTAGTAACCTCCCGATTCTCCTTATTCAATGCTAACTACAGCACCATGTAGTTTAAACTACGTTAAATACGTCCCGTAACTAATATCTTGCCCGTTGAGCTTATAATACTTTTAAATATAAACTAAATTACTTTTATCAAATTACATAGCTACTTATGAACCTCTACGTAATAATTGCAAGCTTACACGCAGACGTAAGCTGAGGCAACTGGAGTAGACGATGCCAAAAATAATACTATATTTGTCCTTCAAAGACTAGGAATTATGCAATAACTATTTTATTATATTCAATAGTCATTTTAAAGCATCTACTTCCGTATAGCCCAAATTTTATCTTCGCTACTTCATCAAATCTACAACATAGCCAAAGTTAAACATAAAAACTTTATATTTGTTTGTATGTTGTGCTTGAATTTCATTTGATTTGGTTGAAAACAAAAAAAAGGGTATAAGGCTTTTGGAATCATAAGAATTAAAAAGTCTCCCTTTTGTATTTCAGATGGTGTCATTGAAAACTCGAGTAAGCTTTGTCCCTTGAATTTCACGTAAATAAAATTCTGTGGGAGATAACGGATTCAAACATCTGATCTTAGGGTTTATTGAAATAAAATTCAAGATATAAAGCAAAATTCTTGTTTCTAATAATGCCATTTGTAGTTAATTAAAAAAGTTATGGGAAAATAATGAATGAGAGGACTCGGTATGTTTACTCTGAATCTTTTCTAAGAAAACAGGTAAAAGGAGGCAAAGTCAATTCTAAGAGGCGAACAAACGTTTTTCACGTTGAAATCACTTTGATCTACAAGGCTGCTAGGGAGATTAACGCACACTGAGCCTGATTGGAGATTCATCACGTTGCTACTCGTAAGTGCGGTGTTATCCCCCAAAGAGGGACTACCCACACTCCCTCTTTTTTTTTACTTCAACATTTTTTCTGAGGTCAGAAACATAACGCGACCCCCACAACGCCTAATGCCCCTTGGCTGTACGGTATAGTGAACCCTGGAAGGAAGCGGTGCTAGAGGGGGGGGGGGCGAAGAACTGCGTTCCCTAAAGACACAAGCCGGAAACCTTGAAGAGGCGCCTATTAAAATAGGCCTATTAAGGTAGGAGGGTCGCGGAGTACTCCAATAGGCAGGCATATAAGGAACCAATAGGTATATACTTGTGTCGTAGAATTCAGGTAGTCTGAATCTGACCCTTTTGGCTTCCCTCCATAGATGCAGGGAAGGGAAGACGACAGTCCCAAATTAGGAAAAGATTTCCTCTTCGAGTGCGTAGGGATTTTAAATGGCGACTGTGAATTAATCGTTGGCCGGTATTGCTACTATTTAATTAGGCTTTAATGGTTGGAGGATTTAAACAGGAAAAACAAAAATAATCTTTTAATCTTATTCAAACAACAATAAATATTTACAGAATAATATACAGGCAATTTAGTTAACACCGTTTACTAAATGAATGAAATCAAAACGACAAGTAGAACTCATCTTAGCCGTACTAGGCTCAATAGGTAACTAATTACCCGAATGAAAGCGGGAGGCGACTGCGAGGTGACTCTTAGCCGTACGAGGCTCAATAATTGTTACAATAATTACCCAAGAGGGACCGGGAGAAGATCACGAGGTGAGTCGCCACATGAAAACAGGAATAAATAAGGTTAGTAAGAAATAAACAACAAACTATAGAGTACAAAGATGGAACCCTTTAGATAATTTATGATCATACATATCAACGCAAACGGTTGAAAAAATATTACATACCGAAATATATGTAGAGTGTTAGACCCAGACATTATTACAATCTCAGATCATTGGTCCATAACTCACAACGGAACAATTGATTATATACAATTATAATGTACTAGTTACAAACCCTTCGACTTAAAGACACGACAAAGCTGCAATAGCAATCAAGAAATGAATTAAATACATAGAATAGAAGCATATTATCGAGGGTTATTAACCTATAACCATCCAATTTGAATACTCCGCCCTCACAATAACAGACGAGTACCATCCGACCCGGCGAGACTATCTTCCGATACATAATATCATGGAGATATTCGAGACAAGACACTCTTCTTTACTCTTGGGAGATCTCAACACCTGCTGCCACGAGTCGGGATATGAAACCAAGAACAAAAATGGAGAAAACTTGTAAATGCTTTTGAACAGGAACGTAGTCCAGAGGATTTGGGTCTGCAATCCCGACATACATCACTCAAGGAAGAACATCAAAGCCAGATATGATACTTGACACTCCTAATATGCCTTATAATCTGCATACTGAACTCAAAGCTCTCCCCTGCAGCGACCATATTGGGATAGTGATTATTATATACCAAAACCCATACAAGTGGCTATCCTAAAGAGGAGGAACTATGCGAGAGCTAATTGGGATAAATACAAGGAAACATTGATGAGATACAGACCGACTTCATTGGAAAGAAGGAGTAAAGATGATGTTGATGCACATTTATAAAACATTACAAAGATGCCTACGGAAGCCGGTATGATAAACGTCCTATGGATAAAATACAGAAGCACTAATGAACCCAAGATGGACGACGGAAATGAAAATAAAATAAAAAAATATTACAGAAATTACGAGATAATCACGCAACAAGGTATTCAACCTCATATCTCCAGGAATTTGGAGATCTGTTGTTCCTCAAGCGAAATGCTTATATTTACTTAGGAACAGCAGAGAGAAGAACGGAAATAACTAATTGATAAAGCATGTAAATAAAAATGTCCGAAAAGAGTATGAAAGATAATAAACAATATAATAAAGAAACTTTGAAGTTAAAAGATGACAACGGAAAGCCTGCAGAGGACAAACAGTCGAACGAACAGAAACTCCCAGACAGAATAATAAGAAAACAACATATAACGCGCTGGTACTAATCGGTTCGGACATATCCACCGACCCCAGCTTAAACACTCTCAAAGAGAAGGTTACTAAAACTACATAGAATATGAAGTAAAGCATTATACTGGATAACAAACAAGAGACAGAGATAAAAAAGAAATCTACGAGACTTACATGAAGAAGCCAATATTCTTCCTCTAACCCGACACTAATGAAGAGGGTTCAGAAAATTTGGACCAAGTTGGTTGGAAGAAAGGCATCAAGACTTATGCAACTAAACTATCAATGATGACGATATAAGGATAAATCTTAGAGTTCCTATCAGCAGGGAAAACAGTTACCTAAAGAGAGACCTATATATAGATAATAGAACTTCGAGAAGATAATGAGACAAAAACAAACAACTAAGGATAAACTTTGAACCAATGGGTAAGGACCCAGCTGGGACGTACGTTTCTCCCAGCTGTAGTAAGGATCAGGAAGACATAAAACACAAGGATAAAGATGGAGAATGTCTAGCATTCCTTGTCTCTTAGGTCAACAGTCCACAAAGACGCCGAACATCAGTAAAATAACAGCTAGGAGTAGAGTAAGTCTAGAATAGGGATAGTACAAAGCTCAATTAAAAGATCCTAAACTGCAGATCATCCTGAAAAAGCTGGCTTTACCCCTTATCTCACTCTTCCCGCCCACTCTTTAGGTAGACCAACTAGGGTCAACTATTAACTTCCAGCACATTTTATTTCGCAGTTCACCTTTTTTCTTTGTCTACCCATCTCTTAAACATCTCCCATCTCCCGTCTCCTGTCTCCCGCCTGTACCTTGCTCTCAATCGGCCAAAATATAGCCGATCTCAGCGGGGAAGGGAGATCCTGCGGAGAGGTCGGTTGGGTTGACCCCTTTCTACCTCTCCAAACCCGGATGGGGCGGAGAGAGGGGGAAGGTGCAACCACTAAGTTTATACTATGCCTTTCTCTTAAGACTTAAATGAGTTCTATTTCATATATGATATAAATAGGTATTAAATAAAAGGAGAACGAGTTTTAGGGCGTCTTATAAACAACACAAGACCATAGAAGACCATAGATATTTAACTGAACCATCGAAGTGCATTGGTCTTCATTATTTCTATCACTGAATTATCTTATGATTTGCTGTTCATTAAATCTATCCAATTGGAACATTTTACTTTTTATACATTGATAAGTTAGTTACGTGACTAAATCAAGGAATAAAACAAAAATATAAATATTAAAAACGAAACAACAAAGTCAATTTTTGAAAATTTTACTATAAAAGTTTATTTAATACGTTTAGAATTATATAAAATCAGGAATAATTTAGATGCAAGATTGGGATTATTTTCAAAAACATAAAAACATTTCAAAAAACTTACAGCATATATATTTAAGTTAAATTCCGAATTATATTTATATTAATTTATAAAGGCAAAGAAGAAAACAAAGTTTGACTATTGATCCTTCGAATGGTTTCTTATGCGAAAAATTTAATCTACCCTGCAAGTTTTTTCTAAAAAAGTCGACATAGCAACAAAAACAGACACCCTGAAGAGGTTTCACAAGAATCTAAGAAACTCAGTAGCTCTTATCGCACCGGTGTGTGAAGTCTTCTTCGTACTTAATGAGCAAATGAATATTTTTTAACTTTCTTACTTTATCTGGCTGTCATTAACGAGGTCACATACTTCGATAGATATCATGACAGCTTAAACAATCGAAGCAATCCGGAACCACTGTAAACCCTATTATAGACCTATATCATGGTCTATTGGAGGGTAAGATCAAGAATGGGTTGATGGATTATGGCATGTGTGATTTTTCCTGGTCCTCCTTATCAAAGGTACGCCATTCTATTACGTGTCAATTATCCAGAGAAATCTAACTCTACCCCTCTATCACAATCTTCCCCCGCCCACTCTTTGAGCAGAGCAACTTGGGTTAACTATTAACTTTCAGCACTGTTTTATCGCATTTTACCTTTTTTCTTTATCTACTCCTCTCTTAAACATCTCCCGTCTGCCGCCTGTACCCTGTTCTCAATCTCAATATAACCGAGGTGAGCTGGGGGGGGGGAGAGATCCTGCGGATCTCCTGTTAATGGTTCTCCTCAAACTATATAATTTATATTCTCAACCATTCTGAGCCATTTAGCTTAAGTACGACCATTAAGAAACACAATTAGCCTCGTAGAAAGTGTAAGCTTTGTGGCAGAGTTCGATCCTTTCGGAAGGCCCTTCTCCCGAATGCAAGGAATCGCTGAGTCTGGCCGTTCATCTTAGGTTCTATCTAACGAAAGGAGACGAACACCTTGATTCCTATGACCTTAGAGGGGTATTCCAATTTGACCGCAAATTTTCAAGACCACCCTCCACGCTTTTGTCACCTTTCGCTTGAACTAATATAACTCCTTTCCTGTTGGATCAGTTGCTTCTATTCTTGACACATTCAATTTGTTCCAAAACTTTGCCCCCACCTGGGAAGTGAAAGGACAAGGATTGACGAGAAATGTGAAATCAAACACTTGGACAGTTTTATAGTCTATGCCACCAATATAAATGAGTATGAAAGAACGTGGCAAGAAATATATAAATTAGTATATTATGTACAAAATCCCCAGGATTAACATTACAGCAAATATAAAATTGCCTACTGAGTGAATTGTAAATAGATATAAAAGATAACGATTGGTCATCTACACCCTCTTTTGTGAAAGAAAGAAGAAAGGGCTGATAGAAGGAAAAAAAAACCCAGATGATAGAAAGAACATAAAAATGCCGATGATAGTAAGGACTAATGTACATAGAAGGATGGAGAGATACAGTGTAAAGCAATGATTTAGACGTGGGTCAAACGAATACAAAGACTTGATTACCTGAATTTAGAATGACCCGTTGAAGTTAAGTGTAATGACCAGAAAAATTTGAGTGCCTTATTTTGGCAGAGCGAATCAAGTTACAGGTAAAAGTGAACCTTTGGAATAAATCCTTTTTATTTACCTTCACGCTCTAGGAAATTCCATGTATATACTTCCATCTATGTATCATCTATAACGATAGCAATTATTAGCCAACACAAATGCACACACATACACATTTTATGGTAAATAAGTGCATAAGTGATTCGGTAAGTACTCAACCAATATACCTAGAAAGAATTTGAAACGCAGAACGAAGAAAGAATTTGACGCGTAAACATTGAATTACATGCCATTTTGATCTTGTATTGTCAGTTTATATATGTTCATGCGTGCCTTGTGTGTCGGGATCTGAACGTGTGCGTAAGATGAACGATGGGGATTCCCGGCGAAAGATTAGGGAATTTACCTTAATTCTACACCTTCCACTTACGCCAGAGGGTACTATTAATTAAAAGAAAAATCTTTTCCCCCATCTTAACATCCTTTTCTTCCTCTCTTAATATTTTAAATATGAGTGACACTTACAAATATTCTTTACTCTTAATTTTCCTCGCCGTTTATAGGCTGGTTCGGATTCAAACGACCATGAAGGTTCCGTCTGTGAACTTTCTATGTAGTACTTTGAAGGAAACACGAAGAGAAAATGGATAGGGAGGAATACATTATATCTTTAAATGCCAATCTACATATTCTACATTTCTAAAGGAATTTTAGAATGTAATGGTCATACCAGTGGGGCTTATTGAAGTCCTGTTTGGAAGCAATATTTGCCTTGTTATTTTTGGTCAATTGTTTATTGCTTTGGTCTTTATTAAATGCATAATCCCTCGTTTCCTCATTCCACTTTTCGGTAAATGGATTTGTGCTGATGGATTTAGGTGAACGAATTTAAAATATAGCATTGGGTTCAAGTAAATGGATTTCTGCTGATAGATTTGGGTGAAAGAATTCAAAATATAGCATTGGGTTCAAGTAAATGGATTTGTGCTGATGGATTTGGGTGAAAGAATTCAAAATATAGCATTGGGTTCAAGTAAATGGATTTCTGCTGATGGATTTGGGTGAAAGAATTCAAAATATAGCATTGGGTTCAAGTAAATGGATTTGTGCTGATGGATTTGGGTGAAAGAATTTAAAATATAATAATGGGGTCAAGTAAATGGATTTAAGTTAAGTTGATGGATTAAGGTAAATAGATTTAAGTAAATGTTTTAAGGTATGTCAATTGATTTCGGTAAATGAGCTAAGTAAATGGGGTTAAGCTATGTTAACGGGGTTAAATACATATATTGGAGTTATTTTAATGGGTTTAAGTAATATGAGCTCCACAATCATTTTCACAGGCTGGTCTCCTTGTCGAATACCCATACAAAATGTGGCCAATTTATGCCTTGTTGTTTTAAGCTCATAGTCCTTTAAGCTCTTTCAGTTTTAACCTAATCCTGATGATTAAGCTTATGTTGTTTTAAGCTCATGATATTTTAAGCTCATCTTGTTTTAATCTCATCCTGTTTTAAGCTCTTCCTGTTTAAGCTCATAATTTTCAAGCGCACCTTTTTAAAGCTCAGCCTGTTTTGCCCTCATCCTGTTTTAAGCTCATCTTTTTTTTAAAGCTCAGCATGTTTTCAGCTTATCTTGTCTTAAGCTCATCTTTTTTAAAAGCTCAGCCTGTTTTAAGCTCATCCTGTCTTAATCTCATCTTTTTATAAAGTTCAGCCTGTTTTAAGCTCATCTTTCTTTACAGCTCAGCCTGTTTAAGCTTATCTTATCTTAAGCTCATCTTTTTTAAAAGTTCAGCCTGTTTTAAGCTCATCCTGTCTTAAGCTCATATTTTTATAAAGTTCAACCTGTTTTAAGAGGGGGAGGGAGAGAGAGATGGTTAAAATGGGATTTTTTTTTATTCCTATAAACGGACAGTCACACACAGACAGACTGAGTTCATTTTTTTATTAATATATATATATATATATATATATAAATATTATATATATATATATATATATATATATATATATATATATATATATATATATATATATATATATATATAATTATCTTTGCAATAACGCAATTATAAATATGCGGTTAAAAAGGCAATGTTATGGCTAACTCAGCTCTTTATCAAGCCCTCGGAAGGAGCTCTTCTCACAATCACGAGGGGAGAACATATTAATCCAGCTTTTCTAAACAATCTAAAAAAGATTGCTATCAATCAGCCTTTTTTTAAAATTGTTATCCCTGCTTTCGAAGAGAATGGAAAAATCGCTTTACCCATTCTAGCTCGGCCTTATAAATCGAGAATTATTTTGGCAATAACGCAATGTAAATATGCGGTTAAGAAGGTAATATGGCTAATTCAGCTCTTCATCAAGCAGTCTCTTTAGATTGCGTAGAAAAGCTGGATTATGGTGAAAAAAAAACACCCACGAATCTAAAGAAATTACAAAAAGTGAACTTATTATTGCAGCATATTTTATTGAACATGGCCTACCATTCTCAAATGTTGATCATTTCTGTCAGAGAGAGAGAGAGAGAGAGAGAGACGTAGGACGGGAATGCTACACATCAATTATAGCAGGTTAGCTAATTTAGTACAGTAGTCGGGCAAAATTAGAGTAAAATATATGATAATGAGATCGGCTTCTTTTGAAGACACTTAACTTCTGTTCGAATAGAATGTCCCAAATAGCGAGTCTAATTGTAACAATGAGAGGGACCGCGAGATGTTGTGAACTGCCTAAAATTCACTTCCGGCGGCTCTGTATAAATAGTAAAGCATCGGCCTGGGCAAAACTAGTATTTTGCCAAGAGAACCCGACGCATAAGGTAAGGCCTGCAGACTCTTATTGCTGGCTGAGTGTACGCGGGAATTAAGTTTTGATAAATGTTAATATATATATATATATATATATATATATATATATATATATATATATATATATATATATATATATATATATATATATATATATATATAAATGAACTCAGTCTGTCTGTGTGTGACTGTCCGTTTATAGGAATAAAAAAAAATCCCATTTTAACCATCTCTCTCTCCCTCCCCCTCTTCCCGCCTCTCTCTTTCTCCCCCCTTCCCCTCTCCCTGCCTCTCTTTCTCTCTCACCATTCACCCTCTAACCGCCTCGTTTCTCCTCCGCCCCTTTCAGCACCACCTATCCCCCATTACCTCATCTCCCCTTAGAAAATAACATCTAAACCAAGAAAAAAATTATCTCCCCCTCTCCCCTCCTCTCTCTCTCTTTCTTCCTTCCTCTCTCCCTAACCCACCTTCTCTTCTCCCTCTCTCCCCCTTCTTCCTCAATCTCTCCACTTCTCTTTTTCCCTCTCTCCCATCCCCCCTACAAAAGGACAGCAAAACCCAAGGAATTTTTTTATTGTTTTTAATCCCGTTTCTTAAAATATAGTTATAGATAAGACGCTTTATTTGTTTTTGTGGCCATAACGTCGTTCACTTATAATTAACGGTCAGTCACGCGTGAGCGTAAGCTGCCGGGCGAGCGCGGTAAAAGTGCGCACCTCTCCTGAATCTGCCTTCATCCTATAAATAATAATAAGCAAGTAAAGATATTTTTGCATTACAATATACTCGTATGAATTTCAAACAATGGTCATCTGTATTTATTTGCGACATGACTTTTTATCCTGGGCAACGGCCTGGATAAAAAGTCTTACTATTTTCCGAATAGTTTATGACCTCTAAGAGACTTATCAGAGGTCATAAAAAATCTGACTTTATAAGGAAAACATTGCATTGTATAAATAAGGTGTCTCTCTATTTCATAAGCCATTGTGAGTTTGAAAATCTTAAGACAACGAAAGTACTAACTCCAATCAATCTTTCCTTTCCCTTACGTGGTATTTTGTAACTTGCTGAAACTAGTCCGATAATTATAAATATAATCTTGATTCATATATTGTGGTTTACCATGATCTTTCAATGATATATATCACGCTAATGTGATACTTCCATTCCAGTATATATACACACACACACACACACACACACACACACATATATATATATATATATATATATATATATATATATATATATATATATATATATATATATATATATATTAGGATAAAGGAAAGGACGTGAAGGGAGAGAGTCATTTGATGACTTGATAAAAGGCAACGTATCGAATGTTAATTTAACCCATTCTTCTAATACTTGTAAAATACAATTTCGTAAATAGACTAACATTTAAACTTAAAATTCAAACATTTAAAACATAGAATTAATAGAGGGTTTAGATCGTTAAAATAGGAAGCAGGGCTGCCAAACTTGGGAGAATTCTCCCAAATCTGGGGGAAATGCGCATAGTTTGGGTGAAATGGGGATTTTGTTAAAAAATCTTAACATCTGGGGAGAATTATTAAATAAGATGAATATAACGCATAAATTGCATTATTTTCAAGAGATATAATTTTAAATTGGATCGAAAATCATTTGATTATAAGGTTTCTAATCCAGAACGGTCAATAAACTCAATACGTTTTTAACGAGCAACACGTGCAGGAAATGAACGCGGTCAGAACGAGTATCGATCGAATATCGATCGGGTTCAATCTCGTCGCCACAGAAACGGTCGCCTCTGAGACAATCAGTTTACCGTTTGATCTCGTTAAAGTGATTATGTGCTCATGCTATTATAAATTGTAATTTGACTGTTCTTTTTTTTAAAATTCGTGTCATTTCGCATTAACGTGTTATTACTTAAGAATCTTAATTTGATATAATAATTTAAAATAGTTTTTGTACTTCCAATTTATTCAGTAATGCAGTTTATATGAAATCAGTGTTTCAATCAAATCAAATTGTTATATATGCATACTATAAAACTTGCTAACTCTAACCCTGCATAACTAACTCCTTTTTTTTGTGTTACAAAAGAGGAAACCGTACGCTAATTCTAACATGCGTTTGTATTGTTCAGCAATTGCGTGTGTCTACAAAAAAATTAACTCTAGATAACTGTATAGTTAGTTAATACATACAGGCAAAACAGGAGTGTTAAGCTAGGTTAAGCTAAGGAAACTTCCTGCACTTACTGTGTTTTTTAATATTACCTGAGGTCACCTTCGTATGATAAACGTGATTATTATTTTATTTCTTGAAAACAGTTGTATTTATTAATGTTGTTATAATTTCAGGATTATTAATTTATCTTAAAACTCGGGACAAAATTGAATCGCTCACTTAAAAAAAGAAGTGGTATACACAATCGTTTAAAGAAGAATGGCTTAATGTTCCGGAATTTAACACTTGGCTGAAACGTGATAATATTGATCCGAACTTTAGTTATTATAAATGTTGCAACATTACTCTAAAAAAATATAATAAGTATATGTGCATCAAACATAGTAACTCAGTAAAACAGAAGAAATATATTAGTGTAGCAATCACGAGAATTGATATCACACAGTTTATGGTGAAAAAAACAAAACACCCACGAATCTAAAGAAATTACAAAAAGTGAACTTATTATTGCAGCATATTTTATTGAGCATGGCCTACCATTCTCAAATGTTAATCATTTCTGTCAGAAAGAGAGAGAGAGAGAGACGTAGGACGGGAATGCTACGCATCAATTATAGCAGGTTAGCTAATTTAGTACAGTAGTCGGGCAAAATTAGAGTAAAATATATGATAATGAGATCGGCTTCTTTTGAAGACACTTAACTTCCATTCGAATAACACGTCCCAAATAGCGAATCTAATTGTAACAATGGGAGGTTCCGCGAGATGTCGTGAACTGCCTAAAATTCACTTCCAGCGGCTCTGTATAAATAGTAAAGCATCGGCTTGGGCAAAACTAGTATTTTGCCAAGAGAACCCGACGCATAAGGTAAGGCCTGCAGACTCTTATTGCTGGCTGAGTGTAGGCGGGAATTAAGTTTTGATAAATGTTAATGTTAAATATTGAATAAAACCCTTCATTGTCCTCCAAATAATTCCGGCCATAACTATTGAAATACGACTCAGTTCCCAGATTACTTGCATTGTCATTACGAGTGTCTATTTTGAATCTCTGTCGTGGTTTACGGCCGAGTACGTATCTACGTCTGATTCGTACATGAGTAAATCCGTTCCACTTTTCTCTAAGAGTATTCTAACTTAATTCTTTAACCAGGGAGGATTCGTATTAGTATATATCTATTGCCATTTGCAGCGTTCGAGGATCTGATTAAACAACTTGGACAGAAATATACTTTTAATTACATAAAAAAATTAAATATTAAATCTTTAAATATACTAATGCTATAATAAGGGGATCTAATAAAAAATAACACTACCAATGAGTAATACGCAATGGTTGACGCCAAAAAAATTACTTTCGCACGGAATGGTAACTAACAAACATGAATAAGTTTTAGATTCATTTTACCTTTAACTAAGAGGGAGTCGGCAGTGGGATGACCTTGAACGAGAACCTCCTGTATGAGTTAATTAGAGGAGAGTTGAACTGGAGCCTTCCTCGCTCACGTGGGAATGGCTGAGAAAACAGCTGATGCTTCTCACTGGGTGAAAGAGACGCGTGGCTAGTCTATTCGGGAAAAAAACAGCTGATGCTTATCCCGAGGAGGTGGACACGTGAGGTGAGACTTCTTGACTTGAATATGTAAGTGAGGGGATCTTGAATAAACGTAAATTATTCCAATCCCTGTGTTATGAATTCGAAATTCTCGATTATGAGACTTGACCAAGAGGTGAATCTTTTCTCGAGTGGGAATTCACGTTGGTATTCCTCAATGGTGAGGGGTATCTCTGTTTTTATTCAGAAAACTTAGATAGAGGATTTCTCTGGATGAGAATGGTATGAAAGTAAGTCTCGATACCACTGGTATACTCTTCTAAGCGACCAAAGGAACGGCCTCGGGAGGGAAAGTCCCGTTCGGTTCCAACTATTTTCTTGATTCCCTGTTTGACTCTGGGACTCGTCTTCTTCTCTCGATTGCTACGCGGATTCTCCTTTTTCATTTCTCAAGATCGAACTATATATACGTCGATTATTCCATGGCTGGAGGGAAGACCAGGGAGTTTAGGAGGAGCAAACCCTCACTAGCTCATAGTTAAGCCTCTCTCCCAGGGCATAAAATTTCAACGTTGTGACACTTTGCCGCTTCTGGTTTACGCACGGAAAAAGTGAAATTTCATCTATTTGGCGAAAATAGATATAAACAATTGGAGGGGACAGTGCGCCCGTTCATAGATTTTTATTCTAAAGGCTATACCCCCACCCTCCTCTGTTTATATTAATTGACTACGAAATCTGCTGACTGAAATCCTTCTTTGCGAGCGACGCTCGAAGGGTCTTTGGGGCAGCGAAGAAAAGAAAGGGGGCGGGGTAAAGTCTTGGCTCATTTGAAGCGTAAGAGTTGACGCTGTATAAACAAACTAGCGTCTGTTTGCCTTCATGATATTTATACCCCGTTAATCTCCTTATAACTTATTTCTCTCGGCCTCCCATACCCTAAGAGCCTGAAGACATGAAAAAAAGAGACAACATTTTCTCGATGTAAGCTTCCTATTGAGGAAAGAAACTTCTACACTGGCATATTCCAGCCCAGCTTCCCTCGGCAAAATACTCCCTCAATACATACTTTCGAGGCTGGCAGAGGTTACTGGAAGACAGGTTGTATCCTCCGTCATAACTTCGTACAGGCCGAGTACTAATTGGACCTAAGTGCAAACTCAACCCATGCTGTTGGAAAGTAATCGAGCAGATCCACCCAAGTTGGAGTCCTCTTGTCGGTCACGTGCGGCCCCTTGAGTATACACACGGCTCCCACCTGGAACCAGCATTCTAAACCTATTCTCCCAGTTATTCCTTTGCATTTATCTTTCATATCCATTTTTGTTTGGACAGTGGTAAAGATTATTTTGTTTTGCCCAGGTTGATAACCAGAACCTCATAGATAGTTAATTTAATTCTGCCAAGTGTAACTGTTGTCATAAGGAAACTAGTCACACCTACGAGATTTATTGCAACCCATAGTTAAATTGCGCCATTCGGGGCAAGGCCCATTTGCAGAGTTGCCCCGCGTGCTATCCGTTATCCTTTCCGGGACACAGAAAGCAAACGGAGGTCAGGAGATCTAACCTGACCTATGACAATTTCTCATCAATGAGTAAAGTAGGATTCCCAGACAGCAAAATAGCTCACAAGTTATCAATGAAAATG
Source organism: Ceratothoa steindachneri (assembly GCA_963969495.1). Lineage (NCBI taxonomy): Eukaryota > Metazoa > Arthropoda > Malacostraca > Isopoda > Cymothoidae > Ceratothoa > Ceratothoa steindachneri. The sequence continues at coordinate 52,677,547 of OZ018334.1, forward strand.
ACGAAATTGACCTAAGTAAATCAAGATGGAATAGTTATTCCTGAAAAAAATCCCAGATGATAATATGCAAGACACAAAAGTTTTCCATCATATATATATATATATATATATATATATATATATATATATATATATATATATATATATATATATATATATATATATATATATAGATATATATATATATATATATATATATATATATATATATATATATATAGATATATATATATATATATATATATATATATATATATATATATATATATATATATATATATATATATATAAATAACATAGGTATTGGTTGTCGTTGTCTGTTTTTTGGGGATAAAAGTAAATTAGACGTCGTAAACAGGCTTCTAGATACAGTGGTTGTTCAAAATAGGAGTGCGTTAGCTCTCTATATTTCTCTTTAGCTTTACTTGAGAATAGAGGAATACCACTTCATAACAAAATTGTATTGGGAGCGGATAATTTTTCGTCAATGATGGGAGTAAAAAAATGGCTTTCAGGAATTATTAAAAGATGACTCACCTTTGATGTTTGTTATGGGACGTGTTTGCCATTCCTCTGTTCTGTGTATCAGCCCTGCTGTAAGTATTTGATAGTCCTACTTTGAAGCATTTTTGAAAGATTGAATCTCCTACTTTAGTCGTGGTAGCAAACAACAAAACGATTTTGAACTGATTCAGGAAGCAATATCTAAACTAGGGCAAACTAAGATGTGATAAGTGTTATCATTGAAAACTATAATGCACTACTATGGTATTTTCAGAGCGAAACAAAGATAGATGAAGTTGATGGAGTTCGACGAGTGTATGAAATATTGAACAATTGTGGAATAAAACACCTGCTAATTTTTCTTCAATGTATGTATCCTACGAAAAGTAAACTCGTTTAATATAAAATTCCAATGGCAACACTTTCAGTTACACAGTTTATATTTGATGGTGGTAACATCTGATTAGAAAAATATTCTACATACTCGTAAGTTGCTTTTTGGATGAAACAGTAATCCAGCATGTCAAACTTTTAGATATTGATCCAAGTAATATATGTAATCACAAAAATCGTGCTAGCATTTACCTGAGAGGAACACCAATGACACAACTGATTAATAAACCATTACTTAGAGATATATTGAAGATATTCAAGAATGAGTACTTCAAATTTCTTGTCCAACTCTGCGTTCAAATAAGGAAGAGATTTTCACTCAATGAAGATAATGTGATTGCCAAGCTAAAGCTCTTGGTCCAACCATTGCCTGATTCAGGAATTTACCTTAGAGGAACACCAATGACACAACTGATTAATGAACCATTACCTAGTATTTCAAGCAATTTTCCTAATTTAGTACCGCCAGCTTAAGTCAATGAACTTGCCGATCAGTGGAGAAGCAATCGACTCACAGCATACCACAATACTGGTATGATTGGCGTTCTATTGAAGATGGTATTGGCAATTCCAAATGAGCGCGAATTTCTGATTTAATGACAAAATCTATCGTGTTTACCGCATTCTTCAGCATGTGTTGAACGCATATTTTGGCAAGTGAATAAGGTCAAAACTAGCAAAGCTAATTCACTAAAAGCATAAACAGTAGCTGGTAGAATTCCGGCAAAACGATAAATCACAAAAAAAATTCACTCTACTAATTGAGAGCCGAGCAAAGTATTAATTTTGGATGTAAAAAATGGAAAAAGTGATATTAGGCCAGGAACTTTAGGGTTTTGAGGTGCAATAATTAGATAAAAGCTGAAACTTGGCACAAGTATAAGGATTTGTGACCCGAACAACATATCAAAAGTCCCATGGACTCCCGCGCTTGCGTTATTCGCCATATTAGAATTCCCTTAAAAATTCAAATATATCGTAAAATAATAGGTTTATCAAAAAACACCACTCAATAAAAGCTGTTCAAAACTGATTGATTTATAGACTGACTAGGTTATCCTACAAAAATAAGTAAATTTATATAAAAAAAATGAAATTGAAGTAATAAGTTTATTTTCAAAGACAATTTCCACAAAACTGGTGGCCTGTATGGCAAGATGCTTCAAAACAAAAGTTGAAGAGCAAACTTTCATCTTTTGAAATATATATACAAGTTTATGAATATTTTAAAAGGTAAGGAAGTTAAGAGGCATAAATGAAGAAAAACGCAAGACACAGCGATGTTTTCTTCTTCCAGGTACCAGAAGTGATGGATTGTCTGATATGTGGGCTTCCCTTGAAAGAATCTCCAAGGGTAGAGGTGAATCGAGGACTGCAGACCTTGATAACTGACAGTCTCGCTCGAGAGGATGGGTTGCATGAACAATTCAAGAACAAAACTTCGTTATAAGTACATATCGACTGCCGTAAATCGTACACTCGAAGACCTGCTCAGAATAAAGACATAGAGGAGCCACACAAGAAAGTGCCCTGTCTGTGATCAGAAGTAACCGAATTTGACATCAAACTACATTGTTTATTCTGTGGTGAAACAGTTGATAAAACTGTAGAGCTTGAAAAGCCAAGGAAGTATCGTAGGTCCATACATGAAGTTACGACTCTAACACTACAGGAAACAGTGCGTGAAAGATCAAAGGAACGCAATGATAAACTTAGTTATTTGGTACTAAACAGGATTGACAGTGTTATTGACCTAATAGCTGCAGAGTCTAAATATCATCGGAAGTTTTACAATGATTTCTGCAAAATTAGCTGTGATAGTGGTGCATCCTTTTCTCATAAAACAGTTCGAAGACCATGACAGGCAGGTGCATCAGAAGCTTTCAATAGAATGTGTGCATTATATATGACAACAATGAGTGCCAGTACTCACTGCAGGAATTGCACAGGATGATGGTGGAGGCTGCAGACACAACAGAGACTGTATACACTGTTAGGACACTGAAACAAAAACTGCTAGACAGTTTAAATTATCCAGTATTAAAAGCCAAATTTTTAGAGCCTAAATATATGCTCTAACTGGATATCCTTTCATGAAGAACTGACTTACTTCTTGGATTTCTTCAAATTTAATTATTACCCCGATTTCATCTTCGACTAGTTAGTATCGAAATTTCTCTCCAAAATATATTATCCTCGACCCTTTCTTACTACTGTTTCTAAAGAGAAGGTTTTCATTAGACTACCCTATCTCGAGCATTTGACATCCGAGTTTAACAAACTCTTTCTCTATACCCTCAACAATCATTTCCCTCAAGTTCAATTCATTTGTCTAAATTCCAATCCTGTATCATTAAATTCCTTTTTTCTCCATAAGGAGCCAATCCCCTTAGGCTTGCGATCCTGTACAATTTAAAATTATACATGTCCGACCTACTACAGTAGTTATGTAGGCCAAACTGACTTACAACTCAAATGCAGGATCGCAAAGCACTTAGGTTTGTCTCATAGGACTGGTATTCCCATTTCTAAACCTGAAGCCTCTTCTATCAGGCAACACTCTGAGTATCACCAAGCAGCATAATGCCTCTTTTGATCACTCCACACAGGACACCACTTTTGTCGTGGTATACCTTGTGGAACGTGAATACTTCTTTGATGAAGTAAGAGTGCTAATTTTGTTGTTTTTAAGGAAAGCCGCTTCAACACGTAAGGATAAGAATGAAACACACAGGAATTCCCCCAATAAACTTATATTTTAAATTTAACAATTTACTACCCACACACAAAACATGAGCCACAGAAATACTGCGATTTTGAAATACACAAAGTTACTTCAATTAACTTGACCCTCTAATAATGGCTAATTCGATGCTCACTTCAATTTTTAAAAAACAAAATGCTAACGGCCTTTACTGGCCGCAACTACCTTTGTGGATACCCCTTGGAACGGGTTTGCGTCTAACCTTGAACTCACTGAGCACTTTACCTCGGGAATGTCATTGACTCCAAGACGCGTGCCAACCGGCCAGATGGAGGTTGCGGACGAATAACTTCAAAGCCACAACTGACTTTAGAGAGTGTGGCAGCTGGGGTCCACACGCTTTCGGCAGGAAGGGATATCACCATGGGATGGTGAAAGAAGGTTCCTTTCTCCTCTTCGGATTACTCTTAGGAGTAATTCGCACTGTCTAGCGATGCGCTAAGGGTTGAATACCTTGACTCTCAGGGGAGTGCTGGAAGGAGTGTACTCTGGGGGGAGGGGGGTCTTCTTCAAGGGCGAGGATAGAGGAGGGGGGTTTCTGGGACGAGAATAAGTTGAACTTGAACAAGTTAACTTAAAGGTCGGTTTGGTAAGTTAACTTATGAATTTGGTGTGGCCACCGGGTAACAGGCTCGAGGGGAAGCCTTTTTCCTCTTCTTTTCGTAATTCCTCAAGGGCAAGGAATATGCTTGGGCTTTAGGATGCACCAGGATATGAGGAGTCTCTCTGACGAGAGTAAGTTGAACTTGAACAAGTTAACTTAGCGTTCGGTTTGATAACCAGGGTCTAGCTCGAGGATGAGCTGCTTCTTGCCCCCTTGGTAGTCCTGCCTCTCTTGCAGGGGACTTCGTAGTCTGGCCACTCACGTATTCTACCTGTCCAGTCTTGGTAGCCCGGCCTCACTCCGGGGACTTCGTAGCCTGGCGACTCACGTATTCTACCTCGTTTTTCCCAAGTGTTTGTTACTTATACCTCATCACCCGACTGGGGTAGGGTTAGGAGGGGGGGGGGTTGTGGACGGGCCCAGGAAGGTTCTTATTCCAACGGTTTTCTCACCAAGTTTTACCTCGACTCCCGTTGTCCTTCGAGCTTGAGAGAAACGCGTCTCCAATTTCTTACTTGAGGTGAAATTAAATATACACTCGTAGGGGAGATCTGGCTGTTTAAACCCGTACGGCTTTTGATAGAGGCGAGTGGCGGGCTGCTGTGGTTACGAGCTTGACCAATGTTGCCTGGCCCGGATGTTCTTGCGGTTACCGTCCCGTGTCTCCACTGAGAGAGAGCGGGGGAGTGAAGATTTCCCTACACACCTTCCTTCGAAAAACTTAATGGGGGGGGGGACTCCAGGTACCTCAAAATAACTAACTCAACATAGTCGAGTACAGTAAAGTTGTATATCTTTGAGCCTTCTCTTACTTTAAGTTTCGTTAAACTTGAGCGCACACGCGCGCGCGTACACAGGCATTGCTTCGAAATAGACCTCGCGAGCCTACTGGGGGTGGGTATGTTACACAGTCTACTTAACATACTAGCAATACAATTTAACTTTTAAATAAAAAAAAAACATAATTCATCGATTACACGCGACCAAACAAAAACAAAAATCAAGCTACTTCCTTACATTTCTAAGCTTTTAAGAATTCAAATCCTACCGATAACTACTAACACGAAAAATAAATGAAAACATGGTTTCACGCTTACTAGGTACTGAAATAACCCTCAATGGTATTTCGTCTCATCTTATAGAGCAACTGTACTTTATCGGCTCCTTTGATGTAGCTAATATTAAAATGGTGCTCTGTGACCATTACCTTACCGCGCCTGAGTCGGCCATTCGATTTATGGGGTCTACCCATGTGAGTCACAAAATGGCAGTGGTACTCCAACTTATGTGAACTACCCGTATTATGGTACTGGGATACTTTTAAACTAACCCTCATAGCTAGAGCGGACTGTTGCAGTGGGGCATAATTGCTGGGAGCGGGGTCCAATAGTCCTCTTTTAACAAGGTACCTTCGTAGATTGAGTTTGTGTTCGATCTAATTTGTTCGTAAACCATTTTCCTTACCGATCCCTGTTGCAGTGGGGCATAATTGATGGGAGCGTCAGTCCCATAGTACTCCTTTAACCAGGTACACGGAGAGATCTTGTCTGGGTTCGATCTTTGGGGGTCGAAAATATTTTCCTTGCGGGGTCGTTGATGGGCGTGGAGCTCACTACGACTTAGAGTATTAGTGGTAACTCCGTGGACGTTCCGTTCGGGGAGGAGACTACTAGGGGTAGAGGATACTCATCCGCGTCTACCATCTGACTAGTTTTACCTGGGTGTATCTCATTAACGCTTCTTTCCTCCTTCCTTATCAACCCATTTGACTCGGTTCTCTTCGTAGGTAATTCCTCAGGTACACCTGCTTGTACCTCTACCCTAATTACTTTTTCGTCCATCATTACCCCATTTGACTGGGTTCTCCTCGTAGGTTCTTCCTTAGGTACTCCTGCTGGTACCTCATCCCTACTTTCTACTTCTTTCATCATTACTCCATTTGGCTGGGTTTTCCTCGTAGGTTCTTCCTTAGGTACTCCTGCTGGTACCTCATCCCTACTTAATACTTCTTCCATCGTTACCTCCATTTAGCTGGGTTTCCATCGATGGTCCCTTCCTAGGTCCAGGCCGAGCTACAACTTCCTCGACCTCTATCTGGTTCTCGATAGATGCACTTTCGAGTGCAAGTAATCTTTCTTTTGACTCTTTTTCCCTCTTCATTCTTCTTTCTTCAGCTTCATTTTTCGCTTTCGCTATTTCATTTTCCCGTCAGGTTCTTCTTTTTTCATTTCCCATTTTTATCTTTATTCTTATTTCATCATCTTCTACGTGTTATCTTTATTCTACTTTCTTCATCTTCCCTTTCTATCCTTATTCTGAATTCTTTTGCTTCTCTTTTCAACAGTATTATTCTTTCGTTTTTTTTACTTCTTCTCAGCATTCTTCTTTCTTCTGTTTCTATTTTCCACTGTATTCTGTCTTACTCTAATTTTATATCCATCCGTATTTTTATTGCTTCGCATTCTCTTTTCCCCTCTCTTCTTATATTTTTAATTTCTCTGTCAAACTGTATTATTTCTTCTTCTTATTCTCTTAGTATTCTCAATTCTGACAGGATGTAGGCATCCATATTCTCGCCTTCAAGTCCCAGAATTTGGGCTTGTTGGTTAAATCTTTCGACCGGATCCATTTTGTGTTGGTCCGTCAATTTTTCCTTGCTGTACTCTCAGGTACTTATGCCGCCACTCACCAGGTAGCGCGCTGCCTAACTTACCCTTAATCCCACTACTATGCTGGTTGTAATACCACTCCGACAACAAATTTACCACTTGGCCTAACTATTACCTTCAAATTGATTCCACCCCTAACTTTACCAATTTTCCTCTCGTCAATTATTCTCTTATTCCTGGTATTCCTTTACATGTTGGCTCTCCCTTAATTAGATGCTGCTGGGTTCTTTCTAATATAAAACCTCACACCTGACACCACTTTTGGTAGCATAATGCCCCTTTTGATCACTCATCACAGGACATCACCTTTGTTGTGGTATACCTTGTGGAACGTGAAGTACTTCTTTGATGAAGTAGGCTTTGTTCTAAGAGTGCTAATTTTGTTGTTTTTAAGGAAGAGCCGCTTCAACACGTAAGGATAAGAAGGAAACACACAGGAATTCCCAAAATAAACTTATATTTTAAATTTAACAATTTACTACCCACACACATAACATGAACCCCAGAAATACTCGGATTTTAAAATATACGAAATTACTTCAATTAACTCGACCCTTTAATATTGGCTAATTCGATGCTCACTTCAATTTAAAAAAAAAACAAAATGCTAAGAGCTTTTACTGGCCGCAACTACCTTTGTGGATACCCCTTGGAACGGGTTTGCGTCTGACCTTGAACTCACTGAGCACTTTACCTCGGCAATATAATTGTCTCCAAGACGCGTGCCGACCAGCCAGATGGAGGTTGCGGACGAATAACTTGAAAGCCACAACTGACTTTTGAGAGTGTGGCAGCTGGGGTCCACACGCTTTCGGCAGGAAGGTGATATCACCACGGGATAGTGAAAGAAGGTTCCTTTCTCCTCTTCGGATTACTCTTAGGAGTAATTCGCACTGTCTAGCGATGCGCTAAGGGTTGAATACCTTGACTCTCAGGGGAGTGCTGGAAGGAGTGTACTCTGGGGAGGAGGGTCTTCTTTAAGGGCGAGGACTGTACTCGGGGGGGGGGGTCTTCTTCACGGGCGAGGATAGAGGAGGGGATTTTCTCAGACGAGAATAAGTTGAACTTGAACAAGTTAACTTAAGCGTCGGTTTGGTAACCAGGAACTAGCTCGAGGATGAGTTCCTTCTTAGTTCCAGTCTTCCTCAAGGGCGAGGCCTATATCGGTGTTTTGGGATACACCAGGTAGAAGGGGGGGGGTTCTTCTGACGAGAATTAGTTGAACTTGGTTCATCAACCAAGTTAACTTATGAATTTGGTGTGGCCACCGGGTAACAGGCTCGAGGGGGAGCCTTTTTCCTCTTCCTTTCGTAATTTCTCAAGGGCGAGGAATATGTTTGGGCTTTAGGATGCAGCAGGATATGAAGAGTCTCTCTAAAGAGAGTAAGTTGAACTTGAACAAGTTAACTTTTGCGTTCGGTTTGATAACCAGGGACTAGCTCGAGGATGAGCTGCTTCTTGCCCCCTTGGTAGCCCTGCCTCTTTTGCAGGGGACTTTGTAGTCTGGCGACCCACGTATTCTACCTGTCCAGTCTTAGTAGCCCGACCTCTATAGTCGGGGACTTCGTAGCCTGGAGACTCACGTATTTTACCTGTCCAGTCTTGGTAGCCCGGCCTCACTCCGGGAAATTCGTAGCCTGGCGACTCACGTATTCTACCTCGTTTTTCCCAAGTGTTTGTTACTTATACCTCGTCACCCCACTGGGGTAGGGTAGAAGTCGGGGGGGGGGGTTGTGGACGGGCCCAGGAGGGTTCTTATTCCAACGGTTTTTCTCACCAAGTCTTACCTCGGCTCCTGTTTTTCTTGAGCTTGAGAGAAACGCGTCTCCAATTTCTTACATGAAGTGAAATTGAATATACACTCGTAGGGGAGATCTGGCCGTTTATAACGGTATGGCTTTTCATAGAGGCAAGTGGCGAGGGGCTATGGTTACGAGCTTGACCCACGTTGCCTGGCCAGGATGTTCTTGCGGTTACCGCCCCGTGTCTCCACTGAGACAGAACGGGGGAGTGACGATTCCCCTACACACCATCATCCTCTTAATTCTGATTTATTTACCATAATATCTTCAGCCTTAACTTCTCTCAATTTGAAAATCTTAGTCACTGTACATCAATAAAATAAATCCAAACCTAAATAATTACTCCTCCTCAATTAAACTATTCACTATATAACCAACAACACTTCAACTAGCCAACCGACCAACCGAACAAATCTCGTTAGTTGTTTTTATATCTTTAGTTAGTTGATTTCTCAACTCTCACGATAAAGGTTAGTCCCTCTGTTTAATTCATTCTAATTTGTTTTCGGTTTTTTGTTGTTTTTTTATAATTTAATATAATAGGTTATTTTATTGTTTACTCCAGTTACCTTTAATTTTTGATATTCTAGTCAGTTTATGTTATAACTTCACTTTTTTCTATTATTTTTTAAAATTACACTGGATAGTATTAATTAATTCTATATATTTTTATTTGTGTTTTTACTTTAATCTCAATACTTGTCAATTTTATTATTTTAACTTGTCTTCATCCGCTTTTTTAGCCATTATTTAATGCATTCTTTTAACTGTTATCGTTAATATTCCTTCCCCTTTTCATTAGTCGACACAGTCGCTGAAGATGGCCTTTAGTGAAGGTCTTAAACTTCCGGCCAATAAATGATTAGTGTAATCACCTAGTTCTTCATATTCCTACTATATATATATATATATATATATATATATATATATATATATATATATATATATATATACATATATATATATATATATATATATATATATATATATATATATATATATATATATATATATATATATATATATATATATATATATATATATGGTGCGGTTAAGGTAATGGCATAATTAGACAACTGCTCTGCTTCAGGTCCAGCAGGTGATCCTATCCTCCTTGAACTGGAAGACAACACTTAGGGATGACCCATCCATCAGTGTTGTCTTCCAGTTCAAGGAGGATAGGATCACCTGCTGGACCTGAAGCAGAGCAGTTGTCTAATTATGCCATTACCTTAACCGCACCCATTTGTCTTGGATATTTTTCCATATATATATATATATATATATATATATATATATATATATATATATATATTTGATTCCATTAATAAATTCCTCCGTCGTGGCTTTCAGGCCTTTCAATTAGTTTTTATTTTGCTAATTATCTTTTGTTTCATATGGGCATTTTTGCTTCTTTCTATTTAAATTATAGTTACCTTGTTATTGTATTTTAGTTATTCATTTATTATTTTCAATTTAAATCTTAGTTTGGGCACTTCGCCTCTTTTCGTTTATGTTAATCTATCTTCCTTTTCTTATTATTATTTGTGTAATTTTGTTGATTATTTATTCTTCGTCTCTTCTTTTTGTTTTAGTTGAATTTTAATTTGGGCACTTCGCCTCTTTATGTTAAAGTTAATTGCCTTTTGTATATTGTTTGGTGTAGATGGGTCTTATATTCTTTCTCGCTCAGTTTCTTCCTTTTTACTGTGCGTATTCTGTGTTCCTGTATATCTAAATTGGATCTCCATATTGATCGGTTTTAGTATGATTCTATCATGTAGAACCGACTGTCTAATATAGTCACTCCTTTTCGTGCCAGTTATAAGCTATGTGACTTCATTCTGTGCTCTCTGCATCGCCCTGAGAGAGGTACAGCTTGCCATCTACCTGATCACAACCGGGTACACCAGGATGTAGCGTACCAGGGCCATGTAGATTTTTTTCTTATTTGGCACATTGAGGCTTCGGAAACGGTACAGTTTATTCAGCTCTCTTTTAGCTAAGGAGACTCTGTTGTTTACATGGGTCTTGTATCTTGATTTATAAAGACGTAAGCCCAGGACCTTTTCCTCGTTAGAGTACGGATAAATTTCATTGTCAACGAGGACGTCGTCTAACTTCCAGCGGTTCATCGGAATTATAGTGAACTTCTGGCGGTTGGTCTTTATTTTCCACTTTTTTTCATAACGATTGATATTATCAATCTCGGCAGCTGTCGCCCTTGCTTGACTTCCAGCGTTCCTGAATGGACTTGGAACGATTTATGTGATGTCATCCGCGTATTGCAGATACATCGAATCGTTCCTCACTGGAGCAGGGAGGTCAAATGTGTGCACGAGGTACAACAAAGGACTCAGACAGCTGCCGTGTGGAACTCCCGCCTTGAGTTCGAATTCGGGTCCTTTGCAGCCCTCGATCGCTACTTGGGCTCTCCTATCCGTGATATAGTTACAAAGGACCCTTTCCAGGATTGGGTTTAACTGGAAGTTAAGGATCTTGAATTGTAGCCCTCTTAGCCAAACCTTATTCCATAAAAGTACACCTATATAAATAGTAATTTCATCTACTCATAATACTACAAAAATTCAACCAATCAGGATTGAGATGCATTTAATCGTCATGCTTATGTTCATTTTTGGACTAACATCTTTAGCGTTAACAAATTGAAGAACAATTCATCGCCTTTCATCTTAACTTTCATAATTTTTATTTTCATCTATCGACTCACACACCGTTTCACCTCCCACACCCCAAATCCTCCCTTTAGGGAGGCACTGGAAAAAAGAGAGAACTTAATACTTTTAGTCCAGTTAATATTTAATAATATGGCTGCCTAATTCCCTCCCCCCTCGCCCCGGGGCCAAGTGCCCTCGCTGATGAAAGCTGTCACCGCGACCTCGTCCTAATTATGCAAGGCAGTAGCTTTTGCATAATTGGGGGTACAGGTGGAGGGAGGTTTGAGGACTAGCCAACTGCTAGAAACCCGTACCAGAGGAACCCCCGGACAATGGACCGGATTGCAACCTCTGCAGGGGAGTATAATAACTCAGCCTGTGGGCCCCTCCCCCAATACCACTGAGGGACACGCAACCGTCTCAGTGTATGGTATGACACAGCCATGGTTTTGTAATTCCCTCAACGAGGCGGCCCCCCCGGCTAGCGATGGTTGATTCCGCGCTAGCCAACAAAAGGTCAGTCACTTTTCACCCCTCGGAGGAGCCTACCCGGGTCCACCCATTCATCATCCTCACCCTTGACAGCCTAATCAGCGGGGCCTTGGCCTACGGGTTGGGAGGACCCACACAGATTACAAAACTAACACTATGGAGTATACAAGGCTCCCTTTGAGAACAGAGCCTAGGAGACCCAAACCCAAGAGAGAGGGGTCCTCATCAAAGCTCTATACCTAGAATTAAAGATCGCGGTCGCTAAGCTCATAGATGTCCCAAATGGCTAGGTAGTCATGTGACACAAACAGGAAGACGTGGAAAGGCTAGTAGCACCAGAAGGAAAGAACATACTAGGAAAGATAGGCCTACAACCAAAATTACCGCCACAGCTCCAGGCTAACCCTTCCTTCATATGCAGAAAAGTCGACCTTTATGTGGGCTCACATACTAAGGATGAGGTCGAGAAAGAAAACCATCTAAAAATAGCGGACATAATAAAATTTGGGCACCACACCCACGTTTTTAAGGTGATTTGCACAGCGACTGAAATGGCCAACAGGGCGATGCAAAACGGTCTCCTGGCCTTTGGAATGAGAATTCCACCAGAGAACATCCACACGGAGAAATTCACAAACGTGCAAGTATGCTTCCTATGCTATGCACTGGAAGAACACGTCACCAGAGAATGCCCTAAAAAAGATAAGAATGTTTGCTCAGAATGCGGGAGTGAAGGTCACAACTCCCGAGAATGCAGGGAAACAACTAAAAAGTGCATAAGCATCCAAGGTCCACATAGAACAATGGCCGTTAATTTCCCGAAACGGAGAGAAATAATATTAAAAAAGGAAAGAGAACACACCCAGGCAAAAGAAAAAATAAATAACCAAACATACGCACAAGTGGCCAAGGCAACATTAAAAGAAATAAAACAAGCAGAGGAACCAAAAATAAACATAAATTTGAATGAAGGAACCGGGTTAGATATTTTGGCTTGTATTATGTTCGCGCACGTTTAAAATATTGCCCAACCGGGAACCTTCGCGGACACAGTCAACATTCTTCTCGAAAAGAATGGAGTAAGGAAAATATGGTTTCCACCCAACCCTACATCAGCTCTCATATACGGAGTCACGGCTGGAAAGACTCTTCAGGTGAAGGATATGCTCGAAGTGGGAGCCGCAATGGAAAAGAAAAAGGCTATTGAAGAGACAGTAGAAACCGCAGAAGACGAAGACGATACAGAACAATCTGATAAAGAATCTAAAAACAAAAAGAAGAAAAGAAACAGAGAAAAACAAAACAAAGACAAGACACGGAAGAAACAACCAACTCTGAATCCTCAAAAGAGACCGAAAATGAAGAAGGCTGCAGGTACGAAGCCAAAGATTTCAAACTTAGAATCTTTGTGCATGAAGCCTGCCCCTTACCAAAGGGGGCCAGACCTGCTGACATCATAAAAGGGCTGGAAAAAGGCACCTACAAATGGACCTATGTAACCGACCATGACAAAAACGCAATTGAAAAACTTATATGGGAAGACCACATCAGGTTCTTCTCCAATGATGTAAGACCACTTAAAAAGGAAACATTTGGCAAACTCGCAAACGGAAAATACCAAAGTTCAAAGGAGAAGACAAAAAAGCAAAACTAAATTAATGGCCAATACAAACAGAAAACTAAAAATCTTACACCTGAACACGGATGGATGGAAGACCAAGGCCATACAATTCGTAAACATATTCAGGCAAATAGACGCGGACATCATATGTATCTCGGAACATGGGGTAACAGACGATGTACCCATGAAAATCACTAACTATAATATATTTAAAAAGAACCCGACAGGAGAGAGGTACGATGGCGCGGCTATCGCAATAAGAAAGAAACTCCACTACACTCAGGGATGAAAAGTCGACGATGCCTACATGGTCTTGACACTAGAGATGGAATATTCCCCTCTCACAGTTGCTGCGGCCTACTAGCCACCCCGCCGCCCCTATGTCCCGATCCATTCAATAATGCAAATATACAACAACAACCCTGCTATATTATTAGGAGACCTGAACGCCCGTTTACGGGAATCAGGCTATCAAAGGTCGAACAATGCAGGACAAAATATAGAATTACTGTTGGACAGGGGACTAATCCAAAGGGTAGGCCCAGACTTCCCGACGTTTATTAGGGGAAGATCCGCCACCAGGCCAGATATAGTTTTATCATCTCCAAACTTCCCGTACAACATCTACATGGAGCCAATCCCAATCTCTTGCAGCGACCACATAGGAATCCTGGTGACGATCAACCAGAACCCTATAATGATTCCCATAACACCAAGGAAATCATATAAGAGGGCAGACTGGCAAATATACAATCATATATTAGAGAGATATAAACAACTAGATCTTAATGTCAAAAAATTAGAAGAAATAAATAACATAATGGGCAACCTGATTAAGACAATGATAGAGGCCGACAAACAGGCCGTATCACTGACAAAATATAAGACCTTACCACATCCCAAATGAACAAAATAAATGAGAAGAAAAGCAAGGAACATCAGAATAAAGTACCAAGAAATAAGTGACTACGGAACCACTCGGCAGAGAGCAAAAGAGCTCAATCAAATGAAGAAAGAAATGATTTTCTTAATAGAAGAGCAACAATGAGAACTAATCGATAAAACAGCTACAACCGAAGACCCCAGAGTAGCATGGAGGCTAATAAAAGGGATAAAAGGCAGACCATCAAGAAAGCCGATCAAGATAATAGATCAAAATAACGAATACATAAGGACCTACGCAGAAACAGAAGAGAAATTCAGAGCTATTTGGAACAAAATTTATACAATTGAAGATGAGGATAACATAAACTATGACAGAACAACAGAAAGAAGAGTCAACGAGTCTATAGAAGCCAATATCCACAGATTAATCCCAGCGTTAAAAGTCGAAAACAACAGAAACGAACAAATAGGCCTGGGAGACACAATTACGACCGAAGAAGTCAAAAGTACCATCAAATCCTTCAAACAAAAAACGCCAGGAACAACAGGTCTAACGAAATACAATTATGAGAAGGCCCAAGAAAATATTTTGAATAGCATATAAGAGCTATTTAATGCCTACCTAACCATAGGCGCCTTCCCTGAGAAGTTCAAATTAGCAAGGATGGTATTCTTACTGAAACCAGACAAACCAGAAAACCTGGTCTCGAGTTACAGGCCAATCTCCTTGCTGAACTTCCAGGGAAAGGCCTTTGAAAAAATAATAAATGAAAGATTGAACACCTTCCTCGAAGATAACAAAAACACAACAAACAACAGTTCGGCTTCAGAAAGGGGAGAGACTCCACAATGGCCCGAGCCATAATCACAGAAAAAATAGCTCAATCCACGACCAAAAAAGGATACGTCGACGTAGTCCTTCGCGACGTAGAAAAGGTCTTCAACAAGCTATGGGTCGAAGGACTAAAATATAAATTTCTACAGCTCAACCTTGGCGTTAAAATGGCGAGAATCATAGCCGACTATGTATTGAATAGAAAGGCACAAATAAGCATTAAAGGACAAGAAGGTCCCGCTTTCGACCTACAAACAGGAGTCCCTCAATGTGGGTGCTTAAGCCCCACCTTGTATTCCATCTTTACCGCTGACCTACCTGCCGCAATCTCACCTAACAGTATAAATCTACAATATGCAGATGATATAAGCTAAATAATTCCGACACACTATACATCCCCAGATGGCAGGCTCGTATAACAGCACGAGAAATAAAAAACATACACAATTAGGAAAAACGTTGGAAAATAAAAACAAATATCAACAAGTTCAAAATAATCCTTATACAAAGAATAAAAAAGACACAAATAATCATAGATGGTACAGAGTATCAATATTCGAATGAGGGGAAAGTACTGGGCCTACAGTTGGAAAGTCGTGGATACTGTAGCCACGTGAAATCCAGGATCGCCTCAGCGAAAACAGGCTTAAGATTGCTCTACACCCTATGGAACCTGAGCCCCCCAAAAGAAAAGAACGCTGTACAAAGCGCTCGTTGAGTTGGTCCTGGTGTATCCACGATCCCTCTGCACGCCATATCGAAGTCTAATAAGAAAAAACTACAGAGAATTTAAAACAAAGCGACATATCTTATCACTAACACTAGAAGAAGAAAGAGGAAGAAAATGTGCGACATATTAGAAACAGCCGAAATTCAACCCATAAACAAGATGCTAGAAGAACGAGCAAATAAAATATGGACAAAGATAGATGAAAATCTCGTAGAAATGAACAACGAACTTAGAATACCGGAAGTAAACCAAAACCAAATAAAGAAAGCATTCCCGAGCAGTAGGCTCCACCTGCAGCGAGAAGAACAACCAATATACACTTGAGTAAAAGTAAACTTAACCCAATCAAAACAAGAAAAACAAAGGCATGAATGCCAGAAATAACGTAAGAGAAAATAAAAGAAATACAAAGATTAATTAGAAGAAACGCTACCCGCAAGTAGTATTGTAGGTGAAGGGTCGAGTGCACACAAACTCGGCCTCCTATGAGCGTATCCAGACACGTACAACGTACATGGACTCGCACTCAAGTCTCCTTAACCCCCCCCTAGCCCCGACAATACTTTAGTCAGTGACATTTTTCCAAGGAATTAGAGTCTACACACACACACATACATTTGGTTATATTCGGAGTATAATGGCACACCTTCCCCCTAGCATTGGTCACTACCAGCCTTGGTCACATGCAGGTGTTTTCTCGTTTGATTTTGAAAATAATTAGCACGTTTAATGATGCAAATGCTAGATAGATATCGGAGTATTAATCTAAAAAAATACTAATGCCTAGACCGTTTTATCATATATAGCATCGGCAGTAGCAACCTTTTTTAAAAGAATTAGAGTCTACACACACACACACACACACACACACACACACACACCACACACACACATACATTGGGTGAAGTTCGAAGTAAAATGGTGGCCCCCACCCCACCCCCAGCCTTGGTCACATGCGGGTGTTTTCTCGTTTCATTTTGAAAATAATTAGCACGTTTAATGATGCAAAGGCTAGATAGATATCGGAGTATTAATCTAAAAAAATACTGGAGAAAATGGAATATGTGAAGAGGGTGAATCAGTCTGAAGGGATAAACATAAAAATAGACGACATCGAAATGAATCCGGGAAAGCGTTTTAGAGCAAAGCTCTGTCTAAACAGGTACGCACACACACATACATTGGAGCAAATCAAACTTGTTCATTTTCCTTCTGTAAATTGTTTAATAAAAAGGTCAAGTTTGTTATAATATTTTATTTTACATTGTAATTCAAATATGCAGACATTTTCTACAGATTAATAAATCTAAAATAAACATTTAATTGATGCTAACCATATTATATAATGGTACATAATAAATACAGTTGAGTTGATAGGCTACACAATTACATATTTTCCAACAATTAATTTTATTGAGTGTACAGGATCAATTTCTTTTTTATTTACGTTCTATTAAAAGTATTCTTTACAACGATTTCCTCGTTTCTTTGATCATTACACTGGGCTGCGTCAAAAATGTACCTTTGGTTTTCTGTAGTGTTTCTTAATAAAATTGATCTCCTAAATTCGAATCTGGCGTTTGCTTTTCTCTATCAGGTCCAATTTTTGCGATATAGCGGGCGATAATAATCTAAATAGTTTATACATGTCCTATATTACATCAAAATTTTAATAGTTTTTGCACTACTGTATTCGCAGTAAATTTTGTGTACATTTTAAGTAATTATGTTAATAAGTTTATATTTTTGTAGGTTAGAAATTGCTTAGCAATATAATAATAATAAGAATAATAATTGTCGAGGAATAGGCCGAGGGGTGGTTGGAGTTTTCCCGACTCTTTTATATATATATATATATATATATATATATATATATATATATATATATATATATATATATATCCCGAATGCGGAGGGGTCATCGTACTATTCCTTATACTTCGTTCGGCCCGCGCCCTGAATGGGTTTATTGAATCAGAGTGCTTAGAGGTTGGCTACGGAGGGATTGGAATGAACTTTGCCAGCAAGCGGCCCAAAGGAAGTTAGATACACAACAATACGAAAATAAAGTTCTAATGAACGCTAAACAAGAAAAAAAAAAAAAAAAAAAAAAAAAAAAAAAAAAAAAAAAATATATATATATATATATATATATATATATATATATATATATATATATATATATATATATATATATATATATATATATATATATATATACAAATAATGTGCTTTGAGAGATAAATTAATAAGTGAATCTCGGATATCTCACTTAGCTTGAAAATTACAATTCACTATACAAATCCCTATACACTTGTAATGCTGGTAAGCTTCGCGGTGAAGTCGGGGAATGTGAAAGGGAAGGGTTACCTTGGAACCTGATGTTCAGGTGGTGGTGGTGAGATACGGGGTGGAGACGATGAGGTAGGTTCTCCAGGGACCGACCTGATCCCAGAATTCCGTTACGATTCTGCTGGAAGAAGGCAGTGACGATAGCCTCTTGTTACAGAGGGCCCCAAGCTCGTGAACTCCGAGGAATCTTGGGTGCCTCTGTGATGGGGGGGGGAGAAGTGACCTATCGACGCGTAGGGTCACGAAGAAAAGCCGAGATGCAGTTTTCTCGTTTAGGGAACCAGAGTGAGGCTGTTTGTAGCTTCGGCTCTTACACGTGAGTACGAGCTTGGGTCCGCATTGACTTGCAGACCAACGGGATAAGGAGCCTCCCTAACTGCGACCGATATCCTTTCTGAAGACTTGATGCTTGGACGAATTACCACTACACCGATAGATAGCAATTCCTGCCCCGCCAGATGCTGTGCAAACTCTACTACTGAGGGTTAAAAGAATTCGTCTTTTATACTCGAAACTCGGGAGAGGTTCTCAGGGCGCCGGAAGTAGATTAGATGTCAAGCTACTCCATTTCGTCCTTTATAAACTTCCGGCAACTATCGGAAGAAAAGAAGGGCTTCTATTTATCGATAAACAGTCCGGGACGGAACTCGGTGGTTAGCTGAAGTTGCTGGCGATTTCTTCCGGCTAAAGACCACCAGATATTGGGCCCGGAAAGGGAAGGGTTGATAAGCGGCCAGCCCGCAAGGGAGGTGGGCAAAACTTAGGAGCATTATGCTATTCTCCACCAATAATAATAATAGTGTTTTAGTTAAAAATGAACAGTAAATATAAGAATAGCTCCGACAGATTTTGCTATGTTTGCGGCAAAGTGACTTTTCCCGAGCAGCAAAGTACAATCCCTCCTGTAATTAAATCTTTGTATCATGCATATTTTGGAGTAAGGCTAGGAGATCAAGATAATAAGTTTTGCAACACATATCTGCTGCAAGGGAGGCTACATAAGTTTAAGACGCTGGAGTCAGGGGAAACAGATGTCTCTCTCTTTTGGTGTTCCCATGGTTTGGAGAGAGGGCAAGGACCACACTACGGACTGCTATTTTTGCATGACAAATCTTAAAGGTGATCATTGTATCAAGTATTTAAGCTTTCTGTATTATAATGGCTCCTAAAAATTTCATTATTGTGCATAGACTTAGCGTAAAATTAAAAACTAACATAGTTCACTTCAGCATGAACATATCTTTTACTAAACTTTTATGTACTATCTGCAACTCCAAATCAATTCCTCTATGTAATATGAAATTATATTTTCCACAGGGATAAATAAGAATAATAAACATAGTGTACCATATCCGGATGGTCTTTCTGCCATCAAACTCCTGTCCCATGGTCTAGGAATTCCTATACCTTCTCCCCCTGAACATATAGAGGTCCATAAAGAGATTAATATGGAAGTTAATCAAGATTATGACACATCTGAGTCTTATTAGGTTTCCACACACGATATGGTCGCGAGACCATTTACTCAAGTTCAGTTAAAGGACCTGACCAAGGATCTGGGAATTTCAAAAGCAAGTGCACGACTTTTTGGCTCTATACTTGGTGAAAGTAATCTTCTCGCTAAAGAAACATTTTTTTTGGTACAGAAATAGAGAACAAGAGTTTCGAAGCTATTTTTTACAGCATTCTTCCAGCTCTTTAGTATACTGCGCCAATATTAAAGGACTTGTTGAGGCCCTTGGAATTCCCTACAACCCATTACAATGTAGTTTTTCATAGATTCTTCCAGTATAAGTAAAAAAACTGTGTTGCTAAATATTGGTAACAAGATAGCTTCCGTTCCTATAGGCCATTGAATCCAACTTACTGAAAGTTATGAAAATATGCAAAAATTTCTGGATGCAATAAATTACTCTATCCACAATTGGAGGATATATGGTGACTTAAAGGTAAGATCATTTTAAACTTGGAATTTCTAAGCTCTTTAGTATTGAGATTTTCATTTTTAATTGTTAATACTTGTATACACCTTTTGGTCAACTTATATTTTACAAGAATGCAAATCTGGAAATCATGAGTCATTTTTTAGTTATATCTTTTTGTTGATGTGTGTCCATATAGGTTAATGCATCATTTTGGGTTAATGGGGAACTTATCCTAATTGAGAAGGTATACAACATAACTCAATAAACTCAAAATACAATAATACAATAATTTAATGCATCGGCATACAGGATTTTTCAGTACATATTCATATTCTTATTGTTTTAAGAAATATTACTTTGAATTTGTTTTTAGAAATATTACACTTTGAATTTACATACCCTGCTCAATTTCTTTTCAGGTATGGATGCTACACGAAGCATCCATGTTTCCTATGTTTATGGGAGAGTCGTGTAGATAGTATGCACTATGAGAAGAAGGTTTGGCCTCCACGAGAAGCATTTAGAATTGGATCAAACAATGTGATAGCTGAACCTTTAGTGCCTCCTCACAAACATTGCTTTCTATACTGCATATAAAGCTTGGCATAATGAAAAATTATGTCAAAACCCTTAATAAAGAAGGCCAAGCTTTTAAATTTCTTCTTCAAAAATTTCCACAAATCAGTGACGCTAAGCTCCATGCGGCAATTTTTGATGGACCTCAGATCAGGAACTTGATGATCAGCAGTTTGAGGCAATAATGACAGACATAGAAAAAGATGCCTGGAAAGCTTTCAAAGCTTTAGTTAAAAATTTTCTAGTCAATAAAAGAAGCCCAGAATATGTTGCCCTGGTCAATCAGCTCCTAACAAGTCTCAAACATTTGGGAGCTCGAATGTCTATAAAGATGCACTTTTTACAGTCTCATCTGGATTATTTTCCCGACAACTGCGGAGATTACAGTGAAGAACAGGGGAAAATATGAAATTGTACAGCTAATACAAAGTTAATAATTTCTAAACTTAAAGTCGATAATACTACTATAATAATAAATCATAAATCATCCCATTGATCTTGATCATATTTAGAAATGTTAAGACATTGTAAAGCTAATATAAAATCAATAATTTCTAAACTTAAAGTCGATAATACGAGGGGCGGTCAATAAGTTTTGCGAATCGGTAGGGCGAAATAGAGGAAGGGGGATGGCTGTTTGTTGGGGTGTTAGGACAAGTTATGACAAGTCAGGACCTGCAGCTGCACGCTCCTGCCTCGTCTATTTAAGAAGCAGTAGCTGATCGCAGATCCTCAGTCACAAATCTTTCAACAATGGAGAAGGTTGAGCACCGCGCAGTGATCAAATTTTTGACCAAGGAAGGCAAGAATGCAAAAAAGATCCATGAACGCATGGTTGCAGTGTACACCGACACTGCCCCTTCCTATGCAACCATTGCTCGCTGCAATAGGGAGTTCCGCCATGGTCGTGAGTCCCTTGAAGATGACCCTCGTACAAGACGCCCATCATACGTGACCAACGAGGACAATGTGGCCCATGTGGAGAGGATTATCCTCGAAAATCCACGGGTGAAGGTCGAAAAAATCGAGCGAGAACTTGGAATATCACATGGAAGTGTTATCAACATCATCCACGACAATTTGGCCATGACCAAGGTCTATGCCCTTTAGGTCCCTAGAAACCTCACGCCCCATGATCGACTTCAACGTTGTCAAAGTCCACAAGGCCAGAGTTGCACAAGCTCCCCTGCGTGAGTGCGGATTCGAGGAGCTCAACCATCCCCCCTACAGTCCAGATCTGGCCCCTAGCGACTGCTTTTTATTCCGCCAGCTCAAGGTTGCACTGCGTGGACGCCGGTTTGGGGACGATGAAGATGTCCAGCTCGCCGTCCAGGAGTGGATTGAACAGCAGTCGGGAGATTTCTGGTTGTAGGGAATTCGAAGCCTCAGGGACAAGTGGCGCAAGTGCATTGAAGTCGAGGGTAATTATATTGAAAAATAATAAAACGCTTTTCCTCATATCTCGTTTCCTTATATCTGAATTGCAAAACTTATTGCCGGCCCCTCGTACTACTATAATAATAAATCAAAAACAATCCATTGATCTTGATTATATTTATTTCTTTTAGAGTATCTGGGGAAGATTCGCTCAGAGGATTCGCGGAATCCAAACGGTCATTTGTGGTTCTGACCATGATGTAATCGACCTGATCAAAAACGATGATCACATTGTAAACTCGTTGGATGTAGTTGGCAATGCATACATTGCGAAAGTTGAGAATGCTGAACATGTAGAAGTTGACTCCCACGTAACGAATTTTCCAATTGCAGCATTCACAACCGCCTATGCTCGAATCAAGCTCTATGGCCTTTTAGACTCGTTGGGTGAAAGGTTGTTGTACTGTGACACAGACAGTGCCATCTTCATTGCTAAGAAAGATGATCCACAACCTCAACTCGGAGAATTCCTAGGTGATCTAACCGATAAGATCAAAGATGTGTATGGTGCTGATGCGTATGGGGATTCATTCTGCTCTACGGGTCGCAAATCCTATTCGGTACGCACCCAAACGCCGAGTGGGGTGAAGTATATACTTCGTGCTAAATGATTAACCATTGACACTCACACGAAGGATATAATAACCTACGATACTATGAAACGCATAGTTGGAGCCGATGATGATAGTCATATCCTTGTACCATTTATGGGTTTCAGAGCCGAGGAATACGGTGGAGTGAAATAGGTGAGAGGGGAAAAGGTTTTGAGAAAGACGTTTCGGAAACGAGTTGAGCTCCCAGAGAGTTACCGAACAATACCTTTCGGTTTCAAAGGGGTCTTACAAGATATTTAAAAAAAAAAGTCCATTGAATACCTGCTATTATTAGCTCTTTCTTTATGTTCATATATATTTTTTCAATTATTAATAATATTCTCTGATTAATATAAATACAGCAATACCTCGATTACTGCGGTTTTCGATTTAGTGCGATTGGTAGTTTGACACCAAAAGTTCAAATACAGCGTGTAGAATTCGATTTAATGCGGTACCCGAGAATTTTGCTTGTTTGTTCGTCGAAAAATATTGCAAGTCCATTAATGTAGACTTTAAAATTCTATTAATTTTGGACAATGCTCCGGGTCACCCAACGGCACTTAGTGACTTATGCGAAAATGTTAAAGTTGTATTTTTACCACCCAACACAACATCTCTGTTGCAACCGATGGATCAGGGGGTGATAGCAACTTTCAAGGCCTATTATTTGCGAAAAACATTTGCCCAGGCAATTGAAAAAACAACGGGAGAAAATGCTATGAACCTTACGGAATTTTGGAAAAACTTTAACATAAAGAACGCTGTGGAAAACATTAATGATGCATGGCGTGAGGTCACAGCTAGCAATATGAGGGCAGTGTGGAAAAATATAATTCCTCACTGTGCAAATGATTTTGCAAGCTTCGAGGCGGAAGTTACAGGGGCTGTAACGGAAATTATGCAACTTGGGCTAGAAATGGGAATGGCGGATATGGACGATGGCAACGTTAGGGAATTGCTCGACTCACATAATGGAGATCTCAATGACGACGAACTTCTAGATTTAGAGCAAGAACGTGCATACGATGACGAAGACAATGACGAAACGGAAGAAATGGCAAAAACGAAGGAATTCACGATAAAAGAACTCGATTCTATTTTTCGGACATTTGAAGATGGAAAGCAAATGATAATGGATGCAGACCCGAATGTAGAAAGGGCAATACAAGTAAGAAGACAGATAGAAAATGCGCTAAGTTGTTATCGGGTGATGTACAAAGATAAGAAGAAGGCATCGAGAACGCAAACAACCCTTTTACAATATTTTCATAAAAAATGACATTTACTGTATCTTTTTTTCATATGCTCATGAAACTTAATAAACAGTAATACTGTACATTATATGGTGTCCAATTCATTTGTTTCCTTATTTATTTACGTCGCATCTATATCGCATTTACACGCATTTTTCAAAAGTCTAGACATCAATCTACGATTTTACATGTATTTATATCTTCGATTAATGCGGTTTCGCTTACTGTCGTGTTTTTACCGCACGAATTAACCGCAGTAACCGGGGTATTGCTGTAAAATAAAGATTAAATAATACGCGTTATGCTACACATGTTTTATTTTGTCTAAAAAATAACTCATCACATTCTCTTGACCTTGTGAGAATGGGAATTCTTTTATCCTTGCCTCTTCAATCTTAGTTTTCATCGTATTGGTGAGTTGATGGGAATACCATGAGAGAAATCGTAATAACAAGGGTTCTGTGTCAAATATAGCGATTTTCACTGCTTTCTCCCCATCATCACAATGTTAGAATGCAATATGCAGAAAAAGATATCTACCCATGTATTGTAACGATCGGATAGACCTCCTACAAAGAAAAACTGATCCATATGCTCGTTTTTCAATTTTTCACCGATGATTAAATCTTCTAAATCTATAAACTGTAGATTTTCAATCACTTCTTTTCCGTTATTATAGTTGAAAGGTGGCTGGACTGACCCACTATAAAGAAATTCAATCCGATCATTTGGGTGTTCATGAATAAATCGCCGAAGATGATTGAAAAATAAGCTGTAGATGAATAGTCTGGGCTAAATTTATAATCCGATCCACACACATCTTCAGTAGCAAAATATTTACTAAGTCTAGGTGCGGGATGGTGTGGATGGAGGATCATCTTAGAACGTGTGACACACAAAGAGGTTTAACAACAAATGATTTAAGCAGATGGCAACTAGACGGACCAAAGAATTATAAAAGGTTAAATGGCAACTCGACGGTTATGTTAATACAAGAAAAATCCTGAAAATTCAAAACGCTCAAAGTATTGGGGGTGTGTGGGGGAGGGGGGGAATGGGACACCTGCAGGTCACCAAGACTGGTAGTGACCAATGCTAGGGGGGAGGGGGAGGGGGGGGACTTGAGTGCGAGTCCATGCCTTAGAAAGCTCCAGTGTGTGTGTGTGTGTGTATGTAGACTCTGAATCCTTCGAAACAAAAGGTCACCGACTAAAGTATTGGGGTATGGGGGGGAGGAGGCACCTTCATGTCACCAAGGCTGGTAGTGACCAATGCTAGGGAAGATGGGGGAGAGGAGACTTGAGTGCGAGTCCATGTGCGTGTGTACGTATCTGGATACGCACATATAATGCCGAGTTTGTGTGCACTCGACCCTTCACCTACAAAGTCAATAATTTCTAAACCTAAAGTCGATAATACTACTATAATAATAAATCAAAAATCATCGCATTGATCCTGATCATAGGAGATCAAGATAAAAGTTTTGCACCACATATCTGCAATATTTGTCTCCTTATTTATCGATTGGTAGATTTTCTTTCCTTTTCACATTGAGCAATGAACTTGAAGTGAGCATTAACACATAGTCAGTAGATATTGTCCGTTGCGTTTTGTCAGATTTAAACAGCAAATCTTGAGATGATAATTTCTGTTTCATTTTCTCATTCATTTTTTCTATGAGTGCTTTTTCATTTTTGTAATATCCAGCGTCTATCCATATCTCATCATAAGCATAGTCAATTTCTTTTATTTTTGTTACCTTTCCTCTTGCCAATATAGTATTTGATGCATAATTGTTTTCTTCTGCGATTTCCCGATAGACTGTAAATGCGTGTGTAGACTTAGTAACATTATAGATATTCCCTGTAAATTGAAACTCACAAAGACCTACTTCATGCTGCCTGTGGTTTGTTATTATGGATTTGTGCAACTCCATTCTATAGTCAGACATGGTATTTTGAGGGTAAACACCCAGGAAGGACGAAGAAGGAAGGGTGACATAAAAACTCTCTGGTTCCATCTTCACAACTGTTATTAAACCTTCCACATCTTCCACTTTTATATAATTTTATGAATGTATTTGCTAAAGATTTTAGGGTGATATCGCATGAGTTAAACGATTTTGGGTACCCTTGCTATTTTACTAAATATAGCTTGTTTTTTCCATGCCCTTTCGCTTTAACTATCCTCCCCATTACATATTTCTTACGGGAGTCAAATTTTACTTTCTGTAGTTCTTCCTCATAAACTCCACCTTCAATATGTTCTCGATTTAAATCTTCAATATAATACAGGGCTAATACATCTGAAATTTTATATATCTTGTAGATTACCTCACTCCACCCTATTTCGTACCCTTTTTTAAATTTACTGGAAACGCGTGAGATTTGAACATAATCACCGATCTTATATAGAAACCTCTTTTTTTTACTTTCAGCTCTTTGCTTCGGTATAGCAACATCGTGTATAACTTTGAACAGTATGTCCCCAATCATTCTATGTCTAGAATTATTATAAGCCTTTGCAAAATCATCTAATACGTCGATGTATTTCCAGGTATTATTAAAAGTAAAGTATCTGAAAAGTCTTTCTTTTATTGTTCTTTGTACACGCTCTACAAGACTAGCTTTGTTTAGAGAGTGAACATGATAAATGCCAATATTAAATTCGCTTAATAAACGTTTCATCCATCTTATCTCCTTTAAACTCTCCTCCATCATCAGAACATATATAACCTGGAATCAATCCGGATTCTTCCATGGGATTTCTTACAGTATTTGACACTACCTGGTCCGTCCTCTGCTTTAAAGGAATTAACCAGAAATATCTAGAATATACGTCCATTACCCACGAGTATTTATCGTACACCATAATTAAAACTTTTATATTTGGACATCACAGTTAAATCCAGTTGCCAAATCTCGTTAGAGCCTTGCGCTTTTACGTGTTTGGTCGTGAATCTTTTTCGAACGGGTTTATGTAATGGTTAGTTATCCAAACCCGAAAGAAAGCTTTCCACATCAGATCTTTTGGCGATCTTTTTCACAGATTGGTGTAGTCGATTTACCCCCACCAAAAGATGTTGGTAGACTCGGGGATGTATATAAGCGTAACAATCGATGGTTCATTTTTAACTGAATATCTGACTAGCTTACACTCTTATATAACTATTCAATGAAAAGACATCTTATCTTAAAATCCGATTTTATTTTACATCTAGATTAAAATAAATAATTTCAATTAGAATTTCATGGATGTTCGCAATCTTATTACTTTGTATACATTTACTGATTCTCTGAATCAAATGAGCTGGATTAATCGAATCGAGAAATCGGTATTTGATATGTAACGGGTAAAAATGATCAATGTTTATTTTTAATCCAACCTTATATTTTTTAAAATTAATATCAGAAGGTTTTTTTTTATATAATCCAGTATTTGAATAAACATATTTGTTAAAGAATTGTGCTCTGATAAAATATTATTTCTATCTTAGGTAAACTTAAACTTTCTTCTTGCAAGTCTTGATGACGCAGGCTGGTGACACTCCACCCTCTAGACTTTCATGGCGAGACTAGTTGATAGATAAATATTCTATTAAATTTTCTTTGCACGTAATGGTGACGTAGTCGTAAAGATCCCTGAGGACAAAATCTTTCACAAGTTTGATACTGTTCTCCCTCTTGTTGAGAAAACAGTGGAACTCATCAAACGAGATATTTTTTATATACTCAACTTCTGTGATGGTGTGTTTAAGCAATTCATTTGACAAAAACTTTGATGAAACTTGTCTTCAACTTTTAGAAAAGTGTTGACTTCATACTCATTGTACAGCGCATTTTTAAATCGTGTAGGAATGAACTCTTTATCCCCTTTTACAGTAAATACCGAAATGGATACTTGGAAATAAACTGCTAGGGTTGGCCTCCACTACACACTTTAACTGCTTTACACCGTAGTCCTACACCAATCGATCACCATAGGGGAGATTCTCCTGTTTTTACCTGTGTATTGCAGCAAACACAAGCCAAAACTCATCCTCACTAAGGAATAGTTTATTGTTATAGCAGGTTCTTCCATAGGTATTTTCAAAGATCACACTAACATAACCGAATTTTGTTCTAGCAATTTTCAAAAGGCTGAATATATTAATTTTATATTATTGTTGTATAATTTGCTTCACCTGGAATCGAAACATACCTTCTTACGCGTCAGTATTCGTGCGAATTTGGACAGACAGTGAGACAAAAGCCATTAGGATAGGGTTTCTCTGAGGAGGTTTGAATTTTCAGGTTTTTTCTTGTATTAACATAACAGTGGAGTTGCCACTTAGCCTTTTTACAATTATTTGATTGGACCGTCTAGTTGCCATTTCCATCAGTGAAATTGATTAATTATTCAATCAGTTCCCTATTTTGGGTTGTTGGCGATAGTGAGAAATACGATGTATGTTTGCGCAAACCCTTGAGATTGAAGTGGAAGAAGTTAATGCATGAGTAATATTTTCTAATTCTTTCGGGCGTTGCGAATTTTTTTATAATAAATTTCGGGAAATTGGAAGATACTAACTTTGCTCTTACTTCTTCCCAGAAGAGGGGTGGTGGTCTTTTCCACGTTCTAGTTAAATCATTAAGGAGGTCGATAATGTTAGTTTGTGGGGGTCTTTTACCGTCGGTTGTAATCACCCCATTATTATCCCAAATAAATCCTTCTGTATTTTTTAATGTCTGATAAAGTAATCTACTCCTTTCACGAACATTAGGTCCCATTGTTCCTAGTACTTCATCTGCATATTCGTTTATTTGATCCCTATCATTCTGGTTAACATTAACATTAGAGAGAGGTGAGTTTACAACATTATCATACTGTTTTAAATAATGTTCCAACGTGTTCTGATAAAGTATAATACGTTTTCTGGTGGTATGTGTGAATTATTGAGTATAGTAGTTAATTCTCTCTCCAAAGATAAAAGTCTTTCTTGAGATGGTATTAAGTTTGAGGGTAGCTCTCTCGAGATCGAAGAAGTCGATGGTTAAGAAATGGAAAGCCGTATATTATGATATTGAAACCTATAAAGAAGTGGGATCATTTATACTTTTCCATTATAAATTGGTTAACCAAATAATCTGTGAACTCTGTTTTGATAATGAGAATGAAACATATGACAAATGTAAGAACTGTGGTGCACGAACAGAGATTTTTCAAAGAGATGGTGAAAACTCCCCTTGTAAACCATTTATAGAAGAGTTAATACGAATTAGAGGATCGAGAGAAAATGTGAAAACATATGTGATGGCACATAAAATGCCAAATTCGATGCCCAATTTATCTATGACGAACTGCTTCAACATTTTAATCATAATCTCTTTACTTCGCATCCAATGAAGCGGGGACGAAAGATTTTTAAGATAGCGCTCGTTTAGGGCATAACTTTTAAGGACCCACTTCTATTCAGGCCTTCTTCGCTGAAAAAAATGCCCAAAACTATGGGAATCCCAGAAATGAAAAAGGTTATTTTCCTTACGATTTTATTTCAGGGGAAACTTTGAATTATACTCGACCCGTTCCTGAAAAAAGATATTTTAACTATGAAAAAATGAACAGCGAGGACAAATTACACTTTGACAGTAATTTTGATTTCAATTTCCAGAAAGCACTGATCAAAGTATTGGGGGTGGGGGGGAGGAGACACCTGCCTGTCACCAAGGCTGGTAGTGACCAATGCTAGGAGGGCGAAGACTTGAGTGCGAGTCCATGTGCGTGTGTACGTACCTGGATACGCACATAGGAGGCCGAGTTTGTGTGCACTCGACCCTTCACCTATAATACTACTACTCCCGCAAGGGTACCCAAACGAAAAAACTCGGACTCAGAAACAGAATATAAAAGAAAAAAAACTTAGAACAAACTAATTAGAAGTAATTAGAAGTAAACTAATAAGAAGTAAAATTGAGAAAGATATAAATATAGAAGAATACAACTAAATACCCACTCACTCACACTCACACCACACCACCCCTACCCATAAAAAAAATATATATATATATATTTAAAAAAACTAAATAAAAAAAACTCATCATGCTATCTACTCTATTTCCTTGATTCTCTCACCTATTTGCCGGGACGTGCCTAAATCATTCGACAAAGTATGGCAGAGGGGTATACAATTCAAGATACTCAGATTAGGAATGAACGACAAGATCGAAAGGATTTTATGTGATTATGTAATGGAGAGACGTGCTTATGTGGAAATAGGACGACATCAGGGTGAAATATTCGAGCTCGCTGCGGGTTTGCTCCAAGGCGGATGTCTGAGTCCGTCTCTCCCTTCAATCTACACAGCAGATATACCACCACCAATAAATAAAGGCTGCTTGAACATCCAATTTGACGACGACGGCCTAATGCAAGCTAGGATGACTTCAGAAGAGATAAGAAGCATTAATAAATACGAATAAAATGGAAAATTAAAAACCAACAGGGATAAATTTAAATTGGTACCCGTGTACAAAAGGAGCATCTCAGATGTATATGTATAGAAGGACAGCGCTACAGATACGACAAAGAATGTAAGGTGCTCGGAATAACCATTACGAAATCAAGTTATAAAAAACACGTAACTGAGAGGGTAAATCGAGGGAAGAGCGGCCTGGCATTACTGTACAAGTTAGTTAACCTAAGCATGAAAAACAAGAGAAAAATTTATCAAGCCATAGTACAATCAGCGATTATTTATCCAACCATCGCGATGTACACGATCTCGAGAAGTAACCTATTAAGACTCCAAAAAGTCCAAAACAAAGTTATCTACTTAATAACAAACACCAGAAGAGGAGAAAGAAGAAGACTAAGAGACCTGCATAGGGAGGCAAGGATAAAGCCACTTAACAGAATAATTGCAAAAAGAGTAAGGAATGTCTTAGAAAAGACACAGAATGAAGTAGGAGTTCAATTAACCAACCAAATTGCCCAAAGAGAAGGATGGAGATCACGCAGATTATTCTAAAGTTTGCCAAGGATAATTGAGGGAGGACAAGAAGACGAAGAAGAAATCTACACTTAGAGAAAGAGATTAATACTCGATGACGACTAAGAGTAATTAATTAACCGAAGCAAACCAGAGAATAGCATATAGTCAATTATAACTAGGATAGGAATACGAAAGAATAGATAGAGAGATAGAAACCTACACCAGTTTTTAGTAAGAATATTTACTAATAACGGTTTGAACGCCTCATAAATACCAACACTACTTTCTAACTTTATCACGCTAGCTATACTACCTAAAATGGACAGAGAGAAGCCTGACCTCCAGGCAAGTAGCATCTCTTTGCAAACCTCTTACTTCCTTCAGCCTTCAACATCTATTCGTTTTTACTATCACATTCGCACACAGAACTCAAAGTAGATACGTGGGACAGGGGTCACGATAAACTGCAAAGTCATAGTTAGAGACAAGCGACACATCGTGGTTCGGATTCCACGTTAAGCTGTAGGTCTCAGGACTAACTAAGTCCACTTTTGTCTCCTACTATTTTCTTTGTTGCCTTATCCTAAAACCTTCTTCTTCATCTCCCTCTCACTCCTAACCGCCGCACTCACAGTGCTTGGAGCCTACTTTGGCTCTAGACAGTGGGACTATGGGGGTCTATAAAGGAGTAACGGGCCTCCCCCCCTCCATCCTTGGCCGCTCCATGAGTGCCAAGGGGGGCTGGGGGAGAGTCGGAAGAGCTGTTATTTGTCTTCCACCCCTTTTTTCATTTCATTTCATTTCATTTCAGAATTTTTAAGCACTCAATCAGAACTCGGATCCAGCGTACAATACTGAATGTGTATTCTCGGCAAAGGAGGTAAAGTTTTAGGAAAGCGACATCGATACCATGAACTTTTCCCTACGAGGTCTTACAAGGAGAATAACAGAAGCTCCCAAGTAGCATCGACTCAACAATGTCGCTCTCTGTGACCCGCACGATTTGTGCTCCAAAAAGGTCCATCACATTTCCCTTTACCTCACTACCCGGCACAGGAGGCAACGGTTTCGGTAGGCTCCTTCACCGACCGAGTACATTGGGATTTTCGTTCCTTTATTTACAAGATATAACACTGGGGAGTTTAACTTTCCATTTAAAAAAGAGAGAATACTAAGCGGGAAGTCCATCTTCCTATTTACGAAAGAGATTAATACAAAGCGGGACGTCTATCTTCCCATTTATGAAAGAGATTAATACAAAGCGGGACGTCTATCTTCCCATTTATGAAAGAGATTAATACAAAGCGGGACGTCTATCTTCCCATTTATGAAAGAGATTAATACAAAGCGGGACGTCTATCTTCCCATTTATGAAAGAGATTAATACAAAGCGGGACGTCTATCTTCCCATTTATGAAAGAGATTAATACAAAGCGGGACGTCTATCTTCCCATTTATGAAAGAGATTAATACAAAGCGGGACGTCTATCTTCCCATTTATGAAAGAGATTAATACAAAGCGGGACGTCTATCTTCCCATTTATGAAAGAGATTAATACAAAGCGGGACGTCTATCTTCCCATTTACGAAAGAGATTAATACAAAGCGGGACGTCTATCTTCCTATTTACGAAAGAAATTAATACAAAGAGGGACGTCTATTTTCCTATTTACGAAAGAGATTAATACAAAGCGGGACGTCTATCTTCCCATTTACGAAAGAGATTAATACAAAGCGGGACGTCTATCTTCCTATTTACGAAAGAGATTAATACAAAGCGGGACGTCTATCTTCCCATTTACGAAAGAGATTAATACAAAGCGGGACGTCTATCTTCCTATTTACGAAAGAAATTAATACAAAGAGGGACGTCTATTTTCCTATTTACGAAAGAGATTAATACAAAGCGGGAATTTTGTCTTCCCATTTATAAGGTTCAATGTGTGAACCGTTTAAATTTTTTAAACGAATGTTTACTTGGTTCGATCCCCACAGATCCTTAGCAGAATCATGGTATAAAAACAGAGAAAGCAATGTTCAAGATGAAAGACGTCGAATTCTACTAACAGCTGCAGCCATCATATGTGAAGATATACGTGCACGTGTGTATGACAATTCCGTGTATCCAGTATGTGAAGTCATTAAACAGGTCCAGACACTCTTCGTGACTTTGTTGACGAAGTAACAAAATCAAAGTGTAGGGATGAACATAAGGAAAATGAGAAAAAGCGCTTAAGCATACAGCATGCAATCATATCTGCAGCACAACCGAGGTCATTCTTGTCCTCACTTCAGATAGCTTTTACTGTTTTCCTCCATAAGCGCTTTGCTTCTCGCCAGCTAATTGTTATTCTGGCCAAGGTAGGAGTAGCAGCGTCATATAAAGGGACTCTAGGCTACGTGGACTCAGTAGTTAGGACTGCATCTGTGAATATAAGAGAAGATAGTTTTCTCCAATATATATTTGATAATGCAGATTTCAACATTCGCACTCTTGATGGATTGGGAACATT
Organism: Ceratothoa steindachneri; assembly: GCA_963969495.1. Lineage (NCBI taxonomy): Eukaryota > Metazoa > Arthropoda > Malacostraca > Isopoda > Cymothoidae > Ceratothoa > Ceratothoa steindachneri. The sequence goes on from OZ018334.1 coordinate 52,711,146, forward strand.
TCACACTATGGGTGGTGTAAAATGTGTAACTCTTACCAGTGCACTATTAACCAGTACTGCAGTTCAGAGAGCCGTGGATGTAAGTAGTTCAAGTAACGCTGGAGGAACAATTTCAATAAAGATATATAGAAAATCTACAATCATGTCAGGTCTGAAAAATATCACAGCAAAGACATCTATCTCATGGGATACATATCTACCAGTAACTGCAAAATATGCTCAACAGTTAGATACCTTATGTATATGTGGAAGCTACTTAAGTACCAGCAAAATCCCAGGTTGGAATGGCTACATGCAGGCAGCAATGAAAGGTGGTAACTATGAAACCACTCATATACTTGCACTTCCCTTCATCAACTTGGACCCAGGGAATCTATCAACTATATACACAGCACTCCTGCGTGCTGTCGAGGGTACTAAGTCCCAGAAACAAAATCACTGTGTGGTTACTTTTGACCAGCCCCTCTATATGAAAGCATTTGAAATAGTTGCTGTAGGTGGTAAAGAAAGTAACTTGTCAAAAGTAGTTGCACGTTTGGGTGGTTTCCATCTCCTCGTGTCCTTTATGGGAGCAATAAGCGCCATAGTGCTTGGAAGTGGACTGGAAGAATTGTGGGCCACAATATATGCTGAAACTTCTGTGCGGCACATGCTGTCTGGCCATGCATACTACCGCGCCCTTCGAGCTCACTTTCATACACAGTCTGTTCTTACAAGAAATGTTCTAGAAGATGATCTCAATATGAATGATGAAGAACGTAGTGCAATCTTGGAGATCTTTCACCCCTTCTTGACCCATGAAATTGATGTTGAAGACGTTATAAACAATGAAATCCTAAAAGACATTAATGAGAAACTGATTAACATCATCAACCAAAAGAAGGACTTGAGTCACACAGCACGACTTTGGTTGCAGTATCATGAACAAGCATCCCTAATTAAGTTCTTTGTAAGAGCTGAACGTACAGGACAGTGGGATTTGCACCTGTATTGTGTACGAGAGATGATTCTACATTTTCATGCTGCAAGACATCTACATTATTCCAAAGCAGCACAGATCTATTTGCAGCAAATAAATGCCAGAGAAAGAATATGAGCAACTGACAGCAGATGGAATCTTCACGGTGCGTCGTAGCAATCATTACTGGTCAGGGACATGGAGTGATATGATAATTGAGCAGTATCTGATGCAGGGATTTAAATCTTCTGGAAGACTTACGCATGGCAGGGGCATTACTGAGAGCACTTTAGCCCACTGGATAAAAGCCACGCTAGCAAGTACACAAGTTTGTGAAGTTGTGGAGAAGTTTACTGGTGCTTCCTCTACAACAACTGAACAACATGTTGAATTGCGAGAATCACGCCAGTTTCATGATGAGAAGCACTTACACATAATGCAAAACTGGCTACGATCTCACTCTCCATTTCAAGAAACATTTAGTGGTTTGGTATCCCTTGGAACAGGGATAATTGCTGATGATTTAGTGAACTGTGACACAACAAAATCAATTGGCTTGAAAGAAATGCATGATATGGATGGCAAGAAGTTCTCAGCTATACACCTGAAATGAAAGAACACAGTACGGTCAATATCAGCAATGAGAAATGGACTGAAAGTTCGTGAAGACTTTGTTGCAGTGAACTCTTAACAGCTATTCAGCAGGATAATATGTGTTCTGAAAGATGATGATCAACTTGCCAATTATATGATCTATGAGCTGGCCCCTAAACCTCCTTCACTCTTCGACATCTCAATGAGAAAAGGAAACAAAACAGCATTAGCAACTAAGTTGGAATCTTATGGACCTTGGGAAGGGTTATTTTCAGATGAATACCAGTATGTTGTGGATGGTGGTCATCTCCTTCATAAAGTTGTGTGGGCAAGGACGCCTGTGTACCGGGATATCTTTCAAGCCTACACAGGTTATGTACTCAATCATTATGGCATAAATGAAACAGTTGTGTTTGACGGCTACCCAGTAACACCAACGAGCAAATTTCTGGAACAAAATCGTAGGGCATCCGAACATTGTTCTATAGAAGTTGCAGTTGAGGTGGTCACGGCGCAAGGACACACAAGAAAATATTGACTGGGATACCATAAATGGTTAAATATGTATAATAGAAGACAACTCTCCGTGTAAAAAGAACGATTCGGTCTTAAGTTCAGTGACTCAGGTCAATAAAAAGCGAAAACTAGCGAGGGTATCTTAACAGATATCCTGTGAGAGATGTCGATAAAAAGCGAAAACTAGCTGGGTTAAATTAATCAGAAACTATTTACAAAAACGTTTCTAGAGTATAGAGGTTAGGGTGTGCAAAGTCGTACAAAGTATATAACCCGAGTTGCTAAAGGAAGAGGCTACTTAGAGCGTTCCGCATGGACCATCGCAATAATTTTTCGGAGTGAACAATGCCTCCTATTAGTGAAATTATCCCATAGCCACATAGGCTAGAGTACAAATATTTCCACCTACTAATACTACTTTATATTTTTTCTCCCTTCGTGTTGCTGTATGGGTTGCCCACTTGAAAAACTTCAAATACGTATATTAAATAAGCTGTTGGAGGTTATTGTGTGAACAGCTATACTCAAACTTTCATCAACCCATATTAACCTCCCCCCCCCCTCGCAAAATACCGGGCACTTTAGGGAAAATTCCCGGAACAACGAAATAAGGGTACTACCCATTTCCTCATATTTAATACTATATGAAGGCCGTATTGATTAAACAGGCACCTTAGCGTGTATCCAGGAAAAGGGGATTAAAATCAAAGATAAAAAAATATTTCATCTATTCCAGAATACATCCAAAGTATCTCATTATGGCTATGATCAAGAGACGACGCAAATATACCGCCTAATTTAGTAGAAATCTGATTAAGTAATTTGCTAGTTGGCAACCTTTAGGAAAGCCATTGCCAAAGGTCATAATATAGAGCGGAATTTTCGAACAGATCAAAAAATGAAAGTATTTAATAGTGAATAATTCAATTAAAAAGACAATTTTTATTAAAGTTGAAGAAGAAAGGCGAGATTGAGTTAGCCTTAAGGGAGAAGATCAAACGTTATTTTCTCTCTAGAAAGTACGAATTTGTTTTGGTGGCTCAAACGCATTTTGGGTAGCTTGCAGTTGAGTGTTGTTCTGCAAGGTGGAAGGAACGAGACAACTTATTGATTTTATAAGACGATGCTATCGGAAAGATTACGTGTGTCGCGAAGTGTAATACATGATTTGGGAAAACAGAGTTAAAGTGAAATTTGCTTTATTTACATTCTGCCTCGTTCCATGGATTGGCAGAAATTTAGTGAAATAATTGACTGATTTTGATATTTTATCTTTTGATTTGGGAAATTATGTGCTGGCGTTTGCTATGAAACTTTTTTTGTGCGTAGTGTGTGTGTGTGTGTGTGTGTGTGTGTGTGTGTGTGTGTGTGTGTGTGTGTGTATGTGAAGTGAGATTGAAGGCCGCTGGGTCCTTACAGTCAATTAACAGATGCATTGAATTCTGTCACCTCTTCTCTGGTCACGGGGCATCAAACCCCTCCAAATATTGACAAGATAATGATTTATTAAAAATAAATTTACCCCTACCAATGAAGGCATAGACAGTGTGGAATAGACAAAATAGAAAGAAATGGAGCGGAATAAAAGAATAAGTACGATTGAAATAAATCATTACAGAAAATAGAAAGAGAAAGTTAGAAAAAAATAAAGGTAAAAAGATAATTGTCAAGACCTGAAAAAGTATCAGAGTAATCCTAAAAAAATAGTAACGAATTATTATTAATATAATTATTAAAATACTATCCTACCAGCTAGTATAGTGGTTAGCGCGCTTGCCTGGTAATCTCTGGGTCGGCAGTTCGAATTTCCGTCCGGATACTACAGGGTGCGGCAGAAATACCTCCCACATTTTAAACTTTCACCTATGTGTTGCTAATGAACTTATGCAAGTGCCAATGATGTTTTCATTTAGCTAATGACTTACCATTTTGATGAGGGTATCTGAAGAAAAAAATGGTAAGTCATTAGCTAAATGAAAACATCATTGGCACTTGCATAAGTTCATTAGCAACACATAGGTGAAAGTTTAAAATGTGGGAGGTAAAAATATGGGAGGTATTTCTGCCGCACTCTGTATTTACTAGGAAAGTTACTGCCGTGACTGGGCATAACGCCTGACTGGGCATCCGGGAAACATTGGCTGACATCCTCCGTAAAGCAACATAGCTTGATAGGATGACTAAAACCAGCAAACTTTAATAACAAGAAGCAAAAGCCACCGTGGCATTTCCGAGATAAAGTTTTCAAGCAAGAAATAGGCTTCAAACATACAGGCATAGAAACCTTACATACACACAGTGTGTATATGTGTTCTTTCATCTTTCTAAATACCCTGCCAAATGACCTTTAATAATGGCTCTCCTAGACCCTGGAATGCTCTTCCTGCCGAAGTCCGATCCTCTCCCTCCATTGCGACTTTTAAACGTCTCCTGAAGACTCATCTCTTCAGAATTGCCTTCTCCTCCCTGTAAACTTTCTCTACACTCGCTATACAACCTGCGCTCTGGGAGGGCTAACAGCCCTGAAGGGTGCATTAAAAATACCTATTAATATTATTATTATTATTATTTGTTATCATAAAGAGTGACAAGTTGTCCAAAGTCTGGGAAGGCTAACAGCCTTGAAGGGCGCATTATAAATACCTATTATTATTTTCCAGATGAACTTACGGACACGAATTTAGAATATTTAGGGTTCTGTAAATATTTCTTGTTTTTTTTTATTACATCTAAGCAAAGAAACTTTTTTTTTATACAAAAAGTGAAATCAGAACCAAAAAATTCAAAATGAAAAAATGGATGACCAGAGTCAAGAAAGATCTCGTCACACGCCAATTCGTCCCTCTGAAAATCCTTCACTTTCTGATGATTGGAGGTAATTATAGAATATAGAATCAAAGTTTATCTATCTCTTAGATCGTTTTACATGGAAGATAGTGTTTAAAGCATAAAAGAAGCTAATAAACAAACTTATTTATTAAGGCAATTGCATCTTTTTACAGATTCAATGTAAATCGAGTGCAATCGAATGTTTTTCAACTCTTAACCCCCCTTAAAAACAATGCTATTTATCCAAGAAATTTCAGTAAATTTTATGTAATTAAAATGGGGACACTGGTTTTCAAGCTACTGATAACATTAAATATTGGGACATACTAGCGTTCAATCTGCTGATAACTTTAAAAACTGGGACATACTGGTGTTCAAGCTGCTAATAACATTAGAAATTGCGACATAATGGTGTTCAAGTTGCTGATAATATTATAAATTGGTACATAATGGCGTTCAAGCTGCTGATATTATTAAAAATTGAGACATACTGGCGTTCAAACTGCCGATAACATTAGAAATTGCGACATAATGGTGTTCAAGTTGCTGATAACATTAGAAAATTGGGATATACTGTCATTCAAGCTGCTGATAATATTAAAAATTGAGACATAGTGGCGTTCAAACTGCTGATAACATCAGAAATTGCGACATAATGGTGTTCAAGTTGCTGATAACATTAGAAAATTAGGACATACTAGAGTGCAAGTTGCTGATAACATTAAAAGATTGAGACATACTGTCGTTCAAGCTGCTGATAATATTAAAAATTGAGACATAGTGGCGTTCAAACTGCTAGTAACATTAGAAATTTCGACATAATGGTTTTCAAGTTGCTGATAACATTAGAAAATTGGGACATACTGGCGTTCAATCTGCTGATAACTTTAAAAACTGGGACATACTGTCGTTCAAGCTGCTGATAACATTAAAAATTGAGACATACTGGCGTTCGAGTTGCTGATAACATTAAGAAATTCGGACATATTGGGGTTCAAGTTGTTGTAAACAACAATAAAGCAATTGCGATGAACGCCACTATGAGAAGAACTGCTCAGCATTAGTTGACTAAGTTTAGATCCAAAAACCTGGACACGAATATTAAGGCTCTAGGAAAGGCCAAACCTATTCCTAATGGTAAAATAAATATTGGTTACAGTGGCTAGGAAGTTACTAATGAGACTTTGAGCACTTTCTGAAGAAGATTTCAGGACTTCAGCAGTAGTAGGGAAGGTTAAAAAAAAAAAAATTGAAAATGTGGTTTTCTCGTAAATTCAATGAGAAAGAAAATGCGACGTATTAAATTCAGTACATCGCATGTTGTGTAACAGAATAGGGATACATTTATGGTGAGAACTGTGACCATTATTGAAAAATGGATACTATCTGATGACAAGAAGGTGCGGTGAATGGTTAGACAAGAATGAAAAAACAAAGCCATTGCTGCACCCAAAAGGGGGTTGAGCAAGTTAGGGGAAAAGTGAAGAAATCATCCATTTTGAATTTTTGGAATTAGGAAAACAAGAGCAGCCATTTAGATGGTATTGTCGGAAGATGGCTGGCATTAATACAATGCCAAATTGTACACCTCTTAGTTGGCTGGCATTTATACAATGCCAAATTGTACACCTCTTAGTTGGCTGGCTAAGCTTAGATAATTTACAAATGAAGTTTTGCAGCAGCATCCATATCTAACTGACATTTTACTTAATGATTACCATCTTTCCATAATGATTACCAATTTCTCATAACGAATACCAACTTTTCCCCGAATAATTACCATCCTTTCTTTAATGCTTGCCATATTTTCCTTAATGAGTATAATCTTTTTATAAATAATTACCATCTTTTCTTTAATGATTACATCTTTTCTTTAATGCTTGCCATATTTTTCTTAATGAGTATAATCTTTTATAAATAATTACCATCTATTCCTTAATGATTACCATCTTTCCTTAAATGCTTGCCATATTTTAATTAATAAGTATAATCTTTTTATAAATAATTACCATCTTTTTCTTAATGATTACCATCCTTTCTTTAATACTTGCCATATTTTCCTTAATGAGTATCATCTTTTATAAATAATTACCATCTTTTCCTTAATGATTACCATCTTTCCCTTAATGATTACATCTTTCTTAATTCTTTCTGGCTTTTCCCTAATGATTACAATCTTTTCAATAATGATTGACATCTTTTTCTTAATGATCACCATCTTTCCCCTAATGATTACCATCTTTCCCTAACGACTACCATCTTTTCCTCAATCATTAGTATCTTTCCTCCAAGGTTACCATCTTTTCCTAAATATTGCCCTCTTTTCCTTAATGATAATCCTATTTTCCTTAACGATTACCATAAGTCTTTAACGATTACTATATTTCATTAATGATTACCATCTTTTCCTTAATGATAACCCTGTTTTCCTTAACGATTACTATAAGTCCTTAACGATTACTATATTTCTTTAATGATTACCATCTTTTCTTAATGATAACTCTGTTTTCCTCAACGATTACCATAAGTCCTTAACGATTACTATATTTCCTTAATGATTACCATCTTATCGAGCACTTTGAACTACATATTAACAATAGAACTAAAGAATTTTAGAGAAAGAGGAGAGTTCTCTCTCTCTCTCTCTCTCTCTTTCCCTCTCCCCCCCCTCTCTCTCTCCCTCTCCCCCCTCCTCTCTCTTTCTCAGAGGGTCGTTGACAAAAGGATAGGGATCTAAATCGATCATAATTTGCTTATATATGCACTATTGTTTTCTTCTTTGGGGGACAACTTCAACTTACTATTCAAAAATTATATGTGAACAACCTAATATTTAGTGAATTTAAAAAAAAGAGAAATGTATTTGTGTATTTATGAATCTTAGGTCTTGTTCTATCCGGGGCATAGAAATAAATTCAGGGGAGTCGAGAAATGGCTGCTCGTAACTTTTTCCCCGAGAAGTGAGGTGAACTGTTGATCAGTGCCTCATTCCCCTCTCCTGAAGTATTACGAATGATTCCCTGTCTGCAGAAAGGCTGCAGGTCGTTCTCCTTCTTACCTGGTAGACGAAAAGCGCTAATTAGTGATAAAAACCTCGAAATCGTAACTAAAGGGCTAATGTGAAACAGCTATATTTTTAGCCACGTGCATGCGGGTTTATATGTTACTATGTCGCTCCGTAGGTTGGTCGGTCGGATGGTAAACATTTGACTTTTCAATTGAGTTTTGGGGCAATAACATTGTAATTAATAGGTCGATTCTAACGAAAGTTTAAACCCTTATGTTTATTTACATTCTCTTTCAAATGGTGTAATTGCCAAAGTCCTATCAAGGATAGCACAGGAATTATTTGGGAATAACATCGTAACTATTCGGCTGATTCTAACGAAATATAAAACCCTTATGTCGATTTACATTCTCCTTCGAATGACATAATTGCCAAGGTGTTCACAAGGTTAATCCGGGAATTATTAACAGAAAACTAACTATGAGTCGGATTGCCCCACTTGTTGAAAGTTTTGAAGGTCATATGTTCATAAGGTCATGAGTCAGAATAATTGAGAGCACGCGACTTAGGTCCGTTGACCTTGTTTTACAACTGAACCAAAATCTAAATATCTTTCAAAAGTTGGTAGCAAATGATTTCCTTTGCGCAAAAATGATTGATTTCGAGTACAACTTTTAACTACGACTAATATTTTGCTCCGATAAATAAGATACTTGAAAGAGTACAATGAAGTGAATCATTCTCACAATTATGATGAGAGAGAGATTAGATTTGGAGTGGTGTTCGCCATCTTGCCTAACAAGGAAGCAAAATCGCTTTGAAGAAAATGAAGACCCTACAGAATGAAGACTAACAAATACCTTAGAAAGCGTTTAAATCTAGTTTAAAGGGGGTTTAGGGTCAAGAATGTTAGCTCTAATATCAGGGCGAGAACTGCTAATACAATATTATTTATATATCATGAGTAAAAACGTGCTTCTATTTTCTTTTTCTATTGATTTCCATTTTTTTTTTGCACACTCTCGAACTTGGGATGCCCACTTATCTACGTGTGTACATATGATTAATGAAGGTTTAATCTTATAAACACTTATCTACGTACATATGATTAATGCAGGTTTATTCTGATAAAAACTTATCTATGTGTGCACATATGAATAATGCCGGTTTATTCTTATAGATCCAATTGACTACCTCCAAAACACAATCACAAAAACAGGATAAGAATAAGAGGAAAGTGATAGGCACTGGCGAAGAGAATAAGAACATGTTTTTTTTGTTTTTTTACTCTTTGTTGGCATCATTTGTTTGTATTTCCCCTGATACTCTTTTCCTACAGTAGGCATTCTTACTTTGTAATAATAACATTTAATTTCTAAACATATTAAGCGATGTTCTAAATTGTACTACCTCTTAGGTAGTATTTAGCTTTGAAAAATAAGACTATGTGACACAATTATTGTTCTTGGCCTGTAAATGTTATTTTCCAACTTCTTTTATTGGAAAATAATCGAAAGTTTGCATTATTTGTTTTCCAACTTTCTTTTGTAGTTTGTTCGATGAAGTATTTAGTAAAGATAGCCAAATTTTGTTATTTTCATCCAGTATGCATTTGAGGCAATTTTATTCAAATTTCCACAAGAAATATATTAAAAAATAAGAACAAAAGGTTAGAAGTAAACAGTTTGCCTATTTCCGTTTGTAATGTAAATCACTTTCCCATACAAGTACCCCCAAATGTAGTCTCCATCATGTTATGATTGTATACTCCTTGTTATCTATTTTCGAAGTTCAGTATGTCTTGATGGAAGCGCTCCTTTGCTCCTCTCACTATACTCCCGTATTTTCCTTGAACTTTACAAGATGGGTATCAAAAATGGACACCTTCAGGAACATCCTGCAGCACATTTCGGCATAGTTTTACATTAAGTTCTCAACTAGTTCCACATAGTTGTCAGCTTTGAGGTTGACCACAAAGCCCTGACACACCGAAACAAAACTCTTCCAGGCTTCTTTTTCTATTTTAGTAACTTTTAGAGGGAATTCTGAACACTTATGAGTTTTTCTGATTTGTGGTCCCACAAAAACACCAACCTTCACCTTTCCCTTAGAGTTTAGGAAAGAAATTAGGAAGGGACTTGAAGGCTGATGACTCTTTGTTAAGAGTTATAACACACAGCTTCATGAGACCTAATTTTAACTGCAATGGAAGGAACAACACCCTTTCAGAGTCTATCAAATGCTCACGCTTGACATTATGCCCTTCAATAGAGAATTCAGTCCTTTATGGCCAGTGCTTCTGGTGCTAAAGTGTTGTGGAATTCCTACTGTCCCAAAGATAGAGATGACATGGAAACTTGGTAAAACCTCTGGAAACCGATAAAATTGCTACCATTTTGAAGCCTCAAATCATTTCTCAGCCATACTCCTTATAATTCAAAGCTTGTAGCAGGAAATTTGACACTGTTGTAGTCTTCCTTGAGATATACTGGATGAGCCAAGTGAAGGAATAAATATTTATTCCAATTATGTAGAAGTACAGCCTTACTGCCTCTTGAGAAGCTGTCAATGAAGAGCTTCCACTCAACTGGAGCACATGTAATTCTAATTTCACCAAGCAGACGAGATTCATCATTGCAATAGCTTATCCCAGTTTGATAAGTAAAGAATCTTGAGAAATGTTTATGGCGTTTCCTTTGCACATTTTCATAAAGCAAATCCAGCTCTTTGAGCCTGGAAATCAAAGGCTCAGCATTTGATTTTGACAAGCCAAGACCTCTGACAATGGTATTGAAGTCTCTGGTTTAGATAGCATGGGTTCCTCTCAACAACCATATCTCTGACATTTTAGTCTACATCTTCACTGATCTCTTCAGCTTCTGAATTGATGCTTTCTTCTGAGGGTGATTTATTCGTGTATTGATGGGTAGGTACAGGAAGATCATCATTATGTGGTCCTGGTGCAACAGAGGATAGAAGATCAGGAAAGGAAAGAGTAGGTCCAAATAACAGTTGCTTGAGTGGTCAGTGAGTTCAGGCCAAATCCTGGGAATGCCAAACTTCATGGCTCTTCTTTCCCCTCTAAGCCATTCTGTAAAAGTAAAAAATATATACTTTATTACTCTTTTGGCTTACAAACAAATGGTTTTAATACTTGTGATATTTAATATTTTACTCTTTACAACAAACAATTTTCTTACCTTCCAAAGTTTTCTTGTAGTGGTCACCATGCAAACTGAGTGCCTAAGGTTTGTCATGGTCTTCAACTGGCATGCCAAAGTATGCTTTGTATGCTTAGTATGCTTCACTCATTTCTAAAGATGCTGCTACAAACGAATTTTTTGCTTTTGTTTTGATGAACTGTCCGCAGGTATAACAGAATGCATCTGGAGAATGATTGCCAGTTCTCTTCTGATATGTTTCACTGTGGTAGCTAGAGCTGAAATGATACCAAATCTGTGAATCCTTGTATAATAAACATTTTTGAAGTAGTATTCCAGAATATTTTATAAGGTTCTCGAAGTTTTCAGCGGCGTGCTCTGGTCAGTTCTGGAACATGCTTGGAACGTCATAAAATTCTACTAAATTCTAGAAATTTCTTATTAAATCTAAATTGTTATGAAAGTTTTCCTTAAAAAAAATATTCTACAACATTCCACTGTTTTATTTTTGAATTAAGATTTACAATTTTTTACCATGCTTAGAAAAATTTAAATATTCTCAATTTTTTCCGAAATTAATAATACCCTAGCATTATTTTCGAATGGGAAAATTTAGACATTCAGTGCCATACCTAAAAAAAACAAAGTTTTGGATCAAAATAGACTTTTTTCAATAACTTTATCTATGATTAACCTTGAAATAATACTTTTAACCCATGAACAAGAAAAAATTGAAATGTTGTTACATATGTAACGTAATCGTCAAGGCAATTTTAAATATCTTAACTGGTGTACTTTCCATTACACCAGTAAGATTTAGAAATGTTGGAGGAGGTGCAGCGAAGAGCTACTAAGACTATGTCTGGCATGCAAAATACCTTAGTGTCAGGCGTCGCTGCTATTCAAAACGGTCCCATGTTTGTGAAATTTTATGACTGAAGTAATTTTGATTTATGGTCGTGTGAAACTCTTGTTTACAATTTCAAATGCATTTTAACGAGTGTTCGCTCTATTATATAATGAATATTACTGAATTATTTAACTAATTTAAGTACTTTAATCAGTTTTCCACGTTATCAACTACTTACATGTGATAAGTCTAAAGAACAAACTTTTTCTTAGGCTCCGGAATTAGTTTAGTTGAACTACGGTACATCCATTCTGACAGCGCTACCTTTTACAGTAATACATATATGAGATGGCGACGGACCAGGAACAATAGAGTGGTCAAATGATTTCTTTAGACTTAAACATGAAATATCGGACAATGTATACCAACATCATGTTTCCTTTGTGAGTAGCTTTGACCTATTGCTCTGATACTTTTAGGTCTCCCGAAATTAAAGTGCTATCTTCCTTTCTAAGGTAACCGACTCTTCAATTTGGCCATTCATTTGGTAATCGTCTTTTAAATTTTTACATCTTATATGCTTAGATGTTTAATTACGTATACGAGGGGCGGTCAATAAGTTTTGCGAATCGGTAGGGCAAAACAGAGGAAGGGGGATGGCTGTTTGTGGGGGTGTTAGGACAAGTTACGACAAGTCAGGACCTGCCTGCTGAGCCTCCTTGATTAGAATATTTGACTTGAGATAGCCTACTACCCTATTTCTAATTACCTATTTTAAATGTCAATTAACGACACTTAACTAATACGACGGTACCTACTAGACTTCGTCATCTGTCCCTTCTTGAAGATTGGCTTGACATTAGCTCTTTTGAACTCTACTGTGACTACCCCATCCCTAATAAACTGGTTAAAGATCTTACACAGCAGTTTTATTAGTTAGTTTTTAACTCCTATAGGTAAATTGGATACACTCAATCAGGCCTAGGTACCATGGACCATTTAAAATCGTTTATATATAGATTTATTTCCCCCTCATTTACTCGAGTTAGAAGGGAAAGAAGAGGTTGAGGAAGAAGAGGAGGGATTGCAGATAAGAAAAGACCAGAAGATTCACTCACGGGCTTTTGAGGTAGTGATATTGAATGAAAAATAACTACGTTTTACTTATCAACAATCACACTTAATTCACTTTCACCAAAGGCGCCATCGAACACAATTTTAGAGGAAGATTACCCAAGTCAAGATTCCGAGTCAGACGAAACGATCGAAGGGCGGAAGGCGCTTCAAAGGTACTCGATTAATATCGATATTTTTGTTTAATCGAGGGAAAGGTAATTTGGGTAACCCGACCAAGTCATTTCACATACAGAGCATAGTGGGAGGACCAGACGGATGAAGAGATAAGGATAAATAGAAATAAGAGAAAGTGAAAAGTCTAATGATGGAGGAATGCAAGGGCAAACCCCAGCCACCCTAAATCTTTAGGTCAAGAGGAGTACTTTACACCCTCAGTTCAAGCGAAGAACACAGGTATGCCTGAGTACAAACTTGAACCGTCTTGCGAGGATGACCTAAATATCAACCTTTTATGTCATGGTTGTTCGGGAAATCATTCAACAAAACCTCTTTTCGAAAATGGCGAGGATTCGAACCATTTTCATCGCGCTCTTCTCGCTTTTGGGGTCTGGTTCACGGTGCGCCCCCTATAAAGGAATGCCTTAAGAGGGCGCCTAAGCCCCCTTTCGAGGAGTTCTCTCATATACACTAAGATGCAAAAGGAATAGGAGTACCTCAAAAACATTGTAATCGATACCTAGGAGAGTTTATTTAGGGAACCCTTAACCTACCAATCAATGCTCTCCCCATCCATTTCTCCGGGCACGGAAAAGGCGGAAGCTGTACCTGAATATGGTGAAGAAAAGGACCACAACCGGGATATAGTTGGCACAAACTTAGTACAAAGAAGATTTAGAGTTAAAACTTACCACAGTCTTTGTCATCATTAAACCTTTTCCCTCCTTTTTATTTAACCTTTTTCTCTTTATCTCTGTTCTTACCATTATTTTTTGAACCATTAGAAATTTCCTCGTTGAGTACATTAATTTCCTATTACGATAAACGACCCCAATTTTTGAATCTCCTATTAAAGAGGGTGCGTCTATTATATGTCTTCCGATTACGTGAAGTCTTCGTGAAATCAATTAATTTTTTTTTTAAAGCTTGACTGAGTTGCTCACGTAATCAATGGCTGTTGCTCAATGGCTTTTGAAGATCGTGACAGTATTTTATAAGTGTGGGATTACAATTAAACCCCGTGTCTGAAATAGGGTGCAATCATTCCCCCTATGTAATGGTGTGTAAGGTAACTATTTTTGCCAAATTGAAGGCTTCATCTTATTATAATGATCCTAGCGTGTGTCTCTGTGTGTACCCGTCTGTGCATTTAAAAAAAATGGGATTTTTTTTCTTGCACACCAATTTTGAATGTGTTGTGAAATAAAAAACCCCCCTTTTTTCTCTCGTATATTTTCTTAATTTATTTGAGCGAAGCGAACAAGCGCCGTAAACCTAACCAAAAACGCCGGTAAGGCAAATTTTTGCTATTCTTACTAAACATAACAATTAATGGATTAATTAATATTACACTCGAAACAATAGCGGAATATAGGAGACAGCGAGGATGTAGGAATAAAAATAAAACAAAATAGAGCTTTTTTAAGGGGTGGGGGGAAGGCTCGCAGGTTCTGTTCCTCCCTCGGGATGGGGAGGGAGGGGGGATATAAGAGGAAGGTGCCTGCGGTCTACTTGCTCCTGGAGAATTTTCCTACACTTCTGACCTACAGCTCGAGTGAATCGAGGGAAAGTGCTTGGTAGGAAGTCCGACCGGAGTAAGGTTTCGTAGAGGAGATAGTAGGAGATGGAAAAAATAAAAATAAAAGAGATAAAGCAGAATAAGCAACCTAGGTAGTCATTGTTGAAAATGGAATACCCATACCCAAAGGACAAGAAGGGGGGGGAACCTGCTGATTAATGTGGATTCCGAACCACCATACGACGTTTGCTCTTCATTTATTCTTCCTTTTTCACGCTCAGAGTCCCTGAGTTACTGTGCCTAGTAGCAATGGGAAAATCCGACTATTCTCTAGGTACTATTTGGGAAATGACATTCATACCTTTGGATGCATTTTATGTGCTTTGTCTACCGTCATTTTATTCTGAATCTAAACGTTTAATCCATTAATTTATACACACCGTATAAATATAATATCAACAATAAAAAATAGCGGTAGATTTACGTAAGAGGACGAAAAGAATATTGGTAGAATTCACGATAAGGATGATGGCAGAAGAAGGCCGATTTATCGTCAAGAAGAATTTGTTGACATACGAATCGAAATTCATTTTTTTACTTAGTAAAGGACTGAGAGAAAAGCTGTTATCTAAGAGTTACCCGGAGAGCCAAAGTGGAATTTACTCACATTTAAAAGGGAGATAAATAATACATTTTAAAAAAGAGTCTTAAAACACAAAATAAGGGATTAAAACTCCCCATTACTCCCGTCCATGGACCAGCGTGAGAGCTCACTCGAGCTATCTGCTATACATAAATTTCATTCTAACTATACCCAGCATTGGTACGGAAATAATAAGGAACCCATGATGAAACAGGTTTGAGGAATTATTCCGGTATAGGACTTAACTTCAACCTTCGGGTGGATAAGTAATCCTTACACTCGAGGGCCCGACCAAGACCACAAAGGTAAGCAGCCCCGTATCTGGGCACGTTGGAAGCAGTTATGATGTAAGAAACCCGAGAGGCGGTGGCTAAAGGGTAGTGGCAGTTGATTCGTCCACTACTTTCATAAAGTGCACCATGACTCACCTCTCTAGAGGAGGCCAGTCGGATCCACCTATCCATCATCATCATTCATCCCGTCAGTACTCAAGCGGAAAACCAATCGGGTAATGGGCGGGAGCTGTCAATTCAATTATAAAAAACACAGTTTTTACCAACAATTCTTCATATATACTTCTCACTAATTACGCTTCACACACAAAACCTATAATTACACAATTAATTGCAGGAGGAGAAAGAATAGGGACCAAGGAGAAGAAGGGCCCGCAACAAACATGGAGACACTCAGCAAAAGGGTCTCCTTAAGGACCATTCACGGCCAACCCCAATCCCCCAGAAGAGACGACTTTGCGGCGTGCTCTTCGCAACTGAATGTAGTACTCGTAAAGCTCATTGGAGTTCAAAGCAGTTTCATTGTTATATGCAACGAAACCAGAGATGTGGACAGGCTCCTGTCTAAAGAGGGGGTTTGTCTAATAAAGACCGGCCTTGAGGCGAAATGCCCCCTGCAAGTAGCAGCAAACCGCGGCGTTATCTACAGCAAAGTAGAGAGTTGGGTTGGGGAACACACAACCGAAGAGCTTAAAGAAGAAATTGAAGGTCGCAGAAATCTACCTCTATGTTCCGAGACAACATCCATGTCTTTAAAGTCGCGTTCACATCCATAGAAATGGCACGAAAAGCCACATAAGAAGGACTCCTGGTCTTCAGCCTGAGGATTACAGGAGAGAACATCGAACAGGAAAAATTCTATAACATACAAATGTGCTTTGTATGCTATACACTGGAGGAACACACGCCCACCAACTGCGCTGCGCGAGAGAAATTATGGTGCAGTCAATACACCATTGAAAGTCGCAGACTTAATAACTGTAGAAGCGCACGAACGTGCCTCAATTGCGAGGGTGAACACAGGATCATGGACTTAGCTGTCCAAGAAGGAAATAAATAATAAAATGAAAAGAAAAGGAAGGGAGAAAAGTGAAGAAGACGAGCTACGCGAGCCTCCTAAAAAAAGTAAGGGGGATGCAATCAACAAGGGCATATCGGGAAGAAACACGGATTAAACTGTACAACAAATTTCAGTCTCAAGAAAAAAACCCATAGATCTCCTGTGCATTTTATTATGAAGTTGAGTTTATGAATTTGAATTTGTTAAAAAAAAAATCCCATCACGTAACGTTTTCTTGTAAATTGCTGATTTAATAATTATGCAATTGATACCGACTTCCACGATACCATGAATGTATTTCGCTCCCAAAGTCAGATTAAATGTGTCCATTGTAATTTATTCATGAATATATAATGAATCAGAACGTTTGTTAGCATTATATATCGAGGGTTAGTGAGTGGGTAATCCCAGTCCCACTTCCTAGGCATATATTATAATCCCGCACCAAGGTTAAGTGGAGGTGAAGTGCAGCCAATACACCTACCATAGCCACTTTCAGTGAATGAGAATAACCCCGGTGCTTTCCTTTTGATCAGAATCAAGATAATGATCCCCTGAGTGTGTTCTCACTCAGTAAAAGCCAGTCATGGGTGGACTTATGTAATATTGAGAATTAAGCCGAGTGGATTGCTTATTAATTGCCAAAGGATCGTCCAAAATAGTTAAACACACAGATACAAAAATATTCTTTAATATACATGAATTAGAAATACGAAATAGCATATATAGGTATAAATAGGATTAGTCTTTGCACTGAAAAGGTAAGTTTATATATAATGTCGTGGGGATTACACTTGAATTCTACATACTAGGATACTTGCGTCTTAATTGCACCCGACAGAATGAATTGAATAATATTATAGAATTAAGCACTGAATTAATCACTTGAAATAATCGAGGTTATGAGCTCGGGATAGAAATTCCAGTTAACGGTTAAACGGGCAAAGTTAGGGGAGGGGATAATTCACTTTAACGATACCCTGGAGTTCGTAAGTATTTGGAGGGTGTCGGTGAATGTCTTCTTCTCCTGACATTGTTCACACTTAGCCCGGTCGTCTAAGGTTACCGAATGTGTGGGTAATCCTAGACCAGCGTCCTTATGTAATGATCCGAGGCCGGATCGCAAAGGCAAGTCAAACTGTGACTCAAAACTGAATTCTTCTCCTCGAAGTGTCCGTTCCGATTATTGGCTCCTGGAGTAGGTAGCCAAAATGATTGCTTTGCTGCGTCTAGGGTAATCCGCAGAGGGAGGTCCTGTGTAACCTCTGACTCTGAAAGGGAAGGGGTCTGCGAGAAGTTTGGCACCTACAAGTACCGTGGTGGCAACAACCAATTCCCCGAAGTTATTTTCTTGCAACGGGCGAACTGTTTCCTTTGTGGAAATAGCTCCACACACAACGTAGGTACAAGATCTTCTGCCTGACTCCAGGGAGAATTTTCCCTTTTATTTCCCTCATGAGCTAAAATCCAGAGAGAGAGAGCACCGAATTCTCATAGAATTAGTATCGTCGCGCGAAAGACCTTTTGTTTGCTGCCAGGACAAGCGAAATATTTAAGTCTCGCCTTCACCCGAGCTTTCCTCGTCTCAAGCTGCAGGTTTATGACGGCGCGAAAAGGGGTGAGGGAGATTCGATGCGAAAGGCGAATTTGGAATAAGGGAAGGACACGCAGCTGTGTCAGTGTATTTATGTATACACTAATGTATGGGGTATTTAGACTTCTACATGTATTAACCTACATTTTAGTAGTTACTTCTTCGTTTGTAAGACGTCTCAGGTGTGCCACGCTTCAGGTTCCAGCAGAAGTCGGCCAGCAGAGCAGGGCTCCATTTTTCCTTATGCCTGTTTTCCATTGACGCTATATTTTGATGGAACTTCTCTCCACGTACATCACTCATATCTTCTGCATTCCCTGGAAAGAAGGACAGATAAGAATGAATAAAGTGTATCTTCAGTGACACATTTCATCCAAGATCTTGGTAGCACTTGATTAGGCTCTCCACTATATGCTCTCGCTGGGCCCCTTGTCGCTTTCCCAGAAGTCCTCTGCATACATCTTTCAATGCATACCAGGACGCTAGCTCAGTTTCATTCATTGTCGCCTCGAAGTCCTTAACAGCTAGAAGTTGACGAATCTGAGAGCCTACGAATATGCCTGCTTTAATCTTGGCATCACTTATTTTAGGGAAGGTTGCATTGCTTTGGTAAATTGCTTCATTATGCCTAGTTTTATATGTAGTTGTGGCAAAATGAATTTCTCTTTCTTAACTAGTGGCTAATTAATTACATTTTGGCATCCAAGCTTCATAGTTTCCTGAGGTGACCATTCTGAGCGTACATAATGTTCTAATCTGGCTCTACTGTCCCACTTGCAAAAGAAGCTCATAAACTTGGTGTATACAGTTTGTAGCCCATTAAGTAGGGATACTACTTTCAAATCCGCACAAATTAGCCACTCATGCTCCTTGCAACTTATGCGGTCTAGAATAAAAGCAAGGTTCTCATATGTCTCTCTTAAAATGACTGAGTGAGCAACTGGAACTGAAGGCATAGTGTTCCCAATGCAATGTGCAACAGACCTGCCTTCATACTGTAAAGGGATGCATCTATGAATAAACTCCACTCATTTGGTTCATAGGTCAGCTCAAGGGTATTAAATAGGCCTCTGATATCATTAAAATATGTCAAGTTGTTTTCAAAAGTAAAGAATTGCTGTAGATCTGCAGAACGCTTCCTAAATACTGTAATTCGAGCATGTTCATCCAACAGGTTCCATTGTTGGAGACGTGAGGCCAGGAGTTCACTCTGTTGCTTAGTTAGTGTTAGATCACGAACTAGATCATTGAGTTCTGGTTGGGTGATGAGGTGTGATTTCTTGTCAGGTTAAAGCTGTGCCACATATGGTTTATCTTGAGATTCTGAATCATCTGATTTGCTCGTGTCATCGCTTGGTGGTTCAGAGGGCAGTTGTGGTACAGCAATAACACTTCAATGTCAAACTGGGCGAATGGCAGACTGAAGATCTGGATACATGATAGATTTTTTGCCTTTTCTGGTGCGACCTGCGGTAAAATAAAATAAAATCAGGCTAAAAATCGACATTACTGGCTGTGATCACTTGCAGAAATATTGGAAGTACAACATAGTATGTATTTTGATCTTTTTATTTAATACATCTCTTGAAAATCTACTAAAGACTAGGAAATAACAAACAATGAATACACACCTTTAATATCTGTTAAACAAAAGTAGCCATCCGTTGAATGGTCCTTTGGCTACGTCCAGACCATTGGTACGCCAAACATGAGGCCAGGCCCTTTTCCTTTCACCCAGGTAGGAAGGCAACTTGTACACCTGGCACAACATATGTGAGGTGCCCATCGTTTGTCCTGGTCACCCACTTTACATCCAAAGTCACCTCATGAAGTTTCTTCACATGTTAAATCAACTGTCTCTTGTATGGTCTCAATGCAACTGTTCCACATATATAACAGAAACTGTCTGGAAAATTTTTGCATTCTCTAGGCATTTTAGCTCTTTTCCGGTTTAGAAAAAACACTGTAGTATGCGAAAAATAATACAAATAGTAACAGCATCAAATATTAAATAAAAAAGTAAAAATAGGAAGCATTTATAGTAAGTTATAAAATTACCAAGCGTTGTGTAAGAGTCACCACGAATTTGGACCCATATAAATATAAAAATATTGAGTATACTTTCATAAATTTCATAAGTTAGGTTGACAAATACCTTAGGAACGCCTTATTAAAATTATAGCAAAATCTGTTTATAACTTTTAGAGTTGTCAGTTTCGGCCCAATCCCGTTTGCATTCAATCCCTACGGAACCATCAGTGTATTTAACGTAAGTAAGATGGTAATTTACGTGATATACCGTCCAAAATGTATGGTTATTATGGTTAACTGTTTCACGTTATATAATATCATAATAATTCTGAAGGTAGATTGCAACCAACATTAGTCGCCAGCCCCTCTCTTGCAATGATACACATATGCGAGAACTTGTGCGAAATGCCCGTCTTCTGAGAAATTACCGAGTTACATTTCAGCCAATTTCCCTCTTTTATTTTCCCTTTTAAATACAAAGCGTAAAGCAAATAGGCCTTCTCAAGACGAAAGGAAGCTAGATGATATGCGGAAATTTGGTGAATAGAGAGGAATTGAAAAATTTCGGAAGATATATAGCAAGCGAGTCCCATACATGATTACGGCAGGGAGATCACTCAAAGCATTCAGATGTTAGCTGCAACATGATATCCATGATGCACTTGACCCACCCTTGGGAGGCGGATTAAACTTAAACTACAACTAATATTAATAAGAAGTTTAGTGAAGTTTTCTGCTAATCAGTGAAATAATATTTAACGCTAGAAGCGATTATCCGTGTGTTTAGACAACTTTAAAGTACCTACTGAGAAGTCAATGAGGGGGTTAACGCCTTACCTCAATTATTTAGGTCAATGAGGCTGTAACATCATACCCCAATTATATTTAAGTGAATGAGGCAGAAACGTAAATCCCCAATTATTTAATTAAATGAGGCAAAAACGTCATACCTCAATTATTTAAAAATATTTGTAAATTAATTTTTTTTACATATCCTGGTGTAGAAAACCTTGGTGCTCTTTTTATGTTTACCGTTTGTTGTTTTTTTTTTATTAAAAGAAGCATAACACCGATGTAAATATCTTAGATTGATTTTTTTTCTTACAAAACGGTTTGTAAGTTAACAGGTTACATTAGAAGCAGGGCTGGTAATATGTATGAATGCTACAAAGCTCGAATATCCCACAGGCGACTCTACTAGGGCGGGGCTGGGGGTCATCCCTTCTTAACCTGCCTTCCCCTTCTACCCTTCTACCAAGCCAAGATGAGCCATGCTTGGGAACGCCGATGAAAATGTCTCAAACTCTTCGGCTGATGCGGAGGTTGTTATAATAGAACTCACTGATAACTGGAGTAGAAGTGCAAGGCAGTCTGCCTACGACGGAGACATTCGTCACAAAAAGACAATTAGTACTGAGCTCAATAGACAAACACTCAGATCTCGATCGCCATTCAAGACTGCATTTGTGAAGAGAGCACTTTGGTTAGGATAACGTTAGTTCATTTAGGAGCACAAAAAGAGAACCAGATCATTTTTGAATGAATATGGTTTTGTTTGATGAGACCAAAAATTAAACACCTTGGTCGAAATGCACCTCACGTTTGGCGCCGTGATAGAACCGTTTATGATCGGAAGAACATCATCGTCACAGTCAAGCCTGGAAGCGGTAGCATTATGGTGTTAGGTTGTTTTATTTTCTTTCAATCAGAATGATTGTCATCATAGATTTGAGAAAACATTGGATAGAGCCAACTCCATGAAAATATTGGTCAATAAAAACGTCGATTGTGGGGATGTTGGGATGTAGTATGATTAGATGCTCCCCCGAAACAATGATCCGAAGTGGGCGAAAACAACACTTGAGTGGTCTCTGCAGAACAATATCAATGTTGTATAGTAGCAGAGTCAAATCTCTGAATTTAATCTAATCGGAAATTTCTGGCAATTACTGAAGAAACGTGTCTACAGAAGGAGACCTGCAAACCACGCCCCATTTAAAGGTATGAAGTCCAAAAAGATCAGAACACCTCTATTTATATCAAAACAGCTTCCATAACTTTGGACAGTTTGCAAGAAAAAATCCAAGTTTCCAAAATTGGTATACGATAACTTAAAGATACTAGTATAAAGTATCTAGTGTTAATGGTTATACAAATTTGGCTGAATAAAACGAAAGTTATCAGCAGATAGACATTTTACTCTAGTAGTGTTGAAAATTATCCGAAGGGCAGCGAAAACAAACTTATATTGGAATATTACGAGTAAATTATCAGTGGCAAACATTTGTACAAGATATAACTAATTAGTATTTAGTGTGGAAGTCTTTATTCTCGATGGTGCTTTGACAGCTCCTGCCATAAGAAAGTACCAACTGTTGATGTACTTGCGCAGTAAATTTACTCCATTCATCTTGAAAAATTTCCCAGTGCTCTTGAACGGTTTTAGGATTCCTCGCTTTAGAACTCTCTCCGACAGTCAAAGAAACATTTCCAATGAGATTCAGATCCGGACTCTATGCAGGCCAGTTCATAACAGTGGTCGCCATCCAAGAAGGTCAGCACCGACATGGTTGTATTGCAGGGGCCGTTATTCCGCATAAATATTGCAAGGTAGAGTTCGGAGAGTCGAAAATGGAGCAAAGCATATTGTAGCAGCAATTACTTGTGCACTTGAGCATTCACCTTTGCCCCGTAAGTGCACAAATGGCCAGTGCCTTCAACAGAAATCCCGACCCAGACTATGGCGCTTCTTTCCCTAAAATTGACACTCATATTGGTGTAACAGACAGAAAATATTTCGCCTGACCTGCAATCAACAAACCTCCTACCAACGGATTCGAACCAACTAAATTTCCACCCATCACTGAAGTAGATTAGGCTACATTGATCATCCGTCCATATAACGTGATCAATGACGAATGCACGACGAACGCGAACGCGAACGCGAAGATTGCCTTCCTCCAGCCAACGTGACCCAGCAGTCTGCCTGCAGACATTGATGGCTAAAATCTTACTAATCTCTTGAGAAACTACGGAAACCGTTTTGAAACAGTCTTTCTTCACAATTTGGGTAATGGCTCAGACTTCATTTTTTGAGGCCTTCCTTAGCCTACTAGTTGATTTACAAGACTTACATAAACCTGTTTTGTCATAGGTTGACAGAATATTATGGAAAACACATTTGCAACGCTTGACAGTCTCCACATTGGCTCCAATTAAGAAATCATGTTGGTGGCGCAGCTTTTCAATCAGCCCTCGAGTAGAATTCTCAGACATGTTACCTCGATAACAGATAGTAAGGAATGACGAATCTTACACGAGAATGAAGTGAAGTTAGTTACCATGCCAACAATGCAGGTTCTCTCTACAAGGAACCTAAACATTCAAGGCATTCTGGATACTAATTTTTATAGTAAATTGCTAATATGCTGATCAATTTATTTTTATTCATTAAAATGTGCATAATCTTTAGCTATAGGTGGTTTAAATACAGTATGTAGGTCATCGTACAGCAATTTTGGAAACCTTGGATTTTCTATAGCAAAATTTATGGAATATATCATCATCATCAATAACCCTTTAATTTAAGAAGGGTTTTTTTTTCGTATTTGAATAATAATTTCATCTTAGTTTGGTTATGACTTATGTTTTTTATCAAAGTTATTTCTAATAATTCTTTTATAATATTTTGAAAGGGGGGAAATTTAGTTTAGAGTTCCTTTTTAAAATTATTATAATTGGTGAAGTTCAGAAAATTTATAAAAATTTAACCGTGGCTGCTTTTTTTTAGATTATAAATTTTAATCTTATAGCAAAACGCAAGCTCACCCCGTAGGGGGGAGTGGCGAAGCCATTGCCTGATATATATATATATATATATATATATATATATATATATATATATATATATATATATATATATATTATATATATATATATATATATATATACAGTGTCTATTATGTATTTGTCATTAGTCTTCTTATGGGGTCCATATAGTTGCATAAATTAAAACAAAAATTTTTCCTTCGAATCCTAATTTGGACTTGTGTACCCTTGTTGCAAAATTAATCACCCTAACCAACCACATTTAACCACCTAATTGTTATCACAGTGCTAAGTGTGAGTGAGCAGCGGCACACAACGCATCGAAGAGAACCAACCCAGCGCCCTAAATCCTGGACGTGGAACGGAAATTTCGACATCATTATCGTTTTCTCTAACAATGATTACACAGGAGAACAATTTTGATCACATTTTCTGGTGACTTAGATTTATCTACCAATTTTAATTCGTTTTTTTTCATGCTGATTTCAAATATATAATCCATTTTAACCTACATGCTATAGTTATTCTGTAATTTCTATTTTCTCGTTTGCCCGAAAACTGCCCTCCGGACGGACAGAGAGGGTGCTTGTAGAAAGCAAATACTTCACAGTATTTGTGCAAAATATTGACATTATTGTTTCTTTTTCCAGGTCTCACGTTAGCGTGATGGCTTCGTAAAGAGGAAATTCTGTTAATGATCCAGACACCTTCTGCTACATATGTGGCTGTTACATGCTAGTTCGTCAAAGGCACAATATATCAAACTTTGTGATCCGCACTTATAAAGCATATTTTATGTTCCTTTTGGCGATCAAGATAAGAAGTAGGCCCCACATGCTGTTTGCCATAGTTGTGTGGAAAATCTTTGTGAGTGGACGAAAGGACGAATTGGTCTGCCTTTTGGAATCCCCATGGTGTGGCGAGAGCCAAAGGATCATGAATCGGACTGTTATTTCTGTATGGTGAATACTAAAGAAATTGGCGAAGAAAAATCGGCACAAGATCGACTACCCCAACCTCCCCTCAGCGATCCGGCCAATACCTCATTCTGAGTCTTTACCAGTTCCAATTTTCAGTGGATATGCTTCCTCCGAGAATGAAAATGATGTACCTGATATGGACGTCCACGGAATTGATTCAGAGTCTGAAGATTCATCATCAGATGCTGAACAGTCATTAGCTCGTCACTGTTTCAATCAAGAGGATTTGAATCACTTGATACGTGATTTGGCGCTCTCCAAGAAAGCTGCAGAACTTTTAGCCTCTAGGTTGAGTGAAAGACATATGGTTGACAGGTCGGTACGGGTATCATATTACCGAACAAGGGAGAGTACATTTGTTAAGTATTTCTCTGAGGACAAACAATTTGTATACTGCCACGATGTTCCTGGTCTGTTTACAGAGTTGCGACTTGGCACCTATAGCTCTGCTGAGTGGAGACTGTTTTTGGATAGCTTCAAGCGTAGCCTCAAGTGTGTCCTTTTGCATAATGGTAATGAATTTGCTGCAGTTCCTCTCAGTCACTCTGTCCATCTGCGAGAGACTCAAGATGACATCAGAATGGTCATGGATTTACTTAAGTACCATGAACACAATTGGATCATATGTGTAGACCTTAAGATGGTCAACTTCTTCCTTGGCCAGCAGAAGGGATATGCAAAGTTTCCATCTGTATGTGGGACAGTCGAGCCCGTGACAAACACTGGTCCCCAAAAGATTAGCCAGTTTGGGAAACTTTGGAAGCAGGAATGCCAAACATTGTTAATGAGCCAATCGTAAGTCAAGAGAAGATCGTTTTCCCTCCACTTCATCTCAAACTGGGGTTGATGAAGCAGTATGTCAAGCCGTTGAGCACTGACAATAATTGTTTTCAGTACATAGTATCGGCGTTTCCTGCTTTGTCATACGAAAAAAATAAAAGCGGGAGTATTTGATGGTCCCCAAATCTGAAGACTTCTGAGTGATTCTGGATTCGTAAACACCATGAATGAAAAAGAGAAGCAGCCTGGCTCTCATTTTCTGCCGTTGTTCGTAACTTCTTGGGAAACAAAAAAGCGCATAACTATGAGGATCTGGTTATTAATATGCTTTTAGCATATCGTGATCTGGGATGCAACATGAATGTGAAGTTGCATTTCCTAAATAGTCACCTCGAGCGATTCCCAGAGAATCTGGGAGCCGTGAGCGACGAACAAGGGGAACGCTTCCATCAGGATTTGAAGACGATGGAAGAGCGCTATCAAGGTCGCTGGGATAGACACATGATGGCGGACTACTGCTGAAGGATTAGAAGAGATCAGCTAGAGAAGACTTACAAGAGAAAGAGTTACAAACGCAAATTTTTGCCCGATTGAAATCAAGAAGAGGTCCTCCAGCCTGATGTACGGTCATTAATAAATTAGCATCTATTTGATTACAGTATTTGTAATCCTGATGTGTAATTCAAGTTTCTTCTCATATGCAATAAAATGTTTGTACCAAAAACCTTTACTATAAATAACGCAAAAGGATGATTCAAAATTACTTAAGGCCATGATGATAGTCGTGATAAAATGAAAATTATTGTATAATATTAGTTATTGATATTACGAAAAATCTGTAGCATTTAGAGAGAATTTGATTTCAGATTTGAATTCAGTATGCTCGAATTAGGTAGGAAAATGTACTTTTGTCAATTCACCAAATACATTGTTGCCCAGTGTTATTATTCCCAAGGAAACTCGTGCATTCCTCATTGCTCTGCACCAATGTGTCCTGTCTTGTGCAGAAATAGTTAGCTGAACTAATCCGCCTGTAAGAACCGCCTTCCGACCGCCAAGATGTCCAAAGAAACAGGTCTTTGTGCTCAAAAAAGGCCTTGGAAACATCCAAAGGTATCGAGTGTCAGGACCGTCTTTTTTGGCAGGATCAGCTTCAGAATCGTATTGCAACGAGTGTGGAACTTACTGAAGACGTGTCAACAGAGCGTACTTTCTACATTTTGACCCACGGTGAGCAATTCTGAACTTGGTGGTCAACAAAGTCGCTACTACTCACTAAGAAAAACATCAAAGATAGGTTGTCATCCAGCAGGAGTTACCAAGATTGGAGAATGGAAGAATAGGCCATGGTTATTTTTTCTGACGAAGACCCTTTTTAACTGTTTGAGACCTCGGAAAGATGGCCTGTCCTGAGAAGAAAGAGAAAACCACTAGCATGGGCCCTGCATCATTCCAACAGTGAAGAATCTCCAGACCATTCATGTATGAGGGTGCTTTTCTTGCAACGGAACTGGCCTCCTCATATTTATTCCCCAAAATACTGCAACAACCATGAATGATCCAAAGACCCATTTAGTGAATATCGACGTGCATTTTAACATGGTTTAGCACCATTTCATAGAACGGGAGTGCTTTGGTATGGAAACCTTCTCGATCTCACTCCGATTGAGAACCTATGGGTGATTCTTAAATGGCAGGTGAACATGCAGTAATGGTCCCCAAACCCTGGCAACCTATGGTCATTGCTAAGAAAAGAATGGAATATTATCGATCTGAATAATCTGCATAAGTTAATAGGCCAGCATAGCAGAATAAGTTGCTGAAGTCATGTTGAGAAAGGACCAGCACACTAAAAACTAGCAATTATAAATTTTTTGGGGTGGTCTACTAAACTTTTGATTTCTGTACATATCATTATGGTTGCATTTTATTTTACGACATAATCACGACCGAAACCGGAGAAAAAAGAAATCTGGAGCAATGAAGATTCTGAATGACAAAATTTGTTTCTTTGCCAAAACTTTTAGCCACGATGTTAAGTAATTTAAATCACATCGCATTACTTCAATCAATAATGATAACTGCCTTTCTGGAGTTTTCACGGCCAGGCGGTGGATTTCTACTCTTGGGTAAACGGTTAGATTCCGACCGAAACCGGAGAAAAAAAATCGATACACGTTGAGAGCTCCTCCCAATCACGACGGAAAGTGGAATCTAACACATATACACAGGCAGCTACATTCAGTGTACACCATCCTACACAGTTAATCACAACGCCGCTGTCTCTTTCGCTCCCTTCCTTTCCGCACATAACACATCACTTTTCCTGTTACGAAATCCGCTCTTAAATCATTGATATAAATTGCCAAGAATTTCCCTTTCATTTCGTATGCCATTGGCTAATTCACGTTGATCGCAATCCTGAATTATGAAATAATAGCCAATGCCGAAATTCACCAGACGTGCTTTTATGTCTGACTGAACTCGTCTGAATAGCCTGAGCCTTCCGATTCGCTGGATCTTTTTGTTAGGGGTTAGGGTGAGGGGTGTTTAAGTATCTCAAGGCCGTGCTTAAAAAGGATGGGATGATGCAAGTTTAGGTATTCCCCCCCCCCCTATCCCCTGTACTTGTTAACTTCATTAGAATTCACTCCAAACAGAGTACTCAGACTTTAAAGAGCTAGAAACAACTTTTAGTTCCTCTTATCTTTCGCGGCCGAAAAACAAAAACAATTAAATACATAACGAATAGAGTTTATAGATAAACACATCCTAACAGTAATAAAAAAAATGAGAAAAAGAAAGCAATCATTTATGCGGTGTAAAAAAACAACAACAGGTAAATGTAAAAAAAAAAATAAAGCTAAAATTTAACGCAAAACCTTTAAAAGGGATGAATGAGAACGTAAAATATAATGAAAATTACAAATATTTCGGAAAATTCCCAAGAGAAATATGAAATTTGAGGAAAAGATTAGAGAAAATAAATAAAATACGGCCGAATTTCATCTCCCATTCACTTGCTTAGTAAACTCCCTAGAGATATCTCTAAATGAAATTGCTACAAAACTTTCGAGGTTTTGAATAGAAGTTTAAATAAAGTTTCTGCAGAGAATTGATCAAATTTCGTAATGTCTTAAAAAAAAATTGTATTATTTATAAACATCAATCTAAAAAGATTTCCTTCAAAGATTATGAACCAAGATTTCTAAATAAAACTAAATATGATTTCTCTAAAGGACTTCTAAGTAAGATTAAACGATGTCAGGTGACACCAAAACAAAATATGCATATTTAGTTATGAAAAAAATTAAGTTGGTTATTTAACATTAAAAATAATGAAATTCAACATCATATTTTCACACTATGACTTCATTGAAGTCGGGTATTTAGAATAATCCAACGGACACATTCAAACGGCACGACGGTCACGCGTCTAGATATCTGTGGACTAAAATATCTCTCCAACCTTCGGAACTAAGTTAGAGGTCACCATCTTCGTTCCTCCTACATGGCTGAGGACGAAAGAGGCTTCTTTCATTATTTTCTATTTTCATCCCTCGTGATACAGACCCGACTACAACTTTGTTTGGCAATAACATTGTAACTATTTGGCGGATTCTAACGAAATTTGAAACCCTTATGTTTTTTTATATTCTCTTTCGAATGATATAATTGCCAAGGTCATCTCAACGTTAGTCCTGGAATTATTTGGCAATAACATCGTAACTATTCGGCCAATTTTAACAAAATTTGAAACCCTTATGTTGTTTTACATTCGCTTTCGAATGATATAATTGCCAAGGTCATCCCAAGGTTAGTCCAAGAATTATTTGGCAATAACATCGTAACTATTCGTCCTATTCCAACAAAATTTGAAACTTTTATGTTGTTTTACATTCTCTTTTGAATGATATAATTGATAAGGTCCTTTTGAGGATAGTACGAAAATTATTTGGCAATAAAATTGTGACTATTCAGTCGATTCTAACGAAATTTGAAACCCTTATGTTGTTTTACATTCTTTTTCGAATGATATGATTGCCAAGGTTATCCCAAGTTAGCCCGGCAATTATTGTGCAATATAATTGTAACTATTCAGCCGATTCTAACGAAATTTGAAATCCTTATGTTGTTTTACATTCCCTTTCGAATGCTATAATTGCCAAGGTCCTCACAAGGTTAGCCCGGGAATTATTAAAAGAAAACTAACTATTGGTCAGATTGCCACACTTTTTTAAAGTTTTGGAGGTCTTAAGGTCATAAGTCAGAATAATTAAGAGCACGCAACTTAGGTCTGTTAACCTTGTTTGAATAAAAGGGGGTTTTACCACCGATCTTTATGTCTGTTTAGGGGACCAACTGATTATCGTAGGTTCTGAAACACGATTATCTACAGCGTATAGCAGCCAACGTGGAAATCCAAATCGGGACTCCATCTGGCGATAAAACACACTCGATGTGACTTAATTTCACTGAAATATAAATGAAGCGCTGTTCAAGGGCCTGTGCCTTCACAGAACGCCTCTCTGCAAATTAATACAAAGGCCTGAGAGAAGCGGTCTTCAAGCCTTGAAGTCATCAAGGGAAAAAACTGCAAAGAGGTGGGGGAGAAGGGCTACGCCCCTGTTATAACTGAAACCTGGAGGAGTAACGTGCCCTTCCGCCCCAGTGTTCTATCTCAAGTCGTCTTTCGCACCTGTTTTAAACATCCCACTATCCTTTTTCGCGTCTGTTTAGACCCGGCAAAGGGCAAAAGATGACGTTAAACTCTCTTAAATAAATACCAAGGTGAGAGTGTATTGCAGGAGACAGATCATTCTATACATCCTCAAATTATATCATTTAGGGCAACATACAAATATATATGGTGTATGATATCATAAACCTACAATATATATATATATATATATATATATATATATATATATATATATATATATATATTCCTGTATTCAAGTGATAAGGAGAGGAACAGGAATTTGGAGTATTACTTTGGTCGTTTCGTGAAAAATGAATAATCCTATGAGGAAAGTATTTTCTATAATTAATTGGATCACTTTTTTATATAAAGGAAATCGCTATTTAAAAGAATAAATTAGACTTATAAGCTCCCTTTCAAGGATATTAAAATATTTGATCCAAATTGGATGTAAACAGAGTAAAAAAAACAAAACCAACCTCGCGGTTTACCTAAATTGTGCCAAGGACTTCGTTTCGCTGGGTAATTTTGTGGAATTTAAATTCAAATTCTATTCATTAAGCCATCAAGGTTGCCATTTAAAGAGTTGACAATAGCCTAAAGTTGTTGTTTTATAAGGGAAGGGGGCGACACCTTTGGGTGCCTTGAGAGCCAACTAAGGATGCCACGGAAGCGACCCAGAAATCATTTTTAAAATGCCTAAATTACAAAAAAATATGTATTTCAAAGATTTATAAAAATTTAACGACACTTGAAAGTATTTTGAAACTATCTTTTCTGCTTTGTGCAACATAAAAACGAGGAAAAGAGAAAGATTGCAGAGAGTGAATGAAGAAATGAGAATTGGCTTGTCCACAAAACGTCCCAAGATTAAAGAATTATGTTATAATCATCAAACTCAAATTTCCCATTAAACTTTTAAATTAAGATTTATTTATTTTCAAATTTTTATGTCTTATTTTAGATCAAATTAGGTTAAATGACAATGGTACTTAATTTTGATTTTTTTTTTCCACGTAATTAAGTATTTATACATAAAATATTTTATATTGCGATGCCGCGGCTGCTTCTAGATAGAAACTAGGGTGCCACTATCATAAAAAGGCTTAAAACTACTAGTCTAAAGTATTATGTGGTTGGTCAGAAAGTCTTGACTCACTTAGGAAGCGGAAGCTTCCTAATTGATTGGAAGCAGACTAGTATCTGGGACAGATTCGTCTCCTGGTTGATTGCTGGAAGAAGATCGTAGAGAATAATGGACTTTATTTTGAAGAATAAATGTGGGCGTTGCTCCATAAAATTTTGTTGTTTTCTTTCTGCTTCCAAAGAAGGTAGGCAGGACTTTGTGGCCAACCTCATATTTATAAAAGGGCAAATTTAAGAAAGGAAAAAAAAAAAGACTTCGGGGGAAGATTAAATTTCGCAATCGGATAATTTATTATCCGGAAGAAATGAACTCGACATATGAAGACATCTGGTAATATTTAGGCAGAAGAGTTAATAGCTACCAGGAAATGGTACTTTTGAAATAGGTTGTATTTCTTCTAAAAAGAGAATAGAGTTAACTAGAACAAAGCATTTATTGAATGAAACCATTATATGTGATTTTATTTTTTATTTAAACGCTGAATTTACCAAGGAACTACCAGAAAGGTATCAAAGTGAGATTAATATAAAGAGAGTGAAATTTTAATAGAGAAAAGGTATTGGAGGTAAATGGCTTAAGAAACCGAACCGGTTGACCACTCTGCATGGTAGGAACCGAGGTGACAAGCCAGTGGCGGATTCAGGATAAATATTTGAGGGGGCTAACCTGAATTCCTTCCTCTGAGTAGTCTGATAAAGGGTATTGATGATTCATAAGGGTTATAATAGACAGTATTGATAATAAATACCAGCATCTCATAAAGGAGTGAGCACTAACTAGATCGCAACGGTTTAAAAACTGTTTATATATATATTTTATATTATTACATTACTCTTTCTGAATAGAAGAATACAAGTATGGCTTAAAAAATAAATATAAACATAAACGAGTTGAAATTGGGGGCCTTCAGCCCCCTAGCTCTCCCCCACATGGATCCGCGCCTGGGTCAAGCATCTCTCCAGAGGCTGTCTTCGATCCTATAATTTATGTAGTCCATCATGAAGAGACAGAATCGTCCCGCATAGGAATTCCTCCGTTGCAAAATTGGGAAAATCTGGGAGAGTTACGCGGTCTCTCGGTCTAGAAAGTTCCAATTCGTTTACTCTTTAGAGCACTAGAATTAGAATAAAAAAAAACACATTTTTAGTCGCTTGGACGCTACTCTATAAGTTACCATGTCGGTCCTTAGGTGGATCGGTCGGATGGTATCTGTTTTACTTTTCAATAAGTTTTTGAAAGTCCTGAAGGTCATAGGGTCATAAGGTCATAAGTCAGAATAATTGAGAGCACGCGACTTAGGTCTGTCAACCTTGTTAATTCGGTAGGTAGGTAGGAAGTTAGATTATGAGTTAGGTACATAAATAGGTAGCTAGAAGATATATATATATATATATATATATATATATATATATATATATATATATATATATATATATATTCCAATCTTACCACTAAATATAACGACAAAATAACTACCAGCGTTTACGTCAAATAAACACAAATCTAGGTCTGTGCATGAATGAAAAAAGCGAATGTCCCCCACGCGTTCACGCATTGCTCAACATGGAAAGATACGCAAGAAGAACTTGAGCGTGGTACGCAAGTACTCGTAAACAATGGGTTCAAAAACGGACACATACAGGCTACTATCCGCTAAAAAATGGGAAAATGGTATATGTCACCTAATGATAGTACCAATCAACAAGCAGAACTGAGTATCATTAAACTACTACAAGAACATCATGAGCGCAGCGTACAAAACAGACCAGAAACAACCCAGGACCAAATCTAACACCCAAGCAAAGAAGTCACCTGATATATGAATATACTTGATAAAGGGGAGACTGTGAACTCCAACCTCATTCATATATCGGAATGACCGAAACAAAGCTAACACGAAGAATGACCTACCACTTGAGCAACGGTGCCCCCAAGACAGATAGGTTGGAAAAGCACGGAAACAATTGGACCGGAAGTTGCTTGAAGAGAATACTGAAACCTTAGCACACGCTCCAAACCGACGACAATTGCTTATATTAGAAGCCATATACATCAAAGATAAGCAACCAAAATTTAATACCCAAACAAATTCGCAATTGATCTTACCATCCTCAAGTCAGCCCCTAATAATAATTTCTCCCCATCTTAATCCTGTAACCGTTATAGAGTCTCAACCATTTGCATGTACATAATCTTGTGTTCAGATAAATCCCATTTCCTATAAATGTGTTCGTATAAGTGTTAACGCAGCTTATCACACACACACATACATACACACACACATATATATATATATATATATATATATATATATATATATATATATATATATATATATATATATATATATATATATATATATATATATATATATATATATATATATATATATATATATATAGCCCTGTATCTTATTCCTTAGCCAAAACTGTGTAGCCTTTGAAAATGATATGTGTATATAACGAAACACGTCAAGCCAATAAAGAATTTCGTTTTGCTTAGTGAACCAGTTTTCTGCCCTCGTCCGTCACGACTTTATAATGAATTTTCGTGAACTAATCCACGGGTTAAGCCAAGACCAAAAGCGGAACATAAGACAAATCGAGAGACTCGAAAAGAAAACAATTCACAATAAGTTAGCAGTCGCCTTCAATAAAACATGTTACGAAGAATATATATATATATATATATATATATATATATATATATATATATATATATATATATATATATATATATATATATATATATATATATATATATATATATATATATATATATATATATGAAATGAATAACTCACAAAGTAACACGTGAGGTAGGTTCGCAATGAATGCAAGTCACGCAGGAGAAATGAAAAAGGTGCTTTCAAGTACTTTCGAACTTTATTCAGTTAGTTTTCAAGGATAACTACAAGAGAAAATATTATAATAAGGGTAGATATAAGCTAGTAAAAGATAAAGGACCACCTGTCAGATAAGAAATCACCAATGAGGAAACAGGAGAAGGACGGGTAAATTCTCATTAAGATTTAGCTATAACAAGTAGCAAGGTCAAACCGAGAGGCAGAAAGAGTCGAGAACAGAGCCAAAAGGGTTAATACGATTAACGGATGAAGGATAATCTAAAGAGGGAGATTAAGAGAGACACGAGAAGTAAGCAGATACATAGGTGAGATAAGCAAGGAGAGAGGACAAGAAATAAAATAATGTTAATACAAAATCAATGCAATAATTAAATTGACAAATCGGGTGCCTATAAAAAGGAAAATTGTTTCCCTCTAAAAATAGGAACATAAGTCAAAACTAATTTCTTTAAGAATGAGTTTTTTCATAACAGCATCAATTTAAAAACGGCCAGGGGAAATTTTAAATTTATTAAATTGGCTTATACATGAACATTCAACAAGGTTTATTTTAATTGACTCATTTGAGCGAAAATAAATTTTGATGAATTCCAATTAATTAAGTGGTTATTTTCGGACATATGCACAAAAAACGCTCTATTATTTATAGCTCTCCAAACATTATATTTATGCTGATTATTACGAACATATAATTGCTTTCCTGTTTGTCCAAAATATTTACTTGGACAAACAGAACATTCAACCGAATAGACTCCCCCAATATTATTACAATTATTGTGAACTAGAATGTTTTTTATAGGTGACTCGTATTTGAAAGCAACTGAAATGTTAAAGTTTTTTAAAAGACGGGGAAGATCAATCAAACGAACGGAGAAGTGTAAAACCAAAATGTTTTTAACATTAAAAGGGATAGCAGGAGCTGTAGTATAGAACGTCTCTTTATTTGCAGAGGAAAGACAGTTTAGAAGAAAGGGATAAGGGTAACATAGTTTATGGCCAATTTCAAAGATATTGGAGAATTCAGAATCCATATATTCAGGACTAACAACTCGTAAGGCCCGTAAAAACATAGAGGAAAAAACGGAACGTTTGACTTTGGGACTATGCGCAGAGTAAAAATAAATATATATATATATATATATATATATATATATATATATATATATATCTATCTAATTAGGTAAAAGGCTATGTTGTATGCAGGTTCTATTGAAGTCCACAGCTGTGGCAGCGTTATTAATTTTAACTTGTATTTTATTAACTTATTTTATTAACTTATATTTTTAACGGAGTCTTCGATACAAGAAAAAACATCCGAGAATGACATTCTTTATTCCAAGACTCCTTTCGACAATGTTAGGTCATCTTCAGAGAATGAACAGAGATGGAATTATTAAAAAATTGCTACATTATATATAATATTTCTACGCGAACATAAGTATTGCAAAAATTGGCCAATCAGGGCGCGGGAACTTTTTAAGGCGAAACTAAGCGCTACAAGAAACATATAAAATTGGAAGGTTCAGAGAATAGGGCCAGACTGACTGCGCTTAGCTTCAAGAGCTTTCAATACTCGCCTGAAGAGAGTAAAAGTCCTGCTTCATTCTTTCGTCTGCGTTTCTGCGAGAAATAGTAGGTGAAGAAATTTTACGCGCTTCTCAAGACCGCTGACGACCAACGTCCCTGGCCCCTTGAAGAAGCAGCGGAGGCGCGCGCGCGCGCGCGCGTGTCTACCGGGGAAGCCCCCACCGAACCCCACCTTTGGACCTGCGCTTTGTTCCTCCACCAGCAGCACATCTCGCGTCCTGATAACTTCTCTGCCACTTAAGACCTGTAGAGACCACCGGTACCTGACGTGTCCGAACCCCGGAAGGAAGCCCTACAGGGGGCGCGAAGAAGGGGGCCCCATTAGGGGGCGGAGTGGTCAGTACCGGCAGGTGGGTCCTCCTAGACAATTTATTATAGGTAGGGCAGAGAAGGTGGTCCGAGCTTATAATAGGGACACATCTAGTAGGAGCCTGGTTGACCCCAGGTGAAGACTCCCCCTAGCGGGCCGTCATGGACGACCCCAGGGGACAAAGAAGAATCCCCCTCTGGGTTAAAGAGAGATGCCCGAAGCCTACGAGGGAAGCGGTATTCTCAACCATCTTTAGCTCGATCGGAGTTGCTCTATGCCGTCTGGTCGACCAAACTTACGGCTACTTGGCAATCTGCGACACGGACCTAGACGTAGATAAACTCCTCAGTGAAGATGCCCGAGCGAAACTCGACGGACTTGGTTTGGCCCCGAAAATCCCCCCCCCATGTCTCTGCTCAGAGATCCATAATCTGCCGACGCCTAGACCCATGGGTTGGATCCCATACCATCGAGGAGATAAGAGACGAGATCGAGGCTGGTCAAACTTGGGCGAAAGTCGAAGAGGTTTATAAATTCAAGAACCGTGAAGGGGGTGACTATTCCCATCTATTTAAAGCCACCTTTCAAACCTCTGAGATGGCCGCTAAAGCTGCTGAATCCGGTCTTGTCCTATTTTACACCAAGATTTCCCCATCATGTATAGAGAGAGAAACATTCGTATCGGTCCAGGTGTGTTTCTCCTGCTATGCCCTAGAGCAGCATGCCACCAAAGACTGCACCTTCCGAGGGAAGGTTTGTAGCGAATGTGCCGGAGACGGGCACACCTGGCGTGAGTGCACCAGCGGGTCTACCAAAAAGTGCCTTAATTGCAGCGGCCCACACCGTACCCTCTCAATGTCGTGTCCAATGAAGAAGACATTAGTCACAGACAAGAAGAAGAACATGCAGGAGGAAAAACACCGCAGGGCAACGACCTCCTACGCTCAGGCAGCCCAGACTCAGGAAAAAGAAAAGACCCTCTTACAATTGGACCCTTCTATGAACCTAGACCTAGTGATGTGCGTCATACACGCTCATTTCGTGAATATTGCTCAGCCGGGAAGTTACGCTACTGAGTTGAATCGTATGCTAACTCAGAACGGGATGAAACCAATGTGGTTTCCGGATAATCCCCCCTCAACCGAGTTGTACCAGACTCAGACGGGAATTAGACCTACCGCTGAGGCAAGGAGACGCTCTAATTCCCGAGATCCCAGACTTAATAAGCCAACTACGTCGGACTCCCCTACGATTATGGAAACCGAACAACCTTCTCAAGAGAACGCCGATACCCAGAGGACGACTCAAAGAAATAGGAGCCCCAAGAAAACCAAGCAGACCTCCCTAGTTTACAAGTCGACTGACATCAACCTACGTGTTTATGCATCCCCATCTGCCCCCCTCCCAAGAACGGCTAAGGTCAAGGACATTGTTGACGGAATGATCAAAGGAAAATTTAAATGGGACTACGACTTCGATATTAGCGAAGAAGAAATGATTTCGGCTCTCAAACAAGGGAGAATTGAGATATGTGGCGAGTCATGTCTCAATCTTTCCCATGACCAGTTTAAAAAAAAGAGATCTGCTAGAGTGAGGTCGCCCGCACAGGCGGAGCCAGCGAAAGTATCTAACCTTCACGGGGAATAATATGGAAAGTACGATCAGATATATTAACAAACTTAAGATCTTCTCCCTTAATGTTAATGGCTGGATGGGTAAGAAATACGTATACTGCAATATAATCCGTGAAGTAGACCCTGACATCGTCCTTATCTCTGAACACGGACTTAACCCAGAAACAGACCCAATCAAATTGTACAACTATACCACCATCACGGCTAATCACTCTAATGAGAGATACGATGGCGTCGCCCTTGCAGTTCGTAAGGGCATCAAGTTTAAAGAAATTAGTAATCTAGAAGAGTCGTATTTAGCGGTTAAAATTTGCACGCTTGTCGATGATTTGATTGTTGCTGTTGGGTACCAGCCACCAAGGAGATCGTACTTGCCCATTCCCAACTTCCTCCGCCTCTTCAGAAGAAATAGCTCCGTAATTCTCATCGGTGACCTGAACGCTCGTTGCAGGGACGCAGGTTACACCACCGGCTTCAATGGGGCGGGCAACTCCTTGAGACTATTAATAGAACGCGGCGTGGTTAACAGAGCGGGTCCAGACTTCGCCACCTACTTGACGAGGAGGTCGTCAACTACTCCCGACATAGTGCTGACGAACGACGGATTCGCGCTAAACCATTTTACCGTCCCTGGCCCTTATTCTCCCTCTGACCACCTCAGTATGATTACCACCGTCTCGATCTCGCCTATCCAGGTCAAGATCCCCTCCCGTAGATGTCTACCCAAAGCTGACTGGCTCGGGTACAAGAGAGTCCTCCAAGACTTTCGCATAGAACACCTGGACGGGTCTACCCTCGAGGACTTAGATCAACACCTCGAGGACCTCACCACCAAGATCACGGAAGCTGATAGAATAGCTATCCCGAGGGTCGAGTATAAAACTCTCCCTGCTCCACGTTGGAATCTCCAGATTACAGCAAGGAAGGACCGACTGGAGGAACTTATTGCGGAGATTAATGAAAGTGGTAACACGGCGGCGCGATACCGTGAATTTCGGGATCTGCGCATGGAAATTAGACATTTCATCCGTGAAGAGTCCAAGACAATCTGGGATGGTATGATCGACAAGATGGACCTGGAAACCAACCCCAGAAAATTTTGGTCGGAAATTAAGAGACTGAGTGGCACTCAGCAGACCAAATCCAATATAACCATCGCAGCTGAGGGGAGAACCATCACCGAGGACCGAGCTATTGAATCCCTCTTCAGAGAACACTGGATGAGGAAGTTCAATATAACCGAGGAGGAGAATGAGGACTTCGATGAGGAGTACGAGGAAGAAATTCTGACAAACCTGGAAGAGCGAAGACCATCTACAACGCCGTACCACTTCGTCGATCACACCCGACGAGCGGAAAACGAGGGTGAGCCGTTCTCCCACGAGGAGTTCGAGTCGGCCCTAAAAAGTTTCAAGCAGAGGGCCCCTGGCATATCTGGCATTACTAAGGCGCATTTAGTGAACGCCCCACCCAACATCAACGAAGCCCTGCTCAGTCTCTTCAATGCCTGTCTGAACGTTGGCTACTTTCCGGATTCACTAAAGAGAGCCAGAATGGTCTTTATCTTGAAACCGGGGAAGCCAAAGAAAGAAGTTAAGAGTTACAGACCCATCTCCCTTCTAGAGTTCATCGGGAAATTATTGGAGAAGCTTATCAACAACAGACTGAGGAACCTTTTAGAGATTGAGGGCGCTTACAATAGCCAACAACATGGCTTCCGTAGTCACCTCGGTACGGAGACTGCCCTCGCTCTCATGACTGAGTACATCGCTAACGCGAAGGCCCAAAATAAGAGGGTGGACGTCGTTCTCAGAGACGTGGCCTCCGCATTTGACAAGGTTTGGGTGCCTGGGCTAAAGTTCAAACTGTGTAACCTCGAGATGGAGTCAAATTTCACCAGGATCCTCTGTGACTACTTAGAGGACAGAGAGGCATCCATAAAAATTAACAACTACGAGGGACAACCTTTTTCGTTAAACACAGGAGTGCCTCAAGGGAGGTGCCTGAGCCCGACGCTCTACACCATCTATACGAGCGACCTCCCTCTTCCTACTCAGGATTATGCCGTGTATGTGCAACTAGCCGATGATATTACACAAATAATCACAAGCGATTATCAGGCCCCTATAGACGTCGCGAACAGATCGGCTGGGGAAATCAGTAACCTCAACCTCTACGAAAAAAGGAACAAAATTCGTACTAACATGGACAAATTTAACATCCTCCCGATCGGACGTGTCACTACGGCCGACATCATAGCCGATGGTGAATACTATCCCTACACGCGAGAGGCCCGTGTTCTGGGGCTACAGATAACCTCTAATGGGTACAACAATCACATCAAGGAGAAAGTCTCACAAGCCAAGGCCAGACTTGGCCAACTCTACAGATTCAGGAGACTCTCCTTCCGCAATAAGAGAAAGCTATATTTGGCCTTGGTAAGACCGATCTTACTGTACCCAGCTATTCCCTTGCACTTAGCGAGTAAGACACAAATTCGTTCGGCACAGTCGGTGCAAAATCAAGCACTGAGGTTCATTCTGGATTTCACCCTCCTAGATATGGTCCCTTCGACAAGGCTGCACGAACTAACAGATATCGACCCCCTGAACGTGACATTGCACAGAAGAGCTACGAAGATATGGAGGAGCATGCACACCTATCTACCAGCAAGAGTCATGCATGACGTGATTATTCCCGAAGATGACTACCCGGAAAGACGCTTCAAAGCAGGATTCGCCAGCAGCCAACAGCGGTTGCGCGAAAACCTGGTGCCAATTTATAAGTAACTATTTCTCACCGGAAAGACAATTAAAATAATCTACCTAATGATTGGATGATTAAACGAAAATTAAAAAGATAAAAAGATCCGTAGTGGACAAAAAAAAAAAAGAAAAAAAAAAGATCCGTAGTGGACAAATTGTCAATAAGGCACAAGAACTCTCAGTTGAGGACAATCTACGCAGAGTAAATTAAGCTATCGTTGAGTAACGAAAGCTCTCGCCTCAAGAAAAGCAAGAGTACGAGAACAAAGGCTCGAATGCTTGATAAAAACTACTAATGAAGCATCGTACAGGCACATGGAAAGCCATAGCCAGACGTACTGGCACATCATTCTTCTACTAAAATAACACTTTTTCTATCTTTACCTCTCTTACTATCACACCCCATTTTCTATCTTTTAAGATCCTTGAAATCCTAGGGCCAGACTTTCCAACATATGTCACAGGCAATGCAGCTACAAAACCAGACGTCGTGCTAAGTACTTCATTATGCCATACAACATCCACATGCAACCAGTTACCTTTGCATGTAGCGACCATGTTGGAACACATTTGCTCATGAATCAATACCTGATACAGGTACCGGTACCGGCGAGAAAGGATTACAAGAGAGCAAACTGGGCAGCTTACACACAAGATCCTGTAACTTCGTCCCAAAGGATGTCACTGACGCCAACTTGGAAGATATCGACGAGGAGAACTCAAGATTAACAAGAACGATCATTGAGGCAGACGAAAGATATATACCAAAGACAAGATACCGTACTCTTCCACATCCTCGATGGACAGAGGAAATAAAGAGAAAAAATAAGCAACTAAGAGGAATACTAGACCAAATCATTCTCCATGGACCAAATAGAGAGCGATACGAAGAAATAAGAAGACGGAGAGAACAACTGAGGCATCCCATAGAAGAACAGCAAAGCCACATATGGGATAGCCTAATAAAGTAAATAGACGAAGAAAGAAGACCAAAGGAGAACTGGAGACTAATAAATAGACTTGAAGGCAGACCCCCGAGAGAAAAAATAACAATTAAGAATGAACGGGGAGAAAAGATCCAAGAAGAGAGGACCACAGAAGAACTTTTTCGTAATCACTGGAAATCAGTGTTCTCCATAACACCAGAGGAGGACGAAGACTTCAATCCAGAGATAGACGAAATGGTCTACACAGTCTTGCGAGGAAACATAAACAGGGTCACTCAAGCACCAAGTGTAGAGCAAAAAAGAAAGGAAATTCTGGGTACAGGGGCCTACATAACAACGGAAGAGATCCAAGGCGTAATACAATGATTCATATAGAAAGTGCCAGGCCCCTCAGGAATAACCAGAATTAATCTTACCAAGGCACCTAACATAATCATCAGAACATTAAAGAATATTTTTAACGCGTGTTTAAACACCGGTAGCTTCCCTGATATCTATAAACTAGCGGAAATTATATTTATCCCAAAGCCAGGAAAACCACCAAACCACCTCAGCAGCTACCGGCAATATCGCTATTGAACTTCATGGGCAAAGTCTTCGAGAAAATCCTTAACAGAAGACTAAAAGAATATTTTGAAGAAAATGACCTTTATAATTATTATTAGTTCGGATTCAGAAGAGGCAGAGACACCACAATGGCACTTGGCATAATGACAGAGAAAATAGCAAAGGCCAAATCAAAGAATAACTACATCGATCTGGTCCTGAGAGATGTAGAAAAAGCCTTCGACAAAGTCTGGGTCAGAGGAATGCAATATAAGATTTTAAATCTCCAGGTGAATAGCAATCTGGAGGGAATTCTCTACGATTATGTCACAGACAGAAGAGTATATGTGAAGATCAATGGTTATTCAGGACCAGAATTCGAATTAGAAGCTGGACTCTCGCAGGGGGGCTGTCTCAGCCTCACGCTGTATTCAATATACACAGCAGACCTGCCGCCACCAATAATGCCTGGTTACCTAAACATACAATTCGCAGGCGACATAAGCCAACTCGTCGTCACTCCGTACAGGAACATTCGCTTTCAGGCAAGGACAACCGCTTTAGAAATCCGGAACATCATCAACTACGAAAGAGATTGGAAAAAAAGGACGAACAGGAGGAAATTTACAATAATCCCAATCTCAAAGAACAAAACAGCTGAACTTGTAGTTGAAGATCAGAACTACAGATATCATAGTGAGGGCAAGGTGCTAAGACTCAAAATAACAAAAAGAGGCTACAAACAACATATAACGGAGATGAAGAACAAGGTGAGTCCGATGCTTAGCTTACTGTACAATCTAAGATGGTTAGGCATGAAAAATAAAATAAAAATCTATCCTGCACTAGGAAGAGAGGTACTACTATACCCGCCAACCCCTATCAACGGTGAATCAAGGACCAAAAAATTGGAACTCCAGAAAATACAAAA
The DNA here is from genome assembly GCA_963969495.1 of Ceratothoa steindachneri. NCBI lineage: Eukaryota > Metazoa > Arthropoda > Malacostraca > Isopoda > Cymothoidae > Ceratothoa > Ceratothoa steindachneri. Next base: position 52,754,517 of record OZ018334.1, read on the forward strand.
TAAAGCTCTCTACCTAATCACCAACACACGTAGGAGAGAGAGGAGAAGACTACAGGATCTACACTAAAAAGCAGGATTAGAAACGCTCAATATCAACATCAGGAACAGAGCGGAGAAAATATGGAGGAAGATAGACGATCTACCTCCGATATTTGCAGAGCACACAAACACCAGAGCTGGAGTCCCCTTTAACACTCGATTTCCCAGCGGCAGACATCAGCTGAGAATCGAGGAGGTTCCCATGTTTACTTAAGTAGAAATTCAAAAAGAGAGAATAAACAAACATAACGATAAAGATATTTACCCGAATATATTCAAACCCAACCAAAGAAATAACCAACCAAGACACCAGATTAACACCCTAATAAGACCGAATTTAAAGAACTTAAATAGGAAGGAACAACCTACTAAGAAGACAACACAGATCAAAAGTGTAAACAGAAATAATATGAACAAAATGAACTAAAAGTGTAATAAGTGAACTATATTAAAAGTTTAACAAAAATGATAGTGAAGTGAAAGTTAATAGTAAAACACGTGAAGAAAGTGAAACTAAAGTGAAATAGCCAAATTGGTGATAACAACAAGGGAAAGTAAAACAATGTAAGGAAAGTAAAAACAAGTAACATAACAATACATAAACAAAGTTCAGAGCTAAGATAACTCAAAATGGCATGAATGCTACAATACACACATGAATGGAAGATAAAAAGAATAAGGGAACAGAGATTAGGCGGTCCTCCCGCTTCTGTATGAGGAACATAGGTGCTAAAGTGTGAGAAAGGAAGTAAGCATGATGAATGATGAGTAAATGCATGATGGTGGTTCGGAATCCACGTTAATCAGCAGGTCCCCCTTGTCCCTCGGGCAAGGGCATTCCATCCTTTCCACCTTTGACTACCGAGGTTGCTCACTCTCCCTCTTCACCAATCTGTCTTCTTTTAACTGAAAACTTTCCGTCTCCCACAGCTATAAACCCTCTTCTAAAGCTTGTTCCGGACTTCCCATTAAGCGTTTCACTATTGGTTCACTTGAACTGAGAGTCAGAAGTGTGGGGAGTTTCTCCAGGAGCAAGTCGGCCGCGGGACTCCTCCTCTTCTGTGCTCCCTGATCGTAGGAGTGGTACAGAGGGAAGGAGTAACCGCGATCCGTACCTTTTCTCTCCCTAAAAAAAGAAAAAGAAAAAAGTTTGACTATTTTTCACCCCGGTGCAGATTTGCTTAAGATGTTATAGACTCGAGCATCACACCACGAAGGACTGCAAGGAACAGGAATCGACCTGTCCCAGATGCAGCCAAAAAGGCCACGGCTGGCGTGAATGCCCAGCAGCAGAAGAGAAGTGCCCAAACTGTGGACAAAAACATGGGGGCAATGGCGATGTCCTGCCCCGGAAAGAAGGAGATCCTGAAAAGAAAGGCGGAAGAGAAAAAGGCAAAAGGAATAAGGAGGGAAAACACCCACTACACCCAAGCCACAAAAGCCGCCCTCTCAGGAAATGTAGAGAGTATCACCGCGCAAAAAACATATTTGAAGATAGGTAAGGAGGATAAAACTCTAAAAAAAATCCTCACTTGCATATTATATGCCTACGTTAGGAATCTGACAAACCCAGGCTGCTTCGCTAAAGAGCTAAATATCATGCTCAAGACCAATGGCTTAGCAGAAATGTGGTTCTTGGAAAAACTCCCATCATGGGAAGTCCTCCAGATGCAATACCAGCCAGAGGAAGAGGCACCAGCGACTGCTTTCCCAAGAAATGAAAAAGAAAGAGCGGAAAAGAACACGATCTCGGAATCCACCCCAGCTCCTCAAATGTCCCCAAACAAGGACCCCAAAATTGAGGCCAGGAAGAAAAGTGAAATGAGCGAGAAAAGAGCAGCCAGAAGAATCAAACAGGCTGATTGCAACATCTCAAGCTCTGCTTCTACAGGAAAACTGAAACCTCCTTCCCAGAGTACCCAAAGATAGGGGAGATCATCGAAGGAGTCAAAACTCGAATGTTGAAATGGACTTATGATTCACCAGACCAGGAAGCGCTAATTGACAGAGCACTTATGAAGGCCGAAATAAAACTCTATAGGGACTCCTGCTTCGCCGTAAGCGAAGCAGATTTTTTCAAAATTAGGAGCGAAAAAAAACACACGTAACAAAAAGGATTAAAAGAAGACGCGCGCACACACACACACATAAAAAACACAAGCACTAGACAACACAAACATGGAGAACACGAACAACACATTAAGAATACTCACAATTAACGCCAATGGATGGGAAAGGAAGCAGATTTCTTACGAAAATATATTCCGTAAAGTAGATCCCAACCTAATCCTCATCACTGAACACGGCGTTAACACAAATACAAACAGAATAAAGATACCAAATTACACAGTTATGAACAAAAACCGCACACAAGATCGTTTCGAAGGCGTAGCCATCGCTATCCGAAAAAAAATTCATACAGAACACTTCCAAACCTAGAGGAGTCATTTGTGGCTGTTGAAATACCAACCCTGGTGGGAAACCTGACCGTAGTCGCTGCCTATCAACCTCCACGTCGTAAATACCTGCAGATCCCTAAATTTTACATTTCTTCGGGCGCGGGAATCTTACATTGCTTGGCGGTGATCTAAATGTCAGATGCAGTGCATCAGGCTACAGAAGCACCGACCAAAGGGGAAGAAACTTGGAGCTGCTACTCGAAAGAGACAGACTCCAGAGGGTCCGGCCAGATTTTCCGACCTTCTTAAGATAACGTTCGGCAAATAAACCGGCCATTGTGGTAACCGAGCAAAACTTTCCCTTCAACATCAGTAATGAACCCGGACCAGTGGTACCGAGCGATCACATCCCGATTCTCACCACGATCTCGCTTGCTCCACTACTCAAGCCCGTTCCACTTAGGAAAAGTTACGCTAAAGATAACTGGGAGCTATATAGAGAGATACTCAGTACATACAAACCAGCTGACCTGGGAGATGCTAATCTCGAAGAGATTGATGAAGAGATAAACAAGATCACCAATCTCCTCATACAAGACGACGAGAGATGCGTCCCCAGAATCTCCTATAAATTGCTCCCACGACCTAGGTGGACGGACGAGAAGAGAGAAATCGCCCGGGAACATAGGAAAATCTATGAAGAGATCGGCAGGACAGGCACCAATCGGGAAAGGACAGCCAGAATAAGACAACTAGCAGATGAGCTAAAAACGTAATAATTGAAAAACAAAGAACAATCTGGAATGACATCATTGGGAGGCTAGATAGGGAGGACAATCCTGTAAGGTTTTGGAACAACATCCGAAGAATTAGGGGATTGCCTCCCAGAACCAGAACCCAAATCAAGGATGGAGACGATATTATTGAGGACCCAGAGTCTCTCGAGAGGAAATTTAGAACCCACTGGCAAAAGATTTTCGCTATATCCCCTGAGGAGAAAGACGACTTCTACCAAGACTTCGAAGACCAATTGCTCGATGACTTCAGCATAGTGATTCATAGAACCCAACCACACCCGCAAGTATCTCAGGAAAGAGTGATGGTTGACCACGGATGCCCAATAACTCTCGAAAAGACATTGAACACCATAAGGTCCTTCAAGCAGAGGGCACTAGGCTGTTCTGGAGTTACGAAGAACAACCTCGTAAATGCCCCAAGGCAAATTATTCAGGGTTTGGCGAACACAATGAACGCTGCCCTGAATACAGGCTACTTCCCTGACGGGTACAAGATGGCCAAAATCATCTTTAACCGAAAGGGAAACAAGCGCCCAGACTAGGTGGCTAACTATCTCCCGATCTTTCTTCTTGAGATACAGGAAAAGATCTTCGAGAAGATTATAGCAGACAGGCTACAAGATCAAATGAGCGAAGTGGGAGGGCATAACCCCCAACAACACAGGTTCCGCAGGAAAAGGGGCATATATATATATATATATATATATATATATATATATATATATATATATATATATATATATATATATATATAAATATATATAAATATATATATATATATATATATATATATATATATATATATATATATATATATATATATATATATATATATATATATATATATATATATATATATAACTGAAACATGAAACAGTGTTGTTTATCAATTTTTGCTATTTACTAATCATTACGCATCATTTGTCTCGAGATTTCTCAAATTTTTTCCCATATACACGCACACATACACATACACACTATATATATACATATATATTGTGGTATTGTCTTTGTGCGTTTATGAGAGTATGTGCGTAGATATACTGTGTGTGTGTGTGTGTGTGTGTGTGTGTGAGAGAGAGAGAGAGAGAGAGAGAGAGAGAGAGAGAGAGAGAGAGAGAGAGCCTTTACAGAGACAAACATTTACCTACCAATTCAAACATTAACATATGTAAATTTCCTGCGGCAAAAAGAGAATTTGCATTCCGAACACTATTTTCTTTATAACACATCCCCGATTCTTTGCTTTCTACTTTTGTGTACAGTAAAAAAAAGCTGATCCTTTGAATCCTTTATTTGGTATCGCTATTGAGTATACATTAGGCCCCCTTCTGGGGGTACTAATTTATTCCAAAAAGTCAATTTTGAATATTTATTTAGAATGGGAAATTTCCTCTATAAATGTCGTTATCGATCCATTGAGTACTGTTTAATAAAGGAGTACAATTGATAAAAGAGTAAGAAAACATCATCATTATTATCTCTCTCAGCCATAAAATGTGGTTGGCGTGCATCAATATCACACTATAAAACTACTGCCCCTCTTTTTATGCCCAAAGGTACCCATTATATTTTGCACGCCACAATCTCAATTTAGAGCGATGTGATGTGGTATCCCGTCCCCTTAGGGCTGATCCCTGGGCCCTTCACAATCTCCCCTGGCCCCCTCACAATCTCCCCCGAGCCCCATCACAATTTCCCCTGGTCCCTCTCAGAATTTCCCCTGGCTCCCTTCTCAATATCCCCAAAGCCCCCTCAATATCTCACTCGAGCCCCCTCACAATCTCCCCTGGCACCCCTCTCAATCTTCCCTGGGCTCCTCAAAATATCCCCCGGCCCCCTCAAAATCCTCCCCGAGCCCCATCACAATCTCCCCTTGCCCCTCTCACAATCTCCCCCCGGCCCCCTCAAAATCTCCTCCGAGCCCCATCACAATCTCCCCTTGTTCCTCTCACAATCTTCCCCGAGCCCCATCACAATCTTCCCTGGCTTCCCTCTCAATCTCCCCTGGGTCCTCTCACAATCTTCCTCGAGACCCAAAACAATCTCCCCTTGTACCTCTCAAAATCTCTCCTGGGTCCCCTGACAATCTCCCCTGGTCCCTCTCAGAATCTCCCCTGAGCCCCCTCACAATCTTCTCTAAGCCCCCTCAGAATCTCCCCTGGCCCCTCTCAGATTCTCCCCTGGCCACACTCACAATCTCCCACGAGCCCAATCACAATCTCCCATTGTCCCTCTCAGAATCTCCCCTGAGCCCCCTCACAATCTTCTCTAAGCCCCCTCAGAATCTCCCCTGGTCCCTCTCAGAATCTCCCCCTGGCCCCATCACAATCTCCCATTGTCCCCCTCAGAATCTCCCCCAGGCCCCATCACAATCTTCTCTGGTCCCTCTCAGAATCTCCCCTTGTCCCTCTCAGAATCTCCCCTGGGCCCCCTCACGATCTCCCCTGGACCCCCTCACAATCTCCTCTTGTCCCTCTCAGAATCTCCCCTGAGCCCCCTCTCAATCTCCTCTTGTCCCTCTCAGAATCTCTCCTGGGCCTCCTCACAATCTCCCCTGGGCCCCCTAAAACTCTCCCCCAAGCCCCATCACTATCTCCCCTGGCCCTTCTCAGAATCTCTCGTTGTCCCTCTCAGAATCTTGCCTGGGCCCTCTCACAATCTCCTCTGTGCCCCCTCACAATCTCCCCTGGTCTCTCTCAGAATCTTCCCATGGGCCCCTCACAATCTCCCATGGTCCCTCTCAGAATCTCCCCTGAGCCCCCTCAGAATCTCCCCTGGCCCCTCTCAGAATCTCCCCTGGCCACACTCACAATCTCCCCCGAGCCCAATCACAATCTCCCATTGTCCCTCTCAGAATCTCCCGGCCCTTCACAATCTCCCCTGGTCCCTCTCAGAATCTCCCCCGGGCCCCATCACAATCTTCCTTGGTCCCTTGGTCCCTCTCAGAATCTTCCCCGGGCCCCATCACAATCTTCTCTGGTCCCTCTCAGAATCTCCCCTTGTCCCTCTCAGAATCTTACCTGGGCCCCCTCACAATCTCCTCCCTGGTCCCTTTCACGATCTCCCCTGGGCCCCCTCACAATCTCCTCTTGTCCCTCTCAGAATCTCCCCTGATCCCCCTCTCAATCTCCTCTTGTTCCTCTCAGAATCTCTCCTGGGCCTCCTCACAATCTCCCCTAGCCCCCCTCAAGCTCTCCCCCAAGCCCCATCACTATCTCCCCTGGTCCTTCTCAGAATCTCTTGTTGTCCCTCTCAGAATCTCCCCTGGTCCTTCTCACAATCTCCCCTGGTCCCTCTCAGAATCTACCCTGGGCCCTCTCACAATCTCCTCTGGGCCCCCTTACAATCTCCCCTGTTCTCTCTCAGAATCTCCCCTGGTCCTTCTCACAATCTCCCCTGGTCCCTCTCAGAATCTACCCTGGGCCCTCTCACAATCTCCTCTGGGCCCCCTTACAATTTCCCCTGTTCTCTCTCAGAATCTCCCCATGGGCCCCTCACAATCTCCCATGATCCCTCTCAGAATATCCCCTGAGCCCCCTCAGAATCTCACCTGACCCCCTCAGAATCTCCCCTGGCCCCTCTCATAATCTCCCCTGTCCACACTCACAATCTCCCCCGAGCCCAATCACAATCTCCCATTGTCCCTCTCAGAATCTACCAGCCCTTCACAATCTCCCCTGGTCCCTCTCAGAATCTCCCCCGGGCCCCATCACAATCTTCCCTGGTCCCTCTCAGAATCTTGCCTGGGCCCTCTCACAATCTCCTCTGTGCCCCCTCACAATCTCCCCTGGTCTCTCTCAGAATCTTCCCATGGGCCCCTCACAATCTCCCATGGTCCCTCTCAGAATCTCCCCTTAGCCCCCTCAGAATCTCCCCTGGCCCCTCTCAGAATCTCCCCTGGCCACACTCACAATCTCCCCCGAGCCCAATCACAATCTCCCATTGTCCCTCTCAGAATCTCCCGGCCCTTCACAATCTCCCCTGGTCCCTCTCAGAATCTCCCCCGGGCCCCATCACAATCTTCCCTGGTCCCTCTCAGAATCTTCCCCGGGCCCCATCACAATCTTCTCTGGTCCCTCTCAGAATCTCCCCTTGTCCCTCTCAGAATCTTCCCTGGGCCCCCTCACAATCTCCCCTGGTCCCTCTCACGATCTCCCCTGGGCCCCCTCACAATCTCCTCTTGTCCCTCTCAGAATCTCCCCTGACCATCCTCTCAATCTCCTCTTATTCCTCTCAGAATTTCTCCTGGGCCTCCTCACAATCTCCCCTGGCCCCCCCTCAAACTCTCCCCCAAGCCCCATCACTATCTTCCCTGGTCCTTCTCAGAATCTCTCGTTGTCCCTCTCAGAATCTTCCCTGGGCTCTCTCACAATATCCTCTGGGCCCCCTCACAATCTCCCCTGCTCCCTCTCAGAATCTCCCCATGTGCCCCTCACACTCTTCCCTGGTCCCTCTCAGAATATCTCCCAGCCCCCTCACAATCTCCCTCCATCCATGCTTCTAGCATCCATGATATCAACCACCTGTTCCTCCATTAGCCTCCTTTTTTTAAAACCCCCATTCTCGTAGTCAACCCACCTTTTACTCGGTATTTCACTTCCCTCTTCTTGCTCTTACCTCCTCAGAACACTCTCAGCCCCACCATCATTCATACATTTTTTCACACCATAATATTCCTTAGCCCTTCTTTGCTCACTCTAACTACCCTTAGCACACGAAGCATGACTCTCACATTATCCATTTACCTTGGTTTAAAAATCTATAAAAATCGGTCAATTTCTTTCCACACCCATACTCTCACCTCTTTGCTCCCACCTTGACGCCATCATACTCTTATACAGCTTCTTTGTTCCCACCTTGACACCATTATACTCTCATACAGCTTCTTGGGTAATTCCAAACTCAATTAGCCTTCACTAGCGCTCTAATCTCCAACCAACCAAGTGAACAAAGCAAAGCAAGCAAACTTGACCGTATCGTTCTAATCCTTTCCTTTCATAAGGGCTAAATGATCTCAAGATAATTTCCTCAGATACGACCTTGTTCCGATAAGAATCTGATACGACTCTACGAATCTCTACTGGGATAAAGGATCATTGGCCCCTCCGAAGGGGTGTGTAGGGGGGGGGAATTACTCTCCGGAGTTCACTTATACTTGGAAGTGGATGAGATGGGGGCGTTTGTACTCTCTGAATCTCAATTATACATCTATGTGAGACGTTAAGGAGGGAAAGAAGTAATGAATGCAAACTGCAATCACTTTGTCATAACCGCGAATCAAGATTGGTAATTATAAGAATAATGTTAATGGTAAATATACTGGTAATGTTAGCGTTAAACGTAAAATGATAAATATAATAGAAATGTTAATGGTAGACATAAAATAGAAAATATAATGGTTAGTTTAGAGACTTGATTTATTAAATCTTATTTATAAAATAACAAAAATCAACGAGGTCATCTCCAAGAGAAACTGTTTGAATAGACATACGTAAGAACGGGGAAGCTAGTAATGTTAATTTGGGATCTCATACATAGGTGGGTAGGTAACTACATAGCGTTTAAAGTGGAGTCCAAACCACGAAGCGCCACAACATCTAGTCATGGTTAAATTGGCGTTAAGGGCAGTGGCAGATCCAAGATAAAATTTTTGGGCAGGATCTAATCTGAATTCCTCCCCTGATTAATAAGGGTTATAATAGACAGTATTGATAATAAATAACAGGATCTCATAAAGGAGTGAGCACCAACTCTCTCAGATCCGATTTTTTTTCCACACATCAGAAAATTATGAAATGTATTTTTTTTAACGTTAGCAAAGGTGTAATACTGAATTTATTAATTATTTTTGAGATTTACCTGTATTTTAGACATGTATCATATAAGATACATTCGATCGCAACGGTTGGAATTTTTTTTTTATATCATTACATAACACTTTCTGAATAGCATATACAAGTATGGCTTAAAAAAGGCATATAAACGGGTCTGAATTTGTTTTGTGGGGGTTTTGTGTGGTTCAAGGTTTGCAGCAAACCTTGAACCACGCCTGTTTAGGGGATGTAAAAAAAGTGCCTGGTTGGAAGCGGTGTTCTGGGATCTAAAAAATGAGTCGAAGAGGATCAAAATTTGGATGGTACAGAAATGTTCGGGTGTGGTGTGGAAGGAGGCGCGTCTTTCAACTTATGTGCTTAGCCAACGCAGGTAGGTTCCGTTGAGGAGCTAATGCAAATGAGATATTAGAGCTATCGAAGAATCTGTAACGAATAAATGTGTGGCTGTTAAGCAAGCTAAGAATCTGCATGAAACTATTTTAATGCCATGGATTGAGACTCGTGTAGATAAAAAAATGATAAAGAGAGAGAAAGAGAGGTGTTCATATTTGTAAGCTAGGGTGATTTTGGGGTGGAAGAAGAGTTGTTGGAATAAGCAGCGAATATACAGGAGCAATTTATGGAGTACAAAAAGATTTTGCTAAGATGTGTGGAGCAAAGAAGTTTTGAAAAATATCAATGATATGCAGTGGCAGAAAAAGTCAAGAGAAATGTGGTTGTGATGGTCTATTGTTTACCATCGTTCAGATAAACTATCGTAGAGAAGCAAGAAAGGAGAAGCAATGAAGCAATTTTAAATTACGGTTTCAGAAAGTTACGTTTCTGCCTTTAAGGAATTAAGGCCTCTTGGGCAAATCCCTTTCACATGAAATTTCACTCCAGCTTACACGTTAATCCTTTATCGGGAATGCTTTTAAATCTGCTGTTAATACGTTTTTTCATAATTTATATGCTTCTCTGAGGGATTAACTGGGACAGGCAGACACATTGTTATTTATATTTTTAGTTTCTATTATATTTTAGTCAATTCTTGTGTCTTAACTTTGTGTATTCTAGTCATTTATTATGCTACTAATGCTACAGTGCCTTTGGGTATTGGTTGTTTTGTGTGAGAGCTTAAGTGGTTTCTATAATAATAATAATAAAAGTTAAATGATCGAACACTAAGATGTAGACAAAAAGGGTGTTTTCTTGTCTCAGGAAAATTCGGGGTATGAGGTTGTCGGTTTTTACCTCCTATGTCGACTCTCCCAATTGTTGTCTCAATCGTCAAACGTCAGCTCGTTTCCGAAAGCAGGCTACAAGGAGCAAAAATTCAGATTCGCCAAGAGGAGCAAAACTTCGATCCCCTAAGAGCTAAAGTTGTCTCTATCATATGGCAACGTCTTTTGCCTAAGCTTCTGCCATCTTCAATTACTCAATGTCAGATGGTCGCAAGTTTTGCTTCAATATTTTATACTCTCGTTTCTTTGTATGAATAGTAAGCCTTTAAATTGGGAGCGGGTAAGAAGATAGGGTACTAAAATCCTTTGGAGGTCCCTAGCCTCCGGAGGGATACTGGGTTTGATATAGTGGCGCTTTTGGGTGGGTTAGAGTTTATGTATCTGGTAGCTTAATAGTAGAACATCTGCCATCAGCAAAGCGGGTTCGATTCCTGGTCAGGACAATTCAAATTTTTTCCCTTAACGTTCTTTCTGTCTTTTATATATATATATATATATATATATATATATATATATATATATATATCTTGAGAAGTTATGTAACTGTAATTGATTAGTTCATCTCTTGCCTAACATCACGCACTCAATCTGTCTATATCGGTAGTGATAAAGCTCGGGCGGTGAACGTGCTTTTTGGTGTTTCGCAAGCTTAATACTTGGTCGACACCTTTTTGTATATCCTCTCCCTCGTGATATTTATATGTATTGTCTCTTTTAGCATTTTATTTCTGTATCAATAACACCGAATTCTCTCTCTCTCTCTCCCACACTCGTTTGCTCAGACTTATAAATCTTCTATAAACGTACGACTTCATTACCAAATGGCTGTCGGATAACTTTCTAGAAATCAAGGACGACACAATTTAACAAATACTGGTGTTTAACTCCTTAGAAGGTCCCCTCACTCTAAAAAAATATTTCTCCCTTTCTTAACCTCATTTGCTGTCAGATTCCAATTTCACATACTGTTAATAACTTAGATGGTATCACCTTCCATAGTCAACTATCTCTCAAAACTCATGTCACTAATGTCTGAAAAAATCCTCTGCTTCTAACCGTTTTCGCTCCTACTTTGACCAAAATAGTTTGGAGGAAGTTATCCATAGTTTTGTTACCAAGGATCTCCATTTTCTTACGAGATCTTGAAGGCAACGACACCTTCTTACTATTTTTCTCCCTGAAGCTATCCCAGTTCCCGTGATCTCTTGATTCAGTCTCTAGCTTTTTATGGCTCCTACTTCATATTCGTGTGCGCTGCAATGGTGATCGTACCATTTAGACATTTGCCCCGAAGATGTGAAATGATCTACCTACTCTTATACGATCGTCCTTGTCTCTTCATACCTACACACAGGCCTTGAAGAACGCCGTAGAAGAATTATTAAAATTATTTATCACATTTTGTGTCTATTTTTTCTAGAAATATAAAGGGTAATAAAAGCACTTACTTGATTCTTTCACTTGCGAACATTTCTATCTTAAGACATTGGTATGCATTGTTAAACAACTGCTAATTATTGAGGTTTTGATATTAATAAAGATGATGTTATCGATGATTGATTCCTAAACACATTTTTCAGTCTGGGGATTATTTTGCCCCTCTGGTTGTTTGAGCCTCTTATATAGAGATTCCAAATAAATACAGGTAGTAATATCTCTAATCACTTTTCCTCCTTTCCTAGGGATGACGACTCTGTTTCCATTCCTCACCATCCAAGCTCGGTCTTTGGGGATCACAGGAACGGAACTGGGAATTATCTACAGCATGCTTCCTATCATTGGGATCTTCGCTCCAAATTTGGCTGGCCTCCTCGCCGACAAGATCGGGAATTTCAAGGTATTCCTAACAAATGCCCCAAAATGTCCGTCTAGGATCGAACTGACGTCACACACGTGATTTATGGAATAAAAGAGAAAACCATCGATGTCTCCCTTTAGGTGTTACTGTGGAAAGTTATAATGGAAGGAAAAGCTGGCTTCCATGCTAGATATCTAGTTGTTTTAGTGTGACTGATTAGATTTTGTTAAGACAAACAAATAAAATGAATCTCCCTCAACTGATTGTTAATTTTCACTCAGATACTAAAATCTGCATTCGCCATTTTTGTTGAGGCGGAAATGATGCAAAGTTTTCCTTTCACGTTGCCTCCTTTAGCGGGGAGATAGTTGTTTGGTGGTCGTGAGCAGCAAAGAAAGAAGTTCGTTTTGATGATTGTTCAAAGAAAGAGTGAATGAGTAAAAGAGTTGATAGAGCTGAACAAATATGGTTAGTTTTGTTTTGGTGAAGAGGCATCTCTTGCTCTTCCCTTTTATTTTTTATTTTATTTAATCTTTCTTGTTGCCTTCAAAGTCGGCTTAGTAAATCGCTTTTGGCGACCATTTGTTGCCATTTTGTTTTCCTTAATTGTATATATATATATATTAAGCTTTTGCTGACTTGTCACCTTTCTTTATACTATTTTAGTTTTAATTAATGGTTTTGGGAAATTAACTTCTTTTTTCTTGCTTTATTTGTTTTCCTTCTTTCATTGGTTAGTTATTATTATTATTATTCTGTCCTTTATTTGTCTTACTTTGGGTCAGGTGTAAATTCCATCTGTGTTTTACAGGGAGTAATTTCCTCCGCTTGGAAATAGAGCCCTCTTGGTGACGCACTGTATTTTTTTGTCGAGGATTTTTAATGTAGTTTTCTAGTGTCTGGAGTATTCTTTCTTCTATTTACTCCCAGCTCATTCTCCCTAGCCTCTGGAGTTTCAATTTTAATGACTTCATTCCTGCTCTTGCGTGCAGTTCTGTCTGCCGAATATGGTCTATCCTGCGGGTGCCAGATATTACCAGGGTAGACTTGTTCTTTTTTCTCTTCAGTTATCCAAGACAGGTACAATTTGTAGCCTGTGTTACCACTGCCGGCTATTCCACTAGAGCAGTGTATATCTTCTTGTTATTGGTGCTGTGGATTTTTAACCTATAAAGTTTCACAAGGTATATTTTGGTTAGGGAAATTATGTTATTTATGTCCGTTTTGTAACCTGTTGAGGTAACCCACAGACCCAGGACTTTACCCACGTTGGTATACGGGTGAATTTTGTCATTAACGATGATGCCTTCAAGTTTTCATCGGTTTACTGGAAGAATATATAATTTTTGGCGGGTCTTAATTTTCGACTTCTCGTATCTGTTGATGTACTCCTGCGTTCCGATAAGAACTGGGAATTATTTGTGGGATGTCATCTGTGAAGTATAGATACATCACATCCTGTTGTACTGGTGATGAAAAGTCTAGTGTCTACAAGAGGTACAGAAGTGAACTCAGATAACTAGTTTGTGGAAAAGCCTCCTCGAGTTCAAACTCGGGTCTTCTGTAGCCCTCAATCATGATTCTGGCTTTCCTCTCCATGATGTAATCACAAAACCATTTGCAGGATCGGTTTGAGCTGAAGCTCTAGGATCTTGTATTACAGACTTCTCAGCCAAACCTTATAAAAGGGCTTATGTACCTATTACAGTACCACGTATACGTATTCCTCTTCAACATTGCAACGCGCGAGTTTTTTGTTGGAAGGGCGAGAGTTGTATCTGTCCATCGTTTCTTACCGAACCAGTGCTGCTGAGGGTCGTGGGTTTGCAGCTCAGTTAGTTGGTATTGTAGCCTGTTAGCTAGAAGTCTAGGAACGCTTGGATGGCTCTGGAAGAGTTGAGTGGAGCGTTGTCATTCATGAAAACTAGAGTCTTTAGAAGTGACAACGGTATATCATAAGCCAAGGAGCCAAGAAATCCTTCAAAAAATTGTATTAGGTGGCTGCTATCACTTCAACCTAATCAGGCACCCTGACCGGACCAACAAGTCTGTTTCCAATTATACCTGCCCACAACATAACTTCTCCCTGCCTTTGACGTCGAAAACGTTGGTGAAGCTCATCTCCGAAATCGGCCCAACCATTTGCACAACCGCCAAGTCAATCAAGGGTCGCCCTGGTTTCATGAGTGAAGAAAACGCAACTCATGTCCAACGTAGTGTACTTCCAGGTCCATTGAATCTTGAAGATCTTGTGACGCGGCGTTAAAGGAGACAGTACCAGAGAGCTCACACAGAAGCCAAGGTCCCTAGAATACGGTTCCTTGTGGTCTTTGGTACATGGGGAGGGCCAGCGATGGTGAAAATGACTTTGCTTGTTTGTCCATGTTTGCCTGCTCGATTGTCTTTTCTCGCACTGTCAAACATCGAGCGGGCTTTTGGATTCCCGTCTTTCTCTTAGAGTGTCTAACATCCTTGTTGGTGACTCCTGAGTTCAAGAAGTCAGAGGAATTCGTGGAGCCTGATGAGTCTGTAGACTGGACTTTATTCTTGTGTCTCTTTTGTTTCGGGGCTTTTGCCTTTTTGGTTGCAGCCTACTTTACCTTCATTGCCTAATTCTCAAGATTAGGCTTTTTCGCATTTTTCTAGCGGTTATGGCTCCTTCTTTCTGGGTTCTTAATTTTATTCAATTCCCTGTGCACTTTTCTGCTGTTTAGGAACCATCTGTAGTTGCAAGACATCCTAGATGGAAGGTAGTCTGGAAACCATATCTCAATCATGTAATTTTTTTTTGCCAAAAACGAGGAATCAAAACACACTATAAATAAAAGCACAACGAACAAATTACAAGAACAATTCTGGTTGAAAACACTAAACATCTTCAGAAGAAACTAGGATCTTCATCGCCTCAAGAGTATTGAGGCTTTTCTTATCAAAGAGATGGGCTCAAACCCAGAGCACCAGCTTGGAGCGAGTACTACACCTTTTCTGCTAAAATGAACCGTACTCTGATTCCAACTTATAAAAGCTTCAAAGAACGAAAATTAACTTCATTCTTTGATATTCACGATCATTAAACACGAATGAGAACTTTACATCAATACCGGCTAACAAAAACGAAGAATTCAGCCTGAATATACCTGAAGAAAGGCGAAAACTCATGGCTAAGATTTGAATTAATTTTTAAGTGCAAACAAATAAAATAAAATGGATCTCCTTCAGCTGATTTTTAATCTCAGTTAAATACCCAAAACTGTATTCGCCGATTAGAACGTTCCAAAATAATATGGGTAGTCAAAACACAACTTGTATAGAGAGAAGCTGCTCCCATCATACGTATATATATATATATATATATATATATATATATATATATATATATATTAGGGTGACCCTTATTTGATGGTAATTTTTATTTTTTTATATTTTACCAGGGACGGGCAGTTAAAATGTTCCATTTGCTCTGAAAACAATCTAAGTAAAGTTATTTTTAAAAATATTAATATTTCGGGGTAGCTCAACGAGTTTGAAGTTTCTTATTTTCTGTAAGAGAATGGATATTTTCTTTGTGCCGTCATAGGTGATTTAGAAAACTGTTTGACACTAACAATTTAAAAGTCACCTTATTTGATGCCATAAACATGGTTGTAAACACATTTCATTTCACAGCATTATTTCTAGGTCCTCTTCTTCTCGAGTATTATCCCCTCAAGGGGGGCGTCTCATTGGCGCCTATCTCCCACTTATTTTAGCCTAGTTTGAAGTCACTTTGGACTTGCCGGTGTCAGGGTAATTCTTTGGGTGTTTCTCCACTACTTGGAAGAGGAACTGCCTCTACTCTTCGTCCTTTGTGAGGGCCAGGTTGAAGTCCTGCATCAGGGCGATGCCCCGGTCAGCGAAGTCGTTCACAGTGTGCAGTTCTTCGACGCAGAAGGCAGCGAGGGAGTATCTCTGATTGTCAGGCTACTCAGTTGGGTTAAGTGCCAGGAAACCTGCATCCAACCCAAGGATCTCAAAGAAGGATGGCATGGCAGACTTCACAAAACTTGCAACAGTTTTCTCTGCAAGTGCAGTAGATGTTAGCTCAACCGTTGCTCGTCGAGGAGGATCGTCAGGGCCCTCTTCCTCTTGTAAAGCATTCAACAACTCTCTCTTCATCTCAATGTTCAGGTGATCATCAAAAAATGCAAAAGCAACCAGGCTCTCACTCAAGTACCGGAGATGGCACACAAAGATTAGCTGTCGCTTTGGCCACTGCCTTGTCGGGATAGGACACTAGCATCTTAAGCAGTTGGAGGTCTTGTGCTGGGGCTGCAGCTGGAGATGTCGCGCGGAAACAAGACACAATGTACGTCAAGTTGCTGAAAGTGACGAATCTTTAAACTCCAGATTTTTCGCTTTGCCATCCAGCGGGCACGGTGGAGGGCACCAGGACGAAATATCTTGATCCCATGCTTCGGCTGTCCACCCAAGAGAATTATAGACATTTCTAGTAGCTCCTTGTAGTCGTTACGTGGTGTGTGTTCTTCCAGTAGTCGGTTGAACTCAATCATGAGGTCATGGCAGCGCTCAAGGAGGTGTGGCGGTATGTCTTTCTCTGTGAATGGCTGAGGCAGAAATTTGTCCAAGTCCTTCCACTTGGTCTGAAATCGCTTGAAGAGAGCAATATCAGGCTCAGAAGAAGGGCCAATGCATGCTGTAAATGCCTTCTCACGCACCATTTACAAGATGTGGTGACGACAAGCCAGGTGAAGAACTCTTCGATTGAGGCTTTGCTCAATTATGGTACATGCTCCTGACGAAATCCCTGTGTTCGAAGCTGTGGTGTCAAAGGATAGGGCAGAAATGCGATCCGTTACTCTCCAGTCTTCGATAGCAGTCATCACGGCATCGGCCATTGCTTGGTCAGTGCCACTGGGAAGGACTAGTACTCCCAATAGCTTTGCAATGCCATGTCCTGAAACCACCACCTGCCGCTGTCTGAACCATATTGCTATCTCAGCGCACAACCAGCGGCACCAAAGGCCTGAATGAGTTTTTAATTTCCTTGGCGGCTTCTGCACGAAACTTCATCCAGTATCGCGGTTTAACACCAGCTTTTTGGGATCATGACCAAGGCTTTTTGCAGCTGCTGCAAGTATATGAACTCCTGCACTATCGGATATCTTGGCCCTATCCATCGCGGCTGAGAGTTGTGGATTCATGATTTTCTTCGAGCTCCTGGTGCGCTTTATTGGGAGTATGGTGACTGAAGATGGTCCTGTAACACAGCCGTCAGCATTCTTTTCTGCACCGCGACACTGAAAAGGGGAATGAGTGGGACTAGAACTGCTGGAACTTGATGTAGTTCTGGATGCGAGTTCAGTAATTTCTTCCAGTTTACGCTTTTCAGCTTGATAACGCTTCATACGATGTTCTCTCTTCTCTTCATCCCTCTGCTGTTGTTCTTCTCGACGTGCAAGAGACACGTCCAGTGTTGTTGATATTGTGCCCCGGCGCGCCTCCTCCTTCTGGGCTCGAAGAAACTCCATGTCCTTGGCGATTGTAACCATTGACATCGCATCTTCATGTGCGATGTCAAAGAGGCGATCAAGGGACAGAAGGAAATCATTCTCGTTCTTCTGTTGTTTTTCTGTTTGCCTGTTTTTGTTCTTCTTTAGACTTTCTCTGTTATCATGTAATCGTATAACTTTCTCTCTTGCTCGCTGCACTTTCTGCATTGGATTGCGTGCGCGATCCCAGAAGGTACTCACTAGTTTGACCGTTTCCACCGCTGCTTCCTTTTTCGTCATCTTCTGGTTAAGATGAAGGTAGAGATAGTATTGAAGCACCTGTTTGCTTGATGGTAGCATGCTCCCAATGATGGTAGGCTCGACTGAATCAAGTAGGTAGACACTTGTTATAGCTTTGGTTAGAGACGCCATGGCAACTGTAACAAATAAAAAAAAGAAAGAAAATGGCCTTTTTTGTCTAGGGTGCATTGTACAACTGCGTCACCTAAGCAACTAGACACCACGGCATAGCGGAAGTGGTAGTTGGTCAGTGTTGAGCAGTTGCCATATTC
This sequence comes from Ceratothoa steindachneri, assembly GCA_963969495.1. NCBI lineage: Eukaryota > Metazoa > Arthropoda > Malacostraca > Isopoda > Cymothoidae > Ceratothoa > Ceratothoa steindachneri. The sequence goes on from OZ018334.1 coordinate 52,772,671, forward strand.
TGCTAGATGTTTATGACACTAATGAAACCTTGTTAATGCTGCGCCTTATTTTAATTTTATTTATTTAGTTTTTGTGCATAAATTGGTATTTCTATTGTCTTGATTAGTCTTCTACTTAAGATACCAGCCAAAATTTAATGTATGAACTATAATTATGAACCAAGAATTATAGTAACATACTTGTGAAAAATGTCAAACTTTAAGCTCATTGATGGACCTCTCAATATAAATATTTTCCAAAAATATTTTACAAACTGTGTTTTTTGAGCAAATGGAACATTCTGACTGCCCGTCCCAGTTGAAATTCAAAAGTCTCCAAATATATATATATATATATATATATATATATATATATATATATATATATATATATATATATATATATATATATATATATATATATATATATATATATATATATATTAGAAGACATCGCGTAACGCGATATATTTTTCCATTGTGTTTCCTCTGATTTCATTATGTTCAATCTTTGCCCCGGTAGCACGCCTAATATTTCTATTTATGTTTTCCCGTTTTGCTTCTTCTGGTTTCATTTTGTTTAGTCTCTTAATTCGCGCCAGAACCACGCCAAGTGTTTTAGGTTTTTTCCCGTTTTGTTTTGTCTGATTTCTTTTTGTTTAGTTCTTTAATTCGCCTTTATATACTGGATGGTGCTAGCTTCATATTTCATTACTTAGTTGTGAGTGGCTCCTTGACAGCTGAAACTAGTTCTGTGATTTAAAATAAATTCAGATCCATACATATATTGTGGTTTATCATTACTCTTTTGCATATATATATATATATATATATATATATATATATATATATATATATATATATATATATATATATATATATATATATATATATATATATGTTTTGTTAAAGACCAGGTTGTATTTTGATTTTTTTAAATTTTATTTTGCAACGTTCCAACTGGCGGAGGCAGTTTTTTTTTATCTGTTTGGAGATTAAAGATCAGTTGAGGAAGATCCATTTTATTTTTTTAGCCCTGAGCTTTCGCCTTTCTTAAGGCATCTTCAGACGCAAGTCTTCGTTATTGTTGAGGCTGCGTTGATTTGATGCTCCCTTGGTTTTGCCTCCTTTACCGGTGAGGTAGCTCATTGCTGGTCATGAGCTTCTGTTTGCTGCCAATTGTGGAAGGGTTTTTGCTTCCTGCTTTCAGGCCAGTGTTTCTGAGGACTCTTGCTCCCTCTTTCGATAGGAGCTGGTCTACCTCCTTGGTCTCGGCACATGAGGCGATGAACCCAGAGGAAACTTCAATAAGTTTCACCAGTGCCACTTTTAGTTCGAGGTAGAGAGTTTCACAAAGGTGCCTTTTTTCGGGGTTCTTCTTTCTGCGATAGTCCTTAGGGGGACCCTCTTAATGACGGTCTCCATAGCGTTCTGCATCCTTACTATGACCTCTTGTTACGTTTTCTTTTTTCTGAAGCCAAATTGTAATTATGGTGTTTTGAAGTAAAAAAGAAAGTTATGAAGTGATAAAGGAGGTAGTGGATAGTGCAGGTATGTTCGGGCAAGAGTCCCCAAAAATAGTGAAAAAACGCTCCCGTCCATTTTCCTGTTAGTAAAGAGCCTTTTTTCCAGGTTTCCCATGTAGAAGTTTGCGAACGTAGAGCCTAGTGGTGATCCTATCGCTACTCTGTCAATTTGACGGTAAGGTTTGCCATCTGGGCTTCGAAATGGAACTTCGGTTGTACATATTCTTAAAAGTCGTTTTAATATTTGGGGTTACATTTGTGGTAGAGGCAGGTCGGGGTTTTCGTTAACGCACTATATAATTATTTCGATTGTTTCCTCTATTGGTACATAGGTGAAAAGGCTCTCGACATCAAGTGAGGCTGAGTTGCCTCCTGGTGGGGAACTGTGGAAAATATCAACAAATTCGTTGGTCGACTTTATGGAGAATTTTGACGAGATGAATGGCGTAATGGTTGAATTCAGGCGTTTGGCGAGTTTGTATGTCGGCGTTGGGACTTTCGAACTTTATTCACTTCCTTATCAAGTAGAACTATAAGAAAAATTAATATAACAAGGTTATATATATATAGGAAAAATAAAGTACCGCCTCTTAGAGAAGAAATCACTCATGAAGAAGTAAAGGAGGGAGGGAAAAGCACATCAAGATTTTTCTGGAGCAGGGAGCAAAGTAAAACGAAGCGGCAGCAAAGATAAACAACAAAGCCAGAGGTAACAAAAAGATTAAACGAAAAAGAGATAGCCTAAAGAGGAAGATCAAGGGTAACACGAAAAACAGCTAAATGGAGCGTCAAGGAGAGAAATTAATAAAACAGTGATTAAATGCAAAATCAATGAAATGATTAAAATTAACAAGCTGGATACCCATAACTATGAATATTGGATACAGAACTAAGAATATAACTATTGAGGTTATTGGTACCACATCACTCTGAACATCTGGCCTCCCAACTCCCCAGACTGCAACTCAATTTACTATTTACTATTATTATGGTTGAGAGAGAGACCAACAACTCCCAGCGCATGACCACGGCTGAGCTTAGGTCCAGGATAGCAGCAGTTTTCACTCAGTTAAATAGAGGGAGCGTCGAGTAGGTCTGCAGCAAGTTCCGCTGCCGCCTGGGGCTGCCCGTCGTTGTAGTTGATAGGGATTTTATTTAATAAAAAGAATAGTAAAATCGTTGATGTCTTTTACATGTAAGTTTGATAAATAAAGCTGCAGAAAAAGAACTCTCTGTGTGTTATATCTTTTTATGTTGAAGATAGGTGAGAAATTACTTATTGGACCCATGTAATGATAAATGGATAAAGAAGTATCTCAAACGTTAACCTTGATTTTGACGAATGTGCCGAAAAAGAGCAAGTCGAATTAAGCTTATTTGAAAAATGATTAAAATTCAAATTTCTTCGCCAATAGTATGAGGTTTTCCCGATTTCGCTATTAGCTTGGAAATCTCATAAGATGCAATGAAAACTTTGTCTAGTTTTGCCGCTGTTTTGCTAAATATATCTTTAATAGTGCTCCTTGCTTGGAAATTATCCCCCAGCTTTTTAAAGTAATCTAATGTTTTGTCTTTTCGTCCTTGTGCTTATTCTCCAAATGTATTTTAAGCTCACTTGGTCGCATACTATCATTAGAAAGTGTAGCCATACATAAAAGACACAATGGCTGTGTTATATTGTCTGGTGAATGTATAAAACCATAAGCTAATTACCCCCTGGAATATTGTCGACATTTTTTCTTTTTCGCCGTAGCCATGGGTAATCTGTGCAGAAGAAATTTAATATATTAAAGTTATATATATATATATATATATATATATATATATATATATATATATTACATTTTAGAGCCGAAGCTCACCGCAACAGAATGAAAGGCGCTTATCTCAGCGGCGAAAAACGAAGAATATTTCTGAGAAAAGACCCAGAAACAACCTCCATTCCCTGTGAAGAGCACCGAGTCTGTGCCCAACACCAACTCCTATTACAGTCAGCCACGAAAATTTCGGACATGTCCAATAAATAGAAACGCTCATAAAAATAGCTGCATTGAAAATTTTGTTTTCTTTTTTTTGTGCTAAATACTTGCCCTTGATGGTAAATATTTGACACCAAAAAAAGAACCGCAAAACAATGCAACTATTTTTATGAGCGTTTCTATTAATTGGACATGTCCGAAATTTTCGTTATTGATTGTACATCCTGGTACTTGGTACCTGTACCTAAATGCAAAACAGCAGAAATGTACTCCTTCAGGAGGGTAGATCTGCATTAATTTTAGTAATATATTATATATACATATATATTACTCAAATTAATGCAGATACAAAACGATAAGTACAATCATCAGAATCTAAGATTAAATGCTAATCTCGTAAATAACCCCTAAGTGAAACTGAAGAGAAGAAAAAATGATTTGGTGTAGGTCTAGCAATGGCACACTTTACTTACAAACAAAAATGCTCAGTTATTTACTTATAAAAGTCTTATATTATTGTGCTTGTGGAAATCTATTATAATTTTAAAAACTAGTAAAATTACTACAACTTCGCAGTATTAGGGTAAACAAATAAAAGCTACTTACATACTATAACGCCGAACCACTTGATAAACAGACTGTAAGGATTTAAAGTTCCACCTGAAGTATTTTCATCAAGCCAACAACGGTGCCAGGCGCATTACGATCAAGCGCACAATGGAGTGCACCGCAGAATAAGCTTGTAAGATGCAAAATATTTGTTTATAGATTAATGTAAATCCTATTATGCTAATAAAATATTTAAAAAAGGGAAAATATATGTATTAATATTTTAAAAATATAATTCAACTGCATAAATTAAAATTAGGTACTGCCCTAACTATAATTCACGTTTCAATAGGTTGAGTCCTGTGGCCCCTTTCATGGATCTGTGGCCCCTCGAGAGCTTAAAATTTTCATGTGGCCTGCGTTAGACGAGGAGAATCGACGACGGAGTGGGACTCACGGATAGAGCTGCGTGAATGGGCTGGACATTATTTGATTTTATGAATATCCTAAAACGAAGGAAGAGTGAATTTAATGGAATATTCGGATGGGGCACGCTCAAGCGCTCTGAAGTCGAGGTCTTCTGAAAGCGTTAGGACTCTTCTGAGAACTTCTGAGAGCGCATGAGGATGAGTTGTTCTCTGCAAAACCTCTAGTATGCATTTTTATAAGGGTCAGGGTGAGGAAAAACATGCTCATAAGAAGCTTTCAGAACGCTTTGCACAGACTAAAGAGTTGTGTTGCCTCATCGCCCCAAAACGCGGCGAGGCTTATGAAAATCAGGTTTAAAGTGCGCGCAAACACATAGCCTGCATGTGGTCGGCCACCTCGCACGCTTGCTGAGGCCCGACATAAAGCTGTCGTGGTAAAGGACCCGCGCCTCAATAAAATAAATTCTATAACCAACCTAACAGAATATTTAAATAACTTATCTATCGTATAAAAAATCGATTAAGTTCTTAATTCACTATTCCACTGGACGACTTCATAGTTGGGAGAAGTAAAACATTTAGAACTTCTAAAGTTTGATCCGTAATTGAGAAATGGAAACGTGTCAGATCAAGGAAGGATAGTTAATTAATTAAAGGGAGAATAATATAAAAGAAAGAAATAAAAAGAGGAGGTAGATTAGATAATAATCAAATGACAATGACAGTGAACCTTGTCAGTTCTATGCTCATGAACTGAGGGCACATATCTTTTAAAACTTTCTGCAATAGTTATTACAACAGGGCAAGGTACTAAGTAAGAACTTGAAAACCTTAACCTTTGGGAATATGCCGAAACCCAAAACAATTTTCAAAGTTTTTCTTAGCCTAAAAAAATTGCTGTAATAGTATTCCACCATAGTACCACTAATATTTCTTATTGTTTATTTTTTTGTGCTAAAATTGTTACGTCAATCAGCACACTTAATGGTAAACATGCATCTCATGTTCCCATTTTTCTTCTTCTTATTAATTAAACTTAAGTATACTTAAACTAACGCTTCCTTCTCATCCATTTCAATTTCAGATTTTTCTTTCAACTACGGTCGCCTGTTCAGGTTTAGCTGCCCTTCTCTTCATTTATATCCCCGTCGGTCGGATCGAACACACCCTTCCAGAACAACTTCCTCTTACACTCAACTGCACAATGAGTGGTAATGAGGTCGCTGTGAACTCTCCGTATGATTGTCATTTCAAAAATGAAACAGATACTCCTTTAATTGTGATCGAACAGTGTTCATACGAGTGTCAAAATACCGTTCAGCAACAGCACCTCATAAGACAACTGATGTCAACGTGGTGCAAAAGGACGCCGGGCTGCCGAGTGGAAGAAGTGACCATTGAAATTGTCGAGGGAGAGAAAAGAAGGTCTGGAACATCTTCGTATAACTTCGACGATCAAAATGGCGCGGAGACTGGACGTCATTTGTTCCTGAGCAATGAAACCATCGTGATGAAATTGAGCCGAGGGGAGGAGAAAACTATTATGGGAGTAAATCAACTTTTTTGCCCAGATTTTCAAAAGGTAAACCAAACAATAACTACTACAAATAATTTAATTGTTAAGAATTTACCAAAAATAAGTATTATTTATAGAATCCTATGAATAGATAGTACGCCAAGAATGCCACTTAAGGAAGAAATTATGAGAATTGAATAGCCGAACGAAGAACAACTGAGCTAAGACATTGTAGTTAACAGAGTATTTTTTTCTATGCTAATGTCACTGTCTAATCATTTGACTTAATGGGCTAGTGCTAAACTAATTATAAATTTCAACAATTGCCTCCTAAGAGCATTCTTGTGTGTAGATGTAAAACAATATTTAGTCACACCGAAATAGCCTAGTCCATGCATAAGAATATCCTACTCATCCATCAAATAATGTGACTATATCCAATAGACCAATCTAACCCCCTTAAACAGAACTGTTTTATTTGCCTATTATAACATCTAGTTTTGCCGGACTAGGATACGGAGTGGTGTTCAAACCTGCTGAAATTTCAATATTAACCATCGTTGTTTGCTTTTGACCATTTTACAGTCACAAAGTGGCAAAAATCTATATGTGATCAAATCTCGCTCCACACTTTTTAAAAATATTTTCTTCTCTAATGAGAGACTCGTATCATTAAAGACAAAACCGCTTGCAATTTCATTTTTCATTTTTCCCAATATAATGGACATAAATTACTAAAACTTGAACTTTGTTGACCATGCAAGTGGGTTCAAGTTTTTATTTTTGAATCATCGCGCAACTTATTTCGAATTTGTTTCTGAAGATTTAATAAATACGCCCGTCACACGAGAATGTGTGGTTGACAAATTTGCTAGAGCATCCATGTCACTCATTCCTTTTTTGCAACGCTTGTATCTCATTTTTTTCTTCTTCATCTTTCAACTATCAACTTTCTTTTGTCAATATTTTAACATCCCCTCACTTGATTTCGTCAGTTTTCTTTCCTCTCTAGTTTTGTCACTGCACAAGGTACGATATAACAAACTAGACACTAGTTTTTCTCAAAATAAACTTCTTCAGACAGGTAACCTTATTTCTTCTAGAAAAGATATTGAAACGATACGCAAGATCTATCCAACAATTACTATACTCTAGATTAAATTTAGATTATTAAGTGAAGTAGAGCTGTAAATCGTTAGAAATAATCTGGTAGAGACTTGGACTTAATTCCATTTTATGTATCAGTGAAAAGATAAAAGAAGTTGGCAGGAACATTTAAGGCAACGCGTTTGCGAGGAAAGTCACATAAGGGTTAAAGATTCTTTTCGTTATTCTTTGACCTTCTGTTCTTTTTACTCTTTTCATTTTCCTTTAGTTTGTTGATTTTTTCCTACTAGGTTTCCTTATATAATGCTAGTCATCTTACTAAAGGAATATAATCTGTTTCAGTTCATCGAGTCAAATAAGGAATTTTACCCATCTGTCGTGCTGGAAGAAAGCGAGAGGAAACTATGTTGGATGGAGTGCAATGCCACCATACCCAGAACCGATCTCTGTGCCAACGCTAAATCTACCCAAACTTTAAATCCATCTTTGACAGTAATTCTTTATATCATCGTCCGTCTCATTAATGGACTGACTCTAGGTGAATGTCCATTCTTTGGTTTTGTCTCTATTTATCACTGTTCCTCGTCGGCTGTCAATAGAATTGTTATGTTTGCTTTTCTCTTCTAATTTGTAGGGTTCTAAGGAGGGGGAAATATTATAGTTCTTGTGAATAAGTATTAGAAATGGCGAGAATGTATTGGATAAGAATGTTTGCAGACACTTTTAGGTGACTAGTTCTTTAGTGGGGTTGGGGAGCATACTATTTTGGAGGTAATTCACTGTGCAGAGACATGCAAGACCGACCTAGAAAGAAAGAATTTTATGGTATAATGTATGCATACAAATCATGACGTTTGTGGCGTGTACACTTCTTTCATTTTTCTTAAGTCCTAAACACTACATCCTAAGATATACTTAGAACAACAAATTCCCAATAAATTTCTCTCAAAAGGACGCATTGATGTGATTCAAAGTTTTTGTTCAAATGAAGACTAAAAGCATCATCTCTACCCTTTAGTCTTGATCAGAGGGTAGTAAAAAAAAGGGGTAATTTAGGGCAAGTTTAAATGTTTGGAAGTTATATACAGTACATAGTTCGAGTAGTTGATTTTTTTTTTTAATTCACTAGCTCCCATCTTGCGATTGCCCCCAATTCGAGTAGTTGAAAGAAATAACATAGCGCAATGAGGTTCAGGAGGGCACCCAACTCTCCTGAACAGACTTTGTCTAACTCACTTTTTAATTTCAATAAACATTTAAGGAAAGGAATAAAAGATGTGTCTCAGATTGTCTATTTCATTAGGATTAGATCCAATTCTAGGTGAAAGAGGGCTTAACACGTTAAAGAAAGAAAAAGCTATTTTATCATCACTTTGTTTCGTATCTGCTGTCACGTTATTTAAAAAAAAAAAAGCCCAGCGCTTGTGAAAAAATTTACAAATTAATTGATAATGACAAAGAAATAGGCTTTTTAAAAAATCAAAATGGTAGAGTAAGAGGTAAAATATCAAAAGCTGATCGGCTTTCCCCAACCAATTCTTATCGACCTGAAAATATTTGGAAATAGGAGTGTTTCTAAAGCCTCTGGTAGATTTACAAACAAATAACATAAAATATTATTTGATTTGAAACTTTCTTGATTCTTTTATTTAAAACGAATACAAATGTATACTTGACATGTATATTTAATTCGCATTTAAATTCCTCAAGTTATCTTGCATTGTATAATTATTTTATGGCAATTTGATTAATATTACAAAAGTTATCCATATATATATAAGTTTATTATAGAAAACACATTCAAAGTGGAATTTTAGGGATAACAAAAACAAAATTTGAGTTCATTATAAATAATCTACATTCTTTTCCCCTTTTCAGCGACATCATTTACGTTGTTTGAAGGCGCCGTTGTGGCAGTCCTTAAAGAATTCAATGGCGATTTGGGACTTCAGAGGATGTATGGAAATTTGGGAATGATTGTATTAACTCCAATATCTGGAAAACTTATTGATTATTTCTCTCAATTGAATGCATTTGAAGATTTTAGGTAATTTCACTCGGTGCAATATATTCATATGAATTCCTGAAAACCAATTTTCATCCTTAATATTAATTTTGAATAGTAAATTCGTAGAATCTACACAAAATACATATATTGGGTGGAGGTAGAGTGTATGTGTGTGTGTGCGAAACATGTGGTCCCGATATCTCGTGAACCTGCAGGTTCTGCATTTATGATTTTAGAGATTGAAGGATAGTCAATTGGTTAAAAAACCAAAAGAACAAACATTCATTCTTTTTCTCATTAATATAAAACTGATTTTTTTAAGTAATAAACATAGATGAGGATTGTTATTTTTTAAACTTTGGAAGATTTTTTCGTTTTTTGAAGATGTTATTTTCAAAATTTTGAGTTAAATAAATCATGGTATTTTAATGGTAGGTGAAAAGGCATCGTAGTTTCACTTGCAACAGAGAAGTTAATTCTTCTTCCCTCACAATTTTATTTTCTTTACAGACCAGCTTTCTTCTTCTATTGTGGAATCAAGCTCTTATGTGCCGGGATTCTTCTCTTGCTAAATTTGGAATTCAAACCTCCATCCAATCGAGTATTGAAGGATTTTAAGGAACTGCTCATTCAACCGAAGGTGTTCACTTTTATTTTATTTACGGCTGTAGCGGGTAAGTTGTCGCAGGCTGCAGAGAAAGAGAGAGAGAGAGAGAGAGAGAGAGAGAGAGAGAGAGAGAGAGAAAGAGAGAGAGAGAGAGAGAGAGAAAGAGAGAGAGAGAGAGAGAAATACAGAAATACAGAAATAGGGAACAACAAAGACCCTAAGGTCTGCTCAAGGCCAGTCCGCTTACACATTCTAAAGTTAGTGTATCATGCTCTTTTTTTTATGCTGTTTTTTTGTTATATATATATATATATATATATATATATATATATATATATATATATATATTATTTTTTTCACTATTTCAACTCTACGGTACACACTTATCTACATGTATACCCTTGACATGCAGGTTTAGCTATCCCTCAAATACACTAACATAACATGCTTTTTCGAACCAGGGGGGGGGGGGGTGATAGGACAGTACTCTCTTCTTCCGCAGGCGTCGCCTGCTAGTGATGAAAATTATATACTTATAGGACAGACAGAAAAAGAAAAGGGGAATTCACATTCACTCCATGCATGGAGGCGTTGCTGGCATATTTCTATTCATGATTTCATTTTAATCCTCAACTCCTTATAATATATGACGTTTTAATCTGTGCTCCTACTACGTTATATTTACGCTATTGAAGTACTCATCAAGTCGGTTTTTGAACATATTAACTGACGTGCTTTCAACTACACGGTTGGGAAGGCCATTTCACGTTTGCATGATTTCAAACGTGAAGTAATTTTGGGCTATAGTAGAGTTAAAACGCTTGTTCACTAATTTTAAACCATTTTGGCGTGTGTTGGTCCTTTCGTCCAGCTCAAACAATAGTCTGTAATCGATATTAGTAAATCCTTTTAAGATTTTGAATAATTCTATCAATTGTCCACGTAATCGTCTACTTTCAAGTGATAGTAGGTTTAATAAGCGTAGTCTATCTTCGTACGGTTTGTTTCGGATTTCAGGAATTAGTTTCGTAGCCCATCGTTGCACTCTTTCTATCTGCGCTATATTCTTATTTAGGGAGGGACACCAAAATTGGACCGCGTATTCGAGGTGTGGGCGCACGAGCGATTTGTATAGTGGCTTGATTATTTCTTTCGATTTAAAAGTAAACTTCCGAGCAATATATCCTAGCATTCGGTTTGCTTTTTTGCAAGCTTCTGCGCATTGCTTTGATACTTTAAGGTCCTCCGAGATTAAAATCCCCAGGTCTTTTTCTAAGTTAACGGATTCGAGAATTTGGTCTTCCATATGGTATTCTACTTTTAAGTTCTGACATCCTAAATGCATGACCTTGCATTTACCTATGTTAAAGCCCATTTGCCATTTCTACGCCCATTCCACAATTTTATTAAGGTCCCTTTGCATTTGCTCTACATCGGGTCTTGCAAGGGCACGGCTTCCTAGCTTTGTGTCATCTGCAAATTTAGAGATCCTACTAAACACTCCATTATCCAAGTCATTAATGTACACAATAAATAATAATGGGCCCAGAACTGACCCCTGTGGTACCCCGCTGGTGACACGGGCCCAGTCTGAACACGCATCATTTAGAACAACCCACTGTGAACGGTTTGATAGTCAGTTTCTAATCCATTTAAGTATGTTGCCCTTCACCCCAATTGCTCTAATTTTCATCAATAGCCTTTCGTGCGGGACTGTATCAAAGGCCTTTTGAAAGTCAAGGTAAATTATATCCGCCGCTTTAGTTTCATCATAGATGCAAATCATGTTATGAAAGAATTCGAGTAAATTGGTTAGGCACGAGCGCCCCCGTCTAAATCCATGCTGGGAGTCTGCAATTAAATTATTTGTTTTACAATGGCTTACCAACCTATCTCTAATTATCGATTCTAAGAGTTTTCCAATTACAGAAGTTAGACTGATGCGACAGAAATTAGTAGGCTCATTTTTATCATCTTTTTTGAATATCGGCGTAACATTAGCACGCTTGACTCTAATGGAACTAGGCCTTCCTCTATTGATCGATTGAAAATCGTGCAGAGCGGTCTTGTCAATTCATTTTTTAGTTCTTTAAGATGTGTTGGGTACACCCCATCGGGCCTGGGTGACTTCGACTTTTTCATTTTATTAATATATGAAAGAATCTCCCCTTGATTTATATTTATATTGGATAGGGTATTTTGTCTTTCAAAATTTATGTCCTCGCCTAGTGTTTCTAATTGCGTCACGTCTTCAATAGTAAAAACGCTCGAGAAGTGCTCATATAATATTTTAGCAAATTGTTCTGGGACGTCCGTCAAAACACCATCTTTACCTCTGATCGGCCCTATTGAATCCTTTATGGGCTTTCTACTGTTAACGTAACTGTAAAACCATTTCGGTTCGTGTTTCGAATTTATATCAAGGTCTTTTTCATATTTCAACTTAGATTCTCTAATGGCCCGCTTAACCAGCCTTCGAGCGTCTACGTATTTTTCCCGATTTGTTGTCGTTTCGTTTTTTTTTAAACTTTGATAGTCTTTATTACGCTCCCGAATTAAGTTAATTAATAAAGAGCTAACCCACGGTGCTCTCTTTGACTTTCCATTATTTCGACGCACGTACTTAACTAAGTCGGAATCCACCGTGAGCACATTTTGCTGTAGCTCCGAGTACATTCCTTGTACTGTCTTATTATCAAAACATCTTCCCCAGTCTATCCTTTTAATCCGGTTACGGAAGGTTTCAAAATTACAACTCCCAAATCGTGGGATTAGTTGTGAACTCTCTTTTATCTCAACGCTCGTATTAATTTCAAACCTAATTACATTATGGTCACTCGTCGCCAAATGCTCACCCACGCAAACGTTTTCTACCAAAGTTTCCTCTGTTGAAATAATCAAATCCAGTATATTTTGTTCACGCGTAGGTTCCTCTACTTTTTGCACAAGAAAATTATCCTGGATGAAATCTACTAATCTCTCCCCAACTTTATCCAAAGTATAGTTTGTAAAGTTAACGTTAGGGTAATTGAAATCTCCGCAATTTATTTTTTTTCCTTTTCTCACTATGGATAAAAGGCACTCAAAGAGTAGTACGTTCTTTGATTCTATTAGAGATGGGGGAAGGGCGACGGTAACGGCTAAGTTAATTTTATTATTTTTAGCACACTCAAGCTCAATTAACAGAACCTCGCTCTTCATATTTACGGTCGTGGCGGCCATCGATATCGCATTTATCCCCTCTTTAACGTAAGCTAAAACTCCACCGCCTCTTCCATTTAGTCGGTCTTTATGATGGATTTTGTACCCTTCTATATTAAATTCCGCAATAAAGTCTCTAGAAGCTGTATCTAACCACGTCTCGCTAATACATATGATATCGTAATCGCCCTCCTGAATCACGGCTTTAAATTCGGGCAGTTTGTTTCTCAAACTCCGAACATTGGCGTAAATACATTTCAATTTTCCTTTTAAATAACGACGTCCCTCTCTCGTATGACTGAACCGTTTCCCTGCTCGCGGCGTGAAATCTCGTTCGGCGCATTTATGGCTTGGGGGCAAATAACTTCCGTACTATAGAGGTTGCGGAGGCTCTCATTTACAATCCTGCCCAGCTTCGAATTACCCAGAGAATTAAAATGTATACCATCATTAAAAAAAAGTGACGGTCTGTCCTGAAAATCATTCCAAAAATTATAAAACTTAACTCCCATTTCCTGACATAAACGTTTGAGACATTCATTAGTGTAAATTGACCTTGACTGCATTCTCAGAGTCGCTCTTAATCTTGGAATTATCCCAATTACCCCAACTCTATTCGCCTTTGCTTTGGCCGCTATAATTAGGTCCCTTGCTCGATGAACAATCTCGGTAGTCGAGAGAGAGAGAGCGAGAGAGAGAGAGAGAGAGAGAGAGAGAGAGAGAGAGAGAGAGAGAGAGAGAGAGAGAGAGAGAGAGAGAGAGAGAGAGAGAGAGTGAGAGAGAGAGAGAGAAAGGGAGAGAAAGAAAGTGTCACAAGGAGTCACAAGGAAACTACGTAACCTAGTAGACCTTACGGTCCATTCAAAGAGGTTACCTTTGGCCTAACAGCTGAGCGGGCCTAATTCTCGAAAGTATCAATTGATACCCTCGATGAACACACGCACAACGGTTTATGAGCCCAATCGGCGATTTTTCAAGACTTTGTCTAATCTCGACTTGAACTGTTCAACAGAATTATTGTTGACAACTTCCACTGGAAGTGCGTTCCAGCTACCACAGATGCTACATGTGAAAAGTCTCCCACACAGATCGCGGCGGTAACGTTTCAGCTCAAGTTTGTAGCCGTGATTTCTAGTTCTGCCCTCACTAAGTTGAAAAACATCATTGTAGTCTACATTGTCAAAGCCTCGAAGTATTTTAAACACTTCGATAAGCTGACCACGCAGTCTCCGAGTCTCCAACGAGAACAGATCTAATTTCCTTAATCTATCGTCGAAACTTTTGTGTCTGATAGAGGGAATCAGTTCGGTTGCCCTGGCTTGCACACGTTCCAATCTCGCGACATCCTTTCGAAACGAAGGACTCCAAAATTGTACGGCATACTCCAGGTGCGGTCGGACGAGGGAGTTGTACAAACAGTACTATCGCCTTGTTCCGATATCGAAACTGGTGCTTTATGTAGTCGAGCATCCTTTGGGCTTTCTTTTCAGCCTCAATACACTTGAGTTTACTAGTGATAGTTACACCCAAATCCTTCTCGGTATCAGTGCATTCAAGAGCGGTGCCTTAAGGATATACGGTGATTTGGGGTTTCGGCGGACGATATGCATCACTTTGCATTTGTTCACGTTAAAAGTTATTTGCCACGTGTCCGATCACTCCCCAATCTTCCGGATATCTTCTTGTAGGCGGACAGTACTTCCATCCTTTGCAACGTTTATACCAAGCTTGTTATCGTCGGAAAATTTAGATATCTTCACAACAATGTCACCATCCATGTCGTTAACATAGATGATGAAAAGTAGTGGTCTCATAACAGAACCTTGAGGAACACCGCTAGTAACAGGCACCGATTTAGAAGCCTGTTCATTCAACACTACCCATTGCCACCTGCCACTTAGATAGTTCTCTATACAACCTGATACATTACCGCCTATTCCCAGCGCACGAACTTTCCTGAAAACAGCTGTGTGGTACCTTATCAAAGGCTTTTTAAAAGTCTAAGTACACAACATCCACCGCTTTATCCCGGTCATGTTAACTGAAAACGAAGTGGAAGAATTCCCCAAGGTTGGTTAGGCATGCCCGGTGCCTTCGGAAACCGTGCTGGGAATTCTTTAATAGCAGGTTTGACTCCAAATAAGACGATAATTTGTCGACCATGATGCTTTCAATGAGTTTACCAACTATCGAAGTTAAACTAATAAGTCGGTAGTTCGACGGTTGGCTCGAGTCTCTTTTATTGAAGTTAGAAATCACCTCCGCCTCACGCCAGTCTCGAGAAACGCATCCGGTCTGGATTGACATGTTGAAGATTATGCTCAGATGTCGTGATGCTTCATCACGCACTTCTTTCAACACTTTAGGTAAAAACCCACCCAGGTCAGGGGACTTATTCATCCTTAGATCAGAGATCTTATTTTCTATTTCTCGTTGGGTAAAGTCCATTTCCTCTAGCTTTTCCCCCAAGCAAGAATCTGTGGGCTGGGGGATCAGACCACACACTTCAGTAAACACTGAAGAGAAGTAGTCGTTCAGGAGGTTAGCATTTTCTGCATCTGAGTGCTCTAATTCCCTCTCCTCATTCACTAAAGAGCCAATAGTGCGATGGATTGGTTTGAGGCTGTTTACATAACCAAAGAACTACTTGGGATTCTCCTTGCAAAGTCTCGCCACTCGAAGCTCCTCGGCATGCTTTGCCGCCCTTATGCTGGACTTCACTCTTCTAGTTAGCCTCCTTTACTCGTCAAAGTCACCAGAAATTTTTGACTGCCGGTACACCGTTCTTTTCTCCCTCAGCAGTTAACCATTTTCTCAATTAAACCACTTTGGTTGAGCAGAAGACCGACGTGATTGAAGACTCATGAACGTAGTTTTGAATCTATTCCACGAATCTCCAACATCCTCGCACACTTATGGTCTCGCATCAGTCAATCCAGCACGAAGACCTGCAAAGTCTGCTCTTCTAAAATCAAGTTTCCTCGATTTACCAGTCGCCGACTCTACCTTGGGGACCTTGGCTATATGTAAATCTGACTAGTCGGTGATTACTGCCACCGAGCTCTTCGCCTACAGAAAGATCTCCAACGATGTCATCCTCAGAGGTGAAAATTAAGTCGAGGGTATTATTGCCTCTCGTCGGCTCTCTCACCCATTGAGTCGAGAACTCGTTGTTCGCGAACTCGAAGAGTAGTGCGTTCTCGCCACTTGGGTATTGAAGTCACCCATGGTGATACACACTCTGTCTTGAACAAGTTTACCCAGCAGCCGGTACAGATCCCTGTCCTTTTCAATGAGTTGGGCAGGGGTATGTAAAGCACCAGGTTCCCGTATCTGACAGGACCTATATCTAGGTCAACACCTAGTAGCTCGTGGTCAGGTACAATGTTTCAGTTCGTCGATTTGAGTGTATCCTTGACATACAGCATCACACCGCAACCCTCTCTATCTGGCCTAACTTTCAGGAACAGCTGGTAACCAGGAATCATGAATTCACCTTTAAAATCTCGGTTTGAAGTTTTCACTCACGATTCCGTTATGGCTACCATTTCAGGTTCTTCCGTCGCTACGAGGCCACGAAATTCAAAAAACTTGTTCCTGATCGACCTCGCATTAAACAGAACTTTCAGGGAGTCCCTAAATGTAGGAATCTCTACGCTCTTCCCTTTCCCGGCCTATTTGTTGGCGAGGAGGAACCCCTCTTTGCGACCTCCGTGGAAGGTCATTCCGAGAGTGACACGGGCGTACTGGCGTACGTCCGCCATCACTCTGGGCCGGACACTCCTTTGTGTCCGCTTCAGGACATCCTGTATCATGTTAGATAGTACAGCCTTTCCTTTAAAGGAAAGATGAACTCCGTCCCTTTGGTAGAGATCGTTTCTACCATAGAAGGTGCAGTAAGGGTCCACAAAAAAGACCCTCTCCGCCGTACACAAATCTGCCTGACGTCGGTTCAAAGAGATTTGCCTCGAGTGAGCTATCCGGGTTGGACCTCTTCTTTGGAGCATCCCGACCACAGCAAGTCTGCGGGTTTTCAACCCACAGTCGTCCACGACTCCCCTGACCGTGTGTAGTCTTTCCTTCAGGGCCTACCTTACCTTCCTTGAGAGAGAGAAAGGGCAGAATAAAGTCCAAAGTAACCACAATAATAAAAGCTTTCAAAAGGCATTCCTAGTCATACTAAGGAGGAACCTTTTAGGGAAAATACTAGCATAATACAGGTAAAGGTATCCTCACACATCTCTCCCATCAATCAGCCCTTCTGGGCAACGAAAAGTACAAGAGATGCATTCATTTAGTGAAAAAATGCACATAACCACGAATTTTGATATTAAAGCTATACTTGGAAAAATAATAATATTAACCATAGGAAATTTATTGCGGACTGAAATAATTCCGTCAATTCTTCCCTTAAATTGCTTAACGCTGGAACTAATAACTACCGTTGCTTGTAATTCGTTCCATGAGTATTTTACATGTGAAATGTTGCCAGCCAAAGTAGTCTTGAACTGCGGAAATTCTAGCCTCCAATCGTGGTTCCTGTTCCTTTTCTGGTTCGTAGTAAACAACTCCTGGAGAACAATTTTCTCGAAACCTCGATCAATTTTGAACACTCTTATCAGGTGACCACACAGTTTCTCAGTCTCTAGGGAGAAGAGTTCGAGCTCTTTTAATTACTTCTTATAGTGTCTATGCCTAATCGATGAGATCAGTTTTGTGGCTCGAGATTCCCTATTTCTAGCAGTTTGGTCTCTTTTCAAAGGTTAGGGGACCAAAATTTTACTGCTTAATCTTAGTGATGTCGTACTAAAGTGTTATACAAAGGCAGGACAATTTTTTGTTTTGGAAACTGAATTGCCTTTTAATGTGGTAATCGCTTAGTTTTTCCTCTGCCTTAACGCACTGTCTGGAGAAATTTATTTCAGTGCCAGTCTGAACCCTTAAGTCTTTCTCCAAGTTTTTACTTTAGGCCATTCCATTGTAGTGGGTACACTTTTGTAGGTTTAAACGTATCTTTCACGTGTCCAACTACTCCTCTGATAGGATGATCTCTGGTAGGCCCTTGTGGCTTTTGTCATCCGGGAAATTATGTTATGTTTCCCGCTGCTGGTCATGCCTCAACCTCTTGACGCTTTTCGATGACGCTAAGCCAACACACAATTGTGATTCATCTGTAAACATTGTCTATATCGTTAGTTTCTTTGTTAAAGAAACTAACCTTTTAAACGATCTATCGACAAATCTCGGTCAAGTGGGTCTCATTTTGCTCATTTAGAGGACAATTCCTAGGAAATTCGTCGAATGAAAAGGGCGAACCAATCAACCCAGATAATACGTATTTATCAAGATGCCAGTTAATGCCCCTGTATTTGCTGCTTACAAAAACAGGGGGGAATGAGTTTATGTATGGCATCCACGATTAGAGCCCTGTTGTTCTGTAGTCATATTCCGTCGACTAGCCTCATCACCTCTCTGATTAATTACACTCGATTTGCGTTTCAAAACTTTTTTTCAAAGGTCAAGGGTTTTACAACTGATTTAGGATCCTTTTTACGTGCTGAATTCAAAAATATCACTCATTCTTTCTTTGGTCAGGTCTGGTTTCTAAGATACACTCGATTTTTATTACAGCATATTTTTCCCAAATGGCGCTATCATCCAAGCGTATATGGGCTTTGTTTTTGCCACAGCTGGTCATGGGTTACCTTAAATAACTAGTTATTCTTTCTCTTTTCCGGTCTAGTTGTGCAGTACGATGGATCGGAAGTGTAAGAACCATCCTAACAATTTTTGTTTCATCTGCGGACACGTGGTTCTTCCAGACCGTCAAGCGAAAATCACGGATTTTGTGAAGAATGCTTATTACGCTTATTTTGGAGTCAAACTAGGGGACCAGGATAAGGCATTTGCTCCCCATATCTGCTGCAAAACATATGTGGAGAACTTATGGGATTGACGGAATAGGAAAAGAAAGAGTATCCGACATGGATTGATGAAAACATATTTCCGTTATTCAGAAGAACTGCCTTGAGACTTTTGTCAGACGAGTCAATAAAAAGGCTCCATTCCATGGCAACATACTTCATACCCATTAATTTCATCAGTTTAGCAATATTGTTACAGTAGATCAGTGAAGACGCTTCATCGAACTTAAAGAATTTTCTGAATTCGCTCTCGCGTTCCCGATACCAATAGAACGTTGTTCCTGGGGCAAGTAGATGTTTCTCTCGAAGACGCAAACCCAGCAGCTGGACAGACTCCTTAGATAGGTGTTCAGGTCTCGTGTCAAGTCGTTGAGTTCGGCTTGTGTCAATAGCACCGATCGGTCGTCCTCTTCTGACTCGTATGCACCACACTCACCTGTATCAGTCATGTCAGTAGATTCGGAATCAGAACTGGATTCCATGATGACATCCGACTCAGGAACAGGAACATCTGGTCCATGTGGGATTGGATATATGGCAAAAGGAACATCAGGGTATTGAACATGGTGCTTGTTCTTGCGATTGATGCCTTTTAAATTTGTCATGCAGAACAAATGGTGTGGAGGGAAGGGAAAGATCACGTCACCGACTGCTACTTCTGCATGACAAATTTAAAAGGCATCAATCGCAAGAACAAGCACCATGTTCAATACCCTGATGTTCCTTCTGCCATAAATCCAATCCCACATGGACCAGGTGTTCCTGTTCCTGAGTCGGATGTCATCATGGAATCTAGTTCTGATTCCGAATCTACTGACATGACTGATGCAGGGGAGTGTGGTGCATACGAGCCAGAAGAGGACGACCGATCGGTGCTATTGACACAAGCCGAACTCAACGACTTGACACGAGACCTGAACACCTATCTAAGGAGTCTGTCCAGCTGCTGGGTTTGCGTCTTCGAGAGAAACATCTACTTGCCTCAGGAACAACGTTCTATTGGTATCGGGAACGCGAGAGCGAATTCAGAAAATTCTTTAAGTTCGATGAAGCGTCTTCACTGATCTACTGTAACAATATTGCTGAACTGATGAAATTAATGGGTATGAAGTATGTTGCCATGGAATGGAGCCTTTTTATTGACTCGTCTGACAAAAGTATCAAGGTAGTTCTTCTGAATAACGGAAATAAGTTTTCATCAATCCATGTTGGATACTCGGCTGAAATGAAAGAATCCCACAACAACATGGAACGTCTGTTGTCTGCTCTCAATTACCAGGGACATAAATGGTTGATTTGTGGAGACCTTAAAGTTGTTGAACTCATCCTAGGACTTCAAGGTGGGTACACAAAGTATCCATGCTTTTTGTGCTTGTGGGATAGTCGGGCTGACGACCAGCATTATGTCAGCCAAAAGTGGCCATTAAGACAAGGATTATAACTCGGGTCACACAATGTTCTGTCCCACCCTCTGGTTGAACCGAGCAAAGTGTTACTTTCACCCCTACACAGCAAACTTGGCCTAATGAAGAACGTTGTAAAAGCCCTGGACAGGGAAGGTGGAGAATTTGCCTTCCTCCACCACAAGTCCAAACGAATCAACATGGAGAAGCTTAAGGCAGGTATATTTGATGGTCCTCAGATAAGAGAACTCATATAAGACTCTAGTTTTGATGATTCATTAAATCCTACTGGACTCTCTGCCTGGCTGTCCCTTAAGTTAGTCATTGCAAACTTCCTTGGTAACCACAGAAGTCCTCAGTACCAGAAGATGGTTGATGACTTAATGGAGAATTTCCGCAAACTTGGTGCGCGTATGTCAGTGAAAATGCACTTTCTTCGGTCCCATCTGGACTATTTTCCAGAAAATTGCGGAGACTTCAGTGAAGAACAGGGTGAGCGCTTTCACCAAGACATCCGTGTCATGGAGGAACGCTATCAAGGCCAATGGGATGTGAACTTTCTGGCTGACTACTGTTGTTGCTTTAAGAGGGATGTGGTGTCTGCTCGGCACAATCTGAGGTCACTAAAGAGACTATTCATCCATGAGTAGCTTATTTTGTGCATTGTACTATTCATGCTATCTATTAAAAATATTCTGTAAACCTTCTGTGAGTAAATCGGTCCAATATTTGCTATTATGTGTTTCATTTACAACAAATATTTGGAAATATAGGGGTTTTTGGTATGTGCTCATATTTAAAAAACCTGACCTGATTGGGTAAAATGAGCATGATTTTCAGATTTAGTGCAAAAAACTGAACGAAAATCAGGTATTTGACCTTGAAAACAACGCAGACCAGTGTTATCGATCATGACGGTGTTTCTGGTCCTACACACTCAGAAAACGAGTCATTTCCATTTACTAGTGCGGCTAAGTGCATTTTTTATCTCCATATTTCTTTCGCTTTACTATTTTCGTTAATATTACTTCCTACTTTTATATATGATTTAAAAATGTTTTTACCTTGGAAGTCCCAACAAGTATCGCCTGTTAACGCCCATTTGTCAGACGAACAAGTCTGTTCGAGCTCGCCAATGTTTCCATTTGAGAGGACTTACGATACTATGCGTTATTAAGGAAATTTCTTTCTAGATTCTCTTCTTTTATTGTTCTCATTACACCTTCCATGCTGATGGCCTTTCGAAAGGCCATAGTAGTTGTCTATTAGGGTTTCTGGCTCTATTTTGTTGTGGTTCTTGCTGTTTATAGTTTAGTTATGCTTGTCTATATTTTTCTTGTTTATTTTTTAAAAGATTTTTCTCATACTCCAATTCCAGGAACGATTTACGGCTTTTTGGAAACCTTCCTTTTCTGGCTTTTGGAAGACCTCGGGGCCGATAAAAGCCTTATGGGCATCACAGTGACGACAGGCGCCGCCTTTGGAATTCCAGTTCTGATGACCTCATCCTTTTTCATTAAGAGGCTCGGATTCATCAATACTCAATGCCTCTGCATGGCTTTCTATATAGTAAGACTCGTAGGTAAGTCTTGACCAAAATATGAATCCTTTAAAAAAGACAAGGATTAACATTTTAGACATGGAGTGGTATGTCCATCTCTAATTCGTGGTAAGGAACATCCACGCATGAACTTTTTGAGAGAAAGATCAGTCAAACGAAGAAAGAACAAGGTCAACAGACCTAAGTCGCGTGGTCTCAATTCTTGTGACTTATTACCATATGACCTTACGACATACAAAACTTTTAACAAATAGATTAATCCACCAATAGTTAGTTTTATTTTAATAATTCTCGGACTAAACTTGGGAAGACCTTGAAAATTATATCATTCAAAAGAGAATGTAAAACAACATTAGGGTTTCAAACTTCGTTAGAATCGGCTGAATAGTTAGGATGTTATTCCCCCAAAACTCATTGGAAAGTAAAATGGCTACCATCCGACCGACGACCTACGGACCGACATAGTATTCTTGATGCTGATTTACATTCCCCTTCGAATAATATAATTTCCAAGGTCTTCCCAAAGTTAGTACAGGAATTATTAAAAAAAAAAACTAATTACGGGTGCAGATGGCTACAATAGAGCAGCTCTTAGAGTAGAAAGGACAGTGGCAAAAGAAAGCATTGAGTCCCCTTAACAACGAATTCTCATACGTCCCCCTCCAAATCTCGAGTTTGATCCCTCTCTTTAGGCCCAGGTCACACATGGCCGAACTGCTTCCGATTCGATCCCGAATCACATTCGGGATCTCGCCATTCCAACTTGATTCCGATAGTTTCATGAAATGTTCGGCTGACTTTCCGAATCATTTCCGAGAATCAGAAAAAATTTGACTCCGATTCAAAATCGAATGAAACCGAACATTCGGTTTGCATTCGGCCTCAAATTCGGCTATGTGTGACTGGGCCTTTAAGGAGGAAGACATACATAAGAATGGAATGAACATAAATATCAAGAATAAACAACCGCATAAGACACCTTCGAGGGATATTTAAGGGAGAGACGAAAATGGCCACAAACTGCGAAGGAAGGTGGGGCAAGAAAGAACGGGAGGAGAATAAAGTTACTGAATGGAAAGAAAAGATGGTAAACGATTGTAAAAGCAAGGAATTCCTAGAAAATTACGCACATTTAAGTAAGTGGTACCTTCTCCTCCTCTGGGTGAACGTGTGTGTTATGAACTTTTATGTCAAACTCACCAAAGGAGGTTTAAGACCATGGGCTCGAGACCCCAGGTGCTTGGGCTCTTCCTAGGGGTTTTGGCATGGAATATCTCAACCCCGGAGGTTCCTTGGGATCTGGCTTGGTGTAACATCCCGTCCTTATATTCAATTTTGCTTATTATTATCGCTGTACTTTGGCTTCTTTCATTCGTAATTTTTTTGTTGTTGTTCTTGTGTTTTGTTCTTGTGAGTAGATTTGTTTTCGTTGTTAACGTTGTCTTCATTTAGATTTCTGGCTCGATTTTGTTGTTGTTCTTGTTGTTTACAGTTTGGTTATAATTGTTTCTATTTTTTTATTTAGTTTTTTTTCTTTTTCGATAGATTTGTTCCTATTGTTTTATTTTATATTTACATTATTTGGGGCGTTATTGTTTTTACAGTTTATTTTTTTCTGGTTTGTTTGTATATTTAGTTTTTTGTTTGGATTGTTTAGATTTTTGTTATTGCTTGTTACTATCATATTTTCATTATTCACTTTGCTTCTTTACGTTAAATGAACAACAAAGCTACAGCAAGAAATAGAAGGAAAATACCATATAGGTATTTTCCTTCTATTTCTTGCTGTAGCTTTGTTGTTCATTTATATATTTTTTCTGTTTGTATCTTTATTTTTGGTTTACACTTTTATACTTACTAATTTTAGGGTTAGCATTTTTGTGTTTAGTTTTTCTGTTTTGTTTTTAATTTGCCTCGTTATTTTTATTTTTTGCATTTTTGTTATTTTGTTTGTTATTAGTGTCTCAGTTGTTGGCTATTTCTTTTAGTCGTCTTTTTTATCTGTTGATTTTTTTTGCTATTCTGGTAATTCTTTCTCACCATGTTTTTTTTTTGTTTTTTTTTTCAAATTCAGTTTCCTTGTTTTGTTAGAGGGTTGTGGCTTCCCTTTTTAGCCCGTTTTTCTACTCGAGGAATTGAGAATATTTCAGAGACAAAATAGTTAAGGACAGGTACAAAATCACTAATTCTCTCACTTCTATTAACCACTTAACAAACTTCTATTATCAACAACTTAACAAAAGATGCCTATTTCCTTTGTTCATTAGTGACACTTGGATCGGCCATAGTTAACAAACGCAATGTGTCGGGTTATTTTCTAAAACACTTTTAATCTGTAGATGTGCCCCTATATAATCAAGTAGAGTCTTTAGAGTCGAGGAATCGATTCTTGAGTACATGAGGGGAAATCTTTTGTGGTTAATGGAAGATTTAAGCAACCGAATGCTCAGACTCCTGCCAGAAACCTGCAACCAACAATAAGTAATATTTTGACTTTTATCCTGGTAGGCGTTTCTTTGATCGTCATCTCTGCTTTTGATGGAACTCTTTTAACTTTAGTTCCTACTTTGTAAGGTGCCAAGAACTACTCTCTTTTGACTCTAATTTCCACTTTTTAGGGTATTCCTTGATCCAAAACCCGTGGTTGGCAATGCCCTTTGAGGCCCTAGAATGCTTCACGAACTCTCTCATGGTGGTAGCATCCATTTCTTACGCCGGGATTCTCTCCAAGCCATCCACGGTCGCTTCATTGCAGGGGATTTATGGCGGGACGTATCACGGCGTAGGTAAGTAAGATTTGTAATTAGTAAATCCCTGAGCCTTGATCCAGATCGGAGGTAAAGGGGCTTCAAAATTTCAAATTTTTCTATCCTTTCACTCCAATCCGGACTGTGGAACAGAGTAAAACAAGTCGAAACCACTGATGAAAAGGTGTAAAAAAGAGCGCAACAGTACAATTAATCTCACATGCTGGTGCTAATCACGGTCGTATTTTTCAGGGACGTAAATAAGAGTAAAGATAAGAGTTACGGAAGAGATGAGGTCTCTGGGATTATATTTAGTGAACCCTTAAACTCCTTCAATACAGGATTGTATACAAAGTTTTGTCCAGGAAATACAAAAATATATTCTTGGAATTATGAGGTCTCTATAACTATGTAGATCGGTTAATATATTTACCGATATATGTAGGCTAGACGCTGTATATATGGATTTTTATAACACTGAAGATTAATCACACGTTTTTTTGAATGAATATTATCGGAAAAACTTTGCCTACAATACTGTATTAGCTAGAAACAGTATTAAAGTGAACCTGCCTTCGCTGTTAGATGGGTCCAGGAACAGGAGAATCGTACGCTTTCTTCTCTCTCTATATGCATTAAGTCCTCGACTGGAGTGATCTATCTTACTTTCATTGTACAGGGTGTCCCAAAGGTCTGGGCATATAGGGAACGAGGATCTCCTCGTTCATCAGTCCCCACATCCTTGACTTCTTTTTCTGGGGTATGTTAAAGGAGGTCGTCTACTTAATGAAAATTAGAGATACGAGACACCTGAGGGAAACAAAGCATTATAAATGAAGGTGCTCAAGTTGACGGAAATTTGGACTTAATTCATTGAGGTCATGTGAATCTCTTTTATACAGGGTGTCCCTAAAGTCGGGACACAGGAAATATCCCAATGTTTTCTCCTCGTTCACTAGACCTTACCCAATTAGACCTTATTTTTCTGGGGTATGTAAAATAAAAGGTGTTCTTAATGAAAATTAGAGATACGAGACACCTAAGCGAACAGAGCATCATAAATGAAGGTGCTCAAATTGTCGGGAATTTAAAGTCAATGCATCGCGTTCATATGAATCTCGCAAAGTGCACCGTACTTTGCATCAACAATGGTATAAATCACATTGAAGATGTTATTTATTAATATTTAAATTTAATAAAATGTATTTCATATTAAATAAGATGTATTTTTTATTGGAAACGTGCATCTTGTCTGTATCCAGACCTTAGGGACACTCTGTATACTTCATTCATCTTCGTCATTTTCTTTCCAAACCTCTTTCGAAAAGTCCAGTTCAGAAAGAATGAAATCTAATCCTTTTTGCTTACAGTTTACCTTACAGTTTAAAAATAAAACTGTTTTTCTTTACAGGTCGAGGGATTGGTAGCTTGGCTGGCGGTATTCTGATAAAAAGTGTCGGCAACTCCGCTACCTTTCAAATCATGGCTACCATTTGTGGAGTTTCTAGTTGTACTTATTATTTAATAAACAAATTTATATTTGTAAGAAAAGCGAACGACATTGCGAATAAAGAAGAAGACGAGCGAAATAAAAGTGTAAATATAAAAATGACTGAAAAATCAAAAGTAGAACAAAGGACAACGAATGAAGAATTAACAGAACCAAATACAAGAACTCCCAGTACCTGATATCTTAGTTATCTGTTATAGGAAAAATGGAAATGATTGAAATGTAATTCTATTTCCCTGAAATGGATCTATAAACAGTGAGATTGTTATTATTCTCTGAAGTATCATTTATCTTTCTAAATTCACTTCATTTTTAATGCAACCATTTTTTAGAATTATATTTTAGGTATAGACGTAATATCAACATTTTAAAATAAATGTAATAGTTGGAAATGTGGGTAGTACAAATACTGTATGTGGGTGTGCTAGAACTAGAGCTAACAGGTCTAGCATTGTGAAATGTGGAGTAAAGACAAAGGGGATAGATTTGAAGTGTAGGATTTTAGAAAGCTGCGCATATAAGGCCGAAAAAAAGAGAGTAGAAACCAGTCTTCTGGAAATTAATATACACCTATCACTATTACTCACACTCTTATATACATATTCCAATGTCCACACTATCTTATATAACCTATTACTAAGTTCTGACTTATTACACCTCAAGGACGCGAGTGATTAGTCAGAAAAATAAAAATTCAAAGTGTGATTGGAAGATGAATGAAGATAAAGATGAGATCAGGAAGTTATTTTTGAAGGAAGTGAGAAAGTAAAGTTAGAAGGCTAACTGAGCATCAAAAAAATACTAAATTACTGGAAGGGCACCTTTGGATAATTGGCAGGTTAGAAGTAGATGATGAGAATACTTAGATAACTTGTATGTTGGTGGTACACTAAAGAGAAGCGAATGAAAATATGATTGATAAAAAGAGCGAAGACGAGGTGCTCTATCGGAGTATGGAACCGATACAGATACGTGAGTTTCTTTGTTCTGTGAGAGGTTTTAAAAGTAGGGAGGCAGCTGGAGTGGGGCCTACACTGGGTAAGAGGTTAGAATAAGGTTTTGATTGTGTTATGGGTCTTATGGTGGTTTGTAAGATTTTTGAAATTGCTGTGATAGTACCATAAAAGCGGAGAATTTGGAAATAGATGAATGGAAGAAATACAAGGGAATAAGTTTGTTGAGTATTGTAGTCAATGTGGCTGGAAAATCTTTGAATGAGAAAGAAAGAAGGATGGCTTAGGGAGTTATAGTGAGAGTGTAAGATGAGTTTAGAGAAAGTTGTGTGTGTGTGTGTGTGTGAATTAAGTGTTTGCGTTGTGACAGCTGGTTGAGAAACCAGAGATACGAGCTGTTTGGTGTAATCTGAATTTATGCCTCTAGTGGAAGTTGTTGATTGCGTCAGTAGAGGTTGTTATGGAAGGTTCTAAGAATATAAGGATAAGTGTTAAACTCTTGAATTAAGAATAATTTTTATGCTGGAAGTAAGGTGTATGTTCGAATCAAAATTGACCGGAGTGAGTGGTTTGATTTAAGTCGAGATGTAAGGCAAGGCTCCGTGATGTTACCATTGTTGTTCAATGTTAAATGAAGGAAAACTGAGAAAAGTCAAGTGGGTGTGACGGACAGTTGTGTGCGATTGGTGAGGGTTGTGTGCTCTTTAGTTTTGTTTGTGTGAGGAAGGAGCTAAAAGTAAATGTGAAACAGTATAAGGTGGTTGTGTTTACTGATGAGAGTGGATTGGAGTGGAGTGTAATTTTATAGTTCGGTCGTAGGCCTTTAGCTAGAGTAATGCCTTAATTAAGCAGCGTTTGTGGAGCATCATAGTGGTACAGACGAGGTAGAGATAGATAACAAGGTTTTCATTGGTATGAAAGTCTCAGAGGCAATCAAAGTATTGGTGAATGTGTTTAAGTATGGAATATATCAGAAAGTTGCATAAACGTATGTTGGTAACCCCCTTACTGTTTGGGTGAGAGACGAGTATGGAAGGGCAATAAAGGTTGAGGGTGAAAGCAATACTAATGTATCACTTATAAAATACGTACGACGTAAGATATGTATATGGGGTGATTTAACGAAACAATTTGTGTTTATACGATTTTTTGCACGCTTGCTTTTAATGTGTCCCTACTCCTATCATGGGATTTTGGGCTAAAATGGTTTTCAGTAGCAGGCCATTGGTCATTTGCCATTGGTCATTCATTTTATCCCGTTTTTCAGTTGAGTATTTGATCTCGTCTTTTATACGCATCTTCATATAATAGATGCATCTTCGCCATTGCTCATTCATTTTATCCCGTTTTTCAGTTGAGTATTTGATCTCGTCTATTACAGCCCACTCTTCCGTTTGTTTCTCCCCGCTTGGTGGTTTAAATTTGTACTTTAACGCGCCAGTGATTTTGATACGAATTTTCAATCTGGTTTACTTTTAAGGAGGCCGAATCCCGCCCTAGAATTTGGCGTTAAATTCCATTTCTGTATAATTTTGTTTTAGATATGACCTTTATCACTAGTCTCCTATTATTTCGCTTATTTTCTGCTATCTCTTCTTTATTACATTTTTCTCCACACATGGATAGAGTTAGCAACTTGTACCTGAGTGCGTGGAGCCAAACCCTTTAAAACACATAATTTATTCTTATCCAGACATACATCCAGTCATCTTCATAGTCATTATAGCCTTTGCAGATACAGCTTAGAACAGGTTAAAATACACGTGACTTTTTACTTAATTAATAAATTAATATTTAACTATTTTTTGTTGATATAATCAAAGTTGCATATTCATTATCATAGTAATACAAAATCCAAATTAGTGTCGAGGCCTCAGAGAGATGTAGTCTCGGAAGAAAGTCTCGCTCATCAGATACCTGATCATAAAATGCAAGGTTGATGCCATCGGTGGCCTTGGAATTGAAAAGCACTCGATGGCATAGTTTGAACCTGAGCCATTTTTTACCTCATTTAATGGATAAAATGTTAATATTATTTTATTCCGTTTGCGCTCTCTCTCTCTCTCTCTCTCTCTTTCCTCATTCTTAATCTATGTTTGATCCTGATTTGCTCTTATAAACAGACGATATCGCCTGTGTATGATCTTTCCTTATTTCTTATGAGTTATTGAGCATATACGAGGCGCGGTCAATAAGTTTTGCAATTCGGATATAAGGAAACGAGATATGAGGAAAAGTGTTTTATTATTTTTCAATATAACTACCCTCGACTTCAATGCACTTGCGCCCCTTGTCCCCGAGGCTTCGAATTCCCGACAACCAGAAATTTCCCGACTGCTGTTCAATCCACTCCTGGACGGCGAGCTGGACATCTTCATCGTCCCCAAACCTGCGTCCACGCATTGCAGCCTTGAGCTGGCAAAATAAAAGGTAGTCGCTAGGGACCAGATCTGGACTGTAGGGGAGAGGGTTTTGCTCCTCGAATCCGCACTGGCGCAAGGCAGCTTGTGCAACTCTGGCCTTGTGGACTTTGACGACGTTGAAGTAAATCATGGGGCGTGAGGTTTCTAGGGAACCAACGGGCAGAGACCTTGGTCATGGCCAAATTGTCGTGGATGATGTTGATAACACTTCCATGTGATATTCCAAGTTGTCGCTCGATTTCTTCGACCTTCACCCGTCGATTTTCAAGAATCATCCTCTCCACACGGGCCACATTGTCCTCGTTGGTTACATCTGACGGGCGTCCTGGACGGGGGTCATCTTCAAGGAACTCACGACCATGGCGGAACTCCATATTCCAGTGAGCAATGGTTGCATAGGAAGGGGCGGTGTCGGTGTACACTGCAACCATGCCTTCATGGATCTCTTTTGCATTCTTGCCTTCCTTGGTCAAATATTTGATTACTGCGCGGTGCTCAACCTTCTCCATTGTTGAAAAGTTTGTGACTGACGATCTGCGATCAACTACTGATTCTTGAATAGACGAGGCAGGAGCGTGCGGCTGCAGGTCCTGACTTGTCATAATTTTTCCTAACACCCCCACAAACAGCCATCCCCCTTTCTCTGTTTTGCCTTACCGTTTCGAAAAACTTATGGACCACCCCTCGTATATGTATATATATGTCACGGAAGATCTGTAGCTCAGGAAACATGTTGAGGGAAAGCAAATGCACGACTGAGCTTCGAGAGAAACCAATGAAACCACATGAATTGGGAAGGAACCACGCTTCTCGGACGATCTACCATCAAGACAGGCAGGAAGTTCCTTGAAGCATGGTTCTCCAACGAAACTTGCATCAATCGTCACATCGACATCCCAAGCTGCTGCAACAGTCTCAAATAACAAGGAAGGTTTCTTTACTAATTGACTACAGCAGTCTCAAGTAATAGATTTTTTAAATATATTTTTTTATATGTTGTAAGAGTAGATGTAGGTAGGGAATAGAGTAAGAGTGTGTGCACAGATAGCAGAAAGTAGACCAGTAGTGAAAAGAGAAAGAAGTGTGGAAGGGGGCAAAGAGATGCTAAAGCCTGGTGATCAGGCTTATCGCTTTTAAGTATTTTTGGTTTTGTCGTTACTTTGTTGTCTTTGAGTCAATTTTATATATATATATATATATATATATATATATATATATATATATATATATATATATATATATATATATATAACGAAAGCTCTTGAAATAGCGGTTGTTTGTTTTTTTCTTTTGGAATTTCACGCATTCGAAGATCACGTGCTGATTTGTGATTATTTATATATATATATATATATATATATAAATATATATATATATATATAATTTGGCGTTCAAGCCATTTTTCTTTGGATATGATATGCGCATTTGCTGTTGTAGTAATAATTGCTTTATTAATTACTTTATTGTTTTGCTTAGAGTCTTTGTTTTTTCGTATATCTTGGAGTGTGTGTAATTCGTGTTTTTTGTTTTAAATTTATTTATTTCAGTCTCATAATTGCTCATATTAATCTCAAATTGTTCACTTTGTCTAAATTATAATTTTATCTAGACCATAAACCCCTTCCATTTACCTTACCCTTAACACCTTTACAATTTGCTAACATGGCCAACTTTGTGCTACTTTACCAGCCGCAGCATGGCTGCTAATACAGGGGCCCTCCCCAACCTAAAGCATTCCTAGTTTGGACTCCGCTTTGCTCACTTCTCTGAAGAATGACCCTAGCTTGGGTTTGAAAGTTCTAAATAAACCCTCGAAGCTCAGTTGTGTATTTTCTTTCCCTTAATATATATATATATATATATATATATATATATATATATATATATATATATATATATATAATCCTAGTAAATAGATATAAACAATGGTTTTATCACCTAACACGTATCTTATGAATCAAAAACCGTTTTGCAAGCAACTTTAGGATGAGGATTGTAATCTACTGCTAAGTGTATTTAAAATTACTTCCCATCAGCAATCCAGTAGCGAATTCCTTTAGGAGATAAAGTATCCAGGTTTATTTTCTCACATTTCTACTGAAGAGATTAATTTCAGAAGGATAAAACTTCCCCCTCTAGTTAATCTAAATTTGAATATAAAACTATATATACGAGGGATCTTCAAAATGATTTGGTGCAAGAATTGAATTTAAAAGATAATTATAGGAAATTTTCAAGTCCTAAACTGTTTGGTCATATCTTTGGTTTGTGTTGATACCTGCAAAAGAGTCATTTATTCCTCTGATGCATATCAGGTAGCAAGTGACTGCTTACAAGAAATTAGCTTTTTTTTATCCATGCAAAAGCAGACTTTTGAGATCAAAGCTATTATAAAGCTTTTAACAAAACTTGATTGGAAATCCCCTGCTATTGTCGATTCTTTGCAGCGTGTTTATGGTGAGTCTACACCAAATAGAAAATAACACTATTTTGAGGTGGATGAAACGTTGCAAAGAAGGAAAAGAAGATCAACCAATGCAGAATAGGTGGCCTCGGTTCAAAAATCTCTGGATGAAGTTTGCAGGATTAGCGTTGAATTTATGGCAAAAGAATTCTATATTTCCCAAGGATAAGCATATGTAATTTTAACAGAGTATCTTGGTCTCAGTAAGCTCTATACCCGGTGGGTGCAGAAAGCGTTACGGGATGATCAGTTTGCACAAAGTAGTCAGGTTCCATAGTGGCAATGTTCCAGCCTATTCTGCACGCCTGACGAGAGAAACGTTGAGGAAATTTCGATGGCAAATCATATTCCATCCACCCTATAACCCCGATCTTGCCTTCTCGGGCTATTTTTTGTTTCCTAAGCTTAAAGAACAGGTAAAAGAAAAAAAAAATAATCGAGCAAATAGGCAAAGCGTGAAGTCAAGACAAGGTGCAACTCGAAAAGTCAGGAGTTCATCAGAGAGGGATTTGCTAGGTGGAAACATCGCCTTCAGAAGTACATTGATCTAAATGGAAACTATGTTGAGAAATATTAGTGAAATTTGTGTTATTTTAATTTTTAATAAATATTTCTTTCATTCTGCTCAAGGCATTTTGAAGATCTCGCGTATTTGCACCAAAGAAAGATAATTTTAGGAAAGAAAGCAATAAGGTGCTGAAATATTTGAACGTAAAAACATAGGGGAAATAACATAGATATAACATCATAGAGAAACTAAGGATAAGAGCGGGAGACAAATATTAAATAGCTACAATGCTAAGTTTAAAATAAGTTTTGAAATATAATAAAATATTGTATAAAGAAAATGACTAAAGTGGATTTTGTGTACTTTTAGGATTTGAAATAGTAGTATTGTAGGAAATATAGGGTTTGTAGAATTTTAATTAGTAGGGTTGTAGGAAATGTATATTTTTTGTAGGATTTGAAATAGCAGAATTTGTAGTATTTAAAATAGTAGGAGTTTTAGTATTTAACCTAGTTTATAGTAGGATTTTTAGAGTTTGTCGTATGTATGGTTTTTAATAGTAGGAACACTTAAATGGTTTATACAAATGGAGAACTGCCAGAGCCAGCGCCGGGAAACACAAGAGTTTGCACGAGGGATATGAGGCGGGAATTAGGAGCGTGCGAATCTTGCGCTCTGATTGGTTGGTATAATAACGTAACGTGACGTCACAATTGGTGTTTGATTTAGGACACGAAACAATTAAATATTTTGAAAGATTTTACGTTTCAACTATAAAATGGAATTGATAAAAATATAGATATATACAATTGATATTTAAATTAATTAATGGAAAAGATATTAAACTATCTCCTTAGGGAAAATATGAATGATATTATACTATAACTTGGAGCAAATCAACAAACCGAGTCTATGGATGTACAGTTGCCTACACCTCACCCACGAAGTTTTGCTCCATGACGCATCTTAACTATAATTTAATGAATTTCAGACTTCGCATACTCTTTCATTAATATTTTTCATCTCACTCACGTATTCGTATTATATTTTCAGGAAAATAAAGCCCTAAAACTTTGATGCTGATCATTTCACTTTGGAAAGAGTAATCAAGTTCTTTAGGTGGTCATCTTTTTATGGGATATGAACTCAAATTCACCTCATTAATCTGGATTTTTTTTTATCTGTATATATATAAGCCGCTCGATCTGTTCCTGTGGTTACAAAGTTGTTCGTTCATAACTAACAGTTATCCACGTGTGCGCGTAAACTGCCGGGCTCGCGAGGTGAAACGCTTACTCATTGTAAGTATATCATATGATATTTAATGAGATTATATGATATTATATGATAGGGAGAGTGCGCAACTCTTCTGAATCTGCATTCACCCCACAAATAATAATAATAATTAGCAGGTAAAGATATTTTTGTGCTACAATATAAGAATTTCAAACAATATGCATTTGTATTTATTGGGTACATGATCTTTTATCCAGGGCATTGCTAGGTACCTATGCTAGTTCCTTTTAAAAGAGTCAGACTCGGGCGAGAGTGTTTTTGCAAAGGAGTGGGGCACGGAAGAGAGTCTTGGGTAGGGAGAGTATTGGCGCATAACCCGGAATAAGGTCAAATTGGAAAGCTCAAACCCGCTCACCTTTCCATGAGGACGGGCACGCAATTCCCTCCTTGGCATCACCACTAATCGCGCGCATTAACTAGACCACTAACCAGAGTAATTATGCAATTTATTAATTAAGGGCGTTTCTTGACTCAAAATAAAGAAGTTTGTTATTTGGCCGCTTTTTTTCCAAGATTAGTCCTTTATGATGTTCATCTCAGTGAGGCCTTACTACAGTTCAACCAGAGATTCCAACCACAAGGTGCTCCAGCATATGACAGCCGCTCTAAGGTCGAGCAGACTGAAATCGTGGCCCATCCGATTACTAATCGTATGCAATATCCCTTACCATCGCTCAAGGCGGGAGGTAGACTTTCACATCGGCGAGGGAATGGACCAAAAATGAGGGAATCGGCGCAACCAACCGGAGAATTTCCACTCAGTTAAGAAAGATGGGAGGGATACGCTGATAAAGTTGTAATATGGGATAACTAAAACATGAATAATTAAAAAGAGGACGTTAAGAACCAGCGAACCTCATCCACCCGAAACACAGGCGCTGGGGGGTTGTTTTACAAACTCTCTTCGCAATTACCAGCAGGAAACTAAAAAACAACTCTTTGATTCCAAGCGCTCGCACTTTTATTTAATAAGGCCTCATTCAGGGAAAACGTAAATTTTCCTTTTCCTGCGGGAAATCTTTTGCCATGAAGTTCTTGTAAAAGAGACAAAAGATTCAAAAGTACGAGCTTGTGCCCTATTTTGGGCTAAGGGGGATGAGAGGGGGAATAACTGACCCATACCGAAGGACAACCTTCCAGTTCATTAGGAAAAGGAGAAAATGAAAGGAAAACGGAAGCAAGGGGAACAAAAAAAAAAGAAAAGGAAGGGAATGAAAAAGGGAAATGAAAACGAAACAGGTAAAAGGAGAAGAGGAGACCAAGGAGAAAGGAAAGGGAAAAATAAGACATAAGAGAAAGGAAAATGAGGCAAGAGAGAAAAAGAAAAGGAGATAACAGTATGAATAAGAGGGAAAATAGACAGAAGGCAAACAAAATAGAAATAAAAAAGAAAAGGAAAATGGTAATTGAAGAGCAAAGGAAGAGGAATGGGAAAGAAAAATAAAGAAACAAAAAAGAAATGAAAATGAAATGAAACAGAAGAAAGGGATAGAAAAGAGAGAGAAAAACAAAGAGACAAAGGCGAAAGAGGTACAGAATAGTAAGGAAAATGAAATAAAAAGATAAAATTGGACAAAATAGAAATTAAAAAGGAGAGGAAAATGGAAATAAGAGACGAGTGAAATGAACAAGAAAGGAAAATAGAAAAAGGAGACAAAAAAGAAAATAGAGAGAGGGAGACCAAAGAGAAAGGATAAGTAAAGGAAAAAAGGACACAAAAAATGAAGTAAAAAGAGAAAAGGAGACAACAAAGAAAGAGAAAAAAAAGAAAAATTAAAAAGCAGAAAAAGTAGAAAGAAAAAGGAAAGTAAAATAAGAGAGGGAAAAGAAAATGAAAAAAGAGACAAAGACAAAAAATAAAGGAAAAGAGAAAATAAGACCAAAAAGAGGAAAGTAAAAGGAAAAAAGTGAAACAACAGATAATGGAAGAAGAAAGGAAAATAATCCCCATAGGAAATAGAAAGAAAAAGGAAAGGAAAATAAAAAGGAGACCAAAGGGAAAGGAAAAAAGGGAGAAAATAGAAATTAAATGAAAGGGAAGAAACATGAGAAAGGAAGACAAAAGAGAAAATTAAAAGAATGGAAAATGAGTCAAGGAAGAAAAGAAAATGAGTCAAAAGAGAAAGATAAGGGGAAGAAAATAGAAAACGAGAACAAATAGTAGTGAAAATTAAATGTAAAAGGAGAAAATGGGACAAAACAGAAATTAAAAAGGAAATGAAAATAAAAAGGAGAATAAAATTGAACTGGAAAGGAAAATGAAAAAAATAGAAAGTAGAAAAAAGAAATGAAAAGGAGATCAAAGAGAGAAGAAAGAGAAAGGGAAAAGAGAAAAGGAGACACAAAATAAATGATAAAGGAGTTAATAGAGTAAGAAAGAGGCAAATAAAATAAAAAACAAAATTAGAAAGAAAAAAGAAAAGAAATTGAGAAAGGGAAAGCTAATAGCAAGGAAAGGAAAGAAAATTGAGAAATGGAGAGCAATTTGAAAGAATAGAAAGGAAACAGGAGAAAGGAAGACAAAAGATAAATGTAAAAAGGAAATGAGAGAAGAGAAATGAAAATGAAAGGAAAATAAAAAAAAATGAGACAAAAAAGAAAGAAAAGGGAGATAAAAAGAGAAAGAATAGAGTAAGGAGCAAAGTATTTAGGACAGTCAGGATGGCCGTTGCTCTTTCGCGCTTAATTTCACCTACTCTTAACCAACATTAGCACTAGTTAATGACGGGACATAGAGATATACCCCACGAGGGGCATAAAGATTGCGAGCGTGTCTATGTGTTTATGTTGTATCGCCAAAACAACAATAATCAAGAGTCAATTAATTATTCAAGAGTTAAGTGATTAGTCTACTCGTAGATTCTTCCCAGGTGTGGGGGCGACGAGGCAACTACACCCATCTCTTCTTCAAACCTTCCATCATTTTCTCTTCCGTGCCACATTTCAAGGCGAAATAGGATTGTCAATGAAGCCTCACAGATGAGTGTCAAATAAATCATATGAAGGCTTGAAATGGGCACGCACATAATTATACGCATGTAAATATATAACATTTTGTCATTTAAAAAGCACTAAATATAATATTTTTGTCAGATAAATAATAATATACATTATCTTATTATGTAAATAAAACAATAATATTTGCTATTCTTATAAAGGGCTAAAGGCAGAACGAAATTTCACACGCATATGCGCTCACACACTTACACACTCACGTGCAAATCCATTTACACAGCTCTCGCGATTAACAATGTTTGGGGAAACACCACAGCTGAAGACAGGAAAGATACGGACTTTATTTACTGTCAAAGGGCTGCGTAACGCAAGATTGTATGCTCGAAATTTGAGATAAAGATTTTCTCTATCTTCGTGCTTACACAAATATACATCCTGTAGAGTAAGCTCCGACTAAACCGTGTCATTGTCAACAGTAGGCCACGCCAATGGGTTTTCGATACAGTATATACATCTCTAGGTAGAACTTAAGGGCCGTGAGGACAGGATAGTCAAGTGAGTCAAGAGGAGCAGAAAGCTGTATGTATAAAGGGAATAAAATGATAAAAAGGTTGCACTTCATGTTGCAGCCAATAAATAAAAAGGAAAGAAAAGCTAATTAAAAATCAGCAGTAATAAAGTTTTGGCGCGCGCACACACGCACAGAAATTTTTCTACGCCTTAAAAAGTTGCACCTCCCACCTCCGAACGCTCCAACGAACCGCTAACTACCGTGCTTAATTATAGATATAAAAACAAAGTATTGTAAGACTCCGAAGGTCGAAAGAGCCCAAACTCAATGTGAAGATGTACATAAACTAAAAGTTTACCTCTCATTCTCCAAAATGTATAATGTATTGTAGGACTCTGAAAGTCAAAGGAACCCAAATTTAATGTAAAATGTACATTTCTTAGAAGTATATAAATATTCTTAGATGTGTTATAACACTTAACACTACGTGGCTCGCTATCGCCACGGAGGTTTACCGAAAGAAGCCGGTTGGAGGTCCGTTGGTCCGTGAGATACCCTCTTGGGCTTCTTTGTCCGCGTGAACCTCTCTCACTCTCTCTGACATCTCCTCCCGTCTTAAGATGGGACTTTCGGGAGAAGGGACATCTCGGGAAATGGCAAAGGGGTTGTAATATCTTCGCATCACGAAATAAAAGAACGCATTGTACAAATTCAAAAGGAATACAGAATAAATAAATTCGCATCACAGCAAAAAAAAAATAGCAACGGAATACATTGTACAAAATCACACATCAAAAATAACAAAATAAATACACACCAAGTAAATACCAAGAAAGATTGTAAAAATATACATAGATCGATTATTATCCCCCCCAAAAACCTAATTTACAACAAGCATTACTATAAACACTGCCTCGGTTCCAAAATAATTGTAAAGTTTATTTACATACAAACCGGTACATGTTTCTGACCTAAATTTATACGCATATATATATATATATATATATAAATTTTTTAGAAAACAATAGTAGGCTCAAGATTCACTAGAGAGTGAATCTGCCGGATTTTGACTTAAGCTATCGACCATAACATTCTCAGAGCCTTTTACGTACCGTATCCTAAACTGGAATTCTTGGAGGAACAAACACTAGCGTATTAATCTACCATTGTTGTTTTTAATATTTCGGAGGTAAGATAAGGGTTTGTGATCGGATTCGATTACGAATTCCTTTCCTATCAAATACCTGTCATTTTTTTCTTATTCCCCAAATGATAACGAGAGTCACTCGCTCAATAACTTTGTAGTTCTTTTCGCGCGGTGATAACTTTCGGCTGGCGCAAGCGATCGGAAAAACTCTCGTCAATGATTCTGTATTGAACTAAAACACAACCGATGCCGTCGTTGCTTGCGTCCGTCTAGATTCCAAATGGTTCGGCGAGATTGGCCAACCGTAATATCGGGGCCGACGCGAGTTTACCCTTAAGTTGTTTGAAGCTGGTGATTGACAGATGTGTCCAAACTAGTTGATCTGGGGCTTTCTTTTTCAGGAGCTCGCAAAGGGGAGCAGAAATGGTGGCATTTTACGATAGCTTGTATCTTTTCCTCCTGAGGGGCTAATTGATTATTCCCTATGTGGAATCCTAATTAATCTATTGTATTAAAAGCAAAATAACATTTGCTCAGACAAATTGTCAAATTATGATCCCTGAGCCTTTGTAGTCACGTAAATATTATTGAAATAGAATAATACGTGGGGTAGCCCATCTAAAATTCATCTCATCATCCTGTTATAGTTACTGCAGGTGGTGACGAGCCTAAATTGGAGCTGGCGAAGCTGTAGTAACCCTTTTTCGGTCGGGAAAGTGGTGTACTTTTTAACCTCTTCCCACAATGGGATCTAGTAATAGGCCTTACACAAATCCAGTTCTCAAATATACTTTGCTTTCTCAAACAGATAGAGATTTTGGTAAGCGATTTCGGCGCATTCTTCCAACCTCTTTCGGAGTTCGATTAGGTACGAGTATGATGATTGTACCTTCCGATCTAATTTTTTGTTAGTGGAAAGTTCTTTGAGAATGCTTAAGGGAGCTCGAACGTTCCTACCGTAAAGTAACTCAAATGGCGCAAACCCCAAAGTGCGATGTGGTATCTCTCTATACGCAAAAAGAACCACTGACAGATAACGATGCCATTCTCTTGGCTGTTCGGCGCAAATCTTCCGCAGAATAGCCTTGAGGTTCCCATTCAGCCTCTCGCATATACCATTTCCGGCGGGGTGAAATGGAAGTGGTAAATAGGGGCTTTACTATGAGTAATTTCCCTACCTGCTTCATCAAATGGGAGGTAACTTGACGGCCTCGGTCAAACAATATTCCATTCGGTAATATTCGCGGGAAAATAGGGAGATAAGGGCTTCGGCAAACGAAATGCTGCCGATATTCTTGAGAGAGACAGCCTCGGGGAACCTGGTGGCAAAATCAACCAGAGTAAGGACATAAATATGGCTCTCACTAAATGGTGGGATGATTGGTCCAACCCAGTCGATTGCCACTCGGGAGAAGGGTTCTGAGATTACAGAGCCCTTCTGCAAGGGGGCCTGCTTAACTCCCCCTTAATGGCAGTTTTCTAGCATATGTCGCATGATCGACAATAGCAAGGCATTTCATCTGACACTCCAGGCCAATAAAAGTACTTAAAGATTCGTTGGGCAGTCTTTATGTGACTGAAGTGACACGAGAAAAGGTTGTCATGTGCGGTTTGTAAAATAAGTCGCCCATGAGAACTGGAACACATAATGCTCGAAACTCGGTGGGTTCTCCCTCGGAGCATATGTGGTGGAGGAGGTTATCTTTAACGATGTAGAAAATTAATTTGCCACCTATGATGATAGACTCTTGCGTCGTAATTTGGGCCTTAGTCCACAGAGTACGATTGGATTCACAATCCTTCTGTTTCTTAGCAAAGTCCTTGTTTAGGACGTTGCTATATTCTGGAGCACCGGTGGTTTCTAGGGGTGCGGGTGCTTCCAAATCCTGCTCCGCTTGTGAGCGGGTGGTCATGGGTTAAGCCACCGGGTGTGAAGAAACTTTGGTGCTCTGCCCAATCGGAGCGGAACAAAACTTGATGGGGGCTGCCACTACTTCGGCCCAACCAGTGATGTAGGCGCAGTCTATATGGCACTTAACGATGGGGAACCGATTAGTGCGTCCCAGGTAATCATGCACGATAGCAAACCGATCGTGATCCGGAACTACAGGTGGTAGTAGCTTATCCGAGACCATGATACACGTGCAACCGGTATCTCGGACTAGGATGGAGATACGACAGCCGTTTACCGCACCAGTCTAGTATTGAAGGCTTTTGTTGGCTAGTACTCAGGGCTTTTGTTGAACAAAAAGTTCACCTGGTGGACGGCGGGATCTGGTTCGTTCGAAGAGAGAGGAATTTCCGGTTGAGACGGGGTCTGAGAAGGGGTGGCACTCACCTGGTGCACCTTGTGGGAATAGTTATTCCTCAAGTGAGAATTTTAAGGGCTAGTCGTTCTTACATGACCCTCGATTTCGCAGGAATATCACACACTAGTCCTCCTGGGGAACGTTGACGAAAAGAGATTAGAGGAGAAAGGCTGGGCTTCACCTTTGATGGATGTTCGAACAGGCTTCTGTTTGGAATGGCCTGCTATCTTGACAAAATTTTCCTTGTTGAGAGCCCCGAATGTATGCTTATTTATTTTCGACTTGGGAGAAGATGGTTCTACTTTCTTCCCTGCTTTGGGGTAGCAATTGTGGCTTGCTGCATAGACGTCAACCTGTTCTATATACTCCTTGAAACTAATGCATCTTCTATCCTTGACGAACGATCTGATTTATAATGGAACTGATGCTAAAAGTTGGTTCTTAAGAATAAAATCGATAATAGCATCGTAATCATGGGGCACTTTTGATGCTTCAAGCCAGAAATTAATGTGTCATTGTAATGTGTACCCGAAATGTCGGAAGGTTTGATTGGGCTGAGTTTTGCCCTGCCTAAACCTCACACGGTAATATCTTGGGTCATATTATAGGCGGCAAGTAGCTCGGCCTTTAACGAGGAATAATCAATTGGTGCTTCTGACGGTAGGGAAATGGAAATATCTCTAAGGTGGATGTTCAGTGGGTCAGCAATTTAGCTACGCCGTCTGATTCTTTGCCCCAGTAATTTAATTCGAAGATATTCTCAAAGTGGGTAAAGACAGGCAGTTTGACAGATGCTGGTTGCTGGATTCCGGTCCCCGAAGTGATGGATAGGGTTTCGTTTCTCGTCCTTGTCTTCTCTAATTCGTGCAAACGAATTCTCCCCCCTTATTCCCGTTCTTCTCTTTCTCTTCTTTCTTCTTTCTCCTTCTCTTCTCGTCTTTCTTCTCGTTCCTTCTCTTCTTTCCTCTCTTCCCGCTCTCTCCTTCCTGGATATAGGACATTAGGTCCTACCCAGTTAGACCCAGAGATTCTCCTTGTGCCTTAAAAATTTCGAACGAAGATATGATGTCTCACCTGTTTGCACTTAAAAAAAAAATAATGCACACACAAGATGATGAAGCGGGCTTGTCGAACTCGAATTAATCGTGTTTCACTTAACGCACTTATGAGCACTGATGACGTAAGTACCAAAGGGTTTTATGTGACCCAGTAGTAAACATGAAAAAAACACGCAAAAGGAACTCGCTTAATTTGCACGATGTGAATTCTGTGATTGAGGCGATAAAGCCTTGACGCCTGCCCCTAGGTACGCCAAACAAAACCGAAAAAATACAATTTCTCTGAATCTTTCAAATGGCAGTGTATACCGGCCGAAAGAACAGATATAATATTCCTCTTGGGAAGACTAGTGATGCACAGTCACAATAATCACAAAGCGATTAACTTCAAATATTCACCGGGATCGTGTATCTAAATTTGCATATAGTTTAGCACGAAAATTATTGGTTCCTTGATATCCAGAACCACAATCTTAAATCCTTTAAATAAAAACCTTTTAACGACCCCACACCTAACACCAGTTTAATTATATATATATATTATTATTGTGTCGTAGGTCAGGTAGGCTTCACTGACCTTCGCTTGCCCTCCCTAGAGGCAAGGTGGAATCCCTTCTAAGTACGGGTGATATTCGAGTGCGTTTATTCCGTTGGCCGATTTAGAAAATAGATCAATGGCTTTTTATGTGGTGCTGGGGTTTAAACAAGAGAAACAAAAGTAATCTTTACTATTATACAAACATATAACAGAATTTAACAATAATTTATACACTATTGGAAAACATCGTTCAGCAAAAGGAAATCAATTTACAATGAAATACTTCGGCACGAGCTATGAGTAGCAAAATATTTACCTCAAAGAAAACGGGAGATGATGAGGTGAAGCTTCGTCGTCGGAAGGCGTCACATTTCTTCGACGGTGATAGAGAAAAATGTAATAGGCTTACGATTTTTCAAGAGGGGGAGGGGGCCTCGAGTGGTTGTTCGAGGGAGTATCCTTGCAGGGCACTGAGCGAAGCGCGTTATTCCAGAATGAATCCTTACGTCCTTGACTGCCGTAGTTCTAAACAATTTGTTTCTTGCCTGCGAGTCCTTAGGGTAAGAGAGTCGCTTGTGAAGTGGCGCGTTGTGGCCTTTGGCTGGCCCCAATGAATCCTCTCGATTACTGCTTGGAAACTGCGTGAGCAGTGCCTGGCTCCTAGTTGAATACTCATTTTCTCGTTTCCGCGCTGGGAAAAATATACGACTTCGCCGGAAGCGATTTTGTTTTCCGTCGGAAGTGGGTCCCACTCCGATTCAAGACGCTGCGGATAAAGTCTTAGCGCCCTCTCGCTCATTTGGGTTCCGGCTCCAGTTTGACTCGTCTCGCTTCGTTATCGCTTCGGCGTTTATCGAAAGACGCCCGTGGAGGTCCGTGAGGTATCCACTTAGGGCCTCTTTGTCCGCGTGAACTTCTCTCTCTCTCTATGTAAAACTACTAAAAAAAATGTATTTACTTCATATACCTGTTTGTTGCCAGTTGCCATTTTGGAAAAAAATATATATAAATAAGACCAGATAAATGTTCAGTGTCAAAAATATATTCGTGGGTCTCAGCCCTATGCCCTACCGATAGGGCGTACGTATCTTGTTGAGAGTAGTAGTATTAAAGATTGAGGCCCAAGTTTAAAAACACACTCACATACACATACAAACACACACGTACATACATACACGACAATACACACCCATGACCTTTTATAATTGACCCGACCTCCCCCTCCATCTCCACTCCTCTCACCCCTCTCAGATTTTTTCCGAGTGAAAATAGTTGAAAATAATGCTTAATGAGGCAAAGAGATAAAGGTCACTGTTCGACCATTTTAGTAATGATACTGATTTTCTGCAAACACACACGCACATACAAACACTTACACACACACAAGCCTACAATTCCATGACATTTTAAAATTAATCTTCCTACCCCCTACCACACCCCCAACTTCCTTTATTGGTTTGACACCAGAATGTCCCCCCCCCCTAGGTCAGTGACCTTTTTTTATGAGCATTGGTCAGTGTGTTTTGGATGCGCTTTGAATTTTCATGTATTGTCACGTATTAGTATATCATTAGAGTTGCCACTTAACTCTTTACTTGTTCACTACCCCTCCGCATTTGTGGCTAAACCTCTATGTGTCACACGTTCTAAGATGATCCTGCATCCACACTGTCACATCCAGACTTAGGAACTATTTTGCAACTGAAGAAGATGTGTGTAGATCGGATTCTAAATTTAGCCCAGAATATTCATCTAGGGTTGATTTCTTCGATTATCTTCACTGACCTATTCATCAAAATAATAATAATAATACAAAAAACAGCCCATTAATCCTGATCATATTTTCGTCCTTTTACAGTCTTTGGGGAAAGTTCGCTCAGAGGATTCGCGGTATGAAAACGGTTATCTGTGGTTCGGATCATGATGTAATCGAGCTGATCAGAAACGACGACTTCATTGTGAACTCGTTGGATGTGGTTGACAATGCATACATGCGAAAGTGGAGAATGCTGAACATGTAGAAGTTGACTCCCACGTAACGAATCTTACAATTGCATAATTCACAACCGCCTATGCTCTAATCAAGCTCTATGACCTCTTAGACTCGTTGGTTGAACGGTTGTTGTACTGTGACATAGACAGTGTCATCTTCATTGTTATGAAAGATGACCCGCAACCTCGCCTCTGGGAATTCCTAGGTGATCTCACCGATGATATCAAAGCTATGTACGGTGCCGATGCGTATGGAGACTCATTTTTCTCAACGGGTTCCAAATCCTATTCGGTACGTATCCAAACGAAGAGTGGGGGTGACGTATATACTTTGTGATAAAGAATTAACCATTAACCCTCCGAGGAAGTGTATAATAACCTACGATACTATGAAACGCCTAGTTAGAGCCAATGATGATAGAGAGAATGCTGATAGTTATATCCATGTACTATTTATGAGTTTTAGAGCCGAGAGACATGGTGAAGTGAAAGAGGTGAGAGGGGAACAGGTTTTGAGAAAGACATTTCGTAAACAGGTTGAACTCCCAGGGAGTTATTGAACCATACCTTTCGGTTTCAAAAGGATCTTA
Organism: Ceratothoa steindachneri; assembly: GCA_963969495.1. Classification (NCBI taxonomy): domain Eukaryota; kingdom Metazoa; phylum Arthropoda; class Malacostraca; order Isopoda; family Cymothoidae; genus Ceratothoa; species Ceratothoa steindachneri. Next base: position 52,817,460 of record OZ018334.1, read on the forward strand.
CAGGACATTTAAAAAAAATGTTACTATACATTGAATTCATGTCAGCTTTTATTAATTCTTTATGTCATTTATAATATTCTATGATTAATATGAATAAAAAAAAGATGAAATAATAGGCTTCATACTACTAATGTTTTAATTTGTCTACAAAATAACGCATAACATTCTCTTGGTTTTGTGAGAAGGAGAATTCTTTCCTCCTTGTCTCTTCAATCTTGGTTTTTATCATATCAGTGAGCTGATGGGAATACCATGAGAGAAAGTGAAATAACAGAGGCTTTGTGTCAAATATAGCGATGTTCACTACTTTCTCACAATCATTCACCATGTTAGGATGGAATATGCAAAAAAAAACCTATCTCTATGTAATGTGACGATCGGATAGACCTACTACAAAGAAAATATGACCATAAGCTCGTTTTTGAATTTTTCACCGATGATTAAATATTCTAAATCGATAAACTGGAGATGTTCAAGTACTTTTTTCTGCTATTGTAGTTGAAAAGTGGTTAGACTGACCTACTATACAGAAATTCAATCTGATCAATTGGCTGTTCACTGTTCATGTATAAGTTGACGAAGATGATAGAAGAAATCAACCCTAGCTGAATAGTTTGGACTAAATTTATAATCCGATCCACATACATCTATCTTCGGTTGAAAAATAGTTACAAACTCTGGATGTGATAGTGTTGCTGCAGGATAATTAAGAACGTGTAACACACAGAGAGGTTTAACGACAAATGATTTAAAAAAAAAAGCAGGTGTGGAGGCCGAGTGAACAAGTAAAGAGTTAAGTGGCAACTCCACTGATATGCTAATACAAAACAACACATGAAAATTCAAACGCGTTCAAAACACCCTACCATTGCTCAAAGAAAGGTCACTGACCTGACGGGGAAGGACATTTTGGCGACAAACCAATAAGGGAGGGGGGCAGGGAGGGTCTATTAGAAAATGTCATGGGCTTGTATGATCGTATAAGTATGTACGTGTTTGTATGCGCGTGGTAGTGTTTGAACGTTTGTATGTGTGTCTGAGTGTGTGCATGTGTGTAGACTCGGGCCTCAACTTTCAATACTACTGAGAAAACCAAGTGACAGTATCTTAAAAATCTCTTACGGATGAAGAAAATCTAAGCACTCCAACGTAAAAAATGGCATCATTATCTGTTCTCGTTTAAATTCGGAGGGTGCTTATTTTCATTTGGTGAATGTGAGATAGTTTATATTTACTTAATGTTGGGAGTATTAGAAAATGTCATGGGCTTGTATGATCGTATAAGTATGTACGTGTTTGTATGCGCGTGGTAGTGTTTGAACGTTTGTATGTGTGTCTGAGTGTGTGCATGTGTGTAGACTCGGGCCTCAACTTTCAATACTACTGAGAAAACCAAGTTACAGTATCTTAAAAATCTCTTACGGATGAAGAAAATCTAAGCACTCCAACGTAAAAAATGGCATCATTATCTGTTCTCGTTTAAATTCGGTGGGTGCTTATCTTCATTTGGTGAATGTGAGATAGTTTATATTTACTTAATGTTGGGAGTATTTACTTTTAATTGGTCAATGTTGGGAGTGTTATTTATACTTCTTCAAATTTGGGAGTACTTATCTTTACTTGGTCAATGTTAGGAGTACTATTTGTACGTTGTCAATGTAGGATAGTTTATATTTACTTAATGTTGGGAGTATTTACTTTTAATTGGTCAATGTTGGGAGTGTTATTTTTACTTGGCCAATGTTGGGAGTACTTATCTCTACTTGGTCAATGTTAGGAGTACTTATCTGTACTTTGTCCATGTGGGATAATTTATATTTACTTATTGCGGGGAGCGTTTCTATTTAAGTGCTTAAAGTTGCGAATACTTATCTTTAATTAGTAATGGTTGGGAGTATTTATCTTTAATTGTTCAATGTTGATGATACTTTCGAGAGAGTCGTTGGGGGTGATTTTTTTTCTACTGTTCATTATAAATTATTATCTTTACTTGATTCGTTCTTTTATTCGCACATTTAAAACGACATTCATTTCTTGCCAACCTAAAAAAGAGATGTTCTATTTTCTCAACTCAACCTATCTCACCTAGTGCAGTAGTGCTAGACCTTTTATCCTCTCTCATACATTTTAAACACGCCCTCCCCCCGTTTCCTGGGAGTGGGGATAAAATAATGAAGGAAAAGAGTAGCGATTCCAAGAAGTTTCTTCTTTTGTATATGTCAAATCAAAATGAGTCTTATTTTCTCAATTTCCTAGCGGGGGATTCAACATATGTGAGCTAATTTGCATCCTTCATTTATTTGTATTTTGTTTTTATTTTTCTGCATCTGTGTGTCAGTTCCCTCTGCTTGGGTACGTCGTTCGAGAATGTGTAAGTTAATGTGCAGTATTTGTTGTTACGTAAGTATTTAGTGGCAAAGTTCCGAATAGGTCAAGCAAATTATTAGACGTCCCAAATGTTTAATTCATGAATAAAATGATAGATAAATTGTATCTATTTTATAGAATCGAACTACGCCCAACTTGGTTGTTCAAGATAGAGTATTTGAGCTATAAAGAGAAAATCCATCATTTATGCTCAGTAGCAAGAACCGACTACGACATTAAAACCGATCAACGACATTAAAACCGATCAACGACATTAAAACCGACTACGACATTAAAACCGATCAACGACATTAAAACCGACTACGACATTAAAACCGATCAACGACATTAAAACCGATCAACGACATTAAAACCGACTACGACATTAAAACCGATCAACGACATTAAAACCGATCAACGACATTAAAACCGACTACGACATTAAAACAGATCAACGACAACAGAAATAAATAGATATAAACGAAATAAAGATCCCCTAACGAGAGACCCCTGAAAATAATGCAACTTTAAAGGCTTCGAAGCCCCCCACCCTCAAAATATAAACACTAAACAAATGCGATAGTCCATACTAAAGAAAGACAAAGATACCTTTTCAACAGGGACCTAACTACTAAACTCTTTATCTATCTCCTTTTCAACTTTTTCAACACTAAAGCTCCTATTTAAATCCTATATATTTCTCACTTTTTATGTCCGAGTCCGAGTCTGCTCAGTAGCAGTCCTGGGTTGTATGACGCCCTGGGCGGACCGCCTCTCTGCCCTCCCCCCACCTTCTTCACAACGTATTCTCCCCCAACACACACACACAGCTGTTCATATTCAGATTCGTTTATTCGTCCTATGCAGGTCAACACAAGGTCAACAACGCTATGAAAGGCTTTGTACAAGAAGAGCCAATCAACTCACTATTCAGAACGCTAAAAAACCGATGAATATAAATGGATACATAAACGATCAAATAATTTTTTTGTCTATATGCATGTTTAGTATCCATTGTACTCGTAACACTGACAGTCTTACAGTCTTAAATGTGTGTGCATGGATTTTTGTGTGCCAAATGTGAGGTAGAACAATGTCTCTGAGAAAATTCCAGGTTTTCATGCAATGGATCTGTTCTGGACTATTGTTATGTGAGCTGAGCAAATAACTTGCATGTTTCCAGTCGGTCAGTCCAGAGCTTGTTGTTAAATTAATCTGCCTGTTGGAAAATAATTTGCAGCAAAAGCAGAAAAAAGTTGCTGTTTGTCTGTGACTATACCAACCAACTTATTGGGATATTCTCCCCACTAACGAATGTCTTCTTGAAATATTGGTGGTGGAAACTTCTTCCACCATTTATTTCTCGGAAAAACGTAGCTAGGTGGTCCCTCATTTTGTCCTCCGTAAACCAGATGATTTTGAATTCTGTGAGTCAGAACCGAAGGCTACCTAGAAGTGTCACTGGGTCAGTGATAGTAGTTCATTCTCTGCTGGAGGATTTGTCAAACATTCTGCTTTAGGCATTTCTACCAGAGAGAAAAAAAAGGGCCAAAAGTATTATTCACAGCATCGGTACAACGTCACACATTACTATAAATAATGAAATTACATTGAAAAATTAAAATAAATTAAAATGAAATTAAAATGAAGTGTCATGCTCTGGAGAGGCAAGCTCTGCGTAGGTGGACGGCTCCTCATCCTAAGGGTGCAAAATAATTTCTGTGGGTGGCCTGTGTGACTGAAGAGGACCGAGATGGCTCCTCATCCTGACTGGCCACAGAAGATGATCCAAAATATGTCCGAAACAGTCCTTAACTTGCATCGAAAATGCAATATATTAATCACACAATTAAAACTTTCATTAGCGAAAACAAACGAACAGCTGAGTTATACCAAGTAACGTTACCTCATTTCAGCACATTCATTCCATAATATGGTCTCTCTCTCTCTCTCTCTCTCTCTCTCTCTCTCTATATATATATATATATATATATATATATATATATATATATATATATATATACGAGTAACATTATAACATGGCTCATTACCCTTATCATTTGCTCGTTTCTCTTCCTCTTCTTTTCTCTCCTTTCGTAACTGCACCTGATTACTTTGACATTTTTCTTATCCATGTTTGGTACTTGACAATAACTATCAACAATACTGGCATATTTCGATACATCAACTAGCAGTCAGGACTAAACCAATTCATCATGGTTTGCATATTGGCTTGGTTTTGTTATTTAACATTTTCACAGTGAAATAGCATGGATGTGACACTCTTGACCTGAGATATATCCAACATTATGCAATATTAGGAATAAAAGGCGCGTTATGTGTAAGAAATTTCTATTGTAATTGACGTTTAACCTTCTAATTAACCTGAAAGCTCGGCCCAGCGATGACCCTACCCCCCCTTTCCCCTCCTTATTGGTTTGGTTTCATTCACTTCATGTTTGCAGTGAGGGCGTCGGCGTCTCGCTTGTAAAGGGCGCCGTTGCCACACATAACATGATGTGACGCATAGATGAGCGCCGAGCACAAATAAATAGGGTTTCTTTCCTCCTTCTCGTGGCGTGCCCATTAGAGATTGCCGCCCTGGGCAATTGGCCCTGTGGCCCATATCAAAAACTGTCACTACTTATGCTATCCATCATTTTCATTAGACGTGCGATTAACCCTTTTTTTTCAGTGGGATTTATCTACCACACAGCAGACACACGAGTGAGGAGTGGTATGGATGTATGTATATTCCGTAATATCCTTTTATGAATTCAACTACAGCAAACACTCCTCAAAGTGCTGACTCATGCCTCTAAACAAATGCGTACTTTGAGCTTTTTCCATAGGATGCTGTCATTCATCCAGACTTCCCTCCACCCTCATTTTCAACATACTTTCACCCTTTCTTCCATCACTCCCACCTCCTGAACGATATAGGAATTATTTAAAATCCCTTAGTTGACACACTTCACCGCAAATCTTCCTCTTTCATGAAGTTGTTATCGTAGCCTCCCACCAACACACACACAGCGATCATTATCGGCTTAGTTGCCAGCGAGACTTGACTAGTGAATGTTGTGGCGGTTTTCGTGTTACCAGTACCGATGCCAGTCGTTTGGTAATCTGAGGTAACCCAGGTACATGAGGTAAACACATACAACTAGTTCAAATTTAACTTAATACCCCCCCACCCACCAAACTCACAACGGGATTAAATGGTCTTTAACGTAAAATAAGCGGGCTAACGTAATATCGGCTATGCCTAACTTAACGTAATCACTGCTAAAACTAAAACTTCAAATCGCCGGATAATTTGAACGCAAGATAACCTAAATTAGCCTCTTATTTTATTTTAACTTAAGCTAACTATTGACATCAGCTCCAGGAAGTTGATTTACTTCAAGGTGCTGTTGAGTTCGGAAAGGATTAATCTAATTCTCTAAGAAATCTTACCAAGATCCCAAATAAAAATATCTGGTATTTTGAATCATTTTGTGGTCATTTATTCAAATTTTGTTTTCATTCGTTCTGTAAATGCTTGAAAATACTAAATTAATTTTGGGGATAATATCAAGCATATCTCCCTTTCTTATTACTGAATAAAAGCTAAATAATTATATATCATTTATAGGTTATTTCTAGAAATTTTTTGTACATCGCGGGAATTAACTTAAATCTATTTGGTTAATACTTCGAATCGTAATCATATAAAAACAAATTTAATTATTCTTATTTATGTCAAGCACATTATTTCGAATCCATATATATATATATATATATATATATATATATATATATATATATATATATATATATATATATATATATATATGAATGCAATGTCCCGCAGGAAAAAATGAAATAGAGTCTCCAAGTACTTTCGAACTTTATTAAGTTCCTTATCAAGGATAACTACAAGAAATAATATTATATTAGAGGTATATATACGTAAGTAAAGTAAGAAAAGTATCGTTCCAATGACCCTATAAAAAGGAATATCATTGAATGTGCTTTTGTAAGCCAATGTGATAATTTTAACCTTTCCCCTGTCTTATATAAAATAGATGCTATAATTAAAAGACTAATACTTAAAGAAATTAGCTCTGACTTTTGTTCTTAGTTTTTTTATATACAATCTTTAGTTATGTAGCCCCAATTTTTTTATTTGTTTATTTATTTTTTTTTTAATTGTATTTTCCCCACTTTTCGCTCCTCGTTTCATATAATCTCCCTCGTTAGGCTTTCTCCATTTCTTTTAATCTGTTACCCTTTCCTTCGACTTAGTTTGACCTTACTACCTGCTTCTTGTCATTCTTAATGTGCTTCTTTACCTTTGCCCTTCCGTCTTCTCATTGGTGATTTCTTGTAGTTATCCTTGATAAGAAACTTAATAAAGTTCGAAAGTATTTGGAAACACCATTTCATTTTTTTCCTGCGGGACATTGCATATATATATATATATATATATATATATATATATATATATATATATATATATATATATATATATATATATATATAAATATATATATATATATATATATATATATATATATATATATATATATATATATATATATATATATATATATCTATGAAGTATTGAGTGATCGATGTTATTAATATTATAATTACACTTTTATTTTCTTATTTTTCTCTGCCTAAATTATAATGACATCACATTGAACAAATATTTTAGGCAAAAATTATTATAGTGAGATCACATTAGAGACCTCTGCGACCGAGATTTTTCATCACCTTTTCTTCCCGTTTATGTTGGAAACATGTTTGCGTTCTGAATTATGTTGGGTATAAAATATATCTTTTAGACATCGTAAAAGGAGGTTCACAGCAACATAAAATTGTGTCTTAAATTTTTTTTTTATATTATTCTACTTTTAGCCACATTACTATTTAAAATACGAGTTGTTCTATATTTATATCTTATATATAAATATATCGATTAACATTACTGGGGTAAACGTTTAATTTAACTAAGAAACAGAAGATTAGGAGTAGTAAGTTGTTTAAATGGGGTTAATTTTTAGATATTTAAATGGTTCATGAAGCTCTGTTGTATGATTCTAAGTTTCCCGGGAGTAAGAAATGCAAAACTACGCAACCGATATCAATTTTGAACGCGTCAAAGTTTAGGTTGATATTACTTCTTGAGTGTTTTCTGCTCTTTGTCCAAATCTGTTCTTCTCTTTTGGCGTTTTTTCTGCTCTTTGTCCAAATCTGTTCTTCTGTTTTGGCGTTTTTTCTGCTCTTTGTCCAAATCTGTTCTTCTGTTTTGGCGTTTTTTCTGCTCTTTGTTCAAATCTGTTCTTCTCTTTTGGCGTTTTTTCTGCTCTTTGTCCAAATCTGTTCTTCTCTTTTGGCGTTTTTTCTGCTCTTTGTCCAAATCTGTTCTTCTCTTTTGGCGTTTTTCTGCTCTTTGTCCAAATCTGTTCTTCTCTTTTGGCGTTTTTTCTGCTCTTTGTCCAAATCTGTTCTTCTCTTTTGGCGTTTTTTCTGCTCTTTGTCCAAATCTGTTCTTCTCTTTTGGCGTTTTTCTGCTCTTTGTCCAAATCTGTTCTTCTCTTTTGGCGTTTTTCTGCTCTTTGTCCAAATCTGTTCTTCTCTTTTGGCGTTTTTTCTGCTCTTTGTCCAAATCTGTTCTTCTCTTTTGGCGTTTTTTCTGCTCTTTGTCCAAATCTGTTCTTCTCTTTTAGCGTTTTTTCTGCACTTTGTCCAAATCTGTTCTTCTTTTTTGGCGTTTTTTCTGCTCTTTGTCCAAATCTGTTCTTCTCTTTTGGCGTTTTTTCTGCTCTTTGTCCAAATCTGTTCTTCTCTTTTGGCGTTTTTTCTGCTCTTTGTCCAAATCTGTTCTTCTCTTTTGGCGTTTTTTCTGCTCTTTGCCCAAATCTGTTCTTCTCTTTTGGCGTTTTTTCTGCTCTTTGTCCAAATCTGTTCTTCTCTTTTGGCGTTTTTTCTGCTCTTTGTCCAAATCTGTTCTTTACTTTTGGCGTTTTTTCTGCTCTTTGTCCAAATCTGTTCTTCTCTTTTGGCGTTTTTTCTGCTCTTTGTCCAAATCTGTTCTTCTCTTTTGGCGTTTTTCTGCTCTTTGTCCAAATCTGTTCTTCTCTTTTGGCGTTTTTCTGCTCTTTGTCCAAATCTGTTCTTCTTTTGGGGCATTTTTCTGCTCTTTGTCTAAATCTGTTCTTCTCTTTTGGCGTTTTTTCTGCTCTTTGTCCAAATCTGTTCTTCTCTTTTGGCGTTTTTTCTGCTCTTTGTCCAAATCTGTTCTTCTCTTTTGGCGTTTTTCTGCTCTTTGCCCAAATCTGTTCTTCTCTTTTGGCGTTTTTTCTGCTCTTTGTCCAAATCTGTTCTTCTCTTTTGGCGTTTTTCTGCTCTTTGTCCAAATCTGTTCTTCTCTTTCGGCGTTTTTTCTGCTCTTTGTCCAAATCTGTTCTTCTCGTTTAGCGTTTTTTCTGCTCTTTGTCCAAATCTGTTCTTCTCTTTTAGCGTTTTTTCTGCTCTTTGTCCAAATCTGTTCTTCTCTTTTGGCGTTTTTTCGGCTCTTTGTCCAAATCTGTTCTTCTCTTTTGGCGTTTTTTCTTCTCTTTTTTTGCAAATCTGTTCTTCTCTTTTGGCGTTTTTTCTGCTCTTTGTCCAAATCTGTTCTTCTTTTTTGGCGTTTTTTCTGCTCTTTGTCCAAATCTGTTATTCTCTTTTGGCGTTTTTTCTGCTCTTTGTCCAAATATGTTCTTCTCTTTTGGCGTTTTTTCTGCTCTTTGTCCAAATCTGTTCTTCTTTTTTGGCTTTTTTTCTGCTCTTTGTCCAAATCTGTTCTTCTCTGTTGGCGTTTTTTCTGCTCTTTGTCCAAATCTGTTCTTCTCTTTTAGCGTTTTTTCTGCTCTATGTCCAAATCTGTTCTTCTCTTTTGGCGTTTTTTCTGCTCTTTGTCCAAATCTGTTCTTCTCTTTTGGCGTTTTTTCTGCTCTTTGTCCAAATCTGTTCTTCTCTTTTGGCGTTTTTTCGGCTCTTTGTCCAAATCTGTTCTTCTCTTTTGGCGTTTTTTCTTCTCTTTTTTTGCAAATCTGTTCTTCTCTTTTGGCGTTTTTTCTGCTCTTTGTCCAAATCTGTTCTTCTCTTTTGGCGTTTTTTCTGCTCTTTGTCCAACTCTGTTCTTCTCTTTTGGCGTTTTTTCTGCTTTTTGTCCAAATCTGTTCTTCTCTTTTGGCGTTTTTTTCTGCTCTTTGTCCAAATCTGTTCTTCTCTTTTGGCGTTTTTTCTGCTCTTTGTCCAAATCTGTTCTTCTCTTTTGGCGTTTTTTCTGCTCTTTGTCCAAATCTGTTCTTCTCTTTTAGCGTCTTTTTCTGCTCTTTGTCCAAATCTGTTCTTCTCTTTTGGCGTTTTTTCTGCTCTTTGTCCAAATCTGTTCTTCTCTTTTGGCGTTTTTTCTGCTCTTTGTCCAAATCTGTTCTTCTCTTTTGGCGTTTTTTCTGCTCTTTGTCCAAATCTGTTCTTCTCTTTTGGCGTTTTTTTCTGCTCTTTGTCAAAATCTGTTCTTCTCTTTTGGCGTTTTTTCTGCTCTTTGTCCAAATCTGTTCTTCTCTTTTGGCGTTTTTTCTGCTCTTTGTCCAAATCTGTTCTTCTCTTTTGGCGTTTTTTTCTGCTCTTTGTCAAAATCTGTTCTTCTCTTTTGGCGTTTTTTCTGCTCTTTGTCCAAATCTGTTCTTCTCTTTTGGCGGGTTTTCTGCTCTTTGTCCAAATCTGTTCTTCTCTTTTGGCGTTTTTTCTGCTCTTTGTCTAAATCTGTTCTTCTCTTTTGGCGTTTTTTCTTCTCTTTTTTTGCAAATCTGTTCTTCTCTTTTGGCGTTTTTTCTGCTCTTTGTCCAAATCTGTTCTTCTCTTTTGGCGGGTTTTCTGCTCTTTGTCCAAATCTGTTCTTCTCTTTTCGAAGTCGGAAGCAGAAATGCCCCAAAATCGAGATTGAATCCGATTTCGACGGAATCGCATTCAAACTTTGTTTCGATACATTTCATCTTCCGATCACCAAAACAGAGCAGATTTGGACAAAGAGCACAAAATAATACAAGGAGAAGTAATATAAAGTACAGAAAAGTGATTACGCTAAAGTAAATAATAACCAACTATTTTATAGAGAAATAAAATAAAATAAATCTATAATCATTATGACATCATAATATAACTTCGTAGTGCAATTGTGAAAAATTTGCCGAATATTTAAACTAAGTCCTCCCTCTTTTTATGACTCGATTTTTGTCCCTCCCCCCCATATTCCTTCCCTTTCCTTACTTCACTCCCCTTTCATATCTTAAATATATATATATATATATATATATATATATATATATATATATATATATATATATATATATATATATATATATATATATATATATGGTTTTATGAATGCATTTCATTATGACGTAGTATTATGACGTCATAACGATTATAGATTTCTTTCATTTTAGTTTTATATAAAATAGATTTTAGCTAATGTGCGCGATATAGAAAAAAAAGATTTGAAAAATAGTTTTTGAATGATATATAATTATTATGTTTTTTTTTAGTTATAAGAAGATTCGATCGTCCTTGATAACTACCCTTTCATTTACTTAAATTTTGAAACCTTGTCACGCCAAACGAAGCGCAGATTTTCATAAATCGCTCCAAAATCAGCTGAAATACAAGGTACTCCTGATCTAGTTAAGAGTCGCAACCTTGAATGAACCGAAACTCGTTATGGAACACAGAAGAAGTTTGTAAAATTAAGCAACTGTAATTTCACTGTGCACCAAAGTCCAATTAAGAAAACGCAAGCGAAACCTAACACGACTTTTATGGTAATAGATGGAATGGTCTCTTTTGTAAAATTGGTATATAGACGGACTTTCAGGAGGATGGGTAACAATAGACAGGGGTAGGACCATATGAAGAATTATTGCCCCTACGAACTCGGGATAGGGGGTCATATAAAGTATTTTTTTGGTGCATATTCTTCACATTATCTCAGGGACAAAGCAGAATACCATCACCTCACCCAGTTGATATTTTTAATATATAAGGTACCATAAACTGTAAAGCTCCTAAACACTACCAACAGATATGACTTGAATCATATGATCAGGTTAGTGGAGGTTAAGTTGAGTATATTTACTCAACCGTGGGTTGTAACAAAAAAATGAATGCAAGGGAGAGATAAGTTTTTCTGGAAACCTCAACTAAATCTTTCATTTTCAACCCCATCCCTTTAAAATCCCTCTCTCCGTTTGCGCCTTTCTTGCCTGTCCCTTTTTAAGCTTAAGTACACCATGGCCTTGGTCACATTCAACGGTGCTAGGCTTCCTTTGTTGACTGAGGAATATTTTAAAACACAATTCAAAAGCCAAGTGTTTTATTTTTGGAAATCGGAGGAAGTGGATGAACCATGGCAAAATTAAGGATACCTAGGTTAAGTAACCTAAACTAACTGGAAGAAGCATAAACATCACAAGATGATGCGAGGCTGCAGGTGAGACTTTTCTGATCCATACCTGCAGTAATTTATATGGCGTCGCCGATTTTCTAATATATATATATATATATATATATATATATATATATATATATATATATATATATATATATCTCTCTCTCTCTCTCTCTCTCTCTCTATATATATATATATATATATATATATATATATATATATATATATATATATATATATAGAGAGAGAGAGAGAGAGAGAGAGTAACAAGGAGTAACAAAAAAGGAAGTACCTTAGGAGACCTTGAGGTCCATTCAAAGAGGGTACCTTTGGACTAGCAATCGAGCGGGCACATGACTGCTCAATTGTTTTGCGTCCCTAAACGGCCACTTTTCAAGACTTTGTTTAGTCTTCACTTGAACTGGTCAACAGATTCACTGTTGACAACTTCCACTGGAAGTGCGTTCCACTTACCGCAGATACTGTAGGTGAAAAAATTTCCACACAGATTGCGGTTGTAACGCTTCAGTTCAAGTTTGAAGCCGTGATTGCGCGTTCTGTTCTCACTCAGTGCGAAAATATCCCGGTAGTCAACATTGTCGAACCCTCGAAGTATTTTGAAAACTTCGATGAGCTGACCACGCAGTTTACGGGTTTCCAGCGAGAAAAGATCTAATTCCCTTAGTCTATCCTCATAACTTTTATGTCGGATATAGGGAATCAGCTTGGTTGCCCTGGCTTGTACGCGTTTCAACCTTGCGATGTCCTTTTGAAACGAAGGAATCCAAAATTGTACGGCATACTCCAGATGCGGCCGAACGAGGGAGTTGTACAGACAAAGTACTATATCCTTGTTACGGTATCCAAACTAGCGCTTTATGTAGCCTAACATCCTTTGGGTTTTCTTCTCTGCCTCGATGCACTGTTTCGAGAACTTGAGGTCGCTAATGATAGTTACACCCAAGTCCTTCTCAGTGTCACTCGATTCAAGAGCAGTGCCCTTAAGGATGTACTGAGATTTGGGGTTTCTGTGGCCGATATGCATTACTTTGCATTTCCCCACGTTGAAAGGCATTTGCCACGTGTCTGACCACTCCCCAATCCTTTGAAGGTCCTCTTGGAGGCTCGCAATGTTCCCTTCCTTTGCCACATTGATACCAAGCTTGGTGTCGTCGGCAAATTTGGAGATTTTGGCAACCATGTCTCAGTCCAGGTCGTTGACATAGATAATAAACAGTAGTGGTCCCACGACGAAACCTTGTGGGACACCGCTAGATACGGGCGCCCATTCAGAGGCCTGTCCATTCACCCCTACTCGTTGCCGTCTGTCACTTAGCCAGTTCTCTATCCATCCTTCTACCTTGCCGTCTATGCCCTGCGCACGCACTTTCGGGAGAAGGCAGCGGTGTGGTACCTTGTCAAAGGTCTTTTGGAAGTCAAGGCACAAAACATCCACCGCTTTATACCGATCATGCTCACTGAAGACGACGTGGAAGAATTCCACAAGGTTCGTCAGGCATGACCGTTGCCTTCGAAAGCCGTGCTGGGAACTCTTCAGTAGCAGTTTTGACTCTAAATAAGACGTTATCTTGTCCACTATCATGCTATCCATGAGTTTACCGACTATCGAAGTCAAACTGATGGGTCGGTAGTTTAACGGATGGCTGGGGTCTCCTTTCTTGAAGATCGGAGTCACTTCCGCCTCACGCCAGTCTCTAGGAACGCATCCGGTCCGGATTGACATGTTAAAGATAGCGCACAATGTCGTGATACTTCATCACACACTTCCTTCAACACCTTGGATAGAAACCCGTCCAGTCCAGGGGACTTATTCGCCTTTAGGTCAGCGATGTCTTCTTTACTTCTCCTTTGGTGAAGTCCATATCCTCCAGCTTTTCCCCCGAGTAGGAACTCGTTGGCTGTGGGATGGGACCACACTCTACAGTAAACACTGAAGAGAAGTAGTTATTGAGCAGGTTAGCATTTTCTGCATCTGAGTTAATGCACCCTCCTCGTCCACTAAGGGCCCAATCCTACGATGGAATGGTTTACGGCTGTTTACATAACCAAAGAACTCCTTGGGATTCTCCTTGCAGAGTCTCGCCACTCAGAGTTCCGCAGTACGCTTAGCCGCCCTTATGCTGGACTTCACTCTTCTGGCTAGCCTCCGGTACTCGTCAAAGGCGCCCGAGATCTTCGATCGCTGGTACGCATTTCTCTTCTCCCTAAGCAGTTGGCCGATTTCTCGATTAAACCACTTCGGTTGAACAGAAAACCGACGGGGACATTTCAGAGGGATGCAACTTGATTGAAGACTCATGAACTTATTTTTGAACTTGTTACACGAATCCTTAACATCTTTGCATACCGCTAGCCTTACATCAGTCAACCCAGCACGAAGGCTTGCAAAGTCTGCTCTTCTCAAGTCAAGTTTCCTTGATTGACTGGCAACAGACCTTACCTTCGGGATCTTGACGCTAAATCTAACTAGCTGGTGATCACTGCCCCTGAGCTCTTCGCCTACAGAGAGATCCTCAACGATATCATCCTCAGAGGTAAAGACCAAGTCAAGGATATTGTCTCCTCTCGTTGGTTCTCTGACCCACTGAGTGAGGAACTCGTTGTTGGCGAACTCCAGGAGTAGCGCACTCTCGCCACAGGCTGCTCCGGTTTCCCAGTCAACTTCTCCGTTGAAGTCGCACATAACGATGCACATTCTGCCTTGAACAAGCTCGCCCAGTAGCTGGTACAGTTTCCTGTCCTTTTTAACGGGTTGGGAAGGGGGTCTGTACAGCAGCAGAGTCCTGTATCTGACAGAACCTATTTCTAGGTCAACCCCTAGGATCTCGTGATCGGATATAATGTTGGAGTTCGTAGATTTGGTTGTATCCTTGACATACAACATTACACCGCCACCCTCTCTGCCTGGCCTATCTTTGTGGAAGAGTTGGTAGCTAGGAACCGTGAATTCGCCTTCAAAGTCTCGGTTTGAGGTTTTTATCCACGATTCTGTTATGGCTACCATTTCGGGTTCTTCCGTTGCTACGAGGCCACGGAGCTCAGGAAACTTGTTCCTGATTGACCTCGCATTGAACAGAAGAACTTTCAAGGAGTCCCCGACTGTAGGACTCCCTACGCTCTTTCGTTTCCCGGCTTGTTTGTTGGCGAGAAGGCACCCCTCTTTTCGACCTCTGAGAAGGTCGTTCCAGGAGTGACAGGGGCGTACTGGCGTACGTCCGCCCTCACTCTGGGCCGGATACTCCTTTGGGTCCTCTCTACGACATCCTGGATGATGTTCGACAGAAAAGCCTTTTCTTTAAAGGAAGGATGTACCCCATCCCTTTGGTAGAGATCATTTCTACCATAAAAGGTGCGGTACGGGTCCACAAAAAAGACCCCCTCTGCTGTACACAAATCTGCCAGGCGCCTGTTTAAAGAGACGTTCATCGAGTGAGCGGTCCGTGTTGGACCTCTCCTCGGGAGCATCCAAACTACAACACGCTTGCGGGGTTTGAGCCTACAGTCATCCACGGCACCCATTACCATGTAGAGGATTTTATCTGTAGGGCCTACCCTTCCTCCTCT
This sequence comes from Ceratothoa steindachneri, assembly GCA_963969495.1. Classification (NCBI taxonomy): domain Eukaryota; kingdom Metazoa; phylum Arthropoda; class Malacostraca; order Isopoda; family Cymothoidae; genus Ceratothoa; species Ceratothoa steindachneri. The sequence continues at coordinate 52,832,899 of OZ018334.1, forward strand.
CAGGTAGAGGTAGTTTCCACTGACCATCAGAGCAACGACTGACCTCTCAGAAATCTGTGATTTCTCAGCCTCTACTCTGATGTGGTGGTTACCACAACCTGGCAAGCAGCTTACCTTCACACTAGTGCGAAGGTGGGCCGCTAGCAGGGGCTGCAGACCCCGTGCTTAAGAATCACCAATAAGGGTGACTCTTGCACATTTGTCTGCAGACGACTTAGACTTTCCTTTCGGAAGCGACTTGCCGCTTTCCTCTTGTATCTCTACATTTTTCTTCTTCTTCTTCTTCTTCTTGTCTTCTTTTGTTTTCTCTTCTTCCGTTTCCCGTTTCTCTTTTTCTGCTTCTACTTTCTCGCTTTGAGAATAGGTCAGTAGGAGAAATGTACACTGAGCTTCGTCGTACACTCCTTAGTGTAAATTTCGACTTAGTAAAGTATGTGCGCCGTAAGAGCGGGAAGTCGATGAGAGCGCCGTGGGTTAGCCCACTAATATTAAGCTTAATTAAGGACCGAAATAGAAAATTTCAAATACATAAGAACAATGAGTCATTTATAAGTCAGCAAAATTACATAGATTCTCGAAGAGAAGTTAAACGGGCGGTTAGAGATGCGAAGCGGAAATATGAAATAAAACTGGCGAAGGATTCAAAGAAGGAACCGAAACGGTTTTACGGCTATGTAAACAGTAGGAAACCCTTAAAAGGTTCAATAGGGTCGATTAAAGACAAAGATGGTCGTTTGACGGAATTTCCGGCGGAAATGTCTAAGATTTTAAATGAACATTTCACAAGCGTCTTTACTGTTGAAAATTCGTCCGAATTAGGATCGTTAGTTGAAGAAGTAGATAATAGTGATATTTGCATATCCGATATAACGGTTAATGAAGTGAAAATTCTTAAATATATTAACCTGATGAAAAAGTCGAAATCACCCGGGCCCGATGGCGTTTACCCCACTCATTTAAAGGAACTTAAGAATGAGCTTACGAAGCCGTTGCGTGCAATTTTCAATCGCTCATTAGAAGATGGCGTAGTCCCTTTAGACTTCAAGCGTGCAAACGTTACACCAATATTTAAGAATGGGAATAGATACGAAGCAACGAATTTTCGTCCTATTAGTCTAACTTCGGTAGTTGGAAAGCTTTTAGAATCGGTAATTAGAGATAGAATAGTGTGCCACCTCGAGCTAAATAATCTGATTAAAGATTCCCAACATGGGTTTAGGCGGGCGAGATCGTGCTTGACAAATTTGCTCGAATTCTTCCATAAAATGATTTGCGTTTACGACGAAAGCAAAGCTGTAGATGTAATCTATCTAGACTTTAAAAAGGCGTTTGACACCGTTCTGCATGAGAGATTATTAATGAAAGTTAAAGCAATCGGTGTAAAGGGTAAGATATTAAATTGGATTAGAAATTGGCTGAAGGATCGTTCGCAGCGAGTAGTTAACATAACATAACATAACATAATTACACGGATGACAAAAGCCACAAGGGCCTATCAAAGGTCATCCGCCTCCGTCAAAACCCACCCACAAAAAGCACCATCACCAGGGGAAGACAAAATCAAAGTCCCCCACAATATAATATAACAGATGACAAAAGCCACAAGGGCTCATCATAGGTCATCCGAGTCAAACGGCCTCTTTTTTAAGGCACCCACACTCCCAGGAAAACTACATCCAGAGGATTGCATCCAGAAACAAGGGTATCACCAATCAAGGCTTGTCAAGAACTAAATCATGCAGCTATAGATATATAAAAACAATATTAATATATACAAAACTTAAGAACCATCACAACCTTCCCTTCCCATAAACTCATCCAACCTACTCTTAAATACATTTAGATTTGGACTACCTACTACCCTCTGCAGGAATTTGTTCCAGAAGTCTACCACTCTATTAATGAAAAAATATTTTCTTAAATCCAACCTACACCCTTGCTTTTTAATTTTCAAGTGGTGACCTCTAGTCCGATTTCCATCATCTAACTCAAAAAACTTGCTAACATCCAATTTATCTATCCCGGAAAAAATTTTAAAGAGCTCAATCATATCCCCTCTCACACACCTCCTTTCGAACGAGAACATATTTAATACCCTCAGTCTATCTTCATATTCAAGGTGCCTCAGGGAAGGAATAATCTTTGTTGCCCTCCGTTGCACTGACTCAAGAAGGTTAATATCGTGTCTAAAATGTGGGGACCATGCCTGTACACAGTAGTCTAGATGTGGCCTAACATAAGAGTTATAGAGTTTAAGAATAACCTCCTTACTTTTGTAACTGACATTTCTCTTAATAAAACCCAACACTCTATTTGCCCTATTTCTTGCTTCAATACACTGCTTAGAAAACCTTAATGACTTATCTATTACTACTCCTAGATCTTTCTCATCCTCTACTGAGCTCAGCCAATGCCCATCCATTTCATAGTTAAATTCTCTATTATCTTTTCCCATGTTAATAACTTTGCACTTATCAAGGTTGAAAGTCATTTGCCACTTATGTGCCCAGGATAACAATTTATTTAAGTCCCCCTGCACTTTAAAATTATCATCAATATCTTTAACTACAGCTGCTAATTTGGTATCATCCGCAAAAATTGACACTTTATTATTAACTGCCTCCCCAAGATCGTTTATATAGATGACAAATAATAATGGGCCGAGAACTGATCCCTGAGGAACCCGACTGATAACATCCCTCCACTCTGACTTTACACCATTTAGCACTACCCTTTGCTTCCTATCTTTCAGCCACTCAGCTATCCAATTTGAAACACCCCCACATATCCCAATCATTTTTAATTTATGAACTAGTCTCCTGTGTGGTACCTTATCAAATGCTTTACTAAAATCTAAGTAAATTATATCTACATTCTCTCCCTTATCTACTTGATCTGTTACAAACTCCAGAAAGTCTAGTAAGTTAGTCAAACATGATCTACCTGATCTAAACCCATGCTGAGCATCGCTGATTAACCCCTCCCTCTCTAGATGTTGGCAAATCCCTTTTTTAACTATTTTCTCAAGAATTTTACAGACTACAGGAGTTAGGCTAACCGGTCTAAAGTTATTTGGATCCTCTTTACTACCCTTCTTGAAAATGGGGACTACATTCGCTCTCTTCCAATCATCAGGTATTTCTCCATATTCCAATAACCTAGTATATAACTTGTCCAGAGCTATTGAGATACTTTCTACCCCTTCTTTAAGTATACTAGAATGAATATTATCAGGGGCGGAGGCCTTGGTAGTATCTAAATCACCTATTAGTCCTTTTATCATCCTCCGATCCACACTAATGTTAGTAAACACCTCTTTTCCTGACCCATGAGTACTATAAATAGGACTATTTAGTATCTCCTTTGTAAATACTGATGCAAAATGACCATTTAGTACCTCAACTATTTCCTCATCAGTTTCTCTCACAACCCTTTCATATTTGATAGGTCCTATTTTAACTCTGCCAGACTTGTTATTAATTTTATAGTAACTAAAAAACTTTTTAGGATCTTTGTTGCTATCCTGAGCTAATTTAATTTCTGACACCCTTTTGTTCTTCTTTATAATCTTATTTAACTTATTTCTAGCCATTCTATAATCACTTAAATTTTGAATATTATTTTGTACCTGTAATTTTTTGTATGCCCTTTTCTTCTCTGAAATTTTTCTAGCTATCTCCTGATTCCACCATAATGGTTTCCTACTTTTGTTCCTAATGGCCTTTATTGGGATACATTGTTCTTGGACTACATTTATTATATGCTTGAAAGTATCCCACATCCCATAAGCATTTTTACCTCTGAATTCTATATCCCAGTCTACCAAATTTAGCAAGCTACGAAGTTTTACATAATCTCCCTTATGAAAATTTGGAACTTTTTCAGCATTCTCAGTTATTTTACCCTTCTCAATTCCCAAGTTAAAACGAACTATCTGATGGTCACTATTTCCCAATGCTTCCCCAACAGTCAATTCTTGAACTAAATGATCACTGTTAGAAAGTACTAAATCTAATATATTGTCCCGCCTCGTTGGCTCATTAACAAATTGATTCAAAAAATTATCCTCAAAGCATTCTATGAACCTGCCACTTGTTCTATCCCTACCTATCATATTTTCCCAGTCCACAGAGTTTAAGTTGAAGTCCCCAATAATAACTGCATCTGTTTCACATCCCTTACTTATTTCCCTTATCATTAGTTCATCCATATCATCAGTCTGCCCAGGTGGCCTGTAAAAAGCTCCCAAATGCACCATTCTATTTTTACTGAACCTAATATCTATCCAAAGTGACTCAACTCCATCCTGCTTTATTGAAGTATTTAAACTTGAAACAATGTTGTTTTTTATATAGATAATTATTCCTCCACCAATCCTACCTGTCCTTTGACTAATGTACATATTATAGCCCTGTAAATCAAATTCACTTATAGTGTCACTAAATTCTATTTCATTAACCCATGATTTAGTAACGCATAATATATCTATATCCTCATTGCTAATATAACTAAATAGCTCATTCTTCTTGTTTCTAAGACTACGAGCATTTGTATAGAAACAATTTAACCCCCCTATCCCTGAAGCACCTCTTGAAACTTGAATGACCTCACCTCTATCGCCTTGGAACCTATTTCTGTTATCTGCCAAGTCCATTCTACTTTCAGTACTATAATGTCCTCTCATAATTCCCTGACCACTATTAGTATCTAGTTTCCCGCCCGCAAAGACCTAATAACACGATCATACTCCTCCCACAACACATCTACCCCCCTAAGTATAAATGATGAATGTTCTGATTGGGTCAACGTCAGTAGTGGAGTGCCACAAGACTCAGTTCTTGGCCCATTATTGTTTCTAATATATTTAAACGATTTGGATAATGGCGTATTTAGTACAATTTCTAAATTTGCTGACGACACAAAGCTGGGCAACCGTGCCTATGTAAGATCGGATGTAAAAAAATTACAAAAGGACCTAAACTTAATTGTCAGATGGGCGGATAAGTGGCAAATGCAGTTTAATTTAAGTAAATGTAAGGTGATGCATTTGGGTTGCCATAATTTGAGGGTAGAGTATACCATGAAAGGCCAGGCCCTCGACGTGGTTAAATTGGAAAAAGACCTGGGAGTTTTAGTCTCGGATGACTTCAAAGTCACGAAACAATGCGCGGATGCATGTAAAAAAGCAAATCGTGTGCTGGGTTATATCGCGCGTAATTTTACGTTCAAATCCAAAGATATAATTTTACCGTTATATAAATCACTTGTGCGTCCACTGCTCGAATATGCGGTTCAATTTTGGGCTCCATACTTAAACAAAGATATCGCGCAATTAGAAAGAGTGCAGCGTAGGGCTACAAAATTAATTCCTGAGCTGAGAAACAGGCCCTACGCGGAAAGACTCAGGGCCTTAGATTTGCCATCTCTCGAAGGCAGAAGATTACGTGGCCAGCTAATAGAAGTATTTAAAATATTGAAAGGATTTTCAAACGTTGATTATAGGAATTTGTTCGAATTGGATCATAGGGGAAACACTCGGCAACACGGATTAAAATTAGTGAACAAGCGATTTAACACTAGTATAGCCCAAAACTATTTTACGTTTAAAATTACTCAAATTTGGAATAGGCTACCCACCCACGTAGTAGATAGTACGTCGGTAAATATGTTTAAAAACCGTCTCGACGCGCACTTAAATAGTATAAATATAACGTAGTCTGAGCACAGTAAATAAAAACGTCTTGCAAAAGGAGTTTGGAGCGAAGGAACAACGAGAGTAAAAATGATGACTAAAAATGATGCCAGCGATTTCTCTTGCATTTGTAGTTTAGATATCCATTTTCTTTTCTGCCTATCCTATAAATAGTCTTACTATCCTAAAATTAGATTTTCACCACTAGCAGTCGAGGGCTGCGGAAGTTGAGAAGAAAAACTTTCTATCACCCCCCACCCCTAGGTTGAAGTAGTTAATATGCATGACAATGTGCACATGTAGATAAGTGTGTACAGTAGATTATATATAAAAAAAATAAAGATATAGCATGTTAGAGATACACTCGTAGATAAGTGTGTATCGTAGTTATGGATGTAGTGTAGCGGACTAGCCTCGAGCGGACCTTAGGGTCTTTGCTGGTCCTAGATTCTGTAGTTCTGTAGTTCTCACCCTTTGTTTCCACTTTATTTTCTTCTCTTTCTACTTTCTCTTCTTCTATTTCTACTTTCTCTTCTACTATTTCTACTTTCTTTTATTTCTTTTCTTCTTTTTATCTCGTTGAGGCAGCCCTACAGCAGGAGAAATCGGCTGTTGGACGTCGGGAGCCTTCTCGCCTGAGCATCTGAATCTCTCTGTTTTTAAGAGTTGAACTTCCCTTTTAAGGAGGGAGTTCTCCTCTCTCAGTTGAGCAATGCTCTCGCCCAGGCGCTTCTCGAGTTCGCAGAAGTCACAGACACTAACGGCATCTGTGAGATCCTTGAAACTCCTGCACCCGAAGTCTTCACTCCATCTGTAGACTTTGCATATTTTGCAGGTTAGCTTTCGAAACGGAGGACCATTCTTCTTCGCCATCTTACAAAAATCTCGGACCATACGCATTGAAAAAGGGTTTTTTGGTTGTGATTTTCTCTCGCACTAATCACATCCGCCTATTTCCAGGCGGTTTTTGGTCGTTCGGCGAACAGAAACCTTTTGACCAATCACACCAACCCTAAGGTCTCCCCTGGGCCGGACGTCCCCAATCGTGCCGCAGCTCCCAACTGAGCAGCACGAGAGCCCCAGTGAACTGGTTCTCTGATTTTTCGACAGGGGTGCTTGAGGTGTAAATGTCTTCCTACTAAGCCCTACCAATCAACTAAAAAGGGACAGAGAGAGAAAGAGAGAGAGAGAGAGAGAGAGAGAGAGAGAGAGAGAGAGAGAGAGAGAGAGCGCGCTACAAGGAAAATAAGTACCCTAGAAGACCTTACGGTACATACAAGGAGCGTACTTTTGACGCAATCCTCAAAGGTGTCCGTTGGCAACCTCGAAGATCACTCGCGAGGATCTTAACGGCGATTTCGCAAGACTTTATCTACTCTGAGTTGAACTGGTCAACAGATTCACTGTTGACAACTTCCGTCGGAAGTCGGAAGTGCGTTCCAACTACCGCATATACTGTAAGTGAAGAATTTCCCACTCAGATCACGGTGGTATCGCTTCAGTTCAAGTTTAAAGCCGTGATTTCTTGTTCTCCCCTCGCTGAGCTGGAAAATATCCCCGTAGTCCAGTCTGTCGAAGCCTCAAAGTATTTTAAACACTTCGATAAGCCGACCACGTAGTCTCCGGGTCTCCAGTGAGAACATATCTAATTCCCTTAATCTATCTTCATAACTTTTATGTCGGATAGAGGGAACCAGTTTGGTTGCCCTAGCTTGCACGCGTTCCAATCTCGCGATGTCCTTTCGAAATGAAGGACTCCAAAATTGTACGGCACACTCAAGGTCCGGTCGGACGAGGGAGTTGTACAGACACAGTACTATCTCCTTGTTCCGATATCCAAACTGTCGCTTTATATACCCTAACATCCTTTCGGCTTTCTTCTCCACCTCATTACACTATTTCAAGAACTTGAGATCACTCGTGATAGTTACACCCAAGTCCTTCTCAGTGTCGGTGGATTCAAGAGCAGTGCCCTTAAGGATATAGGGTGATTGAGGATTTAGGTGGCCGTTATGCATCACCTTGCATTTGTTTACGTTGAAAGGCATTTGTCACGTATCGGACCACTCCCTAATCTTCCAAAGATCTTCCTGCAGTCGGGCAGTATTTCCATCCTTTGAAACGTTCATACCAAGCTTGGTATCGTCGGCAAATTTATAAATATTGGCAATCATGTCACCGTCCATGTCGTTGACGTAGATAATGAAGAATAGTGGTCCCAGGACAGAACCTTGAGGCACTCCGCTACTAACGGGCATCCACTCAGAATCCTGTCCATTCAGCACCACCCGTTGCCGTCTGCTACTTAGCCAGTTCTCTATCCAGCCGGCTACTTTTCCGCCTATGCCCAGCGCTCGCACTTTCCGGAGAAGGCGGTGGTGTGGTACCTTATCAAAGGCTTTCTGAAAGTCTAAGTAGACCAGATCCACCGCCTTGTCCCGATCGTGCTCACTGAAGACGAAGTGGAAGAATTCCACAAGGTTCGTCAGGCATGACCGTTGCCTTCGGAAGCCGTGCTGGGATATATATATTATATATATATATATATATATATATATATATATATATATATATATATATATATATATATATATATATATATATATATATTCTTTTTAATTTTAGGAGCCCATCTGGTGACTAGAGAGAGAGAGAGAGTAAAGAGAGAAATCCCGATTGCCATTGACTGCAACCACAATTTTGGTGTAGGTAGAGGTGCTGTCAGTCAAAATGCTACAGCTTTCAACAATTTTATTCCCAGCAACGACATCAAAAACCTAAATAAAGAAGACTTGCACATTGCAACCAACTACCACAGAACTCCTCACTGAATTCAATCATAATAAATTGGATATAATTGAACTGCGTGATATTCGATGATACGGGAAAGCTATCAGCAAGTGACTATCACCTACTCTACCACAAGGGAATAGAAGACCAACGGCAGCATCGAGTGGGAATCCTGATATATAGAGTGAGAGAGAGAAAAAACCCCGGTAGTATTCACGTTATATTGGAAAGAGTAGTATATATACTAAAAAGTACAAACTCAAAATAGTGCAAGTGTACGCACCGACATCTGCCAGTACGCAAAGGTCAGACAAGGTAAATGATTCATGCATGAGAAAGTACTCATTGAGGGAACGAAATGAAAGGGCAAAAGATGTGTTGACTGTACACCTTCCCATGACCTATAAATTGCTAAAACTATGTTCAAAAGGAAACAGCAGCAAAGATTAACTTGGAGAAACCCAAACTATGAGATAAACAAGAGAATTGATTATATATTGGTTGACAAAGAAATCTGTGAGTAATTTCCAAGCCATCGACGAAATCAAAATTAGTGACCATAAGATGCTCATATGTAGGATAAAAAATTAACATTCAGACGGAGAGAATTAAGCTATTCCTTTCCAAATTTAATCCCATTAAGATTCAATTTTTTTTGTTCTAGAATTCCAGCGCCATCTTCAGAAAGCATAGCATGAAAATCCTTTGGACCCCATTAACACCAGCAAAATATACAAAAGATGAAAAATAACTTGATGAAACCCATGACAGAGACTGCTGAAAAATACAAGGAAACGCAAAATAAGAACAACAACAAACTCTCATAAGAAACCTTAAACCTAATGAAGAAGCACAAACACCTTAAAGCAACAAACACCAACCAACAATTGGAATTACAAGAAATAAACATCCTCATTAAAAAGAAACAGAGAGATGACATCAGAAATTATAATACAAACATTGTTGAGGACACAACAAAGTAGAAAAGGGGTATAAAATGGCTAAAATGTCTTCAAAAAGAAAATCTTACATGGTAGCTATAATAAAGGATTGTTGGACAATAAATCAGGGCCAAGAAAAATAATTAAAAGAACTAAAGTGTAATACTATGAAAGGTTGTACTAAAGCAACACCACCATCCAGAACCACAACCAACCCACAACACTCAATAATGTCCAACTGTTCTCAATTTAGAATAGAAATTACAATCAATCAAATGAAGAGCCGCAAAACACCAGGTGAGTACAACATTACTTCGGATTTGTTGAAAAATACTTGAAATGTCATTGTGGACAAACTAGTTTGCTTCTTCATCAATGAATGCCTAAAATAAGGCGCGATTCCGTGGAGTGGCACAAGGCCATAATAATCCTTGTACGCAAAAAGGGTGATCAAACAGACCTTGCAAACTACAGACCAATCAGCCTTCTCTCGTTTGTCTATAAACTCTTCACAAGTCATTACTAACAGACTGAAAAACCAGCTAGATGACCATCAACTGAGAGAACAAGCTCGCTTCAAAAAGACTTATCAACGATTAATATACATACTCTCAACCAGCTCATTGACAAAACTTCAGAGTAAAATATACCTCTATACTTGGTATTTGTAGAACCATAAAGCATTTGATTCAATCAAACCACCAGGAGTCATACCAGCCTTTAAGAATCAACGTATAGATCCGGTCTACATAAATATTATAGAACACATATACCAAAATTGAAGATCCTATATCTAATTGCATAAGGATTCAGATATCTTTCAATGACAAAAAGGTGTAAGACAAGGAGATACTATCTCTCCAAAATTATTCACCTTCTCTTTAGAAGAAAACTTCAGGAGGCTAAACTGGTAAAACAAAGGCATTAAGATGGATGAGGATTACCTCAATCACCTGAGTTTCGCAGATGATATTGTAGTTCTAGCTGATAACATAGAAGATATTTAAACAATGGTTCAAGAACTTAACCATGAAAGCAGAAGGTCGGCCTAAAAATAAATCTTGAAAAAACAAGTCAGGACAAACCACCGAGAGGTCGGCAGGATAGACATCACAATTGCCGACCAGCAAATTGGAATGGTAGACGAATATATCTATCTTGGTCAGCAGATTACAATGTTCCCGGTAAAAGGACTCCCTAAATTAAAAACAAATCTCGGTAAAAGATCGAGAAATCCAACGCAGAATCATGATAGACTGGAAGACATTTGGAAATGCAAGCATCATTTTCAAAAGCAAATGGCTCATAAGCCTGAAAAACACAAGTATACAACCAATGCATAATCTCAACTATGACCTATGAAGCAGAGAAACTTTAAACTTAAACGAAAAACTTACATTAAAACTTTAAACAGCATAAAGAGCCCTTGAACGCATTATAATGAGGATAACTTGGCAGGATAGGAAATCAGCCACTTGGATACGTGAACAAATCAAACTTCAGGATATAGTGGAAGTTATAAGTACCCTGAAATGGAGCTGGACAGGCCATGCAGAAAGATTCCAAGATGATAAATGGAATAAAAAGTTACCGATTACACCCCACTTGATCAAAGATGGCCGAAAAGAAGTCCCAAAACAAGGTGGAGAGATGATCTTCAAAATTATGCTAAAAATTGGAAGCAAATTGCACAAAACCGACAAAAATACTTTTAGAGGAAGAAATTCTTCATATGATTCCAGGAATAAAAGCTTTCCTCAGGGAAGAGTAGGTAGAAGAATTCGATCAGAGTATAGCAGGCGCGAACATATTTACTCTGTTCAAATAATACCAATACAATGAAGCTGGTGACTTAAGCTTTCCAAATAGCCTCATAAATGATAAGACACGCTGATGTTTAGCCTATTAATAGGAAACACTTGAGTGAGTATTATTTACACACCCTACTTGTCCATCTTCACACTTCACAAAGAATTATGTCATGCCAAATACCAGTGACTTGTTTCATTTCCTTTCTAAGTATTAGAGATTGTTTAAGGTGCTTCGTCATCCCTGGAGGCCTATAACCAAGCTGGTGGAAAGTTTATTTCTCTTTTTTGAAAAAGAAATGTTTCAGTTTTATGGCTTTTGTGAAGCATTTTAGAGGGGATTTATTTTCAATTGATTTTCTAATCACTTGAACTCTCTTATGACATCCAGATTAACGAAATCAGGATTCATTTAACGCCTTGATCTTCTCTCCGAATTGTTCTCTAGGGGGAGTTCAGGAAGGCTTTAAACATATTATCACTAGTCCAGCTTTTAACGTGTTTTTTTTTCACCAGGATCATTTTATTATACGTATTTTCTATGTTTATTCCTTATTTCCTTCGTCTGTTTGTTAGACTCCCGACCTTTTTCCCACTGAGAAGAATATTTTCTTTGGATTGCCTACACTTCCGTTACCTTCTATGTATACAATTTTATTTAATTCCAATAATGGCGTAAAGTTTACATATTACGAAAATTCTGTTAGGTCTTATTTATCTCTCAATGGTATTGCAGGTTTTTATCTTATCTGAAGATATACCAATAAGTGCAAGTCAGCGATTTCTTATAACTCATAAACGTAGAGATTTTAATTTGGTTATTTATTGATATTGTTCGTTTCGTTCGGTTTATTTGAACTGAAATTTTCGTCCTCATGAAATATAAGGTTAGCAAAGACCGAGGAGCGGAGTCTGTTATAGGAGAGCCATTGTTTGTTTTTTAATGTTTTTATGTCGATTTTCATTTTATTTGGGGATTATTCGCGTGTCATTTACTTATTTGTTCTTATATATACTTTTAGCCATACTTTTTTAGCCACAATTAGTGGATATGGAAGTACTGTTTGTAGCATTTTTTATGTATCCTGGTCTGTTTCTAATTTATTGCTTTGGCATAGGATTATGTGTTTCGTGTGGTTTACTGCTTGTTTGTAGATTGTTTGAGCTTGGTTGTTTGTCTTGCTTTATTTCTAATGCTTTGTTAAGAGCCTTATCTTAAATAGATTTATTTTTTATAGGTCCTATGTCTCTAGCAGGCATTTTAATTTGATTTCCTTTCGCATGTCTGTTAGAAGCTCTTAAGACTAACTGATAAAGAATTAATTTTTTTATCGATGATGTTTTGCTAAAATTGGTGTAAGTTTTGCGTCTCGGTTCTTGATATTTATGTTAATTAGAGGTTCTGAGATAGACTTGATGATTCCAGCATTCAGTAGACAATATATCCTGTTTTCATTTTCACTATCTTATATATCTTTTTTATTTCTGCCTTTTAACGCAACCTTTTCTTCTGGATCAGTCTTTTTTTTTCTCGAATCTCGACGGTTTGAATTTTCAGTTCGTTAATATCTTTTTATGGCACAGGATTCTTCCTTGTTTATGTGCACATACGCTTAACATGTACACGAACTCTGGTTCTTTCTTTCTGACACCCTTTAAGTGTAGAAGGAGCCTAGTTTGAGGGCATACGAACCCGGGAGAAGAAATGACGCATTCTTAAAAAAATCCCCTAAAAATACCCCAACTTGTTAAGTCAAACAATCCTGTTCCGCTTTTCGATTTTTATTGACCCAAGTGACAAGGCACTTTAGAGTCATTTGTGATCAAAACAGATGTAACTTTTACTACTAAAAGGCATTGGAGCATTTGTACACATAATTGTGTATGTATATATTTGTACATATTTTTTGTGTACCTCCATAGGTATAAGTTAAAGGCTAAAATATTGGGTGTAGCAATGGCGAGGACTTCGTCCTTTGCCACTTTGGTTAGGTCATAAAAAAGGAGTTTGTGTACTGTCCATTTAGTTAATCTTTGTGTTGCTACTATTATGTTCATTACCTCTGTTATATTGGCCTGGTTATGACGAATATTTTTGCCTGGTTATGAGCGGTATTTTTGCCACTATTATTATTTTCATTATCACCCTTATATTTGCCACTATTATTATGTTAATTATCTCCATTATATACGCTTAGTTGTGAGAGGTATTTTTTGCCACTATTATTATGTTCATTATCTCCCTTATATACGCTTAGTTGTGAGATGTATTTTTGCCACTATTATTATGTTATTATCACCCTTATATTGCCACTATTATTGTTCAATATCTCCCTTATATTCGCCTAGTTCTGAGGGGTATTTTTGCCACTATTATTATGTTCATTATCTCCCTTATATTCGCCTATTCTGAGGAGTATTTTTGCCACTATTATTATGCTGATTATCTCCCTTATATTCGCCTAGTTGTGAGTAGTATTTTGGTACTATTATTATGTTCATTATCTCCCTTATATACGCTTAGTTGTGAGGAGTATATTTGCCACCCGTTTTATTTTCATTATCACCCTTATATTTTCCACTAATATTATGTTCATTATCTCCCTTATATTCGCCTAGTTTTGAGGGGTATTTTTGCCACTATTATTATGTTGATTATCTCCCTTATATCTGCGACTTTAATTATGTACAATATCTCCCTTATATTTATTTGCCTAGCTATGATAGGTATTTTGCCACGATTATTATTATGTTGATTATCTCCCTCATATGTGCCACTATTATTATGTTAATTATCTCCCTGATATTTACCTAGTTATGAGGGGCATTTTAGGGACTATTATTATTTCATTATATCCCTTATATTTGCCCGGGTATAAAGGGTACTATTACATGATCTCGCTATATTTTAGGAATGCAATTAGAATAGTAATGGTAACTACCTTAAAGAGAGTAGCGGGTAGTGTGTAAACCAGGAAGAACTTATAGCAGGTCATGGTTCTTAAAAAATGATGAGCTAACCTGGTGTGGACTCAAGAGTCACTGGAATTTCCGTTTCATATCTCTGACGAGTGATCGGTTGTCAGAATTGCCTAGTGGTTGGTTGCTAGTAGTTTCCTCCGATTTATGTAGTAAAGAAAAGAGGAAACTAATGCAAATGATAATGGTATTTTGACCTCGTGGAAAATAATGAATGGGGGAATAAACAAATGAAGAATAAAGTAGCTAATACAACAGTAATAGCGAAAAGGTAAGGATGATAATAACTGAGAAACGAAACCATAACTCTGAATAATGGGGCAACGTAGTAGTATGAAGTAGTATATAGAAGAGGAGCAAATAGAGGGGTGAGGGTGTAAAAACTGGCTAAATACAGCCAGGAAGTAAATCCAGCCAACCTTTCAGGATACAAACGACAGCAGCCATGAAGACACCGGCGTCATTGGAGCGCTTTTGGGTGGATCTGCGAAGGAAGGAATTCATTCCGTTAAAGTTATTGTATTTTATGGTGTATGGAGGTAAGTTTCCATCTGGTCGCATAGATATAATGGTCGCAAAAGACCTGGCGGTAACTACTAGGTGACCTGAAATTAGGATTTACATAGATATAATGGTCGCAAAAGGCCTTGGGAGGCCATACTAGGTGACCTGAAATTAGGATTTACCTAGATATAATGGTCGCAAAAGACCTGGCGGTCACTACTAGGTGACCTGAAATTAGGATTTACCTAGATATAATGGTTTAAATAGACCTGGCGGTCACTACTAGGTGACCTGAAATTAGGATTTACATAGATATAATGGTCACAAAAGACCTTGGGGTCAATACTAGGTGACCTGAGCTAAGGATTGCGGGCAAGGTATATAAGATCCCTGGTATAAGCCGTAAAGAAAACAAAGTCAGAAATAAATACCTTGCAAAGTTGGTAGGAAAACTCTCGAAGTCAATTTTATAGAAAAGAGGAGAGGATTGAAATTTGTGAATTTGTCACCTGAAGGTTAGGAAATTAGTTGCTAGTAAGCGCTGTTAATCGTGGGCTAGATTTAAAGTATTTATCTATACGACGTTTGAAAGTATCTACGGTGTTGCAGTCCATTGTGTATACGCGTATGTTGGGATGAATAGTATCTCCTCGTTGTGTTGATTTATCCTTGAGTTCTTTGATAATAAAACAAAGGTAATTCAAGAACAAAATGATTCATTGTCATTTGTTAACTCTTGGCAATTATGGTTAATTTAGCCTGACTGAATTATCGAGGTTTGCTCACGAGAGAGCAGAAAGAGATGTTTTTATTTATTGATTTAATAGAGAAAACCAACAGAGTTATGTTTGGCAGTACATTTATGAAAGGGAGTTAGAGATAATGCTTATGTTAGAAGAATTTAAAATGTAAGGAAGTGCCTAATTTGAGTGAGTAAAATGGAGACATTTCGAGATACAACTGGTAAAAAATGATTTGAAATTGCCTCGGTTTTTGGTCTGTAATCGTTGAAGGACTCGTATGAGAAGTTGAAAGAGAAAGAAATTAGTTCAGAATAAATAAACAAATACAGTCATCCTTGCAATGTTCTTTGATAAAATCAAATAGTTTATTTCGCTAATGTCGGGATCTGTGTTTTCTTCTTTAACGATTATACAAATGAAAGTCTGTTAAATAAAAGCAATTAAATTGATAATATGCCGTAAACAATCGCCGAAAGGAATATTTGAAATGGGTTGTTAAGAAATTTCGGGAAATCTTGTGCCGCCCTCCTCCCTAATATCTTGCAAAGGCCAAAGGAAGACAAGAAGAAAGAAATGGTTTATGCCGAAGGATAAGAGAATGTTAAGCGGAGAAGCATTAAAGAAGTTGAGTTTGTTTCTGACCAACAATTTGGGCGAAGATAGGAATGTATGAAGAACTCGTGCAAATATACAACGAATCAGTACCAATTTATGAAGATTCCGTACCAATTTATGACGAATCACTAGAAATTTATGAATAACCCATACCATTTTATGACGAATCACTACAAATTTATGAAGATTCCGTACCAATTTATGACGAATCACTACAAATTTATGAAGATTCCGTACCAATTTATGACGAATCACTACAAAATTATGAATAAACAGTACCAATTTATAACAAATCACTACAAATTTATGAAGATTCCGTACCAATTCATGACGAATCACTACAAATTTATGAAGATTCCGTACCAACTTATGACGAATCGTTACAAATTTATGAATAATCCGTACCAATGCATGCCGAATCACTACAAATTTATGAAGATTCCGTACCAATTTATGATGAATCACTACAAATTTATGAAGATTCCGTAGCAATTTATGACGAATCACTACAAAATTATAAATAACCAGTACCAATTTATGACGAATCGCTACAAATTTATGAAGATTCCGTACCAATTCATGACGAATCACTAAAAATTTATGAAGATTCCGTACCAACTTATGACGAATCGTTACAAATTTATGAATAACCCGTACCAATTTATGACAAATCATTACAAATTTATTAATAACCTGTACCAATTTATGAAGAAACCGTACCGATTTAAGAAGAAACCATATCTTAATTTAGGAAGAATCCGTACTAATTTATGAAGAATCACGACCAATCTAAAAAGAATCCGAACCAAATTATGAAGAATCTGTACAAATTTCTGAATAATCTGTAACAATTTATTACGAATCCGTACTAATTTATGAAGAATTCTTACAAATATATGAAGAACCCTTACCAATTTATGAAAAATCCGCATAACCTTATGAAGAATCGGTACATATTTATGACGAAAGGTTACAAATTTATGAAAAATCCGTACCAATTTATAAAGAATCCGTACAAATATATGACGAATTGGTACCATTTTTATAAGAATCAGTACCAATTAATGACGAATCAATACAAATCTATGAAGAATATGTATATTTCATGACGAATCCGTACCAATCTATTAAGAATCAGTACCAATTCATGAAGAATCCGTACAAATTTATGACGAATTAGTAATAATCATTTAAGAATCCGTACCAATTAATGAGAAATCCATACGAATTTATGAAGAATCCGTACTAATTTATGACGAATCAATACAAATTTATGAAATATCCGTAAAATTTATGACGAATCCGTACCAATCTATTAAGAACCAGTACCGATTTATGAAGAATCCAGATTAAATTATGAAGAATCCATACAAATGTGTGTGTGAAGGATCCGTACATATTTATAAAGAATCCGTACCAAATTATGAAGAATCAATGCCAATTTATGGTGAATTCGTACCAATTTATGAATAATCCATACCAATGCATGACGAAAACGTACCAATTTATGACAAATCATACCAATTTATGAAAAATTCATCCCAATTTATGACGAATTTGTACCAAGTTAAGAATATACTGTTTAATGAAAAGTCAGTAACAATATATGAAGAATCCGTACCAATTTATTAAGAATCTGTGCCCATCTATGACGAATTCGTATTAATTTATGAAGAATCTGTCCCGTACGATTTAAGAAGAATACATACCAATTTATGAAGAATCCGTACGAATTTTTGAAGAATGCCTAACATTTATGAAGAATCCATACCAATTTATAAAGACTAGGCACCAATTTATGAAGTAACCGTATCAATTTATGACGAATCCGTACACTTTCTGAAGAATCCGTAAAATTTCTGAAGAATCCGTACCGGTTTCTGAAGAATCAACGACAATTTATGAAGACTCCACACCAATTTATGACGAAGTAGTAGAAATTTATGAAAAACCCGAAATAATGTAAGAAAAATTCTTAACAATTTATGAAGAATCAGTAGCAATTTATGAAAAATCTGTACCAATTTATGAAGAATCCATACCTATCAATAAAGAATCTCTACCAATTTCTGAAGAATCTGTACCAATTAATGAAGAATCTTTACCAATTTATGACGAATCAGTAGAAATTTATGAAGAACCCGCACCAATTTATGAAGAATCCATACCAATCTTTGAAGAATTCGTACATCTATGAAGAAATTGTCCGAATTTATGAAGAATCCGTACCAATTTATGAAGAATTGTACCAATTTATGAAGAATCCGTACCAAAAAGAAATCCTATCAATATATGAAGAATCCGTAGAATTTATGGAGAATCCGTACTAATTTATGAAGATTCCGCATCAATTTATGAAGAAACCGTACCAATTTATGAGAAACCGTACAAATTTATGAAGAACACGTTCCTCTTATGACTAATCTGTACCAATTTATGAGGAACCCGTACATATTCATGAAGAATCTGTACCAATTTATGAAGAATATGTACCAATTTATGAAGAATCTGTACCATTTCTGAAGAAACCGTATAATTTATGAAGAATGCGTACCAATTATTGAAGATTCTGTCCTAATTTCTAAATAATACTTACCAATTTATGAAGAATCCGTACCAATTTATGAAGAATCCATACCAATTCATAAAGATTCCGTAAAAAATTATGAAGAATGCGCACCGATTTATGATAAAGGAGCACAAATTTATTAAAATCCGTACCAATTTAGGAAAAATCCGTAACAATTTATGAATAATCCACACCACTTTCTAAAGGAACCATACCAATTTATGAAGAGTCCGTATCAATTTTTCTCTGCCAAAACGATTCTGCAGAGCTACCCATAAATGTGAAGCCCAGACTTACACAAAAGAACACCTTTTTATTTTATTATTTTTATTAACTGTACTTACGCCTTTAGGTTATGCAGTTACTATGACAACCTATCACCCCCATTATTGTGCACTGGACGCTCTGCGTGACGCTTTTCATCTGCACCAAGCAAGTGGCCAAATCCGCTGCGTAATGAATAGCCTTTATTTAAATATAATGCATTTGGATTAATGCAAATGGGCGTAGGTTCGTAAATTGCACCATTCCTCCTTGACATCGTGGAAGAGATCTCCAGACAGGATAATGAAATGCACATAAAATCAGAATGACAATCGCTGGTTAGCCCGAAAGCACCAGGGGGCGGTATTCATATGTGTGTTCGAGGACACCAATCAGCGATCGCCAAACCCTCGTTGGCCTGGGTTAGGATACATAAATAATGATCACTGCTCTTCTAGTAATCCGAAATCGAGGTTCTTTACTTGTCAACTACACTTATGGCGTTTCTGCTGCCATCAACATGGTGAACAAATAGTGGATGGGTAGAGACCATTTTCTTAGCGCTTGGTACCCTGTGATCACCTCGATGTCACCCATATATGAGGCCAATGGATAATAGAGATTCCTCCATTTTCCTCGGTATCGGACAGTCCAGACCGCCCTTCTATTACTGCGGCAGCAATCTTCGGGTTTCGATGAAACGTATTTCAAAGGTTCTCTGCTGATCAGCTTCTCGGATTCGTCTCAGGAAGGACGAATATATCGGTGGCAATTCTGTTACAGCTAATGTTTGTTTCTTTTTGTGTTTTTTTGCAAATCCCGTTTACAATCAAACAGTTTATTCAAGGTTGCTAAAATGTTTCAAGGGCTTTTACGAAAATGCAAGATAAAACTAGAGGTAACTGCGGAAAATACGAAATTAGAAGGAGAGATAGAATATCAAGGGTGAAAATAAAAGTTTGCATTTTCTATTTTTTAGTAATCTGTGCATTTTTGATGGATTCATATAACGCATTAATAGATTAATGGTGCTTTGTTTCAATTTTATTACTATATTATATCGTTTGAAGGGGGAGAAGCCGTTTATTTTTGAACGCTATACAACACTGCTATTTATCATACAAGTTAATTCTCACTTATCTTCCAATAATTATATTTAATGAAACTTTTGTTTATTGCATTAATTCAATCACTTTTTTAAAATTTAATTACTTTTATATTGAACATCTTTTAAATTTAATCATTTTGTCTGTTTATGAGGGGGAAGGTCTTAATGCAATTTTATGTATGTCTTTTCAATTTTGCTTCCTCCGACTTCTTTACATCTTGCGTGATGGGGAAAATTGTAGCGAAACTTTAGGCGGTGTCCATGAGGGCAATGGAAGAGTAATGTTGAATTTTTCGTAGGTATGTTGTTTCCATCACGGCCATTCATCTTAGTTTTGTTCCCCCACATAGGGTCCGGAGGGAAACTCGCTCGATTCCATGGCGAATCATGTCCATTTGTATCTTGTCACTCGGTTAACGAGCGGACAAATGCCATGGAAGAAGTGAGTCGTTTCTTCTTTTTCTCGGAGACTTTCTTACTGCGACGACTGCGTTGTCCCCAAGACTGTCGGGCATATTCTTGTTAAATTCTCAGTCTGGTGGAGCTTCGTGCACGTTACTTGTTCCAGTATCGGGACGATCGAGGTTGCTACCGCTTGACCCTCGTACTCGGGATGAGGTTCGTGTAGACTCATGGACTTTTTGGAGGAGGTTGGCCTCCTCCATTTGATTTAACTCTTTTTGGTGTTAGGCCTATTATTCAACAACGATGGTAGGCGGGCCTCTCTCTAACACTAGAGCATGCATCTTTCTTCTTAATTGCTAGCTTTTGTTTTTTATTTTTGTTTTGTTTACTCTATGAATTGTTTTGTTTGGTGTGTTATAACATAGCCAGGAAATTAGCTTACTTTTTTAATGTAAGCGACTTATGCCTAGAGTGGAAGTTCCCAGGTCTGCGCTTTTCTAAAAATAATAAATTCTGGGGCACTTGCTTCCTTAGGGCGAGTGTTGCTATGCCAACGAATATGTATAAAGATTTAGCAATTTTGAATTCTGAAATGAGAAAGAGAGAGATAAAGGGTAGGGGTTTAGATTAGGGTGTGTAATTCTGTCGAACGCTTCTCCAGTGATATATTTTGCAGTATGTTGTAACCGTCGATTCGTATGTAGTAATAATTCAGCCTCTTATTACGGTCTTTGAGAGCAGAAGGCTGTCCTAGTCGATCTTTCTCTAGATGTTGATGAGTGTAGTTTCGTTGTTGTTATTCCGGTTCTTTCACCCATGAGTATTTCTTGGGTTGGGACACGGTGCATTTCGGTACTACGAGGGCTGTAAGGCCTCTTGATCGTAATTTCTCCTAGAGGCTTAGCTCGTAGTACTTCAGCGAGAACTCGTTGAACAGGACTGTTTATTCGAGAAATGATGTTTCAATTTCTAGAAATTTGTCTTGATTGTGTCGCGGTGTTGTTTAACCCTATGGTGAAATTGATTTCTTTCGCGTTAATGATTTTTTAAGTTTGTAATTTCCTATCTTAACTTCAGTATAGAGCTTTCTTTTGGAGTCTGAGTGGTCTTTTGGACACCTTTGGTGACAAGTAGGTCCTCTTTTTATTCTTCGCCTCTTCCGGTTTAGTGCAAATGGGTGTGACCTCGACTTTTTGCTTCACATATTTGATACCATTAGAATTTTTCCTGATGTCCGATTTGTCGCGGAAGGATGCTTAAGGCCGTGGCTCTTCAGCATTTTGTTCAGTTTAGTGTTGAAGCACCTTTCTGTACCAACACAAGGGCGTGAAGGATGCATGACACCATCTTAATCCAGGTTGAGTATAAGAGTAGCAGTATAATTTGGGTTGATGGGTGCATGCTTTGGACTGAGGCTGGGGTTTTGTCTCCGCGACGTATGTAGACGCAGCTAATTATTTCCTCTTCTCTTTTTGGTCAGGTGTTTGCGCCATATGCTGCCATCTATTCCCAACGTTCAGTGCGGACCAGAGCAATTTAGTTGCCTCTTTTTTCTCCGTCATATAAGTTATCCAGGTGTGGCCTTTCTGCCTCCATTCTGAGCAGGGTTCATGTCTTTTTCTGAGCGGTCCTTGGTAGGGTGATCCTCGACTTTATGGCATGAGAAGCATGTTAAAGGATGATAATACTTCACCTGAGCCACTTGGTCTGGCGAAATGTCCATGCTAAAAGTCTGAAGCCTGTTTCCTATAACCTGGCCCATCCACGATTCCTCTGGACCTCAGTATTAATTTCTTGCACTTCTCTCTCTCCGACCCATGGGTCGATCTAAGGAGGTTTTTTGCCTTAACTGAGGTTAGAACTTCTAAATCTGTCAGTGTGGTAGATAGCGGTATATCTTTGCGCCACCTCGAATAGACGCTTATCTCCGATTGACAGTTCGTCGACTACTACTTCGAATACTTTGGTATGGGGGGAGGGGGAACTTCGTCTTCTTTAGCCTAGATAAGAACTCCAAAGTCCGGTGTTTGTCTATTGCCGTTGATCTCAACCGCAAGTCCATCATTGCTCAGTCTGGTGTTTTAGTTTCTCCTTAGCCGTTTACTCAGCCAAGAACCAGGGCGAATCAGGAGAAAATTACACTCAGATACCCTTGGTTTGTTTTATTGTACTCAGTGGATTAGACAGAAATAAGAAATAGGACCTACCGCCAATCTTTCCTCCGCTCCCTTAGTAATAGTCCTGAAATGAAGGGGAAGGGGGTAGGATCCCTGCTAATATCCTTTCAAGCGATGTAGGCACAGGAGGATTATCAAATCAGACACTTCCCCCTTAAGCTTGCTTCAGCCAATTTTGGGAGTGTTCTCCAAAGACAAGCACATGAGAAGAGAAGGCTCGCTTAGATTTCACACTTTTATCACAACTCTGGGGGCGGGGGGATAGGATGGAATAGGGGGCTGCACCCTTTTGTCAGGGTGCATATTAATGGAATCCCAGGGAGTTGGCGGGGCTCAAAGGCAGGGACCAAAATGTGGTCGTGAATTAAATTCAGAATCGCGATAAATTGGTTTCTTTTTAGGGTTTTCGCCTCCTTTACCGCGGCCGATGAAAAATAGTGACAAGTGAATTCAATTCTCTTGATTTTTTTGCATTCACTTTATTCATTTTTCTTGAATAGCGATTTGTAAAAAATGCATACTTAGATATATGCGTGAGGATTGAAAGGTGAACATGACCAATAGATAACAACTCGTACTAAAATAGTTAGGGTTTCTTGAAATTCATAGACAGCCTTTGCCATTCGTAGTCGCTTGTGGTCGTTTTTTCTTAAAAATGACAACTGGGCTGTCGATTGCAATAATTTCTGTATTCAGCATTGCCTGTTCCTGAATATATATATATATATATATATATATATATATATATATATATATATATATATATATATATATATATATATATATATATAAGAGAAATTTGCAGCGAATGAACAATGAGACAAGAAGCAGAAGTTTACTAGAGGTAAAAGAAAGAGAACACTAGAAGAACACTAGAATCAAAGAGAGCAGAGGGCGGCACAATGAAGGCAATCCTTTACCGAGAAGACAGAAATATATATATATATATATATATATATATATATATATATATATATATATATATATATATATATATATATATATATATATATATATATGAGATCATCGGGGTAGTTCATGCCTCTCTTTTTTCTAAAAATATTTTCTCAAGTAAATTTAATCAATTAACTTTTCCTGGAGTTTGGAAAAATAAAGCATAATTCTTTGAAAACAAGGTCTGCTGACCAAAAAGTCACGTGCTCTCAATTATTCTGATTCAGGACCTTACGAACTTCAAAACTTTCAATAATTCAGAGACTAACTTTAGGATGACCTTGTAAGTTATATGATTAAAATTAGAATGTAAAACAACATAATAAGAGTTTCAAATTTCGTTAGAATCGGCTGAATAGTTATGATGTTATAGCCAGAACAGAATAATTCATAGGTGAACTTTAGGATGACTTTGGCAATAATATCATTCAAAAGAAAATGTAAAACAACACAAGGGTTTCAAATTTCGTTGGAATTGGCCTGATAGTTACAATGTTATAACAAAAACAACAAAAGCAAAACACGGACCGACCGACATAGTGAAATGTTCAGTCACCCGCGATTAAAAATATGAATACCAACAGATTTTGAGCTAGCAACGCATCTCTAATGAGCGACAAATGAGAACTAGGCTAGCCTAGTTGGGCTGTAATCATTCTGTCTAACAAGTTTTAAAGTGTTCGTTGATATCAAAATTCGTATGTATCTAAGTAGGCATTTCTTGCAAATTCCTATTCAAGAATGAATATATTCAATGCAAGAGAATTAAATTTATTTGTCACTAGCTTTCAACGGCCGCGGTAAAGGAGGAAAGAACCGAAAAAGAGGCCTATTTATTCGCGTTATTTAAGGTACGTAGTTCTTCGAGGTCAGGGCGGGGCAGCAAAGGTCGGATATGCCCAATGGGAAAACGAAGTCACTTAACTAAAATAACCGGAAAATAGCTCACAAATCGGTTGAATAAAACAGCTAAAGCAGTCCTGCTGGTGTCCTAGTGATAATCAAAGGGTCATTTTATTGACTAAAAAAACAACGTAATTATTATAATAGTCAATTGAAGTCTCCTGAAACACAGCTACCAAGAGAGCAGAGTAGAGAGAACAGGGAAGCGGCATTGAAGGAGTTTTCGCCCAGGCGGTTCAGCGTAGTGCACGAAAATGATTGGCCCTTAGTCAAGATAGGATAGGCAGATACATCTTATTTGCCGTTTCGTTATTTAGACGAGTTAGAGGCCTTATATTCAACCTGTATTGAAATCATAATGCTACACTTTATACCACCTGCTATACTCGCCGCAGCGAGAAATGGATGATGGGGGGGGGAAGAAGCACCGTCACAGGTGTCCCCCCCACTGTTGCCATATCTCCACAGATCAGCTGACCTCCTTCTCTCTCTCTCTCTCTCTCTCTCTCTCCCTCTCATCACCCATTTCTCGCTGGGGCGAGTATAGCAGGTTTATTGACAATATCGCCACTAGACATTTGAGAGCTATATTCAGAGAGGGATCTTAAATGAAACAAGAATCCTAGATGCAATCAAGAATCTACAAAGAGGAATTTTAAATAAATCCTAATGTTGGATAAATACAGGAACGCTAGATGCAAACAGGAGTAAAAGAAATAGAAAATAACATCTCAATCAGGAATTTTAGATAGAACCAGCCATAGATAGAATCACGAATCCTAGATGTAAATAACAATTCCATATAGATATAGAAATCACGATCGAAATAGGAATCTAGATCTCAATAGGAATCTTCGATAAAAAGAAAATTCTAGATAAAACAGGAACGCTAGATAGAAATAGATTCCTCGATAAATAGAAACAGAACTCCTAGAAATGGAGATCGTCGATAGCTGCAGAAGCCCAAGAGATCCAACTAGGATTAAGAATCCTAGATACGAATAGCAATCCTAGACAGGAAACAAATATAGGAGAGGAAAAATGATTCTAGATTGGAAAGAGAAATTGATTATATTCATATTCTCCGTACAATGAGTAAGAATCGTATGCCCCTTCTCTTGGGTGTTTTTCTCTTTTCCCGCAGGACTTTTCAGCTTGATTCCGTTCCTGTCACTGCAGGCGAGAGCGCTTGGGATCAAGACCGAGGAGTTCGGGGCCATAGCCGGGATTTTGCCTCTTCTAGGGATCATCTGCTCAGCCCTGGCCGGGATGATTGCTGATAAGATGGGCAACTTTAAAGTAGGTACCATTATTATTATTATTATAATTACTATTTTTATTTGTTGTTTTTTTGGGAGGGGGGTATTTCACGTTGCTTGGATATTTATTGCATGGCTTTGATTGGTATTTAGCGAATGGGTTTAATTTATTGCATGGGTTTAATGGGTATTTATCGAATGGGTTTAATTTATTGCATGGGTTTAATGGGTATTTATCGAATGGGTTGAATTTATTGCATAGGTTTAATGGGTATTGTTTAAATGGGTTGAATTTATTGCATGGGTTTATTGGGTATTGTTTGAATGGCTTAAATTTATTGCATGGGTTTAATGGGTATTGTTTGAATGGATTGAATTTATTGCATGGGTTTATTGGGTATTGTTTAAATGGTTTAAATTTATTGCATGGGTTTAATGGGTATTGTTTGAATGGTTTGAATTTATTGCATGGGTTTAATGGGTATTGTTTGAATAGCTTGAATTTATTGCATGGGTTTAATGGGTATTGTTTAAATGGGTTGAATTTATTGCATGGATTTAATGGGTATTGTTTGAATGGATTGAATTTATTGCATGGGTTTATTGGGTATTGTTTGAATGGATTGAATTTATTGCATGGGTTTAATGGGTATTGTTTTAAATGGATTGAATTTATTGCATTGGTTTAATGGGTATTGTTTGAATGGTTTAAATTTATTGCATGGATTTATTAGGTATTGTTTGAATGGTTTGAATTTATTACATGGGTTTAATGGGTATTGTTTGAATGGCTTGAATTTAATGGAAGGGGTTTAATAGGTATCTATTGAATGGGGTGAATTTATTCCATGGTTTGGAAGAGAGCGTAAATGGTGGAGTGTTTGGAAGAGACGTGCTTGATCAAGGGAGTAGTGGATGATACCCTGTATAGTATAGTCGTGCGTGAAGGGCCATTGCGAGGCGGCGAACTTGGGGTCTTCTTCCCAGGGACCAACACCACGGTGGACGACACGCCACAACACATAGCCCCTCCTCCCCCTTCCCATCAATTTGAAGAGCCATTTCCATATGCAACAAATAATGGGTGAGCCTGAAAAGAATCGGATAGTTGTTAGCGGCATTGATGCGCGCCAACTACAGTGCAAGTAAAAGGTGAATTATTAACTCCCATGGCTACTATTAGTCGTATTTCCTCTTTGTACCCCCGCGGGAGGGGAGAAGGATGTACTTGTAATCATCCGTTTCGAATGCATTCTCCCGCCCTCAGTATTCCCCTCTAAGGGACCCCCCTCCCCTCCCCTTGAGGGTCTTGGGTAGGCCAAGGAGAGTTGCCCATCGACCCTGGCCATGTTGTGCCAACCCTCTCGTTCTTGGTTTGCTCGAGCTATTTTTCCACCAACACATTTGCACATCCTTAAATTCACTACTTTTCCTACGAATAACTGTTCGATAATACCCTCGTGGCAGGTGGTCTTAGATTCTTGCTTCTTTGTATGAAATAAATGATGGAATAAATAACTAAATGAATGAACAAATAAATATAAAAAATAAATAAACGAATAATTAAATAAATCAACAAATAAATAAATAATAAATGAATAAATAAATAAATGGATAAGTAAATAAATTAATTAATAAAAATAAATACAATAAATAAATAAATAAATAATAAAAATATTTTGAGGTATAATATGATAAATAAATAAATGAACAAATAAATAATGAATGAAATAATAAATAAATAGAGAAGTAAATAAATTAATTAATAAACAACTAAATAAATACAATAAATAAAAATATTTTAAGGTATAATATAATAAATAAATAAATAAACAAATAAATATAAAAGAAACAAATGAATAAGTAAATAAATGAACAAATAAATAATGAATGAATGAATAAATAAATAGATAAATAAATAAATTAATTAATAAACAAATAAATAAATACATAATAAATAAAATAAAAATAAAAATATTTTAAGGTATAATATAATAAATAAATAAATGAACAACTAAATATAAAATAAATAAATGAATAAGTTAATAAATGAACAAATAAATAGATAAGTAAATGAATGAATTAATAAACAAATAAATATATACATAATAAATAAAAATACAAATCAAAATCTTTTAAGGTATAATATAATAAATAAATAAATAAAATATAAATGGTTACCATTTAGTCTGGTTTGCATTCTTGCAGTTGTTCCTGAGCTTCGCGATGATGGCGTCTGGTCTGACGGCGCTAATCTTCTTGGCGATCCCGGTCGCGAGGGTCACCTACTACCTACCGGAGATGCTCCCCCTCGAACTGAATTGCACCTCCCACTCGGATCCACAGGTGTCCGTAACCCCACCATACGAGTGCGACCTCAAAACATCCAACGTTGTTTATGCCAGACTTTCCGACTGCCACTACGATTGCCCCGAACAAAGGTGGGTTCCCTTGGCACGATTAGTTTGATTTATTTATTTAAATCCCCACAAAGGGGTGGTATATGTACCAGGCGGATTGCCAAAAATCTTCGTAAGGAAAAATTAGTGCAAGTATAAATGTAAGAAAGGTATACAGACCGAGAAGCCAAAAGAAGAGACTTCTTGGTGCGCTGAAATCTGGAGAATTAAGCAACGCTCTTGATTTCGCTTCCGTCCAATCTCAACTTATTCATGTCATGTGGGGACGCAGCTAATTGGAGATGAGTCTTTAAAAAATACTTAGCTTGAACGAAATATAAAGGAGAATAGTCAACATATGGTGGATGTCAAAGATAATCATTGAATTTTTAAAATTGAATTTGAAGAGAAACCAACAAGGACACATCCGATTTGGAAGACAAAACGAGAATGGAGTCTCCAGGGTCCTAACTTCCTATTTATAGTAAAATATAAAGGCTACCCTGACCGGGCACGAGAGAGCTTGTAGCGTGCGAGTAGTTCAGGCGAGCGTCTTAAATGCTTTGCTTGAATGAGTCTTTTTTGTGACTCAGGATGGCAGAGTGGTTTAAGGCTCTCGCTAACGTTAGGCTGTCCAGCGACCCGCAAGCGCGTTCGAAACTCGTTTCACTACTTTTCTTTCTTCATTTTTCTTTGCCCCCTTTCCTACACAAAGCTATCTACAAGCTTTCCTGGGCCAAAGCGAAGGTTCGAGAGACGCCATCCGTTGCGCTGTTGTCCGACATGATTGTAAAGAATGTTAAACACGAACGTCTGAAAAAAAACGAGGCTGTTAGCGATGGCTGTCCTTGGTGTCCATTTTCCATTTTTTTTAAAGGAAGCTTTCCATTGCACATGTGAATGGTGAGGTAAATGTCAGAGAGAATCTTGGCTCTAGGGAAGATGGAGACGCACAGGAGCAGAGAAAGTACTCGGTGAGGCAGATCTTCTTATCCAAATTGACCATAGCTCTTAGCCACCCCATTGGTGTGTAGCTACATCTAATAACAAAACCATTGCCCGATGCATCCGAGAATACAGTAGGGGACTCGCCCTGTCCCACTTCCACCTGTTCCATCGCTGACAAGGAGGAGAATCATATCCCCCAGGCAAAAGGTTTATCTGAAAATTAGTTTCTGTAACATAACTTTACTCACAAGAAAGTTACCTTGAGAATCGGCATGATTAAATTGAGAAAGCTCACTTAGACATAGCAAAAACAAGCCGGGCCTATTGGATGGCTTTTTCAATTTAAGATTGCTAAAAAGAGTGAGGATTAAATGTGGGGTAAAGAAAAACATATCATAGACTATCCATTTGTCACCCTTAGGTTTAGGCACCCTAAAAGCCAATGACAACACCGTAGGTCACTAGATTCCTCGATAATAACTGCCTTCAAAGCTCCTGTATCATGGTACTGCACTTTAGGATAGTTTTTTTCTAAGGT
The DNA here is from genome assembly GCA_963969495.1 of Ceratothoa steindachneri. Classification (NCBI taxonomy): domain Eukaryota; kingdom Metazoa; phylum Arthropoda; class Malacostraca; order Isopoda; family Cymothoidae; genus Ceratothoa; species Ceratothoa steindachneri. Next base: position 52,862,495 of record OZ018334.1, read on the forward strand.
TCTCTAATCTTTGTTGGAGGAAGAAATATATACCGTTTTTATGATAGGTCTGCACTTTCTATAATGCCCAGTCTTGTGATGGAGCTGTGTAGATCCTGGGTCTGAGAGTAACAATCAACGACGAGACTTGTTCTTCCTTTTCGCCGTCCTTGACCTTCCTTGCCATCCTGTTGGTCACTTTTTAGTTTGTTCTGATCATAGTTGTCTTGGTGTTTGCCTCCGTGATGTAGAGAAGTCCAATCATAATATCTCAGGCATTTCTCTCAAGGATTGAAGAATCCGAGACATTTATTTCCGTTGGTGGAACTGCAGGATCGATGATGTGAAGGACACAGTTCTCGTTCTGATTGTGTCAGGAAGTCAAGTAGTAGCGCCAAATACCGATTGCTAGCCACTTCTACAACCGCCGGTGCTACAAAATAAGTCTCGGAGTTGAATATTTCTATTGTAGCTTTACCTTGCAAGCCAATATCAATTCAGTCTGACACCTCGGGTTGTGATCGAAAGGAAGGTACCATAATTGGCCGAAAAACCGATAGCACCGAAATCAGTCATGGTGCTAGTAAGGAGTAAGAATGAGAACGAGAATTTCAATGACTTGTAGAACGAATTAAATAACTGGAATCAGTGAATAAACATGAAACCCCGATTTCAAACGTGGAAATAAGAAAATAAATACTGAAACCAAAGAAACCGAACGCGAGAGAGACTCGCTAGCTAGATCCCTGAGAAGTTCGCAAGCTCCTGTGATGTGTTTTCCTTTATTTTGGGCACCCGACCGATCGCGAATCCGAAGAGTCTAGGATGATGAGGGCGAAGCAGCCAGGCTTGTCTAACTAGGCATGCTTACATTCCTTTTGCCAGTGGGTCATACTTAGCGTGATCTGCAACCTTTTTGCGCGGGCGAGGACCACCGGCATACGTTATTCTGCGTTCACGACCCATTCTTGCCTGTCTTTGGGTGGCTGCATTGAATATCCGATGAAAGCGTATCATTGTATCGAGGGTCCTCACCGAGAACACATTATCCGTATCAAGTGTGGCGAGTTCCCTTCATTTTCCCCAAATCCTTTTGGAACGCTTTCTCCAACTCTGTAAGAGGAGTCTTTCCAGCCAAGTGAAGAGACGTATTCCCGCCATAAGGAACGGCGAGCATGCTTCGAAACGAAATGGAATCGTTCGGACGTCGCTGATACGAATACCGATTCTCTTTAAGGCTGTCTGACACTCGGCCAACCACCACGGTATACGGATGGAGTGAAAAACGACCGGAAGTTCAATGAATAGCGCTCAGGCTCGCGGCGATTCGGATACCAGATTTGAACTCAACGGCCTCATCAACCGATTAAATTCCTCGACTGAGATCGGAAAGTCATATATTTCATCACATGTGGATTAAATTCCTGTTTCAAGTACTACCGAGGTGGCTTTTTATTTGGCAGCTGTCTTGGAATAATTAGAAAATATTTTAAGTTGCTGCAACTTTGGGTGTCTACAGGTTCTGTTACTATGGCAGAATATGGAGATCTGGTAACACCTCAGACTTCTCGATGGGAATGCATTTACACTGTAGCGACAAGAGCCGGCTCACACCAAATCAGGGAGTCTGTCTCAGCTTAAAATTACGAAGAGTTTAGGATCTGGTTTTGAGGTACAACCTGCCTGTTTCCTCATCATATGTTCAATCTTGACGACACTCTTAGTAGCCAGCTCTTCTTTGAAGTCGTTTAGGGTCTAGTTAAGCAATTCCCTTCCAGAGATGGCTGTTTTAACAAATTTAATGATGGAGTGTGATGTCACCTGCACAAGGGAGTCATCGATCTTCTGAAGAACCCATTAAGCTGACTCTGTGAGCAGGAATGACAGCATTAACCAGAATCAAGATAGGGTCTGACATTAATGAAACATGTATCCGTTGGGCAAATTTATCCCATCAGTAGAACAAATGATCAAGAAACGTTTGACCACCTACAGCCTCTCAATAAGAGGCCCCACGTCCTGACGGCTATAGTCAACTTTGCATCGCTTGGTGCAGGATTTGGGGGGGAGGGGGTCTTACTATATATTCCACCGAAGTAAGTACCGATGCCGGATGGGCCAGCCTTAGCCTGGTCGCTTGTATGGTCGGTATTGGACCCTTTTGTTCCTGGTTTCCCCATAAAAGAGATGATCCCCTAGTTTTTTATTTTTATCTTTGGAAGGCATTGGGATTGGTAACCTTTTTCACCCTTCCGAAGGAGCGCAGACGCCGGACTGGTGTTCTTAGCTCAGTCTCTCTTCGAGATATACAACAAGGAGTAACAACAAGGAAAGAAGGTACCCTAGGAGACCTTACGGTCCATTCAAAGAGGGTACCATTGGACTTGCAATCGAGCGGGCACAAGGCTGCTCAATTGTTTTGCTTCCCTAAACGGCCACTTTTCAAGACCTTGTCTAGTCTTGCCTTAAACTGGTCAACAGATTCACTGTTGACAACTTCCACTGGAAGTGCGTTCCACTTACCGCAGATACTGTAGGTGAAAAAATTTCCACACAGATTGCGGTTGTAACGCTTCAGTTCAAGTTTGAAGCCGTGATTGCGCGTTCTGTTCTCACTCAGTGTGAAAATATCCCGGTAGTCAACATTGTCGAACCCTCGAAGTATTTTGAAAACTTCGATGAGCTGACCACGCAGTCTACGGGTTTCCAGCGAGAACAGATCTAATTCCCTTAGTCTATCCTCATAACTTTTATGTCGGATAGAGGGAATCAGCTTGGTTGCCCTGGCTTGTACGCGTTCCAATCTCGCGATGTCCTTTCGCAATGAAGGACTCCAAAATTGTACGGCATACTCCAGGTGCGGTCGGAAAAGTGAGTTGTACAGGCACAGTACAATCTCCTGGTTCCGATAATCAAACTGGCGCTTAATATAGCCAGGCATCCTTTGGGCCTTTTTCTCCGCCTCAATGCACTGTTTCGAGAACTTGAGGTCACTAGTGATTGTTATACCCAAGTCCTTCTCAGTGTCGGTGGATTCCATAGCAGTGCCCTTAAGGATATACTGAGATTGGGGGTTTCTGTGGCCGATATGCATCACTTTGCATTTGCCCACGTTAAAAGGCATTTGCCACGTGTCCGACCACTCCCCAATCTTCCCAAGATCTTCCTGCAGGCGGGCAGTATTTCCATCCTTTGCAACGTTCATACCAAGCTTGGTATCATCGGCAAATTTGGAAATCTTGGCAACCATGTCACCGTCCATGTCGTTGACGTAGATGATGAATAGTAGTGGTCCCAGGACAGAACCTTGAGGCACCCCGCTAGTAACGGGCACCCACTCAGAAGACTGTCCATTTACCACCACCCGTTGCCGTCTGCCACTTATCCAGTTCTCGATCCAGCCGGCTACCTTTCCGTCTATGCCAAGCGCTCGCACTTTCCGGAGAAGGCGGCGGTGTGGTACATTATCAAAAGCTTTCTGAAAGTCTAGGTAGACCACATCCACCGCCTTGTCCCGATCGTGCTCACTGAAAACGAAGTGGAAGAATTCCACAAGGTTCGTCAGGCATGACCGTTGCCTTCGGAAGCCGTGCTGGGAACTCCTCAGTAGCAGGTTTGACTCTAAATACGACGTCACTTTGTCCACCATGATGCTTTTCATGAGTTTACCGACTATCGAAGTCAGACTGATAGGTCGGTAGTTCGACGGTTGGTTACGGTCTCCTTTCTTGAAGAAGGTCCTGGTAGCTTTATTTAGACCCCCTTCCCCCGTAAGTATAGTCCATCCTTCTCTTTAAGTCTTCGGATGTCCATGTCCTCTTAGGATGACCTTATTCGAAAGCAGAGTTACGTTTAGTGGGAATTTTCCGCCGAGGCATTGTCTTCTCCCGGGAAAGATCCTATTCTATGGCTTAGGGACACCTTGGAGTCCACGATCACCTCGAAAAGGGTCCTATTTCTGCCATAACGCTAAATTGTTGGTGATTCCGACTGGAAAATCAATAACTTCTAGCCTACTTCTGTTATGAAATTTTGAGGGACTGAGCAATAACCTTCAACTAACGGGAATGTTTGAAGAACCTTCACGCTGGCCATCAAGAAGGTTACAATCCTTGCATCGAAAAAATGGAAGAAAAAACATATGGTAGTATGCCACCCATGGTTCCCCCCAGGTGGGTCTCCAACAAAAGCCTGCCTCTGATTCATCCCCCGTGATTCCTTTGTCTTCTTGGCAGACCATGAGAAAGCAAAGGGAGGTCACCGATATAGCAGCTAGAGAGTCACTGGGGGGAAACAAATTCGAAAGGGGTGAAAGGAAAGCCCATTCACCCGGATCTTTGGGAGAGGGGGCAACACCCTCTCCGTCAATAAGTGGCCAATCCTCAAAAGGCGGGTTCAGAAGCGGAATCTAAGACATTATAACAAACCTCGTTCGTTATTCAGCTATTTGCTCTTGAAGTTGATATCGAGCCAGATCTAATCCCATAAGTCAAGGACTTTTTTTTCTTGAGGGAGAGTTTCCAGAACAATGAACTAGTTGATATCACTTTAATTGTCCTTTAAACTGCCCTCAAATATATGTGAACGATTTTAAACAATCTGAAGCAATATAGAATAGGAAGCACAGAAGTTGCTTCTGTCAAAACTTACGGCTATGATTACGGCAGGCTCTGAAGTACTCATACCTTACTATTCCCTCCTTGTAATCCCTCCTAGCCTCCCCGCTTTCTTAATAGGATATGCAAATATTTCTGTTCTAAATTGCGCTATTATTTTTAGCCTTAATTTTTAATAGACCGACTGCTTTTCAGGGCTGCCATTACCATTCCATCCAAACTAGACAACCGGATCTGTTCATTGCTCCCTGAGTGTTCAGCCAGCAGCGACCGGGAGGCTTTCCTTTCCACTTGGGCAGACAACCGGAACTCGAGTCTCTTTGATGCTTCTTTGATTCATGAGAGCTATATGCCGATTCGTCTTCAAGCCTCACCTATGAACGGCAGTACCAAGTTAAATACCATAAATACAGTGAACTCTTGTCCAGACTTCTCAAAGGTATTTGGTTTACTCTCATAAAAGAGTAGTGTAAGGAAACAGTGCATTACAATATAAGGATGAAAAGTTGTATTAAGCATTTTTCTTCATATTTTACTTGTTAACGCGGCCAATACAATTTCCAACTATCATTGCTTGGGATCTTAGTTTTTTAGAAGTAACCCAATTATTTGTTACTTCGTTTGACTTACCTGGTAATAATGGACTCTACTCTTTGAAATCTAGATTATCTCCATACAATCTTACATTGCAAGAATCAGCTCAAATATCAATTTTGCTTTTGTTTAACATTGCTTGAAAAGAATCCCAAACTTTATAATTTTCTGGTAGAAATTCCTCAAGTAGACTTAAATTATTGTACCTCAGATGTAGTTCACAAACTCTTAAACCAAAATGAGATTTACAACAATAAACTTCTTCAAGATTGAATTTCCTAAAACTGTCTTTGCATCATTTCAGTTAGGGTTCGCCACAACATACTTCAGCGACAATTCAACCTCTGGCTCGTATTCTTCGTGTTGGCTTCGTTGTAAAGTCGAAGTGAAAAGCAAAGATCTCTGCTCAAATGAGATCTGTGTTAAGGAGGTGAATCCAGCTCTGACCATCGTTCTCTACGTTCTTTGCATGTTCCTTCAGCAATTGACCTTAAGTATGTTGCTGATTTTCAAACGTGATTCTTGATACAGTAGGACTAGTGGGTAGACTTACCATAATGGGGAAGATCTTATGATGATATTTGGTTTTATTTTAGGTATCATTAACTGGGATAGACAAGATTCCGATATGTGATTAGTGTATATATCTAACTACTAAAAACACAAGAGGGAATATAAAGGATAATACAGGAAGGAGGCGTAAATGATAGATGTCTAGCACAAAGTTCAAGGTACATTGTACATAGAAAAGTTGCGCTATAAAATAATTACGTGATACTAAGCGATTGCGTAAAGTTCATCCCGTGAAAAAGCCTTTCGAAGAAGTTTGCATTTTTCTATTGAATAATTCTTGATTTTTATCTCAAAATAAAAATTAAGGTGTTCTTTATGTGTGTGGTTTACAACCACACTCACTCCTTTTATGTAAGGTCTATGACAGAACCTAACATAAACTAAGGTATTTTATGTTCTGTTAAGCTAAGTTCTTTTGTAGACCTTAACCCAAAGAGTAAATGTAGATAGGATATTAGATATGTTAGGTGAAAAGACGTATTAAATGATCTAGAAAACACTCTTAGAACGAATTCTAGAATAATAAAATCATATATCAACCTCTCGATAAATGGAAAGGAGGTCGACCTAGTAGATAAATATTAAATTGTACACGTACTTAAGAGTATTAAAAATGGCAAAACACTTGGACAAGATGACTTATCAATCGACTTACGTATGTAAGAAATATCGTCTTATTCAATTACTTACCATTTTGTTATAAAACAAGGTCTGCTGACCAAAGTCGCGTGCTCTCACATATTCTGATATATGACCTTATGACCTTCAAAACTTTCAATAATTCACGGGCTAACCTTGCGAGGACTTTGAAAATTATATCATTCGCAAAAGAATGTAAAACAACATAAGGGTTTCAAATTTCGTTAGAATCGGCCGAATAGTTGCAATGTTATTACCAAAACAACAAAAAAAAGAAAACGGGAACCGACCGACCGACCGACCGACATAGTGACATATAGAGTCGCAGGCAGCTAGAAAATTAAAGGGAAAGGAGAGCCCAATGACCTGGGTAAACACTAAAATTATGCTATTAAAAAATACGACAAGGAAGAATTAAAAAAATATACACCAATTATTCTCTTAACAGGAACGTATAAAATATTTACAAAAATCAGAAGTTAAACAGTAAGGCAAACACTTAAAGGCAATCAGATCCAAGAGCATACAAGTTTAAATGCAATTACTTTACATATTAGCATTTGAAGGTTGTTCAGCAATTTTAGCATTAATTTAATGAATACGAAAGTCATTAATGTCTTCCTTTCGTAGGATATGAAAAATATAACCATTCTATTCAGTCTATTATGATTCCGGGTTTAAAGCATGCCAGAAACAAAGAATTAAAAAAACAAAACAAAGCAAAACATTTATTTCGGAACAGTACATAAAAACTCTTACGTGGCATAAAGCTAGAGACATGATATACACATTTAATAGTTATGTATAATATCCAGGACGCACAAAGCTTCAAGGAGCTGTGTAAGCGCTCACCAAAAACCTATGTCAGCCATTCGAACAGGATTTTTCCTTACAGCCCTCAGAAACACGGATTTTTCATAGTTTGGTTGATGGATGCCTTTCATTAAACCATATATGTCCCCGAAATTAACATCTCATTTAAGCTACATTTAGTTGAAAACTACGACTAAAAGAGTGATATACATAAGTAGACCTCATTCCAGCTACTATTTTATAGCAATACTCAAGAAATGTTCATGACTATGGACTGGAAACAGACAGGAATCAGAATTAAAGAGATATACTTAAACTACATTCTGCTTGTCTACGATATCGGATTATTTTCTTACAGTCTAGAAAAAATTACATGGAATGATTAAAGAATTATCATAAGCCAAGCTACATTCGGATTTTGAATTAACTCTTCTGATAGAAAGTAATGAAGACATGACGCTGTAGAAGATGAGCAGTATTGGATTTACCATTATATTTAAGAGTAGATATGATGTAAGATTGCGTCAGCGTAGGATAGCCTGTGACTCTTGATAGCAACATGGAAAAAGAAATGAATAGTCAAATAAAACCAGTTCAAAGGGCGCTAGGAAAGCTCAGTTACATCTGCGGAAGCGTAAAGCATCTTTTGTTAAAAAGTTTAATATTTACTCATTGCCTTTTAACAGGTTTGGTTTAACTTAGGTAAGTAATAATTGCAGACAATGCAAAAAGTTATCGGAAACTAAGGCTAACTCAAAGAAACAGATATATAGATGTTAGAAATAAATCTCCTTGGCACTAAACGAATCACTTGAATAAGAAAACAAATACGGTGATATATATATATATATATATATATATATATATATATATATATATATATATATATATATATATATATATATATATATATATATATATATATATACATTAACTCGGGAAAATATTTCTGAGGTGGAAATAGACAGACAACTTGAGAAAGGTTTTGCGGAAGATGGACGAAGGAAATTCTAAAGTAGAGGCTTTCATACATGCAAGGACAAAAAACGACGACCTGCACATTCTTTACAAAGACTTCACCTGCACGATATTAAACTACGCACCCAACCTTCCAAACCTTGACACCAACAATATCTAATACAAACCTATACAAGATAGAAGCAGTCCAAAAAAGTACCACCACCTCTCCCCTGATCGCTAAAACCAAAATTCTCCCATCGAAGACCACCTACAAAGTATATGCGCCCAAATCTTCAGCAAGCTTCGATGCCCCTCGCACACTCTACATGCCCTCTCCATTCCCACCCCAGAGATACACCTTCTCCTCCCACTAGACCCTATTATTAACAAACTTTCCACCAGCGTTGTAAAAATTACGCTGCTTTCATATTAAATAAAAGTATTGTTACCCCGATTTTTTAAATTCAAAGTCCAAGTAAAAGTACCCAAACTTAAATTTACTTAAGTAAAAGTAATAAAATATCTTATTCATGAAGCACTCAAGTAGTAAAAGTAACAAAAGTAGCGGCAAATAGTAAAGTACCCATCACCTCAGACACTATTCAGTATACTATACAGTAAACCCTTTTATACACCTTGTACTGCCTCATATATTGGAATTCAGTTTAACTGGACTAATAATTAAGCTGTAAATATCTTTCTATTGATCAGAAAGTCTAGTTTACATGAAAAGTAAAATTTAGTAAACTAACGCCCTCTCTCAGGCGGATAAGTGGTAGAGACAAACAAATTGTCTATCGTGTATGAAAGGATGCATATGATTGGTCCAAACATGAACATGCGCTTAGGATTGGTTCGAACCAGAGTACACGCTTGTGATTGGTCATCGTCTGACTTTTGCTTCTACGTCTGCCATTAACCAAAATTAACTGAGAAGTAACAAATACTTCTATGCTTTTCGAAGGGAATGAAGTAAAAGTAACACAAGAACAAATACGCAAGTAGAAGTGAAAGTACTAAAATTATTGAGTAAACTTAAGAAGTAAAATGTATAAAAAAGTTACTTGAGTACAGTACTTAAGTAATTGTACTTCGTTACTTCACAACTCTGCTTTCTACTTACCCCACAGAATCAGAATCCAATAAACACAACACCAGTTTACTTCTACATCTCTTCTAAACCATCCTTAAAAGGCCCTACTCTCAAATCCCCCTCTCGACATTCCAAGATCTGTAGCTACTCTAGATCGCTGATCCAGTTGCTCTGGCTCTCCTGCTATCAGAAAACCACCCCACATTACATAAATGCAAAAATATAATTTCCCCACTTCCCCTAACACCACATTTGCAACCAAAATACATTACCAAACATATCTTATCATGATACTTCCTCGACCATCTAAGAGCGATTAGATCATCAGGAAATTAATGGCGTTTTTTAAAAGAATGTAAAATCATTTATAATATAAAAAAAGTACATTTCGTCAGCAGAGTGGTCTCCCTCCATTACTGACAAAGCTCTCTTATCCTTTGGATAGGTATTAAATACCTTTCTTGAAGAATTTATTTGGTTTTGGTAAACTATATGATTTAAATGAATTACAATCTCATGTTGCAAGTTTCAGTAAATATGGAGGATGAGTTTCAACTTCCTAACCTAACGACTTCTTTCTTTCTTGGCTCAAACGTGATACGTGTAGGCGGACATTGTCACGAAGGAGGTCATCTATTCGGTTGACCAGTGGATATTCTTTGTTAAAGAGCTTCATTTAAACGTTGCAATTGATGAACCGATACATAAATCTGCCCTAACTGTATTGAGGTGTCAGAAATGCATAAATTCTTTCCTATTCTAACCAATACAAACCTTCTGCTCTTTTACAGTACGTTTAAGAGTAAAAATGAGTTTTTGTTTACGATCAGCCATTATTTATTTTGCGCTTAATATTTCAGTAAAGAAACCACTTCTCATCTTCCGAGGAAATCTTCTTGAGTAATGACTTTGGACATTTGGAGTAAATAGAAATTAATCTAAATTCACACCTTATAAACATTGTCCTTCAGGAAGTTTATGTACCACTCAAACACCATTTATGGTGGCTTAAAGGACGTCGTTATTACAGCTAAAAATTGGGAAAAAATGTAAATAACAATAACCTTTCTATGAGACCTTTGGAAAAGACCACGGGATATTCATGACCGCTACCAAGTTTGACTGAAGACAATTTCAATGGGCGAGAAACTAAATCATGGAATGTAAACATAAAAAAAAGTGAAAATGTATAAATAGTATGAGTTAATATAACCACATCCTTTAAGTTTACAGAGGAATGTCTACATATTTAGATAGAGACGGTACAATATTTATAATTTTGATAGCCACCAAACTTTTTTTTCCTTCAATATTTTAGTGTTACTCATCAAATTATAAGGAAAGAAAACTTGGAAAGAAAAGATTTACCGCTGTAACTAAGATATCTTGTATAAATGTTTTATTAAACGCTGGCCACCCTCCGCTAGTTCCTCTCACCATATATATATATATATATATATATATATATATATATATATATATATATATATATATATATATATATAAAAGAAACCATAGTGTATTTATTTGCGAAACCAGGTTTCGACGGAAACCCCTGTCATCTTCAATCGCTGGTGAATAAATGAATACAGAAAGATGCTTAACTTCGGGGCACACAAATTTTCAAATCGGAATGTAATTAGAGGGGGAGGGGTTATGTAGGAGCAGCGGCATTTTTGAGTAGAGGAAGTATAAATCTCCTACTTATCAAGGGATTAGTGTTGAGTTGCCCATCGGAAGTATTAAAGGGAGGAATTTCCTTTATAACAGCTGATTCTATTAGATGCCTATGTACATAATTCTCACAATTCTATACATAGGAATCTAATAGAATCAACTGTTATAAAGGAAATTCCAAATCTTAATACTTCCGATGGGTAATTCAGCACTAATCACTTGATAAGGGCCGCTACTCCCTCATACTGCTCCCCCCCCCTAATTACATTCCGACTTGTAAATTTGTGTGCCCCTAAGTTTGGCATCTTTCTATATTCATTATTTATGTATTCATTTTATAGTAAAAACAGTACTAATGGTGTTTTGAGGCATTCTAGTTGTCATTTAAGGTTGCCATTATAGGGGCCCTGGCCCCCATACCCTTCCAGTAGAGCCTCAGGAACAAGTAGCACAACGAAACCTAATCTAGAACACCTAGAAGTATTAACAATTCTAAAGCCTAGCATTAGGTTCAAATACAAAGATAAACCAAACTTAGTGTTGGGGACATTATAATCAAGCCGCGCCTCGTTCCCACACCTGTCCAAAGGCTTCGCTTTCAAAATGAGGCAATAAGCTCTACAAACGACTATAAAATTGACCGAGGAATTATCATAAGTCTTATTAAGGCTTAAAATATTAAATACCCAAAAGCAATACGACTCCTGCACGAACATTAGACACATGGGGTTTTGATGTTACAATCGAAAGCAGCGCTGTTATAAGTGCTTTCCTCTAGGGTTGCATGTGTGAATTAAGGTCGAATTAAATGTTGCCAGTGTGTAAAATTCATGGTTTGTGGTCACATCAGTAGAAGGTAAGGCGGAATTATTTTAATTTCAATATTAACCCTATCAATGCGAAGTATCTATAAAAATATGTACTTTCGGCGGCAAAACTCAATCCTATATGGCGACTGGAATGCCTAAAAAAAACATTAGTACTTTTATAATATATAATACTAAAAATGCGGCGTAAGTTTTCTGAAGTTTAACCAGGAGAGACCCTGAGAGAACGGGTGAAGGGGCAGGTGAAGAAGAATCAGGGCTAAGTGGGGGGGCTTGATTCAAGTAAAAAAGTTTTCTAAGAGCAGGATCTAAACGGAAACCACGTTTAGTGTGGCGGCGGGAACGAGAAATTCTCAATGCATTAATGTGTGTAAGAGTGTTTTGAGAAGCACTGGTAGCAGTTCCACTGAGGGCCAGAATCGTTAACCTATCAATCATAGTGGCTAAGCGACACAATAATGGGAGAAAAGCAAATTAACTATATAACTAGAGTGGCTTAAGCGACACAATAACAGGAGAAGCAACAATGGAGACAAAATAAAGAGTAATCGAATAGTGTGAACAAATAAAATTACGATAGAAACAAGAAACGAGGGAAAAAAAAATAGTGACGAATCAGAATTAGCGGTCGGTGAGGAGGGGGGGGGGGAGGCGTGGGCGGGAAGACAGAGCGGAGGTAACAACGGGCGGCTTGAAAAAAACACAAAAAGCAACACAGCAAATGGTGAAAGCACAGGCAATAACACTGCAAAAAAAAACAAAATTAAAACACAGCACAAAAGATAACTTGAACCGTAGAAAGAGCCACAGATAAGCGCATCGATCCACTCGCCAAGAAGGTTCTCAGACATATATATATATATATATATATATATATGTCTCTCGAAGAAGGCTGACTACATTCATGACCTGCTCGTTAACACTCAAGTCACTCTCCTTGGACTCACGGAAACTTGGCTTGCCCCTTCTGCTTGCTGTTTAAATCTCGCAACCCCTGATGGTTACGTCCACTCCCATACCTCCCGTAACTCTCGCGGTGGTGGAGTTGCTCTCATTCACAGTGCCTCCTTCCCTCTGAAATCCTTGATCTCTTCTCCCTCACCCAACACGTTTCTTTCCCTACCCACTCTCACAGTAACATTTTAGACCTTGTAATCTCTGACTGTTTTATTTCCAACCTGACGATTACAAATTTGTCCAATGCTATATCTGATCACTTCCTTATCAACTTCAACTTCTCTATCCCATTCCATATACCTCTCCAGCTGTCTGATAATCCTAAGCCTTTCCGTCGACTCGGCTCTATTGATATTCCCTCGCTATCTAATGATGTGGCCTCCAAACTTCCTCCCATTGATGCTTCTGTCTCTCCTAACCAGATTCTCTCTTCTTTGGAGCAACCCCTTCTCACTTGTCTTGATGCCCACTCTCCCCTTGTCACCCCTTCAAACTCCCGTTGTCACCGTGCCCCTTGATAACCTATGGAACCCCTGCGTGCTAGGCAGTCCATGCGTGCCCATGAAAGAGTCCTTAGAAAGGCTCGCACCCGTGGGCAAGACACGACCCCTCTTTTGCTGGCGTTCCGACTTGCGACAGCTTCCTACGTGGCGAAATTAAAATCTGCTCGTGAAGCCTACTCACGTAATCTGCTTACTGATAATATGAATGATCCCCGTACCATCTTCCGTCTGCTCTCCCGTCTTCCTTCCCCAGCCCAGGTCTCCCCACCCATTAGCCCTGCTACTCTCTCGAATTTCTTCGCAGATAAGTTCACCAACCTCCGTGCCTCCCTCCCTCAGCCTTCTGTCCCGCCTCCTGCCATTCTGCCTGACTTCCCGCCTCAGCCGCTTATCGTTTTCCCCGCTGTGACCGCGTTGGAGCTTACAGCCCTGCTCTCGCGTTTTAAGAAATCGGGCTTCCCAAAGGACATTTTTCCGCCTAAACTGTTATGTAAAATTCTGCCTGCTATCCTCCCAACGCTTCTTCACCTGTTCAACACTTTACTTGCAACTGGTCTTGTTCCCTCTTCCTTCAAACGTGCCCACATCCGTCCGATTCTTAAAAAGCCTCAACTGAACCCCACTGACCCTTCCAATTATCGCTCGATTTCGCAACTTCCTTTCCCCTCTAAGGTTCTGAAGAGAGTGGTTGCTTCACGCATCAACAGTCACATGGTGGCCTGTAACATTGATAAAACCTATCAATCTGGTTTCAAGTCAGGTCACTCCACAGAAACTGCCCTTCTCAATGTGTCCGATTGCTTACGAAGAGCCGCGGACAGGGGTTGTGTCTCCATCCTCGTTCTACTCGACCTCTCCTCTGCCTTCGATACTATTGACCATACTGTCCTACTTGATCGTCTTCACTCTTTACTCGGCATATCAGGCACCGTGCTTGACTGGTTGGGCTCTTACCTCTCGTCTCGTACCCAATCCGTTGTGATTGACGACGTTTCATCCGACTCTACCCCCATTCGCTTTGGAGTGCCACAAGGCTCTGTCCTTGGCCCTATACTATTTCGTATCTACCTTCTCCCTCTTAGTTCCCTTCTCCGTAATCTCGGTCTATCCTTCCACCTATATGCTGATGACACTCAAATTTTCGTTTCCTCATCCCCCACGTCTCTTGCCTACTCTATCACTGACCTCCTGGCTGCCTACTCCTCTATTTCTGACTGGCTCTCTACCAACTTACTCAGGCTTAATCACTCCAAAACTGAGGTCCTCCTCATCGGCATCCCTGCTTTTGTCCAAAAATCTAGATCTCTCTTTCCCTCGCTTACTCTGGGTGGTAATACTATCATTTTCTCTGACTGCGTTAGGAATCTGGGTGTTGTTTTTGATGAGCATTATCTTCTTTAAGCCTCATATCTGCAATGTCAGCCAATTTTCTCTATGTTTCCTTCGTAACTTCTCTCGCATTTGCTCTCACTTTGATCGCCAAAGTCTTGAGACTGCTGTTCATGCCTTCATCACCTCACGCCTTGACTACTGTAACTCACTGCTTGTGAATCTGCCATCCTCCTCTCTCCGCCCCCTTCAACTTGTACAGAACTATGCCGCCCAGCTTCTCCTCCGTCGCCCTCGCTTCTCTCCCTCGAAACCCTTGCTGCATGAACTGCACTGGCTCCCTGTGAGATCCCGTACTCACTTCAAGATACTTATCTACACATTTAAGGCCCTAAACAACAAGGCCCCGTCTTACCTCTCTTCTGCCCTCTCACCACGCCATGTACCTCGGGCCCTTTGGTCATCACATGGACCTCTTTTGAATATTCCTCGTTCATCCCTCTGCTCAATGGGTGACTGCTCCTTCTCAATCTGCGCCCCTAAGTTGTGGAATGCTTTTTCTGCTGAAATCAGGTCTTCTCCCTCGCTTACCACATTTAAGCTTCTCCTGAAAACGCATCTTTTCAGTATTGCCTTCTCCCCCCTCTTGGATTTCCATTGAATTTCATTCTCATCTCAGCACAACGTGCGCTCTGGGAAGGCCTCAGGCCTTGAAGAGCGCATTACAAAAGACTTATTATTATTATTATATATATATATATATATATATATATATATATATATATGAATGCAACGTCCCGCAGGAAAAATGAAAAAGGTGCTTCCAAGTACTTTCGAACTTTATTCAATTCATTGGATAACTACAAGAGAAAATATTATAATATGGGTAGATATAAGCTAGTAAAAGATAAAGGACTGCCTCTAAGACAAGAAATCACCAATGAGGAAGTAGGAGAGGGATGGGTAAATTTACATTAAGATTTAGCTATAACAGGTAGCAAGGTCAAACCGAGAGGCAGAAAGAGTCGAGAACAGAGCCAAAAGGGTTAAAACGATTAACGGATAAAGCGATAGTCTAAAGAGGGAGATTAGGAGAGACACAATTAGTGAGCAGATACGTAGGGGAGAGGAGCAAGAAGAGAGGAAGAGAAATAAAATAATGTTAATACAAAATCAATGCAATAATTAAATAGACAAATCGGCTGCCCATAAAAATGAAAATTGCAAGAAAAAGCAACATAAGTCGAAACTAATTAATTTAACAATGAGTTTTTCAATCACAGCATCAATTTTAAAAAGCCAGGGGAAATGTTAAAGTTATTAAATTGGCTTATACATGAACATTTAACAAAGTTTCTTTTAATTGAGTCATTTGAGCGAAAATAAATTTTGCTGAATTCCAATTAATTAAGTGGTTATTTTCGGACATATGCACAAAAAACGCATCATTATTTACAGCTTTCCTAACATTTTATTTATGCTGATTAATACGGACAGATAATTGTGTCGTGGTATAGGTACGACCGAGTGATGGAAGGAGTTGGTACGTATGGGTTGTTTACGTACTAAAAAAAAAGACTCCTTGACTAACGTTATACCTCTCTAAGAATGCTATATACGTTTGATTATTATTATATTGATTATTGACTTCTTTAAACCTTAAGAGTTCTTTGTGCCATACGTAGCGATTCGAGGATAGAATAAAAAATTGTTAAAACAAACTAAAACTTTAAACAAAACACAAAAACAAAATAAACATGAACCACCAAAATATTACGAACTAAATACACAGAAAGGACTTCAATAATTTCTAAGTAAAGCTTTTTAACTTGACCTACTTGACATTATAGTGATGGTTGACCCACCACTCACTTCAATTTAAAAAAAAACAAATACTAACGGCCTTTACCGGCCGCAACTACCTTTGTGGATACCTCTTGGAACGGCTTTGAGTCTGACCTTGAACTCAATGAGCTACTTTACCTCGGAAATGTTATTGTCTCGATGACGCGTGCCGACCGGCCAGATGGAGGTTGCGGGCGAATAACTTGAAAGGCGCAAAGGACTTTGGCAAGTGTGGCAGCTGGGGAGCCACACCCTTTCGGCAGGAAAGGATATCACCACAGATAGTGAAAGAATGTTCCTTTCTCCTCTTCGGATTACTCTGGGGAGTAATTCGCACTGCCAAGCGATGCGCTAAGGCTTGAATACTTTGACTCAGGGAAGTGGACTCGGGCGGGGGGGGAGTCTTCTTCAAGGGCGAGAACTATCCCTGTGCTTTAGGATGCACCATGATAGGAGGGGGTCTCTCTGACGAGAGTAAGTTGAACTTGGTTCTTAAATCAAGTTAACTTAGAGTTCGGTGTGACCACTGGGGAACGGGCTCGAGGAAGAGCTTTTTCTTCTTCGTTTCGGAATTCCTCAAGGGTGAGAACTATCTCGGTGCTTTGTGCTACACAAGGATAGGCCAAGTGGTTTTCTGACGAGACTAAGTTGAACTTGGATAAGTTAACTTAAAGTTCGTTTTGGTAACCAGGAACTAGCTCAAGGATGAGCTGCGTCTTAGTCCCTTCTCTTGGTAGCCCGGCCTCTCTTGGCGGGGACTTCGTAGCCTGGCTGACTCACGTATTCTACCACGTTTTTCCTAAGTTTTCGGTGTATATACCGTCACCCCACTGGGGTAGGGGTAAGAGGGGGGTGGCTTGTGGACGGGCCGCAGGAGGGTTCTTACTCCAACGGTTTTTCTTAGGAAGTCTTATTTCAGGTCCTGCTGGGTCTTCGGGCTTGAGAGAAACGCGTCTCCAATTTCATACTTGAGATGAAATTGAATACACACTCGTAGGGGAGATCTTGCAGTTTTAACCGTTCTGCTTTTCATAGGCCTGAGAGGTGAGGGGCTTTGGTTACAAGATTGACCCAAGGTGCCTACACGGCCCGGTTGTTTTGCGGTCAACGTCCCGTGTCTCAACTGAGAGAAGAGGGAGAGGGTCGATTTCCCTACAAATTGCTTTCCTGTCTGTCCAAATTATTTACTTGGACAAACAGAACATTCGACCGAATAAACTACCCTAATATTATTGCAATTATTGTGAACTAGAATGTTTTTTTTATAGTTGACTCGTATTTGAAAGCAACTAAAATGTTAAAGTTTTTTAAAAGACGGGGAAGGTCAATGAAACAAACAGAGAAGGGTAAAAACAAAATGTTTTTAATATTAAAAAGGATAGCAGGAGCTGTATTATAGAACGTCTTTTTTGCAGAGGAAAGACAGTTGAGAAGAAAGGGATAAGGGTAACATAGTTTATGGACAATTTCAAAGATATTGGAGAATTCAGAATCTATATATTCAGGACTAACAACTCGTAAAGCCCGTAAAACCATAGAGAAAAAAACGGAACCTTTGACTTTGGGACTATGCGAAGAGTAAAAATGAATATAAGAGTTTGAATTAGTAGGTTTGCGATAGATGGAGTATTTAAAACCAGTCGGTGTTCTATGAATGAAAAGATCGAAAAAGGGAAGGGTTCTATTATTTCCAACCTCATGGGTAAATCTAATGGAAGGGACGAGTGAATTAAGTTTGGTAAGAAAGCTATTAACATCTTTAGAATTAGGCTACAGGCAAATGACATCATCATTGTACCTGTACCAAACAATAGGGTAGTCAAGGATAGTAGGGAGGAGTCTTGTTTCAAAGAACTCCATATAAAAGTTAGAGAGAACAGGTGAAAGGCAATTATTACCCATGGCCAATCCAAACTTTCGACGAAAATATTTGCCATCGAACGAAAACTTACAATTTTGGGTACAGGTACGGGAAGATCAATATTTTGCAATTTATCATTAAGGAAATTGAAAAGATCTTCAACTGGAACGTTGGTAAATAATGAGCTGACATCGAAACTAACAAGGGTATAATTATTAGAATACTGAATGGCATTGGGTTTAGAAATAAGGTCGTAGCTATTGGTAACATGTGAAGGAGAAATGGTCCTAACTAGAGGTGTAAGAAAAGAAGTAAGCCATTTAGACAGAGCATAAAAAACAGATCCAACAGGACTTATAATAATCGTTAATCGTTTTAACCCTGTTGGCTCTGTTCTTGATTCTTTCTACCTCTCGGTTTGACCTTGCTACCTGTTATAGTTAAATCTTAATGTAAATTTACCCGTCCCTCTCCTACTTCCTCATTGGTGATTTCTTGTCTTAGAGGCGGCCCTTTATCTTTTACTAGCTTATATATACCTTAATTATATTATTTTCTCTTGAGGTTATCCTTGAGAATGAACTGAATAAAACTCGAAAGTACTTGGAAGCACCTTTTAATTTTTCCTGCGGGACATTGCATTCATTGCGAACCTCACGTGCTACTTTGTGAGTTATTCATTTCATATATATATATATATATATATATATATATATATATATATATATATATATATATATATATACAGTAAACCCTCGATATAACGAATCAAATTTCCTGGCCGAACTCCATCGGGTTTAACAGGCAAGCGTTACGACCAGCCTGAGTGAGTGTTGGTGTGTCACATGTCTCCTACAGTGCAAGGTTCGTATCAATACTATGTTGTGTAGTCCACTTAACTTTATTAGTAATTACATACGTATTACATATCCATAACGAACTTGGTTCGTTATTTCCATAGCTTTTAACGCTCATTGGGTTTAACGAACTTTCGGCTTTAACGAACGACCCCCAGCCCCATATAGTTCGTTATATCGAGAGTTTACTATATATATATATATATATATATATATATATATATATATATATATATATATATATATATATATATATGATTATATGATCCCAAAAGAGAAAAGTGTAATTTTTTTCCATTCTTTACATGCATTTTATTGAAGGAAATGAACTATAAATTTTTGTCCCAAATGAATTAATATCATGATTACTCGGCCAAAGACCAAGAATGTCATCTTTGTATCTAAGCCATGTTAAAGGTATATCGATAGTTTGAGGTAAAATAACAGCTTCGAAGAGTACCATACAGATATTGGCAAGAACTAGAGATAATAAATTTTCCCAATCGCCAAACAAACTTCCTTCGCTAAATTTTTTTGTACAAAGTTAATTTGTAATCAGAGATTAACAAAGAAATTAATAAAGAATTTAGTATGACACAAACATATAAAACAAAATGCAACGTTCGATTACTTCCATTAATTTTCTTATATGAAAAAATAGAGTAGTCTTAAAAAGTCATGGACCAAAAGGGAACGTTCAAGCTAAGTCACAAATTACACCTTTTTGAACATAAATTGAGGCGAGCCCGAAAATTAAGAACATGAGAATGTTGCTCTTTGATTGGTTGGTGTAATCACGTGACGAGGACGTCACAATTGGCTTTCGATTTCCTACACGAAATAATTAAATATTTTTGAAGAAGTTTATAAACTACACAATTAAACAATATTATGAGTTTGATATAAATATAGATATGTACAATAGATACATATGTATATGAATTAATGGAAGCAAATTTAAACGATCTTCGTGGGGGAAATATATATATATATATATATATATATATATATATATATATATATATATATATATATATATATATATATATATATATATATATATATATATATATAATAATAATAATAATAATAATAATAATAATAATAATAATAATAATAGTTTTTAATTTGTAATGCACTTTACATTGAATGAACAACCTCAACCTCAAAATGCTACAGGGCTAAAAGCTGAAGTATATATGAGTCCATATAGAGTTAAAAGGAGCAAAACATAACTTCATATATACTTGTACAATATTGGAAACAATATTATAAACTTGGAGCAACGACACAAAGTGTCTCCATGCGTGTTGGGTTAGCTACAATACACCATTCTAAGAGAGGTTACGCGCCCCCTTTTTTTATAGTCCTGCATTAGTCCACGTATCGCCGGGGTCCCTAAAGGACGTGGCGACATTATTAACAACAACAATATCAACAAATGAAGTGAGGATATGTAAACAAAATTAGTATGACACCTTTTATAAGTTTAGCCATATTTCTCTCTTCTAGAACCTATCTACTGAAGTGGTTTCAATTCCATGACTTAGCAAATTCTTCTATGTTTGTGTAATTTTATAGTTAATAATTATATCACGCTTTTTTATCCATCTTTTATTGATTATTTTTGTACTCTATTTATTCTATAGTTTTCTTTACACTCTCATTTTTTTCTCTGTTAATGCATCGGTTGGTTGCACTTTTTTTTCTTTCTATTCTCGATTGAAAATCAACTTCAACTTTTTTTTACCAATCACGCCAAGCCACCTTAATTTTTCCTTCCTTTACTATCACCATGCACCAATCACTACCTCTATATCCTTTGTACCGATCAGAATAACGACCTTATTCCCCCTCATTATAACAAAGAAGCGCATTTTTCTTCTTAACCATCAGCCATTTCGTTGTGACCAGTCTAGATGACGAAAGAAATAAATCCCTTTAAATTACACCAAAGTAAAAGTGTCAAGAATTTCCTATCTAAGGGTTACAAACAATTCGAGGGTTCGGACCCTAAAATGTTAAGTGCGGTGGAAGAACTAGTAAAACATGATGTCCTAGAACAAATAACATCACAAGACCCTATCGCATCTTTAGGGTCGCCAAACCGGACAATTCAATGAGAGTAATATACATATCTTCGTCCCGCGGGCTGCATATGGCCCGCGAAGGCTTTTCATGTGGCCCGCGTTTCATTTTAGAATTCGACAAAATATTGAAAATTAATTATTGAACGTTTTGCCTAAATCTTATCTCATCATTTTTATGTAATTGATAGATTCTTAAATTAGTTATTTTCAAATATATTTCATTCGTAGAGAAAATGTTCATAAAAAAACTCTCCGATAATTTATAAATACTTATTCTCATTACCCTTATCTGCACGCTCTCTTTCGATCGCCGAAGTTAAGCTAGGTTTACTGTGGTTAATACTTGGATGGGAGACGCCTGGGTAATGATCACATAATGTGGAAGCGTAAATCGTGGTTCGGATTCCACGTTAAGATGTAGGTCTCCCCTCTGATATGTCTGGAAATAGATTAAAAGGGGTTGCAAAACTATTTATTATAATCACCCTTATTTATTAATGTGTAGCTATATCTATGACTATTTAGTATATGCAAATAAATGCAACAAAGGTAATTGCAATTAACTTATATGCATTCGAAATTTGCCACTAATTGTTTAACTGCGGCCCGCAAAGCTTGACAAAAGCTTCAGTATGGCCGGCTGCTTAACATCATTGCCCATCCCTGCTCTACCACATTTTGTGTTGATTGGGGGTGATGATTAACCCCCTGGAATTTCCCCTCAGTTTCGGCTCTTCCCCTCTTTGAGGGCGCAACCATCGCCATCTTGAAGGAGAAGAAGGGAGACATTGGTTTGCAGCGGCTCTACTCGAACATCGGCAAGCTCGTTATGACCCCTCTCTCTGGGCTCCTCGTCGATTCCTTCTCCGAGGGTGATGAAACAAATTTTAAGTACGATATTCGCGCATGTCAACACGTTCCAGTACTCTAGGGTACTCGTCGTATACATTTCTGTAGTGAATAACGTACTGAAAATAATGGAAATTTTATTTTTAAATCATTAGTTTTGTCCTTTTTAGTAATTATTTTAATAGTCGGACGAAAAGAGATGGAAATCATGTGACTAATGGCAAACGATTTTTTTGTCCAGACCCGCAATCTACATGTACTGTGTCATCAATTTTCTGAGCTCCATTTGCATCGTTTTCATCGATTTGAGATTTAAGAAACCCGCGAAAGAAATAACGAAAGCTTTCAAGCGGCTTCTTTTCGATTTCGAAGTGCTCGTGTTTTTGGGTGTTGGTTTGGTCGTAGGTGAGGTTTATGGTTGTTTCTTTACGAACTTATGTTAATAGGTAACACCAGTTATCACTTGGTCAGTGACGAACTCCCGACCAGATAAGGAAACCAATATAGAGATCAGAAAGACAATTGCTGGTCCGAGGGCACTAGGAGCCGAGCCTTGTATGGGTGAGGAAGGGAGCGGCAATTATTGTGGATATAACCACCCATCGACTTCATGGAACAGTGTGTATGTTGAGCTGTGAAGAGGGAGAGAAGAGCAAAGTGTGGTGTGATTGGCTGTGTGATGACGTATATAAGACCAACCTACCCCTGCGGGGGTAAGCAGAGCACGTCCACCGATTTCTGGTCAAACCTCTACGCTGACGTTTTATAACCGCTGTCGCTTTGGATTGAACTCGACACATCGATGAAAGAGAACCATCGCCCTAACCATTATACCAGCGAGATCTTCCAATTCCTATAAGTCTCTAAGTTCGTATACTTAAGTCCCGCGTTCTTTCACATAAAGTTATCCCAAAGGATCTAAAGTTCACTTCGATGTCATCTGAGAATTTTAAGTTATTTAGGATGACTTTGCCCATTAATCACTTTACTCCACTTTGGTGAAACATATTTACAGGTAAATTTTTCTTACCCCCAAACAGGTGTAGCGTCAGGTGTGATCGATACCTTTTTGTTCTGGATTTTGGACGACATGGGGGCATCAACTACCCTAATGGGCATGACCGTAACCATAGGATCAATCTTCGGCGTCTTTATTCTTGTGTTCGCAACGTCCATCATTACCAAACTTGGACACGTCAATACCTTGTGCCTCGGAATGGTATTCTTTGTAGTCAGATTATTAGGTAAATAATTCATCTTTACGTTCGTAATTATAATTCATTTTTATGCTCGTAATTATAATTCATTTTTTATGCTCGTAATTAGAATTCATTTTTATGCTCGTAATTATAATTCATCTTTATTCTCGTAATTATAAATCATCTTTATGTTCGGAATTATAAATCATATTTATTCTCGTAATTATAATTCATCTTTATGTTCGTAATTATAAATCATCTTTATTCTCGTAATTATAATCATCTTTATGCTCGTAATTATAAATCATCTTTATGCTCGTAATTATAATTAATTTTTATGCTCGTAATTATAATTCATCTTTATTCTCGTAATTATAAATCATCTTTATGCTCGTAATTATAAATCATATTTATTCTCGTAAATATAATTTATCTTTACGCTCGTAATTATAATTAATTTTTATGCTCGTAATTATAATTCATTTTTATGCTCGTAATTATAATTCATTTTATGCTCGTAATTATAATTCATCTTTATTCTCGTAATTATAATTCATCTTTATTCTCGTAATTATAAATCATCTTTATTCTCGTAATTATAAATCATCTTTATGCTCGTAATTATAAATCATCTATATTCTCGTAATTATAATTCATCTTTACGCTCGTAATTATAATTTAAATGCTTAAGTGCGTTTAAGTTTTTTTTTTATTATTAAAAGGATGAAGTTTAATAAAATTATTACGAATTGTGGTCATAGATAATTTAATTAGCAAAATCTAGGCGTTTAATGATTCATGAATCATTAATGTCTAAATCTTTGTCATTTGCTTTGAGGAGTTAAAAATACAAGGTCAACAGACCTAAGTCGCGTGCTCTCAATTATGCTGACTTATGACCTTATGACCTTACGACCTTCAAAACTTTCAACAAGTGGGGAAATCTGAATCAAAGTTAGTTTTATTTTAATATTTCCCGAACTAACCTCGGGGTGACCTTGGCAAATGGATCATTTGAAAGAGAATCTAAAACAACATAAGGGCTTTAAATTTCGTTAGAATCAGCCGAATAGTTACGATTTTATTGCCCCAAAACTCATTGAAAAGTAAACCGGTTACAATCCTACCACCCAACCGACGACCTACGGACCGATAGAGTAACTTATAGCGAGGGAGGGATACAGCCTAGTGAGGGGGATACAGCCTAGCGAGGGGGGATACAGCATAGCGAGGGGGGATACAGCCTAGCGAGGGGGGGATACAGCATAGCGAGGGGGGATACAGCATAGCGAGGGGGGGATACAGCCTATCGAGGAGAGATACAGCCTAGCGAGGGGGGGGGATACAGCCTAGCCAGGGAGGGTACAGCCTAGCGAGGGGAGGAATACAGCCTAGCGAGGGGGGATACAGCCTAGCGAGGGGGCAATACAGCCTAGCCAGGGGGATACAACCTAGCGAGAGAGGATACAGCCTAGCGAGGGGGGATACAGCCTAGCGAGGGAGGGTACAGCCTAGCGAGGGGGGGATACAGCCTAGCGAGGTGGGGATAGATCCTAGCGAGGGGGGATACAGCCTAAAGATGGGGGATACAGCCTAGCGAGGGGGTTACAGCCTAGCACGGGTGGATACAGCCTAGCGAGGGGGGATACAGCCTAGCGAGTGGGGTGGGGGGGTGTATACAGCCTGGCGAGGGAAAACACCTCTTCCGATATTGAGCGAAGTTTATCCAGCGTTTAGTTGCCTATTGGAGTCCCGATTCAGGCTGTCCCTACGCTGTAAATACCCGCAGCTCGGTTCCCGTTGGTAATCAGTTGGTCCATTCGTGAAAAGTAAGAACCATCTTAATGAGTGGAAATTGGAGGTAAAACTACTATCAAATTATATTTAACTATTCCTAAATCCTAAAGCTGGGCTTTATAAAGAAGCAAAACATCCAGTATCTCAAGTAGTGTAGTTTATAATATAAATAATTTCTTGTTTTCCCGCAGGTTATACCTTCATAACAGACCCTTGGTGGGCAATGCCATTCGAAGCGATGGAGTGTTTCACAACAGCCCTCTATGGTGTGGCTCAAGCTTCGTACATCACATTTCTCTCAACGACCGCAACCATCGTTTCGCTTCAAGGTCTCTCTGTCGGAATATCACACGGCCTTGGTGAGTGGTAGGTGGGTTTTCGTTTGGAGCGGTTGGTTATGCAAACACCTTCATAATCAATATTATAAATTGACAAGGTAAGGTTGCGTACAGTCAGGGAACCTGCAGCTCAAGTGGATACAGAGCTTGGACGTTGATGCGAAGGTTGTCACTTGGCGTGGATCACTGGTGGCAGCGAGAGGTTTGTGCCTTAAGGTCCTGAAGGTGTATGAAGGTAGAATTTAGCCGTAGAAATTATTGGATAGTGTTGAAATTTGAAATAAGTGTAGAGATGTGTTGGTGATGAGATGTGTGTGTAGTTTCCAGGTGACTGGATGGTCCTTTCTCATCTTTTATCTTGTCAGGACCTACTACATTCCGACTATGTTCTTCTACTGTCTATCTAAACACTCGATGTTATATTTGTTTTAACCCTTTTATTTAACTTTCACTTGCTGCGTCTGAAGGCTTTCTCTCCCTTATTACTTGCAAGCTTACACAAACAGTCTCAGTCTCTCTTCCCAACCATTTTCATTTCTTTCTCGTTCCTCCTCCAGACCTTCACTGCTCTCTCATGTTATACTATATTGACCGGTTTCATTCTTACTTCCCTATGTCATTCTTCTTGTCTTCTCATGTCCATCCTCCTAGTGCTTATAATCCATCGGGTACCCTGGTTTTGTAATGAAGTTAATTTAAAATTAAAACTGTTAAACACTTGATTACAATTCGTTGATAATTTCCATCGCCATTCTTAAAGATTACAAAGAGGAATTAAGAGATTAAATCTCTATGGTCGAAAATAAATTTTAACTGATAAATAGAGAAATAAAATAAGGATGTTCAAAGGGGAAAATTTTGAGCAACCTTTACTCTTAGTACTATTAATTTTATTTACATAAATGAAATTTGAAAGACTACTCTTTATATTTAGATAATTATAGGATATTTAATCGAGCTTTATTATGGAGAATTTTCCATGGTCATAAATACATGGGGGGGGGGGGCGTTCTGGATTGATTAATCAGTGACTTAGTCCGCGAGTTGAAAGCTGGGTTTATATTTCTAAAGCTGAGAGACGTTTTTTAACCCCTTCGTGGATTATTCAGAGATATTTTATTTTATTTCTTTAAATTTCACTTTTTCTAGATTTTTAAGGCTCGTATGACGACTGCCTCTAAGGGCACAATTCGCTATCAAATTACACAAGATATTTCATTTAGAATTTAGCATTTGGACTCAATCCCGCGATTTCTCGGGGCTTTTTTTTTTACACTTGGAAATAAGTAACTAGTTTTCATTTTTAGAAATGTGCAGCTTTAAAGTAATAATCAGGCATCCGTTGACGCACATTTCTTGCAAAAAGTGTTCCAGACTCTTAGCATCTCTTTGCACCCTACCACACTTTTTTCCCACCATTTGTCTTTTTTCCGCTATCTGTCCCCACACCCCTTTCTTTATCCCCTACCAACACCTACACTCTTACATCAAATTGTAATTGTTCTGGGAAGGAAATAACTGTTATGCAGCTACTAAAATGATTTTATATTCTTGTTCATCTGTTGACTATTCGTGTGGAATTATGGTGTAATTACAGTTATTCATTTTTCTTTGCTTAAAAAGAACATCTAAAGTTGTGCAGGAGTAAGATACACGACTATTGCAGTTGAAATAACTTTTGGGGTATGTATATCATGCCAATGATTGTATATTAAATTTTATACTTACCTATTTGTCTCGTCGAGTCGTCATACCCACGCAACGAAAACTGCTTTCGCTGTAAGAGAATCGCGAGTCTTCTCAGTAAATAACATTCAAACTTGTCTACTCATTTTTTTTTTGTATTTTTCATACATTTTTATTTCTTACTTCCACATTTTAAAAAAATATTTATAAACCCTCACCGGTGGAGTTACCCTTGATGTTTATTTCTTAAATATAGTGGTTATATTGTCTAACCGCTTAGACTGGTACGAATCGGGTCCAGTAAAGTATGAGTCCATTCTGATCATATGCTAATGTATGACAATTTTCCATAATTGATCAATTGGTGTCTTATTCATTCGTTTCCTAGGTCGCGGCATTGGCAGTATGATGGGAGGCTTCATGGCTAAAGATCTTGGCCTTAGGATGACTTACAGGATAATGGCCATCATTTGTGCGATTTTTGCGGTTGGTTACTTCGCGCTTAACATCGTCATCTTCAAGAAGAACGTCAGAGAAAGGGAGGAAGAGCCTCC
This sequence comes from Ceratothoa steindachneri, assembly GCA_963969495.1. Classification (NCBI taxonomy): domain Eukaryota; kingdom Metazoa; phylum Arthropoda; class Malacostraca; order Isopoda; family Cymothoidae; genus Ceratothoa; species Ceratothoa steindachneri. Next base: position 52,890,131 of record OZ018334.1, read on the forward strand.
CGTCCCTAATGATACAGAGGATGTGGGCTTTGTACCCGACGTCAAGTCCAATAAACCTGAAAATGATGTTCAAAATGATAAAGTGGAAATGGATAATAGATAAATGGAGTTCTAGTTCAAACATTTTGGATTTATGAGCTACTATTGATTTGCAGAGTACTGGGTTCTATGTACCAGCTCAAGAATGCCACTAATTTTTATAGCCTAAAACATCATGGAAGTGAAAAAGCGCCTGGATCTATTTATCTAGATTGTACTGACTATGTATAGGTTGAGGTTTAGTTGAGTGTGATGGAAAGCAATGGAATTTTTTTTTTCTAACTGATATTTTTTTACTCAGGATAATTATAATCAGTAAACACATTTGTAGTCATTTTCCTTCGGAGTGGTTTATGTCGAGTCATCCTACTATGGTAGTTCTAGCGTCTTTAGAATGCTCTCTTCACCCTTTAAAAGCCTCCTGTATTTCTGCCATTTGTGATAATTTAAGGAGAAGAAAAACCACTGGGCTCAACCAAATCAAACTTGAGGTATCGTTTCTACCAGGGTAAATAAAAACTGTTGGAGGTTGCGCTACAACACTAGACATTATGTGAAGTCGGAACCAGGACCATGTAGCTACCAGTAGTCTATAATTCATCTGAGCCTATTTTTTTTGTTTGGTCTATTGCTGATTATTTTTCTCCGTTTCCCTCGTTTGCTCCCACGTGAAACCATGCTATCACTAGCTAAAGTTTATGTATTTTTATCTACAAGTAATCATATCATAACAATACCTCAGAAAAAATACTACATAATCAGAGCATTTATTAATGATGAATGGAAAAATAGCTTTCACGACCTTTAAATTTCCATAGGTCCAATTTTAATGATAACTGAAGAAATGAGGTATTTGTGGCGAGACTTCTATGGTCTAGTGGAATCTAAAAGGGGCGAAGGGCCTTAAATCTCAGCTAGAATCCAGTCCTTTGTCGAAACGTGGATTGCCGAGTGGATATAGCGCCTTTTAAGCTGATCTAACAACTCGCGGAGTCGGTTATAAAAAGTTACAAGGAAACCAGGTACCTTAAGAGACTTTGCAACCCATACCGCGAAGGTGGTTTTATAGGTCTCCTAACCTTTCTGATATATAATTTTTATTTAAAGTATGGGAAAGGTGGGTAGTAAAGATGAAGGATCATCTCCTCCATTTTTCACACACCAAAGCGAGCGTAGAAAATTGCAAAGGTGTTGGAGAGAGAAGTGCGGGATTCCATCGGGGCTGGGAGTTGTTGGCCGTTTTCAGGAAAGGGCGTGTTGTCGTTCTAGTATGGGGAAAAGGTAATTATAATTCTCACCTCTTGTGGGTGGAAAAGGGCCCCGAGAATGAGCTCTTTGAGGATTTGTAAATTAGAGCGAAGTGGAGGGCAAGTTTCTCAGCCACCACTCTTCCTTCGAAAACTAGCGAATCACCATCTCTAGGGATAGGTGAGGGCGATGGGGCAGCCTTATCGGCAACACTGCGAGCCTGGCGCCAGACGTCGTTAGGAAAAGAGAAGCTTGGGATTTTGGACACATCAGCTCTCCAAGATGAACTGCTGGCCTCTTTGAGACAGTGACGGAGCAGTGCCCAGGCTCATTTAGAACTTATGTGAGAGGGGACAGGTTCAGTAATATCGGCGACTTCTACTGCACTACACTCATTGGACTGCCCAATGGTGGACTGTATTGGTAAACTATGGAATAGAGGAATAAGAAGATCTGATATTAGAGGGGATTGAAAGTCTCGGACCTCATAGACCGTGATAAAGTCATGTAAATAAGGACATGAAAGAGCGGTGTTATAGGCAGCCTAGTCCGCTCGGCGGAGTACAGCCTCTGTTTCACACCCCATGAGCTGGTGTGGTGGAGCGATAGAGAACCTGGGAAGTGGTCGCTACCGAAATCTTCATGGGCTACGGCCCAGAAAGAGCCCACACGAGAGTAGGTGCCAGTCGAAGGGTAGAGATAGGTGGGTGATCCAGAGTTAAAACAGGAGAAGGAGAGTTCATCCATAAGTGATTAGAGAGTAAGGGCACGGTAAGTTGAACAGCATTCGTCCCAGGGGTGGTCACTGCTAAGGAAATATCCGTAAGAATAGAAAGGCGAGGGGAAGCTGGAGGATTAAGTTGCGGATGTCAGTGGAAAGACGGTCGTGTAAAGAGATGTAGATCGGGCATACAGTGCACTGCTCTTTTATGAAAATGCGGACCGTCACCCATTGAAGGTCTGTTCGGAGGGTAAGTCGGTGATATGGGATAGATAACACTGGTCTGCGTTGTTTTCAAGGTCAAATACCTGATTTTAGATCAGTTTTTTGCACTGAATCTGAAAATCATGCTCAGTTTACCCAATCTAGTCAGGTTTTTGAAATATAAGCACATACCAAAAACTTCTATATTTCCAAATATGTTGTGAATGAAACACATAATAAATAGCAAATATTGGACCGATTTATTCACAGAAGGTTTACAGAATATTTTTAATAGATAGCATGAATAGTACAATGCACAAAATAAGCTACTCATGGATGGATGGTCTCTTTAGTGACCTCCGATTGTGCCGAGCAGACACCACATCCCTCTTAAGGCAACAACAGTAGTCAGCCAGAAAGTTCACATCCCATTGGCCTTGATAGCGTTCCTCCATGACACGGATGTCTTGGTGAAAGCGCTCACCCTGTTCTTCACTGAAGTCTCCGCAATTTTCGGAAAAATAATCCAGATGGGCCTGAAGAAAGTGCATTTTCACTGATATACGCGCACGAAGTTTGCGGAAATTCTCCATTAAGTCATCAACCATCTTCTGGTACTGAGGACTTCTGTGGTTACCAAGGAAGTTTGCAATTACTAACTTAAGGGACAACCAGGCAGAAAGTTCAGTAGAATTTAATGAATCATCAAAACTAGAGTCTTTTATGAGTTCTCTTATCTGAAGACTATCAAATATACCCTTAAGCTTCTCCATGCTGATTCGTTTGAACTTGTGGTGGAGGAAGGCAAATTATCCACCTTTCCTGTCCAGTGCTTTTACAAAGTTCTTCATTAAGCCGAGTTTGCTGTGTAGGAGTAGAAGTAACACCTTGATCAGTTCAACCAGAGGGTGAGACAGAACATTGTGTGACCCGGCTTCTAATCCTTGTCTTGATGACCACTCTTGTCTGACATAATGCTGGTTGTTAGCCTGACTATCCCACAAGCACAAAAAGCATGGATACTTTGTGTACCCACCTTGAAGTCCCAGGATGAGTCCAACAACTTTAAGATCTCCTGGTAATTGAGAGCTTACAACAGACGTTTCATGCTGTCGTGTGATTTTTTCATTTCAGCTGAGTGTCCAACAGGAATTGATGAAACCTTATTTCCGTTATTCAGAAGAACTGCCTTGAGACTTCTGTTAGACGAGTCAATAAAAGTCTCCATTCCATGGCAACATACTTCATACTCATTAATTTCATCAGTTCAGCAATATTGTTACAATAGATCAGTGAAGACGCTTCATCGAACATAAAAAAATTTCTGAATTCGCTCTCGCGTTCCCGATACCAATAGAACATTGTTCCTGGGGCAAGTAGATGTTTCTCTCGAAGACGAGAACCCAGCAGCTGGGCAAACTTCTTAGATAGGTTCAGGTCTCGTGTCAAGTCATTGAGTTCGGCTTGGGTCACTGGCACCGGTCGGTCGTCCTCTTCTGGCTCGTATGCACCACACTCACCTGTATCAGTCATGTCAGTAGATTTGGAATCAGAACTAGATTCCATGATGACATCCGGCTCAGGAACAGGAACATCTGGTCCATGGAGGATTGGCTTTATGGCGGAAGGAACATCAGGGTATTGAACATGGTGCTTGTTCTTGCGATTGATGCCTTTTAAATTTGTCATGCAGAAGTAGCAGTCGGTAACATGGTCTTTCCCTTCCCTCCACACCATTCCTACAATCCTGTAAGTTCTCCACACATATTTTGCATCAGATATGGGGAGCAAATGCCTCTTATCCTGGTCCCCTAGTTTGACTCCAAAATAAGCGTAATAAGCCTTTTTCACAAAATCCGTGATTTTCGCTTGACGGTCTGGAAGAACCACGTGTCCGCAGATGAAACAAAAATTGTTAGGATGGTTTTTACACTTCTGATCCATCTTACTGCACAACTAAACCTGAAAAGAGAAAGAATAACTAGTTATTTAAGGTAACCCATGACCAGCTGTGGCAAAAACAAAGCCCATATACGTTTGGATGATAGCGCCATTTTGGGAAAAATATGCTGTAATAAAAATCGAGTGTATATTAGAAACCAAACCAGACCTGACCAAAGAAAATGAATGATATTTTTGAATTCAGCAGGCAAAAAGGATCCTAAATCAGTTGGAAAACCTTGACCTTTGAAAAATGTTTTGAAACGCAGGCCAGTCTAATTGAATGAAAATGGCTGCACCGAGCGGAAGAGAAAGAAGGCTCTGGTGTCCACCAAGGATTAGTTGCTGGAGTCAGAAGTAGCTAGGTTGATAAGAAGTAATGTTCTCCCAGTTAAACAGTAAACCGCAGCAATTGCAATATATTACTGTGGGAGAAGTAAACAAGGAAGCAGAATTAACAAAGTCTGCCGACCACAAGTCGCGTGCTCTCACTTATCCTGATTTATGACTTTACAACCGTTAATAATTATAGGACTTACTTTGGAAGGACTTTCGCTATTATATCATTCGAAAGAAAATGTAAAACAACATAAGGGTTTCAAATATCGTTAACATCGACCGAATAGTTGTGATGTTATTTCCAAATAATTTCCCGGCTAACCTCGGGAGGACCTTGACAATTATATAATTCGAAAAATAATGTAGAACAACCTAAGGGTTTCAAATTTCGTTAGAATCGGCCGAATAGTTACAATGTTATTACCAAAAAAAAAACAAAAAAACAAACCGGGAACCGACGTCATAGTGAGATGTAGAGTCGCAGCGACTAGACTCGCAAGCTACTAAAAATGAGAGTTAACGTTTGGACACGAGGGCAGGAATAGGCTGCCTGAGAGTGGGATTATAGGACCTTAAATCTTTAGCTAGCTCTGCGTCACGGGGTGAAAGGCTCGAGGGTGGGATGAGGCAGAGGGTTGGGGTGATGGTAGGGGAATGGAGAGGCGTAGGGTCAGAACGCTAGTCCATTTCTGATTCTTAATGCCATTCCATTGTATCGCGTTTAGGTGAAATTCATGGCTCTTATGTTATAATTTTTAATGTTAATGTAGTTTTCATGTAAATTAGTTCTGTATTCTGTAATTATAACTGACTGTGCCTATATTTATTATTATTGTTGTATATTAGTGTTTTCGTTTTCCAGTCATCTACTTTCAGGGTAAAGATTTTGATGTCTTGATTCATCTTATTGTTTGCTTGCTTTACCTGTTTTAGGCTTTTCTATCTTTGCCGGTGATTGTATTTGGAATGAGTGGTCTTTTTTCTAAATTGGTCTTTTTTTTAATTAGTCTTTTTTCTAAATTGGTCCTTTTTCTAAATTGGTCTTTTTTTCTAAATTGGTCTTTTTCCTAAATTGGTCTTTTTTTCTAAATTGGTCTTTTTCCTAAATTGGTCCTTTTTTCTAAATTGGTCCTCTTTTTCTAAATTGGTCTTTTTTTTCTAAATTGATCTTTCTAAATTGGTCTTTGTTTAAGGTAAAGCGTGAATATGGTGATATTTCAATAAACCATATTGACTTCAGCCCAATCGTGCTCAGAGCCGTAATCCTATCTAAATTTTCTATTTTTAGCTTTGATTATTTCTTTCTGTGTGATTTGCTGTCGTAAGCGATGAAGATTGGGGCCCGTAGATCTTAATGTTAAATCTTTCTGAGTTGTTTTTTTCGTTTGCAGTTATTCTTTGCCTAGTTCATGGATTTCTTTGATTGTGTACATGACCTTGTTTTAGCTAACTGTGGACATTGGTCGCTTTCCGCTTGTTCTTAATCTCAGGTTCGTTCGTTTGTTTGTCCTCCTTTATGTTGGTGTTATATTTTCTTGCTCGGGAGTCATTGAAATTCTGTAGTGTTCGTTAGATGGTGAGTTCTCGGGGAACCAGATTGGTTTACGGGAGTTTTTTATTCGCATTTTAAATTCTTTGGCGTAGGATCCAGGTTTTGCCATATTCAGAAAGCGAACATGTAAAATGCACAATATAAGCTCTGGTCTCATGTTGACCTCAATAGTTAAGACATTCCTTTGTTCATAGATAGTCCTCGTTGCTGCAACGTATGTAGTTCTCTTATTTTTTAGTCGCCTGCGACTCTATATATCACTCTGTCAGTCGGACTTTCGGTCCCAGTTTTGTTTTTGTTTTAGTAATAACATCCTAACTATTCGGCCGATTCTAACGGGATTTGGAACCCTTATGTTGTTTTTCATTCTCTTTCGAATGATATAATTACCAAGGTCCTCACAAGGTTAGTCCGGTAATTATTGAAAGTTTTGAAGGTCATAAGGTCATAAATCGGAATAAGTGAGAGCACGCGACTTTGGTCAGCAGACTTTGTTTCCCTTTTCTCTTATTTTTGCCGGCTTCTACATTTTAGCGATTTATCTTTTTATTGGGTACGAGATCGTGACTGTGCGGTGCGGGTTTCCGCAGTTGAGGCATTCCTCCCACATGTGTTGAGGCTAGCGCACTCAGAACACACATTTGGAAAGTGCACCCATTTGTTCTGTGTTGTTCCAATGCGTAACATCTAAAGTAGGCCTGGGCAGAGATGAAGGTTTTCCTCTTTATCTGATCTGGAACATTTTTTTTGTGTAGAAGGCGAGTAGTTCATGCTACGATGCTTTTGTGGCTATTTCCGTCTCTTTGTGGATTAGTTTGAACATATGTGTGTTCTTCTATTGACCTTTTTTTTTATTTGACGAATTCGTCAACTTTTCCCATGTTTGGGTATTCTCTATTTCATTCTTTATCCCTCTGTGGTGTGCTTCCTTATACAAGGATCGACGAGTCTGCAGATCACCGATCTTTTGGTAGTGATGGCAGATGTCGTTCGGGTGGCGAATACAATCTTTCTTATTTTTGTGGCATTTTTGCTAAGGTAATTGTCGAGGTCTTTTCTAGGTGTCTCTCACTGGTAATCCTACGAGGCCGATTTCTGCATATATTGTGTGCTTCGTTGTTTCTTGTCTAGGTTTGTTATGTCTCTCGAGGACCCTGAACGGCACCTTCTTTAGTACCTCCTTAGGGCTTGGGGATGACCTGTTCTCATACTGTTTTTATTTCTATTCCTGTGGTGTCTTGATTGTAGAATCTTTGATAAACTGTATATAATTTCCCTGTAAAGAAGTGTTAGCTATTTTATTTTACTGAAGTTTAGTGGAGATTTATCTCTCGCTTATTTTGTGATTTACGGTACGCTAAAAGGTTTCTGCCATGTATGAGATGATGGATGAATGGACACGGGCAGGATGATGGGTAGTGGTTGAATCAAATACCACCACCCGGGGTTCCATCCTCTTAAGGGCTTAGTTATTGATACTGCTACCAACATAAACAGAGACGGTTGTATGAGCCTCTCTGGTCTTGGCTGGGCCTCCGAAGTAATTCTTTTGAGAATCTCAGTATTTGCTGTATCGTTCCATTGTCCAGGACGCCTATGAGCCCTAAGTTCACAGTAAGCTATGCTTCAAACCTGCCTTCCTCGATGCCTCAAAGTATGCCATTTCAAGTTAAGGGCATGGTTTGAACTAGGCTATGAGTGGCAGCTTCCACCACCAGACATCAGGTCACGGGTAGGGGAGTGTGGTGAAATTTATCAGAGATATTTGAATTTATGACACACCAATGAAAAAGATAATCTCTTTTTAAAGTCTCCCGTTTGTAGGCATTGTAGTCTTATGATGGTACAGGATGGGAGGTTTGGATGAGGCAGGAATAGAGGTAGAAGTAGGCAAAGAAGAGTGTGTCTGGCTCTTTAACGAACTAGAAAAACCATGGGATGTTTGTAGGGGTGTGAAGATGTATCAGAGAAAAATTCTTTCCAACTCGATAATATAAATAGCCCATTAAATAACCAACTTAGAACGGACTCCGCCGTAGCGTGATGGCTAAGAGCATTGGCATTTAGATCTAAAGGTACCACGTTCGAAACTCAAAGTCTACAACTTTTACGAAGAAATTTCCAGAAGAAAACGGAAATCAAGGACAACTCAAGAAGACTCAAAATAAATGGATCGCCTCAAGAAAGAAAAACGGAAGAAAACGACTTCAAGGGCTTACTCATCAAATCATCAACTAATCAAGAAGAAATAATCAACGCAAGATAATTGGACGAAAAAGGAAGATGCATCAAGAAAGGAAGGATACGAAGCTCAAGAACTAACCCAGCCAACAAGAATACTAAGCCATAGATAAAAGGACGACAAATGTTTGAAGGGGCAACTTCAGACAAGAAGAAATAAATAGATTCAAATATAAAGGGAAATAGATTCGAATATAAAGAGAGAATCAAGATCAAGAATAAGATTGATAAATTAAGCAAGAAAATAAGGAATGTCCCCCCCCCCCATATGTTCTTCCGTTGATGTCGCCAGACCACTATTAGTGAGTGGCGAATCTACTGTGCCATCCTGAGTCACTAAAACGACTCATTCAATGTTAGCTATTAAACCGCCGGCTTGCACTTCTTAGAAAGCTACCCAGCCCTCACCTAGAAGTAGAGAGTATTTTGAAGATTTAGAGAACGAGGCTTGGAAACGTTATCTAAGGGTAACACCCCCCCTCCCCTCTCGGGCAAGGGCATCATTGTAGATAGTGATGTGTAAGAATAGGGGGGAAATAAAGAAAATAGAGTAGGCGAGTTACCAACATCTTCCGGCGTTGCTGAGCCACTATTAGCGAGCGACGAATTCACCGCATCATCCTGAGTCTCAAAAAACTCATTCAAGCGGACCTTTTAAACCGCTCGCTTGCAATTTTCGGCACACTACATCTGCTCGGGCTGAAATTTCTGGCCAGGCAAGATATCTCTCGTGCGTAGCTCTCCAAGCGCAAGCATTCACTGACATCTGTTGGGTGTGAGATACCATAAGTGGTGAAATGTGTATAGGAGAAGATATGTTATAGAATTATTGTATATTACGTGTGTATAATACGTGTGTATTACATGTGTATATAGGTTTTATCTATTATCTTGGATCTAATGTTGGGTGAGATGGGGATGAGAGTGGAAATGAGAAGTGTATGTGTGCCAGGCTGCTTGGTTATCTCCGTAATTTGCCTTTTATCATGTTGCCTTTGGTTTTTACGTTTAATATATACATATTAATTTATTTGAGCCTTTGTACCCTTCTTGCTTATTTGAGCATTTCTTCGGTTCCTCATGTAGTTAATTTGTTTTCCTTTTCATCTTGTATTATCTCTTTAATTTGTTTGTTTGTCTTTAGCAGAATATTGGTAGGATATTTGGCTGTGATCTTCTATGGATCCTTCAAATCTTTTTGTTTAGGTTTTATTGTTTGTGTTTCTTCGTCTGCTAATGTGATTTTTTTTTAATTAACTCTTCACTGGTCATGTCTGTTATTTTTCTTCATAATTTAGTTGCGCGTTCGTAGATAATTTCTTCTACAGGTCTTAGGTTTGACCTAGTGTGCAGTTCTGCAGACGGTATTCTGTTGAACCTAGTAGCCCAGTTCTGGGCTCTTTGGAACTTTACTATTTGTGTGTCACTTGCATCATGTACCGGTAATGTGGGGTACAACAATAGTGGTCGGGCGAGAGGGAGGTACAGCTTCCGTTTATTATCTTCTTTTAATTCTTTAAATCTATAGAAAGATGTGTGTGTCTGTTTGGTTGAGACGTATCCATTTCTTCTTTCACTCGTACGGGTACGCTTCCCATCCATGACAATATTGGCATATTTTCTTCTGGGCGATGGGAATTATTTTAAATTTATTTAGGTTTGTTTTAATTTTGTTTCTACTATCGTAGTCATTTTTTTTCTTAATTTCTCTTTCTGATCTTTGACCTCTATCTCTTGGGTTCTCTCGGTTGTTTGGAAATAATTGGGGCGATATCATCTGGAAACTCTAAATATTTCGCAAATCCATCTCTTGGTCGAGGGAGATCACCGGTGTATACAGTATAGGGCTAAAGCAACTTCCTAATAAGACGTAGGCTTCCCTTCTATCACAAGCTCTTTTCCTGTATACCAGTTAATACAGGGTGTAGCCGTTTTGTCTTTCAGATAACTGCAGAGTATCCTCGTGATGTTTTTGTCCAAATTTACCTCTCTTTTAGCTTCGGTCATAGGATACACCATCCTCCCCCTAAGGAGCAAAAGTGAAACGAGAATAGACACGTACTAACTAAATACACTAAGCTACATTGCGAGCGTACTGTTTATTGCTAGCCGTGAATCGAAGAAGACCTTATCGAAACATGACAACAACCTATTTAACAAATTAATAACCCGAATATACAAACCCTAAATTACGACAAATATAACCCAAATTTAATTAACCGTAGTAACAGGTTTTTACCAAATCACCACAAAGGCTTGAAAGCCAACCAATTGTGACAAAACCTAAACCTAAATTACAATTCTACAATGCCAGAACTACCCTTTTACTAGGGATCTAGTAAGAACGTATACTATGCTATACTACTCTTTATGCTATTCCTATGTTTGTTGGAGATACCCTTTCACCAGAGAACAAATCTTTCAAACCCGAACTAAACTATTTCTTTTCTATCTTTTCAAAATGTTTCACCACTATACCTCTCCTGCTAATCGTTCTACTATTCTCTTCTCTACCTTAATAAGAGTATGTCCAATGTCCAGAGATAAAAACTACGTCAACCGATTTGGTAACATTGCGGAGCATTACATCCACTCCTCTGTTTTTTACACTGTAAATGGAAATCTTTTCTGTAATTATTGCCAAGGCTGTCTCTGTCCCGAGGCGGCTTCTGAAATCGTGCTGTTGTGTGCCTTCTATATTAAGATCAGGTGTAGCAATTGCCCGGCGAAGTACATTTGACAGATGGGGAAATGGCTGCACGTCAGGATTGAGGAACAGCGAGAGAGGGACCCGGAGCAACGACCTACTAAAAAAAAAAAAAATCGCATTACTTATATCTGTAAGTACTTCTATCCTTGATTATTGTATCCTGGAGTACTTCTAACTTTGATTACTTGTATCCTTGGATCCTTCTAACCTTGAGTAATGTATCCTTGAATACTTCTAACCTTGATTACTTGTATCCTTGAATAATTCTAACGTTGATTACTTATATCCTTGAATACTTCTAACCATGATCACTTGTATCCATGAATACTTCTAACCTTCATTACTTGTATCCTAAAATAAATCTAACATTGATTACTTGTATCCTTGAATACTTCTAACCTTGAGTACTTGTATCCTTGAAAATTCTAACCTTGATTACTTGTATCCTTAGGTACTTCTAACCTTGATTACATGTATCCTTGAATACTTCTAACCTTGATTAGTGGTATCCTTGAATAACTTCTTACCTTGATTACTTGTATCTTTGAAAAATTCTAACCTTGATTACTGTATCTTTGAATAATTCTAACCTTGATTACTTGTATCTTTGAATACTTCCAACCTTGATTATTAGAATACTTCTAAGCTTTATTAGTTAAATTCTTCTAACCTTGATTAATTGTATCCTTGATTACTTCTAACCTTGATTACTTTATGCTTGAATACTTCTAACCTTGATTACTTGTATCCTTGAATATTTCTAACCTTGATTACTAGTATCCTTGAATAATTCTAAGCTTGATTAGTTGTATCCTTGAATACTTCTAAGCTTGATTACATGTATCCTTAAATACTTGTAATCTTGATTACTGGTATCCTTGAATACTTCTAACCTTGATCACGTGTATCCTTAAATACTTCTAACATTGATCACTTGTATCCTTGAATAATTATAACCTTGATTACTTGTATCTTTGAATACTTCGAACCTTGATTAATTGTATACTTGAATACTTCTAACTTTGATTAATTGTATCCTTGAAGACATCTAATCTTGATTACTTATATCCTTGAATAATTCTAACCTTGATTATTTGTATCCTTGAATACTTCTAATCTTAATTAATTGTATCCTTGAATACTTCTTACAGAGATTACTTGTATCCCTGAATACTTCTAACCTTAATTACTTGTATCATTGAATACTTCTAAGTTTGATTACTTGTATCTTTGAATACTTCTAACCTTGATCACTTGTAATCTTGAATACTTCTAACTTTGATCACTTGTATCCTTGAATAAATCTAAACCTGATTACTTATATCGTTGAATACTTCTAACCTTGATTATTTATATCCTTGAATACTTCTAACCTTGATCACTTGTATCCTTGGATACAAATAACCTTGATTACTTGTATCCTTGAATACTTTTAACCTTGATTACTTGAATCCTATAATACTTCTAACCTTGATTACTTGTATCCTTAAATACTTCTAACCTTGATTACGTGTATCCTTGAATTCTTCTGCCATGTTTACTTGTATCCTTGAATAATTCTAACCATGATTAGATGTATCCTTAAATAATTCTAAGCTTGATTACGTGTATTCTTGAATACTTCTAACCTTGCTTACTTGTATCCTTGAATACTTGTAACGTTGATTACTTGTATCCTTAAAAAATTCTAACATTGTTTACTTGTATCCTTGAATATTTCTAACCTGGATTACTTCTATTCTTAAATATTTCTCACCTTGTTTACTTGTATCCTCGAATACTTCTAACTTTGATTACTTGTACCCTTAAATACTTCTAACCTTGATTAATTATATACTTGAATATTCTAACCTTGTTTACTTGTATACTTGAATACTTCTAACCTTGATTATTCGAATACTTCTAAGCTTGATTTCTTCAATACTTCTAACTTTGATTACTTGTATCCTTGAATAATTCTAACCTTGATTACTTGTATCCTTGTATATTGTTAACCTTGATAACTAGTATCCTTTAATAATTCTAAACTTCATTACTTGTATCCTTGAATACTTCTAAGCTTGATTACTTGTATCCTTGAATATTGAAATCTTGATTACTTGTATCCTTGAATACTTCTAACCTTGATCACTTGTATCCTTGAATCCTTCTTACTTTGATCAATTGTATCCTTCAACACTTCTAACCTTGATTACTTGTATCTTTAAATAATTCTAACCTTGATTACTTGTATCCTTGAATAATTCTAACTCTTTGTCGTAGAATGGACTCTCGACGAAATACCATATATAACTATTCGTTGAGGGAACTTATTAATTATCTTTAGAGTGCGTGGATGTCTGGCTGGCCGATATTATGTTTCTTCGATATGCTTAAGAAGTGGAACTGAGCTTAAGGATAATAATATTGCTATCATTAATAAAATAGAGTTTTATTAATAATAACTATCAACAACACACAAAACGAAAAATATTGGCATAAACAGAGAATGGAAAGGGTCGTGTGGATTTGAGCTAATCCGAGGATTAAAAGATTTAAAAAGGTAAAACACATATAAAGTTAAAGAGAGGGGATGGTTCGCTGAACCATTTAAAGCACAGGATAGAATTGACAAAAGGGTTAAATACTCAAAGGTAACGTTCGGCTTACGTAATTTATACTTGTTGTGCAAAGGAAGGCGACGTGATGGAATTTCGGTCCGCTGGCGAGTTCCAGCCGAAGGGGGGGGGGGGGAATTAAATGATCCTGACGTGGCGTCTTGAGAATGAGAACCCATTCTTGATGAACGGCTTGACGAACAATGGCTGTTCTACGTTGTTCTCTTCTGAACAACAGGGGGAGTGAGAACCGTCTCCTGTCTACGGGCTCAAGAACAATGGCTGTTCTAATGGTGTTCTCTTTCTGAACAACAGGGGAAGGGTGAGAACCGTTTCTTGTCAACGGGCTCGAACGAACAATGGCTGTTCTAACGTTGTTCTCTTTCTGAACCACAGGGGCGGGGGGGGGGGGGGGGTGAGAACCGTTTCTTGTCAACGGGCTCGAATGAACAATGGCTGTTCTAACGTTGTTCTCTTTCTGAACAACAGGGGAAGGGTGAGAACCGTTTCTTGGCGAACGTCTCAAACGAACAATGGCTCTTCTACGTTGTTCTCTTCTGAACAACAAGGGGGGGGGGTGAGAACCGTTTCTTGTCAACGGGCTCAAGAACAATGGCTGTTCTAATGTTGTTCTCTTCTGAACAACAAGGGGGAAACCTTGTGGACTCGGCGTCACGAAGGCTCAAACCTTCGCACTCAAGGGATATTGTCCTTCTTCTGGACTTGTGATGGTGAATCTCGAGGTCGAGGTCCCTTGGCGGACAAGGTAAGAGAGGGTCGTAGTGATGTTTCACGACGAAAATTTGGATCTCCGAACTGATCTTAGTGGTAAAGTTTCCATCTAAATATTCGAGACATCTCCTTGGCGTGGGGGACAATGGAGTAGGAGCTTCGAGGGAATGCACAGCCGAGCCTGAGAACAAGCCTTATCTGCCCATAAGCCTAACTCAATCTGGCGTGATCGGCGGATGGGGCGAACGGGAGGGGGGATGATAAACCTTCTTGTTTAAACATTGACTCAGGTAACTGCGATAAGGCGCCCAGCTTCAAAGCGAAGATGCACGTGGGGAGCATCGTGTTTTTAAATAACATGTGATAGTGGTTGAAATTACGCGGCCTCAACCCGTTCTATCACACTCCTACATTCCGGGGGAAATTGTCACTTTGAAAAAAAAGAGAGAAGGGACAACGATAGAGCTCCGTTGTGGGGAACTCGTTTCTTTGTACCAACCGTACCTTCATGCACCTAACTTGAATTGCCTCAATACATATGATTATTTTGATCTTTTGATTACAGGGGAAAATAACCTTTAATACAACTTAATAAAAAAAAGGGGCATGGAACAATGAAATGATATAAAATTAGTACATACGGGAAAAAATAATTTATACGTAAATTAATGAGTACAAATATATATATATATATATATATATATATATATATATATATACATACAAAAAAAATAGACATTGAGCGTTACAAAATTCAGACATATACATTAACTAATTATATTGCAAGAGAATCTAATTTAAGTCGTACAAGACGGTATATCCCTACATGGATATACTAATCCTATGAATACAATTACTCTACGCTATTCGGTAACGCATTCCTACTGAGTGCGTCAGCGACCTGGTTATCGGAACCTTTTATATAATTTATTTTAAATTGATACTCTTGCAAGAGTAAACTCCAGCGCATGATTCGGCCGTTGGAGTGTCGCACATTCCTAATATAGGCTAACGGACGGTGGTCGGTTCCTATCTGAAATTCTTTTCCTATCAAGTACATTTCGAATTTATCTATAACACAGATAATTGATAGAGCTTCCTTCTCTATAGTGGCATATCTCTTTTCACGTGGTAATAATTGGCGACTAGCATATGCAACTGGATGACTCGTTCCGTCATCCTCGTATTGAAGGAGTACACCTCCAATGCCCTCGTTGGACGCGTCGGTCTTAATCCCAAAGAATTTTTCCGGGTTGGGCAACTTTAAAACGCGGGCAGAAATGAGCTTACTCTTGAGCTGATTAAAATGGGAAACTGCGACATCATTCCAACGTAAACGATCGGGTGAATTCTTTTTTATAAGCGAGCTGAGGGGCGCCGGAATTGCAGCGAATTTCAGAAGAAATCGCTGATAGTGAGAAGCTGATCCTAGGAACGATCTTAATTGCTTCTTTGTAATCGGGAGGGGCATGTCGGCGATTGCCTTAATCTTGTTCTCTTGGGGACCTAACTTGCTTTGTCCTATTTTGAAACCCAAGTCTTTTATGGTTTCTTGGGCAAAATTGCATTTGCTGGGGCCAATGGTGAGGCCATTTTCGCGCAGTCGCTCGAAAAGAGCTAATAGGGTGGTTAAATGGTGACTCCATTCAATTAGTTCTTGTAGCTGACTCTTTTGATGTGGTGTCAGCTGCGCGTCAATATCCAGGTCAGAGGGTTCAAAAGACTCGCCTGGTAGGGAAGGAGGAGGGTAATCGGCATCAGGTTGGGTGCACACTATCTGTATTACATTGAGGGACTCCGCGGGGTAATCTTCTTCAAGCACCGATGTTTCGTCCAGTGCTACGAACGTATCTCCATGGGCGCGTTGGGGGTACTTTTTTTCTTTGGGTCCACGGACAGTCTCCGTGTCCTTGTCTTGGGCCTTATCGCCTAAGGGTGTTAGTAATTAACACTCCTTTTGGGCCGTCCTAAAGTCCTGGTTAAGGGTCTCCGAGAAATCAGACGGTATCGGGGTTCTGATGGGTGGCTTGAGACACAGGGTCGAAACTTACTTGGGGGCTCTGTCCTATAAGCACGGAACAGAATTGTATGGGTGCTGAAATGACTTCAGCCCAGCCATCATAATATTGACACTGCAGGTAACATCTAACGACGGGGAATTGGTTCACCCGCCCAAGGTAGTCATGTACCACCGCAAATCTTTCGTGGTTAGGGTCCACTGAGGAAAGGAGTTCGTCGGACACGACGAAACACGTACATCCTGTGTCCCTGACGAGAGTCGATACTCGGCAGCCGTTCACGCTGCCCTCCTCAAATTTCAAAGCTCCCGATGAACTTTTATCAAAAATAAAATTTACCTGGTGGCCTGACGGAGGGGTAGAAGTTTCGGCTTGGGTCTGCACCACCGGGGGAGCCGGGGTGGCATTAATCTGGTGAACTTGGTGGGCTGGTCCGCTTTTAAGCCTAGAATTTTGGGGGCAATTCCAACTCATGTGGTTTTCTACACCACAGGTGAAGCATATGATTGGTCGCTTCGGGAAGAGAGATGGAGGAGAAATCTTAACGGGAGGTTTGTAGTCCCATTGTTGGTTTTGGGGTTTTACGGGGCTCGGAAAATTCATCGACTTTCCTGTGAAGGGGCGCGAATCCTTCCTTCTTTCCTTGTAGGGAGATTGTGAGAAGTTTGATTCTCCTTTGGGTATAAATTATGGCTGGCGGCATAGACATCCGCTTCTTCGTTACATTCTTTAAAGGTCTGGCACCGACGGTCCTTGAAAAACGCGCGGATCCCCTTATCGGAAGAGACGCCAAAAATTGATCTCGCAACACGAAGTCTGTTAAGGACTCGTAGTTCGGATCAACCTTTCAGGATTCTAACCAAAATTTAAAATTCCTCTGAAGAATGTATCCGAATTGACGGAACGTCTGTCCGGGTTTAATCCGACCTCCTCAAAATTCTTGGCGGTAGAAATCGGGAGTCATATTATGAGCGGCCAATAACTCAGCTTTTAAGGTGCTGTAGTTAATTGTACACTCAGATGGTAAAGATATAAAAATTTCGCGCAATTTACAATTTAACAAGGGAAGTAATCTGGTTACACCTTCAGCCTCCAGATCCATGTTATTGATTTCGAGGATCTTTTTGAAGTGGGCTAAAAATGCTCCGAAATCCTCTCCATCCTTGAAATTGGGGAGCTTTAGTGAGAGATTGGGGGGTGGGGGGGCTTCGGAACGGAAACTGGCTGACTGTATCTCTACTTCAACACGAGCTAATTCAATCTGATGGTGAAGCTCAGCTTATCTTTTCCGTTCCTCTCTTTCTCTTTCTTTTTTTCTCGTTGGATTTCTCTTTCTTCTCGTTGGATTTCTCTTTCTCTTTCTTCTCGTTGGATTTCTCTTTCTCGCTCTTTTCTTTGCTTCTCTTGAACGTACTCAATTAGTTCTTTTCAGGAAAGTCCCAAGGACTCTCCTTGCGCTTTAAAGATTTCGAACTGGGTCATCTTTGCACTTGGGGGCGCACTAGTCAACCAACTAAATTTCCTTGTAACAAGAATTATGCCTTCTAGAGAATTTAGTCTACCTAAATATGGGCACAGACCTATTCGTACTTGGTTTCTCGATCTAAGTAACCACTGACTAATATCACACAAAAAAAAACACAACAAATTATTATAACAGTTCCTTGAGCTACTCCAGCTTCTTAAGTTTAAAAAAAAGGGGATAGCAATCGTTAAAACAAAAGGGGACTACTATACTCTATTATTATAGGGAATAACACTATGCTTTACTCGACTGAGACCAGTGTTTGCAAAGATATAGCGTTAAATCTTACACACTTGATACCAAATTTAAATAGTATATATATATATATATATATATATATATATGTCGTAGAATGGACTCTCGACGATATACCATATATAACTATTCGTTGAGGGAACTTATTAATTATCTTTAGAGTGCGTGAATGTCTGGCTGGCCGATATTATGTATCTTCGATATGCTTAAGAAGTGGAACTGAGCTCAAGGATAATAATATTGCTATCATTAATAAAATAGAGTTTTATTAATAATAACTATCAACAACACACAAGACGGAAAATATTGACATGAACAGAGAATGGAAAGGGTCGTGTGGAATCGAGCTAATCCTAGGATTAAAGGATTTAAAAAGGTAAAACACATATAAAGTTAAAGAGAGGGGATGGTTCGCTAAACCATTTAAAGCACAGGATAGAATTGACAAAAGGGTTAAATACTCAAAGGTAACGTTCGGCTTACGTAATTTATACTTGTTGTGCAGAGGAAGGCGACGTGATGGAATTTCGGTCCGCTGGTGAGTTCCAGCCGAAGGGGGGGAATTAAATGATCCTGACGTGGGGTCTTGGGAATGAGAACCGTTTCTTGATGAACGGCTTGACGAACAATGGTTGTTCTACGTTGTTCTCTTCTGAACAACAGGGGGAGTGAGAACCGTCTCTTGTCTACGGGATGAAGAACAATGGCTGTTCTAAAGTTGTTCTCTTTCTGAACAACAGGGGAAGGGTGAGAATTGTTTCTTGGCGAACGGGCTTAAACGAACAATGGCTGTTCTACGTTGTTCTCTTCTGAACAACAGGGGCGGGGGGAGGGGAGGGGGGATGAGAACCGTTTCTTGTCAACGGGCTCGAACGAACAATGGCTGTTCTAACGTTGTTCTCTTTCTGAACAACAGGGGAAGGCTGAGAACCGTTTCTTAGCGAACGGGCTCAAACGAACAATGGCTGTTCTACGTTGTTCTCCTGAACAACAAGGGGGGGGGGGTAGAACCGTTTCTTGTCAACGGGCTCAAGAACAATGGCTGTTCTAATGTTGTTCTCTTCTGAACAACAAGGAGGAAACCTTGTGGACTCGGCGTCACGAAGGCTCGAACCTTGGCACTCAAGGGATATTGTCCTTCTTCTGGACATGTGATGGTGAATCTCGAGGTCGAGGTCCCTTGGCGCACAAGGTGAGAGTGGGACGTAGTGATGTTTCGCGACGAACATCTGGATCTCCAATCTGATCTTAGTGGTAAAGTTTCCACCTAAATAGTCAAGACATCTCCTTGGCGTGGGGGACAATGGAGTGGGAGCTTTGAGGGAATGCACAGCCGAGCCTGAGAACAAGCCTTATCTGCCCATAAGCCTATCTCAATCTGGCGTGATCGGCGGATTGGGGGAACAAAGGGGGGCATGATAAACATTCTTGTTTAAACATTGACTCAGGTGGCTACGATAAGGCACCCAGCTTCAAAGCGAAGATGCACGTGGGGAGCATCGTGGTAATAAATAACATGTGATAGTGGTTGAAATTACGCGGCCTCAACCCGTTCTATCACACTCTTATTACTTAAATCCTTGAAGACATCTAATCTTGATTACTTATATCCTTGAATATTCTAACCTTGATTATTTATATCCTTGAATACTTCTAACCTTAATTACTTTTCTCTTTGAATACTTCTAACCTTAATTACTTGCATCCCTAAATACTTCTAATCTTGATTCCTTGTATCCTTGAATACTCCTAACCTTGATTATTTGTATCCTTGAATAATTCTAACCTTAATTACTTGTTTTCTTGAATACTTCGAGGTATGATTACTTGTATCCTTGAATACTTCTAACATTGATCACTTGTATCCTTGTATACATCTAATCTTGATTACTTATATCGTTAAATACTTTTAAACATTGATTATTTGTATCCTTGAATACTTCTAAACTTGAACACTTATATCCTTGGATACAAATAACCTTGATTACTTGTATCCTTGAATAATTTTAACCTTAATTACTTGAATCCTGGATACTTTTAACCTTAATTACTTGTATCCTTAAATACTTCTAACCTTGATTACGTGTATCCTTGAATAATTCTAACCTTGTTTACCTGTATCCTTGAATAATTCTAACCTTGATTACTTGTATCAGTGAAAACTTGTAATCTTGATTACTTATAC
The DNA here is from genome assembly GCA_963969495.1 of Ceratothoa steindachneri. Lineage (NCBI taxonomy): Eukaryota > Metazoa > Arthropoda > Malacostraca > Isopoda > Cymothoidae > Ceratothoa > Ceratothoa steindachneri. The sequence continues at coordinate 52,910,438 of OZ018334.1, forward strand.
CCCTTAAATACAACTAACCTTGTTTACTTGTATCCTTGAATATTTCTAAAATTGATTACTTCCATCCTTAAATATTTCTCACCTTGTTTACTTGTATCTTCGAATACTTCTAACCTTGATTACTTGTATTCTTGAATACTTTTTACCTTAAATACTTATATATTTGAATATTCTAACCTTGATACTTGTATACTTGAATAGTTCTAACCTCGATTATTCGAAAACTTCTAAGCTTGATTACTTGAATACTTCTAACCTTGATTACTTGTATCCTTGAATACTTCTAAAATTAATTACTTGTATCTTTGAATAATTCTAACCCTGATTACTTGTATCCTTGAATACTTCTAAGCTTAATTACTTGTATCCTTGAATACTTCTAAGCTTAATTACTTGTATCATTGAATACTTCTAACCTTGTTCACTTGTATCCCTGAATACTTCTAACTTTGATCACTTGTATCCTTCAACACTTCTAACCTTAATTACTTGTATCTTTGAATACTTCTAACCTTGATTATTTGTATCATTGAATAATTCTAACTTTGATTACTTGTATCGTTAAATATATATCTAATCTTGATTACTTGATTACTTGATTACTTGAATACTTCTAACCTTGATTACTTGTATCCTTGAATACTTCTAAAATTAATTACTTGTATCTTTGAATAATTCTAACCCTGATTACTTGTATCCTTGAATACTTCTAAGCTTAATTACTTGTATCCTTGAATACTTCTAAGCTTAATTACTTGTATCATTGAATACTTCTAACCTTGTTCACTTGTATCCCTGAATACTTCTAACTTTGATCACTTGTATCCTTCAACACTTCTAACCTTAATTACTTGTATCTTTGAATACTTCTAACCTTGATTATTTGTATCATTGAATAATTCTAACTTTGATTACTTGTATCGTTAAATATATATCTAATCTTGATTACTTTTAACCTTGAATAATTCTAACTTTGATTACTTGTATACTTGAATATTTCTAACATTGCTTACTTGTTTTCCTGAATACTTCTAACCTTGATTATTCAAATACTTCTAAGCTTTATTACTTGACTACTTCTAACCTTCAATACTTGTATTCTTGAATACTTCCTACTTTCTCCACTCGTATACTTGAAAAATAGCAAACTTGATTACTTGTATCCTTGAATACTTCTAAGTTTGATTACTTGTATCCTTGAATACTTCTAAGCTTAATTACTTGTATTCTTGAATACTTCTAACCTTAATTACTTCTAATCTTGAATACTTCTAACTTTGATCACTTATATCCTTTGATTAAAATAACCTTGATTACTTGTATAGTTGAATACATTTAAACTTGATTACTTGAATCCTTGAATACTTTTAACCTTGATTACTTGTATCATTGTATTTTTCGAACGTTGATTGCTTGTATCCTTGAATATTTTGACCTTGATTACTTCAGCCTTGAATACTTCTAACTTTTACTACTTAAATGCTTAAATAATTCTAACCTTCATTACTTGTATCCTTGAATACTTTTAACCTTAATTACTTGAATCCTGTAATATTTCTAACCCTAATTACTTGTATCCTTTAATACTTCTAACCTTGATTAAGTGTATCTTTGAATACTTCTAACCTTGTTTACTTGCATCCTTGAATACTTCTAACCTTGATTACTTAGATCCTTAAATAGTTCTTACCTTGATTACGTGTATCCTTGAATACATCTAACCTATTTTACTTGTATCCTTGAATACTTCTAACCTTGATTACTTGTGTCCTTAAATACTTCTAATCTTGATTACGTGTATCCTTGAATACTTCTAACCTCGTTTACTTATATCCTTGAAAACCTGTAACCTTGATTACTTGTATTCTTGAATAATTCTAACCTTGATTACTTGTATCCTTGAATATTTCTAACCTTGATTACTAGTATCATTGTATACTTCTAAACTTGATTACTTGTATCCTTAAATTCCTCTAAGCTTGATTACTTGTATCCTTGAATATTTTTAACCATGATTATTGGTATACTTGAATATTCTATCCTTTTTTACTTGTATCCTTGAATACTTCTAATCTTATTTATTCGAATACTTCTAAGCTTTATTACTTGAATACTTCTAACCTTGAGTACTTGTATCTTTAAATACTTCTAACCTTGATTACTTGTGTCCTTGAATAATTCTAACCTTGATTACTTGTATCCTTGAATATTATAATGCTTGATTACTAGTATCCTTGAATACTCATAAGCTTGATTACTTGTATTTTTGAATACTTCTGAGCTTGATTACTTCTATTCTTGAATACTTTTAACCTTCATCACTTGTATCCTTGAATACTTTTAACCTTGAACTCTTGTATCCTTCAACACTTTTAACCTTGATTACTTGTAGCTTTGAATACTTTTAACCTTGATTATTTTTATCCTTAAATACTTCTAACCTTGATTACTTGTATCCTTGGATACTTCTAACCTTGATTACTTGTATCCCTGAATACTTTTAACCTCGATTACTCCTATCCTTGAATAATTCTAAGCTTGATTACTGTATCCTTGAATACTTTTAACCTTGATTACTTGTATTCTTGAATACTTCTAAGTTTGATTACCTGTATCCTTGAATACTTCTAAGCTTGATTACTTTTATTCTTGAATACTTTTAAACTTGATCACTTGTACCCTTGAATACCACTAACTTTGATCACTTGTATCCTTGAATAATCTAATCTTGATTACTTGTATCCTTGAATACTTCTAACCTTGATTATATGTATCATTTAATACTTCTAACCTTGATCACTTATATCCTTGGATACTTCTAACCTTGATTACTTGTATCCTTGAATACTTTTAATCTTGAATCCTTGAATACTTCTAACCTTGATTATATGTATCGTTTTATACTTCTAACCTTGATCACTTATATCCTTGGATACTTCTATCCTTGATTACTTGTTTCCTTGAATACTTTTAATCTTGATTACTTGAATCCTTGAATACTTCTAACCTTGATTACTTGTATGCTTGAATACTTCTAACCTTGATTGCTTTATCCTTGAATACTTCTAACCTTGATTACTATATCCTTGAATACTTCTAACCTTGATTACTCGTATCCTTGAATACTTTTAACCTTGATTACTTGTATCCTTGAATACTTCTAACCTTGATTACGTTTATCCTTGAATACCTCTAACCTTGTTTACTTGTTTCCTTGAATATTTTAACCCTGATTACTTCCATCCTTAAATATTTCTTACCGTGGTCACTTTTTTCCTTGAATACTTCTAACCTTGATTACTTCTATCCTGGAATACTTCTAACCTGGATTACTCGTATACTTGCATACTTTTAACCTTGTTTACTTGTATCCTTGAAAAATAGTAACCTTGATTACTTGTATCCTTCAGTAAATCTAACACTGATTACTTGTATCCTTGAATACTTCTAACCTTGATTATCCTTTATCCTTGAATATTCTAACCTTGATTACTTTCATCTTTGAGTTTTTCTAACCTTGTTTACTTGTATCCTTGAATATTTCTAACCTTGATTACTTGAATCCTTGAATACCCTTTCACCTTGATTAATTGTATCTTTGAAAACTTCTAACCTTGATTACTTGTATCCTTGAATACTCCTAACCTTGATCACTCTTATCCTTGAATACTTCTAACCTTGATTACTCGAATACTTCTAAGCTTTATTTCTTGAATACTTTTAACCTTGATTACTTGTATCCTTGAACCCTTCTAACCTTGATTACTTGTATCTTTGAATACTTCTATTCTTGTTTATTTGTATCCTTGAATACTTCTAACCTTCATCACTTGTATCCTTGAATACTTTTAACCCTCATTTCTTGTATCCTTGAATACTTTTAACCTTGATTACTTGTATCTCTAAATACTTCTAACCTTGACTACTTCTATCCTTGATTACTTGTAACCTTGATCACTTGTATTCTAATGTACTCGCATCCTTGTTAACTAATATCTTTGAGTACCTGTATCCATGAATAATTAATCCTATCCTTGAATACTTGCATACTCAACTACTTGCATCCTTGCGTAATTCTATCATTGACTACTTGGATTCTTGAATATGTACTTCTAAACATGAAAATTTGTATCCTTGATTACTCATATCCTTTCCTACTTTTATCACTGAATACTTATATCCATAAGTAATTATATCCTTGAACACATGCATTCTCGAGTGCTTGTATCCTTGAGCGCTTGTATCCGTGAGTACTTCTATCCTTGACTACTTTTAGCCTTAAATCCTTCTATCCTTGAACACTTGCACCCTTTGTCCCTGAATGCCTGTAGCCATAGGACGCATAACTGTGCAATTGAGTACCAATTTTTGTAGGCACTCGATCCTTTAGCCTTTAAATACACCGTCCCTACCTCAGCCAATTGACAAATGGCCATCCTTTCCTCCTCTCTGGGGTTTCTTACTTCCATTATATTAGTCTCTGTCCCTCTGCTCTATCTTCTATCTAGTTCTTTCTATTTTTTCTCATTTGCTTGGGAGGAAAAATAGCGGTAACCCGCTCAAACCTAACAGCAAACCCCCAGATTTTTTGTGGATATTAACCGGGTGTCCCCTAAATTTGATATCATTTCATCACCTAATAACTTGAAAAATATTCATCCAAATTGTCTCAAATTTTATATATATGTCTAGAATTCAATACATTTATTAATTATAATCTTACATATATTTCTCCTTTCAAAATTATTCATGCCGTTTACTGCAACCAAAAAAACAAATAAAATGCGTTTTGTGTATTGAAGTACACCCAAACTTAGACAAATAGGGATGCATAACGTGGATTCGTTAGAAGATTTCATAAACAAGCGCCAACGGAGAAGCAGATTTAGACGTGGCATAATAGGTTTCAAGAGGAAGGGTGTCTGTGTTGGCTAAAAGAATGTGGACGGCCAGCAGTTTCAGGAGAGATGGTGAACTAACTTCGGGAAACGTTTAGTCGGAGTCAAAAGAAATATGTACGAAGAGCAAGCTTGGAAGCCTAGATTCGCGGGGAAATGTTTGGCGTATCATTAGAAAAGTCTTACCACTGACTACCAACAAGCTTCAGCTTATGCAAGCTCTAAAGCCGGGTGGTAAGCAAAGGCCTAAAACATTCTGTGAAGATACGCAAGAGAAACTTGAAGATGACTTTGAAAACTGTCTTGATTTTAGTGACGAGGCTACATTCCATAGCAAAGTAAACAAGCAAAATGTTTGTTTATGGGGGGGGGGGGACGGCGAATAATCCACATGCTACAAATGGACAGGAAAGGGATTCATCAAAAGTAAATGTGTTCTGCGCCATCCAAAGAACCGTGTGCATGGCCCATATTTCTTCGAAGGAAACGTGACCAACGACAACTATCTGGAGATGCTTCAGAAAAGACTATTTGACGAACTTGAAGCAAATGAGCATAACCAATTCATTTTTCAACAGAATGGGACTCCAACACACTGGAAACTCACAGTGCGAGCATTTCTCAATGAGAATATGCCAGAAAGATGGATCAGGCGTGCTGGTGATGGAGTCAACGTGCTATTGAAATGGCAAGACGAACCTCCGAGTCAAACCACCAATACAAAACTTCACAACCAACAGCCCAGACCAACCGAAAGGTAGGATCAGGAAAGGAGACTCGGCTTCGAGACCAACCCCCCAAACCAACCTCCCAGACACAGACAAACCTCCAAAAGTAACCTTTGAAGTTTTATGTAAGTTAGCAAATTATTAGACAAATGTAAACATTTGAAGTTTGCAGGACAAAGGCTAAATCACTGTTTGAAGTTTGACGTCTGAAGGAATAATGAAAAGGAAATCTACCTTTCGAGAAGATGTCGCGGCGCCCTCTCTCCTCGCCCGATCATTTGCCCATTACTACTCCTGGGCATCCCGGGTAGGTAGTGTAATTAGCCCAACGCCTCTTTCCTTCTTCCACATATTAACATATTTAAACCATGCTCACCACGCCTCCACTCACAAATCTTCCACATCACCCGGGAGTATTTTGGGGGGGCATACGTCTTGCCAAAATGGATCCGGACAGCTTCACACTGAAGGCTCTAAGTCCGATGGGGAGGTCAACTTTCATGCCCCCCACCACAACCCCGTTGTTTATGGGCACCGGGTCTCTTCCGGGCGCTGTGTTCGTCTTCACGGTCGAGCTGGTTGTAATATACCGCTCGGTATGGGAGAATACATGCCGTGCCCTATTTGGAGAACGCTTTGTAGTCCATATCGACTCACAAAGCGCGCAAAGTTCCCTTGATGCATTGTAATCTCTACATCACCTCGCTTGCAGTATTCACGATGTCATGACTATTGCAAGTAGAGAGAAGGGCGAGATTGCCTCCTGATGGGTTCATGGACATGTGTAGGTCCTGGAACCGAGGGCACAGACGACGAGGGCGCCAAGCTGTCTACACAGACGGAACATTTGGACCACTGTTTCTCTCTTCCCCGCGCTAACTCAAAGTTGTGCCCCAACTCTTTCCGTGATGCCTCGTTGGTATCAAGATTAGCGTGCCGCTTTAGGGTTGAAGTTAGATTTCTAATGCTAACTTACATAAAACTTCACTTTTAATATAATATTTAGGTTTTAGACCTTGTTATTTTTTAGGTAAGGTGTCTTTTTTATAGACTCCGTAGGCCAATTTACCCCCATTTTACAGCCAAGAAATTGGGCCAATTTGTCAATTTTTACTAGCGTGAAACAGCAATAGATTATAATCAAACCTTTAAAGTCTTACATGTTTATTTTGTCAACTCTTCTTCCTTTCAATACTTCCACCCTTTAAAATCTTTTAATACAGTGATCCCCCCTTAAAAAAAATTGGCTCGAACTTTAGATAGGCTTCATTTCTTAATGTTTTGTCGAATTAAGAAATTAAGCCGATCCTAAGTTAGGGCCCGTTTTGAGGGCCACCCTGTATTTACCCTCTAATCCATTCAACTTCGCATTTCTTCTAATCTTAACATTTGGTAAATTCATTTACTAAATAACTTCCTCACCTTCACTCTTAACCTATTTGATTTTCATTCCCCCTTTCTCTAATTACTCTTCCTATCCACGATTTTTTCCTTTGCCTTAACTTCCTCACTTCCCTCTCATAACACTAATACCTTTCCAGGTTCGCAACACAATGGCAACTAGCAAAAAAAAGTGCTATAAAATTTCCACATCATGCAACAGCTTACACTTCACCCTAACTTAGTCCCTCGTGACAAACACAAAAAGCGCGGCCCTACTTAAATTCTTACGTCGGCGAGGCCTACAACACAGCCTGTAGGCTCAAAGTTTTCTCCCTTAATCTCCCAAACGGTCGAGGGAGCAAAGATCATTCCTCTCCTGGAAAGCGAATAGCAACAGCCAATCCTCGACGCTCTCGTCACAGCCCCTAAGCGAAGGAATAGAGCTCTGCTCACACATCTCTCCCGTTCAATAAACTGCTCACCATTCAAACCTACTCTCACACCGACTATAAGTACCAATGAATAAACTAAACACACGGATTCTCTTGATTATTTACTCAACCTGCATGTACCTCCTCCCCCCCAACCCCTGAGAAACAGGTTTTGTCTTCGACTCTAACGTCTTGGTTGTTCGTGCCATTGAGTCTGGTTTAGAGGTCGGTTTCAACTTTTGGACTCAACAAACCATTGTTTTTTTTTAATGAGAACACCAATGGATAAATAATAATGGTGATAAATAATAATAATGATAATGGTCAATTTATGCACTTGCAAAAGGATAAACCTCGGCCTTTACTGTAAAAAAGAACTATCTCGGAATTCCTCGCTGGCCTTCACGCGACTTTTCTCAGAAATCGGAAGTTTGTTTGAGTCTCGCCCAAGTTGCGGGTCGCAGGTCAAAGAGAATTACGAGGATAGGGAAATAAGGAAAATGGGCAAAGAAAGAGAAAAATGGAAATGACAATGGGAGAAAACTAAGGAAAATGGGCAAAGAAAACGAAGAATTGGAAATTGCAATGGGAGGAAAATGATGAAAATGAACAAAGAAAAAGAAGAGGAATTGCAATGAGAGGAAAATAAAGAAAATAAGCAGAGAAAAAGAAGAATGGGAATTGCAATGATATGAAAATAAGGAAAATGAGCAAAGGAAAAGAAAAATGGAAATGACAATGCGAGAAAAATAAGGAAAATGGGCAAAGAAAACGAAGAATTGGAAATTGCAATGGGAGGAAAATAAGGAAAATGACCCCCAAAAAGAAGAGGAATTACAATGAGAGGAAAATAAAGAAAATAAGCAGAGAAAAAGAAGAATGGGAATTGCAATGATAGGAAAATAAAGAAAATAAGTAGAGAAAAAGAAGAATGGGAATAGCAATGAGAGGAAAATAAGGAAAATGAGCAAAGAAAAAGAAAAAGAGGAAATAACAATGGGAGGATAATAAGGAAAATGGGCAAAGAAAACGAAGAATTGGAAATTGAAATGGGAGGAAAATAATGAAAATGAACAAAGAAAAAGAAGAGGAATTGCAATGAGAGGAAAATAAAGAAAATAAGCAGAGAAAAAGAAGAATGGGAATTGCCTTGATAGGAAAATAAGGAAAATGAGCAAAGAAAAAGAAAAAAAGGAAATAGCAATGGGAGGAAAATAAGGAAAATGGGCAAAGAAAACGAAGAATTGGAAATTGCAATGGGAGTAAAATAAAGAGAATGAGTAAAAAGGAAGAACGGGAATTACGATCAGAGGAAAATAAAGAAAATGAACAAACAAAACTGAGAATGGGAATCGCAAAGAGAGGAAAATAAGGAAAATGAGCAAAGGAAAAGAAGAAAGGGAATGGATGAGTGCCGTGGGGGGTGGGGGGAGTGTTTTATAATGTAAGCTAAAAAGGACAATCTGAAATCCTATTATTAAAGTCACAATTACATCTACTACTACCGGTCCTACTACTACCAGTACCACTACTACTATAACTACCACTACTACTGTCACTACTGTTTTTCTTCTTAAGAATTCGATGTTCTTTGCCTTTATTTGTCTTTGGTTCTAAACCGATGTTCCTCGAGCTCCGTCAAGACCTCGGTTGTGGAAATGAGGTCATGTTTGGAGGTCAACTTCCTCTTATCCCCTCCCTCCTTCCTCACTCTTCCACTTCTATCTCCACTCAGCGTGACTTTGAACTTCACTCTCTCCTCTATTCTTCTCCCTCCCCTTACCATTATCCCCTCCTGTAAAAGATATATTTAAAATTATTTTGGATGTTAACCTTGGAAGGAAAAAATAAATATCGTCCTTAATATTTTGTTTAAGTGTGATGTGATGCAAATATGAATGCAGATGGTAGTGTAGTGGATGCTTTGAGAGATAACTGCGACCATAACGACAAAACTTTCATGGATGACAAAAGGCCACAAGGGCCTATCAAAGGGCATCCGAGTCAATCCACCCCTAGACATGTAATTTGAAACTTTATCGATGACAAAAGTCACAAGGGCCTATCTAAGGGCCTTCGAGTCAATCCACCCCTGTTAGTTTAATTTGAAAGCCAAGGGGGCCTATCAAAGGGCCTCCGAGTCAATCCACCACTTGACATGTAATTTGAAACTTTATCGATGACAAAAGTCACAAGGGCCTATCTAAGGCCCTCCAAGTCAATCCACCCCTGTTAGTTTAATTTGAAAGTCACAGGGGGCCTATCAAAGGGACCCCAAGTCAATCCACTCCTGAACATGTAATTTGAAACTTTATCGATGACGAAAGCCACAGGGGGCCTATCAAAGGGCCTCCGAGTCAATCCACCCCTGGACATGTAATTTGAAACTTATCGATGACAAAAGTCACAAGGGTCTATCTAAGGTCCTCCGAGTCAATCCACCCCTATTAGTTTAATTTGAAAGTCACAGGGGGTCTATCAAAGGGCCCCCGAGTCAATCCACCCCTGGACATGTAATTTGAAACTTTATCGATGACAAAAGTCACAAGGGCCTATCTAAGGGCCTCCGAGTCAATCCACCCCTGGACATGTAATTTGAAACTTTATCGATGACAAAAGTCACGAGTGCTTATCTAAGTTCCTCCGAGTCAATCCACCCCTATTAGTTTAATTTGAAAGCCACATGGGGCCTATCAAAGGGCCTCTGAGTCAATCCCCCTTTGGACATGTAATTTGAAACTTTATCGATGACAAAAGTCACAAGGGACTATCAAAGGGCCTCCGAGTCAATCCACCCCTGGACATGTAATTTGAAACTTTATCGATGACAAAAGTCACAAGGGACTATCAAAGGGCCTTCCGAGTCAATCCACCCCTGGACATGTAATTTGAAACTTTATCGATGACAAAAGTCACAAGGGACTATCAAAGGGCCTCCGAGTCAATCCACTCTTGGTCATGTAATTTGAACTCATTTTGTCAAGGAAGGTCTAAAATTTCGAATTAATTCCAGTATTTATCCTTCATAAAATCACGAACCTCTTAAAAAATCTGATGTTATTAAATAGCGCGCATTTCGGGCTGTCCTCCTATCTCAGTTTCGGGTCCAACGGTTTCACGGCGACCTTTCGAAACTTCTTTCCTCTCTCTCCGACCTTTTTCTACTATGACTGAGGAGTTCTCGGCCCTCTTCCCTCTTCTCAAAATTGCTGGATATCTACCACCTCACAAATCCACAGGAGACAGCAACAAATGCAAACACTGGATACAGTCACACTAACCTCCCTAACCTATATCACTACACCATAAACTGACACCCACAGATAAACCTCTCAAACAACACACTCTTAGTTAGCCTCCTATAACTAAACATTCACTCCATTTCCCACAAACACGATAAACTACAAGACTTACGACACAAACACAACAGCCATATAGCATTCATCCAAGCACAAACCTGAAACCACAATAAAGAGTTCAACTTTTGCACCAATACACCAGCCTAAGACTAGACACCATCCTTAGAGGTTACGAGCTCATAACATTAGTACACAACTCCATTCCATTCACCGAACACCCACACCCTCCCCCATACAAAAACACAACGACGCTCACACAGAAATATAATCAATAAGAACAAAGATCAAAAGCTGAGAATACAACCTAATAAACAATACATCCATCCAACTCCCCCATAATACATCCAAACATACACATCTACACTAGAACCCAATCCCTTCATGTGTGGCGATTTTAACGCACACTACCCTGGGTCACAACCCAAACAGAAGACAACAGCGGCGCCCACGTAACAGACCAACTTCACTCACTAACCATACAAAACAGTACAACCCTTACCAACCAAACAACACCTACAACCCACGCAAAATAGTACCTCCCCAGACACAACCCTCTCCTCTTCTAAACGACACACTGATCCGAAGATACACAATAGCTGACCTCCCCTCAACCACCTACCATTTATTGTATCCTTTACAATCAAGTTTCGACAATCAATCTCATTCAAAACCAGACCATATATATATATATATATATATATATATATATATATATATATATATATATATATATATAATCTCATATCCTTGAGAATGGGTTCCTACCCGAAACATCGGTACCAAGGTACCAAGAAGTTATAATATAATAATGAACTTCCTAAATTTAGCCTGCTTATTTATCCTAAAAATACGTATACGCCTGGCAACGCGCAACCCTTCTGCTCTCTTAATATATATATATATATATATATATATATATATATATATATATATATATATATAGACTAAAAAAAAACCAGACTGGTAAAAGTACATCCAACAAAAAAAAACCTTGACAAAAAAACACACTACAATAACGATACCATCACACACGAAATCAGTAAGTTTCAACCCTGATGCCCCCCAAAATACAACCCCCCACTTTTACAAAGGAAATAACAGATTGCACAAAACATCGAAACATTCTACAACAAAACAGAACTCCCCCAAAACATGAAGCATGACAGATCTAATTACTCAACACTCGCATCACTAACCTAGAACTCACTAAACAGCAAACTGGAATCAATATATAAACACAATAGACCACAAAACAATCTCAACCTAACTCTGGAGAACTAAAAAGAAAATGAACACATCACGTACCACCCCAGCTCCCACACACAAGTCACTAATTACCGGAAACAATCAAATTGCAACACATAAACAACACTAAATTTCCTATGGAACACTTCTCGAACATTAGCTTCCTCCCAACGCACATACAAATCCACAAACAAGAGCAGACACATGTCCAAAGAACAAGTACCCCCATTTGACCACAAACATGGTCAAAAGACCTAAGTCGCGTGCTCTCTATTATTCTTACTTATGACCCTATGACCTTACGATCTTCAAAACTTACAAGTGTGGCAATTCGACCAATAGTTAGTTTTCTTTTAATAATTCCAGGTCTAACCTTGTGGAAACCTTGGCAATGGTATAATTCGAAAGAGAATATAAAACAACATAAAGATTTCAAATTTAGTTAGAATCGGCCGAATAGTTACGATGTTATTTCCAAATATTTTCCGGACTAACCTTAGGAGGACCTTGGCAATTATATAATTCGAAAGAGAATGTAAAACAACATAAGGGTTTCAAATTCCGTTAGAATCGGGCGAATACAAAAAAACAAATTGAAAAGTAAAACGATTACCATCCGACCTACGGACCCACATAGTAACTGATAGAGTCGCACGCGAGTAAAATCTATAAGCAAACCATCATATCTCTCAAAAACTACATACCTGACATCCATCTCAAACACCTAAGCAACACAACACTCTCAGCCATCACAGACATTTGTAAACACTCGCCATCATCATACATATAATGAAACCAGACAAACCACATACACCCCCAAATCGGACAAAATGGCCAACAACTGCCATTAACCAAAATCTCCCACCATCTTGGAACTCACACTAAACAACCACCTTGCCGTCAGTGAGAGAGCTTACACGATCTGTTTGAGTTAAGCTAGCTAAGCTGGGGGACTTTTAGTCCGGCAGGGTCACCCATGCCAATAAGGTAGCTTTAGTAGGATCCGGACTAAGGGTTGGCAAACTTCTCTACCACTTCTTTGATGCGTCTCCTTGCATCCCCCTACTAACCTCTTCGATTCTGTTAGTACTAAGTTTCACCAACTCTCTTCAACTGTCAAAAAAAACCAACAACAAAAAACAAAGTCATCTCTATTACACATAAGTTGTTTAGTCATAAGGGCCTCACCAGCTACCTTATGCCATGTGAAAAGAGAGGCTTTGGAACCTCTTTAATTAACGCCTTGGAGCACTCATAGGTTGCAAGAGACTGAGATTGAAGAGATCTCAGGCGTTTGGGGTACGATTAATGGAGAAATGCTAGGTACCTCTTAGAAGCTTTCTCCTAACGTGTAATGGCCTTACCAGCCCCCTGTGACCGCTACTTGGTGAACAAAGGCTCAACTGCTCTTTGGTGAGAGAGCTTTTGTGCCTTGTTGGTTGCCAGATCAGCTAAAAGATATCGGATGAAGTTGTGGGCACTTAGCTTTACTATTTGCTTTAAGGCTGGACGTTTTTAGGTGATTAGTAGGGCTTAGTAGGAAGAAAGTTACACCTCAAGCTCCCTGTCGAAAAATCAAAGATCTAGTTTACCTGGGTCTTTCTTGCTGCTCAGTTGGGAGCTGCGGCACGATTGGAGACGTCCGGCCCAGTCCTACATTTGGGGACTCCCTGAAATTTCTGTTTAATGCGAGGTCGATCAGCAACAAAATTCTAGAACTTCGTGGCCTCGTAGCGGCGGAAGAACCTGAAATGGTAGCCATAACAGAGTCGTTGGTAAAAAACTCAGACCGAGATTTTGAATGTGATTCACGATTCCCGGTTACCAACTCTTTCAAAAAGATAGGCCAGACAGAGAGGGTGGCGGTGCAATGTTGTATGTGAAGGATACACTCAAATCCACGAACTGCGACATCGTATCCGACCACGAGCTACTAGGAGTTGACCTAGATATAGGTCCTGGCAGATACAGGACCCTGGTGCTTTACAGACCCCCTGCCCAACTCGTTGAAAAGGACAGGAAACTGTACCAGCTACTGGGTGAACTTGTTCAAGACAGTGTGTGTATCGCCATGGGTGATTTCAATAACCAAGTTGACTGGGAAACCAGACAACCCTGTGGCGAGAACGCACTACTCTTGGAGTTCGTGAAAAGTGAGTTCCTGACTCAATGGGTGAGAAAGCCGACGAGAGGCAATAATACCCTCGACTTGGTTTTAACCTCTGACGATGACATCGTTGAGGATCTCTCTGTAGGCGCAAAGCTCGGTAGCAGTGATCACCGACTAGTTTGATTTATAGTCAAGGTCCCCGAGGTAGAGTCTGCGACTGGTAAATCGAGGAAGCTTGATTTGAAAAGAGCAGACTTTGCAGGTCCTTCGTGCTCGATTGACTGATGCGATGCTAGAAGTGTGTAAGGATGTTGAAGATTCGTGTAATAGATTCAAAACTTCCAAACTACATTCATGAGTCTCCAATCACGATTCATCCCTTTGAAAAGCCTTTATCGGTCTTCCGTTCAACCAAAGTGGTTTAATCGAGAAATTGGTCAACTGCTGAGGAAGAAAAGAACGGTGTATCGGCAGTTAAAGATTTCTGGTGACTTTGACGAGTACCAGAGGCTAGCTAGGAGACTAAAGTTCAGCATAAGGGCGGCAAATCGTGTCGAGGAGCTCTGAGTTGCGAGACTCTGCAAAGAAAATCCCAAGGAGTTGTTTGGTTGTGTAAATAGATGTAAACAAATCCATCGCACGATTGACCCTTTAGTGAATGAGGAGGGGGCATTAAAGTACTCAGAAGCAGAAAATGATAACTTCCTCAACGACTACTTCTCTTCAGTTCAGTGTCTACTGAGATTGTGGTCCCATCCCCCATCCCACGGATTCTTACTTGGAGGAAAAGCTGTAGTAAATGGGCTTCACCAAAAGAGAAATAGAAAAAAAAATCACTGATCTAAAGACGAATAAGTCCCCTGTCCCGGACAGGTTTCTACCTAAAGTGTTGAAAGAAGTGTGCGATAAAGTATCACGACATCTGGGCACAATCTTAAACATGTCAATCCAGACCGGATGCGTTTCTAGAGACTGGCATAAATCGGAGGTTACTCCTATCTTCAAGAAAGGAGACCCTAGCCAGCCGTCGAACTACTGACCAATAAGCTTAACCTTGATAGTCGGGAAACTCATGGAAAGCATGATGGTGGACAAAATGACGTCGTATTTAGAGTCGAACCTGCTACTGAAGAGTTCCCAGCACGGTTTCGGAAGGCAACGGTCATGCCTAACGAACCTTGGGGAATTCTTCCACTTCGTTTTCAGCGAGCATGATCGGGATAAGGCGGTGGATGTTATCTACTTAGACTTTCAAAAAGCCTTCGATAAGGTACCACACAGCCGCCTCATCCGGAAAGTGCCTGAGCTGGGCATAGACGGAAAGGTAGCAGGTTGGATAGAGAACTGGTTAAGCGGCAGAAGGCAACGAGTGGTACTGAATGGACAGGCTTCTAAGTGGGTGCCCATCACCAGCGGTGTACCCCAAGGTTCTGTCCTGCGGCCACTACTTTTTATCATTTACGTCAATGATATGGACGGTGGCATGGTTGCCAAGATTTCTAAATTTGCCGACGATACCAAGCTTGGTATGAACGTTGTAAAGGATGGAAACACTGCCCGCCTACAAAAAAATCTCCGAAAGATTGGGGAGTGGTCGGACACGTGGCAAATGTCTTTCAACGTGAACAAATGCAAAGTAAAGCATATCGGCCACCGAAACCCCTAATCACGGTATATCCTTAAGGGCGCTGCTCTCGAACGCACTGATACCGAGAAGGACTTGGGTGTAACAATAACTATTGACCTCAAGTTCTCGAAACAGTGCATAGAGGCGGAGAAAAAGGCCCAAAGGATGTTAGGCTATATAAAGCGACAGTTTGGATATCGGAACAAGGAGATTGTACTCTGTTTGTACAATTCACTTGTCCGAACTCACCTGAAGTATGCCTTACAATTTTGGAGTCCTTCGTTTCGCTAGGATATTGCGAGATTGGAACTCGTGCAAGCCAGGGCAACCAAACTGATTCTCTCTTTCAGACTTAAAAGTTACGATGATAGACTAAGGGAATTAGATCTGTTTGCGTTGGAAACCCGTAGACTGCGTGGTCAGCTTATCGAAGTGTTTAAAATACTTCGAGACTTCGACAATGTAGACTACACTGATATTTTCCAACTTAGTAAGGGCAGAACTAGAAATCACCGCTATAAACTTGAGCTGAAGCGTTACTACCGCGATCTGCGTGGGAGATTTTTCACATAGAGAATCTGTGGTAGCTGGAACGCACTTCCAGTGGAAGTTGTCAACAACAATTCTGTTGATCAGTTCCAGTCAAGACTGGTCAGAGTCTTGAAAAGTCGCCGTTTGGGCACGTAAGCCGTTGAGCAGAACTGTGCCTACTTGACTGCTAGTCCAAAGGTACCCTCTGGGAATGGACTGTAAGGTCTTCTAGGGTAGTTCTTATCCTCGTAACCCTAATAGCCCAATCTCACGTCTGTGCACATGGAAAACTTCAGTAAAACTAATACACAAAAGAATAATCTCAAATATAGCTCTGTATCTCAAACACATTTAACCACAACCTTCATCACTAACACCACACAACATTTAATTGATGGGTTTAACCAGCCTTTACTCCCGCCCTACACCTACAATCAGTACCGCAATAGACATAAACAAAAGCTTCGACATGCTATCATAACACATCCTATCACAAAAAAATCCAGAACACAAACCTTCCAACACTAATAAAAAAATGACTAACAAACTTGATCTTCGGTAGGCGGGTCAAAGTTACCCATCGAACCCATAGCTTTTACATCCGGCCACTCCACACTGACGTCCCAGAAGGAGCCATTCTCTCACCCCTGCTATTCAACATATTTACACATTACATCTTACAACAACAAACCCCATTAATCAACATCTACACTTACGCAAACGACATCTCATTCACAGCACAACACCCCTCAATAAAAACAGCAAGCAAAACACTCTAACATCTAACAACATATAAGCATACTACATAGAAGACTGACTCACACAAAACCGCATGCCTTAGCCAACAAATCAACAGTAACTCAGACTAAATAGACAACACCTGCCCCACCAAACAACACATCCACTCTCCTCAAACTAACACTAAACACTCACGTGACATTCAAAATCCACACAACAAACATTACAAACAAGGCCAACAAAATATTAATGCTCTCAAATCACTATCAAACATTACATTCGGACAACAGAAAAAAAATCCTCTCATCACTCTAGACAAATAATTCATCCGCACCACAATCTACTACACAGCACCAAACCACAGTGTGATAGAACGAGTTCAGAGCTGCATTCATTTCAACTTCTATCACATTTTACTTAAAACCATGAGGCTACCCACGTGCATCTTCGGTCGAGGCTTGGAGTCTTATCAACAGCTACCGGACGCCAATGTTTAAACAAGGAGGTTATCGTCCCCCCCGTTCGCCCCCATACGCCGACCTCGCCAGATCGAGTTAGGCTTATGGACAGATAAGGCATTTTTCTCCGGCCCAGCTGTGCGTTCCCTCGAAGCTTCCACCCCATTCTCCCCCACGCCAAGGAGATGTCCTGGCTATTTATATGGAAACTTTACCACTAAGATCAGATTGGAGATCCAGATTTTCGTCGCGAAACATCACCACGACCCTCTCTCCCTTTGTGCGCCAAGGGACCTCGACCTCGAGATTCACCATCACTTGTCCAGAAGGAGGACAATATTCCTTGAGTGCCAAAGGTTCGAGCCTTTAGTGACGCCAAGTCCCCAAGGCATCCCCCCCCTGTTGTTCAAGGAGAACAGCATTAGAACAGCCATTGTTCGTTTTGAGCCCTTCGCCAAGAAACGGTTCTCTTCCCCCCCCTGTTGTTCAAGGAGAACAACATTAGAACAGCCATTGTTCGTTTTGAGCCCTTCGCCAAGAAACGGTTCTCACCCCCCCTGTTGTTCAAAGGAGAACAACATTAGAACAGCCATTGTTCGTTTTGAGCCCTTCGCCAAGAAACGGTTCTCACCCCCCCTGTTGTTCAAAGGAGAACAACATTAGAACAGCCATTGTTCGTTTTGAGCCCTTCGCCAAGAAACGGTTCTCATCCCCCCCTGTTGTTCAAGGAGAACAACATTAGAACAGCCATTGTTCGTTTTGAGCCCTTCGCCAAGAAACGGTTCTCACCCCCCTGTTGTTCAAAGGAGAACAACATTAGAACAGCCATTGTTCTTGAGCCCGTAGACAAGAGACGGTTCTCATCCCCCCCTTTGTTCAGAAGAGAACAACCTAGAACAGCCATTGTTCGTCAAGCCGTTCGTCGAGTAACGGTTCTTCTTTCCCCCCCCTTCGGCTGGAACTCGCCAGCGGACCGAATATTCCTTCAAGTACCTTCCACTGCACCCTAATGAAGTTACGTAAGCCAAGCGTCACCTTTTGAGTATTGATC
Organism: Ceratothoa steindachneri; assembly: GCA_963969495.1. Taxonomy (NCBI): domain Eukaryota; kingdom Metazoa; phylum Arthropoda; class Malacostraca; order Isopoda; family Cymothoidae; genus Ceratothoa; species Ceratothoa steindachneri. The sequence goes on from OZ018334.1 coordinate 52,928,997, forward strand.
CCTTATTTGTCAATTCTATCCTGTGCTTTAAATGGTTTATCGAACCATCCCATCTCTTTAACTTCATATTTGTTTTACCTTTTTTTTTGATCCCTTAAATCCTTGGATTAGCCCGAGTCTCCACGACCCTTTCCATTCTGTTTGTCAATATTTTCCGTTTTTGTGTTTTGTTTATAGTTATTATTAATAAAACTCTATTTTATTAATGATAGCAATATTATTATCCTTGAGCTCAGTTCCACTTCTTAAGCATTTTGAAGATACATAATATCGGCCGCCAGACAGTAAAACGCACTCTAAAGATAATTAAGGAAGTTCCCTCAACGAATAGTGTTATATATAGTATCATCGGGAGTCATTCTACGACATATATATATATATATATACTATTTAATTTGGTATCAGGTGTGTAAGGTTTAACGCTATATCTTTGCAAACACTGGTCTCAGTCGAGTAAAGCATAGTGTTATTCGTTATAATAATAGAATATAGTAGTTCCCTTTTGTTTTAACGATTGCTATCCCCCTTTTTTTTTAAACTTAAGAAGCTGGAGTAGCTCAAGGAACGGTTATAATAATTTGTTTGTGTTTTTTTTTGTGATTTTAGTCAGTGGTTATTTAGATTGAGAAACCAAGTACGAATAGGTCAGTGCCCATATTTAGGTAGGCTAATTCTATAGAGGCATAATTCTTGTTGCAAGGAATTTTAGTTGGTTGACTATTGCGCCCCCAAGTGCAAAGATGACTGAGTTCGATATCTTTAAAGCGCAAGGAGAATCCTTGGGACTTTCCGGAAAAGAACTAATTAAGTACATAAGAGAGGAATGGATAAGACAAGTGTACCTTCACCATCAGATTAAACTAGCTCAGATTGAAGAAAAATATCAAAGAAAAGAGGTAGAACGAGAAAGAGAAATACAACGAGAGGAACGAGAAAGAAAAATACAACGAGAAGAACGAGAAAGAGAAAAACAACGAGAGGAACGAGAAAGAGAAATACAACGAGAAGAAAGAAGGAAGGATTCGCGCTCCTTCCCAGGAAAGCTGACAAAGTTTCCGAGCCCCGTAAAACCCCAAAACTTCTTTCCCCAAAACCAACAACGGGACTCCAAACCTCCCGTTAAGGCTTCTCCTCCATCTCTCTTCCCGAAGCGACCAACCATATGCTTCACCTGTGGTGTAGAAAACCACATGAGCTGGAATTGCCCCCAAAATTCTAGGCTTAAAAGCGGACCAGCCCACCAAGTTCACCAGATTAATGCAACCCCGGCTCCCCCGGTGGTGCAGACCCAAGCAGAAACTTCTCCCCATCCGTCAGGCCACCAGGTAAATTTTTTTTTTGATAAAAGTTCAGCGGGAACTTTGAAATATGAGGAGGGCAGCGTGAACGACTGCCGAGTATTGACTCTTGTCAGGGACACAGGATGTACATGCTTCATCGTGTCCGACGAACTCCTCCCAGTGGCCTCTAACCACGAAAAATTTGCGGTGGTACGTGACTACCTTGGGCGGGCGAACAGATTCCCCGTCGCTAGATGTTACCTGCAGTGTCAATATTATAATGGCTGGGCTGAAGTCATTGTAGCACCCATAAAATTCTGTTCCGTACTTATAGGACAGAGCTCCCAAGTAAGTTTCGACCCTGTGTTTCAGGCCGCCCTTCCTCAAGGCCGAGATAAGAAAGAAGCCCAGGAGCCCGTCCCCGTCAGAACCCCGATACCGTCCGATTTCTCGGAGACCCCTAACCAGGACTTTAGGACGGAAAAAGAGGAATGTGATTCACTAAAACCCTTAGGTGATAAGGCCCCAGACAAGGACACGGAGACTGTCCCTGGACCCCAAGAAAAAAAGAACCCCCAACGCGCCCATGGAGATACCTTCGTAGAACTGGACGAAGCATCGGCGCTTGAAGAGGATTGCCCCGCGGAGTCCCTTAATGTAATCCAGACAGTGTGCATCCAACCTGATGCCGATTACCCTCCTCATTCCCTACCAGGCGAGTCTTTGGAACCCTCTGACCTGAAAAGTGACGCTCAGCTGACACCACGTCAGAAGAGTCAGATACAAGAACTAATTAAATGGAATCACCATTTACCCGCCCTATTAGCTCTTTTCGAGCAACTGCGTGAAAATGGCCTCACCATTGGCCCCCGCAAATGCCATTTTGCCCACGAACCCATTAAATATTTGGGTTTCAAAATAGGACAAAGCAAGTTAGGTCCCCAAGAGAACAAGATTAAGGCAATCGCCGACCTGCCCCTCCCGATTACAAAGAAGCCATTAAGATCGATCCTAGGATCAGCTTCTCCCTATCAGCGATTTGTTCCGAATTTCGCTGCAATTTCGGCCCCCCTATGCCCCCTTCAGGAAAAGAATTTCTCCGATCGTTTACGTTGGAATGATGTCGCTGTTTCCCATTTTAATCAGCTCAAAAGTAAGTTCATTTCTGCCCCCATTTTTAAGTTGCCCAACCCGGAAAAATCCGTTGGGGTTAAGACCGACGTGATCAACGAGGGCATTGGAGGTGTACTCCTTCAATACGTGGATGACAGAACGAGTCATCCAGTTGCATATGCTAGTCGTCAATTATTACCACGCGAAAAGAGATATGCCACTAGAGAAAAGATAGCTCTATCAATTATCTAGGTCATAGACAAATTCAAGCTGTACTTGATATGTAAAGAATTTCGAATAGGAACCGACCACCGTCCGTTAGCCTATATTAGGAATTTGAGACACTCAAACGGCCGCATCATGCGCTGGAGTTTACTCTTGCAAGAGTATCAATTTAAAATAAATTATATCAAAGGTTCCGATAACCAGGTCGCTGACGCACTCAGTAGGAATGCGTTACCGAATAGCGTAGAACAATTGTATTCATAGGATTAGTATCTCCATGTAGGTATATACCGTCTTGTACGACTTAATTTAAGATTCTTTTGTAATATAGTTAATTAATGTATATGTCTGAATTTTGTAACGCTCAATGTCTAATTTTTTTTTATGTATATATATTTGTTCTTATTAATTTACGTATAAATTATTTTGTCCCGTATGTACTAAGTTTATATCATTTCATTGTTCCATGCCTTTTTTTTTTATTAAGTTGTATTAAAGGTTATTTTCCCCTGTAATCTAAAGATCAGAATAATCATGTATTGAGGTAATAATAGTTAGGTGCAGGAAGATATGGTTGGTACAAGAAAACGAGTTCCCTACAACGGAGCTCTATCGTTGTCCCTTCTCTCTTTTTTTTTCGAAGTGACAACTTCCCCTGGAATGGAGGGGTGTGATAGAACGAGTTCAGAGCTGCATTCATTTCAACTTCTATCACATTTTACTTAAAACCATGAGGCTACCCACGTGCATCTTCGGTCGAGGCTTGGAGTCTTATCAACAGCTACCGGACGCCAATGTTTAAACAAGGAGGTTATCGTCCCCCCCGTTCGCCCCCATACGCCGATCTCGCCAGATCGAGTTAGGCTTATGGACAGATAAGGCATTTTTCTCCGGCCCAGCTGTGCGTTCCCTCGAAGCTTCCACCCCATTCTCCCCCACGCCAAGGAGATGTCCTGGCTATTTATATGGAAACTTTACCACTAAGATCAGATTGGAGATCCAGATTTTCGTCGCGAAACATCACCACGACCCTCTCTCCCTTTGTGCGCCAAGGGACCTCGACCTCGAGATTCACCATCACTTGTCCAGAAGGAGGACAATATTCCTTGAGTGCCAAAGGTTCGAGCCTTTAGTGACGCCAAGTCCCCAAGGCATCCCCCCCTGTTGTTCAAGGAGAACAGCATTAGAACAGCCATTGTTCGTTTTGAGCCCTTCGCCAAGAAACGGTTCTCTTCCCCCCCCTGTTGTTCAAGGAGAACAACATTAAAACAGCCATTGTTCGTTTTGAGCCCTTCGCCAAGAAACGGTTCTCACCCCCCCTGTTGTTCAAAGGAGAACAACATTAGAACAGCCATTGTTCGTTTTGAGCCCTTCGCCAAGAAACGGTTCTCATCACCCCCTGTTGTTCAAGGAGAACAACATTAGAACAGCCATTGTTCGTTTTGAGCCCTTCGCCAAGAAACGGTTCTCACCCCCCCTGTTGTTCAAAGGAGAACAACATTAGAACAGCCATTGTTCTTGAGCCCGTAGACAAGAGACGGTTCTCATCCCCCCCTTTGTTCAGAAGAGAACAACCTAGAACAGCCATTGTTCGTCAAGCCGTTCGTCGAGTAACGGTTCTCCTTTCCAAGACGCCACGTCAGGATCCTTTTATCCCCCCCTTCGGCTGGAACTCGCCAGCGGACCGAATATTCCTTCAAGTACCTTCCACTGCACCCTAATGAAGTTACGTAAGCCAAGCGTCACCTTTTGAGTATTGATCCCTTATTTGTCAATTCTATCCTGTGCTTTAAATGGTTTATCGAACCATCCCATCTCTTTAACTTCATATTTGTTTTACCTTTTTTTTTGATCCCTTAAATCCTTGGATTAGCCCGAGTCTCCACGACCCTTTCCATTCTGTTTGTCAATATTTTCCGTTTTTGTGTTTTGTTTATAGTTATTATTAATAAAACTCTATTTTATTAATGATAGCAATATTATTATCCTTGAGCTCAGTTCCACTTCTTAAGCATTTTGAAGATACATAATATCGGCCGCCAGACAGTAAAACGCACTCTAAAGATAATTAAGGAAGTTCCCTCAACGAATAGTGTTATATATTGTATCATCGGGAGTCATTCTACGACACACAGCCAAATCGCACATTAAAAAAAACAAACCACACAGACCAATACACTTAGAACAACTACAGGATACACACGAAGAACACCCACCCAGCACCTACATATTGAAACAAAAATACTGCCAATCAAATTACACTTAGACATGATTGGAACCCTAACACTTAAGCAGAGCATTGCACCTTTCCCACCCGAGCCACTACCTGAATGCAAAGCTCCCACCCAGACACAAAACAAAATGTCACGTGCCCTCACTTATTCTGATTTATGACCACACCTAACATAATATAGCCAAGCGTATCATATTTATAGCCTAGCCTAGTATATACTAGACTAGTATAGCATACCATAACCTAGACTAGAATAACCTTGCATAGCTTAGTATAGCCCTCTCTAGCCTAGTATAGCTTAGCATAGCCAAGCATAGTATACTTTAGCCTACCCTAGCATAGCATAGTATAGCCCTCTCTAGCCTAGTATAGATTAGCATAGCTTAGCAAAGCCAAGCATAGTATAAACTAGCCTTGCATTAACTAGCCGAGATTGTATAGCATATACTATCCTATTATGTCGTAGTCAAGCATAGCTTAGTATTGTCTAGCCTAACATACTGTATGCTATCCTAGCATAGCATTTTCTAGCCTAAATTAGCATATTATATCTTACCCTTGTACATTATATCTTAGCATAGCTTAGCATAGTATAGCCTAGCCTATAATAGCCTAGCATAGTATAGCCTATTCTAGGCTTGCCTAGCAGAGTATAGCATATTATAGCCTAGTCTAGTCTAACAGAGTATCGGCCGAAAAGTTATGATGTTATTGCCAAAATAAACTAATTCCCGGGCTAACCTTGGGAAGACTTTGGCAAGTATATAATTCGAAAGAGAATGTAAAACAACATAATGAGTTTAGACTTCGTTAGAATCGGCCGAATTGTTACGATGTTATTACAAAAAACAACAAAAGCCAAACGGGGACCGACCGAGCGACCGACCGGCCGACATAGTGAGATGAGAGTTGCTCGCGACTCGACTCACCCGAGACTAAAAAAAATCCCCAGCACATTACCTCCAACACCTCTACAATAATCTCCCTCTCAACCACCAAATCCCAACTTAATCAAACACCTCCACACTAACCACCCAAAGACACCTGAACGCATTACCACCAAACAACACCCTAAATTGAGCCTCTTCCCCCCTTAATAAACCAATCAAATAAATCACTTCATAGAAACAGAGTAATCCTATCTCACCTCGGGTCAAGTCACTACACTCCACCAATACAAACATAGAATAAACCTCACCTCAACACCAACATGCACCAGATGAAACCAGAGACCAGACGATATTGAACACCCAAACGTCACATAAACTACCAGTACAAACAGCATTTCTTCTCTTAGGGACCAATCGACCACCAACCATGGAGTTTGATGACTTTCCTAGGGACCACTCGCTTCTCATAAGGAAGGTAAAGAGGCAGGCAGGTAAGTAAGTCTTCTTCTTATCTTTTTTTTCTTCTTCTTCTTCTTCCTCTTCTTCTTATTGTTCCCCTTCTTCTTCTTCTTCTTCTTCGATAGGGCCGATCAAAGATAAGGATGGTCGTTTGACTGAACTTCCGACAGAAATGTCTAAAATTTTAAATGAGCATTTTACGAGCGTGTTTACTGTGGAAGATTCTTCCGAATTGGAATCGTTAATTGGGGAAGTTCGTAGTGCTGATAAATGCATATCCGATGTAAGTATAAAGGACGAGGAAATTCTTAAATTTATTAAGCTAATGAAAAAGTCGAAATCTCCGGGCCCCGATGGGGTATATCCAATTCATCTAAAGGAGCTTCAAAATGAACTCGTTAAGCCATTGCGTGAAATTTTCAATCGCTCATTAGAGGATGGCGTAGTTCCGTTGGATTTCAAGCGAGCAAACGTTACACCTATATTTAAGAAGGGGAATAGATTTGAAGCAACGAATTTTCGGCCTATTAGTCTAACTTCGGTAGTTGGGAAGCTTTTAGAATCTGTAATTAAAGATAGAATAGTGAGCCACCTCGAGGCAAATAAGCTGATTAACGATACCCAGCATGGATTTAGGCGTGCGAGATCGTGCTTGACTAACTTGCTCGAATTCTTCCACAAAATGATTTGCGTGTAATATATTTAGACTTTAAAAAGGCGTTCGACACCGTCCCCCACCAAAGGTTATTAATGAAAGTTAAAGCGATTGGGGTGACTGGTAAGATTTTAAACTGGATTAGAAATTGGCTGAAAGATCGCTCGCAGCGGGTAGTAATAAATGGGGAATGTTCAGATTGGGCCAGCGTTAGTAGTGGGGTACCGCAGGGCTCTGTTTTAGGCCCTTTATTGTTTTTAATTTATATTAACGATTTAGATAAAGGCATACTTAGTCGGATTTCGAAATTTGCGGACGACACGAAGCTGGGTAATTGTGCCTATGTAAGATCAGATGTCGATAAATTGCAGGGGGACCTAAACTCGATTGCCAATTGGGCGGACAAGTGGCAAATGGAATTTAATTTAAGCAAATGCAAGGTAATGCACTTGGGTTGCCATAATTTAAGAGTAGATTATACCATGAAAGGCCAAGTCCTCGACGCGGTTAAATTAGAAAAAGACTTGGGAGTATTAGTCTCAGACGATTTTAAATTCTCGAAGCAATGCGCGGATGCGTGTAAAAAAGCAAATCGCGTTTTGGGTTATATCGCGCGCAATTTCATCTTCAAATCTAAGGATGTAATTTTACCTTTATATAAATCCCTTGTGCGGCCACTTCTCGAATACGCTGTTCAATTTTGGGCTCCATATTTAATGAAAGATATTGCGCAATTAGAAAGAGTGCAGCGTAGGGCTACGAAATTAATTCCAGAGCTGAGGAATAGATCATACGAGGAAAGGCTCAGGGCTTTAGATTTGCCATCGCTAGAAAGCAGAAGATTACGTGGCCAGCTAATAGAAGTATTTAAAATACTAAAGGGTTTCTCAAACGTGGACTTTCGCAATCTGTTCGAACTGGATCATAGGGGAAATACTCGTCAGCACGGGTTAAAATTAGTGAACAAGCGTTTTAACACTAGTATAGCCCCAAACTCTTTTACATTTAAAGTTACTCAAAATTGGAATCGGCTGCCCACCCACGAGTAGATAGCACTTCGGTTAATATGTTCAAAAATCGTCTCAACGTGCATTTGAATAGTTTAAATATAACGTAGTTGAGCACTGTGAATTTAAACGTCCTTGCAGAGAGAGAGTTTGGAGCGGAGGTTTAAGGATATGAAATTATGATGACTAAAAATGATGCCGGCGATTCTCTGCATGTGTAGCTTAGATGTCCCATTTCTTTTCCGCCTATCCTATAAGTAGTCTCTATCCCAAAATTAGCTTTTCACCACTAGCAGTCGAGTGGCTGCGGAAGATGAGAAGAAAAACTTTCTATCTCCCCCGACCCCTAGTTTGATTAGTTAAAATTGCACGATAATGTACACATGTAGATAAGTGTGTACAGTAGATAGTATTAAAAAAAAGAAAAAAAAAAGCATGTTAGAGATACACTCGTAGATAAGGGTGTACCGTAGTTTTTGATTTAGTGTAGCGGACTAGCCTCGAGCGGACCTTAGGGTCTTTGCTGGTCCTAGATTCTGTAGTTCTGTAGTTCTTCTTCTTTAAAAAGGCGTTCGACACCGTCCCCCACCAAAGGTTATTAATGAAAGTTAAAGCGATTGGGGTGACTGGTAAGATTTTAAACTGGATTAGAAATTGGCTGAAAGATCGCTCGCAGCGGGTGGTAATAAATGGGGAATGTTCAGATTGGGCCAGCGTTAGTAGTGGGGTACCGCAGGGCTCTGTTTTAGGCCCTTTATTGTTTTTAATTTATATTAACGATTTAGATAAAGGCATACTTAGTCGGATTTCGAAATTTGCGGACGACACGAAGCTGGGCAATCGTGCCTATGTAAGATCAGATGTCGATAAATTGCAGGGGGACCTAAACTCGATTGCCAATTGGGCGGACAAGTGGCAAATGGAATTTAATTTAAGCAAATGCAAGGTAATGCACTTGGGTTGCCATAATTTAAGAGTAGATTATACCATGAAAGGCCAAGTCCTCGACGCGGTTAAATTAGAAAAAGACTTGGGAGTATTAGTCTCAGACGATTTTAAATTCTCGAAGCAATGCGCGGTTGCGTGTAAAAAAGCAAATCGCGTTTTGGGTTATATCGCGCGTAATTTCACCTTCAAATCTAAGGATGTAATTTTACCTTTATATAAATCCCTTGTGCGGCCACTTCTCGAATACGCTGTTCAATTTTGGGCTCCATATTTAATGAAAGATATCGCGCAATTAGAAAGAGTGCAGCGTAGGGCTACGAAATTAATTCCAGAGCTGAGGAATAGATCATACGAGGAAAGGCTCAGAGCTTTAGATTTGCCATCGCTAGAACGCAGAAGATTACGTGGCCAGCTAATAGAAGTATTTAAAATACTAAAGGGTTTCTCAAACGTTGACTTTCACAATCTGTTCGAACTGGATCATAGGGGAAATACTCGTCAGCACGGGTTAAAATTAGTGAACAAGCATTTTAACACTAGTATAGCCCAAAACTATTTTACATTTAAAGTTACTCAAAATTGGAATCGGCTGCCCACTCACGTAGTAGATAGCACTTCGGTTAATATGTTCAAAAATCGTCTCGACGTGCATTTGAATAGTTTAAATATAACGTAGTTGAGCACTGTGAATTTAAACGTCCTTGCAGAGAGAGAGTTTGGAGCGGAGGTTTAAGGATATGAAATTATGATGACTAAAAATGATGCCGGCGATTCTCTGCATGTGTAGCTTAGATGTCCCATTTCTTTTCCGCCTATCCTATAAGTAGTCTCTATCCCTAAATTAGCTTTTCACCACTAGCAGTCGAGTGGCTGCGGAAGATGAGAAGAAAAACTTTCTATCTCCCCCGACCCCTAGTTTGATTAGTTAAAATTGCACGATAATGTACACATGTAGATAAGTGTGTACAGTAGATAGTATTAAAAAAAAAATAAAAAAATAGCATGTTAGAGATACACTCGTAGATAAGGGTGTATCGTAGTTTTTGATTTAGTGTAGCGGACTAGCCTCGAGCGGACCTTAGGGTCTTTGCTGGTCCTAGATTCTGTAGTTCTGTAGTTCTGTAGTTCTGTAGTTGTTCTTCTTCTTCTTCTTCTTCTCCCCCTCTCCCCTACGCGGGGTCGCCGTTCTTGATGAATCGTTTCATTCAATAAAAGACTCATCCATTAAGGTTTGGCGGAGATTTTACAGACGGATTCCATTCCTCACTCAAACCCTCCCTATTTATACGGGCTTAGGAGTGGCACTGAATTGAGCTGGCTTGCCCTCTTTCCCTCAGTGGCTAGGAAAATGTCCAAAATATATAAATACATCAAAAGCTTAGAGTAATAAAGAGAATTGCTAGAGCTTGAGTCGTGGTCATTTTAACTTCACATCCTTTAATATGATTTACTCATTTGACCCAGAAATCCCTAGGATTCCCAAGAAGATGCGGACAACATCCAAGCGGAGATGGAGGAGCCCGTAAATGAATTCTTCGGCGCTAAACTATATGTAGGGGAATCGACCCTCTCCCTCCTCTCTCAGTTGAGACACGGGACGTTGACCGCAAAACATCCGGGCCGTGTAGGCACCTTGGGTCAATCTCGCAACCGCAGACCCTCAGCCCTTGTCACTATGAAAAGCAGAACGGTTAAAACTGCAAGATCTCCTCTACGAGTGTGTATACATTTTCACCTCAACAACGAAGTTGGAGACGCGTTTCGCTCAAGCTCGAAGGCCCATCAAAACCAGAGGTACCACGGCCTGAGAAAAATCGTTGGAGTAAGAACTCTCCTGCCGCCCGCCCAAAAGTCCCCATCACCCCACCTCCTACCCCTACCACAGTGGGGTGACGAGATATAAATACCAAACACTTGGGAAAAACGAGGTAGATTTGGTTAGTTATCAAGGCGACGAAGTTCCCAGCAAGAGGCCCGGGCTACCACGAAAAAGGACTGCGAAGCAGCGCATACTCGAGCTAGTTCCTGGTTCCTAAACCAAACTTTAAGTTAACTTGTCCAAGTTTAACTTATTCTCTTCAGAGAAACCCCCCTCCCTATCTTGGTATAGCACAAAACACCGAAATAGTCCTCGCCATTAAGGAATCCAGAAACGAAGAAGAAAATGCTCCTCCTCGAGCCCGTTACCCGGTGGTCACACAGAACTCTAAGTTAACTTGGTTTAAGAACCAAGTTCAACTTACTCTCGTCAGAGAGACCCCACCTATCCTGGTGCATTCTAAAGCACCGTGATAGTCCTCGCCCTTGAAGAAGACCCTCCCCCCCCGAGTACCGTGTGGCCCTCCATCTGCCACACTCGCCAAAGTCCCTCGTGACTGTCAAGTTATTCATTCCGCCGTCAACCATCTGGCCGAAGTACGCGTCAAAGAACCCACGGGATTCCTGAGGTGTCTGGGCTCATTGAGTTCAAGGTCAGACTCAAACCCGTCGCAGGAGAGACCAAGGTATTTAAACTCCTGTAGAGACAGTCAGCCTATTTTTATATTGAAGTGAGTGGTGGGTTATCAATCACTATAATGTCAAGTAGGTCAAGTTAGAAAGCTTAATTAAAAATTATTGAAGTCCTTATTGTGTATTTAAAGTCGTAATATTTCTGTGGTTCAGGTTTATTTTTGTTTTTGTGTTTTAATTAAAGTTTTAGTTTGTGTTAACAAATTTTTTTATTCTATCCTCGAATCGCTACGTTGGCACAAGGAACCTTTAAAGTTTAAAGGAGTCAAGACGCTAGATAATAATAATCAAACATATATAACACTCTTAGAGAGGTATAACGTTAGTCAAGGAGTCTTCTTTTTTTTTGTAATACGTAAACAACCCATACGTACCAACTCCTTTCATCACTCAGTCCTACCTATACCACGACACTATACATTTTCTCTCTCAAACAATTTTTGGGGGTGTGATAAAATAAATACTTGGAAAAGACGATGACGATTCCGGCCGAGTAGACGAGATACATTTTATATATGACCTACTATATACATATATATATATATATATATATATATATATATATATATATATATATATATATATATATATATTTAGTGTTTACAAAGCAAAGGAAGTTTAGGATCATCGCCTATGCTCCACGTAGGACTTTTTCAGAGATAGATTTATTATCCAATTAACGGACACTTTACGCAGGGCTGCAACATATATGTTTGCTATTGCATTTTCAATGTTTTCCTTAGGTTCCTTTTAGTGTGTGTAGGAATGTTTGATAGACTGCCTCTTCCAGGTACCTACCATGGAAGGTAATCGGGAGATGTTAGGACTGGCCATTTTGGAGGCCACAGTCGTGGGAGATTAGTTTGTCATCGAAAGGTTCTTGCAGGAATGACATCGTTTCATTTGATGTGTGCCATGCGGGGCTGTCATGTTGAAAGCAGCAAAAAAAGCTCATCCTCATGAAGTTATAAAAACTGTGTGATAAGATTCTGGAATATATCGCCATTCACGGTTGTTTTAAAAGAGGTGAACCCACTATACGTCGAGATTTACAACACATTACACTTAAATTTTGTGGGTGATGCAAAGATTTTTCAGTAATCTTAGGTGGATTTTCATAACTCCAGATCCTATTGAAGTGACTGTTTACATCTCCATTAAGGTGGAGCCATGTTAATCACTAACGAAAACCTTGTCAAAAACACTACCTCCATGTTTATCAACAAACCTAAACAGATGTAAGCGGGTTTTTTTTTTGCGTTTAGTTGTTTCAATTCTTCAACCATTCGGATACGATAGGGTTGAAAGCGTAACTTCTTTGCAGCTCTCTGAGCAATTGATTAACACATTTCTCCCTGAGGTAAACATTTTGTACGATTTTTTCATGTGGAAGTTTGTAAGCGTACCTTCACACCTTCAAGCTTTTCTTCCGTCAGCAAAGAGGGTCGCCCACTTCGTTTCCCGTCATTACCACTTCCAGTACCACGGAAAAAGAACAAGTCTTGAATCTGCCATCTTATTGATCGTAGGATCATCAGGATATCGTCTTTGAAACGATTTTACCACCGGTGCAGAAGATCTCACTGAAAAAAAATATTGTTCGAAACTGAAAACATGTTGAACATTTGGAGAACACGTTTCAGCTGAATACAAAACTACTACCAACACGTCTGTAGGAAGAAAGCAGAAATCCATATTCGTTTTCATTATTAACAGACCGTTATATTTTTAAGTAACGTTCATTTTTAATCATCCTGTAGCATCCAGTGGCTCCAGATGAATAGATCGTTCGTAGTTCTCTGTCTCTTCAGCTATAATAGAAAGTAGGAGGTAATCAATAACCTTTGCTTTAGAACACATTACTGTTTGTAACTGCTACCATCTATACAAGAGTTTGGTGCTTAAAATGCGACTTTAGGTTCACTAATTGATGGTTGCTTTTATGTTACCTGGAACTTGATGAAAGAAAAGATTTGGATGTCAGGTAATTTATGTTTCCTCAGTGTACCTCGATTATCTCTGGATGATTTTCAGTATTCGTGTCTGTCTGCATGATTTTACAGTCTTCTTGCGAGGCCATTGATCAATACTTATTTTACCTTGCTTCAGGGTCACTGTTAAAACAATGCATAACATGCCATTAGTACATGATTATCCTGAAACCATTGTGAGATTCCAAATTTCAAATTGGTCCTAAAGTTCTTGTGCGATTCGAACCTATACGGTGTCCCTCAAGTTTTTGTGCAATTAAAATATATTTAAATTGCACACAAACCTTTGGACGATTTGGATCTTTAAACTGACCATGGACTTTAAGATCAGCTTATACAATTTAACATGTCCGTTTGGTATCTATGTAGATTAAGTAAAATATCGAGCAGGTTAGTCATAAACATTCTGTACTAATAGCGAACAGGGGGAGCCTTTAAAATGTTTGTGACTTTAGGTGCTTGCTGATACTATTTATCAGCTATTATACTATCGACCACAAAGCTGATAAGCAGGCTCAATCTCGACACTTCTGGGTGGAAACTTACATTAGCAGGACACTAGCCAAATACTATCTCACCCTTGTCCAGTGACGAGTTGAAGACCTTTCAAAGGTGAAGCACCACCTCATGTTTGACCTCACAACTTAACCCGCCCGGCCCAGTAAAATTATACAAAATATGTAAATAAATAATCACATTAATTTCGTAATATATATTAAATAGATATGAAAATTATTTAACATTGTTAATTTCAAGTAAAACTCATAAAAAAACATAACAAAAGCATTGGCAGTGTAGGATATCATCTATTGTCTTTCAGGAAAGAATTATTGCAATTTGGTCATTCATGCAATAACAAATATCTTGTTCATAGCTTGGTATCATGAAAATTCCAAGAATTCAGAATATAGGGTATAATTTAACATAAACATGAGCTGGAAGGTTAAAATGTTCGTAATGTACTTGCTTACTTTAGGGGATACATTGAAATTATGTTCAGGCATACTAGAATGGGTGCCCAGACCACGTAAGTTAACACAAGAATTTTTAAAGTCACTCGCGCATCCGTCCAGCGTCCTTGAAATAATAAGCAATATGCTTGAAAAGGTAAATAAAAAAATTAATTGTATTGAACTTACACATTAAAAAGCTTTGGTATAATATACGAATAATAATTATCCTAAGCGTTTCAAATTTTAAATGATCTTTATTTTCATATCTGCCAGAAAAAATAGTTCGAAAAAATCAGTTTTTAAATCTGTGGAAGAGTGAATTGCTATATAGGTATATGCATAAAATTCCGCGATTTTGATACTGTGGAAAAATTGATTTAAGATCTAATAAGCATGATGTTGGAAAATATTATGTGTAATGATAGCATAAGAAAGAATGTTAACAAAATCAGCTGACCGAAGTCGTGTGCTCTCACTTATTCTGATTTATGACCTTACGACATTCAAAACTTTCAATGATTCTCAGACTAACCCTGGGAGGACTTGAAATATATCATTCGAAAGGGAATGTAAAACAACATAACGATTTCAAATTTTGTTAAAATCAGCCGAATAGTTATGATGTTATTACCAAAACCACAAAAAGAAAAACGAGGACCGACCGACATAGTTTGATATAGAGTCAGTCGCACGCGACTAAAAATATAAATTCCAAATGGCAACTTATAGAACCTGAAGTGTCGTTGTAAGGGAAAAGGACGCCAAGAAGAATACTCCCTTCTTTTGTTTCTCTTGAATTCCTTCCCTCCCTATGTCTCCTAAGTATAACTCCACGTGGAGTAAAGCTGTCTATCCAAGGAGAAAAAATAAAAGAAGAACAAATTTGAATATCAGTTAAGCTGGGCGCTAAAAGTTTTCACCTCACCGATGAAATGCTAATCTTTGTAGTCGGGAAAAGGATATCCAAAAGTTCCCACCCACATCGTTGGAGACTATTAAGACTGGTGTCGGGCGCTGGAAGCTATCTCTCAGACGCCTGTGCCTTCCAGCGATTGAGCATCAAAAAAATGGCCATGATATAAATACCATGGGTTTTTCAAAGATCGGCAGATTGAGTTTGAGATCTCGTCGCCTTCGGTTCAGATCGTGTGTCTGTTTCTCCAAGTCCCTGGTATTCGCGTATACCATCGAGGTTGGATCTCACCAAGCAGATCCATCTCTTTTGTGAAGGATTACTCTGTTCAGAGCAAGCCTCGAATCGTTTTGTCCCCGAAGGACTGGCCGGGATTCTTCTTGTCTCATCTGGATTTTCCCTCCTCCTTCAAGGATATCCCGTTTCCCGTGTGAGATTTCGCGCCGAGCCGCGTCAGAGTCTCGATTTTTGGAGGTTGCACTTCTTTGGAGCAGAGCTGCCTTCGTCCGTCTTCAAGGAGGATCGTGAACTCGTCTTCTGCCCCCCCCCCTTCATCCTCGTCACCATCAGAATATTCGGCCAAGAATCACGACCATTTTCCTTCTCTATTTCCCCGCGCCGACTCGCTAAAGGAGTCTCTTTCCTCGAGGATTTCCTTAAGGTAAAACTATTGCATCTCCCGTTAATCGACCCTCTTTTTGACTTTTAAATATTCCTTCTGTATAACTGATATATAGTATCCCATTTAAAAACTAATTAACAAGTAATTAACAGTGCCCGATTGCTAATTTTTCATAGTCTGTCAATTTTATACTTATTTACATTTCCTATATTTTCCGTATGTATATATATGTTAACTAGTGACTTATGAAAATTACGTATATTTTTGTTTTTCACTCTTTAAATATATCCTTGAACTGCAACTTGGTAAACTCGTTAAACGCTATCGGCCCCTGTATTAAAATCGCACTCTTATACCTCGTAATTAACGGATTACTTTTACGAAGTGAACGCACTTGTACGTAGCGAAGGACACGTACGTACATTAGAGTTATATGTGTATATAACTGTATATATACATATTCTCGTGGCTTTTATCTCTTTCCTCCCAACCAAGATATACATATATGTATATATAGACGTATTGTCTGGCTAGGTGACCTATTCCTCGCTATATATATATATATATATATATATATATATATATATATATATATATATATATGTATATATCTCTCAAAGTAGCGCGAGAGAATGATGAAAATGAATCCATTAAACCATATTGAAAGAGAAAACGGAATAATTTTTCCTTGCAGTAATATTTTTATTACCTTTTTTCGAAAAAAATCCGTGCAGGGAAGCGATTCGAACCAGGCACACTGAGGGTTTTTTAAAGGCAAGAGAGAGGGACATTAGAAGAACCCAGAATCAAAGAGAGCAGAGGGCGGCACAGTGAAGGCGATCCTTTACCGAGAAGACAGAAATAACGCCATGGGGAAAAAAGTTTTGAATTCCTGGCCGGGACTTGAACCCGGGTCTGTTGATTGCCGGTCAGATGCTTTACCGCTAAGCTACCAGGCACAGTAACTATATTTCTCCCAAAGCGTTACCCCATCCAACCCAGTATCTCCTTAAGCTAGGAACTTTCAAGCAATTTTTATACCACATCCTCTTACCCGCTCACAATTTAAAGGCTCACTGTCCATGTCTTATTTTCTCTTGTACTATATGTATTTATAGTCAGTACACCAGGTTTTTGCATCTTTCTTTCTGTCTTCAAATAAAACTGGCATAGCCCTGTGATGGTTGTATAATCACCCGCAGATCCTGTAGTTGCTTCCTATATATATATATATATATATATATATATATATATATATATATATATATATATATATATATATATATATTCTGGTGTCAGGTTTATTGGGTTAATTTAGGACCCCTTTCGTTTTCAAGTCCCTCAGTTGAATTAATAGAAAATTTACCAAATTGGGTCAAGTTTATTCAAAGATAATTTTTTTTCTAATTGTTTAGATTTTATCTTGAGTAATCAGTCTTTTTGTGGTGCCCGTGAGGCCATATTTACTAACAAGCCATTGTTTTTGTGTATGTTTTGGGAGAAAATCTTTCAAACTCCCCTCCTTTTAATCCCCGTGCCGGATTAAGATGTTCTATATCAGGTACTCATATAGGAATTAGTATATTTATCATAATTTATTGCTTTGGTCCTTGTGTGTGATCACAAGAATTAAGATTTTATTTAGAATTTGGGAGAACTATTGCGAGAGCCCCATTTTCTTTGCCGTAAGATTCTTGGACGCGTCGAGTGGCTAATGTTCGCGTAAGGAAACAAGATGGCGTCCTTCGAGAGATTTAAGCAACAGGGTGAGATGCTTGGTATCTCTGGTAACGAGCTAGTCGCCTATATTCAGGAAGAGGAGAGAAACGAAAGAACAGAAAAAAGAAATTAGAGAAGCTGAAGCTGAGGAGAGAAGAAGAGAAGCTTAAGCTGAGCAGATAGGAGGAGAAGCTGAAGCTGAAGCTGAGCAGAGAAGAAGAGAAGCTGAAGCTGAAGCTGAGCAGAGAAGAAGCGAAGCTGAAGCTGACAGAGAAGAAGAGAAGCTGAAGCTGAAAAAAGAAGAAGAGAAGCTTAAGCTGAAGAAAGAAGAGAAGCTGAAGCTGAAGAAAGAGAAAGGGTGAAGCAACATGAAAGGGAGTTAAATAAGAATAATTCAGATACCCTCTCAGTTAGTTCCAGGAATGGAGCCCCCCTGAGCCCCGCTTTAAAGCTCATAGCATTTAACGACGGTGATGATTTCAGTGCTTACCTCACTCATTTCGAAAAGATTTTTGAGGTAAATAACTGGGATATACAAACTGATGGAGTCACCTAACTCTTGCCACTCCTTAATACTCAGCTGCGAGATATATTCATTTCGCTTCCCGCCGCGGCTACTCTCGACTATTCGCCCCTTAAATCCGAACTCTTGGCTGCGATCAACATGAATCCGGACTTTTACAGAGTAAAGTTTCGTCAGGCAAGGATGCAACCTGGCAAGACTTACCCCCAGTTCGGATTCACCCTCAGAAGAAGTCTGCAGTTTTGGTTGGACTCTGCCCAGGTAAACGGCGACTATGAGTCTCTGTTCGACTTCACTTTGCGGGATCAATTGATGGCTACGCTGCCCTCTGAAATCCGTGCATTCGTGAAGGACTGAAGAGTTGCTTCCCTTAAAGAATGCATCAAAGAAGCGAATTTACACGCGGCCAATCATAATCTTTACCCTAAAGATCCCAAGAAGAGTCATCCATCCTCCTTTCCCCAAGAGTAAAGGCCACTTCTCTAAATTTCACCTGAAGAACGTTCCCGAATTTGTAAAGGTCCCAGGTCCCGCCAAACCGAAATATCATCCCCCGTCTGAACCTAGTGATGTTAAGCCTCCCGTCTTAAATCCCCTTGCGTCGGATTACCCCAGACGACCCATCGTCTATTTTTCTTGTGGAACCCCCAGGCATGTGAGGACAAACTGTCCCCTAAATTCTCAGTTCTGTCCTGCTCCCAGCCACCAAGTCCACCAAGTAAGCACCTCTCTTTCTCCTCCGCCTGCTCGCCCCGAAACGCCTGCTCCCCCACCATCGAATAGTCCCTCTGGACCTCAAGTTATTTTTTTATTTAACGAGAGCTCCCCCGGTGGGCTCGAATTTGAAACCGGTTCGGTTAATGGTTGCCGGGTTTCAACCCTGGTTAGAGATACGGGATGCACGTGCAGCGTCGTATCGGAAAAGTTGCTGCCCCCCCAGTGAACCCCGACCACGATAAATTTGTACTAGTTTAGGACTACTTGGGACGAGCCAACCGCTCCCCAGTGGTCCGTTGTTTCATCGAATGCCAGTATTTAACCGGTTGGGCTGACGCCGTAGCAGCCCCTATTAAATTATGCGAGATATTAGACGTCCAGAGCCCGCAACTCTCCCCTAGTCACGTTGCTCAGCCCGCCATCACGAGGGGATAAACCATAAAGAACGAGGCACCCCCCGTGACTTTAGAACCACCTTGTCCCCTGAGTACGAGACTCTGGACAACGAGTCTTTTGTAAAGGCACAAAATGAGTGTCCTTCCCTACAGCTATTGTGGGAAAAGTCGATGATCAACGAGTTTCAAATCCGCTCGTGGTCACAAGGAGGTTTCCTACCTCGTTGAGGGTGAACTGTTGTTCCGTTCCCCCTCCGTTCCTAACCACTCCTCTACGCGCTCTCTCCGTATCCCCTGCTCTTATGACAGGACCCATTTTGACATTGAGTCAAATCCAAGACGTTTCAAGCCCCATGACAAGGTCCTGCTTCTCCTGTCCACGGAGACAAATAAACTTCTTTCCCAATGGAAAAGCCCCTTTTCAGTCCTCGAAGCCCGTGGCCCCGTGTACTACCTAATCCAAACGCCCTCCGATAACAAAGTGTTTCACGTCAACATGCTCAAACGTTACCACCGCCGTGCCTGCATCAACAATATTGTTGCTATGGATGAAGAGGCCGTGATAGAAGCCTCTTATCTCCCCAAACCTCTTAACCTAGTTTGCGTAGAAGCTGATAATGACTACCCATTCCCGTTGCTCTCCAGAACGTATAAAGACTCCCCCCAGGAGAGTGATCTAAATCCTCACCTGGAGCCCGCTTAGAAAGCCCAGTTATCCTGGTTGGTAAAGGCTTACCTCCAGCCCATTCATTTGCAATCCACGTTTACTGCAAAAGTCGAAAACGTACTAAAATTAGAAATAATCGAACCCCCTTCGTTAGTTTACTGTTCCCCATTGTTATGGTTCGGAAGACAGACCAGCCATTTCAAATGTGCGTGGACTTTCGAAAACTTAACGCCGTGAAAGTTTTCGATTCCGAACTGATCCTGTTGATAGACCAGAGTCTACATTTGTTCTTAGATGGTCTGAATAATGCGTCATTCTATTTGGATAATGCGTACGTAGCTACACACAAATGGGATGAACATCTAATCTCCCTTCGTCCCCTCTGTAATAGGATCAATAGGCTCCGAGAGCATGATCTGGTCATGGGTACTTCCAAGTGTCATTCTGCTTACGATACTATCATGTACCTTGGATGTAAAATTGGACAAAACCAAATTACGCCCCAGCAAAAAAAAGGCCAGGGCCATTTCAGATATTTCCTTTCCCCGTACTAAGAAGCAGCTACGTTCCTTCCTGGGTTCAACCTCCTTCTACCGGTGCTTCGTTTCCAACTTTGCCACCTTAGCATCCCCCCTGAATTCCCTCTTTAAGAAAAACTCCCCAGATTCCCTTGTTTGGAGCACAAGGCAATTTCTCACTTCCAGCCGATGAAGGATATCTGGCCCCATATTGCGGCTCCTGGACCCGAACACATTGTTTGGAATCGGTTCGGATGTCAGCAACGATGGAATCGGTTGCGTGTTGCTACAGTACGAAGAAGATGGGAATAGCTATCCTATCGCTTATGCAAGCCGGAATCGGTTGCCGCGCGAAAGAAACTATGCAGTAATATAATTTTTCCTCTGGCAATAGTTTTAGGTGTCTGGAAATTTAAAATGTATCTGAAAGGCCAGGAATTCGTGATCGAAACGGATCACCGTCCTTTAACGTGCCTAAGAAATTGTAAAAGCCAAAACGGAAGGCTTATGCGTTGGTGTCTGCAATTAATGGAATATCAATTCCAAATTTTGTATTTAAAAGGTAGTGAAAACTGTGTAGCAGACAGTCTTTGTAGGAATCCAGTAGATGACCCTCCTCTCCCGAGGTAGAACTCCATACATCTTATAAGTTCATGTATATATTTAGGCTCATTGCTCTCCCATGTAAAATATATTTTTGTGCGTGTGTGTGTACACCCGTATTTTAGTGTACTGCTTGTATATACGTGTTGTCATTATTGATTTTTTATATTATTTCCTGGATTGTCCCTCCGCTTGATTGATTCCTTATTCTAAATTGTGGTATTGTTCTTACATGAAACTATATATATTTTAATTATGTAATTAATTACCCATTAACCTAAATGTATGTGTAAGTTTTCTCCGTCGTCTGGGATCAAACGGAGCTAATCCTGTCTGTACCTTGATGGCCGCAGTGTCAGCTGAAATTTTAATATCGATGTGTTTTGGTCGAGATGCCACTTTTCCTTCCCCTTAGTGTCGGGGAAAACACCTTCTTTGGAAGGGAGGCATGTAAGGGAAAGGGACGCCAAAAAGAATACCCCCTTCTTTTGTTTCTTGAATTTCTTACCTCCTTATGTCTCCTAAGTATAACTCTACGTGGAGTAAAGCTCTCTATCCAAGGAGAAAAAATAAAAGGAGAAAGAATTTGAATATCAGTTCAGCTGGGCGCTAAAAGCTTTCACCTCGCCAATGAAATACTAATCTCGATAATCGGGAAAAGGATATCCAAAAGTTCCCAACCACATCGTTGGAGACGATTAAGACCGGTGTCGGGCGACAAAAACTAATCCCTCTAAACGCCGGAAGCTTTCTCTCAGACGTCTGTGCCTTCCAGCGATTGAGCATCAAATAAATGGCCGTCATATATCCAATGAAACTATTTTCCACTGCGGCTTATAACGTCATACCAGTGGCAAATAATAAGGTTTTATGCCTTGGAAAATACTAATTTTAACTAGTAATAACTAATATTACTTTCTCACCAAAAATATAGCAAAAGATAATTAAATTATGACTGTAGAATAGATTGAAAGTAAAATTTCTAAAAAAGAACGTTGTTCATTTTTAGATTTAATGGATACAGTTAAAAAATCTTATGGGGCAAAAGAAAGATTATTCTTGCTTGTCAATAAATTGAATATATTTCTAGCACTATGATACTATGTATACAAATATAGAAATTGCTAGAACAACATTTAGATCACTATAAAGGCATAGAACGAAAAACAGTAAGTTTTAGATAAAAAGGTGTTAGTTTATTTCTGTAATGTTTTCTAAAAATTTCACTTTTTGTACATAAATAAACAACTTATAAGTGTGTCTCGACGACCAGAGTTGCCTATTTACTTGCTTGTAATTGGACTTTCTGATTTTCATTCAGAACCTTTCGTTCAGACAACAAATATAAAATGACTTATGAGAAGTTGCCTTAATTTTGAAGATAAACTAAGTATTTTGGAATATAAACTTGAAAGTAAAGTTGACACATTTGTAATTTGACATTTTTAAAAAAATAAATGTTACTCTTATAACGTCAATAGTTTCTACCCACTTTATACTTGTAATTATTTAAAAGAAGCTTATTTATTGCTGAGATTTTTTTTATTTAGGACTGTTTCTTAAAATATGGTGAAAGATAGAATAATTGTCATTAACAAAGATGTAACCAATCCACTTTTAATAGATTTGAAAAATGCAAGAATATTTTGCATTTGTTTGGACAAGAGTACATATGTCATATCGCATCTCTCTTTAGCAGATATTGCAAGATTTCCTTCCTAAAATACAGGGTGTCCTTGAAGTCTGGACGCACTAAATCTCCTAATGGTCTCCTCAATCACCAAATCCCCCCCTCCTCCTTGACTTCTTTTTAAGGTATGATACAGAACGGTGTACTCAATGATACGAGACCCCTGAGGGAAGGGCAGATCATAAATGGATGTGATGAAAAAAATGGACGGAAATTTAAAGTTAATGCATCGGATCAATTTCGCATCGCACTTTGCATCACAAATAATAGAAATCACAGTAAAGATTTTATTCATTAATATTTAAATTAAATAAAAATGTAATTCAAAATAAATAAAATGTTTTTCAATTATTTTTTATTGAAAATAGACATTTTGCCTGTGTCCAGACTTTAGGTACACTATAATAAAGGATACCCTGAGAAAACGAGAGGTCAAGACATTATGAAGGAAATGACAAAGGAATTTATTAAACTTAAGATGAATTTTAGAAATATTGTGTATATGATAACTAAAAGAGTTCAAAATGTGATCGAAAAAAATAGTAAATGTGTACAATTAATAAATAGGAGGTAAACCACCATTTAGTAGGAGAGGGGCAAGTTGCGTCATTCGTCCCCGCAGGATAATGAAATTAACATAAATATCAGAATGACAACTGACAGTAAGTTGGGAAAATGTACTCGACAATTGCCAGTAAGTTGGGAAAATGTACTCGGCAATTGCCAGTAAGTTGGGAAAATGTACTCGACAATTGCCAGTAAGTTGGGAAAATGTACTCGACAATTGCCAGTAAGTTGGGAAAATGTACTCGACATTGCCAGTAAGTTGGGTAAATGTACTCGACAATTGTCATTAAGTTGGCAAAATGTACTCGACAATTGCCAGTAAGTTGGGAAAATGTACTCGACATTGCCAGTAAGTTGGGAAAATGTACTCGACTATTGCCAGTAAGTTGGGAAAATGTACTCGACAATTGCCAGTAAGTTGGGAAAATGTACTCGACAATTGCCAGTAAGTTGGGAAAATGTACTCGGCAATTGCCAGTAAGTTGGGAAAATGTACTCGACAATTGCCAGTAAGTTGGGAAAATGTACTCGGCAATTGCCAGTAAGTTGGGAAAATGTACTCGACAATTGCCAGTAAGTTGGGAAAATGTACTCGACAATTGCCAGTAAGTTGGTAAAATGTACTCGACAATTGCCAGTAAGTTGGGAAAATGTACTCGACATTGCCAGTAAGTTGGGAAAATGTACTCGACATTGCCAGTAAGTTGGGAAAATGTACTCGGCAATTGCCAGTAAGTTGGGAAAATGTACTCGACAATTGCCAGTAAGTTGGGAAAATGTACTCGACATTGCCAGTAAGTTGGGAAAATGTACTCGACAATTGCCAGTAAGTTGGGAAAATGTACTCGACAATTGCCAGTAAGTTTGGAAAATGTACTCGACATTGCCAGTAAGTTGGGAAAATGTACTCGGCAATTGCCAGTAAGTTGGGAAAATGTACTCGGCAATTGCCAGTAAGTTGGGAAAATGTACTCGAAAAGTAACGCCAGTCATCAAAAATGCCAAACATTCTCTGAAAGGTTTTACTCAATTTTCAAAAATCAGGGTCACCTTCCTATTTACCCAATTCGCGTATTCTATCCAATTTAGGGTCACCTTCCTATTTACCCAATTCGCGTATTCTATCCAATTTAAATTATCAGAGTTCGATTTGCTTGACATTAATAACTTGGAATTATTTGACTACCAAGAAAGGGAAGTGTGGGAATAAAAAAAAAATATTGACCTTAAGCTAAAATTGCAAGGAAGTAGAGGCTTGAATGTAAGGAAAGAACAAGCGTCCTTAGAATGAGTACACAACCAGGTGGAGGCTAGGGGGGCTTAATCCCCTCTCAAATTTCAGACCCGTTATCTGTTCATATTTCTTTTTTAAGCCCTTTTGTATTCTACTATTCAGAAAGAGTTATGTAATAATATAGAATATATCGCCAAAAGTTAAACTGTTGCGATTGAATGTACCATATATGATACATGTATAAACTAGAGGTAAATCTCAAAAAGAATGATTAAATTCAGTATTATACCTTAACTGATGTTCAAAAACTAAAGTTCATAATTTTCTGATGTGTGTACAAAAAATTCGGATCTGAGAGAGATAGCGCTCAGTTTCGTGTGAGATACTGTTATTTATAATTATCAATGTAGTGTAAGATAACCATTATTAATTATAACACAGGCCCGCGTTTGAAACAATAACGTTTATATTTCTCAGGATTTCTTTGTGGTTTCTTAATGAATCAAACTTCCTGGGATCAAAAATGAATGTATTTTTGGTCAATCAGGTCAGATTTTCTCAATACAGCGTAAACCATTTTCATTGAGATTACCTCATTTTTCCTGAAAGAAGATTTTCAAAAACCTTTCTCTATCTAATAATGCATTATTATTGTTATATCATAAAAACAGGAATAAACGTATGTAAAGTATAATCCATTTAATAAAACAAACAAAATAAAGAATGCAACATAAAGAAAATAATTCTAATTTCCAAGAAAAGACGCCCTTGACAATTTTCGTTTGTGCCTCTCATCTGGTGCATCACTCTTTAAACACCAACAGTAGTCAGCAAGTATGTTTACGTCCCATTTACCCTGGTACCTGGATTCCATTGTTTTTATGTCCTGGGGAAATCTTTCCCTCTGTTCTTCATTGTAATCCCCGCAGTTGTCGAAGAAATAATCCAGATGGGACTGTGAAAAGTGTATCTTTATATACATTCGAGCTCCTAAATATTTGAGACTTGTTAGGAGCTGATTGACCAGGGCAACATTTCTGGGCTTCTTTTATTACGTAGAAAATTTTTAACTAGAGCTTTGAAAGCTTTCCAGGCATCTTTTTCTATGTCCGTCATTATTGCCTCAAACTGCTGATCTCTCATCAAGTTTTTAATCTGAGGTCCATCAAAATTCCCGCATGGAGGAGCTTAGCGTCACTGATTTGTGGAAATTTCTGAAGAAGAAATTTAAAAGCTTGGCCTCCTTTTGACATAATTTTTCATTATGCCAAACTTTATATGCAGTAGAGGAAGCACTAAAGGTTCAGCTATCACATTGTTTGATCCAATTCTAAATGCTTCTCGTGGAGGCCAAACCTTCTTCTCATAGCGCATACTATCTGCACGACTGTCCCATAAACATAGGAAACAAGGATGCTTCGTGTAGACTGTTTGCATCCCAAGTATAAGAGACACTACCTGAAAGAAATTTAGCAGGGTATGTAAATTCAAAGTGCAATATTTCTAAAAACAAATTCAAAGTAATATTTCTTAAAACAATAAGAATATTAATATGTACTGAAAAATCCTGTATGCCGATGCACTAAATCATTGTATTGGAACTAATTAGATATATGCACAGCTTATTTTAAGTTTATTGAGTTATGTTGTATACCTTATCAATTAGGATAAGTTCCAAATTAACTCAAAATAATGCATTAACCTATAGGGACACACTTCAACAAAAAAATATAACTCAAAAATGACTCATGATTTCCAGATTTGCATTCTTGTAAAATGTAAGTTGACTAAAAGGTGTATACAAGTATTAACAATTAAAAATGAAAATGTTAATATCAAAGAGCTTAGAAATCCCCTTGTAAAATGATCTTACCTTTAAGTCACCATATATCCTCCAATTGTGGGTAGAGTAATCTATTGCATCCAGTGATTTTTTCATATTTTCATAACTTTCAGTAAGTTGGATCGAATGGCCTATAGGAACGGAAGTTATCGTGTTACCAATATTCAGTAACACGGCTTTTAAACTTTTATTGGAGGAATCTATGAAAAGTCTCCATTCTAATGGGTTATAGGGAATTCCAAGGACCTCAACAAGTCCTTTAATATTGGCGCATTATACTAAAGAGTTAGGAGAAAACTGTAAAAAATAACTTCGAAACTCTTGTTCTCTGTTTCTATACCCCCCAAATGTTGTTTCTTTAGCGAGAAGATTATTTTTACGAAGTCAAGAGCCAAGAAGTTGTGCATTCCCCTTTGAAAGCTCCAGATCCCTGGTCAGGTCATTTAACTGAACTTGAGTGAATGGTCTTGCGACCATATCATGTGTGGAAACCTGATAAGACTCAGATGTGTCATAATCTTTATCAACTTCCATATTAATCTCTTCATGCACCTCTATATGCTCAGGGGGAGAAGGTATAGGAATTCCTGGACCATGATACAGGAGTTTGATGGCAGAAAGACCATCCGGATATGGTACACTATGTTTATTATTCTTATTTATACCTGTGGAAAATATAATTGCATATTACATAAAGGAATTGATTTAGAGTTGCAGATAGTACATAAATGTTTATAATAAAGGATATGTTCATGCTGAAGTGAACCATGTTAGTTTTTAACTTTATGCTAAGTCTATGCATAATAATGGCATTTTCAGGAGCCAGTATAATACAAAAAGCTTAAAATACTTGATACAATGATCACCTTTAAGATTTGTCATGCAAAAATAGCAGTCCGTAGTGTGGTCCTTGCGCTCTCTCTACACCATGGGAACACCAAAAGAGAGAGACTTCCTTTCGCCCTGACTCCAACATCTTAAACATATGTAGCATCCCTTGCAGCAGATATGTGGTGCAAAACTTTTATCTCGATCTCTTAGCCTTACTCCATAATATGCATGATACAAAGATTTAATTACAGGAGAGATTGTACATTGCTAGACGGAAAAAATCACTTTGACGCAAACATAGCAAAATATGTCGGAGTTATTCTTACATTTTCTGTTTATTTTTAACTCAACCACTATTATTATTATTATTATTATTATCATTATTATTATTAGCATAATGCCAAGCAATTTCTAACCTACAAAAATATAAACTTATTAAGATAATTACTTAAAATGTACACAAAATTTACTGTGAATACAGTAGTGCAAAAACTATTGAAATTTTGATGTAATATAGGACATGTATAAACTATTTAGATTATTATCACCCGCTATATCGCAAAAATCTGACTTAATAGAGAAAAAAAAGACGCCAGATTCGGATTTAAGAGGTCAATTTTATTAAGAAACTACAGAAAACCTAAGGTACATTTTCGACTCAGACCAGTGTAATCAATGACCTTTTCTCAGATTTCTTAGCGAGAGGAATTCAGGTCGGCTCGCCCCCCTCCTAAATTTTTATCCTGGATCCGCCACTATAAAGAACCACATCTTTTGTGGTATAACTGTTTAAATAAACTTTTTGGTTCTAATTCATGTGAACAGTTTTCATCCATCAACCGCCTTGGCACGGATATGAGTGTGGTATATGTGAGACTGAATATAATCAACATTTAAATCTCGAATTAAAACAGCAACTAATGTGCAGTAACAAGTTTCGAGTTTAAATGATGGTATGAGAAGTAAGCTTCTTACGAGTTTAAAACAAAGAAAAAGTAAAAAAACTGATCCATCAAAAGATTCGCCCCTCCTTTCATACATAATTCTCCTAACTCTCTTGCTTTTCAGCCTTAAGTTATTCAGAGTAATGCTGTAGCAATTCACAGATTTCTTAAGTTTGTATGAGAAATACGGATAAAAGGCAGGAACATTTATCCGAGTTAATATTTAGATCATACTTTTCCCATGATACTGCATCTATATTTATAAGGTCTTGCAATATTTGATGGAGATATTTGATAGAGCAAGAAGGGCAATATCGCCTATATACACAAAGATGGCCAAACGACGGTCTAATCAGGATCAGATTATTCCTTCCAGCACACAATTGAGATTGAAGCTGATTAGACGGGGAGAATTTATCCCAGCCAGCATGATTTCATTGGTTACATTTCAAGAGGAAGATTTTCAGTCACAAAATGTCACACCAACATACTGATTCATATACGGATTGGTAACGATATTTTTATGCTCTAAGTTAAATATGAGTTTGTCGAAAGATATGTTGAGAGACCAGTCAATAGCCTAACTTAAAAAGCTAGATGAAGAACTCCCAGAGTCGTTTCAACAGAATGGTACCTTTACCCATTTCGCAGCAGTGGTAAATTATTGGTTGAATTACAATTTCTCTAACTGGATTGGAGGACGTGTTCAAGTGGAATGGTCTACTCTTTCAGACCTTACCTCCTCTTGACTTCTTATTTTATAGGGTATGCTAAAAGGAAAAGGTGTACTTAATGGTCTTCTCGTCCACCGGACCTTACCTCCCTTGAATTCTCTTTATGGGGTATGGTAAAATACAATTTGTACTCGATGGTATCCCAGTTTACCAGACCTTATCCCCCTTTTCTGGGGCGTGCAAAAGAAGAAGGTGTACTCAATGATAAGAGACACCTGAAGGGACGCTTCATAAATGAATGCAATCAAATGGACGGAAATTTGTATTTAATGCATCGCATTCATCGGCTGAATCTCTCTAAGCGCATCGAACTTTTTATCGCAAATTGGGGAAATCGCATTGAAGATATTTATTAATATATCAATTAAAAATAATGTAGTTCAATTTTTTAATTGAAAATATGCATTTTGCCTGTGTCCAGAATTTAGAGACACCCTGTGCACGATATCTAAATACTCTTAGTTATACCAATTAAGTAAGGAGGGACTTTGTTTTTAATGAAATTCTCAATTAACAAATAAATAGAGGTTAAGGTAGACACAATATAGAGTTAGCTAAGCCAGGATGCAGGCTTAGTTATTGGTTTGTTATAATTTCCATTCCTTCACAGTTATCAGGCGTCTATTGACCATCTCTCCTTGTTCCTCTTCCTTCTTAATTATTAGGATGGAGAACCGATGGGCAGAAGTGAATGTATATGTGTGTGTGTGTATATATGATTTGCTTTTGCGCGTGCGCGCACTCGGGAGGAAACATAAATGAAATATCTTTAAAAAACGAAACTGGAAATGTTAAGGAGATATTTGACCACTTGACCTCACTTCTCCTTGACATGCAAGTGTTGACCTGACCTCTTATCAAATTAATAAGCTTCCTTAGACCTTCTTTCGCTATTGGAGGAATCTGAAAGGACGGAAGAGTTAAGGAGCTGTTTACCATTTCACATTCATCAACGGTATTCGGGCCGATACCACTCCCCAAGAGATGAATACCTCTCATGATACCGATAGATAGCTTCGACGATAGATAATTTCGATAACATAGCGCCGTCTTTTGATATCTAGAGAGTTACGGACTTACGAAGACCTTAAGGTCCACTCGAGGCAAGTTCAAAAGAGGAAAGGAGGGAAGATGATGGTAGTGGATGAAAAGGTGTAAATTTGGTATCAGTTCTACAAATTTTTGTTATAAGTCTATCCATTAAAGTAATCGATTCTCGCTATGTACACCCCTGTGCCGATTTTGGGGGGAGAGATGCTACAATACAGAGCAGTAACCGCATTTAAATTATGACAACCATATTTGTACACCTGCTGGTGTTTTGCTCACCTAGGTGGATTACCTGACACTTATCTATATTTAATCACATCTACCACTTTTCCGCCCATTCCGCTACTATAAGTCGTTTTGTAAGTTTTTATAAATTACATCGAAATTCTTTTTCTATTTCTTAATTTTACATCGCCCGAAAATTTGGGAATTTCTGAAGGGTAAATTATTGTCAAGGTCATTAACAGATCTTAAACAACGACTGTCCAAGAAGGGATTCTTAAAGGATCCCGGTAGCAGCCAACTTACAATCCACTCAAGAACATTGCCTCATAATCCATGCGCTTTCATCTTAATCAAAAGTCTTTTATGGTCCACAACAGGTGTGGGGAGCCTTGAGGCCATATCTGACCTTCTAAATAATTTTTTTTTTTTAGATTATATTATTTTATTGATTTTCTTTATAAAGTACTCCCCAAAAAGTCATTAAGACGTTAGGCAACTTTAGAATAAATATTTTTTTTTTAGCTGATACATAGTCATAATAGATAGTTATATATATACAAAATGAAAGGGAACTTGCAGTATATCTAAATATTTTTTTAGGAAGGTGGCCCACTGCCACCTTTCGCAGCTTTACATTATCAAGAGATTTTTGAAAATATATATAAACTATATCGAGAGATTTATGTTGCACGAAAATTGTGACACTTTTGAGAAAACGATGATAATTAATCGCACTCCCCGGCACTAAAGCTTAAAGCGACACTGGGTATCGTTTTGCTAAGTTTCGCGACCCTCAATGTTCCACGATTTTGTCTATAATAATTGTGGGATATTGCATGATTCAGAAAATACTATTCATAAAAGAGAAGTAATATTGCATGATTCAGAAAATACTATTCATAAAAGAGAAGTAATATTGCATGATTCAGAAAATGCTATTCATATAAGAGAAGTAATATTGCATGATTTAGAAAATATTATCCATAAAAAAGAAGTAATATTGCATGATTAAGAAAATACTATTCATATAAGAGAAGTAATATTGCATGATTTAGAAAATATTATCCATAAAAGAGAAGTAATATTGCATGATTCAGAAAATGCTATTCATATAAGAGAAGTAATATTGCATGATTTAGAAAATATTATCCATAAAAGAGAAGTAATATTGCATGGTTCAGAAAATACTATTCATATAAGAGAAGTAATATTGCATGATTTAGAAAATATTATCCATAAAAGAGAAGTAAAATTGCATGATTCAGAAAATACTATTCATATAAGAGAAGTAATATTGCATGATTTAGAAAATATTATCATTAAAAGAGAAGTAATATTGCGTGATTTAGAAAATATTATCCATAAAAGAGAAGTAATATTGCATGATTCAGAAAATACTATTCATATAAGAGAAGTAATATTGCATGATTTATAAAATATTATCCATAAAAGAGAAGTAATATTGCATGATTCAGAAAATACTATTCATATAAGAGAATTTATATTGCATGATTCATAAAAAACTATTCATATAAGAGAAGTAATATTGCATGATTCAGAAAATCCTATTCATATAAGAGAAGTAATATTGCATGATTTAGAAAATACTATTCATAAAAGAGAAGTAATATTGCATGATTCAGAAAATACTATTCATATAAGAGAAGTAATATTGCATGATTTAGAAAATACTATTCATAAAAGAGAAGTAATATTGCATGATTCAGAAAATACTATTCATATAAGAGAAGTAGTATTGCATGATTCAGAAAATATTATCAATAAAAGAGAAGTAATATTGCATGATTCAGAAAATAGTATTAATAAAAGAGAAGTAATATTGCATGATTCTGAATCCTGCAATATTACTTCTCTTTTATTAATACTATTTTATATTTTTTTCTACAATTTAAAGCGAAGTGCCAACGGGATTATCTCTCACAGAAAATTTATGAGGAGATTTCTGGAAAGCGGTGAAGTTGGGGGAGGAAGCGAAAAGGGTTGAAATTATATAGATGGAAGCCTTATCACAGGTAGTGTGATACATAATCTTCCAGTTGTTATAGGCATGGGTGCTAGGGGCCCCAGTCCAAGGGCTTCCGCCAGCTGGAAAAGGTCCAGAGATTAACTGAACAGTTATTTCATTTGTGAACTCAGAATCAATCTAAATTTTCCCATTAAAAGAGATTAAATTAATATACTTAATTTTATATATCCAAGAGTTGAAACAGTATTCAGATGTTGTAAAGGTCGTCCTCCAGCCATTTCATGAAGCAACCAAACGCCAATTTTGTAGTTTACCAAATGGCGGAGGTATTTTAAACACTGTGGTTTGGCCTCATACCGTATGGCGGCGTCTGACGTCATCAAGACTTGATGATATGAAAATCAGATTTTTGCTTCCTTGCAGTGCGCTTTCTGTCCGCTATAGAGGGTCCGGAGGCGTAATTTTGCCAGGGCAGAGGCGGGACGAGGTGGAAAAAAACGGCAGGGTTTAGCCGGGGCCTGTGCCAAGGCCGTGGTTATCCGGGATCGGTGTCCCGGTCTGTCTATATGCAAAAGTATTTTTTTATTGTTTGGGAAAACAGAGACAGGTGTTCACAGTCAAATATGCAACATTTAGAGAATGTGTACACAGATCGACCATCAACGGTTGAAAACGATGGTTACAATTTACTTTATTGAAGATATTTGTTTACATGAAAACGATAGTTAACAATTTATTGTTTTGAAGATATTTTTTTACATGAAAATGATGGTTAATAATTTACAATTTACTGATGTTTTGGAGATATTTGTTTCCATGAAAACGATGGTTAACAATTTACTTTATTGAAGATATTTGTTTACATGAAAACGATAGTTAACAATTTATTGTTTTGAAGATATTTTTTACATGAAAATGATGGTTAATAATTTACAATTTACTGATGTTTTGGAGATATTTGTTTCCATGAAAACGATGGTTAACAATTTACTTCATTGAAGATATTTGTTTACATGAAAACGATAGTTAACAATTTATTGTTTTGAAGATATTTTTTACATGAAAATGATGGTTAATAATTTACAATTTACTGATGTTTTTTAGATATTTGTTTCCATGAAAACGATGGTTAACAATTTACTTTATTGAAGATATTTGTTTACATGAAAACGATAGTTAACAATTTATTGTTTTGAAGATATTTTTTTACATGAAAACGATGGTTAATAATTTACTTTTTTGGAAATATTTATTTCCATGAAAACGATGGTTAACAATTTACTTTTTTGGAGATATTTGTTTCCATGGAAATGGTAGTTAACAATTTACTTTTTTCAAAATATTTGTTTCCATGAAAACGATGGTTAACAATTTACTTTTTTGGAAATATTTATTTCCATGAAAACGATGGTTAACAATTTACTTTTTTGGAGATATTTGTTTCCATGGAAACGATAGTTATCAATTTACTGTTTTGAAGATATTTCTTTCCATTAAAACGATAGTTAATAATATACAATTTACTGATGTTTTTAAGATATTTGTTTGCAATAAATTATGCAAAGGAAATGATTGAATTTTAATTACTGTTGGCCTTATATAAATAAATTAATGTTGTATTTAATATTTTTCCCTTTGGAAATTTTGACTGAAGATTCCAAAGGCGGTAGCTTAGAGGCCTACAAAATCTTAAGCCTATTTTGGTACAGAAAGATTGTACAACTTACACCTGGTCTCCCCTTGCGGGACTAAGAAGTGAAAACAAACAGGGGAATCTGGATCATACAAATGCACCCTTCATTCCACAACAGTTAGGTTATATGGCATTTTATTTTATTTATTTTTTTTACAACTAGTTGATTATGGAGGGGACATACATTAAACCACTTCAAAAGGCTCCTTTCCCCTCACTATTTGCACGTTGCTAATTATACTTCTTCTAAACTCTTTCTGTTCTTTTAAAACATTCAATACATTAATTCATTCTCCTCAAATAAAGGAATATAAACGGACAACTATAGATAATAACTCATTATTTATTTTCCAAACTTTTAATTTTTGGAGGTGGAATAATACGAAAAAATCGAAATGTTAAACCTTGAATAAATTTGTGCTCCCGGTATGTGGAATGTGGTGCCATTAGTTGCTTGCCCATCCAGTATGTTACGTGCCTTAAGGTATCTTAAGATATGACTAAGCGTTTCCTAAAAATGCCTATTTCATGACTCCCCTAAAAATAGTGATATAAGTGTAATTATGGTATGTATGGTTTATCAATCCTGACAATGGTTTGTTCTTACGTTTCATTTCATTTTGGGAGGAAGAAAATAGGATAAAATGAAATAAAATCAGAAAAATTTGAACAGTTGTCAATTTGTTTGCATTTAACTTTTTCTTTTACTTATTTACCAATAAATATAAGCTCACGTTCTCTTTTTCTTTGTCTCATATTCTTCGCTCTCATATAACACTCTCTTACTGTCTTCTTCCCTCTCTATCTTAAGAGCCGTCAAGGATTCCTTTGAATTCCCATCTTCATTTGCAGTCTAGACTTCTTTGCATAGAGGTGTTCAGCTTCCGAATTTCGGAGTTTTACGATAGAATTCAATTAACAGAGTTGTGAATTAATTTCCTTCTTTCCATTTGAGGCAAACTAGCTTTTAATAACTTTAAAATTTATACCATTCGACCATCATATACAAATACATTCGGTACTCACAAGCAAACCTAAAAAAAAGTGCATGCGTAGTTACTTTTAATATTCTCTACTTTTTATTACATGTATATACATTTAAAAATAGATAACGTGGCAGAATTCGACACGATTACATGTAAGTTTATGGTAATTAATTTCGTCTAAACAATGGCGCATCACAATATTTTTTTGGCTGTATTTTTTTTTGTTTTGATTTTAGAATTTGGTTCAGTATTTCTCAAGCATTGGAAATTTCGCAAGATCTGCATAAATATGTGTGAATATTTTGGCTATATTTGGTGAATTGTCTACATTTCATAATTCATTTGGCTACGCTTGGCTACTGTGGCTAATACCGGAACTCGCGAAAATACTTTTCAACTGGAGCAACATATATGATTATTATTATTTTTTATTCGATGACTTTGCTGCATAGATTTTTATTTAAGGGATTTATTTGAAATTTCGTAACGTTTCTTCCAACTTAAGTGGATTTGGGGCTTCATTGAATTTCACAATATGTGAATCTGTGTTGAAATAATTTTTCATATATGTGATTTGCGTATGTTCATTCATAAGAGGATTTCCTCAAATATGGATTTACTTCACATTCCTGGTAAATGCTGGTGATTACATCAATTTCTTTAGATCTTTTAAAGATTTCTGTAATGCTATGAGAATTTTTACGTATTTTAAATGAATCCTATGAAATTTTAAGTTTATTTTCTCGTTTGACGGAGAAATTCTGTAGGGGAAAATTTCCCTGGATTGAACAAGTGAAACGATGAAACGAAAAGGGGGTGTTTAAGAAGGAAGGGAGTTTTGTTAGTTGAGTAAAGGAAGGAAAATTCTGTAAACATTGAGGGCAATTTAACTCAGTGGAGAAAAACAGAGGAGAATGAAAAAGAAGAATAAAAATAATGGATAAATAGAAAGATGATTCGTGAAAAGGGGCGCATTGAAAGACGCATGGAAGAAGTTCGTACACAATGTCTATGAGTTCGAAAGTACGAACTTGTTCGCCTTGGTGACGCAAAGTAAAAGAATAGTTTCAGGAAGAGGAGCGACAGATTCGATTAAGGAGTGGGCGGAAGAATTCTTTGGAAAATCTCTTTTTCGTTAGTCCACCAAATCCTAATAACAACGGAGTGAATGCTTCTTTAAACCAGTTACATGGGGGGGAAGATTTCTCTTTTTGTCTTAGAGCTCCCTAGCGCATCTGACTGACGAGGGGGAAAAATGAAACATTGAGGGTAAGGGGGCGGGGGAGTCTTTATTAATTGCGTAGACGAATTAACCAAAGATCAACCTTAATTGTATTTCCTTTCCAGTTCATTCCGACGTCTGGTTCGAGTTTAGTGCTGGCAGAAATTTCATTGCTTTATAAATTAATGAAAAACTCAATGTACTAGGAGTGGTTTAATAGGTAGGAAAATACTCGTTTGAAAACTTTATTTTCATACAGAACTAGTTTTAAGACTTATTGCCTTGAATGGTACAGTTGAAAAAGAGGGCGTCATACCTCGAAACTACCTCTGTGCGAACAAAGTCATTCTCACCTTAGTGCTTTTGTTTACTCATTCGTTCATTAAAATTAAGACTCTTGACACAATATGGAGTTTAAGTCTATTGGCACAATGTGGAGCTTACGTCTATTGGCACAATGTTGATCTTTTGGCTCAATGTGGAGTTTAAGTCTATTGGCACAATATGGAAAAGCACGAGCTCTTACAAACCTGAAGAGAATTGCTGAAGCAATCTCTGATGGTGACCTTAGAGTTTTTGCCAACCATCTCGAGCAAATAGGTGAGGATATGCAAGAAAGATTTAATAATCTCTTAAATCTCGGTATCCAGAATTGGATTTTAAATCCTTTTGAAGTACAGTCCACTCAATTTGAATCAAAAAGACAAATGAGTTTGCTTGATGAACTCCGTCAATTTAGTTTCCAAAAAGATTTTTTTTTTAGATCAAGCAAGGTATGATGAATAATTCCAAACCCAGAGAGACAAGGCCCCTAATTTTTTATAATTTTATTTGCCTTAATATATATGACTGAATGCGGATTCATTAAAGTAGTGTTCTTGAAAATAATACAGGAACAGAATTCATAGGGCCATAAGAGCAGGCCTTTGACACTTATGTCAAATTTAGAGCCCAATGTCGCGGAACTTGCGGTAGAGCAACAGACTCAAGGGTTGCATTTAGGTTTGCTAATTTTTTAACTTCATGGCGTTTTTTTTAGTTTCTTCATACATTTCAGAAGGTTTGGCGCTCTTTAATAAATAGTTTTCTGTTTCTCGGTTCACGCTGTATCCTGTTAAGGATAATACCATCGAATCTGTCCAGAGGTACTAAGTGGGCTGTGTCGCAAAAGAACTGTTGAAAACCGCAACTGTAAATTACTGTTCAAGTACTCCTGTGCAAGTTACATTGGTTTGTTTCATAGCTATCGTTTATTTTTTTTTCTCATTTCTTGGTCGCATGCTTGTTCCTTTTTCGATGGCTGCCAATACACTTTTAAATATATATTATAAACTGCTGTATTTTGATCGTATTTTTTATATATTCTCTTTCATTATTTCGATATCATTTCCTGTATCAGTACATTGGCTTGAACTCATTTATTTTAGTTTGCCTTTTTATAAGTTTATGTACATTTTATTCGTCTGACCTTTTTTTTGTGTGTTTTTAAATAATAATAGGCATGTTTTTGTTTTAAAAAGGCATGGCTACCTATTAAAGAAATTGAATATTTTTCGCGTAATTTACCTTATCGGCCATTTTTACATTTAGATTCCCTCCCCCCCGCGTAAAATAGTTGAAAAGTTGACTCAATTAAACAAACAAACATTTAATGACTAACTTTATTAATAAGATCAAGGACCATTTAGTCTGTTGGCTGAACCTGTTCGTTGAAAACAATTTCATCAATTTCAGGAGTAGTAGGAGAAAACGAGAAACGCCTATCAAGTTTCACATTAAACGGGGTTCAAGTAGGTACTTGATGGTACGTAGAGCTGAAAAGCCGCACTCGCAGAGATACGTGTAGAAAAATCACATAAGGTTTCGGATCCGAAACTCATCCTTTGCAGCGAATTCATTTATCAGCTCCAGAAAATCCTTCTTGGATGCCTTTACGGACATCAGCACTTGGCACACACATGACTTTTTCGAAACGCACATTAAAATTTTGCCACTGTCGGTACTAGGAAAATAGTATTTGAGCTCATATCTCTTCAAAATTAGCCCCATGCCATCTCCAATTATGTCAGCTGATGAAATAATGTAGAGTTGCCATTTTTTGTTCGCTTTGATCAAGGATGAATATTTTCTATGGAATCATTGATGTCGTCAGATGTGCCTGACGCCACTGTTACTCGGTCCCTGTATTTTCTTGTTCAAGTCATTCAGTAGTTAAAGGATGTCGGCAAAATAATCCCTACACCCTTAGAATACTTTCCTATAGAAGTTTAACAAAGGTTCAAATTTCATCTTGATCAAACAGAAAAAAAAATCCTTAACGTAACTCAAAGTAACAAGAAAGCATATTTCATTCGGAGCACCAAAGAACTTGCGTGAAGAATAAAGTAGTGGTGATGTCAACGTCCCCAGCTTTGCATAGTATTGATAATGTCGGTCTATTGCTTCTAAAGTATTTTTAGAATGTGTTTGGAAGCAAATGTTTGTCTCTGAATTTTGCAGTATTCCTTGAATATCAGGATTTTCGCGCTTTTTAATCTCTTTGCCTTTATTTAACATTCAGCTAAGCTCGATGAATTCAGTATATTGTCGGTCTCACACAACTAATTGTGTAAAAGTCAAAAATAAAAATGCTCCTACATATTTCTGTTACTAATTTATCAACTGAACACAAGTAGTTGTGTGAAACTGACAACATACTTGACTCATCGAGCTTAGCTAAAAAGTAAAATAAATAGACAAAAAGCATCTTCGATACCGGCTTGCGTTTGATATGTTCCTTAAATACCAGGCTTTCTCTGTTGTATAAGAGAAACAATTCCTGATTTTGTACCAATCATAGCAGGAGCACCTTTCATATATACCACGATCAGATTAGTCCAACTCAAGACCGTCTTTATGAAGAAATCAATCAGAATTTTAATCACATCTATCAACTTTGATGGTCCTTGTAGACGAACGAAGCCCCCTCCCTAACTCTAAAAGAAAAATGCTCCGAGATATTTTCTTTGCTAATTTATAAACTGAACAGAAGTAGTTGTGTAAGAATGATAACACGTGTAGACTCATCAAGCTTAGCTGAAAGGTAAAGAAAGGGGGCGGTATCTTCAATACCATCTTGCATTTGATATTGATTGACTGATAGTTGTTGCTAGATTTGATGATGGTGAACAACGGGATTTACTAAATATTTTAACATGTTTCCTCTCCGAAGACCAACCTCACACTTTCCTGTATGCAGTTTCACCACTTTGGCCAATAGTATAGGCCTTCTTTGTCTTAACCACGTTTATGTCGTACTGTTGGAAATTCCAGTTTAGTTCATCCATATTCTTCTTAAATTGAATAGCTTCAATTTAGAGAAGATCCCGTTGTTTTCTATAAGTCCAGGATGACCACCATTTAGCCTGCTCTATTTCAGTAAAATGGGATCCATGTTGCTGTCATAAGTTTTCAAATCCAGGGCGCTTTTGAGGGATTTGAAGACCATACGTCACGAGGTTTCCTAATCCGTTGCTTAAATATTCTTTTTCTTGGTATTTTGTCCTCTACATTTGCGAATTGCTTCGAACAAAAGCTAACCAGTCAAGAAATCAAACTTTCGTTATCTGAATGTGTAGTTGCCACTTTATTTCTAACAAAATTTAGCTATTACACTGAAATAAATAACCTTTATGATAGCTTTACTCCAGGTTAAGAAGTACTGTATTATAATGATTATATCTATTTTCGTACTCGCCATTGCCATAGGATGAGATAAAGAGACTAAGATGAACTTGAAAAAATGATTGGGAGTTATAGCTAATCGGTCGCCGTTAAAATATTTGATTCTGATACCATTTGCAGGGTTTGGCCCCATTTTAACAATTATGTTACCATGTGAGACGGGAATGAGTTTTTACTTCTAAGTTAAAAATAAAATTCTTAGCTTGTGTGAGCATCTAAAGAGTCTCGGATTAAGAAACGATAAGCAGTTCAATGAACAGTAGTAGAAGTAAGTAGTCCCAAATTTTGCTAGATTAAGATAAGCACTACGTTAAATTTGAAGGAAGAATATTTTTATATGCTCCGGGAGAATGTCATCATAAATGATGACAAAACCATAGATCACTAAGAGTGAGTTTCGTTCTACGGTATGCTATTTTGTCCCACCAAGCAAAAGCATTTGCTAAACTTAGTTCATCTTGTAGATCTCGAAAGTCCTGAATGGAAAACTTGATTGTTCCAATTTCGGCAGCTGATTAGTTTTCGCCCGGAAGAGGGAACGTTAGAGTGACGCACGGGTTAAAGTATTCAGGGTCAGTCCATAGAAAAGCGACGATGTTTGCGCGGATTATATATTAGTAAAGTGCGTTATAGCACGATCGAAACGATATGCTATGCCATCGGCGAAGACAACCCCTAAATTGTGGAATGAGCAATGGGGAAGAATATTTTAGAGGTGGAGTACCTCCATAAGGCATTTTACGGCCGATCGTTTAGTATATTTCTGAGCATTTTATGCTAAATATTCTTAATCCAGTATCTCGAACCATTTCATAAATGAGTGTGAACACCAGCTACCATTGTAATTGTATTCCTAATACCGCCCGACACGAGCAATAAAATCCGTATTTAAATTTGATTTCTCTGTATATTTTTTAACCAGGCATTTTTCAACGTCCTCTTTATTCACGGTAGAAATATGTGCTCCTTGATTTCTCTCTGCCCCTTTCGACTGAATATTTAGTTGATCGAATCCTTCCTGAGTTTCTGCGGGGTTATAACAAAGATAGGGGCATTATTCTTATGATTAATTGTTAATAGGTTTGATCTAGGGAGCTGAACTGTTACCTGTGGTTTGGTTTCATCGATCTCTCTAATGCGTTTGATTTTGTTGAAACGGAATTTCTGTGGAGAAAAAATTAGAAAATATAAATCACCGAAGTTTTACAATTTTTATCAGGGCTTTGCGTGAAGGAATGATGAACCCTATCGTGAATAGTGATGTTGATACAGAGCCCTTTGTTGTTCATGTCGGGTGCTACATGGTTTCTTTCTGGACAATATTATTTTTAATCTCTTATTAGTTGCGCCGATGGAGCTATTTATATCAAACAGAAGCGAACTCAAACTCTGAATTTACTGTAGCTTGGCTGTGAATTGCAATGTGCCTTCGTGCCTTATACTGTTCAGTCATTGTCACTCGAACCGAAGAAGACTACACTGTGGAACACTATCATCATCAAAAATGATGAACTACCTTAAGCAGGTGACTAAGCGATTTTTCATCGCTCTGGTGATATATTTACAACACAGGGGTATGTCTATTCTCATATGTCTATTTTCATATTAAAATACCCATTTATTTATTTAATTTCAAATGTATAACGCTTATGTATTATCACGTTTGTCAATATACTCTAAAGTGCCAAAGGTCAGGGTATAAATACTATTATTGTGTAAGACACATCTAGCTAGACGAATTACAGCAACTCAAATTGGTTTCGATCCCAAAGTGAACGGAATACCTCTGGAGAAAAGTTGATAAACGCCTTCTTGGTAGTTTTCAACAGTTCCCTTCTATTTGTAGGTGGCGGATCTTGGGTGCAAATGTACCTAGCCACACATCCTCAGATGCTCAATTGGGTTCAGGTCCGGGATCCTGGTGACAACACCATTTATCGGAATTTTTCAGAATGCTCCATGAACAAAATTATAGGAAAATCGGTCTTGATGACACGGTGTATTATCCTGTTGGAATATTCCATCATTGTTAGGATGTATAAAGTCCCTGGATGGATACGAATGGTCACCAAGCAGTGAAACGTAGTGGTCACTTGTCAATGACGAGTTTAGATAGAGTAGCTGATCTAAAACATGCAAAGCCAACATACCCTTAACTAGCAAGAAACCACCACCATCCTGCATTTTATCTTTTTTTCCCAACTGGGTTCTATGTCCTCATTTATTTTCCGCCAAATCCGAACCATACCATCAGTCGTAAACAACTGGAACAGTGACTCATTTCACAACGCCACATGTTTTCAGTCCTCTAGGGATTATTTAGCGACCTCAAGAGCCAAAGTGGTATGTCCATTGTTATGGTGTTAACAGGTGGACTCCGGTAGTTATCCTGCTATCATATTCCATTTAAGGTAAAGAGGGTTCAACAGATCTCATCTGATAAATCTTGCATTGGATGTAAACGCGATTTGAACAAATGTTGCTGGTCTGTTACTATGGACAGGTTTTGCCAGATGCCGTTGGCCACGATCCCTAAGCATCCCTGATCAGCCACTCCGCTATCGAAGGGGGGCGACAATGCCTTCCATGGCGTATTATTAGTACATTCGTGACATCGTAGACCAAGGGATGTTGAATGTTGGTTCAGTTTCAGAAAATGGATATCTCATTATCATGCCCCATTTTAACTCTGATAATTCACGACACCTTTCCATTAGAGCTAGGTACAGTTCAGCCCCGCCAATTCAACGACGCCAGTTCAGCGTTTTGCCGTTTCAGCGCCTTGCCGTTTCAACGCTGCCTTTTCAGTGCCTTGCCGTTTCAGCGCAAAGACATTTCAGCGCCAAGTCATTTCAACGTTTGATTATTTCATCGCGAATATATCGCTATAACATTTTAGCGCAAATATAATTATTAAGTTTTATATCTTAAGGAATGCTGTGATTGCAAAAAAAACAACACTTTTTTAACCTCGTTTATTTTTTATAAAGTACAAATTTGACTCTTTTGAGAGTTACATAATAACAAAGAAAATAGCCCAACAATTAAAAATGGATTTTGCCAAGAATTAATATTTAGCAAAAAATTAATTTGAATTACTGAAGAAAATAAAATAAACAAAATATTACAAAATTTTAAATACCATTTACATATGGTCCCTATTTAACCTCGTAATTATTTATACAAATCAATAACCTTATAAAAAATAGGTACGCTTTTGTAGGCAGATCATCTGCAATGAAAATCTCTTTATTTTTGAATTTTAATACACTTAAAAAGTGGCTAAGAATTAAAAACACCGTGAACAAGTTTTGCACATCTTAAGGCACTAAATTTTGAATAGGTTAGTTCATTAAATTATGAGCAATTGCTCGTAAATATTCGACTTCATTTCTTTCTTCATACTGCAAAAGAATAATTTAAATTCGATCTACTGCTTAAATATTTCATTGCAGCTTCATGTCCAGATGCAACCTTTTCCATATACTCGTCTCGTCCTTTTTTGAATTTTGAGGAGAGCCTGGATGAACTTCAAAATAGTTGGTTTATTCATTCCTAATTCGCATATTAATCTCCTATTTGCCGCTTCTGCATGATAGTTTGTTTTGTCTTCGCTTTCAATAGTCCACTGATAGACATTCGACAGCTCTTGAGGAAGTAATGCTCTTTTGAGTCCATTTACCTCTTCTATTAGGACAAACAATGTAATTATCCTAGGGCCAATTCAAGAGTCCGGATAACTGGTCAGGTAAAGCATCTCGAAAAGTACCCACATAACCATCTAAATTTTCTATTGGCACACAGGCCAGGGCAGTGAACATTATTTTGTGTAAAGCAAAATCAGGATTATTATTATACTGACTCATATATAGCCCCTCTTTAACACATTTTGTGCCATGTGGTAAAGGCATCCTCACAATTCTACATTCGGGA
Organism: Ceratothoa steindachneri; assembly: GCA_963969495.1. Classification (NCBI taxonomy): domain Eukaryota; kingdom Metazoa; phylum Arthropoda; class Malacostraca; order Isopoda; family Cymothoidae; genus Ceratothoa; species Ceratothoa steindachneri. Next base: position 52,972,601 of record OZ018334.1, read on the forward strand.
ACGATTCCTTCATACCCAAAATGGCAGCTTGCTCGAAATCACAATTGATTGTACTTGGCTCAGCATTTGTAATAATGTCTTTAATAATATTGAACATGCTTTTGTTAGTTTTACACTGCTTATTTTGTAATAGCACGTATAGTATTGGATGAACACCTCAATGCTTTTTCACAATTATGATGTAAACTTGATAAACTAGATTTGGGGCGCACGCAAAAGTTCCATCAACATACCAAGTCTTACAAGTCACTAGATGTCCCAACCGGGTCTCTCTTCCCAAAATGATAATTCTATCATGCCCCAAACCATCGTCAACTAAACAAAAATTCTCTTCTCTTTTTGGTGTTGGTTTATACACCTTAAATTCTTGAGTATTTCTAATTCATAAATTGAATTAGGAATGTCAGCACTTTGTTTATTTCCTTCCGCGTTCGTTGAATCATTTTCGTGAGTGATGCTCTATTTGGTATTTGTGCAATACCAGCTTGAGTCATGGTACCTAAGCACTGATTAATAAGTACTCTTGGAGGTTCACAGGTTGATGCAGCTCTATCTCTTGCTCCAGATTTTGCCCTCTCCACTTCGATGTCAACAGCTGATGGAGTTGCGTATGCTCATTGATTGCGCGTATGACTTCGTATTCAAAAGTATGAATTTTAGCCTTGCAGTTACTTTCATGGCATCGCCACAACTTTACATTTACCTCGGTCTCACTAACTGAATAAAATCGATATATGTATCCGTCATGACAAAATTATTCTTTTCTTCTCTTACTGCTTACAAAATGAGCGATGTTTTAAGGTTAAATATTTTTTTAAAAAGAATCCACAAGAATAGTTTAAATCAATGCTAACTTCGTAGAAGAAATGCTGAAATATGGGAAGTTAAGCCTTTATATATACTCATAATGTACAGATAAAGATGAACACAATAGCCTTTTAAGGAATTCGCCAGAATTGTTCAGGGATAAAACTTAACAAAGCCATCGAATCCATCCCTAAATTAATCGTTTAAATATCTGCTGCTAAGATTTGCTGGTTCTGCTTTGGGTTAATACACGAGGTTAGGAGCATTTCATGGGATTGCATTCATTAAAATGTAGTCTGGAGATGGTCGAATAATAGTTAATAATCCAGCTCTGGATTTGATGTTGGAAGATGGCCTGAAGATTATTTACAAATAGACAACAATCTAGCTTATATTAAACTTTATACGCATTTGTTTGTCGTTGAAATATGGTATGTGGATTGTTTGAATATAGAGTCAATAATCCAGCTGATATTAAACTTTGCATCATTTGCCTTTTGAATATGTCTTGGAAATTGTCTGGAAATAAAATCACTAATCCAGCTAATACTAAACTTGATGTGAATTTTAAAATAGTTTCTATCATAAAATGGGTTACTCTGCTAAAAATTCTTCAGATAAAGAAATAGATCACCTTTTGTCCTGAGTATATTAAAAAAACAAATTGCTTAGTTTTCATAAGGATTCCTAAGCAAAAGAGCAGCAATAATGCTTCTAAATATGTATATTATTTTAACATAGATAACATTCGAATGTTGTTACATAGTGGCATACAAGTAAAAATAATTATACTAAATTAACTATGCTCATGGAAGAGAGGTTGATTTCTTTTGTCATGGTTTTCAAAAGGATCGCTAGATGACCTATTGATTCTATTGTTAGATGATCCATAGACGATATTTCAGGAATCCGCCAGTCCAAGGAATGTTCCATCATAAATGAACTACCCTACCCTCTAGAGATTAACAGGAGAGCCATAAATATTTTTGCACATGCGTGCTAAAAGCTCTCGTCTCAAGGTACTTATAATACGGAAATATAAGGAAAATATTTCGCCAACAAATTTTTCCATCCTTATAAAATTGTAAAATATTTTACAATAATGTGACGCTGGAACATCTTCCGACTAAAACGGCTCGGCCAGTGGTGACTAACTTTTATTTTTGGCATCCGCATTAGACATAGCTAAAAGCTTGTCAAGCAGCATTGAACTAATTAAATTTACCTCAATAAAACTAACGTAGCAACAAATAATTAAAATTTAATTATATATATGACTGAATGTAAGTCCTTTTTAAGAAAGTAATTTCCAATTCCCAAATGGAAATTAGAAAAATAAGAAATACAATTACATGAAATAATTTTGCTTCATAACTTAAACATTTTAATTTTCTTATTGCGGCCGCATTGATATCCCTCGATTGCACGCTGAAAAGTCTTGGCGCTGAAACGGCAAGCGCTGAAACGTCTTGGCGCTAAAACAGCAAGCGCTGAACCGTCTTGGCGCTGAAACGGCAAGCGCTGAAAAGTCTTGGCGCTGAAACGGCAAGCGCTGAACCGTCTTGGCACTGAAACGGCAAGCGCTGAAAATTCTTGGCACTGAAACGGCAAGCGCTGAAACGTCTTGTCGCTGAAACGGCCCATCCCCTTTCCAGAAGCAGTCTGCCGCTCTTTACAAGTACCCACAAGATGTCAGATCACATCTGACAGTGGTCAGTGAATTTCTCGGAGGTCACGGTATGGTGGTGCTGCACACCATTATATCTGATTTCAAAAGACCTGTTACACTCGTTCCCAAGCTCTCAACAAAGGGCACAATGATAGTTTTGATGCAGTTAGACGCGTTTTTACTGTTTTAACATATTAAATAAGTGTTAAATTGGAATACTAATCAGTGTAGCCGCCCTCGGCGGCGAGCAGCGCTCCAGGTGTGACCCGAAGGTTGCGCACACGTTTTGGACGAATTCCTTTCTAATGATGGTACCGAAGCGGTGAACCTTCTATGCCTTAACCCTCGCCATGCGCCCAGACGCTGTAGTCCAGGAGATTTGGGTTGGACGACTGCGCTGGTGAGCCTATAACCGGCCGTGAACCACACCAGTGGCATGTTCTCTCCATTCGATGCCACGACGCAGAGCATCATTACAGAGACCAGGTGTTTGGTCGTAAGCACTTAGCGGACCTCGGAGACTTCCGGGTCGAAGCTTACCAGGATCATCTATTGTTAGATGATCCATATATATAGAGTCAATAATCCAGCTGATATTAAACTTTGCATCATTTGCCTTTTGAATATGTCTTGGAAATTGTCTGGAAATAAAATCACTAATCCAGCTAATACTAAACTTGATGTGAATTTTAAAATAGTTTCTATCATAAAATGGGTTACTCTGCTAAAAATTCTTCAGATAAAGAAATAGATCACCTTTTGTCCTGAGTATATTAAAAAAACAAATTGCTTAGTTTTCATAAGGATTCCTAAGCAAAAGAGCAGCAATAATGCTTCTAAATATGTATATTATTTTAACATAGATAACATTCGAATGTTGTTACATAGTGGCATACAAGTAAAAATAATTATACTAAATTAACTATGCTCATGGAAGAGAGGTTGATTTCTTTTGTCATGGTTTTCAAAAGGATCGCTAGATGACCTATTGATTCTATTGTTAGATGATCCATAGACGATATTTCAGGAATCCGCCAGTCCAAGGAATGTTCCATCATAAATGAACTACCCTACCCTCTAGAGATTAACAGGAGAGCCATAAATATTTTTGCACATGCGTGCTAAAAGCTCTCGTCTCAAGGTACTTATAATACGGAAATATAAGGAAAATATTTCGCCAACAAATTTTTCCATCCTTATAAAATTGTAAAATATTTTACAATAATGTGACGCTGGAACATCTTCCGACTAAAACGGCTCGGCCAGTGGTGACTAACTTTTATTTTTGGCATCCGCATTAGACATAGCTAAAAGCTTGTCAAGCAGCATTGAACTAATTAAATTTACCTCAATAAAACTAACGTAGCAACAAATAATTAAAATTTAATTATATATATGACTGAATGTAAGTCCTTTTTAAGAAAGTAATTTCCAATTCCCAAATGGAAATTAGAAAAATAAGAAATACAATTACATGAAATAATTTTGCTTCATAACTTAAACATTTTAATTTTCTTATTGCGGCCGCATTGATATCCCTCGATTGCACGCTGAAAAGTCTTGGCGCTGAAACGGCAAGCGCTGAAACGTCTTGGCGCTAAAACAGCAAGCGCTGAACCGTCTTGGCGCTGAAACGGCAAGCGCTGAAAAGTCTTGGCGCTGAAACGGCAAGCGCTGAACCGTCTTGGCACTGAAACGGCAAGCGCTGAAAATTCTTGGCACTGAAACGGCAAGCGCTGAAACGTCTTGTCGCTGAAACGGCCCATCCCCTTTCCAGAAGCAGTCTGCCGCTCTTTACAAGTACCCACAAGATGTCAGATCACATCTGACAGTGGTCAGTGAATTTCTCGGAGGTCACGGTATGGTGGTGCTGCACACCATTATATCTGATTTCAAAAGACCTGTTACACTCGTTCCCAAGCTCTCAACAAAGGGCACAATGATAGTTTTGATGCAGTTAGACGCGTTTTTACTGTTTTAACATATTAAATAAGTGTTAAATTGGAATACTAATCAGTGTAGCCGCCCTCGGCGGCGAGCAGCGCTCCAGGTGTGACCCGAAGGTTGCGCACACGTTTTGGACGAATTCCTTTCTAATGATGGTACCGAAGCGGTGAACCTTCTATGCCTTAACCCTCGCCATGCGCCCAGACGCTGTAGTCCAGGAGATTTGGGTTGGACGACTGCGCTGGTGAGCCTATAACCGGCCGTGAACCACACCAGTGGCATGTTCTCTCCATTCGATGCCACGACGCAGAGCATCATTACAGAGACCAGGTGTTTGGTCGTAAGCACTTAGCGGACCTCGGAGACTTCCGGGTCGAAGCTTACCAGGCGGCCGTTCTGATTATTGATGACTCGATAGACCGTGAGCGATTTTTCATTATAAAAAAAAATGAGAATTCGATTGCCATGACTCTTCAAGTCGTTGAGAAGGCGACGACAGCGCTCACGACGTTGTTGTCGCATACGGTCGGTGAGAAGAGGCTTTTCCACGCCTCCAAACTCTTGTCGCCCTCCTTCTGTACGGCCCTGGACACTGTTGCCATGGAGATGTTCTTCCTCTTTTTGGAGGGCCGTTATTTTGAGATTCGAAACAATTCCGAAGGCTTTTCTTACAACCAAATGGTTGACAACTCGAGGTCTTCTTGAACGAAGTCAATCTTTGGTGTTTTCCCCCTTCTTGAGCGCCTCTGCGACTCTGAGGACGGTCATCCAGCTAACGTTGAGCCGCTTGGCAATGTCGGACTTGTGGACCGCGCAGAGGAGCGGAGAAATCTCGATTCTTTTCACTTACATCTCGACACACCTGCACACAATGGAAATGAACTTCTAATCACACATCCTGGAGAAGTAGAATTTTAAGTTTGTTCGACGTAACTTTTCTATCACACACGTTAACCTTTGGAAAGATAAAAAAAATGATTGTAACTAAACTTTTGCAAAATCTGATAATCCTTTATATATTGTTATACCATTACTTTTGGCAATTCAGTGTATTTTTCTCTTTATCACATGTGTCAGTCTAATTATCCATATAAATTTTTAATAGACTTCCGTTGTTCAAAGGAAAAGGAAATTTAGATGTCTAGTGAGTTAGGACGAAGACTGACTTTGCTGATCGACGTTATTTTTGATAAGAAAATTCTACGAATTTTCAGAGATCTTGAGGAAATGGTAAGAGAATAATTTGTCTAAAATTGCCCAAATTAAGATTTAAAAATAAGTCAGCAGACAGGACGACTGATTTTTTGGGGGGGGAGAAATAGGTTCCTATACAAGGTGTCCTACAAAGCCATGCACCAGAAGGGACAAAGTTTATTGTGTTTTTCATTTGCAGGGTTTGTAATACAACTGCATAACGAGATTGACCCAACAAGAACGCATTGATATCATTTCGCTGGTAGGTGCGCGAGGCAAAAGTGATGTGGCAGACGAATTTAATGGCTGATATCCAAATGGAAACCTAGTTTCTCACGTCACTGTTTGGCGACTGACTGTCAAACTACTGGATACATGAAGTGTATGTGACAAACTACGTTCAATAGCGTGAAATACCTGTAAAAGAAGTAACACGTAGTGCTCTATTGGTACACTTTGCTGTGATTCCGAGGGAATCCCTGCGCCAATGTCCGTTATATCGCCGCATCAAAAACTTAGAGAAGTGGCATTTGTTCAAATTGCAATTATTGCCAAAACTGGTCGAAGATGACTCAAATCGGTGAGGGCAGTTTTACGATGGAATTTATCAGAAGTGGACTTTGATTCCGACTTTGCCACCGATATGCTGCTCTCTGGTGAGGCCACCTTTTACATGTCCGGCGAAATTAATCAGGAAAACAGGCGTTGCTCTCAGAAGCTTCACAGGTTTGACGCCAGTAAATACCTAGCATGGAAGTGAACGTGTATGTAATTTTGTAGTGTGATCTGTAGAAGGACAGATTGGTTAATTAGAAAGGGGGTTGGAAAACAGGTTCATAAGAAAAGTATTTAGGTTAGGGTATGTGAAAATGTATAACAAAGGGCATAGGTGATAGCCTAAAAGAGGACACATGTAGGAAAGACTATGGTAGGATTAATATTGGTTCTATTTTATAGCCTAACAATAATTAAGGATTATTATAATTCACTTCTTTCGGGTCGGGTATTTAAGGTAGTCTTTTTGTTGCCTTCTCATGTTCTATTTATCAACGAAATTCTCTTTCACTCCTCTATTTATTGTTTGCAGTGACGCCTTAATAACGTTTTATCCTTTTTTGAATCTAAGTAAATAGACAAATTGATTCTGATGATCCTTTGTATAGTGATTTAGGTCAATTGACTCTGATGGACCTTAATGTAGTGACTTATGACTTTGCTAATTTGTTAAATGGGTTAGGATATGACGCAAGGAGCCCTAACTTTAACCAATTGTTACATATATACTGGCGATTTTGTGAGCTTCACGTAGCTATAAGCACAGCTAAAAATCACAAGGCTCTCAAACACCTGGTATCTGGTATCCAAAACTTTGCAGTGTGTTAGTGAGCCGCGCTGCAGCAACCAATACCAGATCAATTTTCCTGTTTATTTTCATTTTCTGTCCCTTTTATACTGTTTTGGGGCGGTTGACAAAGTCAGGTTATGGTCCAACTCTCAGTAGGTTCAACAGTGGTACCACTAGTGATTTGGAGACTCGTAGCATTGAGACTGTCTTATAACGATTAGAATTCATTGCCACGTTCTGTGAATCACCTCCATTCATGGGAATGGTTTTGTTTTTCATACTAGCAATCAGTAAGTCACTATATCTTGTACAGCTATTTAATCCTAATGTAAATTCTATATTGAAATTGATTGTCATTGAAAAATGTATAGTTTGATACGAATAGCGTAAACACATAACCTCTGAAAGGCCATTTAAGAAGAATTAATTTTAGTTTCCTTCAATATTCGCGGTTCAATGTCATAACGTGCTTCAATATCAATGGAAATGCTCTAACCTTTCTCTCAATAATTCGTATGGCTCGTTCGGCCTTTTTGGTCTATGCCATTGGCCATGGTTTTTCATTTGGCACCACTCTCAATTGGTACGGGAGTTTGAAGGGCAATCCAAGGAAACCCTGAACTTCCATAGTTTTATTGTGCACTGCACAAAAGCCCAACAGATGAATGGGGAGATGGAAGAAAAGATTAAAGAATAAAAAGGGGAGGGTGTATTGGGTGATATATATATATATATATATATATATATATATATATATATATATATATATATATATATATATATATCCAAAGAAGTACAGTAATGCAAACGCAGGAAATATACCACTGTGATAGGCTCAATTTATGCGAATAAATTGATCCTATTATTGTGGTTTCTTTCCTGCATATATATATATATATATATATATATATATATATATATATATATATATATATATATATATATATATAGTATATTGGTCGAACCAATATACGATGAATCACAAGAATCACAACTATATTTATACATTAGGAGGAGCGGCGGGGGAATGGAATTCGGTCCTTATAGTTGAAATAGGACCGAAAATTATGCTCATTTTTTAAAACGAACTTTGGGTTAGGAATAGAATTTATTTAGTCTTTTTAACTTCCTTAACAAAGTCGTTCGATTTTTTAGCAAAGTACGGAAGACTAATTAAAATGGATAATTTATCTACTGCAATTTGTGTTGGATTTTCAGGGTTGCTATCGTTTTTAAAGAATGTTTTAAGAATGGTGAATTCTCTCTCTCTCTCTCTCTCTCTCTCTCTCTCTCTCTCTCTCTCTTTCTCTCTCTCTCTCTCTTTCTCTCTTTCTCTCTCCTCTCTTTCTCTCTCCTCTCTCTCTCTCTCTCTCTCTCTCTCCCTCTCTCTTTCGACCTATATTTTCAAGTTCATTATCAAGAAATATATATAATCACAAAACACAGGCAATATAGACTACATACACGCTAAACAATCCTATACATCATATTATAGGTTCTGTAGGCTCTTTTATTTGCTCCCTGTGTAAATGTCTTTCCAAATACCTAAACCCCCCTTGTTGGTACTATTTCTCAATCGCATATAAGAAATAATAGGATTTTAATGACAAGCTTAAATTATTTACTCGATTCGTTTCGATGTTTGCTCTCTGTTCACAAAAGTACCACTGGAGAATCTTCTTCCAATCCTTGTTGATAAATTAGAGACTTCATAAGAACATAAGAAAAGAAGGAGACTGCAAAAGACCATTCATGGCCTACACTTGGCAGGTTCTGATGTCCCGGTGCCTTTTATTACTCTCAGCTACCTTGATAATCTTTTAAATAGGGATTGTAAGCTCTCTTTTCATCACAAATTTTACCCTAAAAAATTCGGTGTCTTGATGGATGCTTGTCTTTTCCCCGCACCCTTTCTAATGTTAATATGTAATTTTTTATGTAATTTTTTTTTAATGTTAATATGTAATTTTTTAGACTAGATTTTTGCCCCAGAATCTTGATTGTCTTATTGTTTGGTTTAGATATATTGATGGTATTATTTGTTTATGGCCTAAGTCTAAAGAAATCAATATTTTTTCTTAACCTTAAATCTTTACTCTCTTTTATAAAAGTTACCATCGAACTTTAGCATAATAGTACTCTAGCCTTTTTTATGTTTTATGATACCTAGGTCACCGGAGGCTCTAAAAACTCTATTTACCGCAAGCCTACTCATTAGAGTTCATATATTCATTTCTTTATGCTGTCCACAGTTATGAAATTAAACAGTCTGTATTCACGTCTATGTTTTCACGTGCAATAGGCCTTGTCACTCCGGAACTTTTGGATACAGACTTTTCCAAATTATTTCAAATAGGTCGCAATCTTTGCTACCCTCGCTAATTTCTTCTCATTTCGTTCAATTCTGCTGAAAATCCTTATGCCTCAGGATCGGTATAATTAAAAAGAAAAATGATGATCGTTTTATCTTCTAGCCTTTTTATTTTAAAATTATTAATATTTCTTATTTATATATCCTTCGTTCAAGGTTGGAGTCCCGAATTGTTATATGGGTGAAGTCATCCACGTCTTGTATATTTAAACACTCTGTGTTCTGACTGACCTAAAAGTGTAATAACCCTCTTTTATAATCCCTCATCAAAGGGAAGATTTAGGCAGAGTAAGGGAAGAGAAGGAAGAGATAGCGTATATTGGAGAAGCAAAGTGCTTGTATATTCTTCTCCTTTGTAGAATCAGCAATCAATCGGCAAACGGCTTTTTATTGTCTTCCACGTAGTGCTTCGTGTTGAGCAGGAAACGTAGTCTTTTCCCTTTTTCTCGCCTCCTTTGCCAAAATGAATAGCTATGAGTAGGAATGGAACTAAAAGGTGAAATCATTGGAGATAGTAAGATAGAGAGATAGTAAGAGAGATTGGGGCATCGACCGCGGCTTTCCTCTCCCTCCCTCCCTCGCAAAACGGTGGAGCAGAAAAGCCTCGGAATGTAGCTTCAAGGGTACATATTCTTAAGAGCTGTCCTAAAATTCGAAGTTACATTTGTGAGGGAGTTATATTAAGACTTTCGTAGATATGCTTCATATTCTTTCTTCTATTCTTACGTTAGTGAATAAGCTTTAGACATAGAGATATACATAAATGCCTCCTGGTGGGGACCTATAAAGGATATCGACGAAATGAATAGCAAATAAATGAAGAATTTTGCGATGATGAATCGCGTAATAATTTTCAAACATTTAAAAATCTTGAATTTGAACATTGGATCTGGGAAAGGATTGTACGAACGGGTTAAATATCTGTATAATTTGACGTTGATCTAGATATATTCTAGGTTATATTCGCCTCTGATGGTCGGTAGTTGCATTTTATTAGGATACAATTGTTTTCAGATATTAATTTCTTGGCTCCTTTCTTGATTTCTCATGTTGGCAGTTTCGCTGTTCTTTTGAATTATGAGCTCTCGGATAGTATGTTGCTTAGTTTCTGTAGGTATTCTTCCTCGTCCAGTAGAACGAAAATGTTGTACTTTTCTGCTCTTTACAAAATCTCATGCGAGAGTTACCTACCTTTTGTTTATAAAGAGCGTTTGCTCCTAGGGTTTTGTTCAGTTCCTTTGTCAGAATTGAAGTATATGTATTAGTTTTTGATTCTCAAGTTTTTGTGAGTCTTGGTACGCTAGTTCTAATTCTACTTTTTTGGTTTTACCTATTTGGTAGCAAGTGGCTGATTAGGCCGATATTTAGGATTTTCCTCGTCTTCTTTAGGGACACAGTTAAGCAAGATCAGAATATGCGTCATTTAAGAGTTAAGGTAATAAGATTTAGCTTTCATAAAGTTTGTTCAGCCTTTTGTTTTTTAAATTCGTTCAAAATATTCAGTAATCTTTATCTATTATGTGTACTTAAAATTCTTTTTCAACTATTTTAATATCACTTTCCATTTAATGGAAACATAAATGACATAATAAAAGATACAGATTTAGAGAACAATGACATTAAACTTTTTCCTCATAAAAATATCTTTTTGCTTTAATAAATAAAGAGGAGATTCTTGACATCCTGTTTACCAAAGAAAACAAATATTCTTGTGGTAATTCATTCCAAGTTTCAAAAAAATACTCCAACATCTTCTGTGAACTTGTTGGTTACTCCTCCCTCCCTCGTATGTCCAGAAAATCTCACAAGAGTTAGATAGAATTGTAATCAGGAGATTAGGGTATCCAATCCATGACTGTAAGCTGTCTTTCCTGTTTGTTCTTCTCTAAATAACTACAACACAGCATAAACGTGTGCTGATGATCATTGTCTTACTACAAAATAAAATGTTGACAGAAAAAATGGGTTCCAAATAGGATGACCTGTCGCTGCTCGTCTAAATGATTAGATTTCTTTTTATAAAGATCTTCCACTGGATAACAAACAAAAGAAACACATAACCTTCTTAACTCTTATTTAGACAGCATACAAGGTCGGACTTAGGCATCTTCCTTGGGGAGCACCGGCTTCTAGTGTGGCTTCAGTGCCACAACGCTTCCTTCCTTTTTCTTAGGTTAGACTAGATTATGATGATTTAAAATACCTACAGTTAGAACCATTAATTTTAAACTTGAACTCATCGGTGCATAGAACAGCTTTCCATTAATCGATCGCCCAAGCTTTGATGATTTTAACTTAATTGACCTATTTTGCTCTATTTCTAAATATGTCCCAACTGATTTATTTTTTTTGCTCTCACTCGAGCGAAAAACCCGACTTCTCTAAGCATCTCCTTCGCCGTTCTGACCGATACGTTTGCTCCGTTGGCGTTGTTTAAGTGCCAAACTATTTCTGGAGCGGTTAGGCACCAGTTTCAGATAGATGCCACTTTGATGAACTTGCCACTTTTATAAACTTGCCACTTTGATGAACTTGCCACTTTGAATTCTTTTTGTACCTCCATCCCCTCCCTTGTCTATATTTTACTTTACCTCTTTTGAAACCTTTTGCTATCATTCTTCACTGTACTGACTTGCATTTTAACTTAATCGGATATTACTTTATATGACATTCCTTTCTTTCGAAAAGTTATGATGCTATGTTGTTCAAAAATGGATTTGGCGCACTCAGCAACCATAATGATCACATATGACAGTGATTTTGGAGCTGGCTGAAGCATACATGATATTAGAAAATTGTGATGGTAATTACTTAAAACAAGAAAACACGTTAATGAAATTTAGTAACAAACCTTATTTTACTAGCTATATTTTCTGATATTAACGATAGAATTATAAATGTAAATTTTAGCAACATTTGGCAGAAATTAAAACAAAAATAATATTTTAAGTAAAGAAAAAAATGAAGATAAAACTAAAAAAATTCGTGTTTTTTTACATCATTTATTATGAATAAATTGTAAATTTTGATAAACATTTTAGTTTTATTTAAAAGTTTGAAAGGTACCAGCTCTTATGGGTAGTAGTGTATATATGACTAATACTTTAAAACCAAGAATAAAATAACTATTTTGAAGGAAGAATGCGACATTGCAACCTACAAATGCAGAAGACTGGTTGAACAGGTACATCTTAAAGAACTAATGACTGAAATTATAGCTTTTAAATAAAGCAGAATTGGTACTAACATTCTGCCACACTGGACACTTAATACAATAACATCCACTAAAGGTCTAATCACCCAAGACGATCTTCTACCATTCAACCACTCTTATAACACTCTGTTTCATCTGTAACACAACCATTCACGATACTCTTTCATAATTAAAATGTTGCCATTTCTCAAAGAAAACCCCACGTCCCGTCCTCATCGCTAAATGCCATCACGTTTCTCATTTCTACATTTACCTTTAGTCCCTCTCACACTCACCAATACTTTCAAATCGCTACACTCTCCTTCAGGGACTTTTTCGAGGTCTTCAGGTAGATCAAAGGTTATAATAGGCAGACTGATATTTTAAAACCAAGAATAAAATAACTATTTTGAAGGAAAAATGCCACATTGCAACCTACAAATGCAGAAGACTGGTTGAATGGGTATCTTAGAGAACTAATGACTGAAGTCATAGCTTTTAAATAAAGCGTAATTGGTACTCTTATAATTGGTTCTTATTTAGTGAACATGATAGTACACGGAGCAATGGGTTTAAGCTAGACAAGTTTAGGTTTAAGAAAGAGAGTTTTTTTTTTTTTTTTTATAGAGCCCATCTGGCAACTACCCACTTGGGCATAAGTTAAGAAAGAGAGATTGGTAGAAATTGGTTTACAAATCGAGTGGTAAAGATGAATGGAATAGGCTCGCTAGTCATGTGATAGAAGCTTCCTCTCGGCATTGTTATAAAAATAGATTGGATAGATTTATGGATGAGGATGCTAGGTGGGGAGTGAACTGGGTGATGAGAACAGGAACTGCCTCGTATATGATATTGGTTAGCTTTCTGCAAATTCCTTTTCTTATGTTTTTTTTTTTTAAAGGCCATCAACACACACATAGACAGAACCGATCCCTACACTTCATCAAAAATCTTGCACCCATTTCTCAAGCAACTTATTCTGTAGGACCGGCAATCTCACTCTGTATTGAAACAGTAATTCACTTATCTATTGTTTAATTAAAAGTAAGACTATTGTGATTTACGTGCCCGAAAGGTACTTAGAGTTTCCAGTAATCTACTTAGGATAAATTTCCTTCATACATTTTTATTTTCTTTCAATAAGACCTTTGTTTCAACACCCGGACACCATTTTATGTCGAGAATACCTGCATTGGATTCCGCTCCATATTTTAAAATATATTCCACCAAGTAATAATAATAGGTATTTATAATGCGCCTTTCACGGCTGTTAGCCCCCCCTTCCCTTCCCCAGAGTGCAGGTTGTGTAGCCAGTGTAGAGAAAGTTTAGAGGGAAGAGAAGGCAATTCTGAAGAGATGTGGCTTCAGGAGACGTTTAAAAGTAGCAAGGGATGGAGAGCATGGGACTTCAGCAGGAAGAGCATTCCAGAGTCTAGGAGCACAAACTGAGATGGAACGGTCACCCATCGGGCAGAGGACAGAACGAGGACTGATCAGGAGGGGAGTGAGGTTAGACCGGAGTGCCCAAGGTGTTTGATAAAGTAGGACAGATCTAGGTCTATTACAACAATGACATGTATGTTTGTGTGCGTGTTTTTTGTCGGGTACACGCGATTCTATAAGTTAATATGTAGGTCCGAAGGTCGGTCGGTCGGATGGTAACCATTTAATTTTCAATTAGTTTTTTGGCAAATAACATCGTAACTATTCAGCCGATTCTAACGAAATTTGAAACCCTTATGTTGTTTTATATTCTCTTTCAAATGATATGATTGTCAAGGTCTTCATGAAGTTAGTTCTGTAATTATTTGGCAATAACTTCGTAACTATTCGGCCTATTCTAACGAAATTTGACTTTGAAACCTTTATGTTGTTTTACATTTTATTTGGAATGATATAATTGCCAAGGTTCTTCCAAGGTTAGTCCAGGACAGGAATTATTGGGCCATAACATCGTAACTATTCGGCATATTCTAACGAAATTTGAAACCCTTATGCTGTTCTACATTTTCCTTCGAATGATATAATTGCTAAGGTCATCTCAACGTTATCCCGAGAATTATTGAAAGTTTTGAAGGTCGTAAGGTCATATGGTCATAAGGTCTTAGTTCAGAATTATTGAAAGCACGCGACTTAGTTCTGTTGACCTTGAATTATATTTTGTGTAGTTTGTTGATTTTCTAAAGTTGCCGTTTTCGTATATGATAACAGAGCCGGGCAAATTTGACTCCTGGTCATTTCATTTATTTAACTGGTCCCTGATTTCTTGTCAGGTAATGTATAAAGAGAGAAAAAAAGACAAAAGGACGATAACGAACGGATAAGGAACACCTATACTGGTTTTTTGGGGGTTTCCTTCCAAATTCCCCGATTTTATCTTTACGAGAAAGTAATGTAACGCAAAAGTACAAAGTAGTACTTTCGCGATGGGAGTATTTCTGAACATCATTTATATTTATTTTGTTTATGTTTACACTTTTATTTTTTACTTTTCTCTTATTAAAACTTGCATTACTTCTTTTTTTTTGAAGGAAGCGAATTTCTATATTTCGTGGGATCAATTCAGAAGAAACATTCCTCTATTCCGTAAAGGTTGTATGTCGCTGGTATTTTGGTGTAGTTTGACGTAAAAGGTGTATGTGGCTTGATGGAAAGTTGCGGTTTTTGAAAATACGTGAAAAAAAATGGCATTGTTTTTGATATATTAATTTAGAACGAAACGAGCAGAACAGGAAAGTGATAGAAAAAAAACTAACAAACTAAGAAATGCCTCAATGGTTTGTACTTGGTTTGCTCCTATTTGTATAATGTACTAAGGAAGAAACCTTGATTTTAAAGGCGCTAGAAAAAGGTAAGATAAGATTAAAAGTATACTGAATTGATTTAACGATCAGAGATAAAAAAAAACCACTTTGTGCAGGGAGGAAAAGATTCGATATAAACGACTACATGGAATGTTAGAAATGACGAAAAAATATATAGCTTGTAAGAAGGAACTTAACCATGAGCTTGGGGCTATGGGTGTACAGGAAAACAAAAACTTCCTGGCACACACTTATGTGTAGAGTAAGCTACATAGAATTCAGACGTGCTCTATGGTTGGGAATGAATATACTAAAAGGCCGAATACATAATATAACAAGGCAATTTCGACGACCGTACAATGCCTTATTTCCGCGAATCGGAATTGTAAAATGCGAAGGTCATGACCTATTCAGATGCCCGGCAGTTAATCGACAATCCAGAGACTTAATGAAGAATTCTCACTTAGGGTTGGGATTTGAAGAAAACATTTTAATTATTAAAAAAAAATGACAGAAACCAACGCTGGTATATCAATCATTAATTAATATTTGAATGTATTATCGATTTACGACCAATTTATCTATCGAAATTAACAGCAATAATTTACATATAAAAAACAACAGCTGTAATTTAACTATTAATTACAACACTTGCATTTTACTTATAAAAACAACAGCTAGAATTTACTTATCAAAAGCGACAGCTGCAATTTATCTATCAAAAACTAACAGCTGCAAGTTACTTATCAAAACCAACAGCTGCAATTTATCTATTAAATACAACAGCTGGAATAAATCGTTTTTTTATTTTGAAATTAGATCTCTCGAGGCCTGACTAATCGGGTTCAATTCCGCCATCACTGCGATGAACCGGGTCTTGCGTCTGCCCACGGAGTTTTAATTTCATATCTACTCACCCACACAGCTAATTTCTCTCTTTCGCCTTTTCCTTTGCGATCACAAAACGCATCACTCTTCCACATCTCGGAATACGCCGTATGTATTTTCAGTTCTCTCCTCCTCTGACGTTAGAAGGGTGACTGTCCATTGAGCCAGAAAAAGTGTTTCAAACGCTCGCTGACTGTAGATAAATATATACTAAATCCGTTCCTCCTCCAACTAAGACTAGACCCTAGTGGTCTCGCGACTGTCATTCTTATCTTTATGTTGGTTTCATTATCCGTTAAGCGGACCTCACCCAAAGAGATATGACGGTGCATTTGGTGTGGAACTCATTAAATAGGTTTATTGAATCAGTACATCTAAACAGTCAAGCTATGCTGCATGATTTGCCGTTTCAGGTATTTGTGAGGTATTGTTGAACTGAACTGTATTGATAGGCCACACTAGAGACAAATTAGTGTATTTGACCAGGAAACTGCATTTGTTGTAGACACTGGAGATGTACTTAAATGTATTTGTTGTAGCCCCTGGGGATGTACTGAACTGCATCTGTTGAAGACACTGGTGATCTACTGAACTGTATTTGTTGTAGACACTGGAGATATACTGAACTGTATTTGTTGTAAACACTGGAGATGTACTGAACTGTATTTGTTGTAAGCACTGGAGATGTACTGAACTGTATTTGTTGTAAACATTGGAGATGTACTAAACTGTATTTGTTGTAAACACTGGAGATGTACTGAACTGTATTTGTTGTAAACACTGGAGATGTACTGAACTGTATTTGTTGTAAATACTGGAGATGTACTGAACTGTATTTGTTGTAAACACTGGAGATGTACTGAACTGTATTTATGTAGACACTGGTGATGTACTGAACTGCATTTGTTGAAGACGCTGGAGATGTACTAAATTGCCTTTGTTGAAGACACTGGAGATGCACTGAACTTCATGCGTTCCATACGCTAGAGATTAACTGCTAGAGATAAACTGAAATTGTTAGAGACACTAAAGATAAACTGATTTACATTTGTCGAAGAACCTGGAGATAAACTGGACAGCATTTGTTGAGAAAACTGAATATGAACTGAATTTGCTGAAGACACTAAAGATCAACTGATTTGCATTTGTCGAAGAAACTGGAGATAAATTGGACAGGATTTGTTGAGAAAACTGAATGTGGATTGAACTTGCTGAAGACAGTAAAGGTGAGCTGATTTGCATTTATGGAAGAAGCTGGTGATAAACTGGACGGCCTTTGTTAAAGAACTTCAGTGTCAGAATTCATCGCTGGATGTACTGAAACGTGGAAGAGGTAAAGAAGGGACGCATCTTATCAGCAAGTTTGACTTGACCGAAAATAACAAAAGGTCGAAAAGGCGATTTAAAATAACCAACATTGACTTGACTGAAAATAACAAAAGGTCGGAAAGGCGATTTAAAATAACTAACATTGACTTGAAGGAAAACTCGAGTGATTAACGATGACTTATCGTTCAGCCTTAAAAAAAGGATGAAAGAGAAGAGGAAAGCAAAAAAATAAAAATACAAAAAACAAACAAAACGAGTCGAGAAATGAAAAAAAAAGAATATAAAATCTGCACGATAAAAATAAACCCACATTAACGGAATAATTTAAGAAATCCGGTAATTATTTCACTACCTCTTGATGCAATTAATAAAAAAACTTTAATGTATCCTCTATTTTCAGATTTAAAATGAATAGTTATAGTTTATAAACAAGTTGAATTTGGATGTAAACATCAATTATTTGATTAATCCACCAATTAATTATTTTGTTCTGATCGTAATTGCTAAATAATATATAGATCATGGACACTCTGGTTGAGCCAAATATTATTCGGATGACTGAAGAAGAACGACCATCACCCCAAAAAGTGAGTACTCACTAGTGATTAACGAGACGGAACGGGAAGTACAGTAGTTTATGATAAGGGAGCTGGTGAAGGAGGTTCTAGGGAATGACGCTCGACGATTTAGAAAGAGAGGGGGAATGTCTAAGATAAAATAAATGACAAAAGAACTAATAAAGAAGAGCGTATAAAGAGGAATGGTGAGATAATAGGTTTCGTACAATTGAAATTCATGGGTAGAGGGGCAAACAGAGAATGATGAAAATGAATCCAATAAACAGCAAGAAACATAAAACGGGTAATCTTTCTTCGGAAATATTATTTCCTAATTCGCAAAAATTCCGTAGAGGGGTGGGATTCGAACCGTGCACACTGAGGCAGCGAGCATCCGCTTTAAACTCAATTAAATTATCTCTTAGGCCACTTCGTCTCAGTGTGCATGGTTCGAATCCCACCCCTCTACGGAATTTTTGCGAATTAGGAAATAATATTCCCGAAGATAAATTTTCCCGTTTATCGTTTCTTGCGGTTTGTGGGATTCATATATATATATATATATATATATATATATATATATATATATATATATATATATATTTGGTGGCCCGGAAAAATTAGACATGAAATAAAAAAGCAAATACATTAGAAACAAAGCAAAATTTGACAACGATGAAACTTAAAACACTTAATATGAGGTGTTGAAGCCTTTATTTTCTATTACTTCGGCGCAGCGAAGAAAAAAGGACCTCACCAATTTCTTGCAAAATTCTGGTGTTATTTTTTTCCATCATTCTTGCTCAATTTTCGTCCATATTTCCGTCAGTTGAAAGGTTCTGGCCTCGAACTTAGTCC
This sequence comes from Ceratothoa steindachneri, assembly GCA_963969495.1. NCBI lineage: Eukaryota > Metazoa > Arthropoda > Malacostraca > Isopoda > Cymothoidae > Ceratothoa > Ceratothoa steindachneri. The sequence continues at coordinate 52,991,563 of OZ018334.1, forward strand.
TCATTGATCTTCCAGAGGTTCTCAATTAGGTTCAAGGTCGGTCTCTCAATGGCTACTTAATTTTTTCGATATCTTCTTGCACGAAATAGTATTTTAGTCCCTTTGCATTATGGCATGGGGCGTTGTCCTGCCTCAATACTGATGGCGGTTCATAGATCCTTGGAGTGAAGGTATAACGTGTTCTTGTACGAGGTTTAGTTAGGTACACATTCGTATTCACCGTTTCAATAATTTACACTAGCAGACGAACTCCTTCAAGTGATAGTATTTCCCATACCATGTCGCTTCTTCCTCCATGCTTGACAGACTTTGGTAAATGAAATCATTCTCTTCCAATTTCATTCCTCCAAACCACATCAACATCAGCATATTCGACTCTCGCCTTTTGGTTCTCTTTAATAATGATTAGTTTGGTTGCTGAAGAACGACCTTTTATCAGGTGAATTGAAGTGACGGTATATTGTGAAACGGTTCACTTCTTTGAAAGTATCGGTCTTAAATTTTCGAGAAATTCCTGCTGCAATCTCGAAGGGATCCTTCATAGAGGAGCGCTTAATACCTCTGTCTTCTTGGACGGTAGTTATGCGGGGTCGACTGACTTTGGCAGAAAATTCATAGGGTTTGTTTTCATTGTATAATTGCCCTTTATTTATAGGGTGTGAAGGGTAATTTGTCGCCGTTATGTATGAGTGAATTCTGCACACGAGTGTTGTGTGGAATTGGTTCTCTCTTGCGCATCGTATGTGAAGAATGTAATACCATGGCTCAATTCATCTTCCAAAGTTTTGAAAAGGCAAGCTGTGTTGCTTGATATTCACCCAGGGAACTCCAATGCTAAGACCACCAAGTGCTTGGATATCAATATGAGGATAGTGCAGAAGATGCGGAAAATGTTGGCTGAGTCAGACTGTGATTTCGAGGGTATGGCGGCTCGGAAACCTCACTCTTATCGTTCTGATAAGAAAAAAACACCCCCTAATTGGTCACGAATAGGATATCAAAGCTATCAAGGGACAAGTGAAAGTAAGAGTGTCTCATCAGACTTTTACTACATAAGGCATCCTTTACTACTCATACAAGATGAGAAAAGACCACTTTCTGAAGCAAAAGATGCAAGACGTACTGCGAAGCTTGTGAACAAACTAAAGCATCCCCTCAAACCTAGCATGCTCTGGTACTTCTGAGACGAGAGAAGAATTTCTGCCAGAACCAGGTGGTGACCTCGCAAAACAACCACTGGCTTTCTGTTTCCCCAAAGGATGTACCGAAAGTTATGAAGACTAAGTTACTGGTCCACATCACGCATTTTGGTGTGGTCAGTAGCAAGAACCACTGTATGTCCCCGTTTATCTTCCTGGATGGCTACCTCAAGTGCGTGGATGAGTTGGTGTTACCCTGATTCCATGGGGTGGCGGTTTAAAGGCCTTACGTGACGCATAGAGACTCTGCACCATGCTACACAAGCAGGAGTTCCCAGTCTTGGGTGTCAAACATTTTTTTTTTTACCAAAGTATTCCATACATCTGGCATCTTAACTCCCCAGAATGCAATACCCTGGACTATTATGCGTGGGCACTGGTTGAGAGAGAGACCAACAAGTCTCCGAGCACCATCAAGCTGGGGCTTAGCTCCAAGATCACCAGTTTTCAACCAGTTAAACAAAGAGACCAATCCTTCAAGTCTTTAACATATAATTTGAATTACCCAAAGCACTCTGTAATTTGCTGCGCAAACGGAGGAACATTCAAACTCCAACGGTTACAGATATGCGCACACTATAACGCTGGTAAATCAAAATTTAAGTCTTTTTCGTACAATTGGGGTTCACTCTTCCACCTGTTTCACGCCTTGTTGCTTTAAATTCGATTCTAACAAATTAAGTTTGCTTACTTCGCTGGTAAGCAATTCCATATTTTCAGCATTATATAAGACATGCTCAGTAGCCAAGTCCAACTTCTCTATTATAATTTTATGAGTGGTTTCTTAGTAGAGGAGTGTGGTAGGAGTTCTACCTCTTTCAAGCGACAAGAGACAGTCTGGCGAGACGCATTCAGGTTCAAGTTATTGGCAACATGACTTGCACTACTAGATGATGTCTTACTTCGGTCCTTTCGACATCCGTTGAATCGTGCTATCTTCCCTGAGAGTGGTTTTTCGTGGTTAGCCCGTTTGATTCAATAAATCGAAGGAACTGAACTACGACCTTCATGGAGATTTATTTTGTGTAAACCCGCCCCCCTTTTATGATCACTTTCGATGCCTCGAAATGTCAGACAGTGTCATTTCTTCACTTCTCCACTGTGCACCCTGCCTTCTGAAGATGTTCTCGACCTTACTCATTTCGCTATCCTGATGAATGAGTAACACCATAACCAGCAATCTACAGTGCAAGTGGGACAGTGTTGCCATACATACGTCGCACTTTTTTAATATGCAAACTGAAAGTTATAGGTATACAGTTCTCAAATTTTTGACGCCTCTTTCTTCAAACCCACATAAATTTCCTCCTAACTTTTTTTGTACAAATGAAACTTGGACACAATCAGAATCAAATTTCAAAGAATATTCTGTCCATTTTTCAATGAAATAAAACAAATAATTAAAGAAAAAATATGATTTCAGTGTTTTGGACGATACTGTATCGCTCTAGTTATGATTTAGCGCTGAAAAATTGTGGCTTTGTGGATAATAAAATGATCTAAATTATGATAAATGTTCATAAAAATTTGGATATAAGTACCTTAATCTATGATTTTGGGGGCGCGGGCTGTTTTATTATTACTATTATATATATATATATATATATATATATATATATATATATATATATATATATATATATATATATATATATATATATATACGTGTGCGATAGTATAGGCAAAAATCAAACTGTTGTCAATGACAATATACAACAAACAGATAAAGCGTAAACCAGGCATTCAAACAATAACACCGTAATCAATTTATTAACCTTTTACCGAAAAAAATAGGAATGAAGCAAAGCCAGTCAGTGTCTTGCTGTAGGAAGAGGAAGAGCGAAAGCAAGGGTGGGGCGGCCTACTATGTGCTATGAAACGCCGAGGGGAAAATTTTTGCGGGAAGTTTAATGAGTGCCAATAATTCTGAACTTTTTTCGTTGATTGTAAATCTCGAAATAACGGGGCATATATTATTTTACAAATTTTGTGGTAACCTGAGAGCGACCAAACGTGGGCGGAGTTGGAGCCAAGTAAACACTATGATTTAGCTCGGATCGAAGTTACGGTATAAAAGAATATCACGACAAAGGATTCCAAGTCATTATTCCTTGCGATTTCAATATTATATTTAATATTTATTCAATCTAACATCGTATGCTTTGAACTTTATTGAATTAACTTTAAATGTATGTAGGAGTTCAATATTAGCAGGCCTCGCGAATGCTGAAATATCATAAACCTTCCCAGGGATTCGAAACAGCGTCCTCCTGCTCACTCATCGCTCACATGAGTTCGCTGGTTCAAACTCCCCTGGAAAATGATTACAAATTACAAATTGTTGTAAGGGTGTCTATATGTGTGTAGGGGACAAAAGGATATGTGGAAGATAGACGGAAATAAAAGTGGTGAAAAGAGAAAGTAGTATGAGAGATTTGCAAAGGGATGCAAAGCGCCTGGTGGTTGGGCCTATCGCTTTCATCAGGCCTATCGCTTTCATTCAGGCCTACTAACTTCCCATGACACGTACACTACTTCCTCCTCCTCTTCTTTCATTCTTTTCCCACCTAATAATAACAATGCTACTGTTTTCCTACAGTGTTTGGGATGGATTCGCCAAAATCTACTCTTGGTGCTGACAATCCTTGGCGTGATGCTGGGCATTGCGTTCGGTTCGGCAGCTCGTTACTGGGATTACAGCCAGGAGACTGTGATGTTGGTATCCTTTCCAGGAGAAATAATGATGAGGATGCTGAAAATGCTCATTTTACCTCTAATTATCTCATCTATTATCTCGGGTACGTTTCAATTCGTACCTTCCGTCAGTCCTAAACTTGAAAAAATACCACTTTTGAGCTTATTTTTAGACCGTTTCACTCCTACCACTGTTCTTGCTTGATCTTCAGGATTGGCTTGTTTGGACACGGGTTCGTCAGGCAAAATGGGTTCCCGGGCTCTGCTCTACTATTTCTCAACCACGATACTCGCTGCCATCCTGGGTATCACCATGGTAACCACTATCCACCCTGGCAACCCAGAAATCATGCCTAGTACCAGTGAACCGCGCAAGAATGAAGTTGAGCCGCAGATACTGGACGCACTTCTGGATATTATCAGGTGACTATTAAAATGGCTTGTAGAGTTGGGTATAATTGGAGAGTGAATTGCAATTCTGCTGTCACTTATTTAATAAAAAGATTATTTTTCCTTTTCCTTATAACTTCCTGATTTTATGCTTGTGATTGAAAATTTCTCGTATAGTTGTTTAATGTTGGCCTTAAAATGGAATTTTAAGAGAGAGAGAGAGAGAGAAAGAGAGAGAGAGAGAGAGAGAGAGAGAGAGAGAGAGAGAGAGAGAGAGAGAGAGAGAGAGAGAGGTGTACAGAACTACAGAAGAAAGATAAAAAATTAACCTAGTTTACACTTGAGGCCAGTTCTGCGGTTACCACAAGACGAGATCAACTAAGCTCTCTGTTACATAGCCCGGACCAAAATGGCAACTCTACTGTTAGTAAAACATTTAGTTTTTTAAAGAGACTTTATTTTATACCAATAATGTAACTACGGCACACACTTAACACATGTGTACCGTTAAGACATGAGGTTCCATTTACCTGAAAGACAAGCGTACAATCATACGAGAGAAGGTGATAAGACAGCAATCTCTTCTCTCGCAAGTTTGACTGTTGGCGATGCAATGAATATACCTCGAGGAAAGGCGGCAAAGAGAATGGGATATGCTCGTTCGTACATATGATATACAGGGAAAAGTCACTAGCATCTTTCTTATCTCTTGTTTCTCCCCTTCTTCCTCAACTCTTTCTGGTGTAGGATGAGATAGATAGATAGATTGAAAGATATATATATATATATATATATATATATATATATATATATATATATATATATATATATATATATATATAGATTGAGAGATAAATAAATAGTTAGGTGGAGTATATGTGTTTTTGTGAGTTAGTGGTAGAGAGGGGATATAGGGGGGACAAGGATGGGGAGAAGGGTGATTGAGAGAGTATATGTTTGTGAGAGAATGAAAGCGTGGAGGAGATAAAGTTAGGGAGAGGGTGCAGAGATGGTGAGATAGGGGGAGTATGCGTGTATCCTAGTTAGTATGAATGTATGTGAGTGCTTGAGATATTGTGAGCGTGCAAGTGTGTTAGAGTGTGTAAAAAATACAGCCTACAACTCATCAATGCAGGAAAATAATGTATGAATTTCCTCTACCCAGAAATATGTTTCCTGAAAACTTGATCAAGGCAACATTTTCATCAACAAAGACCATCTATAAACTGGTAAGACACCTCCAATCGCATACTTCTATTATGACTTTCATTTACTATCAGTTTATGGGTTACCTTTTTGTTATATTATTATATTACCCTTTGTGACATTTAACCACGTTTGTAAGAGAAGATTGATAGAGCTTTGCCACCATTCTTGAAGGAGATACATGGAAAGGAAGTCTGGCGCTTAATGAATAATCTCATTCATGGAAGATTTTTCTGTCTTGCCTCGATCTTATCAATTCCATCTATTACATATTTCTAGTTGCTATCGATTGTATCAAATCTTTTCTTCTTTTTTTTATTCTATGGTGTGGGTGTATATTGTTAATCCTAAGGGGGAAAGAGAGAAAAAGGTTTTGTGATCATATTTTCATAGATCAAGATTTCAAATTTGCATTTTTTTTGTCATCTTTCCTGATTTGCCCTAAAAATTGGAAGATATGTCTTATTTTTAGGGTCCTTTAGATTTATTTGTCCTTTTAATTCCATTTTTAGTGTTAATATTTAATATCTTTTATTCACTACAGATCACCTTCAGTTCATCTTTTTTCATTTGAATTTTGGTTACCTTCTGTGTTTTGGTCTTCCTACTTACTTTCTCCAGTAATATCGATTCATTATTTTACCACCTGATTAGTTAAATACGATTTTTTTAACGAACTTGAATATTAGTAAAAATATATTTATTTATTGATACACCTCGTGCATTCCTCGATCTCGTGTAATACTTCCCTAGTACTAAATAGTTTGGAGAAAAACTATCTTGACTCTTCAATGTATTAATTTTATACATCTATTCCTCTTTCTCTTTAACGGAACACTTCATTAAGATTAATCATCAGAGGAAAGTGCAGGAAAGAGATAAATAGTCATAGAAAAGACCGTTAATTTTCTACTTTTTGTAAGATTCCTGATCCTGAAGCGAATATGTCAAGCAGCTTCCCAGTACAAGTAAGCAACCCTAGGAAGGAACAAAAAGTAGAGAAAGTTCTCCATGATTCAAGCGGAACAAATGTTATGGGTAAGTTGTTATTGCTATTACCCTAGTTCTTTCATTATTATTGCTATTGACTGAAATTTAATCAGTTTTGATTTCAATGCTTCATACATTCTCCTTCTAATTTACGAACTATCTTTTTCGCATTGAAATTTAGTCTCTGGTATTGTACTTTTGTACGATATAAACACGAGGCTTTCACTGTGCGGTGCATTTTATTTATATGTTATTTCTTCACAAACTTAAATAAAATAAATCACACACAAAAGACTTGTGTTTATGTCTCCCAAAAGTGATATTATGGCGTTTCTCCAAATCTAGTGAATTCTGACGTTTCGGTAAGGCTAGTGAATTCTGACGTTCCGGTAATGCTAGTGAATTCTGACATTTTATCACTACTAGTAAATTTGGACGTTTTTTCAATACTAGTGAATTCTAACGTTTCATCGTTTCCTAATAACTTCAGAGTGTGTGACTTCATAAAGTTTTCTCTGTAGTTACGACAATGTAGCAATAAAGGTGACTAATGGGGTAGTGGAGATACGGATGAAAGAACTAATTTGAGTTGGCCGCTAGCAGTCGCCGTTTTAACCGCACCTCTGCAAAATTACTTATTTTAGGCGATTTGGGTTATTTGGTGGAATTAAATGGGAGTGGAGATGGCCATTACGAGAAAGAGTACAAGTCAGAACTATGGGTAAAAAAAAATGTAGAAGAAGAAAAGCAAACAGGTGACTGGATCTTGTTACATTCTATTTACTTTTCTTTGAAATTATTTTCCTACTCGTCCTTAATTTTTAGGTCGTTTGTTCTTCATTTTTAGGCCCTATTCACCCCCTTATTATAATTTGTAACAAAATATACCTATTTTTTATTTTTACTTTTCTTTATCCCCTTTATAAATACTTTATTTACATTTTTTAGTAGCTATACTCCTATTTGATCTTACTTTTCTTAACTATTATTTATCTAATTTCTTAAAGATTAACTTATTCGAATATTTGAATAGCAGTTTTGTACTTCTTGATTTTATTTCGTGGTTTTAAGATCATTTTAGGGTTTTGGTTTTTTTATATTAAAACTATCACTACTTTTATTACTTTTTCAGAGATTATACCGCAAATATTATTATTAATATAGAAGTATTAGCTAAAATGTAGACATCTTAATTCATGCATTTACATTCCTTTCCTGTTCTTATTTTACTATTTCCCAGTTTTAAGTACACATGAATACATATGTATCTTGTTCCCTACACTTCAACACACCAACGCACATGTACCTATATACCTAGAAATATATATATATATACACATGTATATATACATAAATATAGAGACATATGCACATGAATAAGTAAACACCTGGCTACATCTGTATTTTTATTTATTATTATTATTATTATATAATTTTCCCACCTTCTTAGAAATTCTAAAAGTCATTCTTGATTAAGTGGCCCTCCCTCCGGGTGGGGTCAATGAGTCACATATAACGGTTCAGGCTCCGTTCTAATTGTTGCCTGATCCATAATCGTTTCCTCGTTGGTAATTCTCTTCTTATTCGAATTTTGTCCATAAAACTTCTGTCGCTGCATTTATCCTTTACTGCCTATCAATTTGTCTAACCCCCCCACCCACACATAACCTCCCCATTAGCCGTCAGTTTCCTTATCCACTTCTCTTCCTCTTTCACCGGTATTCCCGAGCCGCCGGCTGCTTCGTGAGCGATCCAGTTTCGTTACCGATCTAGACACGCGGTAGCGATCCTGCCTCTCTCCAAGGCCTTGGTAGGGACTCTTGCACCCCTCGACAGGGGTATAATTGATATTCTGGAGGAGGCGAGACTGCCTCCACGTATTTAATTTTGAGGCTGCAGACTCAAAGACCCGGAGGGTGTTTCCTTGAGGCACCTGACCGTGGCTTGGAGATATTGTCGTGTTTTTCCCATTGTTTTGATTTATTTTTTGTTGGCAGTGGGGACATTTTAATTTAGATTTTGAGTAACCTGATCTATAGATAGGCCTTTTTTTTTGTAATTTCGGTGACCGTGCCCTAGTTGGTGGCTTCTAGAGGAGGAAGTAAATTTTAAAAATAATATTCTTTTTCCGAAAGTCTCTCATATATTATGGCACCAACTCTTGAAATCGTCGGCTCTGCTTTATTGATCGGAAACTGATGAGAAGGAAGCTTTGTCTCAATCATTCCGCGATTATGCTTCACCACTCTTGCTCTTAACGAGTACTTCTGCTCTTTTTTCTCGGATTCTCTTCTGTGCCCTCATTTTCCCCACCCTCTTTCGCCAACCGAAATATCCTTTGTTTTCACTATTCTGAATACAAAGAAACACACTCTTGTTGCGGAGTATGCAACAGCTTCCCTATACTACTTCTATAATATACCTATACTAAACATCCCTGCTTTTTAACGTCCTTTGGAAGGTTGGCATCAGGCTTGATTCTAGAGCGCATCTCTTTAGACTGTGATAAAATCTTCTAGTCTGGTTTTAAGGCAAGACATAGGGACTAAATTAGCTCCCTCATGTAGCCAACCCCATTCGTATGCGGCTGAAGCTAGCATTCGATACTGTCAATAACTATATTCTTTTTGGTCGCTTTTGTGAATTCTTGTGTGGCTAAAACAACCCTTGAGTGGTGTCACTCATTTCTATCATCTCTTAATCAGTTTAGTCATATCGAAAATATTAAATGGAGGACAACGGGGTAGCGTTATGATGTTGGTAAAAGCTCGGTTTTTAGTCAGCTCTTGTTTCCTTATTATCTCCTCTTCCTTTGTATTCTTATGCGTTTACCAAGCATATAACTCTCTCTTCTTCAGTCTCGTTTTTTTGAGACTCTTAGAAATCCTTCTACATAAATGCACATACGACAACATTAATGAAAGTCTCTCGGACAACTTTCTGAAACTCAATCATGTGACTTAAAAAAACTGAGTCTCACCTTTGATAGTCAATTATCTTTCAAATCCCATGTTGCTAACTTCTGCAAATCATCTCTCTATTTCCACGGGAATCTTAGTCGTATTCAAACCCAATTTTAACTCAACTAGGTTTGGTATCGTGACCCCACCGACCCTCACGCCTTCCTTGATTAACGCAATTCCATTCTCGTTCGATTAAATAGTTCTACACTTCGACGCCTTCAAATTGCTCAAAAGTTTGCACCCAGTGTTTTTTTTCTGGCGTTATGTTTCTCTCGCACAACCTCCACTATTCTGTGATCACCCTGGATTCCCAATTGTTCAAGATTTACTCCACAAGTTACTCCTTCTTACATATGGGATCTTAAATACCGCAGCGCCATCCAATCCGTCTTTCTCACTGCTTTGAAGAATCAACTCTTCTCTCAAGGCTTTCCATACAAAATTGCCACACAGGCGCTCGGTTATGGCCTGTAGCCTTAAAAAGAGTGACATAAATATTCATATTATTACTTTTATTATTATCATTATTATTATTATAATCATTATTATTATCATATCATTATCATCATCATTATCATTATGACTATTATTATGATTATTATTATTGCAGGTATTTTTTATAGTTTCTTTTTGTTTAAGGGAAATTTCTTCCAGTAATTTAAAAATAAAGATGACCCTTTTGAATCTAAACTACCGTGATCGTTGAAAAATATTTTGGAACTGTTAAGTTTAATATAAGTAATGATATTTGGTGTATTTTAAATTGTCTGGGTTTATAGTGTATTCCAAATCTGTGCTAAGAGATCACTTACTATTATACGATATTACGGAACTCCCAATTTAAACTCACTTGATGCAATACTGAATGAGCTAAGTTCAAATTCAGCCGTTGCTAGACGCTGCTGCCTCAGTAGCACCCAAATTTGAAGTCTGAGAACAAATAATAGTGTTCTTAATCATTCGTAGGGATGATTATGTTTTGTGTGGCTTTTGGAACAATTGTTGGTCAGATGCAAGAAAGCAAGATAATGGTTGATTTTTTCATCACCCTTAATGATGTTGTGATGAAAATGGTCGAAATCATTATGTGGTAAGTGACTAAAATGTGTTTTTTAGAGGGTAGAATTTAGAATTAGATTGATCCATTCATTACATAGATTAAATCAGATTTACTTCAAGTTAGTGGAAAAAACCTTAAAGAAAATACATCAAATATTTAGTTATTTGCCTAGGAATGTTTGAGAGATAGTATTTACGAGAAATGTGGTAAGTATCTAAGGAATATGGCGACGAGTGAATAGAAAAGGTTAGAGAGGAAAATCTGTATATATATATATATATATATATATATATATATATATATATATATATATATATATATATATATATATACATATATATATATATATATATATATATATATATATATATATATACATATATATATATATATATATATATATATATATATATATATATATATATATATATATATAAATAATTACCATAGTTTAACAAACGTCCCTCTAAAATGGCGAACAAAATTACTACAAATTCATTAAAGTTATTGATAGGACAATTGAGACGATACCCTCAAAACCTACAATAACCTGGGTAGCGGAAGTTCAGACGCAAAAGTTGTGAACTTGGACCTTCCTTGAAGGTTACCCCCACAAGTTACTCCTTCTTTGTTTTCCTCTTACTGTGATTGGTAATTTAGACAACATCATAACAGGTATTCCCCTATCGGCATCATGTGTTTGGTCATTGGACAAATTATGGCGATCAAAGATTTGAGAGATACAGCCCAGATGCTGGGGATGTACATGTTAACAGTAGTCTGCGGCTTGGCCGTCCACGCCACCATAACACTGCCTTCCATCTACTTCCTCATTACTCGCAAGAACCCTGCTATTTACTTCCGAGGGATGCTCCAAGCTTGGATCACTGCTTTGGGAACAGGTTCGAGGTATGTAACAGAGGTGGAGACGATCAGTACGAGAGTTTATGAAGCGCATCACGTCCCGATGGCTTTATTGTAGATATCACTTAGTTAGGAGGAATTGGGTTACATCGACAGGCTCTTAGTTATTTGGGGGAGGTATTAACGGGGTATTATTTGGAAATACCTTAGTGGAATAAAGATTCCTATTAGTTTAAGGATAAAACCGGCGATATGGTTAAGATTTGGCTCGAGGTATATAACAGAGGTGGAGACGATCAGTACGAAAGTTTATGAATCGCAACACGTCCTGATAACTTTATTGTAGATTTCACTTAGTTATATCAACAGGCTCTTAATTATTTGGGGAAGGTATTAACGGGATATTATTTGGAAATACCATAGTGGAACAAAGATTCCTAGTAGTTTAAGGATAAAACCGGCGATATGGTTAAGATTTGGGAAAATTTTGACTGTATTTAGTTACTGTAATTTTAAAGAACAGTGAAGGTACATGAGTAACGTGTGCACCTCCATTGCTACCACATCAAATAGTCTTCTTTAGGATATATTGGCTAGATACCTTCGAAACATCTTCGCTTCCTCTAACTTTGCCACTTTCTTTACATCTTTTTTAAAGCAGTAGTGATGGGAATACTACAGATGGTTTTGATGTTATAAAAAAAATATTGAAAGCGACTTTATCATATGATGGTATTTACAGTTCTGCGACGCTGCCAATCACATTTCGTTGCTTGGAGGAAAATAACAAGATTGACAAAAGAGTTACCAGGTTCATTCTTCCGGTCGGTGCCACCGTAAACATGGATGGCACTGCTCTCTATGAAGCAGTTGGCTCCATCTTTATCGCCCAGATGTACGACATCGCCCTTGGACCGGGCCAGTTGCTGACTGTCAGGTTGGAAAGAGAGTAATTACATCATTAAATGGATTAATCTAGAACCGTTGGGAAATTATGTATCTAGAATCCTTTATTGTGATGGTTGATCGATATTCCTTGAAATAGGACATGCTTGCTGACGCCTCCACTCCGCCAACAGGGTGGAGTACTTACAGGTCCCGGTATTCTTATTTATGAGTTGATCGCAAAAGGGCACCTAACGTTCTTTCTTTTGATCTCTGTGGGGCCCATCATACGGAATTGTTTGGGAGCGTTTATTATATGTTATTCCTACCCATATGATTTCCGTTCCCGACCTGGTATATTGTAGGATTTGCCCAGCAAGGGGATCCCCTGTGTAAACGGTTGGAACCTGGTACCTTAAAGAGTGGCACGCCTTTCTGCTCCCAGTGCCTCAGTGCCCCATTGCCCCCCTTTTTTCGTCGCTTTCTTTGTAAGCCCTTTCTCACCTTTGATCTACTCATTCCTGATCGGGGTCGGAAGAAGGAAGGGGCCACCTCTTTTCTACGGTTGAAGATGATCCCTTTTAACATGCTTGTACTCTTCCAGCACTTACTCCTTGTACTGGCCCCATCATTTTGTCTGTATGGTTTTAAGCCAATGGCGCCGTGGAGAGCTGAGGGAGAGAACGTTTGGCTACCGGGCGGGAAAGGGGGTTCATAATGGCGATAAGCAGATTCAACTGACACCTTATGCGCCCGATCAAGCATGGGACTCTGGGGTGTGTTTAGTGTTCACGTTCCCTTAATAACATGGGTCGCCTCAATGATGGTGTATAATAACTAAAGGCTACCTGACGGCAAAAAGGTTTCCATTTCAACCTCCCCCCTAAAAGGAGATTCTACTTTGGCTACCTTTAGGAACCCGCGTCTAAGCTTACCCTTTCTAGTACGGGGTGACCCACCCTGAGGAATGGCTCTAAAAAGCGGTTTATTAGAGATAGGAGGCTTCACTAATCTTGATCTAAACTGGGAGAAGATTTGGATCCAATGCGAGGGACCTTCATGGGCAACCCGCTGTAACCTTCCCCAGATTATTGACCCTGAATTTCTTAGCTTCATTGTTAGTTGTGTGCGCGGTCCCCACAAGATTCTGGGGGTCCCAGGTGATATAATCGAAACCATAAAGATGATGTCCCGATTTTCGCCTCCCTCGAGTTGAGAAGGGACCTGGATATTGGAACTTTGAAATACTCGTCTCGGGAGGCTGGGCCTTCCTCAGAGAAGGGGGGTTGTGGCTTAGAAGGGCTAACCCATTAAGCCTGAGCCTGCGCCGGGGTATGTTCATCTTAAGGTGGAGAAAGAAATGGAAGTAAAGTTAAGGGCTCTTGGGGTGTGGTTCTTCTAGGACAGGTCACCTGTCATCTGAATAGAGGGGAACCCAAAAGCTCTACTCCACATCGGAGGGTCTACCCCATCTGGAGCGGTTATCTGTGAGGCTTTGATTTTCAGGTAGCAACATTTAGTCCCGGTGTTTTTCAATTTAGAGAAGGCATATGATAACCCGTGGTAATATGGTATCATGGAAGCCTTCCACTTTATTCAGTCAAGGGGCCGCATCCATTTTTCTTTGTTGATAGTCTTTAATTTGTTTAGTACAAATTGCTGATATTTTTGCTAAGTATTCTTGAAAATAGATGTAGAATCTTCCAGGTTGTGAAATCTGTATTATTCCATTGCTACTTTAAAAAAATCAACGTTATATTTCAGATTTAACATCAAATGGAACCTCATAAACCTACAATATAATGTATCATCTCGGTAATTTGAAACCCTCTTCCGGGCCACATCGTCGTTTCTCTCCTGTTAAATCCTAAAAATCTACGTTAAAATTCAGATTTAACGTTAAATGGAATCACCCTCATAAACATACCATAAAATGTATCATCTCGGTATTTTGAAACCCTCTTCCGAGCTACATCGAGGCTTCTCTCCTGTTAAATCCTAAAAAATCTACGTTATACTTCAGATTTAACGTTAAATGGAATCACCCTCATAAACATACCATAAAATGTATCATCTCGGTATTTTGTATCCCTCTTCCTGGCCACATCGTGGTTTCTCTCGTGTTAATTCCTTGCGCCATCTCTTTCGAGATGAAAGAATTCCAAACATATGAACATGCTTCAATTCACCAGTCAAAATACTGCTCGTACCACCCTCTTGCGACCCCGCCTCACCCCCTCATTCCAGCCCCATCTCTCATGTGTCTATAAATTGTCGCCGACATTGGGGAAAGCGAACTTCATATGTGACCTTATCTCATCATAGAAGTTTTCACTTTTGGGCTTAGCAGAAAAGTGGTTAGATAAGAGAATTACAGTTACTCCTGCTAGTGTGTTCCAGTAAGGATTTTCTTTTATCCATGTGTCTAGACGTAGGAGACCTTGGGTGTGGTTGGATTAATTTCTGCCTAAGAATATCATTCCCCTTCTCATTCGAATCTCCAAACACTTTCGAAGCTCAGTTTGCAACCTTGCCTCGTATATTCCCCCACAATACACCCCTCGACAGATTTTTCGATGATCTCAACGAATTTATGAACATAGATAGAACTCTCGAATCCCTCTGAAAATGAATTATTTTGGGAGATTTAACATCACGCTGCATACTTCAACTTATCTGCGACTTCTTAACATTTAGAAGCCTTACTTTCTCAATCTCTCTCATCCCCACTCACCTGCATGGAAATACACTTTACCTCTCACACACCCTGCTACCACGCCAGCAATAACAGATGAAAAAGGATTTCCCCTCTTTTTTGTCCCCCTTAGACTCTCCCAACGCCTCTGCTCACCTCACTTCTTTACAACGTGCCTAATTGTTCTAGGCCACTATGTTGAACGCTAAAAAATACAGACATCCAAGGGAGATATAGATTACAGTTGTCTATGCTCGTGGTGCAGCGTCCTCCTAAAGTCCACCTGTGAGACTCACACCATCCGTATCAGTGCAGTAAACAATAATAAGCGAAACAACTCGTTTAAACTTCTTGCTAATCTCTCTACTTCTCTGAAACTCTAGTCTCTTTTTTCTATGTACCTTGCTTAATTATATGCCTTCTTAATGCCTTCTTATCTGTCAAGATAGTCAATATTCGCTCTGCATTATCCTTCTATTTTTCGCCACCGAGAAAGTTTTTTTTTACTCCCCCCCCCCCGGCTTCCTTCTCTTGCACTACTGTCCCCCTTGAAGAGTTAACTTCCCTCTTCGAAAAAGACCCGTTCTCTCCTAGACTCAGTTCTTCCAGTTACTTACAATGCTTCTCCCCTATCGCACTGATATTTTTAAAGCTCCACTCTCGTTTGGAGTAGTACCAACTGTCTTATGACACACTGTTACTTTGCCCTATTCTAAAGAAACTTGTGAAACCAAACGACCACTCAAGATTCCTCCCAATCTTTCAACTCTCATTTCCCTCTTAAATCTTTGAACGGCTAGTATCATTCAAGATTATAAGATTACCTGTCTTCTTCTAATCCAAGTCTTTGAACGGTTAGTATCATTCAATATTATATGATTACCTGTCTTCTTTTAATCCAAGTCTTTGAACGGTTAGTATCATTCACGATTATTGATCACCCGTCTTCCTTCTAATCCAAAATTTTCAGTCTGCTTTTAAAAAGGATACATTAGTGAATCCGCTCTATAACATGTAACGGACCGCCTTTCATAGTGCCGCAGACGCTGAAAACTCTTCGATCTAACCACTATTGAACCTTTCGGCAACATTTCACACAATTGACCACGCTGTTTTTTTTCACCACCTTGAATTCCTAAGTGCCTTTAGACTGCTATTAACTGGTTCCGCTCGTAACTTTCATCTAGTAATCAATTTAGCTATAATAATGATATATCTTGGCCTGTTGAGATTTTTTGGTGTTCATCAAGGGTAAGTTTCTGATTTGTTTCTGTTTCGCTTCATTATTCTTCCTCTTGGCATTTCAGTTCATTTCTCTGTTGATGACGCAAATCTATATATCCTTTTCTCCAGCCTCACTTGCTGAAACTTAGAAATCTAGTATCCGATTATAAATTCAGCATTGGATGGACCTCAGACACCCTTCTGATACTCAACCTTAACAAAATTGAGGTACTATTAGTATACACACCTACGGACGTGGCTCATTGTAAAACCTTGGCGCATCTCATTGCCCCTCTTCTGATACAGTTAAAAATCGAGGTTTCATGTTTGTTATCTCTTAAAATTCATGTTACTAACTTTTTGTAAATCCTCTCTCTACTTAATCCGTAATCTCAGCCGTACCGCGCCTGTGTCATTCTTCACGGTCTAACTAGATGCAATACACTGCTAGATACCTGCTATTACGCGCCAAGTTCAGTTTGGATAGCGTTTTGTAGTCTAGAGCGACTCACACATCACGTTAAGTGCCATTTAGGCATTTTGCTCTCCGTATCCTTTGGGTTGATTGCTTTTTACTCTTTCGTCACATCCAGGCCTTACTGCAACTCCATACTCGCTGAATCAATTATGCAGCTACTCTTTGACCTACTTCCAACTCGTTTAAACCCTTTCAGCACGCGTTCTTCTCCATCGGGGACGTTTTTCTCAGACAGGTCTATTGCTTCGCTCCACTTGCTGCCCATTTGATACTAACTACATTTAAGGTCTTTCTTCTTACATATAGGGCTTTAAATGCCGAGGCTCTCTCCTATATAATCTCACTGACACTATCTCAGCCGAATTAATCCCTGTGCTCGAGATCTTCTCCCTTAATGACTGTTCTTCGTCGTTGTCTGTGCTGCATAGGTGCTCGTGCTTTCTCTATATTTTCCCCTTGAATGTGGAATAATTCGAATGCTAGGCTACGTTAATTCCTTTCCCTTAGTGCATTGTAACGTACCATAAAAACCTATCTCTCTAGATTTTTTTTAGTTGATAGATTCATCAAACAAAAATATTTATTATTATTACTATAGATGAGTAATTTATTTCACTGCATCCTTTAAAAAATAGTGGAAGGGGGATTCGATCCACAACACCGATATCTGTTCAGTGACTGGTCACTTGCGCACCTCTTCTACAGAGGCAGGAGAAATACCACTCTCTTTACGGCTTAGAAAGTGCATCATGCCCTTGTAGACACGAGTTCAGCGTCTCTCCCTGTCACCAATAGCTATGACTGCGACTGATCTCGATAGTGCCTATGTCACCGAGAGTTCAAATCAAGCCCTAAACTTTTTGAACTTAATACAAAGGAACTCCTTGAGAGGTCGGTTGCGCCAATGGTTCTGCTCAAAAGAGTCCTCGGGGCTATCACATTTGAAGGCTTGTCGCCACGTCTATGCTACCAAACCTACATTAACATCCGGTCTATTGCTTTTCTATTTCTTGGATAATGCATCTTTTCACACCACAGCCATACCATTCTACATAGATGGCTTAAAGTTTGAAGGCGTAATTGGCTTCCATACTATCTCTGCAATATTTTAAATCGACAGGGTTCTCTCGCGCCTGGGTCTTTCTTCATGGCCAAACTAGTTGCAATACCCTACTAGGGGCCTGATATTACGCGGCAGGCTCGATTTTGATGCCATTTTGTAATCAAGAGCGAATCACAATCACGTTAAGTGCCATTTAGGCATTTTACTCTCCGTATCCTTTGGCATGCATATTCGTAACGTCACAGCCGTCTCGAGTCGGGAGGACATTGATAATCCTCTGCTGGGTTTCGGAAAATGTAAGGATTGAGAAAAACGAGCGAGCAAATGAAGGGGACAAACTAGTCTGTAGAAGATGAGCAACCGGAACTTCATTTCGTATTTCCTCCCCTTGACAACATAGTAGGTTTCAGGTGACCCTTTATGGCTGCATAACGAAAGAGATAGGAAACACTCACGGGAATTTGAAGTTGCATACCATTGTGCACCAACTCTTTCCGTGGACCTATCACGAAATGTATAGTTTGTATCAACTAATTTTATGTCCTCTCCGAATCTGACACACTCGTGGGAAGTAGCGCTACCTGATGAAGCGCATCCCTGAACCCTTATGGAAAGACGGTTGGGTTCTTAGGATTCTACGCAACCCTTTTGATGTATGTCTTATTCTGGGGGAACGTGGTTCGAGGTACCTGCTCTGGTACCGTGGCGCGTGGGATGGCTACAGCTTGTTGTATCTTTAAGTCTAGGCGAAGATCGATCGCGGTACCCTTTCTGGTACTGTGGCCAGTGGGATCGCCACCGCTTGTATCTATTAGTCTGAGGAAACGTCGTTCACGATACTTCTTTTGGTACCAGGACGAGCGGGATCGCTACCGCTTGTCCTTAGGGCTGGTTTCGGGCTCATGAAAACCAGAAAATGGTGTCTTATAGTTTATGGTGGATGCAAGCGTCCTCCATACTATTTATTTATATATTTTTCATTTTCGGTGGATCGCTTGAGTCTCTAAGATAGGCGGGCCTCTTCTAGAGTACCTCGGCATGTCTTGGTTGTTTGTTTTTTTTTAGTTTATTGTTTTTTGTTATTGTTTTTTATATTATTTAATTTTCTTTCTGCTTCTTTGTATTTTAAATCGCCTAAAGTTAGGATTATTCCTGTAATTCCGCCGGCTGTGCCCTTGCCGGTGTCTGCCAGAGTTGATCCTAAATAAAAATAAAATTTCTTCTTCGAGAAATAAAAAAAAAACTGTTTTCAAACTTCTAATACCATCATGTTCTTTTAATCTATTAGCTTAACTTCCACCTTGGCGAGTATTGGCGCTGCAAGCATCCCGTCGGCTGGACTGGTAACCATGCTTTTGGTACTAACTGCTCTCGGTTTACCTACGGAGCACGTCTCTTTAATATTTGCCGTCGATTGGATTTTGTAAGTATGTCTTTGGACTATTTAATATCACTATTTTGTTTGGGTACTTAAATAAGCCCTTGGTAATAGCTAATGATTTTTACTTTTTCTGAAGGTGAGTGAAGTAAATTAGATATAAAAAAAATCATTCTTAATGAAGCTTGTAATTTAATTGCTACTGTTATTGAACCCATCATCGATAGGATGATAATAAAGATTATTTGCAGACATCGGAGGCTATTCGTCTATTAAATCAAGTCAAGGTCACTCTTATCGTTAAAACATATAAGGGCGAAATTTCAGATCACATTAAGGGTAAATCATTTGAAGCTATTGGTGCACCATCCATGCCCCATTACAAACTGAACGTGATAAAGCTTTTTCAACACCAATGAAATCCCAATGCAATCACGGATTAACATCAGTAGTTGTGTATTATGATGAGGATATTTTTTATTGTTAATTCAGAGTATTTTTAATTAATAAAGGAAAATAAAGCTCGCGCGACTAATAAGGGGATGATTTATTCGACAAGAAAAATTGAGAGAAGGGACGGACAAGGAGCGGAACATTAAACATAGAAAGAATTTGAATAGGAAAAAAGTTGAAGGATGTAATCATATGATATCAACTCTAAATGTTGAGACCTGTAGGGCATGTTATAAACATTCAGGAAAAGTATGTAGAGGCAATTAAAAGTACGAATTTAATCCCCTCATGAGTGCATTTAAAGGTAAGATAATCCAATTCAAATTTACCAATGGACAGTGGTAACTAGTCTCCAGAATGAATTCTTTCCTCACGTTGTGTTAACATTATTGATTAACCCGTTAAGACTTGCAGTTTCATAAATTACTCTCAGGTCCATTAATCAATCGATGCATTATGGGCACCACACAGTTCTCAATTTTTGTTCTTGGAGAAATTGCGTCAGATCTCAATTTTTTGTTACTGCAAAGATCATGTCATAAGTTCTCTTTTCTTTTTGTTCCTGCAGAGATCGTGTCAGAACTTCGATTAATGTTCTTGGAGATGCTTTCGGTGCTGGAATCGTAGCTCATTTGTGCAGAGATGAACTCGCTCGCTTCGAGAGCCTTCCCGAGGAATTGATTCGAACTGGAAGCGGTTTTGATGACCTACCGCAAAGTCCAAAGAGTGTGATGGATCTACGGGCATCCTTTTCTAGGAAACGTCGTTCTCTTGGTTTCGAAAGACCCGACTTGGACGATAATGGAAAAATCCCCAAACTAAAAGCTGTCATTAAAGATCTCAAGGACACGGAAACTCAAATCTAGGTAGCGTTGTTTGGATTGTAGTTTTTTTCTCAGGGTTAAAAAAGTACCTATCTGATTTATCTCCTGAATGATTACATCTTTTCCTTATACGAAGGATTCATGAGTTAGGCAAAACTAAAGTAGAGTAAGGGGGTGGGGAAATCACGTTTTTTTACGCACTACCTTTAAGATGCAGGTTAATGGTGATGTTGAAATCTGTCACGTACTTGGAGGTAAGATTAGATAATTGTTTCAAGGCTCCAAAATTATTGTAGGGAAATCTAAGGGTATTTTTGAAGTGGCAAATATTGACATTTTATTGGGTATAAAAAATCCGACCCATTTAAATTCAGATGATGAGAGACTATTAATTGTATGTCAAGGTTAGAAAAAATAACATTTACACATGTATAAAGATTGGTTGATTTTTCAAGAAAGTCGGTGGACACCAAGTAGGAAATCTGAAGGTAGGTAGATTTCCCTGATTTAGAACAGTTGTTCATCTACCATTACACAATGGCCCCAAAGTTGAAGATTAAAAAAAATTGAATGAATCAATATCAATATAGTCACTTTATTACTGTATTAGTGATAATTAGTTTGACTATGAGTTTCGAAGTGATTCGCGGCTTGGAATTCAACCAAACTATTCACCTGCAGCAAAACCCACTGCCTAAAATATTCATTCATTGTACACCGGGGTCATATATATATATATATATATATATATATATATATATATATATATATATATATATAGTTAACATGGTTATATAAGAAATTAACTCCTCTACACTCTATAAATAAACCAGGTATTCTAGTTAACTGTTGTTTGGAAACGCCTGTCTGCAGGTTTTTATTCTTTCTCTATCCTGTAGTGAAGGTATGATTGTTCTTGTTATCGGGTTCCTTCGAACCGCGTTATCATTTATGCAGTTTTTAGTCATGTTGCTTCTATACTTTTCATAGAGAGAAATATATAGATCTATAAAGATCTAAAAGTAGAGTTAGAGAACTTATCAATGTAATATAATTTGTTGAATAGGATAAAAATCTACACAAATTCTGAGGTTAATATCCTTTATCCAAACGAATATCTAGCGAATATTTAGCGAATAAAAATAATAAAAGTCTAAAAATCTCTATAGTATTTTATAATTCTATAGTTTTTTTTAGCAAATATAGATAGCGTTGTTCAGATTGTAATTTGTTTCCAGGTTAACAGGACTCGATCTGATTTATCCTTGAATGGCTGTTTTTATACACAAAGGCAAAATCCATCTAGAGGAAGGGTAGGGTGGGGTCAGGTTTCTTACGTGTTACCGTTAAGATACACGTTAATGGTGATGTTGAACTATGGCACGTACTTGGAAATAAGGTGTTGGATCATTGTTTTAAGGCATCAAAATTCTTCTCAAGAAATCTGTGTAATTTTGAAGTCGCAAATTTGGTGAAATTTACAAAATCTTGATATCAAGTTCTCTCATAATTAGAGCACATAAACAACAATTAGACTGATTAAAATTAAAGAAATTCCTTTTTTGTACCACTATGGAGATTGTGTGCATGTAAAGGCAGGGCTTCATCAATCCCTGTAATAAAATATAAAAAATTTCATTTAATATGATACTGAAGTTTTCAATATAACTTAATGAGTAATCATTCTATTTTCCAAGGTATAGCATTAAAGTAATCCTGCTATCTTTCCTTTGAACTTGTACATTTATAGAAAGGAATCTTATTACCAAAGATACCTTGAGATACGACTAATTGAACATATTTGTGCCTATGATATGCCGTACTATCCATATGTCAGTCTTAAAATATCTTGATTATTGAATAATAGAGTATGTTTATTTTGATAGATGAAGTAAGAAAATATATCGAAGTATGTCACTATTGGCAAATGTTACTTTGAATCTAATAATTCAATAAAGTATATTTATCTTGGCTGTTTAGGCTGTAATTGTCTCTGTGGCGCTTACGGATATATGGATGCTTGTTAGAAATTATTGGTAGAGCAAAATGGCCAACAGGCCAAGAAATAAACTCGAGTAAGTTGAAGTCTAATGGGAGCAGGGATGGTCTGCGAGTAGTATAGCAATAAGTAACCATCTTCACAGTGTATTGGGCACACGTACTGTAAGATTTAATGTGACCCTACAGGTGATCGAAAACGATCCTGTGTACTGTGCAGGGCAAAAGTGAAGATTCAAATAGACAATTGATACAGTTCTTCTTAGGGCTGTTAGATTGATCTATTGAAGAGGTGGCAAACTGCGGCCCGCGAGTCATTTCAGAATTTGACAAATTATTGAATATTTTGCCAAAATCTCACCTTATACGCTGATTCTGTTCAATTCTGGTCATTATTTAAGTTTGGTAATATTGAATATTGCGTTAATAATTAATTGTAAATTGTGGTTCGGATTCGACGTTAAACTGTAGGTCTCCACTCTGATATAAGTCTGGAAGCAGTTGAAAAGGGGGGGAGGGAACTATGCAAAAAGAATTACCCTTAGTTATTAATATGTAGCTATGTCCATGACCATGTAGTATATACAAACAAATGCATAAAACTAATTGTAATTAACATATGTATTCGAAATTTGCATCTGTTTAAGTGCGGCCCACAAAGTTTTACATGAGCTTCAATGTGGCCCGCAAAGCATTACATAAGCTTTAATGTGGCCCGTTGCTTAAAACTATTGCCCATCCCTGGTCTATTGGATACAGCGACTTGCTTAGTGTGGATAAACAGCGTCCTCCAGCCGTGCCAGATGCATTGTGACGGTTGCTACTCATCTCTATTATAAGCACAAACTCGAGTTTGTTATTTCTTGAAGAAAGACTTTTCTTGTTTATTGGAGTTTTCCAGGTGTTTAGATTGTGTTCAAAACTGGACCTCTGTTTAC
Source organism: Ceratothoa steindachneri (assembly GCA_963969495.1). Taxonomy (NCBI): domain Eukaryota; kingdom Metazoa; phylum Arthropoda; class Malacostraca; order Isopoda; family Cymothoidae; genus Ceratothoa; species Ceratothoa steindachneri. Next base: position 53,014,865 of record OZ018334.1, read on the forward strand.
CATTTTTGAGGGATTTTTTTGGTGTGTTTTTGAAGGTTTGGAATGGACTCCCAGCCGAGAATTTATAAACAAAATGACCTCCATCTCCTGGTCATGTTGATTCTTTTCTTTCGAAATGATTCGTTTCCTCTCTATTATTTATTTTATTCTCTTTTCATCATCGTTTCATCTCTTCTATGTAAAATTGTTCTCTTTGAATTTCATATTTTGGTTTCTTGGAGACCAGAATTTCCACGAGAGTTGAATGCTCCTCCGGCCTCAATTTCTCGAAGTAGTCTACTTGGTTTTAAGTACCTCCCAAACATTTTTAATTCACCCAACATCAACACTTTCTTACATAACCTATTTATGTATACTTAAAATATTAATAAACTCATGGTGTATTCACGTAGCGCCCTTGAACAAAGATTTTACATTCACTTTCCCACACAAAATTTGCTCCAATATATTCTCTTGGGGTACTGAGTAGACGTGGACCAATTAATTTGAACCCATTCTTCCTTTTTTATCAGGGGCTTCAATTACTTGGAGTGTGTTTTACCTCTGATATGCTCTATTTATTTTTTGAGCGGGGAGGGGAAGAGGGTTCTAAGTGGGGAGCTAAATTTTAACGTGCTATACACGTCCGATGTTGTTTAACCTCCGCTCAAAAGATGAATGTCCCAATTGAGCTTGAGCTTTTTATCTTCAAACTCAAACTATATTCGATGGGTTTTATCCAAAAGAGAACCTAGTTTAATTAAACTCAGAAGTGGGTTCTGAGTATCTTCATTTATTGTATGATTTTTAATAGTTAACCCATTTTAAACCCGCTAATTAAAGGCTGAAGTTCTCTGCTATTGCATTCTCTTACACTTTTGCTACACCTGGTGTTTCTATTCATTTTCCTTATTATGTCGGCCTTTACATCCCAAACAAGTAAACATGCTCTCATTGGATTACACTAGGACCCTCCTTTATTTAATGGCTCAAATAGAGACTTTGAAGACGATGGAATTTTATTTCCCTTTGTGTAACTTCTGGTGTTGTTTGAACATGATGTGCCCACCCCCCTTAGTCCTTAGCTGCGATCAGCAAGGTGGAACCTCCCCACTACGAGGGCGGCGCTGGAATTTCCCACCAGACGAGAAGCGGGACTATTCTTGATATGGATCTCTGACGTCAAGCCCTATTTTCCCTCATCGAGGGTGGATATAAAAGCTATGCTTCAAATCATGGTAAAGGAGGGAAAGGCATAGGGAAAGGTGTTGAAGACTATTACGGAAGGGATTTGATTTTCATTACTTAATTTAAAGTTTAAAACGAAGAGACGAAAACCAACGAGGGCATCTCGGGTATAAAATTTATGACGAGTGGTTATTAACCAAGTTTACGAGGCAAGGAAAAAGAAAAAGCCTGGAAGGTATTTCTAACCACGAAACGCGAGAAAACTACGTAGCGAGGAGGCACTTGGAATCAGAAGGAAATAGACATTTCAAAACTAGATCTAACTATGGGGGTTGGGGCAGAGGGAGGGGGTACGAATTCTTCTAGATATCACTTGCAGCAAAGATGCACCATCTGGCATCACCTTAGAGAGCGACGTCACAAATGGGAGCCGCATTTGTATATCCGCCCATACACCATACATAAGGCAAAGCTACATAGACGAGACAAAGCAAGGGAAAATAGGCCACATCGGCCAAACTAAATGAACTAAATAAACGTATTAAACTAAATTAACAGCTTTTTTTCACAATCCATCAGCTTTTTTACTGTCACAATTCTGTCAGCGATTATAGATAAATATAAATTCCAATTGTTAACAACTTGTGTTTACTCGCTTTGCAGACACCTCATTTCAGATGGTGTTAAATGCGAATTATAGTCTTTTTCGGATCTATATATTAATATAACTGCAAAATATGGGACCTTTCAGATTTTCAAGGGAGGGAAACTTCGTGTAGAGCAGATGGCTGGAACTTCAGCTATGAAAATTGTCGCATTATATCATGATTTGAGAGGAACTGTGTCCGAAGTAATATTGGAATACCCAAATAAAAGCAAAAAAACAGTTATGTGGGTAACAAAACGCATTGTATCGAAAAGGCATAAAGATAGAACTCCAAGATTTATTGCCGAGCTAAACTAACACCATGAAAACTCACTATCGACCGAAGCTGTTCCTCGAGAGCTACATGCAGCTGTATACCATAAAAGACAGTAATTCCAAACCCTTCCTTTCTGACATCAATATTGAGAAGAGGGAAAAATCTGTAATGATAACCAGAGCTTGACAATGGAACAACGAGCGAATACCATTTGGTCTGACGAATCATTCGTCACACTTTTCTTATCCTCATGACGTGTTTACATATGTTGAAAGCCCAAAAGAAGCTATTAATTTCGATTTCCTGAATTCCACCTTGAAGCATGGACCGGGGCAGTGATGATTTACGTAGATATATCATGCGAATTCTTAGCACTGAATAGGTGTTTACTTAGGGTTAAAATTCAGGACTTTTATCAGTTTTAACACATAGCGACCGCACTACAGTAAAACATTGATTGTCAATAAGGCTCGGCTTTCCAAGATAATAGAACATTGATCCAAACAGCTAAAATTGTTAAAGATTGGCTTAGAGCTCATATTGGTGCAGTGGAACACTAGGATTTCCTCCACTCTGGCGGCATCTTAATATTATGGAACATATATGGTTTGTAATGGATCAAGATGTTAGAGAACTACTTTGTAAAGTTTTTATTATATGAATATATAACAGTGAAATAAAAAGATAGCAATAAGTTATCTATGTTAAAATAAATCAACTACAATTAACAAAATACAAAATTTGTCAAAACATGTAACATCAGCGACATATAATAAATAAGCTCTGGAAAAGTTCCCCCAACACCAAACTGAGAAAGGAAGCTGAATAGCGTGTCGATAATCTCTTGGCAGTCATGAAAAGATTTATTCTTCGAGGCAAGCTCTCTATGAGAGCGCGAAAACTGAGGAGCGTGTCCTGGTCCACTGCCTTCAGTTGCGTCTTGGAGGCTGGCTGACGACGTCTTGTGGCCTATTACCGGGTCCTGCCAGGAGACTTCAGTAGATTCATATCCGGAACTTAGGTGGCCAGTCCATCACCGGTATATTGTTGCCCAGAAATACTGTATGGTGGACGCAGATTTGTGCCATGAAGTATTGTTCTGCAGAAAAATCACATTTCATGCATTTCTGGACAGGGCTTGGATTGAGGGCAGCATACAAGTAATATTATACCACAAATGTCGACTCTGCCATCGAACTTTAGGAGTGGAGGTGCTGATTGGAATTACATCATTATAGGACCCACCTCACCGCACAATACTATAGACAGCAACACAAAGAGACATATAATAAATAAAACTGCGAATAATATATCCTTATTTTAACATGTAGGCTATATTTATCTAAACCAGTACGTGTCCATATTTCATTCATTTAATCCCGGATACAGTGCATATAATTTTACTCATTTGTCACTCAGCTTTTTTTGTGTCTCAGACGTCATAAGATTATTCTGCATTCACACTGTCTTACACTTAGACTCAGGAGCTACTTTGCAATTAAAGATGTCTGCGGATGGGGCTAGAAATCTAGTCCAGACTGTTTATCTACGGTTGATTTCTTTAAACATCTTAATCGAAGTGAACTTATGCATAATGACTTAGAACAACCACTTCTTAACTACAATAGAGTAAAAAATGGGTTGAAAATCACTAGTTTATGGTTTTAGATGATTATATCAGTGGTGAAAATTTAAACAAGGACAACATACATAACTCGCGTGCTCTCAATTTTTATGACCTATGACTTTATAACTATATGACCTTACGACCTTCCAAACTTTCGTTAATTTAAAATTTAGTTAGAATCGGCTAAATAGTTACAATGTTATTACCCCAAAACTTATTGAAAAGTAAAGTGGTTACTATCCGACTAACCGACGTACGCACCGACATATTTACTTCTAAGAGTCGCGTACGCGCGACTAAAAACGAGGTTATGGATCATTTTTTCGTAGAAGGCGGCCTCTCTGATCGTTACAGTACATGGTGAAACAAGTTTCTCTGCATATTACATTCTATTATGGTGAAAAATGGTAAAAAAGTAGTGAACATCGTTTTAATATATAAAAAACACGTTATTTCGCTTTATCCCTTAAAATATGCCCCTCGCCTTACTAATACGAAGAAAATCACGATGGATGAGGCGAGGATAAAAGAATTTTTCTCACAAATTCAGGAGAAATGTAATGAATTATTTCGTGGACAATATTTATTTTTTTCATGTTAAACGGAGAATATGCTAAATGACCCCCCTCCCCACCCGATAAATGTAAAAAGTGAAAATAATTCACAATGTAATATTAATTAAAATTTTTAAATAGTATGTAAGCTCTCTTGGAAACCGATAACTCCACGGAACTTTGGCTCTTTTTTCTAAAATCTTTCTGAAAACCATTTTCTCTTCCCACCTCTTTCACTCCACCCTATTCCTCCGATTTGAAACCCCCTTAAAAGGTACAAGGATATAGTTACCAGATGCCTCCTCACCCTCATTAGCTCCAGAGGGGCGTTTAATAGTATCGTAGGTAATAATATCGTTCGAACCACGAAGTATATACTGCCCCCTAAACCTCGTCTAGATAGGTACCGAGAATGATTTACGACAAAGTATATACTTCACCCTAAACCTCGTCTATATAGGTACCGAGAATGATTTAGCACGAAGTATATACTTCGCCCTAAACATCATCTAGATAGGTACCGAGAATGATTTAGCACGAGGTATATACTTCAATCTGAAGCTCGTCTAGAGAGGTACCGAGAATGATTTAGCACGAAGTATATAGTTCACTCTAAACCTCGTCTAGATAGGTACCGAGAATGATTTACGACAAAGTATATACTTCACCCTAAACCTAGTCTATATAGGTACCGAGAATGATTTAGCACGAAGTATATACTTCGCCCTAAACATCATCTAGATAGGTACCGAGAATGATTTAGCACGAGGTATATACTTCAATCTGAAGCTCGTCTAGAGAAGTACCGAGAATGATTTAGCACGAAGTATATAGTTCACTCTAAACCTCGTCTAGATAGGTACCGAGAATGATTTAGCACGAATTATATACTTCACCCTAAACCTCGTCTGGATAGGTACCGAAAATGATTTAGCACGAAGTATATACTTCCCCCTAAACCTCGTTTGATAGGTACCAAGAATGATTTGGCACGAAGTATATTTCACCCTAAACCTCGTCTAGATAGGTACTGACAATGATTTAGCACGAAGTATATATTTCACCCTAAACCTCGTTTAGATAGGTACCGATAATGATTTAGCACGAAGTATATACTTCACCCTAAACCTCGTCTAGATAGGTACCGAGAATGATTTACGACAAAGTATATACTTCACCCTAAGCCTAGTCTATATAGGTACCGAGAATGATTTAGCACGAAGTATATACTTCGCCCTAAACATCATCTAGATAGGTACCGAGAATGATTTAGCACGAGGTATATACTTCAATCTGAAGCTCGTCTAGAGAAGTACCGAGAATGATTTAGCACGAAGTATATAGTTCACTCTAAACCTCGTCTAGATAGGTACCGAGAATGATTTAGCACGAATTATATACTTCACCCTAAACCTCGTCTGGATAGGTACCGAGAATGATTTAGCACGAAGTATATACTTCACCCTAAACCTCGTCTAGATAGGTACCAAGAATGATTTAGCACGAAGTATATACTTCACCTTGAACCTCGTCTAGATAGGTACCGAGAATGATTTAGCACAAAGTATATACTTCACCCTAAACCTCGTCTAGGTAGGTAACGAGAATTAATTAGCACGAAGTATATACTTCACCCTAAACCTCGTCTAGATAGGTACCGAGAATGATTTAGCACGAAGTATATACTTCAGCCTAAACCTCGTCTATATAGGTACCGAGAATGATTTAGCACGAAGTATATAGTTCGCCCTAAACCTCATCTAGATAGGTACCGAGAATGATTTAGCACGAGGTATATACTTCGACCTAAAGCTCGTCTAGAGAGGTACCGAGAATGATTTAGCACGAAGTATATAGTTCAACCTAAACCTCGTCTAGATAGGTACCAAGAATGATTTAGCATGAAGTATATACTTCACCCTAAACCTCGTCTAGATAGGTACCAAGAATGATTTAGCACGAAGTATATACTTCACCCTAAACCTCGTCTAGATAGGTACCGAGAATGATTTAGCACGAAGTATATACTTCCCCCTAAACCTCGTTTGATAGGTACCAAGAATGATTTGGCACGAAGTATATTTCACCCTAAACCTCGTCTAGATAGGTACTGACAATGATTTAGCACGAAGTATATATTTCACCCTAAACCTCGTTTAGATAGGTACCGATAATGATTTAGCACGAAGTATATACTTCACCCTAAACCTCGTCTAGATAGTTACAGAGAATGATTTAGCACAAGGTATATACTTTACCCTAAACCTCATCTGGATAGGTACCAAGAATGATTTAGCACGAAGTATATACTTCAACCTAAACCTCGTCTAGATAGGTACCGAGAATGATTTAGCACGAAGTATATACTTCACCCTAAACCTCGTCTAGATAGGTACCGAGAATGATTTACGACAAAGTATATACTTCACCCTAAACCTCGTCTATATAGGTACCGAGAATGATTTAGCACAAAGTATATACTTCGCCCTAAACATCGTCTAGATAGGTACCGAGAATGATTTAGCACGAAGTATATAGTTCAACCTAAACCTCGTCTAGATAGGTACCGAGAATGATTTAGCACGAAGTATATTTCACCCTAAACCTCGTCTAGATAGGTACCGAGAATGATTTAGCACGAAGTATATACTTCACCCTAAACCTCGTCTAGATAGGTACCAAGAATGATTTAGCACTAAGTATATATTTCACCCTAAACCTCATCTAGATAGGTACCGAGAATGATTTAGCACGAAGTATATACTTCACCCTAAACCTCGTCTAGATAGGTACGGAGAATGATTTAGTACAAAGTATATACTTCACCCTAAAACTCGTCTAGATAGGTACCGAGAATGATTTAGCACGAAGTATATACTTAACCCCAAAGTTCATCTAGATAGGTACCGAGAATGATTTAGCACGAAGAATATACTTCGCCCTAAACCTCGTTTAGATAGGTACCGAGAATGATTTAGCACGAAGTATATACTTCACCCTAAACCTCGTCTAGATAGGTAACGAGAATGATTTAGCACGAAGTATATACTTCACCCTAAACCTCGTCTAGATAGGAACCGAGAATGATTTAGCACGAAGTATATACTTCACCCTAAACCTCGTCTAGATAGTTACAGAGAATGATTTAGCACGAAGTATATACTTTACCCTAAACCTCGTCTATATAGGTACCGAGAATGATTTAGCATGGAGTATATAATTCACCCTAAACCTCGTCTAGATAGGTACCAAGAATGATTTAGCACGAAGTATATAGTTCACCCTAAACCTCGTCTAAATAGGTCCTGAGAATGATTTAGCACGAATTATATACTTCACCCTAAACCTCGTCTGGATAGGTACCGAGAATGATTTAGCACGAAGTATATACTTCACCCTAAACCTCGTCTAGATAGGTACCAAGAATGATTTAGCACGAAGTATATACTTCACCCTGAACCTCGTCTAGATAGGTACCGAGAATGATTTAGCACAAAGTATATACTTCACCCTAAACCTCGTCTAGGTAGGTAACGAGAATTGATTAGCACGAAGTATATACTTCACCCTAAACCTCGTCTAGATAGGTACCGAGAATGATTTAGCACGAAGTATATACTTCACCCTAAACCTCGTCTATATAGGTACCGAGAATGATTTAGCACGAAGTATATAGTTCGCCCTAAACCTCATCTAGATAGGTACCGAGAATGATTTAGCACGAGGTATATACTTCAACCTAAAGCTCGTCTAGAGAGGTACCGAGAATGATTTAGCACGAAGTATATAGTTCACCCTAAACCTCGTCTAGATAGATACCAAGAATGATTTAGCATGAAGTATATACTTCACCCTAAACCTCGTCTAGATAGGTACCAAGAATGATTTAGCACGAAGTATATACTTCACCCTAAACCTCGTCTAGATAGGTACCGAGAATGATTTAGCACGAAGTATATACTTCCACCTAAACCTCGTTTGATAGGTACCAAGAATGATTTGGCATGAAGTATATTTCACCCTAAACCTCGTCTAGATAGGTACTGACAATGATTTAGCACGAAGTATATATTTCACCCTAAACCTCGTTTAGATAGGTACCGATAATGATTTAGCACGAAGTATATACTTCACCCTAAACCTCGTCTAGATAGTTACAGAGAATGATTTAGCACAAGGTATATACTTTACCCTAAACCTCATCTGGATAGGTACCAAGAATGATTTAGCACGAAGTATATACTTCAACCTAAACCTCGTCTAGATAGGTACCGAGAATGATTTAGCACGAAGTATATACTTCACCCTAAACCTCGTCTAGATAGGTACCAAGAATGATTTAGCACGAAGTATATACTTCGCCCTAAACCTCGTCTAGGTAGGTAACGAGAATGATTTAGCACGAAGTATATACTTCACCCTAAACCTCGTCTAGATAGGTACCGAGAATGATTTAGCACGAAGTATATAGTTCAACCTAAACCTCGTCTAGATAGGTACCGAGAATGATTTAGCACGAAGTATATACTTCACCCTAAACCTCGTCTAGATAAGTACCGAGAATGATTTAGCACGAAGTATATTTCACCCTAAACCTCGTCTAGATAGTTACAGAGGATTATTTAGCACAAAGTATATACTTCACCCTAAACCTCGTCTAGATAGGTACAGAGAATGATTTAGCATGAAGTATATACCTCGCCCTAAACCTCATCTAGATAGGTACCGAGAATGATTTAGCACGAAGTATATACTTCACCCTAAAGCTCGTCTAGATAGGTACCGAGAATGATTTAGCACGAAGTATATAGTTCACCCTAAACCTCGTCTAGATAGGTACCGAGAATGATTTAGCACAAAGTATATACTTCACCCTGAACCTCGGCTAGATAGGTACCGATAATGATTTAGCACGAGGTATATACTTCCCCCTAAACCTCGTTTGATAGGTACCAAGAATGATTTGGCACGAAGTATATTTCACCCTAAACCTCGTCTAGATAGGTACCGTGAATAATTTAGCACGAAGAATATACTTCACCCTACACCTCGTCTTGATAGCTACCGAGAATGATTTAGCACGAAGTATATACTTCACCCTAAACCTCGTCTAGATAGGTACTGAGAATGATTTAGCACGAAGTATATACTTCACCCTAAACGTTGTCTAGATAGGTACCGAAAATGATTTAATACAAAGTATATTTCACGCTAAACTTCGTCTAGATAGGTACCGAGAATAAATTAGCACGAAGTATATACTTCACCCTAAACCTTGTCTAGATAGGTACCGAGAATGATTTAGCACGAAGTATATTTCACCCTAAACCTCGTATAGATAAGAACCGAGAATTATTTAGCACGAAGTATATACTTCACCCTAAACCTCGTCTAGATAGGTACCGAGAATGATTTAGCACGAAGTATATTTTACCCTAAACCTCGTCTAGATAGGTACCGAGAATGATTTAGCATGAAGTATATACTTCACCCTAAACCTCGTATAGATAGGCACCGAAGAATGATTTAGCATGAAGAATATACTTAACCCTAAACCTCGTCTAGGTAGGTACCGAGAATGATTTAGCACGGAGTATATACTTCACCCTAAACCTCGTCTAAATAGGTGTCGAGAATGATTTAGCACGAAGTATATTTGCCCCTGAACTTTATCTAGATAGGTACCGAGAATGATTTAGCACGAAGTATATACTTCACCCTAAACCTCGTCTAGATAGGTACCGAGAATGATTTAGCACAAGGTATATTTAACCATAAACCTCGTCTAGATAGTTACAGAGAATGATTTAGCACGAAGTATATACTTTACCCTAAACCTCGTCTAGATAGGTACCGAGAATGATTTAGCACGAAGTATATACTTCACCCTAAACCTCGTCTAGATAGGCACCGAAGAATGATTTAGCATGAAGTTTATACTTCACCCTAAACCTCGTCTAGATAGTTACTGAGAATGATTTAGCACGAAGTATATACTTCACCCTAAACATCGTCTAGATAGGTACCAAGAATGATTCAACACGAAGTATATTTCACCCTAAACTTCGTCTAGATAGGTACCGAGAATGATTTAGCACGAAGTATATACTTCACCCTAAACCTCGTCTAGATAGGTACCGAGAATGATTTAGCATGAAGTATATACTTCACCCTGAAGCTCGTCTAGATAGTTACCGAGAATGATTTAGCACAAGATATATACTTCTAACTAAACCTTCTTTAGATAGGTACTGAGAATGATTTAGCACGAAGTATATACTTCACCCTAAACCTCGTCTAGATAGGTACCGAGAATGATTTAACACGAGGTATATACTTCCCCCTAAACTTCGTCTAGATAGGTACCGAGAATGATTCAGCACGTAGTATATACTTCAATTTAAACCTCGTCTAGATAGGTACCGAGAATGATTTAGCACGAAGTATATACTTCACCCTAAACCTCGTCTAGATAGGTACCGAGAATGATTTAGCATGAAGTATATACTTCACCCTAAACCTCGTATAGATAGGTACCGAGAATGATTTAGCACGAATTATATACTTCACCCTAAACCTCGTCTAGATAGGTACCGAGAATGATTTAGCACGAAGTATATACTTCACCCCAAACCTCGTCTAGATAGGGTCTCGAGAATGATTTAGCACGAAGTATATACTTCACCCTAAACCTCGTCTAGATAGGTACCGAGAATGATTTAGCACGAAGTATATACTTCACCCTAAACCTCGTCTAGATAAGTACCGAGAATGATTTAGCACGAAGTATATTTCACCCTAAACCTCGTCTAGATAGTTACAGAGGATTATTTAGCACAAAGTATATACTTTACCCTAAACCTCGTCTAGATAGGTACAGAGAATGATTTAGCATGAAGTATATACCTCGCCCTAAACCTCATCTAGATAGGTACCGAGAATGATTTAGCACGAAGTATATACTTCACCCTAAAGCTCGTCTAGATAGGTACCGAGAATGATTTAGCACGAAGTATATAGTTCACCCTAAACCTCGTCTAGATAGGTACCGAGAATGATTTAGCACAAAGTATATACTTCACCCTGAACCTCGGCTAGATAGGTACCGATAATGATTTAGCACGAGGTATATACTTCCCCCTAAACCTCGTTTGATAGGTACCAAGAATGATTTAGCACGAAGTATATTTCACCCTAAACCTCGTCTAGATAGGTACCGAGAATAATTTAGCACGAAGAATATACTTCACCCTACACCTCGTCTTGATAGCTACCGAGAATGATTTAGCACGAAGTATATACTTCACCCTAAACCTCGTCTAGATAGGTACTGAGAATGATTTAGCACGAAGTATATACTTCACCCTAAACGTTGTCTAGATAGGTACCGAAAATGATTTAATACAAAGTATATTTCACGCTAAACTTCGTCTAGATAGGTACCGAGAATAAATTAGCACGAAGTATATACTTCACCCTAAACCTTGTCTAGATAGGTACCGAGAATGATTTAGCACGAAGTATATTTCACCCTAAACCTCGTATAGATAAGAACCGAGAATTATTTAGCACGAAGTATATACTTCACCCTAAACCTCGTCTAGATAGGTACCGAGAATGATTTAGCACGAAGTATATTTTACCCTAAACCTCGTCTAGATAGGTACCGAGAATGATTTAGCATGAAGTATATACTTCACCCTAAACCTCGTATAGATAGGTACCGAAGAATGATTTAGCATGAAGAATATACTTAACCCTAAACCTCGTCTAGGTAGGTACCGAGAATGATTTAGCACGGAGTATATACTTCACCCTAAACCTCGTCTAAATAGGTGTCGAGAATGATTTAGCACGAAGTATATTTGCCCCTGAACTTTATCTAGATAGGTACCGAGAATGATTTAGCACGAAGTATATACTTCACCCTAAACCTCGTCTAGATAGGTACCGAGAATGATTTAGCACAAGGTATATTTAACCATAAACCTCGTCTAGATTGTTACAGAGAATGATTTAGCACGAAGTATATACTTTACCCTAAACCTCGTCTAGATAGGTACCGAGAATGATTTAGCACGAAGTATATACCTTACCCTAAACCTCGTCTAGATAGGCACCGAAGAATGATTTAGCATGAAGTTTATACTTCACCCTAAACCTCGTCTAGATAGTTACTGAGAATGATTTAGCACGAAGTATATACTTCACCCTAAACATCGTCTAGATAGGTACCAAGAATGATTCAACACGAAGTACATTTCACCCTAAACTTCGTCTAGATAGGTACCGAGAATGATTTAGCACGAAGTATATACTTCACCCTAAACCTCGTCTAGATAGGTACCGAGAATGATTTAGCATGAAGTATATACTTCACCCTGAAGCTCGTCTAGATAGTTACCGAGAATGATTTAGCACAAGATATATACTTCTAACTAAACCTTCTTTAGATAGGTACTGAGAATGATTTAGCACGAAGTATATACTTCACCCTAAACCTCGTCTAGATAGGTACCGAGAATGATTTAACACGAGGTATATACTTCCCCCTAAACTTCGTCTAGATAGGTACCGAGAATGATTCAGCACGTAGTATATACTTCACTTTAAACCTCGTCTAGATAGGTACCGAGAATGATTTAGCACGAAGTATATACTTCACCCTAAACCTCGTCTAGATAGGTACCGAGAATGATTTAGCATGAAGTATATACTTCACCCTAAACCTCGTATAGATAGGTACCGAGAATGATTTAGCACGAATTATATACTTCACCCTAAACCTCGTCTAGATAGGTACCGAGAATGATTTAGCACGAAGTATATACTTCACCCCAAACCTCGTCTAGATAGGGTCTCGAGAATGATTTAGCACGAAGTATATACTTCACCCTAAACCTCGTCTAGATAGGTACCAAGAATGATTTAGCACAAAGTATATACTTCACCCTAACCTCGTCTAGATAGATACCGAGAATGATTTAGCACGAAGTATATACTTCACCCTAAACCTTGTCTAGATAGGTACCAAGAATGATCCAGCACGAAGTATATACTTCACCCTAAACCTCGTCTAGATAAGTAGCGAGAATGATTTAGCACGAAGTATATACTTCACCCTAAACCTCGTCTAGATAGGTACCGAGAATGATTTAGCATGAAGTATATACTTTACCCTAAACCTTGTCTAGATAGGTACTGAGAATGATTTAGCACGAAGTATATACTGCACCCTAAACTTCGTCTAGATAGGTACCAAGAATGATTTAGCACAAAGTATATACTTCACCCTAACCTCCTCTAGATAGATACCGAGAATGATTTAGCACGAAGTATATACTTCACCCTAAACCTCGTCTAGATAGGTACCAAGAATGATCCAGCACGAAGTATATACTTCACCCTAAACCTCGTCTAGATAAGTAGCGAGAATGATTTAGCACGAAGTATATACTTCACCCTAAACCTCGTCTAGATAGGTACCGAGAATGATTTAGCATGAAGTATATACTTTACCCTAAACCTTGTCTAGATAGGTACTGAGAATGATTTAGCACGAAGTATATACTGCACCCTAAACTTCGTCTAGATAGGTACCGAGAATGATTTAGGACTCGCAGAGCTGAATGAATCTCTATACACATCGACACCGTATACAGATCTTATCTCATCGTTGAAATCACTGCATAATTCTCCAAGTCGAAGTTGAGGAGCGTCTTTACTAGCAATGAAAATGGCACTGTCGATGAGACGTGTCACAATACATCAACCGTTAGCTTAAAGAGTCTAATAGGGCGTAGAGCTTTATTTGAACATAGACGGTTGTGAATGCTGCAGGTGGAAGATTTATAACTTTAGATGCGCTTCTACATTTGCGGTGTTCTCCACCTTCGCTATCTACGCAGTACCAATTGCATCCAAGGTGTTTACAATGTAATCGTCGATTTTTATTAGCTGTCTAAAATCATGGTTCAAATCGCAGATGTCCATATTCGAACCGCAAATCCTCTGAGCGAACATTTTCCACAGAGATATAAAATAAAATATGAGTACAGTTGATAGACTCTTTATGATTATTTATATTTTTATTATTTATTGATCTGAAAGAATCGGAAGAGAATATTTTTTTCCCATTTATGTGATTTTAATTATACCTACCAACTATAAAAATAATGATCGGGTTTTTCTTTTGGGGCGAGGAAGTGCCATACAATAAATACAGACATAGCCAAAGGTTTGGAGACCGATATATATATTTGTATTTTTTCATTCATTTTTAGATTTTAAGCGATATGAATAATTATTGTGATATTTAAATTATTGCCGGTTTATTGAAAATTAAATATTTAAAAAAAATAAGAAAAAAATTCCATACTTTGGCTGAATCTAAAATTGCGCTCTGTTGCTGTTCGTGTAAGAGGCGAGTTTCAGTACCTCTGGAGCTTTGCTGTTCGATCAAAAGTGTAAAACGATGACAGATATGTGTTGAATGAATGATGTTCTGTAATTATAATTTATTTCGTATTGTCTTTCTTATAATAATAAATATTTGAATCTTTTTAACTTTGAGAAATGGCTCTTTGTAAAGACATGCAAGCAACCATTATTGCTCCGAACCGAACCAAAGTGGCCGCAAATACCAGGAGATAGTTGCTAAGGGTACTGCATCAAAGAATAATTTTAGGATCATTAATGATTTTAAATAGACGGATTATACTCATGGGATGAGTAAAGACATATCTGGGATTAGATGAGTGAAATAGGGTCGGAGCTTACTTGAGGGCTCTGTCCTATAAGTACGGAACAGAATTTTATGGGTGCTGAAATGACTTCAGCCCAGCCATCATAATATTGACACTGCAGGTAACATCTAACGACGGGGAATTGGTTTGCCCGCCCAAGGTAGTCATGTACCACCGCAAATTTTTCGTGGTTAGGGTCCACTGGGGGAAGGAGCTCGTCGGACACGATGAAACACGGGCACCTTGTGTCCCTGACGAGAGTCGATACACGGCAGCCGTTCACGCTGCCCTCCTCAAATTTCAAAGTTCCCGGTGAACTTTGGTCAAAAATAAAATTTACCTGGTGGCCTGACGGAGGGGGAGAAGTTGTTGCTTAGGTCTGCACCACCGGGGAAGCCCGGGTGGCATTAATCTGATGAACTTGGTGGGCTGGTCCGCTTTTAAGCTTAGAATTTTGGGGGCAATTCCAGCTCATGTGGTTTTCTACACCACAGGTGAAGCATATGATTGGTTGCTTCGGGAAGAGTGATGGAGGAGAAATCTTAACGGGAGGTTTGGTGTCCCGTTGTTGGTTTTGGTGAAAGAAGTTTTGGGGTTTTACGGGGCCCGGAAACTTCGTCAGCTTTCCTGGGAAGGGGCGCGAATCCTTCCTTCTTTCCTGGTTCGGGGGTTGGTGAGAAGTTCGATTCTCCTTGGGGTATAAATTATGGCTTGCGGCATAAACATCCGCTTCTTCGGTACACTCTTTAAAGGTCTGGCACCGACGATCCTTGACAAACGCGCGGATCTCCGTCGGGAGAGACGCCAAAAATTGATCCTGCAACACGAGGTCTGTTAAGGACTCGTAGTCAGGATCAATCTTTGAGGATTCTAACCAAAATTTAAAATTCCTCTGAAGAATGTATCCGAATTGACGGAACGTCTTTTCGGGTTTAATACGACCTCCTCGAAATTCTTGGCGGTAGAAATCGGGAGTCATATTATGAGCGGCCAATAACTCAGCTTTTAAGGTGCTGTAGTTAATTGTACATTCAGATGGTAAAGATATGAAAATTTCGCGCAATTTAAAATTTAACAAGGGAAGTAATCTTGCTACACCTTCAGCATCCAGATCCATGTTATTGATCTTGAGAATCTTTTCGAAGTGGGCTAAAAATGATCCGAAATACTCTCCATCCCTGAAATTGGGGAGCTTAAGTGGGAGATTAGGCGGGGCTTCTGAAAGTAAAGTGGCTGATTGTATTTTGGCTTCTACACGAGTCATTTCGATCTGATGGTGAAGCTCAGCTTGTCTTTTCCGTTCTTCTCTTTCTCTTTCTTCTCGTTGGATTTCTTTTTCTCGTTCTTCTCGTTGGATTTCTCTTTCTCTTTCTCTTTCTGTTCTTTGCTCCTCTTGAACATACTCAATTAGTTCTTTCCCAGAAAGTCCCAAGGACTCTCCTTGCGCTTTAAAGATTTCGAACTGAGTCATATTTGCACTTGGGGGCGCAATAGTCAACCAACTAAATTCCTTGCAATAAGAATTATGCCTTCTAGAGAATTAGCATACCTAAATATAGGCACTGACCTATTCGTAATTGGTTTCTCGATCTAGATAACCAATGACTAAAATCACTAAAAAAAAAAACACAAAAAAATTATTATAACAGTTCCTTGAGCTACTCCAGCTTCTTAAGTTTCAAAAAAGGGGACAGCAATCGTAAAAACAAAAGGGAACTACTATTCTCTATTCTTATAACGAATAACACTATACTTTACTCGACTGAGACCAGTGTTTGCAAAGATATAGCGTTAAACCTTACACACTTGTTCCTAAATTTAAATAGTATATATATTTATATATATATATATATATATATATATATATATATATATATATATATATATATATATATATATATATATATATATATATATATGTCGTAGAATAGACTCTCGACGATATACCATATATAACTATTCGTTGAGGGAACTATTCTTATATTTCGAGTGCTTGGTTATCTGGTTGACCGATGTTATTTATCTTCAATATGCTTAAGAAGTGGAACTGAGCTCAAGGATAATAATATGGCTATCATTAATAAAATAGAGTTTTATTAAATAAACTATCAACAACACACAAAACGGAAAATGTTTACATAAACAGAGAATGGAAAGGGTCATAGGAATATTTGGCTAATCCGAGAATAAGATTTGGGAGAGATTTAAAAAGGTAAATAAATGAAAATTAAAGGGATGGGATGGTTCGCTAAACCATTTAAAGCACAGGATAGGGTTGACAAAAAGGTTAAATACTCAAAGGTAATGTTCAGCTTACGTAATTAAAAGCTGTTGTGCAGAGGAAGGCGACGCAAAGGAATCTTCGGTCCGCTGGCGAGTTCCAGCCGAAGGGAGGGGGGGGGGATTAAATGATCCTAACGTGACGTTTTGGGAATGAGGACCGTTTCTTGACGAACGGGCTTGAAGAACAATGGCTGTTCTACGTTGTTCTCTTCTGAACAACAGCGGGGGTGAGAACCATCTCTTGTATACGGGCTCAAAGAACAATGGCTGTTCTAACGTTGTTCTCTTTCTGAACAACAGGGCGGGGGGAGGGTGAGAACCGTTTCTTGTTAACGGGCTCAAAGAACAATGGCTGTTCTCTTTCTGAACAACAGGGGGGGAGGGTGAGAACCGTTTCTTGTCAACACGCTCAAAGAACAATGGCTGTTTTAATGTTGTTCTCTTTCTGAAAAACAGGGGGGGGAGGGTGAGAACCGTTTCTTGTCAACGGGCTCAAAGAACAATGGCTGTTTTAACGTTGTTTTCTTTCTGAACAACAGGAGAGGCCTTGTGTATTTGGCGTCTTGAAGGCTCGAACCATGGCACTCAAGGGATATTGTCCTCTTCTGGACAAAGATGGAGGATCTCGAGGTAGAGGGCCCTGGTGCACAAGGTGAGACCAAATCGGCGGGATGTCTCGCGAGGATAATCTGGATCTGAATCTCCTCATGTGCTCATTCACGTCCAATTTCTCTCTCTTGTAATATATATATATATATATATATATATATATATATATATATATATATATATATATATATATATATATATATATATATATATATATATAAATATTACGTTGTCGCACCTGTCTTTTTTTAATCTAAAGCCATTCATGTTGAGTAAACTTATTCATCTTTTCCCTCCTCCCATGGCTTTCAAATCTTGAGAAACGTACGAGATACTTTGAGCTAACTCTGATGAAATTTTATGAACAGTTGTTTTAGAATTTTGTTTAAACAAATGTTCATAAAAAGTCAAGGAACGGAAAATATGACATTTGGCAACCTAATATTTAGCAAATTAAAGGTATAACTGAGCTGAAGGTTTTATTTTTCTTCCTAAGTTAGATTGACATAGTAGCCTACATATACATTCATTCCTATCGTCAAATAGGTTGTACTCAATTTGGAATAAAATACCAATAATAAGAGATGTGTGACAGAGAGGGAACAAAAAAAGTAATTAAATGGAGATGTTAAGTCACCTTGGCTTTGGTCAGGACAATATCATTTGCTTCGAATCCAAAAGAATTACAGTTCAAAGATAAGAGAATTATCCCAAGCTATCTTTACAGTTGGAATGGAAATGAAGCTTTCAAGTAGAAAAAGAACCAACAATCTTTTTACAGAAGAGGGTAATTATAATTATCAAACAAATTTAACGTATATATAAGAATTGATTTACTTAGGAGAGCAAGTGACTCTTGATGGAACAGAGAAAGGAAATCAGTGGAAGAGAAACTTTGGCTGAAGAGAGGGTTAGGAAATCTTAACTGCATCTTCAGAAGCGAATATATCAACTTACCTACCAGTTTTAACTCTTGGAGGTTGAACGTGGACACTTAACGCAAAAAGTTGACAGAAACTAGGAAAAAAACTCAGAAGAACATGTTAAGAATAACCAACACAAACGATCAAATAAATACTAAGGTAAGAGCAGACAGGTGACGAATATTGTCAAAAACTAAAAGTTTTTAAGTCATGTGAGGGATGTATTGCTTCAAAGAACGAAACAAGATGTCAAAAGAAATCATAAACTGGGGGCTTTATACTCGTGCATAAAAAGATCCAGAAGACCTCGCAAAAGCTACGATAAGGACGGAATTCGTTCATTGGATGTATCAACCTCCTGTAGAGACAGTGGGATGAAATGAGCTTATATATATGTATATATATTTCACGATTTTCTCCTAAACTTTGGTTTGTACGCATCAACGTCAGTGAAAATATTTGTCCTCTTACAGCCGTTATGTCCTATTAATATCGAAGCTGTCCACCATTTTGCTCAATTGCCCCTTTATTAATCAGCTGGGTAAACAAAAGGTCCAGCCAAGGTTTATCCCTCGGATGAAGGCCGCGAGTACGCCCTCTCAGAAACCCGTTTCATGAACATCTATCATACACAATATTAACTACTTAACCCTTTGGTTGTTCTTCCTTCAAACATTCGCCCATATAATCAACCCCTATTTCACTTGGTCTTTAAGGCTTTCACATACTCCTACAATCATATACTCGTATCCTCTTCACAAGTTGACATTTTTTTATGCATTCTACTTACATGCATATACCACATCAGAACTTTTACATTCACAAGCTCATTCATATCATTCTTCACACTGTATCTCTTACCCACTCTCTCCTCACTCTGTGTATCTTACACGCACCTAAACTTTAGCTTTGTAAAGGCATACTCTTATGAAACTTTTTAGCCCATTCCACACTCACACTCTTAGCATTCACTGCGGGCTTTTGATGGTCCTTGAAGCTTTTTGACTATTCGTACCACTGTGATTCATGGCTCGGCTTAGTTATTTAAATCGCCCTTAATCAAGGCGCTCACCAACGACTCTAACCTACCCCATTTTTATTCACAAATACCATCACTTTACTCTGGTTAAGCCTTGAGCCACCTCCGTACTCATAGCCTATCAAACGTTTCACTCAAACTTTTGGAAACTCTTCTCCTTTTCCACCATTAACTTCACGTCATTAGCACACTCTAACATTGCCCCTATCTCCCACCTTTCTTCATCGATGTCACACCTGTGTTTTTGACTTCCACTCCTATTACTCTCAGTACTCAATCTAAAAGATATTAAACGGAGATGGTATCATCGCACAGCTTTGCCTCACACCATTACACAGCTAAATAGCTCACTTCACTCATATTTCACCACAGGCTCTGCAATGGGTCCTTTCTAGACTGTTACACCTTACTCTTGGAAATATGGCACACCATCCCAGCCCCAATAGCTCCGGTAGTTTCCAAACCATTTTATTCTTTCTACACATTTTCCTTCAACTCTTTTTCACTTTTTTACGAACCTCTTATCCTATTTTATTGGGTGGCAACATGTGTTATATAGGCAATCATATGACGGTCGAAGCTTTGAGTAATGTGTCCCCCTTCAAGCCCAAACAACAGCAAGGAAGGTTTAGGTATTAGGGGTACCTGTCCCTACTACACACCCGGGGGCTGGTGTGCCATCTTCTGTTCTGACTTCAGAGAATGCCAGCGTGCTCCTCCCCCCCCCCTAGTTCCACTGAAACCAACGTAGACAGCTGGGTCTTCCGAAGGGGAAATCCAAACTTAACAGGACAGTCTCCCATGGCCGATACCAGTCCTGTCAGGAGTCATTCTAAAGGATCTATGTCCCCCAGGAGAAGGTGATCGCCATTTCTGTAAGGGACAAGTCAGATGCAGAACTGTGGTCCCCAAAGAATAAAACAAGTAATAAAAGCTAAAGAAGAAATAATTTTGCCTCCTTTTGTTAGTGCTCGCCGGGAGGGAAGGCGTTCGCTATTTAGGTGAGGGACCAAGCAGAAGCAGCGCGTCTGACCTTTGTGCTCTTCAAGAGAGCGGTGGGAACATTTTTTCAACACCTCAGAAGAGAAGGGGACCATGAGTACGTCGGTTGCCTCATCGAGAGGTTGCCAAGTGTTTTCGAGCCCGCCGGATTTAGACGATTCTTGGTAATTCGGTCAGCTGATGAAATAAGACTGCGATGGAAATATGATAGGTCAACTCAGTGTTTATCTTCCTTTTTTGATAGGGAACCGAAAGTTTCTCGTTTTTCTGATGGGAACCTTCTGGTTAATGTGCACAATCCTGCCCAGGGTACCAAATTGAGCGATTTTGGACATTTAATAATACACCTTTGTGGGTGAAGCAATACACTACCTTGGACATTTTACAAGTAGTAGTTCACGATATGGAAATGCTAACCCTCTACTTTGACTCCATTACCGAAGAGTTACCGACCAGGGAGCATTCACTGTTGAGCGTGTGATGAAGAAGGAGAGATAGGTCTTTAGACCCAGGCAACACTTTTTCGACACGTTTGATCTTGGCAAGCTCCCTGAGTCGGCGGGTGCTGGCTTGTATTACTACTATGTGAAGGGATTCGTGCCGATACCTGGGGGTGTTATCCCTGCCACAGCTTTGCTCATGCTAATAAATATTGTTGCCAAACAAAATCGTGTGAACAGTAAAGCTGTTTAAACTACTCTAAGGGTGTTCACATAAAACTGTCGTGAAAGACCATGTAAGGAATTATGGCGGATCGTAGGCTGCTTCATCTAATCATTGTGAATGGTATTTGCTTTGAAAAGTTGTCATAATTGTACACAGTAAGCAATTTATTTCGTTTAAAGAGGTCAAATAGATAGTCCTGTCACGGTATGCGCAACCAGGCACCTCATATGCTTAAAAAAAATCTCTAAGCTCCTGGCCCTTCCAGGCCTACAAGATCTATAGTTTCCGCGTCCACCGATAACTTTTCTATGCGTTCTACATCCCCGGCGCACCGTTTCGGATGGCTAGCATTAAAATGAACAACAACTTCGCTCTGCTTCGTGGTATATGAAGTGAAAACTATCCTCCACCGAGTCGCTCCACCTAGAGGAGGCTAAGCCACAAACGTTAGCACTGGACCCATCGCTAGGTGGTTCGAAGGCTACTCTCTCAAAGAAGAAAGGTAAGAATAACGGGGATTCAGCTTTTACTCTCCCTGCCAGAATTAGACGGGCCGTGAGAGAAATTCGTTTCTCTCAAAAGACGAAAGATCGCCGACCCCAAATGCGCCCTGGGGTTCGAAGGATTTAAGGCAGCAGAGAAAGAATGTTTGCTTGTGGAGCTCGAAATCTTCCAGTAAATCTTCGAAGGTGAGAGCGCCTTCGGCGCGTTCTGAGGCCAATAGCCTTTAAGCGGCTTACGGCCATCCCTGTGCGGGCATTCTTCTGTGGGTTAATTTGGGGAAACTGTGGAAGCTCGTCTTCTCCGATACCCCTTTAGCATTTTGCCTTCAGGTGACCATTTTATTGCATACCCCCTGCCCACACTTCGGGAGTACAAGTGTTTCCCCTCCCCTAATATAAAATGAGGGCTAGGCTAGTGGGTGCTTAATTTGCACCCTATGTGATGGCTTGGTTCTTCCTCATCTGCTATTCACCTCCATTCAGGGGGTAGCAGTTCATTTCCACCTTGGCAAAAGGTATTCTCTCTTCGAATTTACCTTCTATCTTCAGCCAACTTAGATGAGCCAGAGTTCGACCTTGTCGTAAAACGGTTGATAAGGTACTTTCTTTTCCTTGTTATCCTTGTGGACTTGAACGGTAGACATAACCTCTAAACTGACTATACTTTCAATTTTGAGTGGACACATCATATCGGGATTGCTCAACGAGCTGGAGATTGGTATAATAATGGTAAATAATTTACTTAACTCTGTGTTATAACCCCTTCGTTTTCTTTACTTGACCTGTCCCCGTAATCTTATGATACACCAGCGGAAAATGGATGAGAGGTAGTAGACAACCTCCTTAACAGTGATCACCTTCCCATTCAAATATCTTTTGCTAGACCACATCTATTCAACAGGCCACCTAGGTAGAGCTCGAATTTAGCACATAATTCAAATGCGAGGATATGACATATCTCTCAGTTGAAAAGTTTAGATCGGTCGATGGGGCTTGGATGGCACCTATAACGCCTTCAGGGGCTAAGTTCAGTCACCCTCCCCCCTCCAAACCTTATTTAGGAAGGGAGGACCATCATGGCTGGATGTGTCTCCTATGTTGAGTCTTTAGGCTTAGCTTTTTACACTCTTTCGAGTCTGAAAAATAGTATACTAGTATCCCAAGCACGTCGTACAGTCAAACCAATATATTTCGAATTCAGGGCCAGACAACTCCTTCGAGAGCTTGGTTTAGTTTCAGGACCCGTCACCCCGATGCTTCTGCCCAAGACACAGGCATGGTGGATAGCACGTTTGAATATTTGTCGCCATACATCTTCTCCAAAAGGTTTCTTAGCCCCTGTAGTAGGAGTTTGTATTTCTTGGATCATAAATCGAGTCAAATATCTAAGTTTTGTTTTAAAAAAGCGCATTACGATAACTTACACTGTGATGGAAAGTTGCCTAAAGATGTTTTGGGCAGTGAACCTAAAAGTAACTCAGAGACTTTAGCTGTGCTAGCGTCTGGTCCATCTTCATAAACTGAAAAAAAATATTGGGACTACCTGTCATTGACAATTTTTCTAGCAAATTTTAGGTTAAGGTTTTAATGTATTTATAAGAGACATGGGAACTAACAGATAATGTTACTCCCCTTGTTTGGAACTATATTTAGTTCACAGATGAGCTGCCAAACTGCTAGATAAAATGCTAAATAAGAAGGTGTTTTATCTGGCCTATCGGCACTTCACATCCTGGAAGTCTTAGTAGGCGCAGTTTTAGAAGTTTGATGGGAAAGGGAAGCCCAGATATTCCATGGTTTGAACTTTTGAAGGATGTTTGGACGGCCTTGTCCAAGAAAACCCGAAGAAGCTGGCTATCATCAGAAAATGGGTGAAGGAAAAGAAGAATGACAGTGAAGAAATACTCTAAAGACCTTCTAAAAGTAGAAAGACCTCCAATAGACAACTACAGGGAAATGGCTAAACTGATAATCATTGTTCTTAGTTGAACGTATCCTCGAAATATTCACTGGAGTCGAACAGGCGCCATTCATCAAACCAGAAACCTGTACTCCATAGAAATGCTAATGTTTGCAGAGCAACTTGAGTACGATGAAGACTGTATCAAAGCTGTAATGGCTCAACACCTTCATTGCCATGTTCTACACTCTTGTATGGATGATGACAACATCTGCTGAAGATGCTCCCTTGAATGATCTTAGTCAAATTTAAGACATTTTGAAGTACGAGGAAACTGACCCAGAGTTTGCGGATGCAATACTTAATAAGATCTAATATCACAAATTGCACCTGACACAGGAAGCCGTGCCATTTGCCCCGATCAGCAGTATATTGAGTGATGCATTGAAGCACGATATTGCTGCCCAATTACATGCCACTGAGAGGCCAGACAGCTTCAGAACAATAAAGCCACTATTCCCGAGAGTCACAGTTCAGATAACCCTGGTTGACCTCATTGGCCTAGAACAGGGGTCTCCAAAGTGGTCGATATCAACTCCTGGGGGTCAATATCGACTATTCTAAAGGTCAAAAGGGGGTCGATTAATGCTAAGGAGGGTGAATTGAACTTTTGGGGGTCAAAAGGACACATTCATATAAACCACAATTCATTGCATACCAGTGGTCCCACAGTGTTATGCAATGGTTCTAGACGTACGATATAGTATTATTTAGTTTATAAACCTATATAAATAATACAAAAATGGCACAAAACATTGCCTCTATCCTCTGCAATATGACAGGCGTGGTTACTGTTCTTTTGAAAACCTTTGCCCCTATTGGTACTTAGATTTTCAGAAAGTTAAAAGAAAAACACACACTGACATCTGATAACTTACGTCTTAATTTTTAAGAGTTGAACAGCCATTAAACTCATTTTTTTTATTTTGAAATTCCAGACGAATTCTCCTTTTAAACATAATTTAATCATGTTTTTTATGACAATATTAACGGTAGAACATAAACCGGTAATTAAGCGAATTTGCAAATTATAATGCCGGTCGACTGGCAGCTATTCTAGCATTTTCTGTAATGAACGTTTCGTTTTCATTCTGATCTGTTTTTGTTTGCTGTCATGTTGAGACTTGAGAATGAGACGAGTGAGGACAACCAGTGTAAACGTACATAACGTTCTTAGTTATCGATGTGGTGCTGCGAACTTATAGTTGTGCATTTACAATTTAAATTTGCCCATTTCTAATAGGCACAATGGAGGCCACTAATGCTAAGAAGAAGTGCAGACAATATTCGCAGGAGTATTTGAAATTTGGTTTCGTACCTTCGTTTACTAATGAAACAAAGCCTATGTGTTTATTATGCGAAAGGACTTTCAGTAATGATGCCATGAAACCCTAGATAATGAAAGAGCACCTTGAAAGGATTCATTCTGATCAGCAAAACAAAGATCTTGATTACTTTAAAATGCTGAAAGAGAGATTAAGTGCTCAGCCAAATTTAAAGACTTTTTAAAATAATTTGCCAGTGCTGATAGTGAAAGAGAACTGACGACATCCTACAGCATCTCTCTTAATATAGCAAAGGAAGGAAGACCGTATACCATTGGTGAAGAGATCATAATACCAGCAATAAAAGATGTGGTTGAAAATGTTATGGAGAAAGACTCTCAACCTGTTTTAAAATGTATACCATTAAGTGCAAATACAGTGCAATGACGCATTGAGTAGATGGCCGATGATGTGGAGAGAACTTTGACTTTTGAGCTTCAGCATTGCAAGTTTTCTATTCAACTTGATGAATCAACATTTGGCAGTTCAAATATTCTCATGGCCTATGTGAGGTATTATAGTCCAAAGCTGAAGTGCATTGTTGACGAATTTTTTATTTGCTAAATACCTTAAAGGCGATGCAAAAGGTGAGACAATTTTTATATGTTTGGAAGGTTATTGGAAAAAATACAATGTTCTCCTCGCGAATATTACTGCAGTGGCTACTGATGGTGCACCAGCAATGGTTGTCCGTTACATAGGATTTGCCGTCTTTCTGAAAGAAAAGGTTCCTAATGTATGTACTGTTCACTGTGTTTACACATAAACCATCTTGTAGCCAAGAAACTCAGTGGTGAACTTCATAATGCCTTAAAAGTGTGTATCAGGTCAATAAATAAAATTAAAGCTCATCCTCTTAATTCGCGACTATTTGCAGTGTTATGTGAAGAAAATTATGAAAATTTTAACCAATTGCTTTAGCACACTGAGGTAAGGTGGTTGTCAAGAGGTGATAGCTTGCAAAGACTAGTTAACCTGTATGGCTCAACTGTATAGTTTCTTACGAATGTGGACCCATCACTATGTGACGAGTTAAAATTGTATAAGAACCATATGTTCTATTTGGCAGACCTCTATTCAAAACTTAAGGAAGTACAGAAACGTTTGCAAGGTAAAGATGTTACGATTCTTCAGGTTCGAACAATTATACGAGTCTTTCTAGTCAAAAGAGAGCTATTTAAATCTTCACTGGCACATAGAGATTTTAAATATTTTTTTCAAACTTGCAAAAATTGGAAGAAAATAAAAACATTTCATACTGTGATTTGGAGATATATATAGGCCACCTTGAAAAATTAAGGGAATGCTTTAAAGTTCGTTGCGAGGACCTGGAGAAAATGCATGTACCCTACTGGACTGTTACACCGTTTGAATTAAAACTAGATAATGAAGACATTGAATCTTACTTAGAAGATGAACTTGTTGAAATGAGTGTGGATCTCGAAGCTAAATTGTTGTTGAAAGGTAAAAGCCTCAGTGATTATTGGAGCAATGTAAATACTGCTACTAAATACCCCAATCTTAGAGCAGCGGCTGAACATTTTTTACTTGCATTCCCAACTTCATACATGATTGAAGCTGTTTTTAGCCACGCAAATACAGTTTATTCAAACCAGAATAAGAGGCTGACCTTGGAAGAACGTGGTGATTTTAGGCTAAAACTTACTGATTTTCTACTGAATATCAATAATCTTTCTGCTACTCATTAAGCACATCCTTTCCATTAATGATGTCAACTACTTCAATAAAAAGGTGTGTTAATGTATTTAATATTTGTCGCCAAATGACAGCAAGCTGCTTCTCCCTTTTTTATTACCCAATCTAACATTTTATACGACATATTCATTTATCATTGTATTTCCACGTATTCCGATACGCCTGAACACCCTCATGGGTAAATTTCAACATTATCCTCATAATTCTGCTAATTTTCCAATGATTTCCACAATGACAATAAAGAGTGTTTTCTTTTCTTCCTCATATTTAATGGGACATATTTACAAAGGAGGGGGACACAGACAACAGTTTTGTAGGGTTTGGTATGCAGTTTTCTTATATTGAAATCGATCAGAATTGGCACATAAACTTAATTTCTATTTATTTATTTCAAGTACAGGCCTTGGGGTCGATGCGGAGTCCAAGATTCGATGAAAGGGGTCAATGGGCTAACAAGTTTGGGGACCCCTGGGTTAGAATCACATTTCCTGCTGGACATGATGAACATTTTATCCGAGTGGCTTCTGGAATCTATGACATCTTAACCACGGAATAAGGACTGCCGAAAAGCATTGGATTTTGTTAAGAATCTGAAAGCAGTGAATTACATTGTTGAACGTGGTATCAAAATGATAAGTGAGAGTGCCTATGTCATGACAACAGATGCCAAGCAATGAGACTATCTCGTTCAAACTGAAGAATTTAACTGTAGCCGATTGAATGAGCTTTAAGAAGTGAACTGACAATAACACTGGCCAACAAATTTGAACTTTTTTTAATCATCAGAGACCTGAGCCAAATTCCCTTAATGGCATTTTTCTCGCTGATTTCAAGTCTAAGTTCAGTTTTTCTTTAGCACATCAAGTTTTCGAGATATTCGAAAATGCAATATGACCGCCGTCGCTGATAGAATGTGGCGTTTTACTCTGATTTCTTTGCCGAAACTGGTGATATATGGTTGCATAGCGCCATTGCTAAAAAAAAAATTGCCTTCTGTATATATCAATGTGCATTAAGAAGTTGAACTGACACAAAATGATGCATTTAACATATAGAAACTGTAAAATGTACCATTCTCTTTAGGCGTAAACATATGATATAGATAAATAGCCATGTTTTGTTTATCCCACAAGCATCATAAAGTTAATGGCACTTATATTGCATGTATAAGAATGGTAAACAATGATTTAAGGGCTAATAAGTCAAAACTCAAATTCATAAATGTTGTGCATGGAATTTGCGTTTGAATTTTTTCTCATGATTATCACGATACAACCTTCAACAATGATCTCCTATTATGTTCTTATTCCAAAATCATTGATAGCGAGTTTCTATGGTCTTGATATCCTGGTGGAAACGTTCACCTTGCTCGTCACTTACGGCTCCAAGATTTTCTGGGAAAAAGTCTAGGTGCGAATGCAGGAAATGGATTTTAAGTGGCATACGGCATCCCATTTCTTTATAAGATTAAAGAAGGTTTTCCACGCCATCTCTGTATGCAGGTGACTTGTTGATGCCAAGAAAGTTTGCAAATGACTGCTTGAAGGCTAGCCATGCATTTAGTTCAAGAGGAGTGAAGGTCTTCTTGAAGTTAGGGTCCTCTAAAACCTCCCTGATTTGTGGTCCCACAAATATGCCTTCTTTTAGTTTTGCCGCCCTCAGTTGTAGATTTTTTTTTCACAGATATTAGAATCCCTGAGAATTGTCCTTAGCCATTGCTTTCACGAAGTTTTTCATTAGACCTAGTTTCAAATGAAGAGATGGCAGATAAATTTTCTGAGGCTCTACCAGGCTCTATTCCAGGCTCGAAGTGGTCAGTCACACTTGTCATAAAGTTTCTCAGTGGCACGGTTATCCCACAGGTAGAGGAAGCAACAGTACTTCGTGAATCCTCCTTGCATACCCATTAGCATGCCCATGACTTTTAGATCACCGCAGATGTACCACAGATGGGCTTGGTAGTTTATGGCTTTAAGAAGAATTATCCATATTGTCATATGTCTCCTTAAGGTGGACAGAATGGCAATAGGAATGGAAGGCTTTACATTGCCATTGTGCACGAGGGCAGCTTTCAGACTTGTCTTAGAAGCATCAATAAAGAGACTCCTCATATGTCTGTGACAAAGCTTGGAACAATCCATTTATATCATGGCAGTAGCAAAGAGGTCCATTAACAGCAAAGAATGAAGTTAAATCACGATTACGCTTTCTAAAGTAACTCACATGCACATTTTTCTCGAGTAAGAATTTTTCCTGTAGTCGAGATGCTAGAAGTTCTGCTTTCTCCTTTGACAGTGACAGATCTCTCACAAGATCATTCAAATCATCCTGAGTAAATAACTTTGGCTCAGAGTTAGCATCCTCATATTCAACATCCGCATTTAATTTTTATGCACCTTTAGTACTTCTATCATCACTGATATCATCAGGTACGAGGACATCATCAGGTAGAACTGGAATTGGCAAAGATACGAGGGGAGGTCGATAAGTTTTGCGAATCGGTTGGGCAAACCAGAAGAAGGGGGATGGCTGTTTGTGTGAGTGTTAGGACAAGTTATGACAAGTCAGGACCTGCAGACGCACGCTCCTGCCTAGTCTATTTAAGAAGCAATAGCTGATCGCAGATCGTCAGTCACAAATTTTCGACAATGGAAAAGATTGAGCACCGCGCAGTGATCAAATTTTTTACCAAGGAAGGCAAGAATGCAAAAGAGATCCATGAACGCATGGTGGTTGCAGTGTACAGTGACACCGCCCCTTTCTATGCAACCATTGCTCGCTGGAATAGGGAGTTATGCCATGGTCGTGAGTCCCTTGAAGATGACCCTCGTCCAAAACGCCCGTCAGACGTGACCAACGGGGACAATGTGGCCCGTGTAGAGGGAATGATCCTCGAAAATCGACGGGTGAAGGTCGAAGAAATCGAGGAAGAACTTGGAATATCACATGGAAGTGTTATCAACATCATCCACGAAAATTTAGCCATGGCCAAGGTCTCTGCCCGTTGGGTCCCTAGAAACCTCACGCCCCATGATCGACTTCAACGTCGTTAAAGTCCACAAGGCCAGAGTTGCACAAGCTTCCCTGCGCGAGGGTGGATTCGAGGAGCTCAACCATCCTCCCTACAGTCCAGATCTGGCCCCTAGCGCCTGCTTTTTATTTCGCCAGCTCAAGGCTGCACTGCGTGGACGCCGGTTTGGAGACGATGAAGATGTCCAGCTCGCCGTCCAGGAGTGGATTGAACAGCAGTCGGGAGATTTCTGGTTGTCGGGAATTCGAAGCCTCAGGGACAAGTGGCGCAAGTGCATTGAAGTCGAGGGTAGTTATCTTGAAAAATAATAAAACACTTTTCCTCATATCTCGTTTCCTTATATCCAAATTGCAAAACATATTGACCCACCCTCGTACATCATGTGGAACTGGTTTGCACACCGAATCCATGGTTGAATAAACAATTTGGTGCTTGTTCTTTGCAGAAAACCCTTTTGTGGTGCCACTGCAGAAATAGCAATCTTCGAGATGATCTCTGGGCTCTCTCCATATCATAGGAACAGCGAAGGCCATTGAAGCTTTCTTTTTGTTAATCCAGTCACATAATCCATTAGAGCAGGAAGTACAAATTTGGTGTGGTGCCCATGCTTTATCTTGGTTACCCAGAGATCAGCCGAAGTAGAGTTTGTACATTTTCTTTATATCATTTGTGATAGTACGCTGTTAAGATTTTGTTGAAAAATGCCCACATTACACAGCAGAATTTATCTAGATGATTTTTGAACTCTCGAGGCATTGTTACTGCTCTGTGGAAATATTTGGAAGCCTCTTATGATCAACACAGAAGGAGCAGCTTAGAAGATGCACATTACATGAGGAACCTGAAAGCATAAAACAGAATCATAAATAATTGCGCAAAATATGCATGCGGGTTACAAATGTTAATGAATTCTTCTCTGTACCCCTTTAACCAGCAAGAACTCACGAAGCATCTAGTTTGCTCATCTTAGCAGTACAATAATGATACATGCAATAGAGCAATACCAGTAATATACTACATTTTATAATCGCAGGTGGCTATTTTGAATTTTTGGCACATCTTAAAAACAGTACGTGCTAGAGCAAAACCGAAGGCAGATTCGGATTCAGCATGGAAAATGCATTTAGAAAAGTATAGTAAGGTCTCTGATAAAAAATGTGTGTTGACCAGTGTAATTAACTGCCCAAATGTCATTATTAAATTAATTATCATGTAATGTTTTCAGTTCTTTTTGTGACAAAATGTTAATCTCTAATTAGCGTCTGCCTTGATTTTTATATTTCTGAAAGCTTTGTATGTACCAATTTGCCATTTCTTGTTACAAGAGTATCATAATTTATTTGAGTTAGAAAGAGGATTACAAATATAGTGCACGTGACCCCAGAACTGGTGCTATTGTCCGATTTCAAGACAGAAAATTTAAAGCTTCATCAGGAAATGCTTCCCAACATCCGAGGTCAAAATAGTTGCAATTTTCGGCTTTTTCAGGTCATAAAAAACCCGTTGATATTTGAATAGGCCTACAACCGGATTACCAATTCTGACTGTATAGTCATAGGGAACTTCGCACGCAGTACCTCTTACGGTTGAGTGACAGGTGAAGTTACTACCTCTTGCCCCTGGTGCCTGGGTTTTTCCTGAGTACGAGGCTGTGTTGTGATAAAGCTTTTGTAAAAAGCGGGAATTTCATATTATTTGAATTTAAAAATTTGTCTGAGACTTGAGTCCTTAAGAGGGTCATGGCTTCATAAGGGGCACGTGAGCACACGTCCTATTTCCTGGTAACCTTTGAATTCTGTCCTTGTTTTTTTGTTCATTTTATGGTATTATTTACTATTTTATTTTAATTTATCCTGCAATTACGGTGGTTGTATCCATGTGGACACCCGCTAGATGAGCGCTTTGAAAAAATGGATAATTATAACAGTACAGAAGAGAGCACGCCATTATTCTAATCTTAAGAAAATGACATCGCCTAATCTTTCACTCAATTCATACACCCATGAGACTAGGCACGATGGTGCAATCCCTAGCAGCACACACATACGTTTGTCTAAATCCATAAAGTCATCATAAACCTTAAATTTCTTATCACTTGATTTTTCAGTCATCCCCCCAAAATGATTTATACACTCGCGATCCAAATTAAATTAACTTTATCACTCAATATCATTCTTTTAATTACCCTCCTGACACCCCTTAATTGGAAATTATTTATTTTAGTTACCCATCTGGCAGCCCTCAATTGTAAATTCTTTCTTTTAGTTATCCATATGACAGCCCTTAATTGGAAATTCATTCTTTCAGTTACCCATATGACACCCTTAATTGAAAATTTATTCTTTTAGTTACCCACCTGGCAACCCTCAATTGGAAATTAATTCTTTTAGTTACCCATCTGACAGCCCTTAATTGGAAATTCCTTCTTTCAGTTACCCATATGACACCCTTAATTGAAAATTTATTCTTTTAGTTACCCACCTGGGAACCTTTAATTGGAAATTCATTCTTTTAGTTACCCATATGACACCCTTAATTGAAAAAATATTCTTTTAGTTACCCACCTGACATCCTTAATGGGAAATTTATTCCTTTAGTTACCCATCTGACACTCTTAATTGGAAATTAATTCTTTTAGTTACCCATATGACCCCTTAATTGGAAATTGATTCTTTGTTACCCATCTGCCACTGCTGAATTGTAAATTCATTCTTTTAGTTACCCATCCGACACTCCTGATTTGGAAATTCATTCTTATAGTTACCCACCTGACACCCCTTAATTGGAAATTAATTATTTTATCACCCCATCTGACACCATTCAATTGAAAATTCACTCTTTTAGTTACCCATCTGACAGCCCTTAATTGGAAATTCTTTCTTTTAGTTACCCATTTGAAATCCCTAAATTGGAAAATCTTTCTTTTAGTTACCCATACGATACCCCGTGATTGTAAATTTATTCTTTAGTTACCCAGCTGACACGCCTTAATTGGAAATTTATTATCTTAGTTACCCCTCTTACACCACTTAATTGGAAATTCATTCTTTTAGTTACCCATATGACACCTCTTAATTGGAAATTCACTCTTTGTTACCCATCTGCCACTGCTGAATTGAAAATTTATTCTTTTAGTTACTCATCTGACACTCCTGAGTTGGAAATTCATTCATTTCTTTAGCCACCTGACACCCCCTAATTGGAAATTAATTTTTGTATGAACCCATCTGACACCATTTAATTGAAAATTCACTCTTTTCGTTACCCATCTGACACCCCTTAATTGGAAATTCATTCTTTTAGTTACCCATATGACACCCCTTAATTGGAAATTCACTCTTTTTTACCCATCTGCCATTGCTGAATTGGAAATTCATTATTTTAGTTACCCATCTGACACTCCTGAGTTGGAAATTCATTCATTTAGTTACCCACCTGACACCCCTTAATTGAAATTAATTCTTTTATAAACCCATCTGACACCATTTAATTGGAAATTCATTCTTTTATTTACCCACCTGACGCCCCTTAATTGGAAATTCATTTTTTTAGTCACCTTCTGACACTCCTTATTGGAAATTCATTCTTTTAGTTACCCATCTGACACTCCTTAATTGGAAATTCATTCTTTTATTTATCCATCTGACACCCCTCAATTGGAATTTTTTATATACCTTCTCTAAAACACAACAGTGATTATAGTTCTTGTACTTGTTATTCTTCCATTCCCAATTTCACAAAATTCTTACCTTCCACAACTATAACTACCATATTAATATCTTGCATGTGGAGAGATTAGTTGAGGAAACACATAAACGATTTGTTTTCATTGATAATGTTTACGCTAGACTTGTGGTTGCCTCAATTCAGGGGCCTTGAAGCTCGCGTGAATCGAGAGCTTTTTTGGAGGGTAACATGAAGGCTGGCACTTGCGGTGACGAGATGGTATCAACCAAAAAGAGGGTTGTGCATATAACAATAATCCGCCTCTCACGTAAGTGAATAATAAATAGTCCACGAATAGTGTGAGGTAACCAAGTGTCAGATGTTTGGGGCTAGATTGTTTAAGATTTCTACCTAAAATCAAAGTCAGAAGGTATAACACCACCATCATCATTTCGGTTTACTGACGAACAAATGAATAGCCCACCCGCAGAATTACAATATATAAATCAATTCAACAAATTAAATTTATATTGCAAACAAATATTATTCGTGATACAATATCTAATTTGAATAGATCCTCACTTAAATTGAAATTAATTTTATAGGAAAATTTGATAATGTCTGATTACATTAAATTTCTTTTAATAAAATTGGGCACATAGATAATTGATTTCGCATTAGACCAATCTATTTGATGATTCAAAGTAGATTGATGGATAAACAGTGCATTTGAAGTTTGCTCAGTTCGTCAACAGTAATAGGTTTTTTGTTGACTGGCCTATGTAAAAACCAAGACAAGATTTGCACGGAATTTTATAAATGCAGGCCATTTTATTTAGGAGAGAATTTTTAATTACTAAGTTTTTTAACGGGGAATTATTAGAGAATACAACATTAACATTAAAATATTTTAATAATTTCGGAACATGGGACAAGTGTTTATTAAAAGGGAGCGTTAAAATATTATTTCGCGTAAATGAGTATTTAATTTTATTTCCATAGAAGGACTGCTTAGCTCTGCGCAAACAACAAAAAGCCTAGATGTGAGAATTAAACAACATACGAGTAAGTACTGTTGTCGAACGGGGCAAACTTCAAATGCACTGTTTATCCATCAATCTACTTTGAACCATCAAATAGATTGGTCTAATGTGAAATCAATTATTTATGTGCCCAATTTTATTGAAAGAAATTTAATGGAATAAGCCATAATTAAATTTTCCCATAAAATTAATTTCAATTAAAGTGAGAATCAATTTAAATTAGATAATTGTATTCGTGTTTTTTGGTGATTATTTTTGCATATATATATATATATATATATATATATATATATATATATATATATATATATATATATATACAGTAAGTATGCTTGCACAAGAAATGAAGAGGCACGCAGTTATCATGGTTATAAAGGCTGAACATAGCAATTTAGAAATAGCACGATATTTAAAAGTGATAGCTCTTTTGTCTACAAAGTTTGGAAGGGGTTAGAGGCCAAAGATGGTTGAGCCATGGATCGACAATGTACGCAATGGAAGACCTTATGTGTTTCAACAAGACTCGGTACCATCACACAAGGCTCAAGCAACGCTGGAATGGATGGCGGAAACATTTTCATGATCACATAACCCCCAACATTTGGCCTCTTAGCTCTCAAAATCTCCACCCATTGGACTACAATGTATGTAACGTAGTTGAAAAAGAGGTTAATGAGTACCTTCATAACACTAAAGAATCCCTAAAAACCTCCATAGTCAGAGTATGAACAAGAACCACTGGATCCTAGCATGTCGGTGATTCAGACATCGCATAGAAGCCGTTAACGAAGCTGAAGGAGACTTTATTGAATACAATTACAAAACAATGCGTTTATTCTTATCCTCACAACTTTTTCAGAATAAAGACATTATTATCCGTTTCTAAGAGTCATTTTTTGTGCAAGTATAAATCTGTCATAAAATACGTTACGCACCCTGTATATATATATATATATATATATATATATATATATATCCTAATACCTTTGCTAAGATTTTAAATTTTAAAACTTTTTTCATTCCACTAAAATATTACACTCATACTGAAAACGACACACTTCTATCGTAACTGAAAAAAAAAGAGGCTAAACCCAATTTAGACAAATGCATGCAAATCTCTTTACAAGGTATTTAAAAGAGACCCAATTTCCCAATTTCCACCCGAAGCTCCCGGAGTCCAGGCTCGAGCTCGAATATCCTTCTCTGGCGCTTCAGTGAAAGTAAATCTGGCACTCAAAAACTTCCTCCATTAAAAAACAGAAATTTGTTTCCTATGTGACGCTGTGTGAGGGAGTGTCAGGACGGTATTCACACGCCCCTCTCCCTCACCTCCTCCTACACCAGTACCAATAAAGCCACGATACAGTTACCGGGGAACTACCATTTATAGTTGAGAAACTGCCTGGCACTCTTGTGTTTGATGTGCTCCAGCCAGAGTGAGAAGATTCGTGAATGCCCTGTGGCACTGAAGTTGCAGAAAAACAAACAAGAGAATGCGATTCATTGACGTTTGGACGTCGTGTGATTGCATTCGAGAACTGTTAAGGACTATGCAAAAGAATTAGTTAAGATGTTAATTACAATCGTGCCAGGAGTGAAAGACTGGTTACTGTTTACATCTAACTCGCAGACCCGCATTTGTCTAACGGCCCCCCTAAGTTCTTTTAGGTTTTGATGGTGTTTCATTTGTTTTTTCCACTCGTGTTTTGGTATTTATGATGTTAGAGTAATATCCTTTGTGATTAATTCTAAGATTTGGTCATTATTTTCAATATAGACTTACGAATCTTTGCTTATCAAATGGGGGGGGAGTTAGTATAGCAGAGTACGCTGACCTGGGCACGTCTTGGGCACGCTTTCCTCTACCCAAAGCAAGTGACTGTATCGAAGGTTAAAATACACATTTAATACAGTTATATGTTGGGTCGTTAAATTGGTCTTTTAGAGTCATTTTCAGTTTTCCTTATTATCGAATGGGGTATGTGGGCAAAGGTATGGATGATACGATCCTAACTTTATTACCATCAATTAAATTGCATATATTTAAGTGTTAATTTAGGCGATGGCGTGTGTATACATTGCAGAATAAGTGGCGATGGGTACGGGTGCTAAGGATTGTTTAGAAATCATGTTTAACAGAAAAAACTGTTTTGTAACAGATGAAGAAATATATTGTTTTGGCGTTGTCACGGAATATCGCGGAGTTCCACATGACGTCATGAAATTCATAACACGACTTCGTACAACATTGACTTAGAAATAATGGACGATTTGAGATATAGGAAATTTTTTTTTAGTTCATTGCAAGCAAGGAATATATAAAATGAATAAATGAACATGTGTGGTGTGGATTGTGAGGTAATTTTGAAAGATTGTAAGTGGCAAAATACCAGGAATTTCTGCATTGTACTTTTTCAGTTTGAGATAGAGGCACGGGAGCTGTAGAAACTGTGGATTCTTTAAGGATAAGTTGAGAGGGAAAGTTTCTCGGGAATCACGGTCTAATTTAGTAATCGATATTTATAGGTAGCCCCCCTCCCCCCCAAAAAAAAATTAGACCGTTTTTGAAAAGCAATATCTCAATAACCCTTGCAGCTACGGACATGAAATATAAACAAATGAAAGATGAATCATTTATCTATATATACTTATTTCTTATATTTTTTTAGAGCCATTTAATTAGTCAGTTAGCCTTTATTTGTTTTTATTTCATGTCCGTAGCTGCAAGGGTTATTGAGTATTGCTTCTCAAAAACGGTCCAATTTTTTTTGGGGGGGGAGGGCCACCCTCTATATGAGATTAAAGCTTACTCTATTTCGTTTCGTATCAAATATTTCTATTTTTATCATTCGTGAAATGTTAGATTCAATTACTTTATTCGTACTATAATAGAAATATTGCAAAAAAATTATCACTAGGTAGAGAAAATTATAGAGAATCCTTCTATCGGGAAAAAGCGAATTTCGAATTCCAGGAATATTAAAAATAGAATTTTTCCAATAAGGAAGGAAATTTAAACAAAGATTAAATTTAATTGCAATGACATTCTTGATTAATTTTTTTTTAGATACAAATGGAAATTGTTGGGATATGATTTTTGATTAATGGTTTAGTATTCTTTGATGGAGGATCCCACCCCTCCTGAAATAGGGAAGTCTTTAGAAGAAACAGAATTTATCTTTATGTCGTAAAATGCGACAACCCACGGTGGTATATTTGTAGAAAATGTCCTCAAGTTAGGAAAAAAAAAATAAGGAAAGGATCAAACGAAGGTGCTAAATGGGAGACTACAGGAGGGAGAAGTTCATGGACCCGGTAGAACATCCAAATTTTCTGAGCCTCTCCTTGATGCCCCCCCCCCCAAAAAAAAAAATGTTCTTGAAAAGTAGGGAAACTTGAGCTTTTCTGTAAGATAAGAAAATAGCCATATTCACAGGGGTTTAGAAACCCTCAAAATGAAAAAAGAGGGACACTTTGGAAAGACTATCCATTAACTTCACTGAGACTTTTCTATATTTCCCGATTGACTAAAAAAAAATGCAGATGAAAGAATATTTCGCCATATAAATTCCTTAACTGAGCCGATTTGTACCTTTAAACATTCTAGGCCAATAATACACACACACACACACACACACACACACACATATATATATATATATATATATATATATATATATATATATATATATATATATATATATATATAATTACTAGGCAATGGCTTAGCCACTCCCCCTACTTCGCCAATTATAATAATTTTGAAAAGGAACTCTAAACTAAACTTTCCCCCTTTCAAAATATCACGTTGGTAAAATATAGTTATTTGTAATTCTTTGGGTTTTAAAAAATTCACAAAATTTCGATACTTATATTTATTTCTGAACTTTGATAAAAAAAACCATAAGTCATAACTAAACTAAGATGAAATTATTATTCAAATGCTCAAGAAAATCCCCTTCTTAAATTATATATAATTCGTCCTTCTAAATGAATTCAAATTTTGTAACTCAAATCATTTTATTACTTTCCTACAAAAAAGATTCGCAAAAAATTAAAGTAAAGGTTAATTAACTTTAGAATTAATTCATTTTTTTTCATTCTTAAGCTGATGCATAGTTATAGTAGTAGTAAGGGTTCGTCAACCTGCCTTTTTCCAAGCTTTTCCCGACCGGATAATGAAATAGCCATAAAGGTCAGTATGGCAATCACTGGTGAGCTGGAGGTCACCAACAGCAGGTCCTCTGCGGAGAGGTGTCAGGAACTATTATTTTTTTACCCCAAACAGGGTTAAGGCGGAACCTTCGTCACCCAGGGGCAGAGGGATCTCTTCCGCCTTAGAGGTATGTGGATATAGATACCCATCGGCAGGAATCTTTGGAACAGAGAGAGTGTGTGTGTTGCGCTGCGAAGAGGGGAGAGGAAAGAAAGCAGTGTTGTGATTGGCTATGTGTGAGGTGAGAAGTGCAAGATCTCCCCGCCCCCCGAATACACGGCTGAGCAGAGCGCATCCACCAATCGGTAGCCAGATCTCTCCGTGCGCTGACGGGATCGAACCCGGTAGCGTAGGGAGACCAACGCCGTATCCACTCGGCTACCAAGAGTTCGCATAGTCATAATAGTTAAATGTAATTTGAAATTATATCACTGCGGCCTACAATTAACTTAATAGAGTCTTCGAGGCAGGGCAGGTTCCTCCATCTCACCCCTTGATTTAGAAAAATCATCGGAAAAAAAAAATAAGAAACTATTCGAGAATTTGGGAAGGTGGAACGATGACGAAGCAAATTTTCAAATTTTCTTGGCGTATTCCTATAAGTATTTTTCTTCGGAGTGGCGCGTGTGCGTGTATGTGTGTTTGTGTTTACCTTTTATTTCCACTAAACTCTTTTAATTTTTATTCTTGCCCCCTCCCCCCTCATCTTTTTCTCAGCTTCCTGCTAGTTGGTTTCGAAAATCATTGTTATTGTTTTAGAATACAATGACTTACTTCATTTTCTGTGCTCTTTACATCTTTTTTCTTTTTGTGAATGAAGTTGAATATATATATATATATATATATATATATATATATATATATATATATATATATATATATATATATATATATATATATATATATATATATAGAGAGAGAGAGAGAGAGAGAGAGAGAGAGAGAGTAAAAGCGAATTACGAATTCCACGAATTTTAAAAATAGAATTTTCCATCATTTAGGAAGGAAATTTAAACACGAAATGCCACTAAGAAAAATAAAAAAATTGTTCCGAGTTCTTTCGTCTTTATCATCAAAGATCTCTCCAATCTCCTAGAGCTTCGTTCTATTTCCATATCTTCCTCTCATTTTTGTATTCTCATTCATACGTTTTTTATAAGTTCTAAATTAAGCACCATTTTATATTTATCTAACTTCTACTCAGCTTTCAACTGGTTTTTGTATTTGTCGTTGTTAGGGAGGTGAATTTTCTTGTAAGTTCTCTTTTTTCATGTGTGTTTTTCTGATGATCTTGCGTTGTATTTTTACCCACGCCCGCCCCGGAATTCCGGTTTCAAAAAAATATTCTTACCGTTTTGGAATAAAGGGTGAATCAAGGTAGCTTTATTTTTTTTCTTTTTCTATGTTACTAGTATGTTATTATTATTATTATTATCATTATTATTATCTTATAACGAATATAGGGAAATGAGAGATTAAATGGCATTTTATTTCTCTGAAGACGATATCGTAAAGTTTGTGGTTCTACGAAATATTTGATTCGGGTTATTCGAACTCTACTATTTACATAGTTTGAATTAACCATACAGACTAATTATAAGGATACTTACACATTTCAAAAGTTATATAAACCACTCAAGTTATTTTAAAAGTTAGCATTAACAGGGTTGGCCCCTCTTTTTTGCCATCTCTTCTCACTGAAACCATAGATATCGACTTCTGGCACGAAGTCTACTGAATTCCAAGGCTGTTGGATCATTATTTAACGTTACGGTGTTGTAACGTGTCCTAACACACGGTGATCTCTTTGTCTGATCGTTTTTTGTTCGTTCGTAGGAATAGCTTTGGGGGATATGGTCATACGTGCGCCACCAGGAAGAAATTTATAACTGGTAAGCTCCTTCATAAAAATAACGGAGCAATAGTTGACGTGTTTTGATGCAGAGCAACGTATCTTCCTAGATCTTTCACTACAGTCTTAATTCGTCTTATGGACCTGACCTTGGACTCATGGCACCGATCTCAATTTTTTCTCAGGATGATTTCACTTCCAAGAATTTGGAAAATTTCGTAATCCACCAAGAAAGGTATCGCCCCCCAAAAAAAGAAGAAAAAAAAAGCGCTACCTGTAACATTCACAAGCTCGCATAATGTTAAATAAGTAATGGCCGATTTCAAATGCCATTGTTTGAAGTCAATAGAAATACAGTTTATTACACTAATTTAGATAATATAAATGACTAAAATGAAATTTTTTAATAACATTCTGTTTTGTTATTGGAGTCACCGTTAAATGTCACACTGTTGAAGCGGAAGAGGAGATTAGAAGTGTATAATTGTCTTGAATGAGCTTCAACTTGGTCGCGATATGTCTCATAATTCTTTCAACATTATACACCACATGGCGAAGGTTTCATCAACTTGTGGAGATATAGATCTTAAATATCAAGATGGGAAAAGACATTCATCTGCAATTAAAGATGAACAAGTGAAGATGTTAGATGAGCGAAACATAAGTCATACTCTGTGAAAAGGGTCTTAAATTGCAGACAAGTTAATATGTAACTCACAACTATAGCTTGTTTCTCTTAACAATTTGCTTTACTCTAAAACTCTAAGTGTTTCTTTCACTCTAAGATGGTTAATGATCATGAATTTTGCTAGCATTATCATCAGGTTTAATAATTTATACAAAACAGTTATACGCAACTCTGCTCATTTCATCTTCTATTTTAAGACCACCATTTACAGTCAATTTTCAAAATAACCTTAAAATATTATTAAAAGAACACACTTAAATATTTAAAATGAGTTATTTATATTAGTACATAAACTATTTCTGTTGTCGAACTCAAGTAATTTTTTTTATTTGGAATAAGCCACTATTTTCCGAATAGCCTTGAGAGATAGACATGGTCGAAAAATCTGCATTTTACAGGACCGGCATCTACTCACATACTAATATTCTGCCAATTTCCAACAATTTTTTTTGCGATAGTCATCACACAGCTTAGCTACAATAGTGCCCTTTTAACTGCATAATTTTAATTGCGCTATTGCAAATAATTCTCAATTTATAAGGCCAAGCTAAAATGGATAAAGTGAAATTTTCATACTTTTCGATTCTAACGAAATTTGAAACCCTTTTGTTTTTTTACATTTTCCTTCTAATGATATATTTGTCAAGATCCTCCCAAGGTTAGTCCTGGAATTATTGAAAGTTTGAAATATCTTAAGGTCATATGATCATAAGTCAGAATAATTGAGATCCCGCGACTTAGGTCTGTTGACCTTGTTCCGAGATCAAAACCGGTGTACATTAAAATAGTTTTTCTCTTTCATACATTTCCCAAACCGACGCAGATAATATTTTTGAGAACTTTTCTTAGGATGTTTAAGAGAGAAATTGGTGTATAGTTGTAAACTTTAACCTGGCGCTTGTCAGACTTCGGAATGATCGTGATAACTATTTTAAGGGTGTCTAGTACTATCGAATGTTGAATGAGGCACTGAATAGATTAACTATTGCTTCTAAATTTTGTCTGATAGGTTGCTGTAATGAAGTTTACCAAGCCTCGTGGGCCCAACTGCTATTTGCTTGAACGAGTTGATCGTGTCGCTCATCCTATCGCTATAACTACCTCGATGCAGATCTCTACGCGCTTAAAGGAAGTGGTAGGTCTGCGTCCGTTAAATTAACTCAGGACTTCAGTATATAATTCCTGGTCTAATTCCCTCTTATCTTTCTGGGGGATTTGGTTAATGGAGCTCCTGTAGGCGTGAGATATGTGGTGGTAGAGTCGTGTTTGTTTATTTCCTTCTGTAATGGAAGTGGGGGTCACCTTTCTTAACATTTGAGTGCCGATTTCACGTTTGGCAAAGGTTTTGCCACTGGATAAAAAGAACAACATTGGATTTATAGAAGAATTGGTATACGACAACTACATAAATAGGCCCATTGGGATCTATCCCTACGATCCTACCTTAAACACGCTGGTATGTATATGCACTATTTTTTTAATTTAATGTATTTAATCAAGCAGTTCCCTCCTTTACTGAAGCGGATTCTACCCCTTTGCCTCCTTTACTAGTCTTTAGCTTAACAAGCTTCTCCATTTGACGCTCTTTCCTACCACTCCTCCTTTACTGATCTCATTTAAGATCTGGTCGATTGAGGATCGGTCATTCTCCAGCCGTACGTCAGCTATGGGTCGAGAGGTGGGGCCATTCTCATTTTGGGGAGTGCACCCTGTCAAATTATCTGAGGGATTTAGTTTAGTTCAAGTCCGAAACTTCAGAGGGATAAACACAACTTAACATAATTTGTTCCTCATTATTACCATATATATATATATATATATATATATATATATATATATATATATATATATATATATATATATATATAATGGACTATGACTTAGCCAATTTTACTGAAGTTAAGATACATGGGAGTGGTAGTCGCCGGATGGAGTCTCTCTGCAATCGGGTCACCTTCCCGGAGGTTGCCAGCTGTCATACGATGTAGATACCCGTGGTTCGGATCCCACGTTAATAAGTCAGTCCCCTAAAAAGAAATAAAGGCATCTTAATTGAGCACTTGGGTGCTAAAACCCTAATATATATATATATATATATATATATATATATATATATATATATATATATATATATGACATGGATAATGAGCCTTTAAATTGTAAGCGAGTAAGAAGATTTGGTATAAAATTTCCTTGGAGGTTCCTAGCTTTGGGAGATACTGGGTTTGATGGGGGTAACCCTTTGGGCGAAGTAGAGTCACTTTGCCTAGTAGCTTAACGGTAAAGCATCTGACCGGCAATCAGCAGACTCGGGTTCGAATTCCAGCTAGGAATTTCAAACTTTTTCCCATAGCGTTATTTTTGTCTTCTCAGTAGGGCTTGCCTTCATTGTCTCGCCCTCTGCTC
This sequence comes from Ceratothoa steindachneri, assembly GCA_963969495.1. Lineage (NCBI taxonomy): Eukaryota > Metazoa > Arthropoda > Malacostraca > Isopoda > Cymothoidae > Ceratothoa > Ceratothoa steindachneri. The sequence continues at coordinate 53,058,809 of OZ018334.1, forward strand.
TCTTTGATCCTAGTGTTCGTCTAATGTCCCTTTCTCTTACCTTTAAAAAACTCGTTTCTTCTCTCATTGCTCATTCGCATCAAATTTCTCTTTCTCTTGTACTCTCTCTCTCTCTATATATATATATTTATATATATATATATATATATATATATATATATATATATATATATATATAAATAACAAGTTTTTGTATAAGGAACATTTTGCCACAAATATTGGCCTCGCAAAATTATACTGTCTGCTAGAAACCCATAAGACGCATATTACCTTACGCTTCATCAAAACATTAGGTATATTTTAAGCAATTTACAATTAAGCCAAGATTTAGGCTAAATTGTTGTGTCCAATTACAGGAAATCAATTCACCTCTAATAATCCTACGAATTTCAGATAAACTTGTTTTAAAGAATCGTATTTTACCTTTAACACATTTATATATCAATAAATCGACTGAGCTCATTTCTCGCATTCGCTCAACATTGGCTCAAATTTGTACAATTTTAATAAATTTCATCAATGTTCCGACGAATGTAAACCATTATTTTAGTTAAGATTCCCGACCAATCTTCCCAATTTAAATCTACTTTCAATATCCGATAGTTTCTCAATTTTATTAATTCGCTGCATTAAAATAAAAGTGGTTATGCAACCTCCACACAGCATCTGACCCTCCTGGGGGACGCTCTTACTCCATTCAATAATTCCGGTAGATTTACCTACTAGATGTAGACACTTGCTTTGCGTGGAGTAGGGACGCCTCCCATTGGGGCCCTATGCAATGTGAAGGTTGCTAATCATTGTTATACTAACCACATATACAGGGAGATTCCCCCCCCCCCCCCCAAAAAAAAAGAACGGGCCCTAATTGCGATACGCTTCATTTCAAAATGTCTTAAGTAATTAACAAAGGAAGAGTATCAAAAGTTAGGATACGTATTTAGTTGGGATCACCCTGTATTTGCTGCGTATACTGACAACCCAATTATCAACTTTTACAATGAAACCAGAAGACAAAATTAGCCATGCCATCACAGGTTCAAAATCTCGACTATTAATTTTCGTCTAAACTGATTTCTATTCTATCTTCTTCCTTTCTACTGATTTCTTTTTATCCTCTTCTTTTCTACTAATTTCAATTAAAACTTCTTCTTTTTTACTGACTTTTATTTTATCTTCTTTTTACTCATTTGTATTTTATCTTCTTCTTTTCTACTGATTTCTATTTTATCTTCTTTTTACTCATTTCTATTTTATCCTTTTCTACTGATTTCTTTTTTATCTTCTTCTTTTCTACTGAGTTCTATTTTATTTTCTTCACTGATTCATTTCGAGTTCCCAAACCTAAGTCGTACTTAATAAAATCTGTTTTCCTCCCTTCTTGATTGTCTTAAGAATTAAACCTTTTTTGATAATAAAGAGTATTTCTCAAAATTGACCATATATAGAAAAAAAAACCCCTTTAGAGCCACCCTCATACATTGAGACCATAAAGACAAATCCAGCCGGCAGAAAGCAGGTTTCTCTTGTTTTAACTATTAGCTATGTATTGCGACTTTTGCGAGACCCTGTATATTTTCTTTAAATGACTTAGTTTCGTCACCAAGAGAGGTCCATTATTTTGTGATACCAGAATTGATCTTGCTCAACCCTTCCTTCCGTCATCAATTGAGGAAATGTTTGAAAATTAATTTTAAGTTGAATTTGATTTGTGTTATCCTAGTTTCTTTACAACTAAAGATCAAGCATTTAGGGGAATGAGTATTGATGTACCTTGGAAAAATATATTGGCGGCGCCTTATGCACAAGCCTACTTTTGTTCTCTTATTGACACCGGCATAAGAACTTGTAAATTACTGACAAAATGGAAGCCCATCAATAAAAGAACATTCCAAAAATTGCCAAACCATCCAAAATTTGTATGTTTTCAGCTGTCTGAACGCAAATCTTATTCTCCTCTCTCTACCTAATGCAAAATCTCTGTACTTTAAAATGCTAACGCCACAACTAAAACGAGGAAACGAGAAACGAGAGAGTGAAAGTTCCCGCGGGAACATTAGCACTCTCGTTTTCTATTTAAGTATACCCTATCTCTTACAAAAGGCTTCTTTAAATTTCTCGTTTTAGAGAATTTGAGTGTTGCCCAGTCGTGCGGGTGGCGCTCTTGATGAGGGTTGAGTAACTACAGGAGACTTGTCAAGCGGATTAAGGAATTCTTACTATTACCCCAACCTAACAATATATATATATAGTCATGGGCAAATGTTTTGAGAGTAGAGAATAAATGTATGTACCCCATCAACGAGACACGAGGAAGAAAGAGCAAAAGACAGAAGGATCTATACAGAACAGCATTTTATGCATATATCATAATGATACAAATTGATTGAGACACTCTTGAATGCGACTTGAAAACTTAAACTACAAACCTTACCCAAATACGACACTACGCAATAAGTGTGACTTACCCTGTATAAGAGCCTAATCGAAAAGACTAAACCTCATGAACAGAACGTAATTAAAACAACAACCTACACACTACAACAAAACAAATAACAAGCAATCAATCTCACCCAAATTTCACGATAATTAAAGCAGGTAAATACATAGTTAAATTCAAAGGCCAGAATGCCATTTAAATACTTCAACTTTAACCCAAAACATGAGAGAGATTTGCCTGATCTCCAGGAAGTTACATCCCTTTGCACACCTTATGCTTTCTTGCCATTTCGCCACTAACCTTCTCTACCATACTTTACCTTTTTTACTTCATATTTCTTTGACTACATTGACGAAATCTAAAGTTAATTGTCCATTACTTGACATTAGGAACGGAGTTAGTAATTAACCTACCCATCCCAATCAACAACGAAGATCAAAAACTGGAACTTCAAAGAATACCAAACTAAACTATCGTTGCCTAATTACCAACACAAAATGGAGAGAGTAAAGAAGTCTGAGAAGTCTTTAGAAAGAGGGAAGAATGAAACTGCTAAAAAATTAACATCAAGAAAAGAGAGGAGAAAATATAGAGGAAGATAGACGCCATTCCCCCAATATTTGCAGACCTGACAAAGATCTAAACCTGGGATGGAGAAAACTTTTTTGAGCCGTGGGTGAAAATTTCTAATAAAAGAAGTCGGCGAGTGGTAAATAAAATTTGACTCATGTGTCTTTGTAAATGTTGTTTAAATTTATTACATGGCGCGATATACTCGTGCATTAATATCTAAAAAAAATTAATACGCATTTTTATTGACTGCTACCACGAAAATTAAGCTAGGTTTACTTATGAGATATTGCATTTTTTTTTAATATACTATACAAATATATCATTCAAGGGCGATGAAAATTGGGCCGGCGGGCGAGGGGTCCCTCCCCCCCCCGATCTAAACAGATAATTCTTTCAACATCAGATTTGCCACCGGACATCAGCTGAAATTTGAGGACGACCTGTTAAGAGAAGACATATACGATACGACTAACCCCAAATGAGTCAGCTTCAAATGGAGCATTAAACAGAAAAATAAGCTCAAACTAATAAAGAAAAATACCCCAATTAAGTCCATAATCATTGATCACGACCTTTAAATAATAATTCAGGATACGATAACCAAACAAGCCAACCGGAAGTGACTTAATCTACCAAAAAGGTGAATATTCCCTAAAGCACGATGTAAAGTGTTAAATTCAAAGTGAAATTGAGGTATTGCAAGTTTAAATAGTGATAAAAGTGTAAATGATTCTATAAAAAAGCAACGTAACTTTGGACCACCAACCACTATTTAAAAAGTAGAGTAAATTACCTATAAAATATAAAAGAAATACACAAATAAACATACGAACAGAGACGCCCAAACTGACAAAATTCGAAACAAACCAAGACATCCTAAATACACAGAATGAAAGCTACAACAAACACGCGATTTAAAGTGAAAGCACAAATCTAGCGGAGATTAAACGGCTCTCCTATCTGTATGAAGTTGAGTGAACGATGAATAAAAATATGAAAGTAATGATAGGAATTAATGCATGGAGGGATGTGTGGTCTGGGATCCACGAAGAAATGTAGGTTCACAAAATGGAGTGGTTCCATTCTATCCTTCTATTCAATAAAAAAAGGACGTTAGGCATATATGGGTTTAATGAAATAAACTTCTATTCTATTTATAACTTCGTTTACCTTGTCTCATGCGCTCATTCACGTCAAATATCTCTTTCTTTTGCTTTTGTACATACTATATGGTTATATAATCTCCAATACAAGGTTTTCCCATCTTTATTTCTGCCTTCGAAATGTATTTAAAGAACATAAATTAAAGATGGCGAAAGCTGTGTACTAGTTTTTACTAGCACAAACTCACAGAACTTAAATATATATATATATATATATATATATATATATATATATATATATATATATATATATATATATATATTAGGGTAGCCCCTATTTAAAAAAAAATCATTTTTACTACTCTGACCCCGCCAAAGTGTTCCTTTTGGTTGAAAATCACCCACTGCAAAGTTTTATTGATAAGTATTAATATTTAGAGGTGGCTCAATGGATCCGATGTTCCCCCAGATGAGGTACAGAACGCAGTCATTTCACTAGATTGGTTTCTTCCCAACATTCACAAACCTGGGTCCCCCCAATGGATCTTCTACAGTAGGTATTAGCTGCTCATTGGCAGGAATGTCGTGATAACCAATATAACTCAGTGTTCCTCAGTAAGGTCCGCTTGCGAGTGTCAAGGAACTTCTTGCGGTGTTCAGCAACAACACTCGGAACAAACTGTAATTGTTCCTCATCCTTTGTGAGACGGCCAGAGAAATTCTCGACCAAGGCAACGGTACATTCAACGTGATTGTTGGTGACAGACAATGTGCTGATGAAACTTTTTGCAGCACTGAAGCTAGGCTGATGCTTCCACTGAGCTGCCGGATATTCGAAGAAATCATATGGAAGACGACGCAATTTCTTGAAAAGAAGTCTTGATTTCTTGGTCGTAAAGTCAACTAAAGTCTTCTCTTGAATTCGTTTCACGTCGATAGTTGCAAGCTTCAGCGGATTTTCCTCCCCTTCTTTCTCTTTCATAGCTATAACTATCTTGCTCTTGCTGCTATTGTCCAAATCACCATCAAACAATGCCAAAGCAACCAACTTCTCAGAAAGGTACGACAATTAGCCTGTCATCTTCTTCTCTGTAGCGTTGGATATGTCGATGTTAATTATGTGATACATCTGACATTGCTTCAGCAACTTGCAGATCATTTTTCGGGGCATTCACAGTAATGCTGGCTGTTGTTACCCACGCTTCAACGTGAAAAGAAGATGCAGAGTTCTCGTAATCCTTGTTGCTCGCGTGCTGTCAGCTTAAATTGCGAGCTAAACATCCAGACTTTGAAGGTGTAGATCACTTTTGCCATCCATAGGGCTTGATGTATGGCTCTTGGAGCTGCAAAGTGGATGCCTCGAAGAGGGACAACTCAAAGAATGATGATAGCCAGCTTCAGGAGCTCTATGTAATCATCTCTGGGTTGAGTAACTTTAACGGCCATCTCAAAGATCTGCACCATTTCATCTCTGAAGACAGCTACAACCATTGGCCATGTAATCATCAGTTGAGTTTTCATATGTGGTCTTGTCAATATATTGCCATCTTGTTTTGAAGCGCTTGAACGAGAGAACATCAGAAAAGACTTTAGAAAAGGCTGCTCCAGCAATGAACTCCAAGACATGATGGCGACAACCAATGTGCAGAAGTTCACAACCAAGAAGCTGCTTCAAAAGAATGCACGTACCTTTGTACCGACCCGTATTAGAGCTGGTTCTGGCTAAGCACATTCCCTAGGCCTTTTTCTCTAAATTCCAGTCGTTCAGAACAAAAGATGACCTTTGATTGCGCTTCTCCTCTCCTTCGATGGTAGCTTTTGGACTGCAAGAAACTGTGATTGGCCATTAACTGTCAGTAGCACAGGCAATCTTTCCACAGTCCCAGTGTCAATGAGATCTGGGATAAGTTTTTCACCCCAGTGCAAAATGAGTGGCAACTGTGGGTCAAACTTATCTTTGATTTTATTTTAGGTGGATTTGCGATGCTGCTGTTGTTGCCATTTGATGGTGGATCGATTCATGGCTAGTGGCTGGATTTCTTGTCCCAAACTGCGGACAGTTTCACCAAATATACAGAGCATACGGGCTCCTGTGATGTATTTGTATGTATATCGTATACCTCGTCTGAGAGGAACTTCGGATCCATTGAGCCAGTTCTAAATATTAATATATCTAAATAAAACTTTGCACATGGTGTTTTTCAACCAAAAGGAACACCTTGGCGAGGTCAGACCTATGAAAATGAAAATAATTCTTTTAAATAAAGACCACACTTAAATATATATATATATATATATATATATATATATATATATATATATATATATATATATATATATATATATAATGTTTAGCAGAAATTCCCCAAGGCGAGGGAAATAGCTGGGTAATTCTTTTTACTTACCGCCGACCGTTTCGACCACAATACGGTCATTTTCTGAGGCCTACAAAATAAATAAACGAACCAAATATTATGCAATATTGAGAAAGCACAATTCTAAAGATGCAACTAGAACTTTGATAACTAGCTTTAGCTTTGAATAGGAGACTTAGAGTTAAATTTTTGTTTACAAATGGGGCTTAAATTTACAGTAAATAAATATTGGAAGAATTAAAAAAAAATTAAATTAGTTAGCGTGTAAAATGCTATATTCTGATAAGTTAGGAATGTTTTGATTTATGAATCTAATCTTTATATAAAAAACTCTTTTAAAATTAATATTAAACGGAGAATTAAAGCACAGTTATCCAATACTCATTGTACAAAATCATAAACTTAGCTGGGTTTACACGATGCTCAAATTGACCCAACAAACGCCAAACTGCGCGCCGCAGTCCATACACAAAACAATTACGATAGGGAAGAAGGGAACCGACGACAAATCACTATTTAAGTCTGGGTTGAGCTGTTTAATATATAGTGTTTTCAAGATTCGAAGTGTAATAGGGCATTTATACGAATTTAAAACTTGAAAATCTTTAATTGAGATAACCCTTTTACATTTTATAGCATGATTTCTTATCGCTGAATTTTCTTTTGTTTAAAGTATCTTGCCTGTTCTAATGGAAAATCGGCCCTTTTAAAAAGTTTGATTCATTTCCTGGCCCAGGATCGTCTTTCATTCCGTGAGCGTTTATTTCTTTCCTCCTCTTCGTTCACCGCTCTCTCCATTCTACCCTGCTATGCAGGTCAAATAATCACCAGCCTAATAAGCTAGACGGGGTATTACTTAAGCCAATATAGGAGGAGAATCTTACCTTCAGAGTTTTCACGGAGCTTCCCATGTATTTGCTTTGGGAACATCCAGGACATTTAAATAAGTATATAATCGAACTCCTAAGACTCATGTGAGTATAAGTAATAAAATTAAGTTCCTCCTGAAGGAAACATGAAATGCAAGTGAATAATGCTCCCAAAAGTTGTGAAAAACAATAAATATCTTAAAGGGATTTATAGTGGAGAGAATGAGTGTATGTAAGAATTTGAATCTATTGTTTGACGGTATATAGAATCAACTATCGCCTCTTATAAGTTTGATGTCAAAAAAAGGTAAAAAAATGTATTTTTCACCTTCGACTTTGAATTTAAAGTTGATTTGATTGTACTGAAGTGTGGTTTTCATCGCTTGAATTAAACTCAGGCTATTGAGAAGGCCTCATTCCTCTATATAAGAAAGTGTCAATAGTTATGGGGATAGCATTATTCAAAGATAATTCTGGGCAGCGCCACTGTACCGTGACGTTAATAAAATTGCCAGACCTGTATCTGTTGTGATCTGACATCTCGTGAGTTACTGTCAACACCGATTATGCTGTTCATGGCAAGGTGACGAGAGTTATCGGAATTCTAACATGGGCATGATATCGGTGCAGGATAGAGGGAAAATTCAATTTCAGAAAACAAGCGGACATTCGAAATAACTCTATCTACCTTCATTAAAATGTGAATGTATTACCACCAACATGGGCAGCGCAATGTCCGACCACGAGTCCTTAATGGTCGTGACCAGCGGTGTCTGGCCATAATCCCTCATGGTAACAGACAAGAACTACTCGCTCATATAGCTTTCAAATTCATTTTAGTAGGTACCAGACGCATATACACACATCAGCTGCTGCTTTCTTTACCTTCTATGGGGCATAGGAGCAGAATAACCATTAGAGTATCGCTGTTAACACAACGATACCGGACGTAGTGGTGCATTTGGACTCGATAGGTCGCTAGTTGGACTCTGTAGGAGTGGTAATATGTGTCATGGTCTGATGAGTCACGATTCCAGCTGTTTCGGGCTCATGGTAGGGTTTTAGTGTGGTGTGGACGTCATGAGGCCATAACTACCATTTGTAAACAAGGTACCGGGTAGGCTGGTTTTGGTTTTATATTGGTTTAGGATGTGTTCACGTGGGATGGGTTGGGTCGGGCTGTTCGACTAAACTCTTCATTAATAAGTAACCGCTACGTTGCACTCTTCGATCACCATTTGTACCTATCTAAGGACTTCATCCACCTCAACAACGGGACATTCCAGTAGGATAATACCCCTTTGACAACGGGGCCCCAAGTTGTCCAGAAACATCCTGGAACATTCTGAAGAGTATACCCATGGTGTGGTCACCACGTTCAACGGACCTGAAACCCAATAGATTATTAATAGGACGTGCCCGCCAGGATATTCGCACCAGAAGATCCACCTTCTCCAAATATCAGGGAACCGTGGACATCTATCGGATCTAACTCGAGGTATCCCGTCTATTTGTGGAATCGATGCTATATCAGGTCACTCCGATTCGCCTGGCTAGAGGAGAGGTCTACACGGAACTAGGTATTTATCCCATGATTTGTGGTATTTCAAATACGTAATTTTTTTTGTGTGAAGGTTTCTGACTATTAAACATTTCAGGTTGAGATTACATAAGTGTTTCCCATTTTTCCTACCTATTTAAATCTAACGAGAAATTTGTTGATTTTTCTTAGTCTATCTCGTGTCATCGCTTCAGTCAATAGTCGGCTTTTAGATTCCTCTTCTGGATGTTGCGTGAGTTGTGTCTCCCATAATGGGATTTAGAAGCCGATTTGGAATTGATTTATGACCGTATAGTTCGGTGTACGTATTTAATGAATAGTGGTGTGGAAATATTGTTAACTCTTCATTTCTTTCATAATATTTAACCAATAATTCGTGTGCTCATTATATGAAATTACTTGAAACTTTTACTAATAGCGAGAATTATAATTTCGACCATTATTTTATGGCTGCAGAGAAGATACCTTGGAACAAATAAGAAACCTCCGTAATCATAACCTGCTTTGCTGGTATGTAGAGGTTCCTCTATTATTTCTTATTTCCTTTTGCAATGAAGATGAATGGATGGAAAATCTCTGAAGAGCATGAAGTTATTTTTTTCCTATCATAACAATAATTCATATTTCTCATTCTTATAGTTTCAGGTGATCAAATTTGTTTAGAGATCTGATTTTCAAAACATTTGCTAAACTTATGTGGACCACAATCTCACTTTGTCTGATAGCACGATAAAGTGCTTGTTTTTTTGGTGAAAAAGTTAGAGTCCAATGAAATATTAAGAATTATCCCAAAGTACAGTTTTTGAACTTTTTCTTTGTTAATCGTTACTTCGAGAAACTCAAATTCGTCTCCCTTTTTTAATAAATTTGGTTCACCGAGTGTTGGTTTCAAGTAGACAATTAATTGAGTTATCGACCATGTTTGTGATGCCAAATACGCTGAAATGGAGGAAAAGATTCGTAGCAGACTTGAAGAACAAGGAATTCATGCCTATAAAAGGACTTTTCTTCTTGATATTTGGAGGTAAATATTATTATTAAGGAAAAATGATATTCATTTAACAGTATGACTAATGGAGAGCACAATTAGTAGCAGGCGAAAATGTATTTGAGCAAACTAATTCAATTTTCTGTGTTATATTTCTGTCTGTGTATGTGTTCTCCATCTTCCATCTCTCCAAAGCACTTTCTTTTACCCTCAAAATGCCCACACATCAAATACTTTTCGTCCAGCAAATGCTATTCACCCACGCAAAGAAATAATTCCATTATACTCGAAAATATAAAACTTTATGACTATTATTTTCATGTCGGAGGGGGTGTATGCCCCACATAAGGTTCGATAAACGGGGAAAAATAGTGTTAAAAAAGGGGTTCAAGGTGATTTTTCGCTGGTTTAAATAGACCTAACCAAACCCCAAATTGCTCCCAACACATACAATCTCATGCTGAGTCACTCAATTCCTCCAAATACATTCAACACATTGCACCATGCACTTAGCACCGCGTCGCTGGTTGTAGATGAAGAGCGCAGCATTGTAATTGTGCTCCTTTTTATAATAGAGATATAAAGTGTATAACAAACTATATATATACATATACACCAAGCAATGGCTTCGCCACTTTCCCCTACGAGGGGAGCTTGCGCTTCGCTACTAATCAGCCATGGTTAAATTTTTATAAATTTTCTGAATTTCGCCAATTATAATAATTTCTAAAAGGAACTCGAAACTAAATTTGTCCCTTTCAAAATATCACGTTGCTAAAATAGAGTTATAGAAGATATATAAAAATCAATTTTCTGAACTTCACCATTTGTAATTCTTTGGGTTTTAAAAAATTCACAAAATTTCGATACTTCTATTTATTTCTGAACTTCACCATTTTTTTTTATATTATAAAAGAATTATTAGAAATAACTTTGATAAAGAAACATAAGTCATAACCAAACTAAGATGAAATTATTATTCAAATACTCAAAAAAATTTCCTTTTTAAATTCCATATATATATATATATATATATATATATGCATTTAAAGGCCAAAGAAACGAAAATTGGCATCACGATACTAAGAAAGGTGACCATTGAAAGCTTAAGAAAGAAAATGTGAGATATAGAGATATTATATCAGGTGTCATGTGATTTAAGTTATTTACAAATCAGGCCCGTGCCCAACTCTCACTAGAAAGCACATGTCTTGTCTTTCACTGGATAAAGAAAACCTACACTTCGTTATTCAAAAGGTTTCTTGAATCAACATTTTCGGGGGTTGAGGATGGTGGCTCAGTCGATGAGCGTCATGGTCACAATAGCGATGTGCGCTTGAGGACACTGGTTCGAATCATACTCCTTTATTTATTTTTCATATAATGGTTAAAATTAGTTTTCACGATTTTATCCGGCTCTATATCTCTCATTTTCTTTCTTAAGCTTTCAATGGTCGTCTTCCTTAGGGTCGTGATACCAATTTTCATTTCTTTGGGCCTTTAAATGCATCCATTATATCACGTGTCATGTGATTTATGTTATATATATATATATATATATATATATATATATGTGTGTGTGTGTATTTTTAAAGGCCCAAAGAAATGAAAATGGTGACACAACCCGGAAAAACACTTAGGAGAATATCACGTGAACCAATGAAAGCTTAAGAAGGAAAATGGGAGATGTAGAGAATGGAAAGATAGGACAAACTATTTAAACCGTTATATGAAAATAAATAAAGAAGTTGGATTTGAACTTGTATCATTAAGCGCTCATCGCTTATATGACCAAGACACTGAGGATGGTAGATCTGGCGATCAGCTTCTTGGTCATATAAGCGATGAGCGCTTAATGATCCAAGTTCAAATCCAACTTCTTTATTTATTTTCATATAACGGTTAAAATAGTTTATCCTATATTTACGTTCTCTACGTCTCCCATTTTCCTTCTTAAGCTTTGATTGGTTCACGTGATATTCTCCTAAGTGTTTTTCCGGGTTGTGTCACCAATTTTCATTTCCTTGGGCCTTTAAAAATACATCTATAAGAAATCACGCGTCATGTGATTTTCAATTTCTCTCTCTCTCTCTCTCTCTCTCTCTCTCTCTCTCTCTCTCTATATATATATATATATATATATATATATATATATATATATATATATATATATATATATATATTTATATATCCAAGGTTCTACAGAGAGTGGCTAAGTACTTGAGGCGCCGTAAAGTGATCTGAATTGAGCCCCGTAGCTTATGAGAACGGCCTCGTGTGTAATGGCTGATACAATTGTCTAGCGGTAAGGGGGCGGGGGGGAGGGGAGTGATTGGACTATTTTCTATGGTTCAATTGTAAAGTGAAGGTGGTATTTTTAGAGTTATATTGATGTAGTAGAAATGTAAAGTTTTATTTTTTTGGAAAAGCATATTCTATGGAGATGTCTCTGTATGGTTACCATGCAGTTTGATGGTTATACATTAGGTGTCTCACTTTCCTTTTCGATTATTCATCATGAATAATGAAGTAGCGTCATTCAGCGCTGATTGGTTCATTTATGGAAGAAAAGGTGTGGCGAGAAAGAACAAACATGAGACGAAACCTTGATATAAATTGCAGCATCCATTTTCATTATCTTTAATGGCGAATTCCAAACTTATAGAATAAATTCGAAGGAAAAGAGAACAAGCGACCAACCTAGAGCCCCATTATGAGTTAGTGGTAGACGTAACCCTCCCAATAATCGGTTCTATACTTTGCACGGCATCTTCCTCCTTCAGTATTGATAAACAATTTATCAGAGAAATTCCGATAAACATTTTTAATTCTATTTCGAGGAAGAGCAGCGTATCTCAGTTTCCATGACAACGAGGTACCTATAGGTGTCTCTTTAAACTCACACTGGTTAACCAGCGAAGTCATTGAAGTTATCCTATTTAAGTTACCACTGTCAACTTCGATCTGAAGTAGGGAGAACTAAACTCTAACAAGGTCAACAGAGCTAAGTCGCGTGCTCTCAATTATTCTGACTTATGACCCTATAACCTGACGACCTTCAAAACTTTGAACAAGTGGGGTAATCCGACACATAGTTAGTTTTCTTTTAATAATTCCTGGACTAACCTTGGGAGGACTTCGGCAATTATATCATTCAAAAGGGAACGTAAAACAACATAAGTTTTTCAAATTTCGTTAGAATCGGCCGAATAGTTACGATATTATTGCCAAATAATTCCAGGACTAACCTTGGGAGGACCTTGGTAATTATATCATTCCAAAGAGAATGTGCCCTGAAAATTTTAGTTTTTTTTTCCGTGCTTTCGTATCACATGACCTCGTTGCTCCTGAGGAAGTACAACAACGCCACATAAATGAGATCAACAACAATATTAAAAACGGAATCGCAATGCAACATTTTAGGATTCGATTTTATACGTATCTAAATTCACGATTTATAGAGGATAACTAAAAAACCCCCGGCCCAAATAAAAAAATCATAAATTAAGTTATTTTTATTTCAATATTCTGAAAATTTCATATAAGATAATTAGATTTGACTTTCCAAAATGTCATCACTAAATGCTATAATACTTTTTTTTACAACTAGAGAATGTGTGCAAGATGAATATAATTTTTTATATGTACTTTTTGAACCACAAAAAGAAGTTTTGCATTATTCTTTTACAGAAAGCCCCTACGATTAAATTGATATCTTCTATGATTATTTCTTACACGTCTATAATGTGTAAGAGCATTGCTGGCAAACATATTTCTTTTTAAAACCTCATGACTAAAGATACTGAGGAGCGATGTAAATCCGTCTGATAAAAGCCCTTTTGAATTTAACTTTAGAAAATTTAGACATTTACTAGTAGATTGCCTGTTACCAGTGTATCCGAATAGATAATTCCGTGCTATTTCTCCACTTCCTCGATTGGAAATGAATCTCTCATCGACTCAAGATTTTCCTCCGCTTTCAATGGTGCTCGCCACCTATAAGCAATCAATTTTATCTGCTCCTATTTTATTCCTTCTTATAGTGTTTGTATAAAAGACATCAATTTTATCTGCTCCTATTTTATTCCTTCTTATAGTGTTTGTATCAAAGACATCCATTTCATCTACCTAGATGCAAAAAGTACTATAACTTTAGAAAGAATACTAGTTCTACAAGTTATTCTAGGTTTACACAAGGTAAAAAAAAATGATCATTTGCAATGAAGTGATTTATATAAAGATAACAAAAAAACAAGGAAGAGGTGGAATCTCTATCTTGAAGGTTTAGGACAGAGGTTGTGAAAGATTGAGAAAGTTGTAAACTAGAAAAAAGAATAAAGGAGTCAAATCGGCATGGCACGAGTAGATTACCCCAGCGCAATCTTCCTGAATCTGGCTCCTTTACCTTACGAAGGGATCATGTGCATCTCCTGTAATTTATGCGTAACTTAGTGTACAAAGACACTATTTACACAAACTACATCATTTGCAAGTACAAAAATCACAATGTTTTGTGTAAAAAGAAGATGACTAACACCTAATCACTAATGAATTCCATCCTCCTGGACAGCTAACGTGGCGTTGATTCCGTTCCTGACACTCCAAGCGCGGTCTCTCGGCATCACCGAGGAGGAAGTGGGCATTATCTACTCATTCATTCCGATCGCCGCCCTCATCGCGCCGCCTGTCGCCGGGATGCTCGCAGACAGGATCGGCAACTTTAGGGTATGCACACTGGTTCTGAGTGGGGCTGGGGCCGAGCGAGTGGAAATGGGAGGCGTCTAAGGTGAGTTGAATGTTATGCTGAAGAAAAACATGGAATTGCGATCCATTGACGACGCTCTGTGTTTAAGGGACAATGTAATGGTTGGGTGGTAATTGACCTAAAATCGAATTTAATGAATCATTTAATTATTTTTAGTTAAAATAATTTAAGAAGATTAATTAAAGCATGGTTTTAGGTTTATTTAAATGGTTTGTTGTGTGGTGTTAAGAGTGTATATTAGGAGATAAAGCACCCCCTCCTCCTTAGATTATCGTTATTTACGTAATTTAGAAGTACTTTTGTCGGTGGCTTATTGAATATAACAATTGGGGTGCTGAAAATTATGAAGATTGAGGTGCAAGCGTTATTTTTAAAAGGAAATTTACCTTCAAACCAACGATAATAAAACCCAAATTACTGTATTTTGTTGATTAAATATAGCTTTCGAGGTTTTGCTTTCCCGATTTTATTGACTAAATATAGATTTCGAGGTTATGCTTTCCCAATTTTGTTAACTAAATATTGCCTTAAGGTTTTGCTTTCCCGATTTTATTGACTAAATATTGCGTCGAGGTTTTGCTTTCCCGATTTTGTTTATTAAATATTGCTTTCGAGGTTTTGCTGTCCCGATTTTGAGACTAAATATAGCTTTCGAGGTTTTGCTTTCCCGATTTTATTGATTAAATATAGATTTCGAGGTTATGCTTTCCCAATTTTGTTAACTAAATATTGCCTTAAGGTTTTGCTTTCCCGATTTTATTGACTAAATATTGCGTCGAGGTTTTGCTTTCCCGATTTTGTTTATTAAATATTGCTTTCGAGGTTTTGCTGTCCCGATTTTGAGACTAAATATAGCTTTCGAGGTTTTGCTTTCCAAGCTAAATAGGAAATTCGTGATGAAATAGAAACAAAACATAAGAGAGGCTATCGGGGGGATAATAAGTAAAAAAAGATGCGTCAGTGAAAAATCTAAACTTGAGGTAAAGATTTTAAACGATCATTTTGCCATTTTTACTGAAGCTTTCCCAACTGAGCGTGACAATCTATTTCGGGAAACTATCAATACATTCAGACACGTCACTAAAACGCTAGGGAAATAATTATATATAACAATATAAGATAAAACGTTTTAAAATACAATAACCTGATGGCGATTAACAAACTTATCTAAGCGAGTTTAGGAACTTATTAGTAAAACTACTGTTTTCGATCCTTAGCTAGCCAATTAGGAACTAAGTAGTTCTGGCAGAGTTTAATAGAGCTAATTTCACAGCATTTAAAAGAAAAATTGTGAAGACGTTCATGTTTTATGAATCATTTTTATTAACAATGAGTAAATACCAGTGGATATTGTTTACTTAGTCTTTTAAAAGCTGTTACAGAAACTAAAAGCGCACGGAATAAATAGGAAATTTTTAATTGGATGGAAAATTATCGCTCAAATCGTTCAGAGTCGTTGTTGTAAGCGCTGAAAATTCTGCCTTAGCTTAAGCTACTACTGGATTACCTCAAGGATACGTACTTGGCACACTTTTGTTCATAGTCTACAGAAATGACCTTGCTAACAAATTATTTAGGTAAATCTCAAAATTAGCAAATGCCACGAAGCTATTATAAAGCCGTTTTACATGGGATTTTGTAAACAAACAACGAAAGCTTGCTAAAACTTACGAGTGGTCAGATAAATCGCAGATGAATGTTAATATATGTAAATGAAAGGTGTTGTAATCCGATTTGAAATTCAAAACCAGATTGCTGAACGAGCAATCGAGAAAAGGGCCTAGAATCTTGATTTGAGATTTCTAAGTGTCTAAAGAATGAATCGAAGGTTCTAAGAAAGCTTGCAAAATACTAAAGTATATTGTTTAGAATTTAAGATTTAATTCCAAATATATTATTCCGCATTTACATAAATCACTCGTCAGTTCTTATCTAGAATATAGAGCTCAAGTTTACTCTCCTTACTTAAATAAAGACGTAGCACTGTTAGAAAGTGTGTAAAATAGAGCAACTAGAGTAATTCACGTTAAAAATAAATTGTACTCTAGAAATAAAATCACGCTAACGTGAAATTATCCTACCATTTAACGGAAAGTACGCGAGTTAATGCGTTTCAAAATCGCCTGGACAAGTAATTTTTTAGGGATATATTACCTAGTAAGTCCTAAATAATTACCTAATATGTAGTTAATCAGAAGCAGGAATTAAAAGGACTACTGAACAGGCAAAAATTGGAACGAGTGGAGAAAATTATACGATAGAATAAGCCCTTGAAAATCATAGGTATAGATTCGTTTGCCATATTCTTTGCGCACTTTGCATGTCAGTTCTCGACCTAATATTAACGGCGTTTGCTATAGATTTTGCCATAGCATTTGCCATAGGTTTCGATATATTATGTACTTTATTGTTTTTCAGGATGAACATGAGTGATCGTAAATTGCCTGTGTTTATTCTGTAGTTTTTATTACTTTTGAAGCCTGTTGATTTGCTCTCCTTTCGGGGCGAACTATAGAGAAGATTGAGTTTTTGCATGTTACTAGTTCTTCTTTACGAGTATTAGAACTACTACTTTGTTTTTCTCTGCACTACTTTTCGTCCCTCATTCAATTCCAGCGACTGTAGCTCTAATAGAGTTTCAAAGTATATTTCAACTCTAGCGTTATAATTACGCTTTTTATCTCCCTCCCACAGGTATTGCTCAGCAGTTTAACCGCATTAGCTGGCCTCTCTGCTATCTTGTTCCTGTTTGTTCCTCCTGGAAGGATAATACACAAGTTACCCAATACATTACCCCTGGAAATTACCTGTGGGTCGCCGTCATTCAGCCATCTCGGGGTAGCTTCCCCCTACGAATGTGTGCCCACTGAAAAATTCCTCCAGTTTGCTATGAACATCAACAACTGCTCTGTAGTGTGTTCTGATCATGGGTAAGAGTTTTCTGTTTCTTTGAAATGCAATGTCAACCTGTTTTAGTCACTTGGATGAGGAAAGTAAGGGAGAAGTAAAGATCAATGGATAATTAAGGGACATTAGGGTGAACTGATTAAGAACCAGCTCGGAATTAATGGATAAAGCTTATTAAGGGCCAGTTAGGGGTAAATAACTAGTCTTAAACGCTTCCCTTTAAAAAATAACACATACTATTCAGTACGCTTGAAGAGTAAAAACTAGGGCTCATTAAGAGTATATTAAGGATAGATAAGCAGAGGCAATTCCCGTCCCCTGAAAAGGGAGGGTGGTGTTTACTTGGTTAGATTATGGAAGAATTTTCTTAACTTGTTTATTTTGTGGAGGAACTGCTTCTACTAATAGGCAATGGGAGGAATTTGGTTCAAATATTAATTTGTAACAAGACGCCACGAGAATTAACTGGTAGCCCAAAAAGTTTCGTAGCATTTTCGTTATTATTTTGTTTGTTTAAAAATCCCTGCCAGAGAATGGTAAAAGATCTCAAGTTCTCTGAGAAGTGAATTAGATTGCACTCAGTGTAATTTTTAATTGGCTAAACTAAATGAGTGAAAGTGCAAGACAAGTCTTGCCCAGAAGTCTGAATAACGAATGTAAAAAATACAAAGATGAGAAGAATTCGCAAGGATACATTCTTATTATGAGATAGTGTTTTTTTTAGTTGGTTGTTTTGCTGAGGGATGTTCTTTACTTAGTCTTTTTGAGAAGGATTCTCTCTACTTTGTCATTTTGAGAGGAATTCTCTTTACTTTGTCATTTTTGACAGGGCTTCTCTTTACTTTGTCATTTTTGACAGGGCTTCTCTTTACTTTGTCATTTTTGAGAGGGCTTCTCTTTACTTTGTCATTTTTGAGAGGGCTTCTCTTTACTTTGTCATTTTTGAGAGGGCTTCTCTTTACTTTGTCATTTTTTAGAGGGCTTCTCTTTACTTTGTCATTTTTGAGAGGGCTTCTCTTTACTTTGTCATTTTTGAGAGGGCTTCTCTTTACTTTGTCATTTTTGACAGGGCTTCTCTTTACTTTGTCATTTTTGAGAGGGCTTCTATTTAATTTGTCACTTTTTAGAGGGCTTCTCTTTACTTTGTCATTTTTGAGAGGGCTTCTATTTACTTTGTCATTTTTGAGAGGGCTTCTCTTTACTTTGTCATTTTTGAGAGGGCTTCTCTTTACTTTGTCATTTTTGAGAGGGCTTCTCTTTACTTTGTCATTTTTGAGAGGGCTTCTATTTACTTTGTCATTTTTGACAGGGCTTCTCTTTACTTTGTCATTTTTGAGAGGGATTCTCTTTACTTTGTCATTTTTGAGAGGGCTTCTCTTTACTTTGTCATTTTTGAGAGGGCTTCTATTTACTTTGTCATTTTTGACAGGGCTTCTCTTTACTTTGTCATTTTTGACAGGGCTTCTCTTTACTTTGTCATTATTGAGAGGGCTTCTCTTTACTTTGTCATTTTTGAGAGGGCTTCTCTTTACTTTGTCATTTTTTAGAGGGTTTCTCTTTACTTTGTCATTTTTTAGAGGGCTTCTATTTACTTTGTCATTTTTGACAGGGCTTCTCTTTACTTTGTCATTTTTGAGAGGGCTTCTCTTTACTTTGTCATTTTTGAGAGATATCTTCTTACCTTTTTATTTTTAAGCGGGATTCACTTTACTCTGTCATTTTTTAGAGTGATTCTATTTACTTTGTCAATTTCAATTTCGTAAGGGAATCCCTTTACTTTGTCATTTTTGAAAGGGGCTCCGTTTACTTTGTCATTTTTGAGGGAGCTTCTCTTACCTTTTTATTTTTAAGAGGGATTTACTTTGTAATTTTTGAGAGGGGATTCTCTCTCTTTTTTGACCAACTACTTTTTGGCATTTGAGGTTCATCTATTAAGATAATTTCTTGTTCCATTTTTGGTTCATCTTAAATAAAGGATCGTGTACAAAGTTTTGCCTGATGAATAAAGGCAAATATTTTGGCAGTTGTGGTCTCTATAGTAACGGATCCTTCTGGTTTTATTTACCGCTTTCCTCGCTAGACCCTACCTATGGAATTTCTACCATTGAAGATTAGGTTTGATTTGGTCTAAATTTATTTGTCCGATAAATCTCTGTATATAATCCAGTAGTTTAAATGGTACATTAATTTATTATCCTTTATCTGCAGAGACGTCAATGATACATTGAGGATGGCGGCCGAATCTAACCTCCATTGCGCGAATTCGAGGTCTTGCTTGAAATCATCTACTCACGAATACGGATTTTCGCGTGATTGGTCGACCAATACTTCCATTGAAGAGGAACTTACATTTACCACCATGGAACCTGACATCGATTTTACTAATATCTCTCAAAGCCTCATAATTCGCTCTTCTAAAGGAAATTCGACCCATAAACGAGCCTACCATAGCAGCGAATTCATCTGTCCTCTAACCACCTGGGTGAGCTTAATCTCTCCCTCGAGAGAGTGGGTATTGGGTATGTCACTAATAGACTGATAGCTGAGGGTATTAGTAGTGGTTGGCCAATCTATCTTTATCCAGGCGGATCCCTACTGGATAGCAAAGTTGACATAAAGGTCAGTATGACAAATCACTAGTGAGCCCGACGGCACCAGTCCTCTTTGGGAAGAGGTGAAGATAAGTATTATTTTTTGATATTAAACAGCGTTCAGGTGGAACATTTCTCGCCCCGGAGCAGAGGTATGTTGATATAGATATCTCTCAGCAGAATTCCTTGGAACAGTGAGTATGTGTATTGTGCTGTGAAGACGGGAGAGAAAAGAAATCAGTGTTGTGATTGACTATGTATGAGGTGAGATGTGTAAGATCTACCCACCCGAAAACGGGGGTGAGCACAGCGCGTCCACCAGTCGGTAGCCAAATCTCGACGTGCACTGACGTTTGTGTCTGCTCATGCCGGAATCGAACCCGGTACCGCGATGTTACCGGACTAACGCCGTATCAAGTAGGGTAGCAAGAGCTCTTTTAGATTCAAGTATATGGAGGGGGGGAGGCTTGCCTCTGCGGCAATAATGTACGCCGTGGATCCATCAACGAGGGAACTTGCCTTTATTATAGAATCGGGTGGGTTCACGTGAGTTTCGCGCCCTGCCGTTCTTTAATACGTCTTTTTGCTTTTATTTTATGTACTTTCTACAATTTTAACTTCCCTTTACTTCACACCTTTATGATCCTCTTTTAGAAAGTCTTGTCATGTTGATACTTCCATTAATTTACGCCAAAGGTTTTGAGCCTAATATACATGTATATATATTTTTTCATTAGTTCTGAAAGTTTCCCTAGTAGGAATAATTATTCTAAGACCAGGCAATGGCTTCGCCACTACCCCCTACGGGGGAAGCTTGCGCTTCGCTACTAATCAGCCATGGTTAAATTTTTATCAATTTTCTGAACTTCGCTAATTATAAGAATTTTAAAAAGGAACTCTAAACTAAATTTCCCCCCCTTTCAAAATATCACGTTGCTAAAATATAGTTATAGAAGAAGATATATAAAAATAAATTTTCTGAAATTCACCATTTTTAATTCGTTAGGTTTTAAAAAATTCGCAAAATTTCGATACTAAATTTATTTCTGAACTTTACTATTTTTTTTTTTGATATTATAAAAGAATTATTAGACATAACTTTTATAAAACGAACATAAGTCATTTGTCCACTAGGAAAAAGAAACATTTATTAATTTTTCAAAAATCCCGTTATACAATTATAGAGTTAGGGATAAAAAAAACACATTCCGTTGCTGAATCCAAAATCGCACTCTGGTCCTGTTCCTGAAGGAGGCGAGTTTCTTTACCCTGAGCCTTGCTATTCGAGCCAAAGGGTAAAATAATGACAAAAATGGGTTAACTGGATTATATTGTGTAATTATAATCTATTTCCTAATATTTGTTTGAAAAAATAAATGTTTGAATCTTTATTAATTACAGAAATGGTTGTTTATAAATAAAAGCGTGCAACCGTTTTTTTGCTCTACAGCAAAGTGCCCTGAAATTGCAAGATAGTTGCTATATGTATTGTATCACAAGAGAACCATCTTTAGGATCATTCATGGCTTTAAAATAACTGGTTACACTCTTGTGAAGAAGTCTCCTGGCCACCCATGCGCTTCAAATGAACTTCAAGATCGCCTCCTAGTAAGGTTGCAGCTCAAGGATTAGGTTGCCTCCTTGGTCAAGCTTGTTCACGACTCGGAACAATCAAGTGTGAATGCTTTAGCGTTGACGGTGAGGCGGAGACCTTTTGCTGTCTCAAGTCGAGAAGGGCTGATAAGAAGCCTCATCTGAACAAGAAGAACCTTACAGATAACCTCCAATTTTGTAGATGATATAAAAAAAGGTCTGCTTAAGACTAAGATAAAGTGATATTCTGTGATCAAGTTCCATTCCCGCTTATTTAGAGCTTTTGGAAGATCTCTCGTTATGAGAAGAAAAGGAAAGTGCTTTAACGAGTCTTGTGTCGTACCCGCGATGAAGCACCGGGGCAATCACCATGTCTGGGGCTGCTTCTCGTGTAAGGGAAGTGGACCACTAACAATTTTGCCCAAGATCCCTGATATGAACTTAAAATGGTACCAAAACGTGCTTCATCAGCACATTTTCACAACAGTTTAGGAATAATTTGGTAATGGTAACTGTATTTTTCAGTATGATGACGCACCTTGTCACAAATTAAAAGCAATCCAAAATTTTTGTTGCCTGAAAATAACTTAGAAATTTGGGGAATTTGGTCAGAGAATTCACCAGATTTGGACCCGATAGAGAATTTGTGGGCGATAATCAAACTGGCGGTTGATAAAGAGAAACCGTCTAATTGTGAGAAGTCATCGATGCTTAATGAACAAAAATGGCCTAATAGCAGTCAAAATAAGATCACAAATTTGGTCTCCAATTTGCCAAAACTAATTGAAGCAGTCCTAAAGAACAAGTGACATCATTTTAATTAATAAATTAACCGTTGACATCATTTTAATTAATAAATTAACCGTTGACATCATTTTAATTAATAAATTAACCGTTGACATCATTTTAATTAATAAATTAACCGTTGACATCATTTTAATTAATAAATTAACCGTTGACATCATTTTAATTAATAAATTAACCGTTGACATCATTTTAATTATTGACAGCGCGCATTAATTGACTATATTTATTAATAAAATGGGTTTGTGCTCTAGATTTTAATATATTTCACCTTCAATTTATGATACCAACATAGTAAAATAAAATACAACTCAAATAATAAATTCAGTTAATCTTCAAATGATCATTAAATAAGATAAACACGACAGGATCAAACAGTAGGAAAACCTGGAAATAAAACCCAAGTTTTGCTACTGTTTAATCTTGTGGTGTTTATTTTATTTAATGATCATTTGAAGATTAACTGAATTTATTATTTGAGTTCCCCCTTGGGGGACCAAGGGGGATTAAATTTCGTCCTGATGACTGTATTTGTCATTGCAAGGATTTGCTTCCACAGGCTTATAATAATCTATCCATAACCTTTTTATTAACATTTTCTTTTCTTTCTATCCCCTTTTTTAACCTATTTCCCTCAATCTAAGGAAAATGCTCTCATTGGCAGCATTAACTTTGTCCTGAATTATAATGTCCTCTTTGGCAACATTAACTTTGTCCTGGATTAAAATGTCTTCTTTGGCAATATTAACTTTGTCCTGAATTAAAATGTCCTGTTTGGCAGCATTAACTTTGTCCTGAAATAAAATGCCCTCTTTGGCAGCATTAAATTTTTCCTGAAATAAAATGCCCTCTTTGGAAGAATAAAATTTCTCCTGGTTTAAAATGTCCTCTTTTGCTGCATTAACTTTGTCCTGAATGATAATGTCCTTTTTAGCAACCCTACCTTTGTCCTGAACTAAAATGTCCCCTTTGGCAACATTAACTTTGTCCTGAACTAAAATGTCCCCTTTGGCAGCATTAACTTTGTCCTGAATTAAATTGTCCTCTTTGACAGCATTAACTTTGTCCGAAATAAAATGCCCTCTTTGGCAGAATTAAATTTCTCCTGATATAAATGTCCTCTTTAGGAACATTAACTTTGTCCTGAATTAAAAAAAATCCCTCCTTCAGAATCCCGATGTCAACGAAACCTGCAGAACTGTGTGCCAGGGAGAGGCGACAAGAGAACACGTGTGCTCCAATGACCGCTCTAGAGAGGATATCAATCCTTCCTTAACTTTCTATTCCCACCTTGTCATTAGGCTTTTCAAAGAGTTTACAATAGGTGAGTGATGTATGGATATACATGAGTTACTAGGTACCTGAACAACCTGTAACGTTCGGTTGAATAGTTAAATGTCTAATCACTCATGGTTGTTTTTTGTTGATAGTGTGGGCAATTTGGGAGAATGATAAATTTGGTCCTTATAATGAAACGGGTGTTTTGAAGTTAGCTCACCCAATAATTACGGTATTTTATGTGCTAGGGCCAATGATTGAATTACTGAGAGGTACTACTTCGAGTGCAATTAATGGGTGAATAATAATATAGATTTATTTTTGTTTGGCGCTCCTTAAGGCCATTAGGCTTCATGAACGCCTGTCTATCAACTAGAGAAAAGGCAGAAAGAGGAGGCCGATCTTCCAGGCACTAAAGGAGGGAGATGAGCGTAGTACAGTGGGCTGATCACGCTACAACCTTGGCACACATAAATAGAAAATATCACAGTACAGAGAACTGCGAGATACAATCATTAGGACAGCAGAGAGAGAGAGAGAGAGAGAGAGAGAGAGAGCATATGATCATCAGGTTCGGGGTTAGGGTCAGTGAACTAGACAGGTAGTACGGGGCTGCGACAATTAGGGTTCTATATATAAAAAGTACTTTGAATGTGAGATTATGTATCGAATGGGCAGCCAATGCAATTTGCGAAGCGGGGAGTTGTACGAGAGACGCGTCCCTGCCGGAGAAGGACAGAGGCGGCGAAGTTTTCGATCAATTTGAACGGTAAAAAAAAGAGATAGGCTTTGACTCAGCGACAGGGAAGTTGCAGTAAGTGGCAGGGGTCAAAGAGTGGAAGCATGTGACCCAGCAAGATGGAAGTTGCAGTAGCCGAGGCGAGAAGAGACAAAGACATGAAGGACATTCTCAAAGCTGCTATGGTAAAGTAAGAACGGATGAGACATAAATTACGGACAAATCAGGGAAAGGCTTTACAGACTTTAGTGAAATGAGTTTTGAGAGATAACTATCAAAGGTGATACCCAAATTTGTTTACTCTATCGATAAAATGGGTATGAAAAGCGCCAAGTTTAGATCCGCTAGAGTGGCCACCAGTATCGCCTTTGTTTCTTTATGGTTGAATTTCAGAAGTTGTCCGAGAGCAATTCAGGAATAATGTTATGAGCAGATATTCAGTTTCTGAGTTTCGTAGCAAAATAAGGATGGGGTAAAGGAGAGATAAATTTGCGTGTTATCAGAAGAGAGATAAAATGGTCGACCAAGATACCGTATAAGAATAGCAAGGGAAGAAAGATAGATGGAAACAGATGGATCTTGACTCTCCCCTTGCGGGACACTAAAACGCACTTCGGCCGGACGAGAATTATTCCCTCCAATATGAATAAATTGAATTAGAGATAAAATATCAGAGCAGAACAAGAAGAAGCCATTTCCATAGGCATCCATGAATTCATGAAGGTGTTGTAGACAAACAGGGTGCTCTACAATGGCAAATGTTGTCGAGAGACGCAGAAGGTGGTCCCATACATTAAGAGAGTTAATTTAAGGTGGTGTCCTGCCTTACAACCAGCCTAAAAAATAACAGAAAAGGGCATTAGTTTCAAAAATATTTAACTATTTAGGTAAAAATTATTATATTTAATTCCTTAGTTGAGTCAACTAATAAAATTGTGGTGAGGGGAGTTGACGTCAAATGCATTGTCATTGATACAATAAAAAAAAGCCCTAAACATGAAGTAAACAGAATAAAACCAAATGTTTCTTTTGTTGTTTACACCTGCGACCTTACCTCTCCATTCTCCTGAAGCTACCAGCATGCCATTGTTAGAAGGAGCCGCTGTAACGATCTTGAAGGAACACAACGGAGATTTTGGCTTCCAGAGGCTCTACTGCAATCTTGGGATGATGCTGATGACCCCGGTGTCAGGAACACTCATTGACTACTATTCTAGAGTCAATGGGTTTGAAGATTTCAGGTAAGGTTTTGAGTTCATGTGTTTACTTCAAGAGTTCCTCCTCTACCAGTTGTCCCTAAAGAGGGGTCAATACGATTCAGACGCCAATATAACTACTCGCACCGACCGCCGCCACATTGTCTGCTATGTAAGCTCAAGGTCACCTATCATTTTACCCCTCTCAAGGAACTTCAGGGTAATGGGAGTGTGTTTTAATGGGGCATTAGGCCCCAATCACACCCCATCTACACCTCCCCTCCATGCACATATATCAGACACAATATCACCTACTTCATCCTTAGTCAACTCTCTCAAACTCTCATTCACATAATAAAGGCACCCATTTAAACGGCCTTACTTCCATTCTGATACCCTGATACTCAAACTCATATATTCCACTCATAACTTCCATCCATTATTCTTACAAATCCATACCACTTCAGAACACTCAGTTACAACCTTATCTCTTCACACCATAGACATCTTTCACCCAATTATTCCTCACTCAATCCACCTTTCGCACAACAGGTGATGTGCACTGATCAATCTTGAGACCAGCATACACACTTTTTTCGCCTCCATTTGCACAGCTTCCCTTAGAGTTCTTCCATTCTTCCATAACTTAATCTCATTCCCATAAACAAACGTTGCACACAGTATAATTTTATGCTTTTTCCTGATACATTCGAGAGGAGACGAACACTTTCCTACAATATACAACGACCATATACAACCATACGCATCCTAGACACTTAAAACTTCACACTTGTTCAAGGGTGACGTAAAGTACTCGGATATCACATGCCACTACATTCACGCACCTAAATACCCATTAATTACCTTAGTTTTCTGCATTCAATATCATACTCCTCTTTTCACGCCTCTTGTCAAAGTTACATCAACATTTCAACATCTCTCTCACTCTCAACCACCAACATCTCATCACTATAAACCAACATAGATAGAACCCAATCTCACGTCTTCTCATCCATTCACCAAACAGTTTAACCTTACACAGCATAGACATGGGATCCAATAGTGTCATACTCACACCTCTTACAGTTTCACACCAAATACCTCCATCAGCATTCTTTCTTACTAGGTAAATATCAACCATACATTTAAGTTATCCTCTTCTTCTTTTGCAGAACCTATGTATAAATATTTATACACATATTTATGTTGAAAGATTCCGTTTGTTAGACATGAGATTCTTCCAGAGCTACACCATACCACCCTCTCTCCATTTCTTTCTCTCTTGGTGTACCAAACGCTCCAGTTCTTTCATCTCTTACAGCCCTCAACCATAGCCCTTCCCAATTCTATCCACTATTCATCCACAATTATTTCAGAACCTCTCTTTCTTAGCCTCACTTCTATCATTACGCTGTCCATATACTGCAACCACACATACACATAGTTTCACCATTATAAATGTCAACTTTACCCATATAATTCTTAAGCTCACATTTTCATACCCAACCATTGCATTATACCACACATCACTCAATTGCACTATCACACCATTTTTACTTCAACTAGCATGATCCACACCGGGTTGTAATTTATTCAATCCACCCCGCCAAATCTCTTCATTCTCCTTCTCGTTCGTCTCACACAGCACAAGCATCTGTAATATCCCCGTTTTAAAGATATCGGCTACCATTCTTTTCTTTCACACATCACACCTTACATTCAACACCCACTCGGTTTACACAGTCACGTGGATTAACGGGGCTCCGCGACAACTCCGCCCATTACCTTTATTGGGTATTGCAGTCTGAGGATAAAACCTTCTAAAGCGTGGTTTCTCACGTCAGTGTACCCAAATCAGGGCATAGTCGTTTTTTTACAACGCGCACTGTAGGAGGGTATGGGTATTCTTCCTGCTTTCTGTTCGACGTACCTCGTACTCGAGTTCCTTTGAACCCGGAAGAGTGATCAGGAAAACCAGGAACGCTTTATGACCAGGAACAGAAATGTATCATAAGGAGGACCAAGAACGCTTAAAAGCCTGGAACAAGAACGTTTTATAACCAGGATTTGAGACGCTTTATAACCGTAGGAGTGAACAAGAACGATCAAATAACCAGGATCAGTAACGCTTTATAACCAGGGCCAGGAACGTTTTATAACCAGGACTTGAGACAATTTATAACCGTAGGAGTGTCAGGAACTCTTTATAACTAGGAACAGGAACGCTTTATAACCAGGACCAGGAACTCTTTATAACTAGGACCAGTAACGCTTTATGACCATATACAAAAATGCGTTATAAGGAGGACGAGGAACGCTTAAAAACCAGGAAGAGGAACGTTTTATAACCAGGACCTTAGACGATTTATAACCGTAGGAGTGACAGGAACTCTTTATAACTAGGAACAGGAACGCTTTGTAACCGGAGAAGTGACCAGGAACTGAAGAATATTCTCACTGGTAGTGGGTTACTACACTTCTTTAGTGACTTGGAATAGAGTGAATTCATAATTGTATGACGGTAGTTTACTGGCCGCTTTCATGTTGTCGGGATAGATAAAGTAGACCCTCTTAGAACCATTAAATATTTTATGGTCCAACCAAACAGTTAAATTCTTCGGGGTAGAAAGAAATAATAGGAGATGCCATTTTAAGAATTGTGTTATGGAAGTAGATTTTTTTATCATACTTCTCTCTGCCATTTTAGGCCTGCTATGTACATTTACTGCGGATTGAAGCTTGTGGCTGCGTTTGTCATTCTCTTCCTGAACATGGAGTTCAAACAGGCATCCACAAAAGTTGTGGCGAATTTTTCATATTTGCTTCTCAATCCAGAAATCATGTGTTTTCTACTTGCAACATTCTTAGCAGGTATATATAGATAATATTATACATATATGTATTTGATTCACTATAGAGATGAGATATCTTTCTCTCTCTCTCATATATATATATATATATATATATATATATGAGAAAGAGAGAGAGAGAGAGAGAGAGAGAGAGAGAGAGAGAGAGAGAGAGAGAGAGAGAGAGAGAGAATTCATGTATTCCTTGAGAATGAACTGAACAAAGTTCGAAAGTACTTGGAATCTGTTTTTCATTTTTCCCGTGGGATTTTATGCCATTATTGCTCAACTCACGCGCTACTTTCTGAGTTTCCCATATATATATATATATATATATATATATATATATATATATATATATATATATATATATATATATATATATATATATATATCCATCCATCTATCTATCTATCCAGTTTAATTGGAAGATAGATGAAACCAATTCCTTTTCTATACGTCAGGTACTTGCTATGGGTATATTGAGACCTTCCTCTTCTGGCTTTTGGAGGACCTGGGGGCAGATAAGCAGCTCATGGGTTTAACCCTCACCGTGGGATCTGTATTCGGTGTCCCTCTCTTGATGATATCAACGGCCATTATCAAGAAAATCGGTCATGTCAACACAATTGTGTTGGGTTTTGCCGTCTATATTGTGAGACTCTTTGGTAAGTGCATCCTCTCAGGAGGGCCATTATGTTAATGAAATTTTATACCATCTTTCACTCACACTTGGGTATATTTATGGATAAGTAGGCGAGAAACGAGTATGTTGCAGTAGAACCCTTTAAACCAAGATGTTGGGGCAGTAAAAGTACGTTCAAGTCAAGGCCTCCAGGATCGAATTTGCATTAGGGGGGAGGGGTGGTCAAAGAGACTAAGTTGAACCCCTTTGAGGCGAGATTTTTATTTATTTATCTAGAAATAATTCAAGCTAAAACCAACTAGGGCGCCTCTACCGGACGGTTTGAGAGATAGACTTACAAAGATGGTGACAAATTTAGGAGGTGTGAAAGTGAGTGGGAAATAGAAGTAATATTGATCATTAGGACGCAAAACTCTCTGGAATCTTTGTAAGTAATACAACGGAGGCCCATCGTGGGGTCTTGTTGAGTATCAATTTGCATCATTGGCATCAGTAGAACTAAACTATGGGTCCATAATGATAGAAAGAGTTGGAGTGACGTTGAGTTCACATGTCTAATTGCTACTCCTCTCCTTCCTTCGTTCAAGGGTACACCATTATCGAGAGCCCTTGGTGGGCAATGCCCTTTGAAGCCTTGGAATGCTTCACTGTTTCTCTCATGGTTGTCTCCTTCGTGTCGTATGCTTCTATCCTCGCGACGCCAAGTACTATAGTCACCTTACAAGGACTGTACGGAGGGCTCTACAACGGAGTCGGTGAGTAGGACCTGTTTAAAATGGTTTATCTGTCTAATACTTTACCATCTTCCGGAACAGACAGGAGGATATTGTGACACGACTCTATGAATAAAGTCTGTTGCAATGAGAGATTTGCAATAAACAGAATCTCCTTCAGAAACGCTTTATAACTAGGAACAGGAACGTTTTATAACCATGATTTGGGGCGCTTTATAACCATAGGAGTGACCAAGAACGATCTAAAAACCAGGATCAGTAACGCTTTATAACCAGGACCAGGAACGTTTTATAACCAGATGGCCACCCTCCAAAAAAATCCTTTGGAAGAATGGTCATTGTATTAAAGTCCAACAAAGCTTAGATACGGGGCGGAAGGAGAGTAGGAAGATGTTGTTCTTGAATGGGCTAAAAAGGGGACGTTCCTGCTGATTCCATGTGTTGTGTTTCGAAGGTGAGTGAGCGCCGGATGTATGTACTGTGCCGCAGACTTAGAATGCCGCAGGCCAGCAGGCTTTGTCAACCTTAAACTTATTCATTATTTCCGTTGATTCTTTTTATTCGCTTGTTCTGTATGTTTAGCCTTTCTCACTGAGCGAAAATTTCATAGATAGGTTACGCCGGTTTCTTTTTATTTCTCAAAAATATCATAGAGTTGAGACCTTTGCTGGATTACATTAGAGGATTGATTGATTTGATTGGCCGCAACAACTAGGGTTATTGCCACTTAGAGGATTCAATGACCTCTGCCGAAGGGGAATTGATCGATGCATATATAGAGGAATAGATAGAATAATAGAGACCGAGATCTATTTACAATACGCCGCTGTCAATTAGTAGACTATTATTAATTTCAGGTCGCGGTGCCGGGAGCTTGATCGGAGGCTTCCTCATCGAGAATATCGGCATTTTCAACGCTTTCCGTACCCTTGCGGCTGTTGGAGGATGTTCGGGGGTGTTCTACTGGACTATCAACTTCTGCCTCTTTAGAAATAAACGGCGTACCGGTACAACCGATGGTGACGAAGAAGCAACGAGCAAGACAAACGAAAACAAAGAAGAAAAATCAAAGAATTACAAAGAGTGTGCCAAAGAAAGCGAAAATAGCAAGGTGAAAGTAGAAACGATTACAGAAAGCTCCAACACCAATGGCCGTGTAAACAAAGCCTTTGAAGATGACCATTCGCAGTGTAGCTAGATTGTGAAAGGAACTGAATAAACCAGCCATTTTCCTGTAAAGAACATCATATTTACCATTGGTAAAGATGATGTTCCATAATTATTCATCTGTATGCACTTCTCCGAGGTTCAGGATGAATGGTAGATAAAAAAGGTCAAACCAGATTGAACTTGGTGATCTATTTTGCTCTTAATAATTTTAATCAGTAACATTTGGTCGCTAATAGGAATATTTCCAGTCAGAAGACATCCAGACAGAAAATTCCCTCTGATAATATAGCTAAGAGGATTATTGTCAGTGACAATCCCTCGACCTTAAATTCACAACATAACCTAACATAACTACCTGAAATATTCTACTTATCAATATTTTCTCTGTCAATTTTGCCCACATTCTTCTGAGTGTAAATTTCGTATACGAATTGTCATGGCCAATACTGGCTTGAACTCTGGCCAATCCTAACATGTTTTAAGGAATCCAATAATATACTGGCTTATAACGTTGAACCTCTGCTAATTAACGTTGACGCGAAGTTTTCAATGCCGCGTCAAGATAAGTACTTTTATATACCTAACTAAGGATGGATTCGATTTTACATAGATCAACTAAAGTTCAAAGGGCAGTTAGTTGCGTCAGGTTTATCAAACATTTCCGTTAACTTAGTTCTGAGGACTTTACATGTAGTTATTTGTCATTTTTTCTACAAATTATTATAAAAAAATGGCTTAGTTTGGATGATTCCAGCCTTATTCCAGGAAATAAGGCACAGAAATTCCATTGCAGGGGTCGTTTGGGGGAGGTAAACTTAATAAAAAGTTGGAGAGAGAAGGATCGAGAGAAATTCCATTTGCGATTGTTTCGAGGGTCGATTAAGATGCAGTCGAACAATAATACAAGCACTGCGGTCTTTGTCTGAGTACTTATTATTAATCTTTGTGCTGTTATTAGTATAAAAATTACTATTAATTTTTATTATATACTTAAAACTAATACGCAAGAACCATCCCCAGGCTCCACCAGAATGTGTTTGAACAGATGAGGTTAGGGTAATTGAAATTGTATAGAAGGGATGTAGGCAAGGATCCTATTGAGGCCAGACTTCTTGGTGTGTGAGTGGGGATCGAGTCCAGTTATAAAGAGCTGATGTCTTCTCCACATTTAATACTGTCAAATATCGTTAGATGGAAGGAACAGTTTTTAGGTTTACTCTAGTCTTGCTTTTTGGCATAATTTGTTGTATTTTTTTGTATTCATTATTAATTTTTTTATTCATAGTACAATTTTATGTGAAGAGTCTTTGTTCTTGTCCTGAGTTTCTCGGAATAAAAAACAATTATTCTTTTTTTTATTCATAGTAGAATTTTATGTCTTTGTTCTTGTCCAGAGTTTCTCGGAATAAAAAACAATTATTCTTTTTTTTATTCATAGTAGAATTTTATGTCTTTGTTCTTGTCCTGAGTTTCTCGGAATAAAAAACAATTATTCATTTTTTTTATTCACAGTACAATTTTATGTCTTTGTTCTTGTCCTGAGTTTCTCGGAATAAAAAACAATTATTCTTTTTTTATTCATAGTACAATTTTATGTCTTTGTTCTTGTCCTGAGTTTATCGGAATAAAGAAAACCCGAGAGGAGTAATTAAAAGGGCAAAGAAAGAAGAGTATAAAATTAATAAGATCTATTGCATAGAAAAGATGGTAGGTAGGTAGCGCCATCCATCACTCGCATTGTGGACGAGATCCTCCCAACCGGATAATGAAAATGTACATAAAGATCAGTATGACAACCACAAGTCACACCAGTAATGGATAAACACTTGGTAATCCCAGGGATAGGGAGAGCATCCGTTCCACGTATGGGGGATATGGACATAAGTAACCCCAGAAGGACCGGGGGGAATTAGTGCTCCATCAGCATGGCTCCGTAACAAAAGATAGAGAGGTTACGTTATGGTGTGAAGACAGGAAGGGAAATGACAGCGGCGTTACGATTAGCTATGTGCATGATGATGTGCATCATCGAGCTATTTAGCCACGCAGGGGGTGAGTATCAGTGTGTTCACCCAATGGGCGCCCAGCTCATGACGCTGCAGCAATGTTTGTGTCTCCGCTGGCTGAGATCAACCACTTTCTTAGACCTCAGAAATCCAAAGTTGTGTCCCCCTCCCCCCTAGAGAGAAGATAGCAATAGAGGAAGTAGAGAAAGAGAAACATGGTAATGAAAGGTGATAGCCAAAGGGAAAAATGACAAAGAAAGAAGATGGCGAAAAGGAAACATAGCAGAGAAAGGAGGAGGGAAAATTTGAAACGTGAGAAATAAAGGAAGTAGAAAATGAGAAAAATGGCAAAGAAAGGAGATGCAAAAATGGAAACGTGGTAGAGAAAGAAGGTAGCAAAAGGAAAACACGACGAGGAAAGGAGATGGTACAGAAAGGCGATGGCAAAATAGATATATGACAAAGAAAACAGATGGCAAAAGGGAAACTTGGTAGAGAAAAGAGGTAGCAAAAGGGAAACACGGCAAGGATAGAAGATGGCAAAATGGAAACATGACAAAGATTGGAGATTGCAAAATGGAAACATGACTAAGAAAGGAGATGGCAAAAGAGTAACATAACAGAGATATGAGGTGGCAAAATGGAAATATGACAGAGAAAGTGGTGGCAAAAGGAAAACATGACAACTAAATAAGGTAGCAAAAGGTAAGAAGGCAGAGAAAGGAGATGGCAAAAAGGAGGAAGATGGCAAGGAGAAATCTGATGATAGTCGACGGAAACCTGTGAATGAAAGGAATCTTCGCCGTTGAACAGGGCAATGGAAAGGGATCGACAGGATAAAAACACGGGTGAGAAATAATAATAATAATAATAATAAAGATTGGGGCGGGTTAATTGTTGAAAGGACAACTGTAGTATCAACTCAAAATACCGTGGCCCAAAGGGGTCATGGAATTCGTCGAGGGGTCAGTGGAACATAAATACCACAGTCGCATTTATGCGTCCAATGGTTCATAGTAATCGATACTATATGACCAGACATGGCCAGGCATCTGAGTATTTTATTTTATTCGATACTAAACGAGGGATGTGTGGGTGAAAAGTGGATGAAATGAGGAAAATCCATGGTTTTAGTCAACCCCCAACTGTAAGATCTCTTTATTGTGAAGAATTGACAAATTGTAAACGAATGTTGGGCATAAGATGTAAAAACATAAGAGAAGAAATAGGAGAAAAGATAAAGACAGTGCAACTTCCCACCTTAAATACAAAGGAGCTAAGCGGTAGGAAATTGATAGCCCGTCAGACTCATATCAACAAATGCGAAACTCAAGACATGATGACTTCAATCGACACGGGCTAGTTAATAAGCTCTTCATTGTTCCCCCAGGTTGGGGATGTATATGGCGTCGTATATCCATTCTGGTAAATGGGTGGAGACGAGGAGTCTGAACTTGTCCGAAGGAGCTGCAGGTTAATATCTGGGTCGTGGGTACTTCTGCGTCAGCGCCTCTTCCACGGCCAGAAGCACAGGGTACAAGTCGATCTTCTGAGTGGAGGAAGAAGGCAAAAGTTCCCTTTAAAAAGATTTCTTCCCCACCTAAACAACCAACACAATAATATGATGGTATACCGTTCTTCCCACAGGCAGCCGTCTTTGTTATGGAAAGGTATGAGCTCCAGGAGAGTTGCGGGTATTTTCAGGTCTCTGTATCTCACAGTATTCTGGTATCAGTTACTTAGGATGTTTAGCTTCCACAGATTGTCACTCATCTAAATTTTGCCTCTCATATAAGAACCTCCCTTTGGAAATTTTCTAGTGGACATGCCCCATTGATTTTCCAAATTTATTTACCACACCATTTCTTGGGGTACACGATTTTCCTCCACCTACTCTGCCTTAATTAACCTTGAAATCTAACTTACCCCTTCATCAATTACTGTTCTGACGTAATTAAGTTGAGCTCTGAATTTCTCGTCTTCATGGTAATCCTTCGTCTCTTCAACCATCGAGTTGAGCATCTCGTTCGCTTGGTCTTGGACCGATGGTTTGTCACCAACGGAGGCACCTGGAGGAGATGCAGTGGCTATAAGTCCAGTTGGAGAAGCGGCGATGGATTAGATGACGATTGAAGCGCTGAAGAGGCTCGTTTTGGGAATGTTTTGTTTTTACCTCCGATCTGCGCTCTACTTTGAGAACCATCTCAGAGGGGACTTGCAGTTTAACGATGTATCAGAACCAGTTGTTACCAAAGAATAGCAGCCACCGCATAGTTGACCCCACTCGGTTGCCCCATAAAGCGACAAAACATATCGGATGTGGCTTAACTTCGTTAAAGCTAGAAGTGGTGTTTCTACCATGTAGCCTGGTCGAATAGGGAAATGGAAAATGACAGCTAATTTAGAGAATCATTTGAATAAAAACAAAAACGATAATGTGAGAACAGTGAAATATCAACAAGGAGGAGACAATATCCTCAAGAGCCAAATTTTTGTTAGAATGAAATGACCAAGATTAAAAAGGCTTCTATAAGCCATAGGAATGAGCAAGATTAAACAGGCTTCTATAAGGCAGCGATGATCTTTCGTTAGAAATGAATGGCCAAGATTAAACTGGTTTCTATAAGCTAGCAATAACTTTTGATAGAATGGAAAGGCCAACATTAAACTGGCTTCTATATGCCAGCTATTGGTAATGTTAGAATGGAATCAAGATTAAACTGGCTTCTATAAGGCAGCTATAAACTTTTGCTAGAATGGAATGACCAAGTTTAAACTGAGTTCTATAAGATACTCGCAGGGAGGATTTTTGTTAAAATGGAATAGCCAAGATTAGCCTGGCTTCTATAAGCTAGCAATATTTTTTGATAGAATGGAATGGCCAAGATTAAACTGGCTTCTACAAGACATCGATGCTTTTTGTTAGAATGGAATGGCGAAGATTAAAATTGCTTCTTTAAAGCAGCAATAATTCTTGTTAGAATAAAATGGCCAAGATTAAATTTGCTACCGATAATTTAACATAGTATGTAAAGATGATCAAGGATAAATAATAATTTCTAATTGCCACATCCTCAAGCCTTCATGCTTGACTGCTTAGAAGCTAGACCAACATGCATTTAGCTTTGGTCGCTTGTCTCAGAAAAAAACTTCTAATCGTAAATAAAAGTTCCAGAATTGTTGTCATCTTGAGATAAAAGTTTTTAAAAGAGGCTATTGAACAAAATGGTGCTGTTAAAGGGAGTGAAAATTTACGACAGGTGCTTTGAAAAGTGAGAAAATGAGGAGACACTAAGGATGGAGGCTGAGCTCTTCGGCTTCTGTCCCCGTTTGGCGACTAAAGCAATTGCCCCCTGCAGATTAACAGAAAAGGAACCAATTATAACGCATCTAGAAATAATGCTCATACGAAGCTGTGAGATGGCTCAGAGGAGGAATAAATTATGTGTAAGAATTGAAGATAGATTCTTCCCCCCGGGGTTTTAAACGAGTGTGGGGGGTAGGGGGGATTAAAAAAATCACTCCCTTTGTTAGAAATTTTGTGAAATTTGTATTTTATTTGTTAATTACGCGGGCGGGGGGGGGGAGCCGGGAGCACATAGGGAAGTAACTTCTCCCCAAAAAGATTCGTAAAGGAACTGGTAAAGTTAAGGAAATAATAATAGGTATTTATAATGCGCCCTTCAGGGCTGTTAGCGCCCCCCAGAGTGCAGGAAAAGTTGAAAGTTGGTGGAACTGATGAACTGATGCAACCTGTGACTAGAGGGGAGATTCGATGGAACCCTAGGAGCTGGAGGTGAGCAAGTGGCCCCCTGAATCCCCTAGTCTGCATAACCTTTTGGAGTAGAACTACACATAAGTTACACAATGTACTATTCCTTGTTTTCAAGTGTGCTCCCTTGAGGGTGCACAAACGTGTGCGTTTGTGTGCTTTTTTAAAGAAAGTTTAACGCCATCTTTCACTCCTTGTTGGGTCCTAGCAGGCGCGAAGAAGATAGTGGGAAATTTAAAAGAGGTGCACTAGACGACCCGAGAGAGACAATTGGGGTCGAGAGGGCGCGCGGATCATCCAGGTTTTGGTTGTAGCAAGGGTATTACCCCTCCCAAACCATCCCCCCTTGCGGGGCTGCTGTTTGAGTGGATGTAATTTTTGTACGAACTTGCCCCTGTGGGTTTATAAGGTGCTACCGCACCAGCACACATTACTTAGGTTTAGCGAAATTCATGTCAAAACCTTTTTACTATCAGTAATAATTGTTATACGTTTTTATGGCCTTCTTAAAGGCCATGCGCGCTCACGGAGCGAAAGTTTACCAACTAAGGAAAAGGTTAAGAGGAGAGGTGGGTTTTCAAGCTATGCTCGGAGGCAGCAGTGAAGGGGAAGGAGATTATAAGAGGGGGCAGATCATGGCAAATTCTAGGAGCAAAATTCGAGAAACGACGATCACCGATGCGGTACAGAAGGCAACGAGAACCAGAAACGTAGGGTAGGGCAGGAATGCAAAGCTCCGGGGTATTTTTATGTCTACCCTCGTCAATCACAAGTTTCTTTTCATATCTCGTCAAATTAAAAAAAAAAATCACGCGCTATTTTAATGAGGTCAAGACATCCAAATTAGGTTTTGACTTGAGGTTAAACTCCTATTTCTCGCCTAAACTCTTTTGCACCTATGTCCCCGAATAAGTACTCGTATGTATACAGAGGCAAGCTCTTACCTCGGCTAAAGGTTCCGGCTTCAACGATAAAGACATCGACCCCAGAAGGCTTCAACTCCTGCCTGAGAAAGGAAGAATTCACATGGCTAAAAAGTGACCCTTTTTATTTATGGGGCTGCAACATGGGCGAAGGAAATGCCGCTTCGAGTTGGGTCGAATTTAAGCTTCATTCGGTGTGATTAATTTCCGGATAGAGTCTCGATTCGGGTCCACTTTTCTTGCGTGGATGCTACCGTGGTTCGGATCCCATAATTAAATACACGGCTTGCCTCAATAACCTTGGTTGGTGGAGAGGAACAGTTAGTGCCGCTAGAGCAATGAGATGGTTTTGTTTTTCCACCTTATCGGACATAAAGAAAAGGACGGCTTCCATCGACCCGAAGCCTCTGTGCCCAAATAAATGGTTCATTTTGGTTATTTTAAAAACGGGCTTTTTTTCGTCATCACAACAGACTGTTTTTCATCCACTCGTTAGAGCGCACTATATCACACAATTCCTACTTAACACTGTCTGCATT
This sequence comes from Ceratothoa steindachneri, assembly GCA_963969495.1. NCBI lineage: Eukaryota > Metazoa > Arthropoda > Malacostraca > Isopoda > Cymothoidae > Ceratothoa > Ceratothoa steindachneri. Next base: position 53,097,230 of record OZ018334.1, read on the forward strand.
ATTGGTATCATAACTAAAGAACGAAAACCAACGAGAGAATGATCGGACGAAAGTGTTTTAAGAGGTAAAAAAATCCAGAGGGGACGGTGGGAAGGTATTTTTGGAAAATGAAAATCTATACAAGATAATACTGGTCTAAAATACTCAAAAAGTATAGCTCTAATATTTTGTCATTTATTCTAGCCACCGAGGACCGTACGTGATAAACTGTTGACCATAGTGAGGTACAACCACCATTTTTATAATTATAAAAAAACCACATCATTATTATCATCGTAACATAAACATCTTCCTCTTCATCTTCACCATCACAGGCGTTGAGTAGTTCTTTATAGCAGGGGGGCAGAAAAACGATAAAGAGGTAGAATCGGGAGACTACCTTCCATTTTACGCTTGGTACAAGGTGCTCAAGCTATTTATCTACGTAAGAATTAATAGGCCACGAGAACCAAGATTTAGACATTTCATCATGCCAAGGCGTCATCCTCAAAGCACAGAGATCCAGGCAACTTTATAGATAGGCTCAAAAGAGACACAGTATACATGATTTTCCCTATTTATTCAGAGGGCACCCTTCCTTCTCACACTTACACGCAATGTCAAATAAAAGATAGAATACAATATCATGATTGATTCACTCGTAACCATAAAATAATTGCCTGTTTCAAAGTGGGTAGGAAAAATTTTTGAGGTTCGTATCTTGCAACAGCAAACCGAAGCGGATGTGTTGGAGTTGCATGAAGGTAAAGGTCTGCAGCTTCAAACTACAAGAGAGCGCAAAAGAACACGAAAAAAATATGTCAAGCATGTGATTTTAGTTAAGAGAATGGTTCAAAAAATAAGACAAACATGTGATCTTAGTTTTGAAAATTATTTCCTAAATAGAAGCATGTTACCTTTCTTTAAATAAAGGTTTTAAAAAGAGAGCATATTTTCGAAAATTGTTTCCAAAATATGGCAATCATGTGATCATAGTCTAGAGAATGGTTATGCAAATATTGCAAACATGTGCACTTAATATGGAGAATCAATCAAAAATATGGCAAACATGTGATTTTACTTTAGAGAGTAGCTTCAACATATGGCAGCCACATGAATTTACTTAAGAGAAGAGTTAAAATTTATGGCAGACGTAATATTTCTTTTAGTAGTTTCCAAATATGACAACATGAGCTTACTTTAGAGAAGGGATAAAATATGGCAGATAAGTATTCTTTCCTTTAGTAGTTTAAAAATATGGCAACCACGTGAGTTTACTCTAGAGCAGGGCTAACAAATATGGCAGATAGCTTCTCTTTATTTTAGTAGTTTCAAATATGGTCCGCACATCAGCTTACTTTAGGGAAGAGTTAAAAAATTATGGCAACCGTAATATTTCTTTTAGTAATTTAAAATATGGCAACCACGTGAGTTTACTTTAGAGAAGGCCTAAAAAAATATGGCTGATATATAATATTTGTGTGAAAAAGGTTTCAAATATGGCAGTAATATGATCTAACTCTAGAAAATAGGTTCAAATATGACAAGCAAATGAGTTAAAAAAATATGGCCAGCTTTTGATCTTAATTTAGTGTTAAAATTTCTCTCCTATCTACCTTTTTTTGCTTGTGCTATCTTTCCATCTTCGTTCCTATTCATTCCTATTCATTCCTTCTATTATCTTTACGTTTTACGTTGGGAGGGGGGGGAGATTGCGTTGGTACGCATCCCCAGATTGGGTCCTTCTCTTGCTGTGACCAGCGAGTGGAGATATGGTCTATAAAACCACAAGGTTATATCACATTGTCTTAATCATTCTTGGGTCTGCCGGTAATTGGGATGAGGTTTAGGAGGGTTCATTTGTGGTTAGGGTGGACTAATTAGCAAGAAGTCCTTCTTTTCAAGTTCAATACAACAAGAAAACGTAAAGTCCAAATAGAGCAATTCAAAACTGCGATGGGAGAAATATTTATTTTTTCGAACATTTATTTTGCCTTCAAAATCTTTAAATTATATATTTTGTGTTTAAAGTGTTTTTAGATCTGTAAGTGGAAACGTGTTCAAATTTCCTTTTAAATCAGGTGAGCAAAGTTTCTCTTTATTTTAAATGTCGAACGTCCCTTCAAACGATCCACTTCTTCTTTTAAACGTTGTCGTAAATTAAAAACAATCTAATCCTTGGCTATTTTCAAGCTTATAAAAAAGATGGACTTTACGACCTAAGGCAAAGTTTTCAAACATTCCACCTTGCTCGAACGAAAGATACGACGCAGATCTCTGTAATAAAATTTAATAACGTTTTTAGTCGCGTGCAGAACAGTTCTCGGGCGACTCTGCATCTCACTATGTCTGTCGGTTGGTCGGTCAGTCGGTTCCCGTTTTGCTTTTCTTCTTCTTTTTTCGTAATAACATCATAATTATTCTGACGAAATTTGAAGCCCTCATGTTGTTTTACATTCTTTTTCGAATCATCACCTACACAACCTACACCACCACTACCTACAACACCATCACCTACACCACCACCATCTACAACACACCACCTATACCAACACCACCTACAAATACACCAACACCACCTACAACTAAACCACCACCACCACTTAAAACACCACGAGCTACAACTACCTCGCCACCATCTACACCACCACCACCACCTACAACTACACCACCACAACCTATACTCCTTACACCCCACCTACACTACCACCGTCTACAACACCACCACTTACACCAGCTACAACACACCCACCTACACCACCTACAACACCTACGCCATCACCAGCTACGCCAATACCACCACCACCTACACCAGTACCACCTACAACGGCTACACCACCATCATCACCTACACCACCGCTGCCTACACTACCACCGCATGCACCACCACCTACTACACCTACACCATCTACATCGCCACCTACACTGCAACCACTGACAACAACAAAACCTACACTACCACCACCCTACACATATTCCGCGTACACCACCACCTACATCACCACACCTACACCACTATCACTTACACCTATACCACCACCAGCAGCAACATTACCAACACCTACAACATCACAACCTATGCTACCAACAACTACACCTATACCACCCAAACCTACACTACTCACACCTACACCGACGAAGCCACTACCCCTACACCACATCAGCAACTTCACCTTCACCTATAACACCACCAGCAGCTTCACCCCACCAGCTAAACCTAAACTACCAGCAACATCACTCCCATCTTCAACACCACCACCGATACCCCCACCACCATATACACCACCACCACTTGCACCACCTACACCACGACCACCCCCTACATCCTCGCAACCTGAACCTACACCACTAGTGCCTAAACCACCAGTGCCTACACCACCATAACCTGCACCACCACCACCTACACCTCCTACACCACCACCAGCTACACCAGAACCTCCTAGACCACCACCACCTACAACAACACCGGCTACAACACTACCACCTATACTAACACCACCTACAAGTACACCAACACCTCCTACAACACCACCAACACCACCTACAACTAAATCACCACCACCTAAAACACCACCGCATCCAACTATACCACGTACAACTACACCACTACCACCTACACCAGCTACACTAACTACACCACCACCACCTACAACTACACCACCACGACCTACACTACCTACACCACCACCGCCTACACTACATACTCAACCACCACCTACACTAATACCGTTTACAACACTACTACCGCAAAAACTTTCACTAGCTACACCACTACCAGCTACAACATCACCACCTACAACACCTATACCACCACCAGCTACGTCAACACCACCCCCACCGCAACCACCTACACCACCACCTACATCGATACTACCAAAGGCGCCACCACCTATAACAGCTCCACCACCACTATCACCTACGTCACCGCCTACAGCACCACCACCTGACCACTAACACCTACACCATCTACACCACCACCTACCATACCACCACCACCTACACCACCACCACCACCACCTACACCATAACTTTTACACAGCCACCACCTACACCATAACCATTTACACCACCTACACATACACCGCGTACACCACCACCTACATAACCACATCTACACTACAACCACTCGCACCTACACCACCACCACCTACACCTACATCACCTACATCTACATCACCACCTACACCACTTACACCGCCCAAAGTTATCCCGGGAATTATTTTATTTTGGCAATAATATCATAAATATTCGGCCCATTCTAACGAATTTTTAAAGCCGATGTTATTTAACATTCTCTTTCGAATGATAAAATTGCCAAAGTCCTCTGAGGTTAGCAAGGGAATATTTTAGCAATAACATATAACTATTCGGCCTATTCTAACTAAATTTGAAACCCTTATGTTGTTTTATATTCTCTTTCGAATAATATAATTGATAATGTCCTTCCAGCTTTAGTTCGTTAATTATTGAAGGTTTTGCAGGTCATAAGGTCATAAATCATTATAAGTGAGAGCACGAGACTTTTGGTCAGCAGAACTGTTTTTTCAAAGTTTCTATCTTATCAAAGCGAAGGAGTTGTCCATCTGAAGCAAACTTTCTTTAGTCTTCGATGCTTTTATTTCAAATGTTCAAAGAATCAAATTCCTTATTTGTATAATTACCTTCTGAAGAGGGAATTTAAGAATCAGCTCAAAGTATCTTTGGAGAAGGTATTTATCATTTACAAAAATAAATTCAATCGATCTCTTGCCTCCTCCATAGTCGATTTTCAAACACAGTGAGATCACTACCCATAACTTTGGGGAAGATCGAACTAACAAGAGAATGGTTCGAAAACTATGACCAGCATGCGATCTCACTATTGAGAATGATTTAAATAATATGGCAATTATGTGATTTTTGTGGTATAGGAATGGCCGAATGATGGAAGGATTTTGTACGTATGGGTTGTTTACGTACTACACAAAAAACTCCGTGATTAACGTTTTATCTCTCTAAGAGTGCTACGAGTATATACCTGATTATTATATATTATTTATTGTTATCTGATTATAACTTCTTTAATCTTTGAGGGTTCCTTGTGCCTCACTTAGCGTTTCGAGGATAGAATAAATTTTTTTTTAAAACAAACTACCCTTTAATTAAAACAAAAAAATAAACATGAACCAAAGAAATATTACACACTAAATACACAGAAATTACTTCAATAAGTTTAAGTAAGGCTTTCTAACTTGACCTACTTGAAATTATAGTGATGGTTGACCCACCGCTCACTTCAATATAAAAAAATGCTAACGGCCTTTACCGGACGCATACCGGAGTTCAAATACCTTTGTAGATCCCTCTTGAATTGGGTTTGAGTCTGACCTTGAACTCCCTGAGCTACGTTACCCCAAGAATGTTATTGTCTAGATGACGCGTGCCGCTCGTCAAGATGGTTGGTGCGGACGAAATAGCTTTAAAGACACAGAGGACTTTGACGAGTGTGGCAGATGGGGGAGCCACACATTTTCGGCAGGAAATGATATCACCACGGGATAGTGAAAGAATGTTCCTTTCTTCTCTTCGGATTATTCTGGGGAATAATTCGCACTGGTTAGCCATGAGCCAATGCTTGAATCCTTTGACTCAGGGGAGTGCTGGAGGGAGTGCACTCGGGGGTTTTACTCAAGGGCGAGGACTATATATGTGCTTTAGGATGCTCCCGGATAGGAGGGGTTTCTCTGACGAGAGTAAGTTGAACTTGGTTCTTAAATCGAGTTAACTTAAAGTTCGGTATGAGCACCATGAACGGGCTCGAGGAGGAGCTTCTTCTTAGTTTAGGCATTACTCAAGGGAGAGGACTATCACGGTGTTTTGGGCTGCACCAGGAGAAGGGGGAGGTTCTCTGACGAGAGTAAGTTGAACTTGATGCTTAAATCAAGTTAACTTAAAGTTCGGTGTGACCACTAGGGACTTGACCCGGATGAGCTTCTTCTTCTTAGTTCCAGTATTTCTCAAGGGCGAGGACTATCTCGGTGCTTTAGGCTACACCGGGATAAGGGAAGGGGGGTTCTCTGACGAGAGTAGGTTGAACTTGATGCTTAAATTAAGTTAACTTAAAGTTCGATGTGACCACCAGGGACTAGCTCGAGGATGAGCTTCTTCTTCTTAGTTCCAGTATTCCTCAAGGGCGAAGACTATCTCGCTGCTTTAGATACACCGAGATAATGGGGAGGGGGGTGGGGGGTTCTCTGACGAGAGTAAGTTGAACTTGAACAAGTTAACTTAAAGTTCGGTGTGATCACCAGGAACTAGTTCGAGGATGAGCTTCTTCTTAGTTCCCTCTGTTGGTAGCCCGGCCTCTTGCCGAGGACTTCGTATCCTGCTGACTTACGTATTCTACTTAGTTTTGCCAAAGTTTGTGGTATATATACGTCGTCACCCCACTGGGGTAGGGGTAGGAGGGGAGAGGGTTGTGGACAGGCCGCATGAATGTTCCTCCTCCAACGGTTTTTCTCAGGGTGTCGTACAGATTGCCCAGTGGGCCCTTTTGGATTTCGGGCTACGCTCCTCTAAATTCGCCTCTGAGGTGAAATTGAATACCCGCTCTTAGGGCAGAGCTTGCAGTTTTAAACCGATGTTATGGTCTTCATTCCGATCTGAGCTGATTAACGCCTTTTGTGGTCTCTGAAGGTCGCTCAGCTTCTCATCGGGAGGAGGGGCGAGAGCGACGTGGCTAAGAGTTAGAACCATGGCGTCTACACTGCCAATATATTGCGATCAACGTCCCCCGGCTCGACTGGGAAGAGGATGGGGGGGTATCGATTCCTTCACAGTGATCTTACATTAGCCAATGGTTCAAAACAATACATAGGAAAAGAATAAGATGTTACTTTCGAAAATGGTTTTAGTGGTTCCCTACCTTAAACATTCAGTGATGCCTTCTCTCTCAAATTTAGACGACACATAAGAGGAGTACATCGGAAGTCCGAATCTGCCAAACATACTAGACATATTGACGAGGCGACCTGAAAAGACTCACCGAATAACACAGAGGCTCCTAATAAGGACACAGGTAGAGACAAAAAAGGAATATTCAACATTTTGATGTTTTTGGCTGGTCCAAATTGTAAAAAAATAACTATATTACTACTAGTGCTGTTGCTGCCTCTGATGGTCGTACTACGATTGTTATTTATATTGAGCAGCGAGAGGTTTGATTGATTTCACTAAGCGTGAAATTATTAGGTTGGAAACAAAGTTCCCGCACAACCAAGATCAACCAAGAAGTGTTCGACCCTCACTTATTGATAACGATCGTTTTAGCGCCTGTATCAAAGCTGATCCACATCTGACACCACGCGAGTTGGCAGTAAAATTTAGTGTCAACCATGCAGCCATTTTGCATGATTTAGAGAAAATGAACAAAGTCAGCAAACTGGACGTATGGATTCCACGTAAACTGACCGACTTCGACCATCAGCACCGCATAGAAGCCTGTCGGATACTACTGTCCAGGAAACGTCGTTTTGCTTGGCTGAACAGTGGTTATTTCTTCAGATGAGAAATGGCGTCTATACTTGAATATGGCATACAAAAGAAAGTGGACAGACAAAGGTGCACCCGCACAACTTCAGGCAAAGGTCGACCAACATCAAAAAAAGCTTATGGTTTATGGCCGGTAGGATATGAGGTAGAAATTTACTGGGAAATGTTAGAATACAGTATATCAACGCTCAATTATAAAGTCATAATTATTATTATTTGGAGCAAGTTTTACGCCTCTAAAATCCAAAAAGATTATGAAGCGGCAGGACATAAAAGGGTACAAGATCCTAAAGTAAATAAAGTGGCAAGGTTAAAACAAAAGCACTAAAAGATTAAAAGAATAAAAAGTGGGCACAGGGACAATAAACAAATGACGCGCGTTTACTAATATTTACATTTCTAGTTAATTAAGAACGTGTATTTACAAGCTATAAAAGAGAGAAAAAACATTGTAATAAAAATCAGGAGCGGGAATTGGTGCTAAAAGAAGGGCCCTCAGCTAAGAGGAAGCGAAGTCTATCGTTACATGGGACACGTTAAATAGATGGGAAGCATTCCATCCGTAAGGTAGACAGCGGCTGGCAGTCGACCAAAAGATGGAAGAGACTGATATGGGCGGACGAACAGAAGGGGCATGGGAGGGGGATGTGAGGCCCATCGCTACTCATTAAATGCCCATTGTGAGGCGTGTGTGGCCGATTCGCAGGCAACAAAGGACTACCTCGAATGGCAGCCGTAAGCTAAGGCCTCACGGAGGGTGCCTTCTTTGCAGACAAAAAGATCTGTCGCACTCTGTTTCTTACGGAAGCCACACTGGTATGGAGTTAAGAGGTCATGGTATTCCAGGAACCACTGCAAGCGAACATTCACCATTTTCTCCAACAACTTGCTAAGACAGCTGGTGAGGGCTATTGGGTTATAATGGGAAGGATACAAGCCTTCTCTACCTAGTTTAAAAAATGGTAGACTAACGCCGTTCTCCATGTGGTAGGGTAGAATCCAAGGATCCAAATCCAGTACGGGGATGGAGATGACTGTTGGGGGGCGCAACGAGACAGTGCTGAGCGCAACTCGGCGGTAGTGAACAGAGAGTTGTTGGACTCCTGTCCACCGGCCGAGAAACGCAGGGCTTCGTCCTCCAGCCCGGGTTTGATACGTCTAAAATCCGTCGGGTAGCGCTTAACGCTGCTAACATCGGCGTAAAAGGATGCCAATATATCGGCAACGCTGGCGGGATCGCAGATGATTGAGCCATTCTTCTCAATTCCAGGGGTGGAATAATCAGCATACCGACCTCAGATTCCCCTATGTCATTCACTCTCACAAGCGACTGCACCCCTTTTAAACCCATATTAAGGTCAATGTTAATGTCATCTAGACTCATGACCGCTCCTAATCAAGATTCCTTTTTCATTGTGTCACTGTGCCACTATCTGCGAGACATACGTACTGCCGTTACCGGTACCGGTTCCGGCACTAGCGTGAATGAATTAGACGAGGGATGATATTCACCTTTCACGTTCATCGCATTGATCTTTTAAACACTCACTAAGCGACCTACCCTCATTTCAGAATGACTCAGGGTCAGGAGAGGAACTTAAGCCCTCCTTCCTTTCCTTTAAGGGTATTCCACAACTGGACAATGAAATCTGCATAAAGATCAGTATGACAATCACTGGCAAGCCCGTGGGAACTTAGGGGCGCTCTCTTTTTGGAAAATGAACAAGAAGAATGGTAGTTCTTTATTTGGCACTGGTGAGACGATCCTCCATGGCCCAAGGTAGATTCACCTTTACTCAGGGAAGTGGAGATTAGAAAGGCCGTTTGACAGGTTCAGTCGGCGAACGAGCCCAAAATTTAGCGTCTGCTTCTGCAAGGAATAGGATCAGGTGCCCCGCCTTATTTATCCAACTCATTATCCATTAGCTGGGAAGCTACATACCCTGATTTTCCAAAAGAGGAGACTACATTTGGTGCCAGAGCTAAGGAAAACGTGGCACTGTTAAACCTCCTCCGTTCGGCAGGAAATATTAAGGATATAGGAATGGGATACAATAAAGATCCTGTGGATCACTCTGGCGTAATTACATCCAGCGACCTCTTGCAACTAAGATTCATAGCAAACAAATTTAGTCGTCTAAAACTAGAGAACAAAACACAGAAATGATAAAAAAATTCGAAAATTCTCGGGGGGGAGGTTCCTTAAAAAATAGTTAGAATTTTCTTCGGAATTTGATGCTGATCGTGTCCAAATTTCTTTTAAAAAAACAGCGGCTAAATATTTTTTATGAGGAAAGTAATGTTTGTTTGAAGAAGGAAGCGTCCAAAACATAAGAACCGTATACTTATAACTTTCAGTTTGGGGGGTAAAAAATTGCAACGTATGCATGGCAACACTGTTACACTTGCACTGTCGACTGCTTGTGACGGTGTTACTCATTCATCAGGATAGTGAAATGATTAAGGTCGAGAACTCCTTCAGAAGCCAGATTGCACAGTGGAGAATTGAAGGAATGGTACTACCTGACATTTCGAGACGTTGTTATCGGTCAAAAAGGGTGATTTCCCTCATAAGAAATCTCTAAATGGATGCCTGATTGTGCGAATAAACGAAGTAAACGCCTCTCGAAAAACCCCACTCCAGGGGAAGAACGCAGGATGTAACAGATGTCGATCAAGGAACGATGCAAGGCGGCAGACCTGATATTTCACGTCAAGTTGCCAAAGACCTGAATCAGAATATGTTTAGCAAGATTGTTTAAGGAAGTCGGGAATCGTAATCCGCTTCCCTGCATGGTAACTATTGCTAAATTATACGAAAAAAGCGATTAGGTTGGCTCCCGCATGAGTCTTATGGAGTGCTGAAAAGTGGGAAGGTTTCTTTCAGAGACGAAAGCAAATTTAATTTAGTGAATCGGATGGAAAGCAACGAGGGTAGTACGTGTGAAAAGAAAAATCCCGCATACACGAAAAAGATGGGCAATTTTTGAGCTGGGAGCATTAATATTTTCAAGGGCTGGAATCTGTCCGTTTATGTAGGAAGGTAAATGCTATATTATATAAGAATATTTCCCAAGAATATTTGACCCCCTCTTTCTGAACAGCGAGATTACATGATTCTGTTCTCATGCAGGGCAATGCTCCGTGACACACATCAAAGACTAAAGCATTCATCTGATGGTGAAAATATCTACGTGATGAACTCACTTGCGCGGAGCCCGATTTATACCCAATAAAAAAGTTATGAAAGATACTCGGTGATAATTTTATGGCGAGGAAACCGACGAATGGCAAGTCGACTTGCCATTGCTGGCAGATTCTCAGTTGCCAGCACATAGTCCTCGTTCCCATGGTAGCAGCGCCTAGCCGCTCGCTATCTCCCTTCCCCGTCTCTCGGGAACAACGACATAGGACAACCTAAGCCTGGCAGATATATTCCGTTTAACTTTTTCCTTTGAAAAAATTTCATTATTATTATTATATTAGGTGGTTTACGACCGTAGACATCATATGAAAAAAAATAACAAAACTCTTTTTATTTAATATTATTTAAAAGAATTTTAATTGTTGTAATCAACCAAATTACAAGTACTTCTTTTCTCACCCTCCTTGGTGACTGTCACTGTCGCGCCAGATTCCTCGAAGAAGAATGGTCCGATGATGCCTCTGGCTGAGATTGCAGTCCATACCATGCATTTAGGGGATTATAAAATTCTAGGGACGATCGGGGTACTTACCAATCTGCCCCCAAAAAGAGGGGGGAAAGGGGAATCACAGGCTATTAAATAATAAACCTTTATTTTCCCTCGATGAAAGTAAAAAACCACGCAACCCAAGAGACTTGGGGTCAAGCTGTGAGAGGACAAGGAGGAGTTATACGAGGAATAAGAGACTCGTATATTTTAAAGTGGGGATTAGTGAATATGAGTACTATTGTTTGGTAGCTTCTCACCTTTCTTCTCTAGTAGTTTTTCTACAGTCTGTCTGGTAGCTTCATCTGGATGTCGTGGAATTTTGGAGACGCCTTCTCCTTCAACTATTGTGTCCCTTCGCCCTTACAGGCGAATACGAGGAAACCCTGCGGACCAAAGAGCGTCATCAGCGAGAGAAAGAAAGAGAAAAAATAGAGAGAAAAAATAAAGAGAAAGAGAGAAATTGAGTGCTTTGTCTGGTTTCGGAGATGAGCAAAGAACAAAGGAGAAATATTGACACAAGGCAAAAAGACGAATGAAGAAAAAGGTGAAGAATAAAAGAGAATAAAATCTTTTTAGACCTTCAGACATGACGAGTTCGTTATAAGAATAAAGCCAGTTCTTATTAAGAACTGGGGGAAACCCTAAGGTAAGAACTGGACTTCTCTGGCGTGGAAATCAACCTGAAATTTTTAGAGAATCTTTTTGTGTCCATTTACAGGAGCCAAGTACTAATTAAAGAACCCACAAAGGATTTGTACTGGCGAACATAAGAACTAGCGAACACTATAAAACACTCAAGTACGTACCAGATGAAGGGCGAGCTCATGACCCAATTCATTGTCGAATGAGGTGATCAAGAGGGCTTTCCTCTCGCGATTGACCTCCACAAAAAAGAGACAAAATGGGATTGGATTTAATTGGGATTTTTTAAAATGGGGGTTCTTTTTAAAGGTGTCTATCCCCCCCTTGTGCCCTTGCTCAAATCTCTACATGGGTCGTAAAAAGACGCGAGAACAATTTTAAAAAGCGAAACAAAGGAGGGCATCTCTCGCAGAAAGTTTGTAAGAAGGGATGTGTATTGGAAGTGCTGAAGTTGGGTAAAGTGAAAAAGTGTAAAATTTTCCTCTATTTTTTTTTTATCTCCTCAGGGCGCGACTAGTCCTCCACTGCATTTAATTCCCCACTAGATGGCGGTACGAATATTCGAATAGGGAGATAACGTGCGGGGAGTGATAGCGACGGGACTCTTACTTCGAAACAGCATAGCGGACATAATTCCTACCCTAGTGGAGGTTGACCCAGCAGGAACCCTTGTCCATAACCACTGACACTGAACTTTAAGGACAGCAGCTCACCTTTTGAGGGGCAAAGGACAAGGAGAAGAAGGTTCCGAGACTCCAGGAGGTGAAGAAGGCCACCCAACCATTTATCAAACCCAGGAATCCCAGCACATCTCCGCATATCCAGGAGACCCCACCAATAAACAGGATCTGGGCCCCTTTGTTCAGGGATAATTCCAGTATTTTCTTTCCTGAAGGTGGAATGAAAGAGGTTCTAATGGTGGGAAAGGTTTGAAGGGCGAATTAAGATGATTACACCCATCAGCGTGGTCAGTAACACTAGAGGGGGAAAGCCTAATTTAATATGTGCACGATGTTGAATCAATCCGGAAGAGAACATAAATAAAAGGATAAAAATGTAAAAGGATAAAAATGTAAAAGGTAGGAAAATGTAAAAGGAAGATATAAAATTTAAAAAATGTAAAAGGGAAAAATGTAAAAGAGAAAATTATAAAGTAAAAAATAAAAGGGAAAAATGTAAAAGGGAAAATGTAAAAGAAAAAAATATAAAAAGAAATATGTAAAAGAAAAAATGTAAAAAGGAAAAATGTTAAATGGGTAAAGCAACAAAAAAGAAATCGTAAACACATTTGTGTTGCGTAGAGTATAGTAAGTTGTGCAATCCATCCCACACAGCGTAGACAAAATCTATCAAACAGATAGTGAAATGCGCATAAAAATCAGAAGGACAATTTCTGGTGGGCCTACAAGCCTCATGGGTCTGTCCTCGTAGGAAGGAAGAAGTGTCGTGACGTATTGTGTTTCGACACCAACGAACGATCATGGACACATTCATGGTTGCGTCTCAGGAGTATAGGAATAAGAGACTCGTAGGGAACACCAGTAGGGGAGGCTGGAACTAGTTGTATACACCTGCCACATTGTGTAAATTTTACAGGCCGCCTGCAAACTAGGACAATTCTGCCCCCTCATTAATTTCCGAACCCTTCAGTCAATATTCTCGCCTTTTAGATGTTCATCCCGGCTGCAGAAACCCCAACGCAATAGACCTAACCTGATTATTCAAAATGGCTGTTTTCACGCTTGATTTACTTGGATTTTTCGAGAATTCGATTGGATAGCTTAAATTACGTCGGGAAGTAAAGAGGTTGGGTCTTGCTTAGTTTTTACAAGGGGTAACAGCTACTTCGCATTAAGCGTGTCTCTAACAAATGGCCACTTATCGCGATATTTTGATATTTAGATGCCGTCTTTTCACGTCAGAATTAATGAAGATGGTTCGTAGCTACAAGAGAAAAAACGGATCGAACCAAGAGGTGAAACAGTCATGGAGCTGCCTGACGTGTGATCAATCGTAAAGAATGTTTAGGGAAAGTAACTGATGATTAAAATGTAAGTTACCAAATATGAAAAGAATGAAGGGCCTTGGTAAAGAAGCTTTAGGAACAGCTCGCTGGCAGAGGCGTGATAGATTTCTTAGCTATGTTACATGGGTGGCGGCTGCCAAGCAAATGATGTAGCTTATAGAAGATTGAATCAAAGTGAATTGTTATGCAGATAATGCCGGTTCTCTCTAGAAGAAACCTAAACGATCGGATAATTTTGGATAGTTCAATTTGACTAACTTTAAACCTTACGTAGTTTATATCTGTAAGTATAAACACAAATTTTGTATTTTCTCTGGCAAAAAGTTATGGAAGATACGATAGAGATAGATGCTTTATCATCTTTTGGGACGTTATTGAATAAGACTTCACAGGAATCGTCACTGAAGCTTTGGTGTGGTTAGTGGAGGGTGATCGCACCAAAACGGGCCCCAACTTTCGATAGGCCTCAGTATTAATTTTCTGCAAGGATTAAATGAAACTTTGGTGGTAAATAGTTTATTGTATTTAAAAACATTATATTAAAACATGAGTCTTTGGACTTTTCTTCTTTATTCTAGAGCACGTGTTCGAGATGACCTCCATTTAGCTCTGTGTATTTCTTGAGGCGCAACATAAAGTTGTCCATGACGTCCTTACAAACCGAACGACTAATGGCTCTTAGCTCCTCCATAATGGCTTCCTTGAGTTCCATGATGGTCCTGGGTATCCATGCATACACTCTGTCTTTAAGGTAGACCCAGAGAAAGAAATATGGGGGGCTAAGGACTGGACTGTGAGGTGCCCACTTAAAACCAGTCTTGAGACTGATCTAACAGCCACCAAAGTTCTCTTTCAGCCAATCTCGGGACAGGTTTGAGGTGTGTGAGCTTGCTATATTTTACTGGAACCAGAACTCCCCCATAAGCGACGGGAACAGGGTCTGCAGCTCCCTCTTGAAGGTTTTGAGGACCTCAATATACCCGTCCTTGGTGACTGTCACTGTCGCGCCAGATTCCTCGAAGAAGAATGGTCCGATGATGCCTCTGGCTGAGATTGCCGTCTATACCGTGCAATTAGGGGAGTGTAGGGGCTTGGTGGCTACCTCATTTGATCTGGAGGTTCCCCAGAAGACATTTCTCTTTAGTTTACCTTTCCTTCAAGATGGAAGTGAGCTTCATCTGAGGTCCAAAGGAGGTCAAGGAAAGTTGGTCTCTCCTGAACCTTCTCCAGTATCTTGACTGCCATAGCCTTTCTCTGCTCTTGTCTGAGGCTGTAAGGGTCTGCTTCGTCTGCATTATGTATGGGTAGGCCTTTGCATCCATTACTAGCACTATCCTGCAAGTCTCACAAGATATACCGAAGGACTGACTTCGCTTGCGCACAGAGCGTTTTGGACTCTGCTGAACTGACTCTCTCGCGCTATCGACCAGCTCAGCTGTACGCTTCCTAGGGCGTCCTGAATGGCTTGGACGGTTGTCACTGACTACATTGAGGTTCTCCGCTGTCACATAGTTCTGGAAGTGGTCCACCCAGCCCTGAATTCTGCTCTCGGAGGGTTTTTTTTCACATTCGAACTGATGCTCGAAAATGTCCTGCATTTTCTTGAATGAGCCTCTCTTGTAGTAATATTTGACGCAGTATATTCTTTGCTGGAGCCCCCATTGAGATTTAGTTGTGTTAACAGGCGTTGCTTCTGTCATGTCCTGGAAAGTAAGGGTGCTTAGTGAATAAATGAAGGATATATCACAAAAAGTGTGTGTAGGCCCATTTTTTTTGGGGGGGGGAGGACCCTGAATGTAACAATAATTAACCGCACCAATCGTCTTGAACTTTTTCAATGGTGTTGTCTTGTGTGCATTGAAAACTGGACAAACTCTGCCCGAGGGAAAAAAGGATGCATGGTGCGGAGTGCAAAAAATGGTCCTATAAAGAATGTATAAATGATTCTGATATGAAATAATCTTTAAAGAAACCCGACTGATAAAACCTGGCCCCAAAGGACCAAGGATTAACCTAGGTTATATATCATTAGTAAGGCTTGATCTGTTTATGAATGTTTTTGATCTCATTTAATTGGAAATTATGTTTATTTACTTAAAATTTTTACTGTATTGAGTCAATTGCTGTTTCCAGGATTGTTTTCTTTCATTTTATATTTGTAACAACTTCACCTTCATGGTATGTATCAACAACACCCCACATATGGAGCAAGTTGTATACATGCAATCGCTTCCCATTGTATCATTTTGTTGTTTCTCAAGAAAGAAACAATTTATGATGCTTCTGTTTTATGGAATAATAAATATTAGGACTTTTTAATAACAGAATTTAAAGTTATCCTCTGACTTAGGATGGGGTAACACTAATGTTACCTTTTTAACTATGTTTTTTTTATTTAATAGCGCCCAACTGGGGACTACTAGCAAGACCAGTAGTCTACGTAGTTAAAAAAAATTAGTCTAGTACTAAGCTACCTTCAAAGTCACACACACAAAAACAGAAAAACAAAAACATAGTAACCCCCCCCCCCCTAAAACAAGACTCGAAACAAAAACAAGAAGAAGGACCCTCTGGGCACAGGGGGAGCGCCCCCTCGGGAATTTAAAAAAGTAACCCCGGTCCCATCTACTCCAAGTTGAGGTATGCAGATATATGTATGTGTGCCCCCTGTAATGGGTACTCGGAGGGTTTATCGTAGTGTGAAGGCGGGAAAGGAAAGATAGCGGCGTTGTGAATGGCTATATGTGCGTGCTGAGGAATGTAGAGCTCCGTATCCACGCGGGATGTAAGTTTCAGTGTATCGGCCAATGGGCGAACAGTTCGCTGGGATCATACTCCGTGCCTAGATGCTAGAAGTCCAGCTCCAGAGCCACTAGGCCTCCCGCCCTCCCTCTTCCCATAAACACCTGGTTTCATTGAATAAAGGGAGGGGGGATTTGCGTGATGTGGCTCCCCACCTTAAAACCTTACCTCTACAAGAAGTTTCCTCTTATGACTCCTCGGGTGATGGACCTGACCTCCCCCGCGTCTACACTTCGCTTAACTTCACCAATTTTTATATCTCTCCATTAATTATGGGGTGGGATGCCCCCGTCAGTTTCGACTTATTATCGGGGTCAGGAGGGAGCAACTCAAAATTGGGGGCTGGGGGGGGGGAGGTCTTGAATCCCAGAAATAGACACAGTAATCCAACGAGGTCACGTTCATCCAGCTTGAAGAATGAGGAAGGGCGGGGGCAAAAATATTACCCCTTTTTAGTCCCGGAATAAGGGGGGATGCCCAAGGGTATAATACGTACCCAGGGGTAGAGTTAATTGTATATATGAACCGAACATTAAGGGGAGGGGGGGGGGTTCCTTGACAAAATCGGCAAGAGCATTCAAGTGGGGCACCGCCCTCCCCAAACCTCGACTCGGATACTTGGCAACCTTTTGCACGTGCATTTCAGGGATTTATACGGACATACGTACTGACATGTTACAATACCTGCATACAATTTCATACGTATGTACTTTTCAGAATGGATCTGGACACACGAATTTCATACGTATGCACGTTTTCCCACTTCAGAATGGATCCGGACACGCGAATTTCATACGAGGGGCGGTCAATAAGTTTTGCGAATCGGTAGGGCAAAACAGAGGCAGGGGGATGGCTGTTTGTGGGGGTGTTAGGACAAGTTATGACAAGTCAGGACCTGCAGCTACACGCTCCTGCCTCGTCTATTTAAGAAGCAGTAGCTGATCGTAGATCGTCAGTCACAAATTTTTCAACAATGGAGAAGGTTGAGCACCGCGCAGTGATCAAATTTTTGACCAAGGAAGGCAAGAATGCCAAAGAGATCCATGAACGCATGGTTGCAGTGTACACCGACATCGCCCCTCCCTATGCAACCATTGCTCGCTGGAATAGGGAGTTCCGCCATTGTCGTGAGTCCCTTGAAGATGACCCCGTC
This sequence comes from Ceratothoa steindachneri, assembly GCA_963969495.1. Classification (NCBI taxonomy): domain Eukaryota; kingdom Metazoa; phylum Arthropoda; class Malacostraca; order Isopoda; family Cymothoidae; genus Ceratothoa; species Ceratothoa steindachneri. The sequence goes on from OZ018334.1 coordinate 53,115,057, forward strand.
TAGAACGCCCGTCAGACATGACCAACGAGGACAATGTGGCCCGTGTGGAGAGGAAGATCCTCGAAAATCGATGGGTCAAGGTCGAAGAAATCGAGCGAGAACTTGGAATATCACATGGAAGTGTTATCAACATCATTCATGACAATTTAGCCATGACCAAGGTCTCTGCCCGTTGGGTCCCTAGAAACCTCACGCCCCATGATCAACTTCAACGTCGTCAAAGTTCGAAAGAGCTGCTGCTCCTGTACAACCAAGACCCGGTGAGATTCGATTCACGCATCGTGATGAAACGTGGGTGCATCACTGGGTTTCCCTAGCGACTACTTTTAATTACGCCACCTCAAGCCTGCACTGCGTGGACGCAAGTTTGGGGACGATGAAGATGTCCAGCTCGCCGTCCAGGAGTGGATTGAACAGCAGTAGGGAGATTTCTGGTTGTCGGGAATTCGAAGCCTCAGGGACAAGTGGCGCAAGTGCATTGAAGTCGACGGTAGTTATATTAAAAAAAAACCACTTTTCCTCATATCTCGTTTCCTTATATCCGAATTGCAAAACTCATTGACCGCCCCTCGTACGTATGGACGTTTTCATAATCCAGAATGTATGCGGACACACGGATATCATATATGTACGTTTTCGCAATTTAGAATGTATGTGGACACACAAATTTTATACGTATGTACGTTTCCCAATTCAGAATGGACACGAACATATGGATTTCATACGTATGTACGCCTTCCTAGCTCATAATAGATACATGCATACATAGATTTCACAACTACATGTTCTTATGCACAAATCCCCTACACGTGCCACTGGAATACATCGTAAAGTACACAAACTTTATACCTACATGCGTTCATCCCTCGATATATACATGCGTACATCACATGCACATAAAGTGGTATAAACAATGAAGAAATTTTGCAATGTTTTTGGACAGTCTGGAAATTGTATGTAAATATTGACGTAGTGAAAGAGTAAAATATTATGACATGTAAGATTTAGATTTGTGAGGGATGTATGGGCGAAAAGGCGATATGGTCCTTGTTCTTTGTTGACTGCAAGGACCTAGTTACAGTCTTGGAAAGGTATTTTCTGGACGCCTAAGCGCTTCAAATCAACGCCAACATCGCCTCCTGGTAAGGTCCCCCTAACTCAAGGGTCGGGTTGTCTCCAGGGCTAAGTTCGCTTTTTAACCAAAACGGTTTACTGGATGGGCCTCTTCGGGAAGGGGGGGGGGACTGAGGAGGGGAGAAGTACATGGATGATGTGGCTTTTTTGCATCTACAAGTTACGTTCATACGCGTATTGCATACGTACATATACCGACGTCCATCTTACGTCTATTCAAACGTATTTTAAACTTCGCCTTGTAAGGACTTCTACGCCCAAGGAAGGGCACGTCTTCGATCCAGGAAGAAGCATAGCAAATGACTGAAAGGAAACGCAAGAAACATCTTGAAGTAGTTGCGTCAGATACATCAAATCGCTAAGCAAATTCGCGTCTTTGTCGCTAGGTGTGTTAGCTTCCTCTTTCCCTTGCATTCAGGTCTAATTGCCGAGTGGGTGCGGATGAAGGCACATTCGAAGCCATCAGGAACAATTTTGTACCAATAGTACAGATACTTTAAGTAGGAATTTGGTTCCCCTTTTCCTTAAAAAAAATAAACCAACGAGCGCCGATCAATAAATAGTGTTGAATTGACTGAAATTGCTGAAAAGGGAGACTACTTGGCGCACTGCGGACCGAAAGAGCATAGGAGCAGAGACAACAATTTCCCGCCCGTATATTTTGGCACTCATCCGAGTGCCAACCCCCGAGCCGACAGTGCTAGGGGTTTCCTCGTTGTCCCTTTTTGTCTCCACTCTTTGTACGAACACTTTCCTGGGAATTTATAACGTGCCCTCCAGGCCCCAGGAGTTAGGGTCAGCGAAGTTTGCTCTATTTCGGTACTTGTTATTTTTATCCTTTTTTTTTATTCAGTCGTTTCTTTCTTCTCATTTCACCCTAACTGGACCGTTCCTTCATTGGATTACATATCCACGCCAAGGAAGCTCTCTTGTTTTGGTATCGAATACCCCCTCCTGTCTTTGAGTTGGCTTCGCATTTGTTAATACTAATTTTATTTTGCCTCTGTTTATGCTTTCATTTTCTCAAACATGGCTAGGGCCTATTTCGAGGGTGGAAGATGGCATTAAGTCAATTAAAAACGTCAACTTTCGAGTCCAAGCGACGACCCTGAAGACTTTTTGAGGAAGGATTGGCGTTGACTATTACTACTACTACTTTGGTAGTATCCGTCCTGCCCTTGGGGCTAAAGAGGTTTGGGGGAGCAGTTGTTATTTTGGTCTCTATCTTTACCATTATTTCTTTATTCTTTTCTTTATTCGGTTTCTCATTTTTTCTAGTGCAAAGGAGGGGGAGGGGGCAAACCACTTTGACTATGAGGGCCAAAATTGGGGCAAAATAGGGCAACTAGTAGCTGAAACTACTCCATGCCAGTCGTGTTTGAATAAACTATTTATTAAAGAAACTATTTCTAAAAAATATTTATCAAAATCTTTTTACTAAAATATCTATTATCCCCCCAAATTTTAGCAATGAATCTACTCGTTAAAGAATCTATCTATTAAAAAAACTTTATTCAAAATATTTATCAAAAAAACTTAAAAATGATATAAAACTATTTAAGAAACTATTAAAAAACTATTTATTAAAGGAGCTATTTATTTTTAAAGTTGCATTTGACACAAGTACAATAAGAAAAATAAAATGACAGCCAGGATCGGTGCTTCTAATTTTGATTGAGTTCGCTCTAATGAAAATGTCTGCCATTAATTGTGTAGAGAGTATGGCCGGCTCCGAGTCCTAGCTTATTTTGGGCTATTTTTCCTAGCTACTTTTTCTGAGCTGAAATCTATGTGAACGAAGTTTATGGTGATTTCCGATTATATACTAAGGGTCTGTGCACCCCAGATCTCTCCCCCCCCCTTCCTCCAAATGATTGAAATCTCAGGATCATCGTAGGTCCATCCCCCCGAGGAGCCGTCCCCAACAACGAGCCGACCCTCAAAATAAGCTAGAATCGCATCGCCCCTACTCGCAACATTTTCCATTTTTTTAGGTTCCAATTCCATCAGGCTCCCCCCCTCCCTCCGAGCTTAGCGTTCCAGGAAAAATTACAGACGTGCCGCTTTTGACACAAACACGTGCCATACATTTGCTTCACTTGGTCTAGTGCTCTTTCTTTTCACTTGTTTGTGCCCGTTGGATTACACTCGTTACCTTCTTATTATTAAGGGAAAATCTTTTAAAATTACAAAATAAATTAAGGGATGATTTAAGAAATATTGACTGGCCGCTCGTATTTATGTACTCGTTTTCAAAATGTGTGCATTGTGTATGTGCGAGAGTGCATTACCTGTGTGTGTGCGAGCTTGCATTACGTGTCTGTGTGTGAGAACGTGCATTGAACGTATGCTTGTGTATCCCCCCCCCTTAAAAAAATGGTAAAGTATTAATGGCACGAACACAAGTTTCGAACGAGAGTAAATGCAATAACCAGCAGGGTAAAAGAGAAACGACGATTCCAAGCGCTTTCGTCTTTAACCAAACTCTCAAGGAGAAAAATCTTTCGATCATAATTCTTCAATTTCCTACGGGTAATTATGTTAAGTAATGGAAGTCAAAGAATTGAGTCATTTTACTCATAAGATTGGGTTGAAGAGTACTAGACGTGGGAATTGAATTCCCCCCTCCACCCAGAAGAGGGATTATTTGCGGTTCCGTTAACCTCTTATTATGGTAAAAAAGAGGAATAGATTGGGCTCAAATAATGGCGCTTTGCCTCTTGGACTTTGTGGAACTGAAATCTTTAGCGCCAATTTACCACCGAGACTTTTCTCAGTGGCAACGCAGCATGCCATCGTGAGCCAGACAGAAGTACGACTTATCTCGGGTTTGTAAGGGTCCTTGTAATAGTCCGTGGTTCGGCTATCACAAACTGTAGGTTCTGCTTCTACGACCGGTGAAGTTGACGGACAGTGCACGAATGAGTTTCAAGCAAAATTGAGAGCATGATAAATATCTATGGCGTTCACCTATTGTAAATTTTTTTAATAATCATGTATGCACCATATATTATGTCCTCACATACCTTCTTTTGTTTTTAGAAAAGTAAAGTAAAATCACATGAATTTAAACGTACACACAAGATAAATACATGAAAGTGGACTTCGTTCTCGCAGAGATACGAGCCAACGAAGTTGAATTCTCATAGTTTTATAAAGGCTTTCGTTATCACGGTAACGCAAGTTACTCATATTCTTCCTTCTCTAATTCTTTGGCTCTAAAGTACCATTCTTCGAGGGTATTTATCTTTGATTCGTTGAGTTAATTCATTGTTCCACCGCCTCATTAAAAAATTAGATCGTTACTAATTAAAGCTCAAATAAATGAACCATGCTTAAAGCAGTGGATTTCTATAGCAACTTAAAATTAGCTCTATGCAGGGGGTCTCTAAAATCAGGACACGGGAAAAATACATATTTTCAATAAATAAAAAGTGAACTACAATTTATTTAATTTGAACGTTTTATTTAATTTAATTATTAATAATAACACCTTCAATGCGATTTCCGCCATTTGTGATGCAAAATTCGATGCGCTTTGTGAGATGTACATAATGAATCCGATGGATTAACTCCAAATTTCCGTTCATGTGAGCACATTCAATGGAGTTCCACGGAGCTTAAATACCGGAGTCTTTGTTTTATGGGTATTTACAATAGGTGGTAATTATATTTTCATATTTACAATAGGGTTATTATTATACTAGTTTGCCTGGCTATCGCTAGATGTTGGTGCAGATGCTAACAGAAAATTATGAGCCTGGCTAGCTGATATGTGAGATAATACTGATGAGTAATCTGTCTAGCTAACCAGTGTGGGTCAGGGTGGAGACACGTAACACCCCTACTCTCGGTGACATATGCTGGTAGTATCGGATTTACCAGTTAATAAGAAAGAAGGTGGTATTTGATTAATATAGTACAACTGGCCTAGCCTGCACTGCAAACAACAACGATAGACAAAGTTAAAATCATGCTCATGATAATATAAGGGTCAGAAGGATGGTGATACCCTCGGGAGCGGTGTTAATTCTCCCCAGGGGGCGATGTGGGGAATGAGGATAACCCAGGAACGGAGTTACCCTCGCCAACAGCCTCGAAGCCCTCCACTTTCGGCAGTTTTGATAGATCGAGGACCCTGGGTGGTTTAAGAAAGAGGAAAATTGGTACTACTACTACTACTAATAATAATAACAATGATAATAATAATAATAAAAATGATAATGATAATGATCATGATTATTTTAATGATAATGATAATAATAATAATAATGAGAATGATCATGAAAATTATAATGATTATGATAGTGATGATTATAATAATAATAACAATGATAATAATATGTAATTAGTCAACGGAATTGGGGCTATTTCTTTTAAATTAATATACTGTAATCATTAAAATAATCAGTAATAATTAAATTACAAAGCAGATTGCTTTCATCAGGTACAACCGAAGACGTAAAATGGAAAACTAGAACGAAAAACTGCACTTGATTGATAATGTCAGCAATGATGTTACTTATATGATGAGACCAAACAATCCATATCAAAACATAATTTATTGCTTTGAAGAGGCCTCCGGTGTAAGGCGGAACATCCTCTCCTCCTCCCTCTCCTCCACCTCCTTCGTGGAATCCTGGCACGGCCTGTTCCCGGAAAGGAGAGCGATTGCGGTCACAGAGCTATCGAGCGATCTGATCACAAGCATAGAGAGCTCACCTTTGGTGATGCCGCCCTCTCGCAATTATCTGGCCGATGGTAGAGTCAGGAACCCACGCTAGGTGAAGGTGGCCGCATCTACTCTAGCGGTAGCTCGACCAGACCACTCGATGGCAGCTAGTATTGACTTTTCTTGTGGTTACCTTGTGTTGGGAGGACGAAATGCGAGCCGCTGATGAGCTGCGCATAAAAGAATACACATTAGTCCTCGTGCGAGAACAACAAGTCAGGACGATGGTTTGCCGGTCCGAGATTGGGGGGGGAAGTCTCTATGCCAACATCTCCGTGCCAGCCAAGCTGATCTGCCAGCAAAGCAACGATGCGGTCATGTCTGAGGCAAATCAGCTCATGACTGAGGAGACAGCCCTGGATTCATTGTCCAAGGCCGTCACCTACGTGGGGCGGTCAATAAGTTTTGAAATTCGGATATAAGGAAACGAGATATGAGGAAAAGTGTTTTATTATTTTTCAATATAACTACCCTCGACTTAATTGCACTTGCGACACTTGTCCCTGAGGCTTCGAATTCCCGACGACCAGAAATCTCCCGACTGCTGTTCAATCCACTCCTGGACGGCGAGCAGGACATCTTCATCGTCCCCAAACCGGCGTCCACGCAGTGCAGTCTTGAGCTGGCGGAATAAAAAGTAGTCGCTAGGGACCAGATCTGGACTATAGGGGGGGTGGTTAAGCTCCTCGAATCCGTACTCGCGCAGGGCAGCTTTTGCAACTCTGGCCTTGTGGACTTTGACGACGTTGAAGTCGATCATGGGGCGTGAGGTTTCGTGAGGTTTCTAGGGACCCAACGGGTGAGACCTTGGTCATGGCCAAATTGTCGTGGATGATGTTGATAACACTTCCATGTGATATTCCAAGTTCTCGTTCGATTTTTTCGACCTTCACCCGTCGATTTTGGAGGATCATCCTCTCCACACGGGCCACATTGTCCTCGTTGGTCACATCTGACGGGCGTCCTGGACGGGGGTCATCTTCAAGGGATTCACGACCATGGCGGAACTCCCTATTCCAGCGAGCAATGGTTGCATAGGAAGGGGTGGTGTCGGTATACACTGCAACTGCAAATATGCGTTCATGGATCTCTTTGGCATTCTTGCCTTCTTTGGTCAAAAATTTGATCACTGCGCGGTGAAAAATTGTTGAAAAAATTTGTGACTGACGATCTGCGATCAGCTATTAAGGATGTCGTCTGCGAAGGTGGTAGACGATATCTTTGCCATTCCCCCACATCCACCCCAAGAGCGGGGTTCAGTCGGCCGAGAGCCAGGTCTGAACAGCTGTTAAACAAGAAAGGTGACAAAGGATCTCCTTGCCTGACGCCCCGCGAGATTCTAATTTCATTCGAGTCAGAGTCATCCTTCCAAACGGTAGTCCTGTTGCTGTACTGCTCACGGATTAATCGAAAAAACATAGCAAGTACCTAATCTAAACATGCTATATACAATATAGCTCGTTCACTTTACAGTAATTCCCTGAAATCTTCCAGATCTTCTCCTACTACTAGCCAATGAGTGGTCTGTGGTGTAAGTTGAACTTGATTGAAACCGGTTTTAATTAGAGCCTTCAAAGGAGACCCTTCAGGTAATGCGGATTTGATTGCAAACGCATGAACTTCTGTTAATTCGAAGATATCCCAACGGTCTGCTGACAATTGCTCTATCGTGGGCCGAAAATTGGTGAAAACAATCACCGAAATCGGTTCGAATACTCTTTTTAAGCCAGTATATTTGCCCCTAACAAAGTGTCCATTCTTGCATTTTCCAGCGCGTTATAGTTAAAATGAGTGGACTCACTACGCGTCACATAAAAAACTATGCCTCTCATTTCGCGACTTATCAAAAAGGCTACGTCGGGTTAATATTTAAAACATAGCCACATTGTTAATTGGAATCGCATCATATTGGATTATATATCATTTGAAGAGATTTTTTTTCTGAATTAAAATATGATATGGACATTTTATATTATTTATTATTAAAGAAACTATGATTGGATTGATTTAAATAGCATTCGGGGACGGGGCTTATATGACTGAAGTCAAGAAACGGCATAAAAAGAAAGAGCATTAGAGCACCTAATGGCGTCTGGCAATTTACGCCAGTTTGCGGCTGGTAACGTCGTCTTATACGACTGTAGAAGGCACGATGCTCTGCAGAGGATGAGACTACCAGTCACTTAAAGATATGAATCGCTTATGTTGAATTACACAGGACAGGAGGACGTAATGAGACAACTTCAAGGTGGTTGATTTATGTCTTAAAGTCTCTTCTCTCTCACAAGAAGTTTTATAATTTTTTTACATGCTAATTTCAGTAGTTTTGGCTACATAAAGTATTAAACATAGTAGAAGGGTTTTTATAATAATGGTCGTTATATTTGATTTAGTTACTAAGTTTTTTAGATTTTTACAATTTAGCCAATGGTTATATACAGCATTGAACGCAGTGGGATTTTTTTTTTTTACAATAACTATCCAGTTAACAATTTCATAGGGTTAATGGGGCGAGAGTTTCTTACAACTGAGCCACTTTGAATACATTTTGAAGATACAGGATAATCCTACCTTAGTATTAACCAATAGTATATAATTTAAGATGATTAGAAGTGGAACCAGACAGAATTTACCTAAGAATGTTTTTTGCAAAAAAACAAAACAATGAAACCACAGGAAATTTGTCGACGGTATTAAAGAATTTTGATACTTAAGAGGGAAGATTGCTTGTTGTTGCCATAGGAGTTAGCTGAAGCAGGGGGCTGGGTAAGCAAGCAGGGGGTTGCAAAAATGGAATGCCTGCGTCAGATACTGCACTTTTAGCTTCGGAAGATAATGTACATTTATGCGAATTTCTGAGCTCTTATTTCATGCCTATCTGATAACACTGCTCTGCGTCAAAAATGTACCTTAGGTTTTCTGTAGTGTTTCTTAATAAAATTGACCTCCTTAATCCAAATCTGGCCTCCATTTTTCTCTATCATGTCCAGTTTTTGCGATACAGGGGGTGATAATAATATTGTAGTTTATACGAGTACATGTCCTATATTACATCAAAATTTCAATAGTTTTTGCACTACTGTATTCGCAGTAAGTTTGTGTACATTTTAAGTAATTATGGTAATAAGTTTATATTTTTGCAGGTTAGAAATTGCTGAGCATTATAATAATAATAATAAGATTGGTTGAGTTAAAAATAAACAGAAAATGTAAGAATAGCTCCGACAGATTTTTCTATGTTTGCGGCAAAGTGACTTTTTCCGAGCAGCAATGTACAATCTCTCCTGTAATTAAATCTTTGTATCATGCATATTTTAGAGTAAGGCTAGGAGTTAAAAAGTTTTGCACCACATATCTGCTGCAAAGGATCCTACATAAGTTTAAGACACTGGAGTCAGGCTGAACAGAAGTCTCTCTTTTTTGGTGTTCCCATGGTGTGGAGAGAGGGAAAGAACCACACAACGGACTGCTATTTGTTCATGACAAATCTTAAAGATGAGCATTGTCAACTTACATTTTACAAGAATGCAAATCTGGAACTCATGAGCCATTTTTTACTTATATTTTTTGTTGAAGTGTGTCCCTATAGGTTAATGCATCCTTTTGAATTAATAGGGAACTTATCCTAATTGAGAAGGTATACAACATAACTCAATTACCTCAAAATAAGATATACATATATCCAATACAATGATTTAATGCATCGGCATACAGGAGTCTTATTGTATTCTTATTGTTTTAAGAAATATTACTTTGAATTTGTTTTTAGAAATATTGCACTTTGAATTTACATACCCTGCTAAATTTCTTTTCAGGTAGTGTCTCTTATACTTGGGATGCAAACAGGCTACACGTAGCATCCCTGTTTCCTATGTTTATGGGACAGTCGTGCAGGGAGTAGGCACTATGAGAAGAAGGTTTGTCCTCCACGAGAAGCATTTAGAATTGGATCAAACAATGTGATAGCTGAACCTTTAGTGCCTCCTCACAAAATACTGCTTCCTCCACTGCATATAAAGCTTGGCATAATGAAAAATTATGTCAAAACACTTAATAAAGAAGGCCAAGCCTTTAAATTTCTTCTTCAGAAATTTCCATAAATCAGTGACGCTAAGCTCCATGCAGGAATTTTTGATGGACCTCAGATCAGGAACTTGATGAGAGATCAGCAGTTTGAGGCATTAATGACGGAAATAAAAAAAGATGCCTGGAAAGTTTTCAAAGCTCTAGTTAACAATTTTCTAGGCAATAAAAAAAGCCCAGAATATGTTGCCTTGGTCAATCAGCTCCTAACAAGTCTCGAACATTTGGGAGATCGAATGTCTATAAAGATAGACTTTTTTACAGTCCTGTCTGGATTATTTTCCCGAAAACTGCAGGGATTACAGTGAAGAACAGAGGGGAAATTTCCACCAGGACTTAAACCAATGGAATCCAGATATCAGGATAAATGGGACGTAAACAGTACGGTTTGAGTTTGATCATATGTAAGGATGTAATCCTAACATACAATTCGCAGATGACGTTACACAAATCGTCATATGCCCATACATGAACCCCGACATGCAGGCAAGATTAACAGCAGAGGAAATAAGGAGGATTAATGTATACGAAAAACAATGGTAGATAAGTACAAACAGAAATAAGTTTAAAATAGAAAATAGAAGAGGAAATCACGGATTTGATAACCCAAAGAGAGGAGGGAGAGCACATCGCCTCTTTCCCACATATATAATAAGGACCGACCATGAAGAGTAAGAAATATTTACACGATAACTTGGAATGTTAAGAGAGAGTAAGTAGCAAAGTATTACTTTTTATCAGACTCAGAAAACGCATAAAGTAATAACAAGGAAATATAGTTAAGCGAAAAGTTTTACCAGTAGTAAAAAAGAACAACAACAATAACGGTTTGAGTACCTCATAACAAAACAAAACCACAATATAACAAATCACAAAACAACAAACAAGGATAAGCCTGAAACTCTAGGAAATTACAAACTTAAACTATAGAATTTCAAAACTAAGAAATTCTAAAAGGAAAGAGATTAGCATGACCTTCATGCATCCTAGCATTCAATTGCACCCCTACTACTTCTTTCTACTTCTCCTTACAATTTTTCTGTATTCTTCACGTAAAGAGGGCTAAACACTGCCTCCTTAGGAGAAGAGTACTATAGAAAGAATGAATAGTAAAAGGATATATTACACACCGTGGTTCGGAGCCCACGTAAAGCCGTACGTCCACCGACCAACTAGGTCAATTTTCAAGTCTACTGTAGCGTGCGAGAAGTTCAGGCGAGCGTCTTAAATGCTTTTGCTTCAGGAGTCTTTTTTGGGACTCCGGATGGCCGAGTTGTTTAAAACTCTCGATAACGGCTGTCTAGTGACGCGGAAAGCGCGTTCGAGACTTGTTTCGCTACTCATATTTCTTTCTTTTTCTTTGCATCCCCGGGAGGCCGGGGAGAGAGAACATTAGTCCTCGAATTAATTGTTAACTGACGCCGTTCTCCTCAATCCTCAATTTACGCTCCGCTTCTAGGAGGGGGCCTGTGTAGCGTGCGAGAAGTTCAGGCGAGCGTCTTAAATGCTTTGCTTGAATGAGTCGTTTGGGGGACTCAGGATGGCCGAGTGCTTTGAGACTCTCGCTAAAGGCTATCCATCCACGCAGGAAGTGCGTTTGAAACTCGTTTCGCTACTGTTCTTTCTTTATTTTTCTTTGCTCCCTTTCCTACACTAAGCTATCTACACTACTACGCTATTTCAACCTCTGCTCTCTCTAACCTTTACCCTTCCTCTCCCTATCTATCTCTTGGCCTCCTTCTCGCTCCTCCGGTAGTCCCGACATGGCTCCAGAGGGCGGAGAGAAGGTTGTGTGGGCTGGGTCTCCTACCCTCCCCCTCCGGTTATATCAGGATGACTTGAGTTGGGGGGAGAGGCGGCTGGTAATCTTTCTCTGTCTTTCATTTCACCTTTCCTTTCCTATTATTTCATTAAAGATGAATTATTTTATCAAGAAAAGACATCTGAACGCGATTCAAAAGTTCCCGCCAAATAAAGAATATTGAATCCAGCTCCAAGATTCCTTTTACCTTTGAGGAAATCTCCGATCACCATTTACCCAGCCTACCAAGCAAGAAAAGATCTTTCTACTTTTGGAGTCATAACCTTATGAATAAGTGGTGCACACAATATGTGCACACACAAACCCATGAAGTAGCAATGTGTACACTCAGCCAATGAAAATAAATTTATGTGTGTGAAATGAAACAAAAAGCAACTCAAATGAAACATTGCAACATGTAACAGGATATTTTGGAACCATTCCCATTTTGATTTCCCGAAAAGACCAAAGTCGCGGTGAAAAGGTAAACTGGGAATGAGACTAATTATTCTGTGGTTACAAAAGGGAACCTTAAAATAAGTTAGCTCGATCGTAACGACACTCGGTGAGCATCAAGTTACAACCACAATATTATATTTTTGTTAAGGAAGACGAAAAAAAGCGTTTAACCAAATTTCACCGTTTCAATATATTTTCTCACGAGAGAAAACGTTTTCAAAAGTATTGTATATGTATATATATCTGTATGTTTGTAGACTCTCCTAGTATAAAACGAGCAAATCAAGTAGGAGAGAGATCATTCGAGAGAAATCCTTTCGAGGAGCAGTTTCACATATCGCTCACGGGTCATATCAATGAAGTCATTTACTCCGCCTTAGGAGATAGCATTTACGCAACTGATCATACATCAAGACGAGTCTTATTCATTCATCGTACCAAAACACGAACATTAAGAGAGTTGTATTTAAGCATCATCAAAGATAAGCTCGTGAAATCGATAATCAATCCAATTCGAACTCCTCCTCCATTTGCAGTCATCTTGTTTTCATCATCATTTTGCTCGGAGGCAAAATTATATCAGAATTTCTGCTCATCGCCCAGCCAAAAATATTCATCATTATCTTTTGGAGTCAGGAAATAATTTCTCGAACGTTATCGTATCACCCAAATCTGGTTTAACGATCAACGTTTCGCAACAATCTTATGGGCATCGCAATAGCAAAGAGGATCATGAAACGAGGTGGAATATAAATATATCTGGTGACCAAGGAAGAGATCCTTTCATCATACCTCCCTCCCCCCTAAATACAAGGCATTCACAGATAAAGCAACCAGGCAGCCGCTCAACCGAATTAATAAACCCATTCGGCTGCCCCAAGAGTGATACCAAAATTCGGTGACAAAATCACCCTTAGTAATCATACCACTCTCTAAGAGACTTACCTCAGCCTACCACCGATAGCTTCTCTGCATTTTGCAACACAAATATAACGAAAATAGAAAGATTGTAGAGAGTGAATGAAGAAATGAGAGTTGCCTTGGAAACTATACGTCCTAATCTTAAAGAATTATGTAATACTCATCAAGCTCAAATTTCATATTAAACTTTTAAAGATAAGATTTATTTATTCTATTTTATTATCTATTTCGATTAAATTAAGTTAAATGTCAATCGTGGTCAATTTTTAAGTGCTTTCCACGTAATTATGTATTTATACGTAAAATATTTTATATTGTTGGGCACAGGTTCAAAATCCTCCACACCTACAGAACAATAGAAGCCAGAAGGAGATTCTTCTCACTACGATGTGTTAGCATATGGAACTTCCTACCAGATGAAGTTGTGTCACTGGAATCCATCAGCCCATTCAATTAAGCCTTGCATCTAATTCTGGGCCCACTTTTTTTCCAATTTCCTGACTAGACTACACCATCTGTTCTCTTAAAGTCTTTACTCTAATTTCATTATTACCTTTTCCTACCTACAATTAATAACCCATGGATTCACTCACATTAATACTTAATGATTCTTCTCTATGTATAAAAAGGTACACAACTCAATCACTATTTTCCCCTGCTTGATTTGTTTTTGTACTACATACTTAATAGTTGACTGGCGAACCTTCAGTCTCTTGCTGTCCTAATATACTCGTACCTTTTAGTACCTCCTCCTACGGGCTTGTAAAATGTGCTGGAGTAAGGTGGCCAACCATGTGAGTTACGGCTGCTTCTAGATACAAATTAGGGTGTCACTATCATAAAAAGGTTGAAAACCACTGCACTAAACTGTTAATTTCTGTTATTATTTAAAATTATTTATTTTAGTTACCCTTCAAATTAATTTTCTTTAATGTAATGGTATTTTATCGTGCTTTAGATTTGGAAGGATAACATGGAGAAATTAGGATAAAAATGAAAAATTGGCTATATATTTGAATAATATAGCCTCGTTTTTTCTACTTCTGTCAATATAACTTTTTTACGGCTAGCCTGCATTTTCATATTATAGCCTCTATTTTCTACTTTTGTCTTGTTTAACTTCAATACGGCTAGCCTACCTTTGCATATTTTAGCCTATGCTTATCTACTTATGTCTTTTTGAACTTTAATACGGCTAACCTAAAAATGGATAATTTAGCCTCTGTTTATATTTTTAATTAATTGTTTTACAACTAGCCTGGTTTTACTTTTTTCTTTATTACAACAAGCCTATCATTTGCAGTGGGCCATACAACTACGGGCCGTGTCGAAGTAGATGATCACCGACAGCGCACCTCCTTTGGACCGTGGACATCTGAGCTGTTAACGGCCGATTCGGCGTGCAAGTAACATTGACTTTTCGCATTTCGCCCGTGGATGTATCCTGTGGCTGGAGGAGTTCTTGAATAGACCTGCATAAAACGGAGGTTCCAATAAGAAAGGGTGTTCAGTTGGTCCTGGGGTGCATTCCGGCTAGTGGTCATTCAAACGACGTCGCAGGGGGTACCGTTCATTAGCATTGCCTAGGAAAATGGCTTTATCAAGCCTAAGGCCCGGAGTCCTTGTTTTAGTGTTATTTACAGGTAGTAAGATCATAAACATATTTACAAAATAGGGATCTTCTTATACTAGTGTATTTGGCTATCGCTGGATCGTCATGCTGGCAACAACACATATAAGCCTGGCTAGCTGACATGTGGAACAAGATGTTGAGTATCTACAAGCAACCCCCAGGCTGACATGTGTTGGCAGCAGGGGATTGCCAGGCATCACACAAGAAGGCGGTAAATTGAATATATATATATATATATATATATATATATATATATATATATATATATATATATATATATATATATATATATATATCTGTCGAGGCCAGAAGTGTGAGTACGGATGGTGGGCAGAGATGTAGGTGAGCCTGCGACATAGAGAGGGTGAATGTTGACCCTAAGGAAGTTTAGCTGGTTCTCCCCGGTGAAGGCGGACGAGGGAGTTCTCCAGGTAGACGAAATTGATGTAGATCGGTGGTACCAATGATGTTGGACGATGGAGTTGTACCCATGGCCTGATTCGGCTCGCATCAATTCGCATGATCTGTCATCGGCACCGGCGTCGGGTTCGTCCAATACTCGTAGTAAGGTAGGTCGTGCACCCTAGGTAGTCTAAGATAGAGTGAAATGTTTTAATGGTACATGCAAATAATAAATTTTTTTTAACATTCAGCAACAGTTGTAGTATTTAAATTGGAAATTATTATAGTATGGAAAACAATGAATAATTAATGGAAATAATAAGGATACTTTCTTGGGTCAAATATAGCCGTGCTTGTAAAATATTACAATTTACAAATAAATTGTCACGTGGTGACTAGAGCACTAAAATAATTATAATGTAAATAAATGCCAGTAATGATGTCTTATAAACGAGACAAGACATTGGATATCATAATATAATTTAATCGCCACGAAGATGCCTCCGGGGTAAAGCTGAATCCTCTCTCCTCCACTTGTTCAAGGTGGAACGTGCCTGAGTGGTTTCATTCTCCTCAACCTCCTTTGGGGAATCCTAGCATGGCCTTACCCGGCCATGCTTGCGATCTAATCACAAGCATGGAGAGCTCACCTTTGAGGAAGCCGACCTTTCACAATTATTTGGCCGATGTTAGAGTCAGGAACCCACACCAAGTGAAGGTGGGCGCATCTACTCTAGCTGTAGCTCGACCAGACCACTCGATGGCAGCCAGGATGGTCTCGAGTTTGTTGTAGTATTGAATTTTCTTGTGGTTGCCTACTGCTGGGAGGAAGAAGGACGAAGTGCGAGTCGTTAATGACCTGCACATCAATGAATGCACACTAATCCTCGTGCGAGAAGAACAAGTCAGGACGACGGATGGCTGGTCCGACATTGAGGGAAGGATCTCTATGCCAACCTCTCCACGCCTGCCACCGTAAGGGGCACGTCAATTTGTTTTCCTGGTCGCTATGCTAACCGGAATCAGCGCATCATCTGGCCCTAGTTTAGCCTCTTCTCCTTTTTTCCACCACCCTGCCTTCTTAACCTACTTCCTCGCCTTCCCTTCCCTCTCCCCACAACCTTCTCTGGTCAGTCTATAACTATAATTTTTTTGACAAGGTAGGCACTGGCCAGCTTCCTCTCACCCATTCATCCCGGATCGTGGCTGGGGGTAGGTGGAAACGCCCCCTCCCTCTAAGCGCCGGTTTGGGATGATGAGTTTTAGCAACTTGCTTCACCCCCACATCCACCTTCCTCACAGTACCCTCAATCACTCTCTCTATTGGGTATTAATTTTACGCACAGCCTACAGTAGAGCCACCATGCTAATGGGCTGCCTAGCCACGTGGATTGAGGAGTGGCCGCTAATGACGGTGGCTGGCTTAGCCTGGCTCATATTCATCCCTT
This sequence comes from Ceratothoa steindachneri, assembly GCA_963969495.1. NCBI lineage: Eukaryota > Metazoa > Arthropoda > Malacostraca > Isopoda > Cymothoidae > Ceratothoa > Ceratothoa steindachneri. The sequence goes on from OZ018334.1 coordinate 53,131,670, forward strand.
TCAGACCGAGAAAATGTGCTGGATTATTAACAATTGCTAATAGGGTCCTCATGCCCATCCTCAAAACTCTAAAACTCTTGATCATCCTCCCCTTGCTCCTCCACTGAATACAATTATGGAATTCTCTTCAGACCAGGTGAGTTTGAGGGCTATGCGGCAGTCTCCCCCCCCCCCTCCCTCAATCGAAATTATCGCAGTAACCACCTCAAGGATGCCCCCTCGCAATATTAACCAACCTTCTAGTGTTGAACAGCACCCCGACCTTCGCCGAAACCGTACGGTAAACCTACATAGCATTTTAGCTTCCTTTGTTTGGTCTCGCTATATCTCTCTACTTGTTCCTAAGAACAAAAGGCCTGTGGCTTACATACACACCAAACCCCAAAAGAAATATTCTGTAAATTTGCCCCTTACTTCTTAATTACAGACTCCCACTCGAAGATAATAGTCAGAACCACTACTGAGTTATGCCCCCACAACGCATGCTTGGTCTAGTCTCTCGGCTATCTAAAAATCTCGGCCAGTGACAGGAATTAATTTAATGTTACGACCTTGTGAGGGTATGGAACGTACACACTCATATGCCGCCAGGCGATCGTGGGAACGAAAGAGATTTGTCGTCTGAGTTGACCTTCGTCTCCTCTCCCCCCCTCCCCCGACATTATACCGGTCTCCTCCGCCTTCCCCCTGACCTAAGTCGTTATCCGCGCCAAACTCCCCCCAACAGACGACAGGAAGTCTGACAAAAGAAGGCCTATCTCACAGAGAAGCCTAAATTCTATTTGCCTTATTTATGATACCAAGGAGATTGTCCAGAAGGCGCTGAGATAAGCGAATTGTCGTATAGGGAATCTCTCTCTCGATTTCACACAGTCCGCGGTATAAATGGCAACGCCGTTCATCCCTCAGGAGAAGTCTTCCAGACCTACTCGCGTAATCCTCACGTTGAACGAGAGTCGTTGCCGTAACGTATCCACTGCCAACGCACGCCCGCTGAGTCAACCTGGTCGCTGTCTCAAAGAATTCCTGAGGCAAATCTCGCCCCACAGAGTCTGTGCCTAGAATAATACGCTCTATTGCTCAACGTAACTTGAGAAAGAAAAAGGAACATCCAAATAGTTACTGGAAGTAACTATTTGTTAGTGTCACAACCAGTTAGGAGAAAACTAACTGGAACTGCAGTCAGCAGCCCCGAACCCGTCGTGTTATCCCCCCTCTCCCCAAGAACTCGTGTTAACGCCACCCGAACCACCCCGTATGGACCTGAGTAGCTGTCTCCCCAATCCATCTCAATTAATGGTAATCTGTGAACCCAGTGTCCCTCTATTCTTAAATTACCTATTTAATTAACAGTGATTAATACTCCCATTGAGTCATTATAAATCTAGGCGCTTAACGTCAGTGTTATCCTCCCCTTTTTGAAGGAGATTTAAGTGAGTTATTCCCTGATATTATTATTTATAATTGCTGTCAACCCAGACTAATCCGTGTTTAATATTTAATCCTTATTTACCTAAATGCCCTTGTAACTATAGCTACTAATTATTTTTTGTGTAAAGTAAAGTTTATTTTTGTACGTGTGTTTATTTGGTGGCTCCTCCTTTTTGACGTACCCTTGGCAAGACTTTAATTAAGAATCCCTTCGGCTAATTTATTCAACCTGTATTATATATATATAATATATATATATATATATATATATATATATATATATATATATATATATATATATATCTATCTATATATATATATATATATATATATATATATATATATATATATATATATATATATATATATATATATATATATATAATGATCGTAGATTGAGTCATAGGGTCTCAATACCATCGACTTAAACAAAAGCGGTGTGTCCAGATCAAGAAATAGAATAATTATTGGACCGGACTATGAGCAATTCTACGACAGACCTACACGATTCTAATGGATATCTTATTCTCGTGGCCCAATGCAACAGACGAGTTTATATCTTTTATCATCAAAGACATCTTCACTGACCAATAACATGATGTTGAGTCGCTCAGTATTTTTTTATAACAAACATCTTTTCATTATTTCACTCCGTTTAGGGTCGCTAAGAGAATACTAAAACAACAAAGCCTACCAATGTTCATAAAATTTGCTGGATCACGTATACAGGTCCAACAAGAACTCCCCACCCTACTCAAATGCCGTAAATGTATCAGATTCGCTCACTCCGCGATATTATTGTAAGAATACCGGGCATCCGTGATTTCGATGTGGACATTTAAGCTACGATGCCTAGACTGCAGAGAAGAGACGCGTCGTCTCAACTCTGGCGGCTCACATCATGCCTACTCCAAGAAGTATCCTTATTACCTCTACCACAAGGGAATCCGCATCCGCTCCCTACGATGCGCTGTCTCTAGACGCCAAGAAAAACTAGACACACATGAAGAAGGCACTACACTGTCAATGCCCACTTTTTCCGCTGTGACGAGTGGTTCTCCAAGCATTCTCGGTACTATACCCACGTCTAGCGCATCGGCGATCAGCATCAATCACCCAATACCAGCCTCTCTATCTCCAACGCTTGCCCTTCCTTGAAACAATGCACTTAGAAACCTTTGAAACACATCCAGCTACACCTTTCCAACAAGATGACGTGAAAGAAGAGCCAATCTCGATGAAGCACAACCCATCTCTCCCAGTCGCAGAGTGCCGCTTTCACTCGTAGTGTTTGTTGTTCATCCATCTTCAAAATATGAATCTTCCCCTAATCGCAGGTACAACCATCAAAGAGGCAGATACCCAACGAGGTCACCTCTCTTCCCCTTAAATGTAACAAATCATGAACTCACCAACGAACCACCTACACCTAAATCCTCAATGATCTTGTAACGCCAGGAACAAAGGTATACTTTACTGAGTACAGTTCTAACTCTCTTGATAGGCTTGGTGAAGCTGATGTATTTCCCCAGCCATAGTTTTCACAGGGTAAAGTAATAGGATAACGATCACCTACCCTACTTCTAAGTGGATCCGCCTATCCCAAGTCCTCCTAATTGCCTGTTCTACTTTACATTTTTCCAATTTCGCTCTTGTTATTTAGGGAGTGTCTGGTATTTGAACCCAGTCCAGTAGCGAGATATGCTGCGAACTCCCTACCTACTTTGAGGGCTAAAAAAACTGATGACTGGCGGAGGTATGAGTTGAGAAGTGTACCAGGCTGCAGGCTTCTTTCAAAGCTTCCAGGTCACATGTATGGAGGGTCAGCCAGGTCCATTATTTGCGGGATAAATAACAAGGACAAATCCGTTCGGGTTAACAAGGTGGTTCCTAGCTCACAACCGAGGTCTGGTACGTGTAAATTATGATATTTGGGATGTTTCTGATTTTATGGTGACTTTGTCTATAGCTTCTAAGGAATTAGGAAGCCATAAAACCCTTCTTTGATATATTTGATCATTTTTAAATCTATATTATGTCCACAAGTAAATGCAATTAGAAAAAGTGTTCGAAGGATACGCACGCTTCTGAGCGCGGCATCGCCCAACCTTGGTATTCTGGAGACGTTTAAATAAGAGATGGAATATTTTCATTGCTTATATTTTGGTATATTTTTGTGATATACGTCTTAAAAGTTTATTTTATGTATTGTTCATATCAAAATCAAAACTCTTTGTATTTGACCTTACAAAAAATGTATCCCATCTCAGTGAGAATCGTGATATTGTTTCTTTTCAGTCAGTTGACGAATCCGAGGTTGCGTTACTGACGATGCACATCTCATATCGGGATCAACACCCACTCGGTTCCAGCTCTTATTTTTAAATTGTAGAAGAGGGAAGAAATCAGAATCACATAAATAGTTAATTGAAAAGGGCAAGAAAAGTTGAAGTGCAATCTCACTAACTTTTGGATATGACTAATTCATTAGAAACCAGAATACATTCAAAGATTTTTTTTCATATAGATCTTTGGCAGTATAATAATTTTTAAAATCAAGGAATTTGTCCTGAACATCATTGAGAATGATAAATATATCAAGCTTGCCAGTGAATGGATTCCTCGCAAACTCCCCTTCTTCCTCCTCTAATTCTGGGAAGTACATTTTAAGTTCACTTTCAAGGATCTTAGATGCTGAGAGATTTTAGTTTTAAGTAATGGGGTAAGAAGACGATTTTCTTCATTCTTGTCAAGGAAGGACAGTTAAAAAGTCCTTACACATGGCAACATTGCCGGCATCGACTTTCCTTTGCCAATTCTCGAGTTTGGCAAGAAATGCATAAAGGCAATCGATAAGATGAAACACATTTCTTTCCTTGCCCTGTAGCATGAGAAACAATCTATTTAGCTGCTCAAATATATCTTCTAAGTATTTAAGACGTGGCTCCCACAAAATCTCATTGAATTGACTCAAGAATCATCTTTCCCTTGTATTTCCAGGAATATTTTTACCTCCCTCCGAAGTTCAAACAATCGATTCACAACATTGCCCTATGAAAGCCAGCACAGTTTGAAGTAAAAGAGAAGAACTTCCTACGCTGAATCCATTAAAATGGAGTTTATATTAAATTCTTCATAAAATTAATATTTTACGCACAGATTGAGTGGGGTCTATTTGGAAACCATTTAGTCCATCCAAGGATTAACTATAGAACAAATAAGTATTAAATGCTTTGCACAAAATGCAGCTAAACATGTCAGTAATAGCATATAGTAGAAACAACAATATTTATTTACTGTACTGGAATTTTTCAATTATCATATTTTATTTACAATAATTATACAAGAGTTACATATGCAACCATTTGATGGTTGAATTTTGTCCTTAATCATTATTAGGCCATGTGTTTCTTTAATTGTAAAATTAATTATGTAACGAATAAAATTTTACTGTCGATGTAATTAAAAAGGAAAATTTTCTTCTCTCAGGACAGAGTGATTCAAGTTTTTATTAAATTCAGATTCCTAAATGTGAGGGTATTGAACGTACATACTCGCATGCTGCCAGACAATCGTGGGAACGAAAGAAATATGTCGTTTGAATTGACCTTCGTCTCCTCTCCCCCCGCCCCCACCCTTTCCCAACAGGCGACAGGAAGTCTGACAAAAGAAGGCCTATCTCACAGAGAAGCCTAAGTTCTATTTGCCTTCTTTATGATACCATGGAGATTGTCCAGAAGGCGTTGCGATAAACGAATTGTCGTAAATGGAATCTCTCTCTCGATTTCACACAGTCCGCGGTATAAATGACAACGCCGTTCATCCCTCTGGAGAAGTGTTCCAAACCTACTCGCGTAACACTCACGTTGAACGAGAGTCGTTGCCGTAACGTATCCACTGCCAACGCGCCGCTGAGTTAACTTGGTCGCTGTCTCAAAGAATTCCTGAGGCAAATCCCGCCCCGCAGAGTCTGTGACTAGAAGAATACGCTCTGTTGCTCAACGTAACTTGAAAAAGAAAAAGGAACATCCAAATAGTTACTGGAAGTTACTATTTGTTAGTGTCACATCCAGTTAGGAGTGAACTAACCGGAACTGCAGTCAGCAGCCCCAAACCCGTCGTCTTATCCCTCTCTTCTCGAGAACTCGTGTTAACGCCACCCGAACCACCCCGTATGGACCTGAGTAGCCGTCTCTCCAATCCATCACAATTAATGGTAATCTGTAAACCCAGCGTCCCTATATTCTTAAATTACCTATTTAATTAACAGTGATTGATACTCCCATTGAGTCATTATAAATTTAGACGCTTAAGGTCAGTGTTATCTTCCCCTCCTTTGTTAAAGAGATTCAAGTGAGTCATTCCCTGATATTATCATTTATAATTGCTGTCAACCCGGACTAAAATATTTAATCCTTATTCACCTAAATGCCCGTTTAACTATTGCTACTAATTATTTTTTTGTGTAAAGTAAAGTTTATTTTTGTACGTGTGTTTATTTGTGACTCCTCCTTTTTGACGCACCATTGGCAAGACTTTAATTAAGAAGCCCTTCGGCTAATTTATTCAACCTGTATTATGCACTCTTAGAATTTAACAATCACAAACCTTCCCCCAGTAACAAGTGGGACTTTTATAGTGAGAATCCTGGCCGCGGAACAACCCGCCTCTAACTAGCTTTTGCACGTTCAGTAGGAATTAAAGCATATATATATATATATATATATATATATATATATATATATATATATACATATATATGATCGTAGATTGAGTCATAGGGTCTCAATACCATCGACTTAAACAAAAGCGGTGTATCCAGATCAAGGACTAGAATAATTATTGGACCAGACTATGAGCAATTCTACGACACTAACATATTTAGAAATGGATAATTTCTATCAGCTCGACATGGGTCATGGGCTATGGCCCCATGTTGAGAGCCGTTAGGTTAGAAAAAGAAACACATAAATACCTAGGATGAGTAGAAGCTAAGAATCGATGAAAAAGAACACAAAACTTTGAAAAAAACCGCCAAAGGCAGGGCCAGGGGAGGGTAGCATGCATGGTTTCTTCTGACCCAATTCCCCCTTATATTTGCCTTCTCTCTTCTATTACTAAACCCGAAATTCGGAGTCAAAGGAAGCATGGAAATGATTACGCATCCGACATCTGAAAGATTCCGTACACTACCGGGAAAAGAAACCCTTGTGTGGTTTTACATTTTCTTTTGAATGGTATAATTGCCAAGGTCCTCCCAAGGTTAGTTCGGGAATTATTTGGCAATAACTTCATAACTCTTGGGCTGATTCTAACGAAATTTGAAATCCTTTTATTGTTCTACACTCTCTTTCGAATAATATAATTGCCAAGGTCCTCTCAAGATTAGTCCGGGAATTATTAAAAGAAAACTAATCATCGGGTCGGATTGCTCCACTTGTTGAAAATTTTGAAGGTCGTGATGTCATAGGGTCATTAGTCAGAATAAGTGAGAGTACGAGACTTAGGTCTGTTGACCTTGTTTCTTGTACACCAATTTGAATGTGTTGTGAAATATAAAAACCCGAACTTTTTCTCTCGCACAATTTCTTAATTTTGCGATCGAAACGCAGTCGGCCTGGCCAAAAACGCCCGTAGGGCGGAGTTTTGCTAGTACCTCTAAAGGATATTATGGAGTTCCATGTAATTTTCTGCCTAACTCAAATATTTTACTCCAAATGTCTGAAATAATCATCGCCCCATTTTCAACTTCTGTAAATCTCTCTCTTCTCTCACTCTTATAAACTTTTTTATGAAATTTACTTCAGGGGTAAGTAACCTTGCGGCACGTGGGCCAAATCGAGAGGTTTCGCAACACTCGCGGGCCAACGGCGTCGCGGGCCTGATCCCGTTTTTAAAATGGTTATTTCAAATTCCTTGGGAAATACTTACTACATGGATGCACGGATCCGAGATGGAGAGCTTTTACCTTCCGACAGAAGCCTCAATTTTGTTCTCTTGCGTGGTACGAGTACCAGTCTTTTTGCTGCAGTCCCCTGCATAATGCTCTTTGGTGTATAAATCCTCCAGGGAATCTAAACGATGCTGCATTATCTTTATTTTTTCTAGCTTTAAAGTGCTTTTATTTTTAGTGTTTAAAACCATTAAAATAATAAATTTAAATTGTACGTAAGTTTTTCGTTAAAAAAAACAGCGATGGTAGAATGAGTTAGGAGTAGAATGGTTAAAATAATACCCGGTGGGGAGAAATATTTATAATAAAATAACAGAGATCACCAATAGCCATAAAATATATATCCAAGGTAGAAATGCGCACAGAATCAATAAACAGACATCAAGATTATAAACAGATGCAATCAAGAAAAATAAAAGACGATCAATAAACATAAATCAAGATTACAAACAGATGCAATCGAGAAAAATAAAAGACGATCAATAAACAGAAATCAAGATTACAAACAGATGCCATTGAGAAAAATAAAAGACGATCAATAAACAGAAATCAAGATTATAAACAGATGCAATCAAGAAAAATAAAATACGATCAATAAATAGAAATCAAGATTACAAACAGATGCAATCGAGAAAAATAAAAGACGATCAATAAACAGAAATCAAGATTACAAATAGTTGCAATCGAGAAAAATAAAAGACGATCAATAAATAGAAATCAAGATTACAAACATATGCAATCGAGAAAAATAGAAGACAATCCGGTTGATTGAATTGAGCAAGCAGTAACGATTTACATATAGTAGAACACCATTATTTGATAGGGTTTTATTTAAGAAGCTTAATATATATTCATTGTAAACGAGATTTTCACCTAATAACATGCTCCTGGCTAGCAGATTTGGCCCAGGACTTACTGGATCAGTAAGAGCAACCTTGATGTCCAAATACTCTGAGCGGCACGAAACAAACCCAGGACTCCCAAAATTACAATTTAAGCAGGAATAGAAACGGACCACGGAAATTGAGATATCAAACGGGATTCTGTCCTTTACACAAAAACTATTTCCCTCTACTAATATGTATTGACAAAAATGCTACTAAAAGAGATCTGGAGAAAAATAGTTTTAATTTTGGTCAAAGTTTTTGGAAAACTTATTTATCGAGAAGCTCCAGGCCTGAAAGTCTGAAATTGCTCAGCTTCACTTCTTCATTAGGAACGTTTGGAATATTCCCATTCAAATTCCTCATGCTCGTTGACCTATCTATTCCTCTCTTGTTTTTTTAGGCGTAATTTTAATATTTAGAAGTTAAATGAGCAATTGAAACATGAATGAGAGCAGGTATGACTATACTATATACACTCCTGCAATTTTATCGTAATTATGTTAAAATCTGACCCAAGATATTTATTGTTTGTTATTATTAAGTTAATTGCAATATATTAAAGGATGCAATTTCTTACAAATGTATATAGTTTTAGAGTATTTGTTCCCAGTGATTTACTATTTCCAATAGCTAAAATCCGAGTGAAGCCTATAAACTTGTAATTGCTATTAAGAAACCCAAATACAGTGAATACCAAAAGTCATAGGATAGGTACCTTGTATCGTGTATGCCCTACCCCCCCAACTGGGGGAACTCAACGTGGTCTAGATTCTATAAGTTGACCTTAAGACCTCTAGGAGAGATGTTGACTCATGCTGTCTAGATAGTTCCCTGATATTTATGGGTAGCCAATTTTGAATGCAAATAGGCCTTGCCCCCACGTATCATAAATGCCCCCTCGGGTTCATGTTAAGTGAACGTGGCGGCCACCATTCCTCGGAACCTTTTAAAATGACCCTCCAAAAATGCTGGGCAACTTGGATAAAATGACACGGTGTATTTATCTTCCTGGAATACCCCATCCGTGCTGTGGTATATGAAGTCCAATGACTGGAGACAAATGGTCATGTGAACACAGCCCACGTCACTATGGAATACCGGCAAACTGCGCCATTCCTTGTTGACGAGTGGATTCCATAGCTTCATGGGGTATGCGCTACACCCGCCCCCTAGCATCCGCCTGAAACTCCCGGAAACGTGTATAATCGCACCATGCCCCATGTTGTCACTCCTCCAGGGTTCATTTACCGCAGTGACAAGAACAGGTGAGGCGCTGTGTTTGGCGTCATGGTGTTAACAGAGGAACTCTGGCGGAGGTTATCGGTTGCCATACGCTACGGAAGGTAAAGAACGCCCCACCGACCTGATGGTTGTACGTCTGGTACCAACCTCCCGGACGCTATTCGGACGGGTGGTGCTTGTCAGGATATTTAGCCACCGCTGCGGGATATTACGCTCTCCAGCGTGGGCCGTAATTCCTTCCATGAGGTATCCTTGGTACACATAAGACACCTCATATTGAGAGCTGTTGTTGAATTTCCCCTAGTCGAGCGCCCATTATCTTGCTTATTTAAAAATCCGATAATTGACGTCGCTTTGCGATGGGTAGAAGCCTAGTCCGTGTTCACACAGACCTACGGTATGGTTGGCACTACCCACCATTACATTTACATATTGTTATCCCGTGACTTTTGGCCTTTCAGTTTATGTGCATAACAAAGAATACCTCACATGAATAAATTGTTAATCACATAAAAATAATGGTAAAACTGTGGTCAGAGGATATCAGGTCGACTCACAGCATGAGTGCAGAGTACAAGTATCATTTTTTTAGATTTATTTTTCGTCTTCTCATAAACGATTCACCCCATTAAAAATAGTCCTATGGGTTCTTTCCCTGAACTTCGAGGTGGCAAATCTGAAGTCCTTTTTTCCCTATATTATCTTTTTCAATTTGAATGAACCTCCCTTTAACCCCCTTTTTGGAAACGATGCTCACCTCTTGTCCACGTTTTTTTGCCGGTCCTGTGTAGTGTCCAAATAAAGTCATCGAATTGAGATCCTGGTCCAGACCAACTTTAAAAGTTAGATTCCTGCAAAAAGCCTCGACCAAATTATTGGACTGACACAATATCAAAATTTCCGTCACCAAAATATCCCGTCCTAAATCGATTCGAACCCAATTCACTTCACCATTCAAATAAGAAATGAAGCATTCTTTCATTTTGTGAGCGTAGTATCCATCAACCAGATTTTGAGGTATGCGATCTGGATATTTGGATGCCAAAGAATTGGTTTCTATACTTTTGCCGACCACTAAATTAGCCATCCGTTTGGTATAGCAAGTAAGTCGATTCTGGTTGGGTTCGCGTTCCTCGTAGTTGCCGTTGACCACAAGTTTGGATAAAATGCACAATTTCTCCGCCTCCCTCCAGCAAGCGAGCCAACACCAAGGCAAATAGTAGCTTCTTATCAGACACCTATGCAAGTGTGTTTCGACTACTTTTGATGGCTTGGACTCGGTCACTTTCGATTCTGCCACGTTCACAATTCGCCACATCGCTTCAGAGGCTTCTGCTTTCCAAAAAAACAGCGTTGCCAAAAGGATGTTCACGAGTTTCATGGTCACGTTCTTGGAAACTCCGCTTTCGAGAATTATCTGTAAAATAAAAGTTTGTTGTCAATTTTATCTTGCCTTTTATTGCAGTAAGTAATCCTGATTTCATACTGCTTTATAAGCCTTTGTATGCATTTCAAGAATACGCACACCTCCACCAACTTACACTTCATCCACTCCCTCAATAAACATTCCTGCCACACTTTTGGTGCAAGATTCACGTTTAGTTCTCACCTATCTAAAAGTAGTTTTCTCTTTCACCAATAAATACTATGATTAAGCTATGTAGACTTAATATGATGCACCCTGTTAGGAAATCCGGTCGAATTTATGCAGTTTAGTGTGAATATTGTGGAAAAAGCTACGGTGGTGACACGGTTGACTGAGAGAAGTGAATTTAGCCCTTAGTTGGAAGCTGTTCAGCTAAATTCACAAAACAAACATGACCATCACACCAATCTCAATCCGTCTGTCGTTCTTACATATAAAAACCCCAGACGTATACGTAAACCTTTGATATTATTTATATCAGTAAATTGGATTTGCCGATTAAAAACAATTGAACATTTTTGCTGGGCGGTTGGTCGTTGACATTTCGTTAATTGACGCGAAGGAAACCCTGAAGAATTCTAAACCCCAAATGTTGTGTAAAAACGATTTTGATTACAATGGTTCGGGCGGATGAATTTTTTAGACGGTTCGACATTCCTGGGGATAGTTTGTTCGTGTGTGCGTAGTGTACATCTTTTATTCTATGAATTTTATTTTTGATTTCACTTTTATCAGGAAACTTACAGTTGTATTTCCTGCCGGTTACTTTTAATCAATTTATTTACTGAGGTTATTCCAGCCTTGAAATATTTATATATTACAGAGTATCTGAAAGGTTACTGCTCAGTGCCATATGGGCAGTATTGCAGACGCTCCAGGAACTGGTTGGCCCTCAATTTCAGAAAACATAGATATTGAGATCCAAAAAATGATTCTGTAGTTCAAAGAAGTATGTAAGACGGTTATCTTATAAAATTTTTTAGCAAAGAGTACAGCGCACGAAATTCTGCGGAAGAAGTTAAAGTTCTTTCCACATAAAGTATCCGTAGCACGAGTTGAAAGACCGTGACACCAGACCCGAGTTGGTTACTTGCAAGTGATTTCAGAACTTTATTCGTCAGAAAGGTGAGGACATCCTTGATGTAACCTTCTTCACCGATGAGGCATGGTTTCATCCTTTCTGATAAATAAACAGACAGAGCACTCGTCTATGGAACAAAGAAACCCTTTATGAACTCAAAGAAACTCATCTACCTGGCTTTGCAAATGTTTTGTTATGCTCGTTTTTTTTTTAATCTTTCAAGAGGCTTTGTTCGTGTGATAGAAAAAGTCCCGTCAAACAAACTTAAACTAGCAGATGCTACTAAAACATCTTTTATAGTGCGTGCCTTTGTGTCGAAATGGATGTGGAAATAATCGAGATCTTTGCTCTACTGGGCGCGGACCCAACAAGTCCGACATGGCCAAGCGGCTCAATGTCAGCCAAATGACCATCCGCAGAGTCACGGGGAAGCTCAAGAACGGGAATGATCTCAAAGATCGGCCTCGTTCAGGAGAACCTTAATTTTACATCCGTTTGGCTGTGGAAAAAGGCCTTCGAAAGTGATCTAAAGCTCATAATGACTGCTCCCTCTCGAAGAACATCTTGGTGGGCAGGGTGTCAAGAGCCGTCAAAGGGAGAGCGGCAAGAGCTTGAGGTGCGTGAAAATACTTTAGCTCACCGATCGTATGCGAGAACAACGTTGATGGCACTGCCGTCGCCTTCTCGAGGACTTGGAGAGTCATGGTATTCGAATTTTTCCTTTTTTTTGATAAAAAAAACTTTAAGGTCGATCTGATGATCAACAAGTAGAACAACTATGTGCTAAACTTTGGCAAGAACGTCTCTAAAGTCCGCTATGTGTCCACGACTAAGCACCCGTCCTCCCTGATGATGATCAAGGTCATGGTTTTGAGTAGCAAGAAGAGAGAAGATGCCACTGGTGTGGTTCGCGGCTGGTTATAGGCTCACCGCAGTCAATTACAGGGACATCTTGGCAAAGAAAGTTCTGCATTAGGTGAGAAAGATCCTTAAGAAGGCGGACTATATCTTTCAGCAGGAGGGTGCTCCGGCCTACACGGCCAAGACGGTGAAAGAGTGGTTGGGAAAGATCAAGAACTGGTTAAAGGACTTTTGACCGTCGTAATCGCCCAACGTCAATACTCTCGACAAAAGCGTATAAGTGCATGTCGAGGGCAAGAGTTGCAAGGCCCATCACAGCAACGTCGACTAGCTGAAGTTCCTCAACTACGTGTGAGCCAGCATGAGGAACCACTTCGTCCGCAACGTGTGCGTGGCCTTCATGTCTCACATAAAGCGCGTGCTTATCACCGAGGGTGTCAACATTGATTAATATCGCGATTTAAACACACCCTATTAATTATTATCAAAACGTGTCTAATTGAATCAACACTATCACTTTGCCATTTGTTGAGAGCGTCGTAATGAGCGTAACATAACTTTTTCGATACCCTGTACACAATCAGAAGGTAAGGGTGTAGGAGAATAGCATAATGCTCCCAAGTTTTTCCCACCTCCCTTCCGGGCAGGCCGGGTTATCAAACCGTTCCCTTCCGGCCCGATATCTGATGGCCTCCCGCCGGAAGAAAACGCCGGCTATTTCAGATAACCACCGAGTCCCTTCCTCGATTGGTTATCGATAGATTCGAGCGCATCTTCGCTTCCGATGGTTGCCGGAAGTTTATAATCTACTTCCGGCGCCATGAGAACCTATCTCGAGTTTCGAGTATAAAAGATGAATTTTTTTAACCCTCGGGAGTAGAGCTTGCACAGCATCTGGCGGGGCAGGAATTGCCATCTATCTCGGAGTAGTGGTAAATCGTCGAAGCACCAAGTCTTCAGAGAAGAGATCGGCCCTAGTTAGGGAGGCTCCTTACCCCCATTGGTCTGCAAGTCATTGCGGATACAAGCTCGTACTCACGTTCAGAGCCGAAGCTACAAACAGTCTCACTCTGGCTTCCTAAGCCCCCCTTTCCTTACACAGGCACCCAAGATTCCTCGGAGTTCACGAGCGTGGGGCCCTCTTTACCAAGAAGCTCCCGTCACCGCCTTCTTCCAGCAGAATCATGACGTAATTGTGGGATCAGGTCGGTCCCTGGAGAACCTACCTCATCGTCTCCACCTACCCATTATCTCACGACCTTCACTCACCAGCGCCACCCGAACATCAGGCTCCAAAGTAACCCTTCCCTTTCACATTCCCCAACTTCACCGCGAAGCTTACCAGCATTACAAGTGTATATGGATTTACATAGTGAATAGTTATTTACAAACCAATTGAGATATCCGAGATTCACTTATTAATTTATCTCTCAAAGAACCTCATTTGTATATATATATATATATATATATATATATATATATATATATATATAAATATATATATATATATATATATATATATATATATATATATATATATATATATATATATATTCTTGTTTAGTGTTCATTAAAACTTTATTTTCATAATGTTGTGTGTCTAACTTCCTTTGGGTCGCTTGCTGGCAAAGTTCATTTCAATCCCTCCGTAGCCAACCTCTAAGCACTCAGTCAATAAACCCATTCAGGGCACGGGTCGAACGAAGTATGTACCACCCCCTCGGCCTATTCCTCGACAGAGGGTATGGTGTGCTTTAAATTGTACCCGTATTATTGGTTCATTTTACTTCGACAACATTATAAACAAAGAAAGTTACCGCTCTCATATTCTGAATAAGGCTGTTTTCAACTATTCATGTCAACATTTGAGACATCAACATTAAACACCGAGAGATAACGCGAACATCACTAAATATCTAGAACGTCAACAACATAAAATACAACTGACTAGCGCGTCGAGAACTTAGAAGGAAACTAACTCTCAAGTCGAAAACTGAAAAGTAAACTAACTCTCACGTCGACAACTTAAAAGACAACTGACTAGCACGTCAACAACTTAAGGTAAAACTGACTACCACGTCGACAACTTAAAGTAAAAGTGACTTGCACGTCGACAACTTACAAGACAAATGATTAGCACGTCGATAACCTTAAATGAAACTAACTCTCACGTCGACAACTTAAAAGAAAACTAACTACCACGTTAACAACCTGAAGTCAAAGTGACTACCACGTCGATAACTTAAAGTAAAAGTGACTTGCACGTCGACAACTTAAAAAACAACTGACTAACACATCGATAGCTTAAAATGAAACTAACTCTCACGTTTATAACTTAAAAGGAAACTAACTCTCACGTCGACAACTTAAAAAAACAACTGACTAGCACGTCAACAACTTAAGGTAAAACTGACTACCACGTCGACAACTTAAAGTAAAAGTGACTTGCACGTCGACAACTTACAAGACAAATGATTAGCACGTCGATAACCTTAAATGAAACTAACTCTCACGTCGACAACTTAAAAGACAACTGACTACCACGTTAACAACCTGAAGTCAAAGTGACTACCACGTCGATAACTTAAAGTAAAAGTGACTTGCACGTCGATAACTTAAAAAACAACTGACTAACACGTCGATAGCTTAAAATTAAACTAACTCTCACGTCTATAACTTAAAAGGAAACTAACTCTCACACCGACAAATTAAAAGACAACTGACTTAGCACGTCGAAGGCTTAAAAAATAACTGACTTGCACTTCGACACCCTAAAAGACAACGGTAAGTCATCATAACACGTCTCAGAACATAAAGTAGATAAAATGTGTGAATGTCAGATGGGATGGAACCATTTCTAGTACTTTACGTAAGACAATAGAAATTCGTTCTTCATCCGAACTTCTGAACCAAAAGACAAAATAATGGATGCAAGCGGCGATTATCTGGATATACCAAGCCAAGTTTTTACACACAGAACGAATAAGACTATGTAACAACATTTCACTTTTTTATTGTTCCTTGGTTATCAGCGCTATTTCCCAGTTCTTCGTAACTAAAATAAATTAAATAAAGTATATTTTGATCCTAAAACTTAGGTATGGTAATAAATTTCTAAATTTAGCAATTTGGAAAATATATAAGCTATTATGCTGGTTTGTAAATCAAAAGAATAATAAAGTATATTTTTTTACCCTAACAGGATTGTATAGAAGGGAAAGAAGAGCCATGAAGTTTGCCATTCACACGATTTGGCGTGAACCCACTCAACAATCAAGCAACTGTTACTTCTGCATGGTGGAACCTTCTAAATGTCAAAGTGGCCAAAACTACACATACTCTTTTCTCTCTTGACCTTCCATCCTCTATTGCACCAGTACCACACAGTACTGATCTTGCTGTACCTACCCCTCCAGAAAGTTATAACCCTTTATCAGAAGAAAATAACAATTCAAAATATGAAAAGATCAGTGAAGATGTAGACTAATCTGTCAGAGATATGGTTGTTGAGAGTAACGCATACAATCAAAACCAAAGAGACTTCAATACCGTTGGTAGAGATCTTGGCTTGTCAAAGTCAAATGTTGAGCTTTGGATTTCGAAGGTTCAAAGAGTGGGATTTGATGAATGAAAATGTGTAAGTGACAAGTAAAAGGGAACTTCATAAGCTTTTCTCAATATTCTTTACTTATCGAGTTGGGCTATGCTACTGGAATGGTGTATCTGATCTGGTTGGTATAATTGAAAGTACATTTAATCCTAATCTTCACTGATAGATCTTCAAGAACCATTAAAACTGTACTTCTCCATAATTGGAATAAGCATCCGTCTCTTCCCTTAGCTAATTTAGTATATCTCAAGGAAGACTACAACAGTACCAAACTCATGCTACAAGCTTTAAATTATAAGGACTATGGCTTAGAAGTGATCGGAGACTTCAAAATTGTGGCATTTTTGATGGGTCTCTAGGAAGGTTTTACTAAGTTTCCATTTCATCTCTGTTTTTTAAACGTAGGGATACCACAGCACATTACCACAAGAAGCACTGGCTACAGAGGACTGAGCTCTCTGTTGGAGGGCATAATGTCTAGCAGGAGCAATTAATAGACTCGCAAAAGGTGTTGTTCCCTCCATTGTATTTAAAACTAGGTCTTATGAATGAGTTTGTTGGAGTTCTTAACAAAGAGACTGCAGACTTCAAGTACCTTCAAAGTTTCTTTCTCAAACTCTCTGAGGCAACGGTCAAACAAAGCTTATTTTTGTTGGACCCAAATCAGGAAAATCATAATTTTCAAAATTCCCTTAAAAGCTTACTAAAAATGGAAAAAGAAGCCTGGAAGTATTTTGTTTCGGTGTGTTGAGGCTTTGGGGGAACCATAAGGCTAACAATTATGTGGAACTGGTTGAGGACTTAGTGCAGGATTTCCGTGAAGGTGCACATCCTTGATGTCCATCTTGACAAATTTAAGGAGAATATGGGAGCATACTCAGAGGACCAAGGGAGAGCTTCCATCAAGATATACTGAACTTTGAACATAGATACTAAGGAATAATCAATGAAAACAAGATGGGAATCTATATTTGAGGGGCTTGTACGTGAAAGTGATTTACATTACAAACGTAAATCGAGGGAAACTGTTCAATTTTAACTTTTATTTTCTTGATTTTATATATTTATCGTTGAAGTTTCACTAAAAGTGTATAAATTTAACTCCTTTTGTTTTTAACCCTATAATGGCTGAAGAAAACTAAATTTGCTTATTTTTAGTAAATATTTCATTATACAAGCCACAAAAGAAAAGTTTAAAACAAATAATGGCTAAATCCTATTTTTTTTTTGGGGGGGGGAATAAAAGTAGTTGGAAGACAATACTTTCTAGCCAGGAACAAAAGTTGTATTACATAGTTAATTATAATTAATGGATCATATTCGCTGGGCAGTTGGTCGTTGACATTTCGTTAATTGACGCGAAGGAAACCCTGAAGAATTCTAAACCCCAAATGTTGTGTAAAAACGATTTATTAAATAATTGTTGATAATTTATAACCTTTTAATCTTAACTGGAAGTTAATGATATAAATGAACCCACAAAAAAGAGGTGCGTATTACCTTTCTTCGCCGATTTGACGGACCAAAGAGCAATGGCGAGACGCCAGAGATGGACCACGGTTAGAATCACCCACAGGAAAATCGGGCTTCAATCTGGATGTTGGGCAGTTTCTGGAAAACTGCTACGTGCACTTACGGTCCAAATAACTCCAAGGAGTCTCCTCCTTAGAACTTCGGCCTATATACCCTTCACATATTTTCACGATCCTCCTCTCACAATTTGTATGCCTTATGCCTTCGTTGATTTCAGTAAGTAACAAAAGATATCGAGCGTTTTACTAATGGCTCACTGACTTACTTGGCTATGACTTCGAGAGAGAGCGCCGTTTCACCTGTTCGTCAGGGCGAGAATAGCCGATGCACGTCTGAGTGAGGGGAAGACTCGAACCCTTTTGAGGCGTCCAACTCCTCGATCTGAAATCTTAAATGCCCCGTAAAGCACTACTATCATTAACTCCATTCTTCGGTTGAGTTCAACTTCAATTATTATTATTATTTCTGTAAGTGCTAATACTAAGTAGAAAATTACGAAAATTCTTTATATGATTGTAGAGCTAATGCTTTTTAATCTTGATTCCTCCTTTCCGCCACTGATTACGCTTTAAGGCTCCAATTAATGGAGCATTAACCTTTGCGTTTCGTGCTTTTAGTAATCGATTTCTTGTCGATTAGCCAGATAAATTAAAAGATTGATTCGAAGCGCCTACGACAGTTATTTTTCTTCCTTAGCACCATTTGACCCCGTGGTACTGTTTATATATATTTCAAGGCAACGGTATCTACGTAGCCCGTGAACCAAAGCCTACTTCAATATTTCTTTCTAATATCTATTATTTTTCGTAAATTGAAACTCCCGACTTCTAATGACATTTGTTATGTTGTTTTAATGACAGATTTAAGAGGGATTTTAGAATTGTTTTCACAAAGGATTTTTGTTTTAGACATTTTCAAATAATTTTAAAAAGAAACATCAGTGCGGAAAATATTTTAATTTAAAGGAAAGAATCTCATCTGTGGTATATGAAATGCTTGGTAATTAAATTAGTCAGGATGTAATCGAAAGAGAAAGGTTGGCACTCCGGTGCGCTTCCGAAAAGCCAAATTTTTTTTAGAATTTATAGCCGAAAAACTGAAAAACAAAAAACAAAAAAACAATTTTTTTATAAATTATAGCCGAAAAACCGAAACTCCCCCCAAACATTTTTGTGAATTTATAGCCGAAACCAAAAACCCCAAACTCCCCAAAAAACAAAACAATTTTTTTTATAATTTATTGCTTCCAAACCAAAAACCCCAAACCAAAAAACACCCAAACTAAATTTTTTCTAATTTATAGCTGAAAACCAAAAAAAACAAAAACCATAAAAACAAATTTTGTAGAATTTATAGCCGAAAAACCAAACACCAAAAAACCAAATGTTTTATACTTTATAGCCGAAAAACAAAAAAACCCCAAATTTTATATAATTTATAGCCCAAAAAACGAAAATCCCAAAAAACACAACTAAAAAAACATTTTTTTTATAATTTATAGCCGAAAAACCGAAAAACCAAAAACCCCCAAATCAAATTTTTTATAATTTATAGCCGAAAAAAACAAAAACCCAAAACTAAAAACCCCCCAAAACATTTTTTTGGAAAATAATTTAGAAAATAATCACGTTAGGGTTCGAATTCAAGGACGGTTGCCAGAGGTAGTTAGGCGCTCCAATGTTTCTTGTTTTTACACGGGGCCAAAAGAAGGATGCGGTTATTTGGGAAATCGTATTGAATATAAGCGGAGCTTAAAAACCGCCTGTTTGCATTCTCGCTATGCTAAACAGCCCAATTCTTGGAAGCGGATCGTATTGATTGAAGCCGAACGTTGCTCGCAAAGGTTCTCCAAGGCGCAATATTCCATCTATCACGGGTTTAGGAACCATTGTGGATAGAGCGGGGTAGGAAGAAGGGCGAGGAGAAATAAAAAAAAGGAACGGTGCATGCGACGTTTCGATGGAACAAGTATACTTACGTTCTGCTTAGTAGACTTGGCTATCCTGAGTATCCGCCAAATGCCCATTCAATCTTACCACGCCGAAGGGCTATCTCAGTAACGCCTCATTTCTGAGGGAAATTAAGGTCAGATTCATTTATAGCATCATAACACATTGCCTAACGTAGCCGAAATTTAGCTCGTTGGAGAGAGTTGCCATTACGTTCTCGCTCCTAAATCTCATCACTTGCTTGCGGATTCCACGGAAGAGGTACGTGTCTCTTTTTTTGGTTTAGTTTAGCTAAGAAAAAAGTGAGATACACAAGTGGCTTTATGAGACCCTGCAAATATACACATTCTCATGGCTCGTAATCAATTTAGTCAACCAGTGGACTTATGGGTTCTTAGAAAACGTGTTTGTTTATATTACCACATAAGCCCACGTGTGGCCAAACTAAGAATGGAAGGTTTTTCATTTATTGGCCAGCAAAATAATAATAATAATAATAGATTAATTCATTATAATAAAATTTTTCTTGAATTGCATATGACGTAATTCGTTGCAATAAACCGAATTTCACTAATTAGCTAATTTTTTAGTTACATGATAGATAGCTCTTTTCCTAGGTACTCATTCATAATATATATATATATATATATATATATATATATATATATATATATATATATATATATATACCAGGCAATGGCTTGCGCTTCGCTACTAAGATTAAAATTTAAAATTTAAAAATATAGCCTTGTAGCAATGGCTATGACGCCAATGACCCTCCGTCGGTAGATGGGGCACAAAGTCAAGGAGATCAGGCAGTCGGCGCAACGGAATCCTTCTTAGTGAGAAAGGACTGCCTGGTAGTTGGTACACGGTGCTATCTGACGTTAAAGGATGATTCCTGCAAGGAGTTCCATCGTGGAAGAGGGCAGTGATCCAAGTGATTCACAGCAATTCAACCTAACTTGCTTGCCCGTCTTCGATACCTGGTACGACGCAGTGGCGGAAAGCAAAAGGAGATGTATGGCTTTAGCTTTATTCAGAATACAAGATATGCTCAGAATGCCTTAATCTAAGGTTTACAAGGGTTTTTATATGGGGAAGGAGGGTGCTCGCCTCCAAAGTGGTTTACCAATAGGATATTACTTAAGGAGGAGCTATTGGCTAGTTTAATGGAAGTCTTCCAATCCTATATTAGTGGGAGGAATTTTCACAAGTTTTTTTAAGTGGATCTACCAATGTTAACATAGGAATGGCAGGTTGCTATCCAATTCTGACTGTTTATATGCTAATTTTTTACGACAAGTGGGCGGGCTTATAACCGATCTTAAAAGTGGGTGGCACCGTGAATAGAAAAGGACTTTTTTTATTGTAGCATAACAGATTCCTATGCATTTTACTCAACAGTGGTTCGTTAATTTTGTTTACATGATTCTTGTAGCAATAACATCGAAAGTTGAAAAGGTTAATAAAAAAATGATTAAACCTAAGAGAAATTTTTGAGAAATTTTGAGCTCTTAAGCTTTATTTAGGTTATGGTGCGATAGGCGTCAAAAATTTGCTGTTGTATTGTCTATGGTCAAAAAATCAATTACAAAGTTGGGTTATACACGAGAGACTCGGATAAACACAGCTGAACTTTGAAAACAAAATGTAACCTTTAGGAACTGCTAAGAGTTTCATTCGTATTCGTCTATCTATTATTTATTGATCTATCTACCTATTGAATATATGCAAATGTGTTTTTATTTTCCCTAAGTATGGAAGTGAGAGGCGGGCTTTCCGTTTTATCTAAATATAATATAGTTACTTTCCTTTGTTAAGGTACTTAACATGTATAAATATATATATATATATATATATATATATATATATATATATATATATATATATATATATATATATATATACATATATATATATATATACATATATATATATATATTTATATATATATATATATATATATATATATATATATATATATATATATATATATATATATATATATATATATATATATATTAATTGTTATATCTTACAGCAGAAGAGGCATTTTTAACTTTCATAAATGACTATTCTTTAAAGACGTTGATCATAAAGATCATTCTAAATCATTATTTATTATTCGACCGAGGCGCCTTTCAACCACATTGTTCATCTTCCTGTTGAAAGGCACCTCGGGCGAATAATAAAAATGATTTGGAATGATCTTTATGATCAACGTCTTTAAAGAATAGTCATTTATGAAAGTTAAAAAGTTATCGAAACTTAAAAATGCCTCTTCTGCTGTGAAATATATCAATTACTATATACACATGGCCTCTTTATAATATATATATATATATATATATATATATATATATATATATATATATATATATATATATATATATATATATATATATATACTAGTGTACCTGTGCCTTCAAAAATGACGGCATTATGTTTAAGTTAGAGCTATATTTCATTATTATAAATAATACAAAGTCGTTGAAATATAAATTACAATTTCTTTCAAAATAAGTAGATTCGAGTGCTACTAACAAAAAAAATTATAAATAAATACACGACGGGTATTATTATTATAGATAATATCAAGTCGTTGAAATATAAATTACAATTCTTTTTCAAAATAAATAGATTCGAGTGTTACTAGAAAAAAAAATTATAAATATATGCGACGGGTAATATATATATATATATATATATATATATATATATATATATATATATATATATATATATATATATATATATATATATATATACACATTCAGGAAAGAAACCACAGTGTTAAGATCAACTATTCGCGAAACCAGGTTTCGACGGAAATCTCCGTCATCGTCAATTGCTGGTGGACTGATGGAATACAAAAGAGACAACTTTACAGACGGAATGTGATGGGGGAAGAGGGGGCGATATGGGGGAGCAGCCGCCTTTTTGACTAAAGGAAGTGAAAATTTCTTACTTATCAAGGGATTAGTGTTGAATTGCCCCATCGGAAGTATTAAAGTTTAGAATTTCTTTTATAAGTGCCGATTCAATTATACGCCTGTGTATATAATTGTGAGAATTATAAATTATTTTTGCATTATCAATGTCAATTGAATGGTTTTCATTCGACATGTGGAGAAACAAACTACAAGAAAGAGATCCACGTCGCATATCGCATTTATGTTCCTTCATTCTCTTGGAGGATCTTCTGCTTTCGCCAATATATACTTGATTTCAAGATTTGTAAGGGATATAATAAACTCCCTGTTCTTTATCGATGGATCTATTTTTCGACAGACTATTCGGATCGTTTTTTCGTAGTGAAAGGCAACATTGATGTTGTTTACACGTGCCAACTTTTAAAAATTATTTAATTGGGTCGAGTATGGGAATGTAATATAATAATTGTCACATACTTTTTCCTAGGATTAGCTGATGAGTAAAACATGGCTCTGGCTTTATAATGACATTTTTAGTCTCGTGCGAGTTTAATCGCGAGCGACTCTACATCTCACTATGTCGGTCGGTCGGTCCCCATTTTGTTTGTTTT
This sequence comes from Ceratothoa steindachneri, assembly GCA_963969495.1. Lineage (NCBI taxonomy): Eukaryota > Metazoa > Arthropoda > Malacostraca > Isopoda > Cymothoidae > Ceratothoa > Ceratothoa steindachneri. Next base: position 53,155,190 of record OZ018334.1, read on the forward strand.
TTGTTTATGTAATAACATCATAACTATTCGGCCAATTCTAACGATATTTGAAAACCTTATGTTGTTTTACATTTTCCTTCGAATACTATAATTGCCAAAGTCCTCCCAACGTTATCCCGGGAGTTATTTTGTTTTGGCAATAACATCATAACTATTCGGCCAATATTTTGCTAGTTAAGACTAAGCTATAATATGCTATACTCTGCTAGGTAAACCTAGAATAGGTTATAATATGCTAAGCTATTATAAGCTAGGTTATACAACGCTAAGCTATGCTAAGATATAATGTACAAGGGTAAGATATACTATGCTAATTTAGGCTATAAAATGCTATCCCAGGATATCCTATAGTATGTTATGATAGACAATACTAAGCTATGCTTGACTAGGGTATAATAAGATAGTATAGGCCATACTTGTCCAGGATAGTTAATGCTAGGCTAGGTTATACTATGCTAGGCTAAGCTATGGTAAGCTATACTAGGCTAGATTGGGCTATACTATGCTATTATAGGGTAGGCTAAAGTATAATAGGCTAGGGAGGGCTATGTTTTGCTATGCTAGCTAATACTATGTTAGCGTACGATAGGCTAGCTAACCGAGGCTATAATAGGCTAAGTATGCGAGGTTATTTTAGTCTAGTGTATGTTATGCTATACTAGTCTAGGCTATAATATGATACGCTAGGCTATATTATGTTAGGTGTAATTATGATAGGATAGGCTATACCAAGCTAGCCTATAATATGCTATGCTAGGCTATGCTATCGTATGCAAGGATATATTGACTGGGCTATACTAGCTTTTTCTATTTTGACTATACTAGGCTAGGCTACTCTAGTCGACACTAGGCTAGGCTCTGGCATGCAATGCTAAGCCATACCTGGTTAGGCTAGGCTAGAGTAAGCTAGGCTACACTGGGCAATGCTTCGCTAAGCAAGGCTATACTAGGCTAGGAAGCGCTAGGTGAATACTATATTATGCTAGGGACTACTAAGCTAGGCTAGGCTATACTAAGCTAAGGTAGGATAAAGTAGGCTATACTATGCTAGGTTATACTAGGCTAGTTATATTATACTAAACTAGGCTAGGTTAGGCCCGGCACAGCTAGGCTATTCTATTTTAGGCTAGGCTATCCTATGTTTGGCTAAGCTTGGCTCTACTAGGCTAAAACAGGGTAGGTTATACTATGCTATGCTTAACTATGATATGCTATGCTAGATAATTCTACGCTATGCTAGCCTAGGTTATTCTCTACTATGCTATGCTAAGATATGTGGCTATACCAAGGTCGTCCCATAGTTACTCCGGGAATTATTTTCAAGTTTTGAAGGTTGTAAGGTCATAAATCAGTGAGGGCACGCGACTTTTTGGTGAGCAGACATTGTTCATTATACAGTTGATAATGGCGAAAGTCGAAACTAGTTCTGTTTGTAAATAAATCGGATTCAAATATTGTGTTTTTTGTTTATTATTTCTTGCACTAGATATATATCTCGTTAATGTGATATCTTCTAATATATATATATATATATATATATATATATATATATATATATATATATATATATATATATATATATATATATATATATATATATTTGGTAAAATTCTACAGATGAACGTTTTTTTAAATATTTAAAATCTATTCCATAGGCGTATCTAAAGTGTCTGTTGCTATTTAATCTAATGAGAATGCTTGTCTGGAGTTGGCCTACAAATAATTGTGTAAATAAGAATAGCTGTGTAAATAAATATATACATATAGTTAGAAAGTTAAATAAAAATATGATAAAAGTAAAATGAATATGCGGTTTCATGTAAATAAACGAACTTGGATTATTTATCGTTGAGATCTGTTTTATAATAGGCCTGATCTAACCGAAGTAAGATATGATTAAAATTTATTTAATTTTGCTGCGTCAAACATTACTACAAGGCAGGCAAATTCAAGAAAGTGCAGGACACTTTCGTGCATCAGTTCGAATGGGAACTAAACCCTCCAAGAGCAGAATTCAGGACTGGGTGGACCACTTCAAGAACTATGGGATATTGGAGAACCTCAATGTAGCCAGTGACAACCGTCCAAGCCATTCAGGACGACTCAGGAAGCGTACAGCTGAGCTGCTCGAGAGTGTGAGAGAGTCAGTTCAGCCGAGTTCAAAACGCTCTGTGCGCAAGCGAAATCAGTCCTTCGGTTTATCTTGGGAGACTTGCAGGATAGTGCTAGTAATGAATGCAAAGGCCTACCCATACAGAATACAGACGAAGCAGACCCTTACAGCCTCAGACAAGAGCAGAGAAAGGCTATGGCAGTCAAGATACTGGAGAAGGTTCAGGAGAGACCAACTTTCCTTGACCTCCTTTAGACCTCAGATGAAGCTCACTTCCATCTTGAAGGAAAGGTAAACTGAAGAGAAATGTCTTCTGGGGAACCTCCAGATCAAATGAGGTAGCCACCAAGCCCCTGCACTTCCCTAATTGCACGGTATGGACGGCAATCTCAGCCAGAGGCATTATCGGACCATTCTTCTTTGATGAATCTGGCGCGACAGTGACAGTCACCAAGGAGGGGTATATTGAGGTCCTCAAAACCTTCAAGAGGGAGCTGCAGACCCTGTTCCTGTCGCTTATGGGGGAGTTCTGGTTCCAGTAAAATGAAGCAAGCTCTCACACCTCAAACCTGTCCCGAGATTGGCTGAAATAGAACTTTGGTGGCTGTGTGATCAGTCTCAAGACTGATTTTGAGTGGGCACCTCACAGCCTAAACCTTAGCCGCCCCAGATTTCTTTCTCTGGGGCTACCTTAAAGACAGAGTGTACGCAGGGATACCCACGACCATCACGGAACGCAAGGAAGCCATCATGGAGGAGATCAGAGCCATTAGTTGGTCGGTTTGTAAGGACGTCATGGACAACTTTGTGCTGCGGCTCAAGAAATGCACCGAGCTAAATGGAGGTCATCTCGACCACCTGCTCTAGAATAAACACAATGAACTAGTAATGACCAAAGTTTCATCCAATTCTTGCAGAAAATTAAGAAATGAGCCTATTGAAAGTTGGGGCCCGTTTTGGGGGGTCCCCCTTTTTTATAACCTTAACGTTGTAAGATCATTACTTATTGATTAATGAATTATGAAATTTACGTTATGTTCGGATTTAAAGCCGAGGGAGCGAGTGTATGTTGTATATGGCGTGTAAAAGTTGCATAAAAAAGAGAAGGAAATGAAGAATACAAAATCCAAAACAAGTTATTATCATCCTCTACTTCCCTTGGTTCAGTCTTCTTCCCACTATGAAGTAGGAAGAATCTTGCTATTCCACCATGATCAAATGAGTCAGATCAATCTTCCGGTGGCGTCATCTAAACTGTTCGCCCCACATCTCATTGGAAACAACACTTCAACTTTATCTCGAAGAAAGCAGCCGACTGGTTACAGTATTTTATCTGCTATACCAGACTTTACCGATGGTCTGTGGGTAACGAGGCCAATATTGGCCACATCCACAGATAATCGATCTTAGGATTGAAGTAGGTATCCAGCCTAGCTGCTCTATTTGCTATGAGCAAATAGTTCCCACAACTTCTCATTGATCCATTTCCCTCACTATGGGTACCACTGCAGCAGCCCAGGCAGAATGTGGTATAAGATAAATTATACCTTTCCCCTCTATCCAATTCCTATCCACTTTAGCTTAATGTAGAGCGAACTGTACTGAATATACATAATTTAGTAGGGATATTCCGGTCTACCTCCATAGTCAACATTTTAACATTAAGGCAAACTAAAGCAATAGGAAATGAATCTTGGAATTCGTTCACTCGTTCAGCTTCAGTGTTTGATCCACATTGTATATCTGAGAGCTTGCTCATATTTAAGTAAGCGGACTAATTAAAGCTCTCCCTAAAAGATAGAAGAATAACAGGTCTCTCATACTCAATCGGCCATAGATTAGTAAAAGTATTCTCATAAATAAGGGAATGTGCAGCCCTGTATCTAATTTTATAGTTATACAGACATTATTTAGAAATATGTTGACATTAAAAGATTAAACGCATAGTCATAACTAAACTCTACCTCAGTGACGTGAGCCTTGTCCAGTTTATGGACCCAATTTATTACCTTTAAGATTTTGGTTTGATCCTACCAAAATTAACACTTTGCACATTTATGTTCATGGGTTTAATATGCCATTTCTGATTACAATCGAAGCAAGTAACACCCTTGTACGTGCAAATTTACCACAGCCAGAACATGGTGTCTTAGGTTTCAATGTAGCAACCGTCAGTTCAGCTTTGAGGAGTGGAATCTTTTGTTTGAAAGTAGAGCTTTGTTCTTGAACTTCATTTATAGTAGAATGTCCAATATCTCGGATAACTCTGAAAGCTTCTTGTCTAGTAATAGCTAACTCTACAGCTCTAATGAAAATAAATTTAATTCTGCTAGCAAAATGTGCTGAAAAAGAGTTAGGAGGGCTCTTCAATAACAACTTATAATGGTCAAGAGAATGAGTGCGGCGTGAAAAGAGCAATAGAGTTTTTTCCCCAAGAAGTTTTTCGTTCTTTCAAAATGTCCATTTATAGATTAAAGCAACTTTATTGTCTATTTTTAAGCTGATTTAGGACAATTTTGATGCGCTGAATCCAAAAATCACATTAGTTTTGCTCAATCAGGTCAACTTTTTTATTTATCGCCACATGATGTGTTTTACGGTGTGTTTTTACATCTACGGGTATTTTCTATTTATATGCTGCAACAATCTTTCTTATTTCTTTAAATAAAGGAATTCTGAAGAGCTGAAATGCGACAATTTTTGATTAACTGGTATTTTTCTTTGCAAGTGAATGAAATGGATTCGGCGATAAGATCTTGCAAAAATAAGTCCGAATACACCGTTGTTCCTAATAAAAAATTAGTAATAAGTTTCATAAAGCGTAATTACCATGATTATTGTAATCGGGACAAAGCTTTGGCGCCACACATGATATACAAACATGCAGCGAGTATCTGCGTCGTTGGATCAAGGGCAAGAAGTGTTGTCTGAAGTTTGGAATTAACATGGTTTGGAGGAAGCCGTCAAATCATGGCATTGACTGCTATTTCTCTGCTATTGATTTGATTGGGATCAAAGGAAAGAACGGGAGCAGCCTCAAGTATACTGATCTTCAATAAGCACGTAGTCCCGTGACTCATTGTGATGAAATTCTAGTAGTTGTCTTTGACGAAGATTCCTCCGGTGTTGAATAAAATGAAGAAGAAGTGGTTTCGACGATGATGCTCCATATCATTTTTCCCAAAAGGAGCAAAATGATCTAGTTCGCGATCTTAGCTTGTCAATGTCCTCTGCCAAACTGGTGGCATCCAGATTGAAGGAAAAAACTCCTTTCTGACAGTGCTCGCATCACCTTCTACCTTAGCAGACATCAATAATACCTCTGTTTTTTTCTTTGAAGAGAAGGACTTGAAGTACTCTACAGATATTGTGAAGCTTTTGCACAATTTTGAGTGCCATAGTACCAACTCGATGATTGGAAACTGTTTATTGACAGCAACCAGTGATCGCTGAAATCTATTCCTCTGCACAACGGAAACCAATTTGCCTCTTTACCCCTTACTCACTAAACTACACTAAAGGGGAAGTATGAAGCAGTGAAGTACGTGCTGGAGAAAACTCGTTTTGATCAGCATGAGCGGTTGATTTGTATTGACCTGAAGATACTGAACTTTGTGTTGGGACAACAGTCCGCCTTTACCAAGTACCTGTGCTTTCTGTGTATGTGAAATAGTAGGGACTTCTCTCAGCATTACACGAAGGAGGACTGGCTTTTATGGGAAGAATTGGTGTCTTGTAGAGCAAGGAACGTCATAAACCCCCGTCTGGTGGACAGAGACAGGATACTCTTCTTATTACTGCACATCAAGCTCAGCTTGATCAAACAGTTTGCCAAGGCTCTGGACAAGGATGGTGACTGCTTCACTTACTTGTTCCACGCTTTTCCTGGATTAACTATGGAGAAGTTGAGAGCTGACAACTTTGACGGTACTCAACTCCTTCAGCTCATCAGAGATTTAGAGTTTGAAAACTCAATGAGCGAAATGGAACTGAAAACGCGGAAGGCTTTTATTCTGGTCGTGAAGAACTTTTTTGGCAACAAGAAGGCCAGGAACTAGATATAACTTGACGCCAATGTGGTGACTGCTTTCAAAAACCTGGAATGCAATATGAACATCGAAATGCATTACTTATTCTCAGAGAATTAGGGATCAATGAGTAAGGAGCAGGGGTAGGGATTCCATCAGAACATGGAGAGATGGAGACCTGGTATCAGGGAGGCTGTGATGCAGTCATGGTGGCTGATTACTGTTGGATTCTAAAGAGAGACATCTCTACTGCCTAGTATTCTTATAGTTCAAAGAAACGAAAGCTCATCTCCTGAATTATGAACAATGATGACCTAATATCCAATTTATATATGTAAGTAACTCTATCAATAGCTACTATTCAATGTACATTAATAATTTTTTCTAACACATAATTAATAAATTGTCTTAAAAAAACGATGTTTTTGTCTTAGAATCCTATTTCGAATAAGAAATATTAAAAAAAAATCAACCGAAAATGCTCCCAAAATATAATCTATTTAGTTTAAAGATCGGATTTTTAAAAATCGACTTAGCACATAAACTTGACATGATTGGAGGAAACGGATGTCATTTCCAGATTCAGCGGTGCACATTTGCCGTATGTCAGATGAAAAAACTTAAATGACTTACAAAGGTTTTATTTTTATAACCCAATGTAATAAATACGTCATTATACCTAATTTCACCAGGTTCTTCGCAATCAATATATCAGATTAAAGGATCACTTCAAACTTGAAAGTAGCAGTAGTGATCAGACGTGTTCTCAGCGAGCTATCTATTCAGTGACGTTTTTTGTTTTATTATTTTCGGTGTAATATATTTAAGTTAGGGAAGATAGTTAACAATGAGTGATAGACAAAATACTCAAGGAATTTTTAATTATATTTTAACTTAAATCGTGAAATATCTCCCGTTTATTTACGTTTCAGACCGGCCTAATTTTCTCCTCCTTTTTGTTTACGCTTTTCTTGATTGCTAAATTAAAGAGCTTTGAATTTTCTTAGTATGGCTGTCGCTTTTGATGAAGTGAGTATGCCCATTGATGTAAGTAGTGTGTATGTAATTTGTTGATTTTTGAAAGTTGAAAGAAGAGTAAATCTATCTGAATGCCGCTTGTGTAATGTGACTGGTACAATGTAGTTTTGGTAGAGGACGTGAGTCGGTTGCGTGATGAATGCATGGTTGCGTGGTGCATGAAATGAGAATGGATGTGAGTGTGTGTATGAAGAATGTGGCTGGGACCATGAGGGTGAAAGATAGGCCTATACCAGTGAATGGAGAGAAGGAAATAACTCATGTAAGTGAAGATGAATTGCGGGTGAATATGGATAGAATAGATAGGTTAGGACAGGTTAGGTGAGTTAGTAAGAGGGACATGAATCCTGTTAGATGGACTAACAGATTCGATGCCCTGCAAGAGGAAGATGTTGAAAGTGATTTGTCTGATGTGATTGTGGCAGAAAGTGGAATAAGTGGTAGTTTGAATGAGAACAGGAGGGAGGGTGAAGCTAGGCATAGGGGGACTAGGAGGATGACTGAGATGTTTGTGATGGGGTGATTCTCAGATTAGATATTTAGGTAGGAAGTGGAGTGCGAGTTTGTTTGCCGGGTGTTGTTGTAAATGATGTGTCTGAGAGGTATGATAGTCTAGTGTCTGGGTGTGAGAGGGATGCAGTTGTGATTACGCATGTGGGAGTAAATGATGTAAAGAAGGTGGGTTCATGTGAGTTACGAGAGAGGTACAAACGGTTAGTTACAAGGATGAGTGAAAGTAAAGTGAAAGGCGTTGTTTCAGGTGTGCTTCCGAGATTGGATGTCAGGATGGAATGGTTGTCTCGTGCAATTGGACTGAATAAGTATGTGAAAGGCCTGTGTGAGGAGTCAGGATTAGTGTTTGTAGATGTTTTGAATGAGTTTTATGGGAATAAGGCATTGTATGCATTGGATGGACTCCACCTAAGCCGGGCTGGGGTTGATGTCTTGTGGCAGGAGTTAGATAGTGTTGTTGGGTTTTTGCAGGTGGAAAACTAGTTACTGATAGTGGTCAGGGAAATATAAGAGTACAAGGTGGGGCAGGGAAAGAAAAGAGATGCAGAGGAGATAGAGCGGAAGGTATACATTCTAAAGGAGTCGCTTCAAGGATAGGAGGGCTGAGTTGTCTTTATACCAATGCTCGTAGTCTTAGAAATAAGAAAGATGAGTTATTTAGTTATATTATTGATGAAGAAATAGATATGATATGTGTAATAGAATTATGGGTTAATGAAAATATATTTAATGACAATGTGAGTAAATTTGAAATAGAGGGTTATGATATGTACATTAGTCAAAAGAAAGATAGAACTGGTGGTGAGTTGATTATTTATATCCGAAATAGCATTTTTTCAAATCTAAATAATTCTATAAAGCAAGAAGAAGTTGAGTCACTGTGGATAGATATTAGGGTCAGTAAAAATAGGATAATACATTTGGGAGACTTTTACAGACCACCCGGACAGACTGACTGTATTGATGAGCTAATGATCAGGGAAATAAGGAAAGGATGTGAAGAAGATACAGTTATTCTTGGTGACTTTAATTTAAATTCTGTGGACTGGGAAAATATGATAGGAAGGGATAGAACAAGTTGTAAGTTTATAGAATGCTTTGAGGATAATTTTTTGTCTCAATTTGTTAATAAGCCAACAAGGAGTGCCAATATATTAGATCTGGTTCTTTCAAATGATGATCACTTGGTTCAAGAATTGACTTTCGGTGAAGCATTGGGAAATAGTGATCATCAGATGGTTCGTTTTAACTTGGGAATAGTGAAAGGTAGAACATCGACAAACTCCAAATTTTTAGGTGCGATTACAATAAATTTCGCAACTTGCTAAATCAGATTAGGTGGGATATAGAATTCAGTGGGCTGAATACTTATGAGATGTGGGACACTTTTAAGACTATATTAAACATAGTCTATGAACAGGTTATTCCAATAAAGGCTATAAGAAAGAAATGTAGGAAGCTATTGTGGTAGAATCAGGAGATAGCTAGGAATATTTCTGAGAAGAAAAGGGCATACCAGAGATTACAGAGAGAAAGTACTTTTGACAATTTAAATCATTATATGTTGACCAGAAATGAGCTAAATAAGATTATTAAGAAGAGAAAAATGGCAGCAGAAATTAATTTAGCCTAAAATAATAATAAAGGTCCAAGAAAATTCTTTAGCTATTATAGAATTAATAACAAATCTAACAGTAATAAAAAAGGGCCTATTAGATATGAAGGATTTTGAAAGAATCTGATGATGAAATAGTAGAGGTTCTTAGTGATCATTATTTTTCTTCAGTATTTACAGAAGAGAATCGAGATAGATTAATTGATGATAATTCTAGGTGAAGAGAAGTACTCTTAAATACCATTAATGTGAACAGGGAAATAACTAAAGGGCTTATATTGGAGTTAAATACTAGTAAGTCATCTGGCCGAGACAACATTCATTCTAGGTTACTCGAAGAAGGTGTAGATAGTACTGCAGTAGTTCTTGAAAAGACATATATTAGATCACTAGAGTTTGGAGAAATACCTAATGATTGGAAGTTAACGAATGCAGTGCCCATTTTTTAAAAAGGGAAGTAAAGAAGGCCCAAATAACTTTAGATCGATAAGCTTAACTTCTAGAGTTTTTAAAATTCTTGAAAAGATAGGTAACAAGGGAATTTCTGACCATCTAGTCCAGGCATGGGCAACCCTTGGCACGCGTGCCAAACGAAGCACGCCGACGACTTCTTACCGCCGGCACTCGAAGCCAAATGCTTACCTTAAGAAAACTAAATAAATGTACCTCTTTTATATAGGAATCGCATGGTGTACACCATGTTATAAATCATGTAACATCAGTTCTACAGCAGCAGAAGTCTCATTGATGGTAAATAAATAAAAAGGTCCACAATTTTTCTTTCTCTAGAGTGGTAGATTACTAGAATAGTTTGCCACCTGAGACGGTAAACAGTACAAACTTGAATGTTTTCAAACGCAGATTAGATTATTATATGGGGAGGGAGAGCTAACTTCATTTTTTGGGGGGGGGGGGTATTTTGAACTAATTCCCGTGAATGCAGTTTTTTATTATTATATATAATGGGTGATTTAGATTTGACGAGCCTTGATGATGATGCTATTTGTTTTTGACGCATTCCTGTGGATGGTTCTAATTGTATATTAGATGCATGATCTGACACAGTCCTATGGATGCGTTTTGTGGGTCGTTTTTGACAGATGCTGATGGCCTTTGATAGGCCCTTGTGGCTTTTGTCATCTTTAAAAATATGTTATGTTATCTTCAAACTCAGTTCTATTTTATAATTATTATATTTTTATCTTAATTTGTCTCTACTTTAATATACATACAATCTATAAATCATTAAATTCAAATGTTAAATTGTCGAGTTTTTTTCGTCATCTCTAGTCTCACAATAAGTTATTGCTTCGTAAACTTATTTTTTTCTTTGGCTACATCTCAATTTTTATTGGGAGGGGTTTAAATCAGTATGCTGAGTTTAATCTCGTGATATATAAATTTGAATTCAATTTTGTAAAATTACTTTAACGCAGTTTTCCATTTGATAATCAATTAGTTCGGTTTTCTTTCCTTTTTCGTTTTCTCAGTTTTCAAGACTAACTTTGCCATCTTAAAAACCTTTCCTTCATCGAATCGCTTCTTCCATTATATTCTCAATTATTACCAAAGCATTTTGTAGTTACTTACAAACGTTTGTAACTAGATTTATGAAACTAATTTTTCAATTCTTAGTGTGTGTTGATAACAAATTTATGTGCTTTTGACTAAAATGAGTACTTAAACATTCGTAGCTAACACAAAATGTATGAAATTTACCTTGAATATGTTTGCTAAATATACAAATTGATTACTAGTTAGAAGAGTGTAATCAACAACACATTCAAGATTTTCATTGTTACAAGAAGCAAAAAATAATTCCCGATTAGCGTTACCGCAAACATTATTTTTCCATAATATCATCTCACTTATCGAAGTTCATCTCTCAATCTATACAGTATAATATTATAAGATCATCAGAAAATCTCGCTCATTCGTAACAGAGAACAATACAACTGAAAAAAATAACCTAAAGATGGAAAGTATACCCTATAGCAAGCATAAGGTACAAGGGCCCTGCAATAAGAATATAACTTTTCCCTGCGGAGAAATGCCCCAAGGAGCAATTCAAAACTCCGAAATTGCTTGCACTTTTTGTAATGATGTTGTAGCGACCGGCGTGTACGTCCAAAATAGGACACACCGAGACTCGCTACACACATAAAGTCCACATAGAAAGAAAAGTAAAGTTAGTGCATTTACGAGAATATCCCATTGTAGTAAACGGAGCACAGTTATCTCTGTTAGAGTTGTCGAGGCAATCTTAGGCAAACATTATAATCAAGGCAGAATCCAGAATAACCGGATAGCTATCACTATTAAAAAAATAGAAGCCAGATTAGGAAGTTATTTTCATGACAACATGCCACCCCCCTCAGAGAATTTTACTCAATAGTCGGAGTGACTTCCTTATCAATATGTTCGCCAGTAGCCAATCAAAAGTCGAGTTATATTAATACCGACAAATCAACAGGCTAGTACATAAGAGGGAGGGTGGCTTAGTTGGACGAGGAACTTGTAGGGCGTGCTTAAATTAAATATATAACTGTGTTAAACCAGAACAAAGAGGATAATTAGATTAGTTTTATATAGCAATATATCGCGTTATATATCGTTCAGTCCGATCTCTCGGATTTGTGTAATTCATCTTTGTATATAGTCGTGTACATAACGCAGACATTAAAGTGTGACTCTTAAAGGCTCTTTTCGTCCGGCCTCCTTTAGACCTTGCCTGCACTTGACCTCGGACTTAATTTATGTCATAACTTAGAAATTAAAACTTAATTAAAGAACTTTTGTAAAGTGCAATAAGATCTAGTTCAATAATAATTCTCTTTTTGCTTTGGTGACTTCAATATCCTGACGTTCCCCAATCTTCCTGCTTCAAGGCCCTATTAATCGGGAAAATAGCCGTTGCGCATTCTCCTCGCTAATCGCAATTCTTCGCGATTACATAACTCCCGAAATACCGGTGTTTTACCCTAGGGGCGTCTATCCCCATCCTCCGGGCTATTTGGTCCCGTCGCTACAATAAGAGTCCCCCTCGCCTTAGGGCCTTCCCTAGCAATCAACAAATAACTCTCGTGTAAATAAGGAAGGGCAACGCAATCTAACCGGGCCATCTGCATCAACTGGAGTCCTTGTCCAAAGATTACGTAATAACTCGGTAATCTATCACCATTACTGGCAGCCAGCGTCCTCCTTCCAATGCTCTTAGATTGTCCTCACGATTACCTTCAAGGTTCCCCCATTATTAGGGACGACCTTCAAGAGCCCCCTCCCCAATAATATCTCCTCCCATCAATAAAACATTATATTTATTTAAACCATTTAATATTACCCGATATTTTTAGTTTATTTAGATATTAACATCATTAATTGTAAGAATAGGTTTTACCATCTAAAAACAGAATAAAACATTGCTAAGATGTTAATCCCTTTGATTGACTTTTGACAACTGTAAAATCTCAAGTTCAAGTTAATAAAAGTGATGAAATATGCGGTAGGTTTTCATAGGTGTGAAATTGTTTACTAGGTTGCTCTGGTGTTGAGGGCATCACTAGGATACTTTCTCCTTCTTGTTTGTTTAAAAATGATTTTTCCTCCGTCAATAATGTTGCTGACAGTCGATGACGGTCAGGTTCTTCCATTGCGTTATATATATATATATATATATATATATATATATATATATATATATATATATATATATATATATATATATATATATAATTCTATTAATAGGTTCCTCCGTCGTCGCTTTTAAGCCTTTCAAGTAGTTTTTAGTTTGCTAACTATTCTCTAGTTTCATATGGGCATTTTGGCCTCTTTTATTTGTACTTTATTATTTATCAATTCTTTGTTTCTTGCTACTTAAATTATAGCTATATTTGTTGTTATTGTATTTAATTATTCATTTCTTATTTTCAATTTGAATCTTAGTTTGGGCACTTCGCCTCTTTTCGTTTACGTTTATGTTATTTCTGTTAATCTATCTTCTTTTTCTTCTTTTTAATTTGGTTAATTTTGTTGATTATTTATTCTTCCTCTCCTTTTTGTTTTAGTTAAATTTTAATTTGGGCACTTCGCCTCTTTTTATTAAAGTTTATTGCCTTTTGTATATTGGTAGGTGTAGATGGGTCTTATATTCTCTCTTGCACAATTTCTTCCGCTGGGGAATAGAGATGTCCTTTCTACTTTGCGTTGTCTTTGTTCCGGTATATCTAGATTGTTGTTGATTGATGGGAGTATTTCTTGTTCTACTTTGTCCCATAGCTTTCTCTCTAGCCTCTGGATATCCATATTGATCGGTTTTGGTCCGGTTCTAATATGTAGAACCGATTTTTGTGTATGGTCGATCCTTTTCGTGCCAGTTATAAGCAGTGTGGCTTTATTCTGCACCCTCTTCAACTTCCTGAGATAGTTATAACTGCGTGATCACGGCCGGGTACACCAGGACGGAGCGTACCAGAGCCATGTAGAGTTTTCTCTTATTTGGTACGTTAAGGCTTCGGAAACGGTACAGTTTCTTCAGCTCTCTTTTTGCTATGGAGACTCTGTTGTTTACGTGGTCCTTGTATCCTGATTTTTAAAGAACCTTTTCTTCGTTAGAGTACGGATAAATTTTATTCTCAACGAGGACGTCGTCTAATTTTCGGCGGTTCATCGGAATTATAGTGAACTTCTGGCCGCTAGTCTTTATTTTCCACTTTTTTCATAACGATTGATGTTATCAATCTAGGCAGCTGTTCTCTTGCTTGACTTCGAGTGTTTCTGAATGGACTTGGAATGATATGGGCGATGTCATCTGTGTATTGCAGATGCATCAAATCGTTCCTCACTGGAGCAGAGAGGTCAATTGTGTACACGAGGTACAACAAAGGACTCAGACAGCTGCCTTATGGAACTCCCGCCTCGAGTTCGAATTCGGGTCCTTTGTCGCCCTCAATCGCGATTTGGGCTCTCTTCTCCGTGACATAGTTACAAAGGACCCTTTTCTAGGATTGAGTTTAGCTGTAAGTTAAGGATCTTGAATTGTAGCCCTCTCAGTCAGACCTTATCGGAGGCCTTCTTTACATCCCGCAGCACCACGTCTACGTATATTCTCTCAGCTTTAGGGCATGCGAGTTTTTCCGTTAGGAGATAGGCTCGACGAGGGGGTTCATAGGCTGCAGCTATCAGGAACTCTCCTACCAATGTGTTGAGTTCAACCGCCACAAAGGATTTGTTCATTTCTGGTAGATGTTTGAACGATATGTTCTCCTTGATAGCTATTGCAGCACCATCAAACCTTTCCTGAGATTGATTTTTCATGACCACTCTGCAGCCCGGTATTTTAATTTGACCAGATGTAGTGTCAATGCCGTGCTCCGTTATAAGAATGATGTCGGGGTCAAGCACCCAGAATATGTTTCCATATGCCGTTGCTTTCCCCTCCTATTCGTCTATGTTGAGTATCAGAATCCTAATTCTGTTGTTTACTCTTTCCATGTTGTCTCTTTAGTGTTTCTGGGTTACGTTCTTATTCCTCCCGTTTCTCTTCTTCCTCAACTCGGCGTTAGAAATTTGCTCGCAAGTGTTGTGATGTATGTAAGGTCATATTTTGGCAGAGAAGAGCTTCTTCTACCGTTTCATCGTCGACTTCAAAGTCGTATTCCCATTTAAAATTTTTTGTTTTAATTCCGTGGAATATTTCCCTGGGATCCATCTCTTCGGAAAAGGGAAACTGATCGCATGCGTAACTTTTGAGATTGATATTATCCGCACGCAATCTTTTTTTTTCCGTTTCTTTCCCTTGGCCTTCTTTGTTTGTGGGGCTTCTGAGTCCGATGAGTCCGAGGACTCAGAGGAACCATTATTAGCAGAGCCAGAATTTTGCCCCTCTTCACCATTTTCTTGTCTCTGTTTAGGGGCGGGAGTTTTCACTTTGACTGCTTGTTTTTTTTCTTTCTTGTTTCCAATTTTTTAGTTGTCCTGTCCATTTGTTTGTTGGTTTAGGACCATCTGCAATTGAAGGACATCCTCAGAGGTGGTGTTGTCCGGGAACCACATTTGGTCCATACCGTTTTTGGAGAGCATTTTGTTTACCTCTTTAGCGAATGTACCAGGGCCCGTGAAATTCATGACGTGCGCGTGAAGAATGCACGTCATAATCTTTGTTGAATTTTCATTCTGCAGCTTGAGGTATGTTTGTTTTTCGTGTCCCCTTCTGAGAGGGCTACTCTTGCTTCTTGAGCGTAGGTTGTGTTTGCTCTACGATTTTTCTCTTGCTTCTTCAATTCATATTTCCTTTTTATTAACTCTTTTTCGACAGGGCAGGCCATGGCCATTGACCTGTGTCCCTGCCAACAGTTGACGCACTTTTCGTAGTTGTTCGTGCACCTCCTCCAGTTGTGGCCCTTTTCGCTGCATTTGGAACATGTTTTTAATGGCTCCTTGCAGTCCCTGGTTGCGTGTTCCTCCATTATGCAGCATCTAAAACAGAATTGAACTAGAGTGAACTCTCCTTTCTCAATTTGGTCTCCACTTACTTTGGCATTGAACATAAGTAGACCATGTTCTTTTGCCTTTTGGGCCATAGTGGTTTCCGCAAAGACTACCTAAACACGTGAGTGTAGTCACTGTTGTCTCTCTTGTTCTTGAATTTATAACTTCGGCTACCTTGGCCCAGGTTTGTCAAAGCTTGATTTCCTCCTTGATCTTCTATTTTCAGCGTTGCCCGATCCATGGGTCGAGTCACCGGCATACCACGCTCATGTGGGCCAGGATCTGTGGTAGTACTGTGGGCTGCAGCCCAATTCTCATAAGGACCTCAACTGCATTTTCTTTTGTGATGGCCTCAATGTCATTTTCTTTCTAGCAGATAGCGACATATCCCGAGGCTACCTCCAGCAGTCTCACCATGGCCATACTCAATTTGCCATACACAACCTCGAATACTTTTTCTTTGCTGGGCTTGGGTTGTCCGTCGATTGCCCGCAGCGGTATTCTGATTGTGCTTGGGCCATCTATTCGAGAGAGTGGCCCCTCTGGCTATAATCCTCTTATGCTCTCTAATATTTTGGTTGTGGTGACTTGATTCGAAAGTAAATGGTTCGGTCTCCCTTTCTCTTTGCGATGGTGTTCTGTGCTCGTTTGGGGTGACTCCCTCTACTTCGTAACTCAGCTTCCATGAACGTGAACTGCCAATGCCAAATGGGGGGATGAATGCTGATGGATAAACTCGGGGAGGCCCTTCAGACGGGTGACATGTGGCGGACTTAATGATGGGTGGGGATTGAATCAACTACCACCACCGGGGGTGCCACCCCATCTGGGTTTTGGTTATCGATGCTGCTTCCAACTTACACAGGGACGGTTCCGTGTACCCCTGTGGTTCTGGCCGGAACTACCCTTAGGGACTAGAGCAAACTCTTCTCCGAAGCTTTCAGCATCGCCTCTTATCCGGGCTGCCTCTGACGCTGAGTTCCACAGTGGGCTAATCCTCAAACCTGCTTTCCTCAACGCCTCCAATTATGTCTATCAAATAGAACGACATAGTTGGATCGAGATCAGAAGAATGGCAGTTCAGCTCATTTCAGCTTCGTAACTCCGTCGAGGGTGTGGGGGAAGGGGGTTGGGTCGACATACAGTCGCATAGGAGCAGCTTCTAAGTGTTATCTCGAAAATCCCCGTGGGGAAAGTGAAGAAGATTTTCACGTTTTTAAGACTGCCTCACTCTTTTCTTTGCCTCCTTTATCGGGTAAAAAATGTATAGATTAGCGTTGTTAATTCCAAGAATTCTTTAACCGTCTGTAAATTCTAAAGCACTTGTTGATAAATTAGCTGCCACATCACTACAGTATTTAATGATGCATACATGAACGAAGATAAATGTATAGATAAAAAAATCTTTACATTTATAAACTTATTGTTTACAAACGAGAACTTACTGTTTACTTAGGGGATGACTTATTTAAATTTTATGATTAACTGGCCATCTGCCACCCATTCCGTATTGCCGCTTATGATGCACTTTCCAGCCGACACTCTAAGTCATTATTAAATATTGATGTTTTCTATATGTGGCTGGCGCATCAGCGGAGTGCGGTTTCCTTGGCTCGCCTCTCTTTTTGGGTCCATTGGTCCGGGAAGCCCACCAGGTAAGAGAACCAGGTGAGAGTCAAAGAGAAACAGACAAACAGAAAGAGGGAACAAGAAAAAAATCTGACAAATGAATGAGATAATTAAAAGCAAGCAGGCAGCTGTTTCTTCCTTACGTTTTTCACTCTAATATTCAAAAGATTGTCTTTAATTTGTCCCGCGAAATCCGAATTTCTGAAGAAGGACTTGATTTTAGAAGAAGTCAGGAAACAAATTTTCGGTAGTAAATAAAACGAGAATTGGAGACTTTCTTTTATATTAGGTAAAACACGAAAAATGTGTCAAGAGGGCAAGGAATATTGTAAGTCAACATCACCTAAACATTCTAAGGACATCAGTAAATTGCGTGGGCATATATGAAGTGTTAATAAACTTTTTCCCTAAACTACTACGCTGAGTCCTCGGATTGTACCCTTCCTCGGTGAATTTGAATGTGAAATTTTGAGTAAAAAATGAGATTTAAAAAGTAGAAAATATTTATATCGTCTTAATTTTGCGCTTAAATGGAGTTAGGGGCCCCTTCTTTTAAATTCTTTAGCTCTTTGTAAGAACTTGTTTCTGGAAGTTTATAATAGGACCAAGAAGCTATATGAGTAATATGATAGTTTACAAGTTTTGTTGTCCTCCTCTTTTTCATTTTTAGTGGGGGGTATATATTTACCTCTTCTCTTCACTAGTGTATCCTTCTGCTCATTATACATTATACAGTGGTTACACCAGGTTCTTTATGTATGTGTTTAAAAAAAACAAACAAACTAATAAGTTGTCTTCGTATTTTCTTGGCCTTTGGATTTTGATCCTTCTATATCATTAATCTCTTCTTCCGTCTTCTTTCCAGGAGATTCCAAATTTATTATCGATTTGACTCGATACCTTTTCATTTATCTCGAATCTTTCTCTCGTTTATTCGCTTTCATTTTTCCTCCGTCTGGTTTTCTACTCAAGGATAAAGTCGTTTAGAGTTGAAAAGAATTAAAAAGTGAAAATCTCGGGTATTTTATAGACATCCTTTTTATAGAATTCTTTTATTTTATAAGCATTTTTTATTTTATAGACTTTTTATTTCATAAGCATCTTTTATTTTATAGACATCTTTTATTTTATAGACATCTTTTATTTTTCAGACTTGTTTATTTTTCAGACTCTTTTATTTTTCAGACATTTTTTATTATATAGATATTTTTTATTTTATAAACATTTGGTATTTATTTTTTTGATTATATAGATATCTTTTATTTTATAGAAATCTTTTATTTTTTAGGTCTTTTTTATAATATAGACATCTTTTAGTTTATAGACATTTATTTTATATACTTTTTCATTTAATGGAAATCTTTTATTTTTTAGATATTTTTATTATATAGTCATCTCTTATTTTATAAGCATCTTTTATTTTATATGCATCTTTTATTTTATAGACAGCTTTTATTTTATAAAAATCTTTTATTTTATAGGCATCTTTTATTCTATAGAAATCTTTTATTTTATAGGCATCTTTTATTTCATAGACATCTTTTATTTTATAGAAATCTTTTATTTTATAGGCATATTTTATTTCATAGACATCTTTTATTTTATAGGCATCTTTTATTTTATAGACATCTTTCATTTTATAGAAATCTTTTATTTTATAGGCATCTTTTATTTCATAGACATCTTTTATTTTATAAGATCTTTTAAATGTATAGACATCACTGAATAGCTGGCCGACCATGGGGCAGTCAAGGTCGAACGTGTGATGAGAAAACAGGAAGGGGCCTCGAGACCCACCCCTACACTCTTCGTGGCGTTCTAGTGTGACAAACTCCCTGAGTCGGTGCGTGTCGGTTGTTGTCGCTACCGCGGGAAGGCCTTCGAACCATTGCTGCGGAGGTGCTATTACTGCCCCCGCTTTGGTCATACGAATCGCACGTGATTTAGAATAGTCTGGCCACATCCTTGTATATATTTTTGCATGTTTGGTTTTCCATTTTGTAAAAGCTTATCATAGAAATTATGAAGTTCCTTCCTTATAATATAGTTTTTCAGAAATAACAGTTTTAAAGAAGTTATGTCGAAATTTAACGAGGAAATCAAATTCACCGACACTTCGACCCTCAAAACTCTGCATTTGAAATTCTATACATAAATTAATTTCAGCCATTTTTTCTAAAAATGGCTGTACGGATTTGCTTAGTTGACTAGAAAAGGCAATCGATTGTGAAAAAAAATTCGTCGTCTCTTGGAACGAAAATGAATAATATTAATAATAATAATAATAATAATAATAATTGCTATTATTGCGCCATCAGTCCATTTCCTTTGATACATTCCACAGGTCGAATAATGGAAACCGTATAAAAATCAGTATGATTATGATCATCAGCAAGTCCAAGGGGAGCAGGAGCTGCTCTTCATGAAGGATCTTCTGTCTTTTGCAACTAAAAAACATGTTTCAAGGGAGAGACAGCAAATCACGTCTCGGGAGTGTGGAGTGTAAATCCGTTTGGCAAGTTCCTAAATGGAAAAGTGATGTGTTGTATGCCTGAAAGTAAATGGCCATCGAAGACAAGGTGCTGTTGCAATTCGCCATAAGTTTTGGATTGGAACTGTATGTATACATAATACAGGGAAGATATGGCTTGTTACGCGTAAGCATCTCTGCTCGCATATAAGTAATTTATAAATGGTCCTATATACACCTTGAACCACGTTAATAGCTCAGTAGTGGAAATTTAGAGTTTCTCGGTTGTGTTTAAATCAATTTTGATAAGTTTTTCCAGTTGATCTGCACAATATGGCAGCACTAAGGATATGTTATGGCTTGTATCAATTCGTGATTTTACTTTTAATTTCGGTCTGCGTAACTTTTCCTAATCTAAAGAGTTACAAGAAGTTACAAGGAAGGAGAGTACCCTAGGAGACCTTACGGTCCATTCAAAGAGGGTACCTTTGGACTAGCAATCGAGCAGGCACATGGCTGCTCAATTGTTCCAATCCTTGCTGGTGTCTATGAATTTCCATACAGATCTGCGATCTGTCTACTTATGCCCGGACGTCTTAAAACCACATGTAAAACTTATCTTTCAGTTTTTTGTCTTTTCATTACTATAGTGATTTTTTAACGTTTCACGCCATCTTTCACCCATCGCTGGGTCTAAACAGGCGCGGAAAAGATAGTGAGAGGTTTGAAAAAAAGGTGCAAAAGATGACTAAAGAGCAGTGGGGTCAGAAGAGCGTGGCGCTCCTCCAGGTTTCAGTTGGAGCAGGAATCCACCCTCTTGCTGGGGTCATTTAGTAAAAAAATGATGTTTACAAAAGTTCTGCCACAACAGCCATCGGAGGAACCGTGAAGTATTTTGCGTCACGAATTCGCCGGTAAGGGAATGGAAATGGAATAAATTGTGGTTTTTAATTTCTATTTATCGCATAAGTAATTAATTAAAACGGTTTAATTTAATTGTAATCACTTCACTAACTCTAAAATTTAAAAACGGGATTTTTTGGAGTATTTGAATAATAATTTCATCCTAGTTTGGTTATGACTTATGTATATTTTAAATTCTTATCAAGGTAATTTCTATGAATTTCTTTAGAGTTTGAAAAAACAAAATAGTTAGTTCAGAAAAAATAAATATGATTATCCAATGCTTTATAAGGAAATGAATTACAATTGGTGTTCAGAAAATTTATTAAAATTTAAGTAAGGCTGCTTTTTTATTTTATCTATAACTATATTTTAGCAACGTGATATTTTGAAAGGGGGGAAATTTAGTTTAGAGTTCCTTTTTAAAATTATTATAATTGGCGAAGTTCAGAAAATGTATAAAAATTCAACCATGACTGCTTTTTTAAAGATTTTAATTTTAGTAGCGAAGCGCAAGCTCCCTCGTAGGGGGGGGGGAGTGGCTAAGCCATTGCCTGGTTATATTATATATAAATTAACCCAATCTCAAAGTGAATGCATAAACTCAGTAGATAACATCCAGATTTCTGCCATATTTGATCAGTTAGGGAACATCGAATTAAAATCTTTATCCAAATTTAAGAAAAATATAGCGAAGCTGGTTGGTACTTTGGAATTTTATGATATGGAAATAATATGGTAAATTATATTAAAGTTAATCGAATCTCAATGTGAATTTAATAAGCTAACTAGAAAGATCTAAATTTCTGCCATATTCGATCAGTTAGGGAACATCGAATTAAAATCTTTATCCAAATTTAAGAAAAATATAGCGAAGCTGGTTGGTACTTTGGAATTTTATGATATGGAAATAATATGGTAAATTATATTAAAGTTAATCGAATCTCAATGTGAATTTAATAAGCTAACTAGAAAGATCTAAATTTCTGCCATATTCGATCAGTTAGGGAACATCGAATTAAAATCTTTATCCAAATGTTAGAAAAATATAGCGAAGTTGGTTGGTACTTTTGAAAGTTGTGATATGGAAGTAGGGCGTTGAAATATAGCAACGTAATTACGAGAGTTACCCCGAAAAAAAAGTAATTACCAAATATTATTAAAGGAAAATTGGCATAAACCAACGGAGCCATCGTTTCTCCTTAGAGATGGACTGGGAGAGAGAGAACAGAGAGTTGAAGCAAAAGGCAAATAAAAAGAAGGAACAAATGGCGTTTAAACTCTAATAGAACGAGAAGCCCTAACGGAGAGAATCTTGTCACGTAAGATGGTAATGCGGAGAAAATATACGTTCATAGCTGTATAAGTTCGTTTAATGAGCAGAGGCACTTGAAAGTACGAGCGTCAAACTCCTTAAATTAGTGATATATATATATATATATATATATATATATATATATATATATATATATATATATATATATATATATATATATATATATATAAACAATTAAGAGAGAGCATACCAGTTACTAGTTAGATACGGGTTATCTTCCCCCGAGTGAACGAGTAAATACGTTATAACGTACCTTAATTATAGAAGGGGTTTCTCGGGCTCCTGTTCGGGGAAGAGGCGAAGACGTATCAGTAACATTGGCCCTTCGTAATGAACAGGAAAAGATAAAGAGAAAGAAGTAGTTTCAGGAGTTCCTGAAATAATTAAAGTATTGAAACCACTTTAATTTTTCGGTTCACAGGTAATTAATATATGCGAAATAAGCATCGGATTCGCTTCCCATTTTTGTGAGAAAAATGAGAAAAATCTTTGTTCTTAAAATTTGTTGTGGAAACAAATTATACCACTTGTGCTTTTGATATTTGCTGCCATAAAAGGGATTTCTAGAGTGTAGAGCACTGTATTTCGTGTTGAATGTTTTATGTTTTTTAGTAGAATTTTGTGGCAATGAGAAGCTCGACTGAAGTACAATGCCACGACAGTGCCCTGTTACAACAAAATAATGTTATGAATGACCAAATTGCGATTTCCTGGTTGACCTAAGAACACTAAAGGTTCAAGTCATGTACGCCCTGCAACAACACCTTAAAATAGTGAGCGCGTTCTTGAATAAGTAAATCAGAGCCAGAGGCGTTCTACATATTCTAAATGATTGTCTTTCTACAGCATGTCAGTGCGTACCTTTTTACCGCAAATTGCTTGAAATTAAATTACATGCATACAAAATATCAACAACTCAACAATTAAGGGTATGTATTGATAATAGACAAGATGAGGCTGCCATAATTTTATTGGAATGGAACAAGTTGTGCCACAGTTTGTGAATAAACCTTTAATAAGTGATGAAGAAGCTTTTAATAAGTGTTGAAGAAACTTTTAATAAGTGATGAATAAACTTTTAATAAGTGATGAATAAACTTTGAATAAGTGATGAATAAACTTTTAATAAGTGATGAATAAACTTTTAATAAGTGATGAATAAACTTTAAATAAGTGATGAATAAACTTTGAATAAGTGATGAATAAACTTTGAATAAGTGATGAATAAACTTTGAATAAGTGATGAATAAACTTTTAATAAGTGATGAATAAACTTTGAATAAGTGATGAATAAACTTTGAATAAGTGATGAATAAACTTTGAATAAGTGATGAATAAACTTTTAATAATTGATGAAGAAACTTTTAATAAGTGATGAATAAACTTTTAATGAGTGATAAGGAAAATTTTAATAAGTGATGAATAAACTTTTAATAAGTGATGGATAAACTTATAATAAGTGATGAATAAACTTTTAATAAGTGATGAATAAACTTTGAATAAGTGATGAATAAACTTTGAATAAGTGATGAATAAACTTTGAATAAGTGATGGATAAACTTTGAATAAGTGATGAATAAACTTTGAATAAGTGATGAATAAACTTTGAATAAGTGATGAATAAACTTTGAATAAGTGATGAATAAACTTTTAATAAGTGATGAATAAACTTTAAATAAGTGATGAATAAACTTTGAATAAGTGATGAATAAACTTTGAATAAGTGATGAATAAACTTTTAATAATTGATGAAGAAACTTTTAATAAGTGATGAATAAACTTTTAATGAGTGATAAGGAAAATTTTAATAAGTGATGAATAAACTTTTAATAAGTGATGGATAAACTTATAATAAGTGATGAATAAACTTTTAATAAGTGATGAATAAACTTTGAATAAGTGATGAATAAACTTTGAATAAGTGATGAATAAACTTTGAATAAGTGATGGATAAACTTTGAATAAGTGATGAATAAACTTTGAATAAGTGATGAATAAACTTTGAATAAGTGATGAATAAACTTTGAATATGTGATGAATAAACTTTGAATAAGTGATGAATAAACTTTGAATAAGTGATGAATAAACTTTGAATAAGTGATGAATAAACTTTGAATAAGTGATGAATAAACTTTTAATAAGTGATGAAGAAAAAAAAAAAAAAATTCCCGGTCATTCTTGTAGAGTAACGGAGTGGTGCGCAGTGTCATCAATTAAGATATTGAGACCTGTTTCCCTTGAGTCCGACAGCGGAGTTACGCCTACTGTCAAAGGAGCGCGCTACAGAGATTGAACTTTCAACTTGCGTACCCCCACAGACAGGTACCCCATGTAGCTTTTTACAATTCGTACCCTGAGGATCTGCAGATCCCCCAGGACTGAGTTGAAATTAAGGAAGCTCGGTCTCATTCCCTCACAACCTCTCAAGGTTACTTTATTTTTATTTGTTACTAGTATTAATATCATTGCTATGTTTTTATTATTATTAGTTATTATTAATTATTATAATTACTACGGCTAACCCCTCAACCTTTTGTCTATCCGCACTTCGTACCAGGAGGAACTGCTCACCTGGACAGAGTTCAGCCCGCTACACATGGCGCCTGGGTATACTGCATGCCATCCTGGGATCGTTGAGCGTCAGGGTATGGTAATAGTAGGCGATCTATCACCCTACTCGTTAGTGGACCCCCTCTCTCAACTTCTATTTATTACATACTAGGCTATCCCTTTCCAGACTTGCTTTTTCTATCCACAAATGTTCTGTGGCTGCCCGGCGCACTTTTCTCATCTTATGCGTCCTTAGTCGAGGTGTAATGTATACTATGAAGCTCTTACCTGCTGCCTGGGTCTAAAGCCCGTCGGCTGATGCAAATTTTAGACACAGAGTGTACTGGGCCGTCGACTCTGCTCATCTTCTCCCTGTACACAAATAAGGTGACTACGTCAGCACCATCCTTTATAGTCAAAGCTCGAGGACAAGTGCACCTCAAGTGCGGGCTGGGTTGCCTAGGCCCATCTTATCTCGAAAATGTACCCGAGAATGGGAACTGATCACATTCTAGAAATTAATCTTAACCTCTCAAGGCAATGGAAGTTCATATTATTCCCTTTCATGTGTCTCTTTTTTATTTTTGACTATGGGCACAACGGAAGGAAAAAAGGAGGGGGCCACAGGTAAATGAAGATCAGCCTCCAATTGGGGCCTCACTCTTTCGAGGTGTTGGGATGACGAGGTAAAACAAGGTACAATTTCAACCTACGGAGTGGCTCCCCTATCACCATCCCCAAAGAACTCAGGGGATTACCTTTTGCCATCGTTAGAGACTCTCTCTGGCAGATCCACCTCTGAAAAGAAGGCCCTACCCTCTGTACCTTCTCAGGTGCCCCTCCAAACTTCTTCTAGCGCGAGAGGGCATTTCTCTCTATCTCCTCTTGAATAGTTCAAGGGGTTTTCCCTTTACCCCCTTTTTGGAACCACTCTTGGCCTACTCCATCTTATTGCCGCACAAGTCCCATTTCTTATTACAGGGGGCTGCTAAGAGAGCAGACAAGCGACCCAAAATCGACTGCTCCCGGTAGGTAGAGCTGATAGGGCCAACCCTCTTAGAGAGGCAAGTGATAGCTGAGCCCTTCGGACCATACCCATCACGGTTATACAGTCATATATACCTTGCAGGGGGTCAGCGTGTCTGTCCCTTCTCTTCTCAGATGGCGATTCGCCGCCAGAGACGACACGACTGAAGGTACCTCGAAGGGGATCAGTGATGCTTTTGAATTGTGGAGGGGATAATAAAATGAGGACACGAGCTATACATAATCCTAGAGGTGACCCAGCTGCATTAGGACAAACCTGGGCTCGGTTCTATCACTGAAAATTATCATAAGGAAAGGAAAGACTTCCTCCCCATGCTGCACCCCTTTTAGAGCTGAGACTGTCTCTATTTCTGAGAAGGATCTTCCTGATGCCGGTCTTTCCAAACTAGAAGCCCCTTCTGAGGTAGGAGAGAAGTGTGTTGGCTCCCAACCATCCTTGTCTAAAAAGAAAATGAGCAAGGAGAAAAGACAAAGAGGACTAGGTGTTCCTCTCCCTCCACGGGGTTTCCGTGGAGGGAGAGAAACACTTAATTTTTCTGCCATGTTCTATCCCTGTGCTTTACGGATGTACAGCCTGATTTGGGGTCGGAGGTGGTGGATGACCTATATATATATATATATGGTAGTGACCACTTTTCCATTTAAATGTTATTTTCTAGACTGCTGCCGCATGAAGGTCACACATGTTGTGCTTGATCTGGTGCGGTGGTCCACATTTCAGAAAATGACTGATTTTTCGGTCCGTCGAGGAGTTTAGGTAGGTAGATGAGGTCGTTTAACTCTTCGACAAACTCATCGCCCTGGACCTAACTACTATCACTAGAAAGTTAGGACATTTTGCACGTATACGAGGGGCGGTCAATAAGTTTTGCGAATCAGTAGGGCAAAACAGAGGAAGGGGGATGGCTGTTTTTTGGGGGGTGTTAGGACAAGTTATGCCAAGTCAGAATCTGCAGCCGCACGCTCCTGCCTCGTCTATTTAAGAAGCAGTAGCTGATCGAAGATCGTCAGTCACAAATTTTTCAACAATGGAGAAGGTTGAGCACCGCGCAGTGATCAAATTTTTGACCAAGGAAGGCAAGAATGCAAAAGAGATCCATGAACGCATGGTTGCAGTGTACACCGACACCGCCCCTTCCTATGCAACCATTGCTCGTTGCAATAGGGAGTTCTGCCATGGTCGTGAGTCCCTTGAAGATGATCCCCATCCAGGACGCCCGTCAGACGTGACCAAAGAGGACAATGTGGCCCGTATGGAGAGGATGATCCTCGAAAATCGACGGGTGAAGGTCGAAGAAATCGAGTGAGAACTTGGAATAACACATAGAAGTGTTATCAACATCATCCACGATAATTTGGCCATGACCAACGTCTCTGCCTGTTGGGTCCCTAGAAACCTCACGAAACCTCACGCCCCATGATCGACTTCAACGTCGTCAAAGTCCACAAGGCCAGAGTTGCACAAACTGTCCTGTGCCAGTGCGGATTCGAGGAGCTCAACCATCCCTCATACAGTCCAGATTTGGCCTCTAGCGACTACTTTTTATTCCGCTAGCTCAAGGCTGCACTGCGTAAACGCCGGTTTGGGGACGATGAAGATGTCCAGCTCGCCGTCCAGGAGTGGATTGAACAGCAGTCGGCAGATTTCTGGTTGTCGGGAATTCGAAGCCTCAGGGACAAGTTGCACAAGTGCATTGAAGTCGAGGGTAGTTATATTGAAAAATACTAAAACCGTTTTCCTTATATCTCGTTTCCTTATATCCGAATTGCAAAACTTATTGAATGCCGCTGGTATCTCTTCAGTGGTGGTTAGTCGAGTGTGAGACGTACCTTAAATAGAATCTTTAATCCTACAAACGATATAAGTGCCACCAGAACTATTTCAGTGTCGGTGAATTTCGTGAAACTAGGGCTAGGTTCTGGTATATTTGCAAACATGTACGACGCTCTTCCTGGCAGGCATACTTCTTCTTCACTTAACGGGAAAGACCACTCTCTTGTAGAGGTGTGGAAGTGAATTAAAAGGATTCGAGGCAAGTTTGCGCAGGATTTCCTTTCCGTTTTCCGAGAGAATGGGACCGCAATCTCGATCTGCGCGTCCGTGGGGAAGTCCTTCGCGGCCGCTTTCTCCGCATTCTCTATAAGGGACGTTGTTCTACCAGCATTCAATTCACGTCATGATATCGATGAAGGCCACCGCCTGGACTTTAACTCTAGATGTGGAGAACCCTTCAACGTTAAATTTGAATTGAATTAGCTCTCTTTCGCTCTCGCTTCGTTTGCGGGCACCGACTTTAGTCCGGACGATGTCCCGTATGCAATGCTTCAACATCTAGGTGAGCGAGGCATGGGGTTTCTAAAATATTTATTCAAATGAATCTGGACAAAGGGTATCCTCTCAGATCTCTGGCAAATGGCTAGAGTGCTCGCTTTTCGCAAACATGGGAGAGATCGCTTTACCCCGAACGTTTTCCGCCTAATCTCTAACTTCATGTGAGTGCAAGTTGATAGATAAATTGCTAAACTTTAGAATAGTGCTGCTTTCGCAAATTCTACTCCATGTCGAATGCTCTGCACATACAGTAAAATGCAGTCTACGAGGATTTCGTTTGTAGACAGCACTACACCACGATTAAACGTTTTTTTTCCATCTGGAGAAGATCTATGATACCACATTGCGATGTGGATTCATGGAGACTCCACACGATAATAGGCAAGGGGACGCCTCCCAATCTTTATATCTAATCTCATGCAAGATCATCGATTCCGCCTACGGATGGAGGGGGATCCCTCTCCTGATTAGAGGAGCAGAAAGCGGTATCCCACAGGGTATTGTCCTCAGTGTCACACTTTTTGCCCTGTGCATCAACAGCATTACCTCTGTCCTACCGGAAGATTTTTCAAGTTCGCTAAAAGTATAGGACCTTTCGATCTCTTTTGATACGATCCAGATGCCAACTCTGGAGCGTCGACTTCAACAGGCATTGAACCGCAATTCTAGCTATGCTGAAGCGCACATAATTGATATATTTTGGCTATGATTAACTTTATGCACTTCTTCCGCCATTCAAGGCTCCTCTCTCACCGTAACTTATTTCTAAGCGGGATTCTCTTAAAAGTCTTGTCTTCGACCGACGATTCGACTGTGAGGCTCATATTCTTATCCTTATGGTCTCTTGTACTCGCAACATAGGCATTCTTCGTTCCCTGACGTTCAGCACCTGAGGTGTTGATAGGGTTACAGACTTACTTGTCTACCGATCCTTTGTTCGATCGAATCTTGACTACGGCTGCGAGTTTTATGTATCCGCATCGAGCGTGTATTGCAAAAGAGGGATCAATCCACCACAACAGTCTCCGCTTGACGAACGGTGCCTTCCGAATGTCCCCAATTGCGGGCCTAGTTGTCGATGCTGGGAAGAACCCACTCTCTCTGCGCTATGCAGAGTGCGTTATGCGCCTGTATAATGAGTCCAGCGCCTCTCTGAGTCGCCCACGGAGTTCACGCATCCGCACCTGATCTTGACGGTCTCTGCGCCATCGAGAGGCGCCAGTTATACCAAAAGCCTTTGTATTCAAGACTATGAAACTCCTTCGAGAGCTCGGTGTAGCTCTCGGTCTAGTGGCATCTCTGATTTTACCCCGGACGCCATCCTGCAAGGTACCACCTTTGAATCATTTTTACCAAGCATCTCATTTTAAAGCTTCTACAGCGCCGGGCGTATTGCGTTCCGCCTCTGTGGACCACACTTCGTATAACGCTGGATACATGTTATTGTATAGGGATAGCTCCAAGTTCTAGGAGTGGGTCACTTCCACGCCGTATCACCTATTTGAAGTCCTCGGTGGTCTACTAAGCGCTGAGTTTGTCTTTACTTCCGAGCTGGTTGAAATACACCGCACGGTACGGGAGATAACGCAATATGCTCGGTTTGGAGACCGGATTGTGATCTTTAGTGACCTGCAAAGCGCACTTTGTGCTTCTTTGGCCAATGGAATCTCCACAGGATCTGGTTTGCAGAATCCGCGACGCAACGTTGCCGCGAACGGGTTGAGATCGAGATTATCTTCTTCTGGGTCACTAGACGTGCGGGAATTACGTGGAATAAGCGTGCCGATGAGGTCACCAAAAAGTCCGCGAGGACTGGGCGACCGGACTAGCACTTCGCTCTTCCTCACACTGAGGGGCGGGCGGAGTCGCTACCGCTTGTCCCTTGTGGAACTGCTTGGCGATACCTAGCCTCCTTCATTTTTTCAACTCTCTTTGGTGATGGTCGCATGAGCCTGCGTCGGAAGGAGTCGGGCCTCGACCCGATGACCTAGCGTGCTTCCTTCTTATTCTTGTCCTTTTGCTTTTTTTTTTAACCCCTTGGTTTTCGTTTTTTTATAATTTTTTATGTTGTTTTCGGTATTTTTGTATAATTTAAATCTAGCCTAACATTAGGCTATAAAGTGAATAGGGCGACTAGTAGTCAGTCGCTAGAAGAGCACTGAAAAAAAGAGCTAAAAAACTACCATAAACTTTGACATCATCTTGATAGTTCGACCTCACACACTAATAGGATGTCCATGGTTGTTACATGTTTCCCATGATCTCATTTCCCGATTTGGAGACATAAACTTGCTTGCGCGGGTCTCCAAACCTTAAGGCAGGGATGGGAAGAGCCTCGCACGTGAGCCCGATTTTCATCGCCCCCTGAGTGATATATTTGTATGCATAAATTTCCTATAGTGAAATTTAAATAATATTTGTATGTCTAATTTACGTGATGACAGTCAATAAAATGTTGCGTATTAATTATTTTTTGGGAGTATTAATGCACGTGTATATCGCACCGTTTAATAAATTTAAACAACATTTACAAAAGATACAAGACTCAAATTTTATTTATCGCCCGCTGACTTCTTTCATTAGAAATTTTCTCTCACGGATCAAAAAGGTTTCCCCACCCTTGCCTTAGGGCTATGGATTTTTTTCTATGAGCCTCCCTCAAAATTCAAGTGTCTAAGACCCACCCACCTCCCATAGGAAAGCTTAATTCAAGAATATGTCAAGTTATGGCTAAGATTCCAAGAGCAATGCCCCCAAATGTGGCCAAAAGAATTTCCACATCGCGTTGAGTTTCTATTAATGAAAATAGAGATCAATTACACATCCTTTTTTATGGCCTAGTTTTTGTATCTAGCTTGAAATAATCCAAAAAATGGGATTATTTTTGCATATATAAATTTAATGTGAACCAAAAGAATAAAACCATGTTCTACTTAAGCATATATCAATTATTCTATAACATTCTGTCCTTTGAATTGCCATAATAAGCGCTTTTGAAGGTGACAATTTTAAGTGGGACTATATTCAATATCCTTTTTATTTGGTTACTGGTGATAAAACATTTACTACTCTGCAATTATAGCTTTGCTAGATTGTACAATTGTTATTTTAGGGCACCGTTAGTTGCATATGGCCAGATGAAGAGTTGTAGTCACAACATATACAGAGTAATATATGATATATATGAATGCAATAAACCACATTGAAAGAGAAAACGGAATAATTTTTCCTACAGTAATATTTATTACTCTACTAACGGCATACTTTTAATTGTGATCAAAGCGGTACTCGCTGCCTCAGTGTGCATGGTTCGAATCGCTTCCATGCACAGATTTTTTCGAAAAAAGGTAATAAAAATATTACTGCAAGGAAAAATTATTCCGTTTTCTCTTTCAATGTGGTTTAATGGATTCATTTTCATCATTCTCTCGTACTACGTTGAGATATATATACATTTGTATATCTGCCACGCGTTTAACTATTCCTCATTTATTCTTTGAATTCCCAACTAATTTTCTATTTCTTTCATAGTCTCCGTTCGAGCTTGCGAAAGTGTTCCTTAAAAGCTATTCTATTCAGAGAATTTTTTGGTTCTCTGCGTAGCGTAGTGTACTAACGGCATACTTTTAACTGTGATCAAAGAGGTGCTCGCTGCCTCAGTGTGTCTGGTTCGAATCGCTTCCTTGCACGGATTTTTTCAAGAAAAGGTAATAAAAATATTACTGCAAGGAAAAATTATTCCGTTTTCTCTCTTATATATATATATATATATATATATATATATATATATATATATATATATATATATATCACCAGTAACCAAATAAAAGGATATATGGCACACTCTAGCATACAATTGTCACAAGCTGAAGTGTTAATTATGTCGATTCAAGCGACAGATTTCTATGAATTGAATGATTATGCTCAATTTAAACATGGTTTTACTGGGTGTATCCACCTTTATTTTCGAAGTGTAACAAATGCAGCCTCTTTGAAATTGCATACATATATTCCCTCCTCTGAGACAAGTTTTTATTAGAATTGGCTCTCAGTGAGTCTTGGGATACTTGACCCAAGCGTGACTGAACTTACGGGTTTTCTATGCTAATAGACCTCATTTTCATCTGTTTTGATGATTTGTTTATTTCAAAGGAGCTGAAAGTCAAGAAATGTCTTCCCTCAATTTCGTTTGTAGATTTCAGCTGTGCATTGTCTTTTACATTACTCGAGAGGCGATATTAAGTGCGAAGTGGCCAAAGCATGAATGACAATCTCAAAAGTGTGACGGTTGTAAAATACCGCAATTAACTCTCATTGTACGTTTTATTTGACATGTTATTGGGTCGTACAATATCCGCAATACCCGCCATTCACTCTTACTACATTTTACTTGCGATGTTTTGGGGTTGTACACTACTCTCACTGTACTTGTTCTTTGCCATTTTATAGGGTTATACAATTTTTAAACTAAATTGTGCAACTTATAACAGCAATCAAAAAAGTGTCCCAAAAAGTCCGACCATATTAAATTAGGGGTTGAAATGAACAATAAACCTGACATAGAATATAGTTACCAATCAATCACCAGTAAATTAATTCATATTTATTTAATTATAGTGGTTAAATCGACCGATTTATAAATATGTAGATCTTCAGAGGAAATATAAGTGACTCTTTCTGAAAGCCTTCTATATGCAGGGTGCCTCCCTCCCCCAAATGGGACTGTTTTTGAGAAGCAAAAATAAACATATTTTTAAGAACGTCTGCTTATTATAGATTCTCGGCACTTAAATGGTCAATTAATAAATCGTAAATTTTCAAATTTAGAAATATTGTCGAAATTAACGATGATGGTAAAATTTGGTTACTATAGCAACCGCAACCCCCCATTGAGACCGCATCGGACACGCCTTGCGTAGCTTTCTTATCCCCTGCAAGCAGTGTCGAGGAGGCTTTACGTTGCTATAGTAACTGCATCGCATAGCAACGTACATTGTAATTGTGAAATGCAGTTTTTTTATTGATAATAAAATAGATAAGATGGTACGCTCATGAGCCATCCAGAACTTTTATTTTTTACATCATTCAACCCTACATATTTCGATTAATACCCTGGCTAAAATATGGCGTCATCTTACAACATGGTAATTCAAGACATTAGAATAGCCATGAAAATTCAATTTTACAAAGTAATTTTGTTAAATAGGAAACCATGCTTACATCTCATCTCCACCCTGGCTTTTGTTAAACATACTTCCCAGATACAAACGATCACGACTCAGTATTTTTCTTCTTTTATTTTGCTAAATATAATCGTTCTGTGGCGGTAACGATCATTACGGAAGGCCTTTAGAAATCTTTATTATTTACAAATAAACAACACACCTCAACACAACATCGAAAACTCTCGTTTCGGTTGTTCTTCACTTACTAGTATCTCTAAAGTTTCGCTTCCCGCTGAAAAGTAGCTTTTGTCTATGGAAAATACCCGACACTTCCAGGTTTATATTAGTTAAACTTATATCAGTCAATTAATTTGTCTTTTTTAGGAATTTAGGATCATAAATTGTGAATTTGGTCATCACGATTAGCGAACCCTGTCAAAATTGCTATGACGAGAAATCCACAAAAGAGGAAGAAGAGTCTTAAGAATCTTCTTCTCGGTTTAGCTCTTTCACGTTCAAGAATTTCACAAAAAGTAACATAGAGAATAGCGCCTCCGGATATTCCTTGAAAAGACCGTAAAAAAAGCTGGCCACAGTAGTTTCCTTCCTCGATTGAAGCTCTCAACGTGATGCCAAGTATAGTTCCTACGGGTGAAGCGAAGGCAAATGTAAGAATGGGAGTTAAGAAAAGCAGTTTTGTAGCACCAATTTCTATGAGTTCCATTCCGATGCTGAATCCAATAAAGACTTTGTGCGACGAGAGTGCAGCGCAAAGCAACCAGACACTGTCGATACTTTCCTCTAGACCGAGATAAAGACCTTCGAATGTACTTTGGATTGAAAGGGCAAAGATAAGAAGTGTTGAACGAATGGAAGTTAATTCAAGCTTTTGCTTTTTAATATCCGATGCTGTAATTTGATGATTAAAATTTATGGAAGACTCCGGCACACTTATTTGGATCGCAGGTTCTTTTTTATCAAGGTTACTAATACTATAAAAACTAACAAAACTTCCATTTTCAGACCTTTCTGGAAAAGATTCTATTACTTCTTCTATTTCAAGTTGAAGTCCACACGAAAAATGAGCAATTTCCTCGATGAGGAAAAGTAACAGCAGTCCCACGCATAAAGTCAGCTCAGCAAAAGGAAAGTTTAACTCTCTAATATTAGGTTTATATCTCAGTGCCTCTTGAAAACCCTCTCTTACTTCGATGTGGATATGCAAAAAAACGACACCCATGAGAATACCTGCACCGAAGCAGAGAAAAGCGCTTATTGTTACACTCGTATATTTCGATGACAAAGTGGAGTGGTTTAGGAGTAAATTTCTTAATTTAATTGGCACAAGACACGAGAGCAAAGTCATTCCCAAAATAATCCAAACGGCTCCTAATTTGTGGCTGTTCAGATTCTGCATTTTAAAAATGGATTGAAAGGTTATTTGAAAGAACTTGAAGCAATCGCGAGATTCGCTGAAAGATCACTGGAAGAACTCGAAACAGGATAGTCGCTTGCAGAGAGCCTGAAATAAAATTGAAATTAATCTCTTATTAATTGATTTTCCAAAGTTAACTAATGAGCTAAAATGTATTTATTTTGATTATACAAGTGTGTTCGGGCTACATATAACGATTTGCATAACAGAACCCCCCTTCCCCCCGCCATATCTCAGGAGGAAATAATGCTATTTTAAAATTACAAAATATCAACTAGATTATGGTTGGGAGATAACAGTTTACTCAAAGTAGCCGCCATTAGTTTCCACTGCGACCTCAAAACGGTACCCGAACCTGGCGCTTGCGTTCTTCACTGTGTCCTTGGAAAGATCTTCATACTTCTCCTTGATCTTGTCCACCAGCTCTTTCTTGATGTTGCAGGCACAGCGGTTGGCCTCTTTCCTAACCGCACTCCATAAATAGTAATCTTTAGGAGACCAGAAAGTGGCACTGGTGAAGTCGTAGAAATTCTCCGACAGACACTTCTGACTCTTTCCAGAGGTATGAACTTCCAGTAGCAACCTTCTCTCCTTAAGGTTTGACCAGTCTCAAGCAGGTAGACATAGCCGTTTGAATTATACCTAAGATCCTGTTCAAATATGCGGGGCAGCATGACGTCACCTTGACTGGAGACACCCCCAAAACATCATAGTTAGGGAAACTTGGTCTTTATGATACATGGAACGTCGCATGGATTGTAGACAAGCTACCTGTTGTTCTAGGTGTTGTATAACTGGTTATGGAAGAAGTTCTTTTCGTCTGAGAAGAACCACATCGTTCCCGGGGCAACAGGATGCTTTAGCTCGTTCAAGAGCTTTTAGGCTTAAGTAAAGCGGTTCTTTGTGGCATTTTTTGTTAGAACTTGTCCCTTGCGCCTCTTGTATGAGTGGTAGCGAAGGTCCTCATTCAGGGCCAAGCTTCATAATGGCGACTGCATCATCCTTCTTTCTCGCTTAGGGTCCGTATTCCCTTGCTCGGGTCTTCCATCTCCTAGTGCTGTTGGATGAATTCTGTCGTACGGACGCACCGAGAGTATGAAAAAGATGGAGAGTAAACACAGTAGAGAGAGATAAGATAGATGCATGGATATATATAGAGATAGAGGGATGAAGAAAAAAAGAGAGAGAGCAGGGGTAGAAAAAGATGAAGAGAGGGAGAAGGAAAAAGAGACACGAGAATGAGAGAAAGATTGAGAGAGGAAGATAGATTTAGCTGTTGTATTCAATCACTTTGGAGCTGTCTGCAGTTGGAATTGACTGTGTCCGACATGCCTTAAGACGGAGTTAACAATATACAATACCTTGATGAAAATAATCTAATGGATGCGTGTAAGATGTTCAGTAATCGCATGAAAAAAAATAATTTTAGTTATAAATGGTTATTTCACTATGGGAACTAGAGGGACATCATCTAGTGGACTCGGAAACCTCAATTACCACTTGTGACATTGGTTTGACCTTCATATCTCTAAAAATGGCCGATTTAGCACCTCTAGCCACTAGGTGGCGCCACCTGGTGGTCAACTTATATAATATTTGAACTCAGTGACCTCAATTACGTTTGGTAGCACTGGTTTTATCTGGCTACATTGAGCCAGCGACTCGTTGCGGAGATAAGATGAAAACAACACGAGACTTGCATGACCCAAAGACCTGCTTCACCGCAGTTTATGATTACAGAATACGATGAGGCTCAGTAACGTAATGAAGGCTTCCACTCCCCTGCCACGGTATTTTGGTACTCACCAATTAAACCCTTTTACCTTCTAGTGGTTAGAGGTGTGAGCGCTCTTGGCCCTGTACAGATGATGAAGGGGAATTTTCTTGATATTGATTTTTTGGGGGTATTTTATTTATGTCGATATTTAATAGACTTTTAATTTATTTCATCTTTATTTTCTCATCAAACTTCGCCTTATTTGTCCTTTTGAGGGTATTGCCCTCCTACTTTTTTTATTCTTTTTTCACTTTCTTATTCAATTCCTCTCTTCTCCCTTCTCTCGGATTGACTTGTGACGACCAACATGTTTGTATTTTGAAGAGGGACCTGTTTTGCTCTCTGTTGAAGATCGGGTATGGGCTACCCCATAATCCTTCGTCTCTCGTGCCCAAATAGAAGACTTTTATAGCTAGTCTCGAAGTTAATAAAAGGTCTCGAAAGTAAATAAATGCGGTCTCAAGGTTAGTAAATGGATAGCCAGTTATAGGGCTTGAAAGTTAATAGGGGCGCTGAACGTTCTTAAGGTATGCTATACAGATTCAAGAACCTTTTTATTTTAGGCGGCGGAGAAACCTGATATGCTTCGGAGTAGAAAGGAACTCGCTTGACCGAGGCTTGAGATTAGGTAGGCTGTGTTTAAAGGTTCAATATATGTAGATTACCTGTAGCAAGGTAATCACAAATGGAGGAATCGCGGACTCTTTATTAAAGCGTAGAACTCGGGTAGCCTCGACGTAAAAAAGATTCAAGACGGACGTGTAATGTTATTAAGTGGAGCTATTATTCCATGACGTCTCTCTGAATGGCTGACTGCTTCTCACTTACTTACTAACTTACTGCTTTACTGACTTACTGATTTACTGACTTTGAGTGTGTGAGTATATATTCGTGTCAGAAACAGTGGGCGTGGACTATTATTATCCAATAATGTTGTTTGGGTGGAGCCTATTACACTCCGTGTTAATTTGTGTCGATGGAGATAAATATTCGTTTTGGTCAAATTGAGTTTCGCAGTCGTTTTTTAGTAAATAATGGCCGCCGCTATTGTGTTTTCAGTTCTGCATTTGCATACCTTCTATCGCGGCTATGGGATCCATTTTCTTATGTGTGTGTACAGGTGCATATTTTTGCTACAGTATTGAATTCATTCTTCTCGCCTCGAGCAAAATACATATTATTTACACCCAGGTTTTTTAACTCATGTCTATTTCTACTATAAGTGTTTCGCTATATTCTAGATGGGTTCATTATTATATGGTATATTATTTCAGTAATTAATGCTTGTGCCCAATTTCAGGATTTCATAGGTCCAACAGGGTGCTCATTTGTGAGGTTCACGCTGGGCCTACTTAACCTTGTAATTTGGGTGCCACATTTTTACTGATCCCGATTAATCACACGTCGGTGAATTTAGTAGGCCCCATATGAACGGTTCTCTTTGTGACTGATTATAAATGGGGTGTGCTGCTACAGTATCTGCTCTCCAAGAGGACATCCCGGTCGCAAGTGAGTTAGGAGTTCGAGTAGTGCCAAGCCCTTCTAAGCCTCCTTGGTGGAGAATCACAACTGAGAGCATGAATTTACATAATTCTAGACCCGTTCACTTGCCTTACCCCACTCGTTCATCCCTAGGCCAAGGAAGTGGAAACTTAGTTTGTTTAGCCTCGTTTTTGAGTACTCAAAAATTATTCCGATACTTCGCATTCTTTAAGTTTATGATTTTGATTTGAACGATGCTTTTGAATTTCATTGCGATAGGCTATGTAGTATGTGGGCGCATGGTAACAGAAACATTTTGGAGTAGGTATAGGAGTCATGATATTCTGGTCTTACTTGTAAATTCTGGTGAAATGTCTGACCATTAAGGGTGGCTAACATTTTGACCGATCACCTTCACAATGTAAGTAGCATTGCTTGATACTCAAAGGAGATTTAGTCCTTAAGACCTTTTCAGAGTCTTGCTCCCCTTCCCATTACCCGGTACAGATAATACTCTCGGGGCTAGTCAAGAATGCGTCCAGGTTTAAGGTTTCTTTTTTTAGGGGGGTGGATGGCCCAAGTCAAATTAGCATCCTGTATAATGAACGGACCGACTAAGCTTCTAGTTCAACCACAGTCATTGATATATCATTAACATCTTGTTTACCGAATAGGAACTTAATTCTCCTTTTACGAGAAATTATGGACGGTTGGTTTATCACTCACTGGTCATCAACCACTCAGAAGTCTCGATCCTTTGATGTATCTCTTTGCCGCTTACTAATTGGCGCTATAAAGTCTGATCCACCGCCATTTGGCGTCCAGTGAGGAACCACCTGTCATTCAACTGTATCCCTAATTGTGAAGGTAATTATTGAGGCCCCCATTAATTAATCGACTGCCCAGCACTTGGAAGACTGCAAATATAATTTTTCTCTCCGACGGTTCGTGGCCGAATCATTTTGTGCACCCTCCTATTAAAGATTTTAGCTTGATCTGAACTAGTTCTTTTTTATGTTTTTCTCGTTATGTCTTTTTATGGTTTTAGTTTCGTGCGACCAGGAAATATCATTCGTTTATTACCTTGGTGTAGTTTTAATGTGTAGCGTTTGGATGAATGTTTTGAAATTGGTGTAGGATAAAATCCGTTCGCAATGGGCAGCTCTCGCGCACTTCCCTTTTA
Source organism: Ceratothoa steindachneri (assembly GCA_963969495.1). NCBI lineage: Eukaryota > Metazoa > Arthropoda > Malacostraca > Isopoda > Cymothoidae > Ceratothoa > Ceratothoa steindachneri. The sequence goes on from OZ018334.1 coordinate 53,194,292, forward strand.
AATTAAATTAATATTTTAGTTTTAATTTCACTACAACCATGTTTTTTGTCGGTCAATGCTCTCTATGGTTTAGCTTTAGTTCTTTTAAATCAAAACTGTGAAAGAGGGTGAGAATAGACTGAATTCTAGCTAAGAAAAGAGATGAGAAGAATGTAAAGGAAGTGACGGCCAAAAAAATGTAAAATAGGAAAGTCTAGAAGGAATAAATCCTAGGTAGTCTAAATCTATTTGACCCCTCGGTGGGCACTAAGGTCGAGAGGGGCGTATGGCCCCTCGCTTTAGGTAGGAGTTTTAGCTCATGATCCTTACGAACCATCAGAAGGAAATACACGCGAGAGTAGATTATACCAACACGGGAGGAATATCTTAGAACGGCGCGAAAGTGGTTGCACACGGCCACCCTTTAAACACCTTGTGTAGTACCACAACAAAATGAAAGGTAATTAATCTAAGTTTGCAAGTCTTTGCAAGTAGTAAACATTTCCTGGTTAGTTAAAAAACTATCAAAATTTAATCGAGCTTCCCTTAATTAATGTAAATATGCTATGTTCCTACCATATATCATCGACTCTTGAACCGAGGATAAAAATATGTGTATCAGAGCACAAACGACAAAAAATACGACTAAATTCGGCTAACTCGTAGGTAGAATAGGTAGTCTCACTACCCTTCGCAAAATAAACGACCACCACTTCAGTGTTTGCCAAACTCCGTCTGGAAACTACTACATGGCGCAACTTGTTAAATGCAATTGACTTCGTTCGATTCAATCACACAGAAGAGCCAAGGCATTCTTAGGGTTTGTTTAGGTGAACAATTGCTTCGTTAGCATTCTTCCGATTATGAATTTGCTCCATCATTTTTCATAGAATTGTTTAAATTCCTTCCATTTACACAATTATGCCTCCATTTATCTGCATGAATTCTCTTATTTCCTTCCACAAATTACGAGTTGATAACTGTTTCCTTGTGCCATCAATAATGAAGATGCTCCTATTGGAATTGATATTTAAACGAATCAATCTCCCCCTTCTACCTTTACTGTACTACATATCAATTATCATTATCAGGTTTATGTTACCATTTTACTCATTTCTTTCGACCAATTTGTAAAAACAGAGAAAATAAGTGTGAATGACGAAGGCATTTTGCCACGAGGCAGTTGGAGGTGGCGCAAGAATTTGATGTCTTTTATCCAACCAAATAAGTTTGCTGACACCAACTAAGGGCCTTGATAGGTTAAATTTAACACAAAACAGATTGAGTGCCTTTATGTTTATGCTTAAATGAAATGTATACCTTTTTTACATATTAACCAAAGATATTTTATGTAAATGATTTATAAAGTATTCTGCCAACACCGTTGATTTGCTACGTCGTTCTCCTTTCGCGCATATCTAATTGCTTCAACGGAAAAGAACGCATGTAAAATACGCAAAGAGAGTTAGTCATTGCTTCTATTTCAATTATTTATTATTCTGATTGATCCTTGCGGTTGTGTTTCCTCCTCTTTATATTAACACAGTTGCGTTAAATCATATATGATGTTTGGCGTTAGCCTTTCCGTGTAACTGGAATTTAGAGTTGTATTATGATATATATATATATATATATATATATATATATATATATATATATATATATATATATATATATATATATATATATATATATATATATATATATATATATATATATATATATGGAAGAATGAGAGAGAGAAGGAATCCCCCCTCCCCCTCACTTCCCCAGTTCGCTGTTGACCGCTCTAAATTCGTCTGCCCTATATACTGTGAAAATTAGAACAATGGAAGGACCATTAAGTGAGTATCGCGACTTCGCGCTATAGGACCTTATCGCGACCCAAGGCAATTAAGGAAGTCTGTTGGCGATGAATCTCTCTCCCCGTCTAGATAATTTCGGAGTATATATTGGATAGTTCAGAATTAACATGCATATTTGGTCTAAAGCCGCCGTCCAGTATGTTAGTTGTAACGTCTTCGTTAGTCGAGAGGAAATCGACTACATTCTCGTCCAGAGAAGAATTAGGTGATTATCGAAGAGCTAAGAAAGAGCGAGTCGTCACTCATTGTTGTTCCTGGAAATAGTTAGGCGCGCTTCAACCCTTCTCATCACGTCTTCGGATTTTAAGGATCGCAAAAGCCATTCTCGAAGCACCCTCCGTTTGCCTCTTAAGGATAAGAGCCCGCCCCCTCCCCCTCCTCCCAACTTCAGTTTCCCGAAGTTGAATTGAGAGTCGAGTGAGACGCCCACAAGTTCAAGGTCGAACCTACCTACCTGGTCCTATTCGCCGCATATCAAGGTAAAAGAGATTTAACCCCGCTTCGTCACGCTTCACCCACCATTACCGCGTCGAACCTCAAGGATCCCCTTTGCTCTAGAACTTGCATAATTGTAAAATCATTACTAAATTAATTATCCCTCGGTTCAAACTTAATTAATAGTGTTAATCATCTTGGCAGTGAACCGTCAATATTTAATTGCATTGCCATTTAACTTGCCCATTATGTATATGTAATCTTTAGTCCTATTAAAGTATATTTTTGTAACCGTGTTTGAATATTCCTTGGCCTAGCAACTGTATATGTATAGCACTCTTAGAACCATCCCCAAATAAGGGATTCTGCAATATACACAATAGATATATGAGGCTATATTGTAATTTTGTAAAATGTTAGTCGTAAGATCAGCGGATGAAAACACGCTTTACAAAAACAATGGGGAAATCTTAGCTAACCTTGCTCAACCAGGCAAACCCCACAGCACCTCATGTCCTGGATGCCCTGCCAAATCTACCAACATTAGATCCTCTCGATGAAACGCCGAATCTAAATGAGGTCCTCACTGCTATCAGAGACCTGAAAAACAACAAGAGTCCTAGACCAGATGGTATCCCAGAAGAAATATTAAGGAAAGGAGGATACCTATTGAAATTCAGAATACACCAACTTATTAGTGAGATATGGACAACCGGAGAGGTGCCACAAATGCTAAAAGATGCCAACATCGTAACCATCTTGAAGAAAAAAGGTAAAAGAGGAACCTATTGGAACAGCAGAGGCATTTCACTCCTGTTAATTGCTGGGAAGATACTTTCCAAGATCATGTTCTCCCGCATGGTCTCTCATATTACAGAACCAAACCTTCCTGACAGTCAGTGTAGTTTTAGAAAAGACCGAAGCACATCATATATGTTTGTTTCTTTCAGTAACCTGACAAAGGCTTTTGACACCGCTATTCACCCTCAGCTATGGAGCCTCTTATTAAACTTTGGGGTCCCGCCCAAATTTCTTACCATCTTGACACAGATGCATGAAGGGATGCAAGCCCCGATCCACGCCTGTGGATCATTATTAGAACCCTTCAATGTGGAAGTGGTAGTCAAACAGGGGTGTGTGCTTGCCCATGTTCTCTTCAATGTTTACCTAATGGCTCTCATCAACCTGGTCCTTAATACCCTAGGAAGAGATGCAGGTAGTACCATACAATACCGCCTAGATGGCAGTTTATTCAACATCCGCTGATTCCAGGCCACAACTAAAGTTTCTTCCACCCAATAATAGAACTGCAATATGCAGATATTGTGCGATTGTTACCCATGATGCTAAAGCAATCCAAACAACCCTGGATGCTCTCTCATCCACATACTCTGCCATAGGTCTTAAAGTTAATGCAAAAAATACAGAAATCTTGGCACAGTGCATAAACCAACCACAAAGGCCATTTCAGTTTAACTGGTGATAACGTCAAAGGGGAAGAACATTTTATTTACTTAGGCAGTGTGATCTCCTCTAAGTGTTCACTGGACCCAGAAATACAAACAAGGATAAACCTATCCTCTGCTGCTTTTGGTCGTTTGAGGGAAAGAGTTTTTTCATACAACAACTTTAGAACAGACACCAAAGCTGCAGTTTACAAGGCTGTTTGTCTATCCACCTTGCTGTATGGCTCCGAAGGCTGGACAATATACAAACAGCCAGTTAGAAGCTTAGAAACGTTCCACATTGGGCGTCTCCAGAGGATCCTAAGCACATCATGGAAAGACAAAATCACATCCGATGAAATATATCGCAGACCCCACCTGCAGTATAGAAACCTTCCTAGCACAACGACATCTCCGCTGGTTGGGTCACGCCATCATGAGGTCAGACCACCGACTTCCAAAGCAAATACTGTACGGTCAACTTGAGTGAAACAGAAATGCAAGAGGCCTCAAGATGCGTTACAAAGACCAGTGCAAAAAACTTGCTGAAAAAATGTACCATTCAGTCTCAACAACAGGAAACAATTGCAAACGACAGTCAGGCCCGAAACCATCCTGCTCCAAAGGGCTATCCAATATGCCCCACGCAACACCAGCGGAACGAAGGAGTAGGAACTGCAGAACGATATCCCTGTCACAGATGCGGGAAAATTTGTGGATCCCGAATTAGAATGAACAGTCACCTTCGGTGGCACCAACGGAATGACACGTGATCTCGACTTTCATCATCATGATGCAGAGAAACGTCATCATCGTCATCGATGGACCACTTTAAGCAAGTAAGCATATATATATTATAATATATATATATATATATATATATATATAATAATAATAATAATGAAAACCTCACAAAGTGGCACGTGAGGAAAGCAATAATATGAAAATTAATCCACAGGAAAATGAAAAGATGAATCCAAGCACTTTCGAACTATATTTGCAAGTTCATTTTCAAGGAATGAAAATGAACTTGCAAATATAGTTCGAAAGGGCTTGGATTCATCTTTTCATTTTGCTGTGGGTTAATTTTCATATATATATATATATATATATATATATATATATATATATATATATATATATATATAGAGAGAGAGAGAGAGAGAGAGAGAGAGGAGAGAGAGAGAGAGAGAGAGAGAAAGAGAGGGAGAGAGATTTGAACGAAGGCAAGACAACACCTTAACTACTAAACACAATGTCAAGATTACGACGAAAGTATACGTTAAAACCATCAATCCTAACCTCTGCACGAATGCAGAAAGTGAATGCCCAGAACGATACAAGAAAACTGTAATTAACGCATATGTCAACAGTGCCTTCACGAAATGCTAAATTGGAAAGATACACACAATGCGTTTGAGTTAGCAACACAAGTACTCGTCAACAATGATTCAGCAACCACGATGTACAAGTATCGATCAAGAAGAAAATGTACCAAATTTACTCCCAAATATCAGTATAACAACGGAAACAATAACATAGTAAATAACATAAAACTCTTCTACAAGATCACGATGAACACGCCGTACCGAAAGTGCGAAAGAATAATTAAGGAAATTATTAACCGATCTCTAAAGCCACTCTCCATATGTGATCTCTACTCTCTGATCCTGTTCTGTCTGAAAACTTACAAGAGATTATTAATTATTCTTCCAAACCTTACCACACCCATCCCGTTTAGATGAAGGCCGTCTCACCAAAATAGCTCCATTTGTTCGTAGAAATCATACCACAAATCGATGAAGTACACTCCCTCTTCCTGGCAAAGAACCTTAAGAGAGTTGTTAATATAAGATGCTCTTCCATAGGAAACATTCACCGCACCTATTCTGGGAAGGATACCTATAAACGCTACGTTCCCAATCCTTTCTTCGAGCTTCCTCATCAGTAGACGGTCCCTTGTTAGAAGCTCCTCGTACCTTGTAGATAAAACATTATTAGTACTTATATATATTATATAAGCTTTGTTTTTGTTATTTTCGCTTGTAAAATCTTCCAAATAGAGGTGAAACTTCAGAAGACCTACGCCGGGTTTTTAGTATTAAAAACAATACTAATGGTGTTTTTAGGCATTGTAGTCGTCATTTACGGCTTTGGTTAGGCGCGGAAGCACTTATTGTTAAGATACTAACACTCTGAGTACGGCTCTATTTGCAGTGATACTAGCTTAGAAAATAACAGCTTTCCTCGCCAAAACGAAGTCGTAAGTGATGACTAAAATGCCTAAAATCACCATTAGTACTGTTTTTTAATACAACCTAACTTAACGAAACATAATCTAATGAAAACTAACCTAACACATCATTCCCGCATCTGTCGAGCACATTGGAGCGCCTAGCAACGTCTGGCAATCACATTGAATTCGACCCCTAAGGTAATTATTTTGAAATGGGGAGCCTTTTCCTCCATACCCCCGCCTCTCGCTATTTTTTTAGCACCTAGTAGTATTAACAATTCGAAAGCCTAGCATTAGGTTCAAATGCAAAGAAATATAAACAAGGCTTACTATTTAATGCTGAGGAGATCTTTATTTTCAAAAATAGTTTGCGATCAACCACACTTTTGCCGTTTTTGCTTTCTCACGGAAACGTACCTGTCACATCTCCAATTTTTAACATTATAATCGATCCTCATCTCGTTCCCGCATCTGTCTCACTTCTTCACTTTTAAAATGAGCCCCATGAACTATACAAAAGTTAATTAAATTGTTCGAGGAGTTAGCAAAAGTCATATTAAAGTTCAACAAAGTAAACACAAAAGAATCACAATCCGCCATGGATTTTGGTTTAATTTATATCAGCGTTGTTTTAAGTGTTTGAAACCAGGTTGCCAATGTTTGAAATAAGGTCGAATTTAGTGTTGCCAATGTTTGAAATTAGGAATTCTTTACACATTGTGAGAAGGCAAAGTGGATATTTTAATTTCATTCTGACCCTTTCAAGGTAGAGTATCTTAAAAATATGTACTTTCCGCGCCGAATCGAAACCATTATAGGGTCTGAAGTAAGTTATGGTACTCTCTCTCTAGTTTTGCAGGCTGGGTTAAGTGATCATCAGCTTCCTTATGTGATGAAGGAAAAATATATATATAATATCTGGATTCTTTATTCCTATGTATTTATAGCCGGAATAAGCTTTGAATATGGTGAACAAGGAATATAACTTTTCTTCTTAAAACAACAATAATTTTCTGATTCTCCTGACTGATTTTTACATCATTTTCATTTTGTTTATAGAAAAGACAGATAGCGATCGCTGTATGTGATACAGGCAATCAGCTAGTCAGAGAGAAGGGTTGCGGAAATCATTTAAGAAAAGATAGCAAGAGTTGATAGGTCGGTGGCTATACACCGATGCGTAGTGTTGTTGTGGCAGCGTTGGTCTCCTGGTTTGGGGGCAGGTCAGGAGGGCGAGGCTGTCTGCTCAGTTGGAAACGAGTTATTCATGATGCGTTCTGGTTATGAGAACAACGGTACGGGTGGCGGGTGTTCATGGGCCGCTGGGTATCGCGGTGCCATTGCGTACCTTCTTACGTGTAGTGCTGTGTATAGTGGGTCTCTGGCGAGTTTCCCGAGTTGTTTTGTGAGTCTGGTGTGAGCGTATGTGTTAAGGGGTGCTAATTTGTTGTTATTGTGTAGTGCGGCCATTCTCGAGTACAACGGAGAGCGGCAAGCGCGCTTCAGAGCAGAGTTCTGAATGCGCTGAGCCTTCCGCTTCCACGTGTCGCTCGCGGCTATGAGTGACAGTGGGGCGTACGTTAGAATAGGTCGCACGAGTGCTTTGTATAGATGTAGTTTTAGTCTTTTACTCGCAGAGTAGAACATACCCAGCGATGCGTTTGTTCATGAGGCTCTTGCTTGTATTATGTTTTGGTGTATATTGAACCTGAGGGTCTTGTCAAAAGTTACCCTGAGGTACGGGTGGCGGGTGTTCATGGGCCGTTGGGTATCGCGGTGCCATTGCGTACCTTCTTACGTGTAGTGCTGTGTATAATGGGTCTCTGGCGAGTTTCCCGAGTTGTTTTGTGAGTCTGGTGTGAGCGTATGTGTTGAGGGGTGCTAATTTGTTGTTATTGTGTAGTGCGGCCATTCTGGAGTACAAGGAGAGCGGCAAGCGCGCTTTAGAGCAGAGTTCTGAATGTGCTGAGCCTTCCGCTTCCACGTGTCGCTCGCGGCTACGAGTAACAGTGGGGCGTACGTTAGAATAGGTCGCACGAGTGCTTTGTATAGATGTAGTTTTAGTCTTTTACTCGCAGATTAGAACATACCCAGCGATGCGTTTGTTCGTGAGGCTCTTGCTTGTATTATGTTTTGGTGTATATTGAACCTGAGGGTCTTGTCAAAAGTTACCCCGAGGATTTTTGTACGTTGAGTGTATTCGAGCCTTATTGGGTTTAGGTGGTACATGTCTGGTGTATGTGAGAAGATTTGTAGGTTGTGCATGAAGTGATCTCTAGCGTCGTAGAGTGTCTTCTGAGGATTCGTGGCAATCAGCCATTTATCCTTGTAATATGTCTTGTCGTCTAGTATTGTTTGTGTGTGGAGCGCGATTTTTTTGCTGGGCCTCGGCCGCTGACGAGAATGGTCTCGTCATCGGCGTAGGCCACTGTGTATGTGTGAAAGCAGCTTTCGGGTGGGCATGGGGTGTCGTTTGTGAACATAATGTATAATGCAGGTGCCAGTACGCTTCCTTGGGGAACGCCTGAGCGTGGTGTAAAGGTTCGTGAGAGGGTATTATTGTATTTTATGTGGCAACTCCGTTCAGTGAGGTAGTGCGAGAGGAGCCTTTTGGTGCAGAGAGGTTACTCAGTATTGTTGACGAGTTTCCAAAGGAGTCCCTCGTGCCACACTTTATCGAAGGCCTTCTCCACGTCCTTACTGATGGAGAGAGTCTTTTAATGTACTTGGCGTTTTTTTTTGTATTCTGTCGTGAACGATAGTCACGGCCGACTGAGTGGACCGGCCTCTCCTAAACCCGTATTGGTGGGGATGATAACCAGTCCCTCTCTTCCAGGTACTCCCGTAGGCGGCAGTTGACCATTCGTTCGATTTTTTTGCCTAGGTGCTCTAATAGAGCAATAGGCCTGTAGTTATTTGGGTGTTTTGGGTCTTTGTTTGGTTTGTGTGGGAGTAGGTTGTGAGAGACTTTGAATATTTTAGGGAAGTGGCCCGAGGCTAGTAAGGCGTTGAATTGGTGTATAAGTGTGGGGTATATGTTTGCGGGGAGGTTGTGTATAAGTGTGGCTGGTAGCCCGGAGGGGCCGGGGGCGCGTTTTGGTGTTGTTTTCATGTAGTGTTTTGTTTCCTCGACGGTGGTTGGAGTGGTTAGTGTGGATGTGTAGTCGAGCAGCTCCATTAGTATCAGGGGGGGAAGGCCTTAGCTCGTGAGCGTGGGCCCGACACCACTCCTGGATTTCCTGGAAGTGTTCCCGCGCGTGTGGTTTGGGTGGGTTGTGTGTGTGTACCGTGTCCCAGTGGGACCTAAATGCGTCGAGGATGACTTTAGTGTCTGTGAGTGATTGGTTGTTTACTTGAAGAGTGATGGGTTTGCATGGGTCAGTGCCTAACATCCTTTTTATGTGCCGCCAGAACAAGGAAGGGTCCGTGCATCAGGTGTCGTCTGCGATGCCGACGAACTCTCGCCACTGCCGGTTCCTATCTAGCTGCACGCACTGTAGGATGCGGGCACGTAAGTGATTTATGTTGTGTTGTCGTGGGCCTCTAGTGTAGTGATTATTGTACTGTGTGATGAGTCTCTGAGTGTGTATGGAGAATGTGAAAGTTTTTATGCAAGTGTAGTTTTTTTGTGGTGAGTGTAGGTTGCGTGCAGCAGTTATGGTGTTTAGAATTGAGCACCAGTGGTCATATATCAGGTCTGGATTGGTGTCCTCCAGGTCGAGGTTTTGTGGCGTGTTTTCTGTTATGTGTCTCCTGAACTCTTCCCAGTTTGTGTTTTTGTAATCGTAGAGAGGTGGTGTAGGTATGACTATGGGAGATGTGGATATGATAAGGAATATAGGTATGTGGTCAGATAGTACGTGGGGACCGGGTGATATGTGTGTGTGGAGGCGTGTGGCGTGGTCGTTGCGGAAGACAACGTCCGGGGACGTGGTACCTCTACGAGGACCGAAGAATTTGGGGAAGGTAGGGCCGATGTGCTCGCAGCGATAGCGCCGCAGGGCACCGACCAGGTACATTCCCACGTCATTCGTGTTGTTCGAAAGGAGTGCCGGGTGAAAGGCGTTGAGGTCCCCCGCGAAGAAGATAGGGAGGTTATGGTTTGATAGGGCCAGAAGTGGGGTTTCTATGTTTAATTGTAGGCGTGGTGGTTTGTAGTGTGTTCGCCACTAGAATGGGGCCGGAGCTTGTTTCTATCTTGCAGGCTAGACATGAGTCGTCATGTATTTTGATGAAGGAGTGGTGTATGGAGCGCTTTATTAGAATCGCTGATCCTAGGTGCTGCGCATGTGGAGATAGGTACGTGTGGTAGCCTGCGATGCGGAGTCTGTTGTTGGGAGGAAGTAGGCTGGTTGAGTTAAGGAGTACTATGTCTGGTCAATGTGTGTTGACCACCCAGTTGGCAACCGTATGTCGAATACCGTGCCAACTGCGTACGTTTAATTGGGTCACGTTGAGGCGACCTATTGTCGTGGGCGAAGTGCGCGGGAGGCTAACTTCCCCGGTACTGTTCCCCTCTCCTTAGTTATTGCCCAGAAGGCGTGAGAAGCGAGTACCTTTACCCGTGTCGGCTGTTGTATGTGGGGGTTGTCGGCGGTGTTGTTGGGTGGGCAGGCTGTGGTGGAGGGAGTAGTGTGTTCTGTGGAAGGAGGTGTCGAGGTAGTAGGCTCGGAAAGGGTAGAGTCTTGGAGGGGGGAGTTAGTAGCAGAGGTAGATGGAGTAGAGCTAGGAGATAAGGGGATAGAAATAGTAGGAGAGGTATAGATTATGAGAGGTGTGTGTCGGGGGAGAGAGGAGGTTGGTTCGAAGGTGGAGTGAAAGGGGGAGGAGTGGGAACAGCAGGAGTGGGGGTGGTTTGTTTTTTCCCGTACTTGTGTATGCAGGGGGGAAGGGTTGTTGAGGTAGGGTTTTTTAGTTTGGCACGGGGTGTTGTGGGCTGAGGGGAGGTGGGGGTTGGGGTGTCAGTTGGAGTGAGGTTGGAAGCTGTGGAGGGAGGAGTGGAGGTTGCTGAAGGAGGGGGTTCTGGAGGTAGGAGGGGGTTTTGATAGAGAGGTGGAAAGAGTGCGGGCAGGAAAGGGGGTTGGGAGAGAGGCGGGAGCAGTAGGCGGAGGGGTAGGTAAGGAAGGTGCACGGACAGAAGGGCGGGAGGCGGTGGGAGGGTGGGGAAAGTGGGGGCCGGTGGGTCCATGTGAAGAGGTGTGCTTGCTCACCGGAGTGGGGAGGAGTGCGGGTCTTCTGTTCATGTGCTCGTCTATTAGAGCGAACACCTTCTCACGGAAGGTGATCTTATCTATTCCGTGTGAGGCGAATAGTGTGTTTAGTATGTTTGCGTATAGACGGGGGTCGCCCCTCCACATGTCCTTTGCCATCGTTGAGAGCAAGGTGGCCAGGTATAACTTCGTGTTTGTGGTCTCGTTAGTTGTGTGATGTGGAGTTGGGGTGGGGGTGTGGTGTGGGGTGTGGGTGGGGGGGTCTCTGAGTGTAAGGTGCTATGGAAGGGGGAGACGGGATGTGTGGGTGAGGTGTGGGTGCTGCTGTGGGGGGTTGGGTTTGTCTGGGATGGAGCAAGGGGAGCAGACAGCGCTGCGCCGGCACCTGCGGCGAATGTTCTAGTGAGGGGAGGGGGGCAAGGGCGGAGTGTGTGGTTGCGTGGACTGGTTGTGGGCGCCGTATAGCCTCAATGGCGTCGTGGCGGGCCTTACTTAAGTAAGGACATTTGGGGTTGACGGCGACGTGGTCGCCGCCGCAGTTGAAACAGAGGGATGTGGTAGCTGTGCATGTGGTGTAGTGCTGCCCCACTAAACTGCACTTCAAGCAGATTAGTTCTGCTAGACATGTGCTTGTTGTGTGTCCGGGTTTGTAGCACCGGTGGCATTGCGTGGGTCTTATGTTGTGTTGTGATTCCATGTTTTGTGGGTGTGTGAGTGTGCCGCAGACCTTGATGCCCTGGTCTAGCAGCATTGTTTTGCTGTTTTCATTGGACAGTGTGACCACTGCCCAGTTTTTTTGCGCGGTTGAAGTATAGATCTTTAATGACCTCCTCCCCATACTCCTGTCTGAGGTACATACGGAGGTCATCGTTTGTGAAGGCCAACCATAAGGGGTTGGTCTTTGTAACTCGTATCTGGTGTCTTTTTAGAATGCGGTCTGCGAGTTTTGTATAGAGGTTATGAGTGGCGAGTGTGTTGGCGGCGTTTTGGTGGAATGTTAGCGCGTCTTCCTGTGAGCGGAAGACGAGCTTGTGGCCTGTGTGTGTCTTTAGGATGTTTGTGATGGGGGTGTCGTGGGTAGTGGCTAGGCTAAGTAACGAGTGATGGTCGATTGTGGTGGGGGTCTTCTCTGTAGTGTGTAATATCGTGAGATGGGATGTGCTTGATGCCATTTTTTATACATTTTGGTACTTTCTTTGGGGCGTATTCCCGCCCCGCCAATGAGGACCCCGTGAACATGACTCGGATGTGGTGATGGATGATAGGTGAGTATGGAGATTTTTATTGGACATTGGACATATAAAGTGAGGAATATAGTAAAAGAGGGTTTTAGTAGGAGAAATAGTGGGGAAAATGGGGAAATTTATAGAAAAGCGAAAATGAAAAGAAGTGTGAAAGACAGATCCCTGGTGAAAGGACATCTCTGGCTTTCTTTGCGTTTTGGTTATATTTTTGTGATAAATATATTTATATATATTATCTATTTATGCACTAGGAATTCAAGCCTTTGTAGTAGCAGGTATTTTTTGCTCTCTACTTGGCTAATTGAAGATTTGCATCTTCTTGTCCGGGTAGTTTACACCCAGACTTTGGTGTTTATTTTGTATTTTTTTTTTTTTTTTTTTTTTTAATTTATTGGCGAGTTTTTCGGACCAAATTTTGGGGAAGTTTAGTAAAAAATATTAGCAATTGCTAATATAGTGACTAATTTCGCTTGGCTTTATTTGCGATTTGTGTTGTGAAGTGTTTTTTTTTAAGTGAACCTTGGGTCGACGTCATGGTCAATCAGAAGTCTACTACTTTTAAAGGGTATTGCTTGTCCTATGTTGTCAAAGTCTATGTGCTAGAGTACAAACTCGGAAGGGAGGTGCCGGCGCACCTTGTCCCAGATTTTAGTTGCTCTCAGGTGAAGCTCCACGTTTATGGGGGTTATCCACAGTTCACCATGGAGTTCACTCTGCCTTCTCATCTCTCTCCTTCGGGTTCCTGTTAAGATGTAGACTGCCTCATTCTGGACCCTTTGCAATTTAAGGACAGGTTTATAATTTGAAAAATTCACCCAAGTCCCTCCGTGCATTCGCTGTAGTTTTTGCTACATGACTCCCATACCCACCAGTCGTAATACGAAGTCCCAGAACCGTGCCCTCCATGCGGTATGGGATGCGTGCACCCCCCACGCGGATGTCTGACAGTGTCCGTCGGAATAGTGGAATTACACGGAACTTTTGGGCATTGGTGGATATCTTCCATCTTCTCTCGAAAGAGTTGATGTTTTCGATTTCCACCGCCGTACTCTGTGCCATTAAATTCGCATTCCGATAAGGCGTCGTACATATCATTGTTATGTCGTCCGCAAATTGGACGTACAATGAGCCTTCAGTCAGAGGTCGGGGAAGGTCGATGGTGTAAATGTTGTAGAGCAGGGGACTTATGCACCTGCCTTGAGGCACCCCCGCCTCGAACTCGAACTCAGGACCATTATAATCTTTCATACTCATGAATGCCATTCTCTCCATTACGTAATCACAAAGGATCCTTTCAAGTATGGGATTGAGGCCCAGTTGTAGGATTTTATATTGTAGGCCTCTCCTCCATACTTTGTCAAAGGCCTTTTTGACGTCGCGTAGCACCAGATTTGCGTGGCGTTTTTCAGATTTTAATTTTGCTTACTTTTCGGTAATCAAAGCTAGCGCCGTGTCCGTTCCTCACTTCATTCGTAAGCCATGTAGTTGATTGTTGTGAGAATTATTATTCTCGAGGAACGTATTTACCCTGTTGGCCAATATCTTCTCCAAGACTTTCCCTGCAAATTCTGAGGAGAAATATAGTCCTGAAGTTAGCTGGGCTGTCCGGTGGCTTACCGGCTTTGGGAATGAATATCATTTTCGCTACCTTCCAGTGGCCAGGGAAGTAACGTACATTCAGGCACGCGTTCATAGTATTCATGAGCCCCAACAAGATGTTAGGCGGGGCTCGAATAAAATTCTCCTTTGTCAGTCCTGAACGCCACAGTGCTCGCTGTCGAAAGGACTTTAAGGTTTTTGAGAGCTCCTCGGCAGTAATTCTACCGCCGAATCCTTCCATTTCCCTCTCTTTTGATACGCATTAGTGAGGATGGGTTCTGTGTATCTGATCATTCAGGTCGTTAACAATTCCGTCTTCAAAGTCTAAATCGAAGTCATCATTATCTTCCGGGGATATCCTAAATATAGATGCCCAAAAGAGTCTGAATTCCTCTTCGATTCTTTCCACGTCAGTAATTTTAGTATTTTGGCTTCTGAGTTTAATGGTCTTTAGTGGCTGTCCGCCTCTTATTCGTTTAACAGTCTGCCAGAATGTACGGTTTCTATGTTTAGTCTGTCAATTAAATTGTTCCAAAGTACATTCTGTTGGTCCCTAATAAGAGTCATTAATTCGTCACGAATGTGTCGTGTTTGTCTGTGTGTATTGATGTTGGGGCCAGTGAGGTTTTCTTAATTTATCCGTTCCCTATATTCCCTCCCGAGGGATTTCATTCTTGGGGTCCATGAAGGGGCAGGAAGAGTTTTATATTTAACTAAGGGGACGGTTTCCTTGTCGGCTTTTAATAAATTTTCATTAATTTTATCCAACTCCTCGTCAATTTCCTCTAGGGCGGCATTAATTAAGGGTTTAGGATTGTAACTTTCGAAGAGTTGTTTATACTTATCCCAGTTGGACGAGCGTAGCTCTTTCATTCTGGGATTGGGATTTAAATGGGGGAGGTTGAAACTCTAATAAGGATAGCCTGGTGGTCGCTGGGAATAGGGGAACCCGGCTTAATGAAGTAATTGTATGGGAACATCTTGCTGGTGAGTACTATATCTGGTTTGATAGCTGATCTGTGTGTGATGTATGTGGGGAAGTCTGGTCCAATTCTTGCCATGATATCTCTATCTATAAGTGTCTCAAGATTCCTGCCTTCTGGGTTGGTTGACGTATAGTCAGAGGCAGCACTTCTTGCATTGAGGTCACCAGCAAAGAGAACGGTTCTGCCGTGACCACATAACTGCAGGAAGTTGGGAAGGGGCAAATACCCCCTCCTTGGGGGCTGGTACCCTTTTACCAGGACCAGGGGTCCTACTGCCGTACGGACCTCCACAGTGAGGTAAGATTCGTCGAGTCCACTTATTGATTGAAGTCAAGACCTCTTTTCACAGCTATAGCACAACCGTCGTAACGTTCTCCGCTGTGATTTTTGGTTAAGACTTCATAGGGGAAAACTTTTAATCTGTTTGTGTCATTTATTCCATGTTCTGAAATAAATATAACGTCTGGGTCTCATTGTCTTAATACATTACCGTATACTGTCTGTTTATTCGTCCAGCCGTCAGAGTTAAAATGTAGTATCTTTAAAGTCTCCATTGTCTAGTTCACTAAGGGTTCCTAAGTGTGATTATGATGTTTTTAGCACTTATTCTCTTACGAGCTTAGGTCATTGTAGAGTGTTAGGTGGCGTGATGGTTTTTCCTGTACGTTTTTCCATGAATTCGCCGTCAGTAAGGGTGATGAAGGTTTCCGGTGCCAGCTTGAACAAGCCTTGGAGTAGAGCCTGCTCGACTTGTTTCTCGCTGAAGTCGTCCGAGGTGAATTCCCATTTGTATCTTCCGGCTATTACATCTTCCGATACATCAAGGACATCCATATCCTTAGGAAAAGGGGACCTTTCAGCAGCGAATACCTTCAAGTTAATTTTCCTTGAAGGGTAAGCGTGCCTAGATTCCCTCTTACAAGAAGAGGACGATCTCGGGCGTCTCTGAGGCTGTGAGGTTTTCCGTGATGAAGGCGAACGTGCCCCCCCCCCTTGAGTCTCCCAATCTCAGTCTCCGTAGCCTCATTGTCACCCTGTCTGTGTGTGTGTGAGTGTTTGAGTTCGTGTTCTGTGGAGTTTGCGGTTTGTTCTGTTCATCCGTGCGTGCTTTTGCAGCCTGGATCCTTGGGTCCCTGGAGAGAGCTTGGAGGGGGGGGGGGACCTGCTGGAGGTGTGGGAGCTTCTGGCAGTAGTCTCACACTGGGGTTTGAGACTAACCTTCAGGATCACTTCCGACCGTGGGTTTTGGGGAAACCACATTTCTTCCATACCATTATGCGTCAGCATCCTATTTAGTTTATCTGCAAAGCACCCCTGGGAGGAGAGATTTGCAATATGAGCATAATATATGCAACACAATTTTTGTCGAGTTTTCATTCTCGACGTGGAGAAATGTAGGGTTTCCCTTAGATTCCGCTACTGCAGCTTTACCAAACTTGCGTATATTTATTGTATATTTCTTGCTTTAATAAATCATAATAATAATAATTCCGAAAGACTTGGAAGAAAACTTGGATTTATTCACGCTCAACAAGAAGTCACAGCCGGCAAAGGCGGTAAAGTCAAGGGAAAGAAACCTTGAAAATGTCAACCAACTTTGCCTTTCCCTCACGGGGAATAAAATAACAACTTTATTTGGAGCTACCTATAGACGACTCATGTCTGGCTAATCCCCCTTGCAGTCCCCTCCCCCCGGAGCATTGGGGCCGAAGTGAACTGAACTGCCATTCATCAATATCGCCCTAACTATGTCGGTCCACTTTGATTGACATAATTAAAGACGTAGAGGAAAGCAGGTTTGAGGATTAGCCCACTGTGGAACTCTACGGAAAAGAACGCCTGGTTACGAGGCGATGCTGCAAGCTTTGGGGAAGAGTACGCTCTAATCTCTAAGGGTAGTTTCCGGCCAAGACCACAGGGGGACATATAACCGTCCCTGTGTAAGTTGGAAGCAGCATCGATAACCAAACCCCAGACGGGGTGGTAGTTGAATTAATCACCACCCATAATTAAGTCCGCCATATATCATGCGTCTGAGGGGCCTCTCCGAGTCCACCCACTATTCATCCACTCCATCCTGCAGTTCATTGTTCACTGAAGCCCTCTTGCAAAGGGGGATGAAGAGTCCCCTCAATAAACAACTCCATAAAAAAGTTCACCATTTTTACCAAAAAGGAAGGATCACCATTACAAGCACAAGAAATTATAAAATACACTAAAAGGACAGGAGGAAATTCAACCCTCGGGGGCTTTCCCTGAGGGGAAAATAGAGCCCAATGGAACCACCAAAATCTCGCTGCGCACCATCAGTGAAAGCGTTAGACCAACCCGTGAGAAGGTGTTCAAAGTGGTCTTCGGGAAACTTGAAGATCGCTATGCTCCGTCTGCTCAAGGTCCCCACAGGATATGTGGCGGTCTGCGAGAAGGAGAAAGACGTGGAGGGAATAACGAAGGAGGGGGCAGTAGAGACACTGCGCGAGATAGGCCTTCAACCTACAATCCCTCCCTAAATACAGACGCACAGGAGCGTTGTATGCAAAAAACTGGATCCTTGGATTGGGCAACATTCCAAGGAACAAATAAAAGATGAAATAACGAGAAACCAACTATGGGCTAAAGTTTCAGAAATAATAAAGTTCTGGAACAGAAAAGAAAATGCTGAATACTCTCATGTGTTCAAAGTACTCCAGCTGCAAATGGTCCCCAAAGAAACAGTTAGTAAAAATCAGAAGACAGAGAAGAGAACCAGTAAAGAAGTCAGACGTCCAGATCCCAGGATCGAGGCCAAAAGAGAGAGAGAGAGGCGGCCGCCAAGACAGCCTAACCAAAACCACAGTGTGCGGAAAAAGAAAATGAAACAGAGTCATCTGATACCACGGACACCTCGGACTCAGAGGGCTCCGTATGTGAAGTGAAGCCTAAAAAGGGGAAGAAGAAGAAAAATAAGAAAATCGACGCCGACAGAGTTAATCTCTATATATACGCCACGGAACAGTTTCCCGAAGGACTGGGACACAAACAAAATATGTGTGGGGATTAAGAAAAAGTACTACAAATGGGACTTCGATGCTCAATGCGACGAAGAAACGGTGGAGGAGGCTTTGCATAACCAAAATATCGCCTTCCACAGAGAAACCTTTGTAGAACTATTCCCAACAGAATACAAGAAGAAAAGAAACGGGAAACGGAAATCAACAACCCGTAAGCACTAGGACATCCACACAAGCCAGAACAGAGAATGGAAAACCAAAACAACAGGTTAAAGGTCTTAACACTGAACGTGAACGGATGGGAGGAGAAAGCCACGGCATACAGCAACATATTCCGTGTGCTTGATCCCGACATCATACTAATCACGGAGCATGGTATCGATACGACCAACAAGCCGTTGAAGATACCAGGCGACAGAGTGATCTCAAAAAAACATTCTCAAGAGAGGTACGATGGTGCTGCAGTTGCCGCCAGAAGGAATCTCTCGTTCAAACGCCTTCCAGATATGAACGAGTCTTTCGTGGCGGTAGAGCTGCACACTTTAGTAGGCAAGCTCATAGTAGCGCGGCATACCAACCACCTCACGAAAGTATCTTCCTCCCCAAACTTTTACACCCTGTTTGGCCACGGCAGAATGGTATTCCTTGGGGGCGACCTCAATGCCAGATGCCGAACGGCTGGCTATGGTAACACAAACGAAAGAGGTCATAACTTTGTATTGATTATGAGAAGGAAAAACATTCAGCGTATAGGGCCGGATTTTCCGACCTATTTCACCGTAAGGTCCGCAACGAAGCCCGACATAATCATGACAAGTGATGGCTTCCCTTTCAATTACCGTAGTGAGCCAGGCCCGACAGTCCTCAGCGACCACATAGCGATCTTGACGACCATTTCTCTCGCGCCACTACAGCTCCCAATCCCTATTCTAAAAGCTACGATTCGGCCAACTGGGAACGCTACAAGGACATCCTTGCTAGATATGAACCAGTGGACTTGAACGAGGCAAGACTAGAGAAGATCGAGGAGGAGCTGGAAACGATAACTGCCCGTATCATCGAAGCATATCGTGAGAGTGTGCCGATGAAGAGGCACAAAACACTCCCTCAACTTAGATGGACCGAAGAAATGAGAGAGTTCGCAAGAGTGCACAGGGAGGTGTACGAAGAAACCAGGAGAGAAGGTGCAAATCGGAAAAGAACAACGCTGCTAAGATGCCTGAGTGAACAACTTAAGCAGGCTATCAACCAGCAACAGGCTGAAATCTGGGACAGCCTGATTGAAAAGGTTGACAGCGAGGTGCGACCCGATGTGTTCTGGCGACTTGTGAGCAAGTTGAAAGGTCTTACAAGTAGAGAGAAGACCTGCATTAAGAAGGGCGATGACTACTTGGAAGATCCGGTGGTATTGGAAGAAAGATTCCGCATGTCTGGAAGAATGTCTTCAAGATAACACCAGAAGAAAATGCGGAATTCGACCAGGAATTCGAAGGCCAACTGATTGAAGATCTAAATCAGAATGTGCATCGCACGATCCCACATGCCTATTTCGACGAAGGGAGGATTTTGGCAGACCATGGCCGACCAACTACACCTGAAAAGTTCATGGCAGTCATAAAATCCTTCAAACAGAATGCACCAGGCTGGACGGGCATCACCGGAAATAACTTAATACATGCACCCCGGCAGATCATTCAGGGAATCACGAACATCTACAATGCTTCCCTGAATACTTTCAGACGGTTTATCGATTGCTAAAAATCATCTTTATACCTAAAGGGAGGAAGCCTGATCAACTGGTGGACTACAGGCCAATATCCCTCCTGGAGATTATAGGCAAAGTCTACGAAAAGCTTCTGGCCAACAGGTTACAAGACCAACTGACCGAGCTAGAAGCCTACAGCCCTCAGCAACACGGGTTCCGCAAGAGAAGGGGGACTGACACAGCCCTTGCCCTTCTCACCGAAAAGCTCGCCCGATGTAAAGCTGAGAGGAAATACGTAGACGTGGTGATGCGAGATGTGCAAAAGGCCTTCGATAAGGTTTGGCTAAGAGGCTTACAATAAAAGATCTTGGGCCTCCAGCTGAACTCAATCCTTGAAAGGGTCCTCTGCGACTACATCATGCGCAGAAAAGCCCGAATTTCGATCGAGGGCTACAGTAGACCCGAGTTTGAACTTGAGGCGGGTGTTCCACAAGGTGGCTGTCTGAGTCCGCTGCTGTACCTTTTGTACACACTGAACTTACCTGATCCGGTAGGGGAGGAAGCAATCTACCTGCAGTTTGCAGACGACATCACGCAAATCGTCCCCAGTTATTACAAACATTCTGGATATCAAGCAAGGCAGACAGCCATCGAAATCGACAACATCAATCGATATAAACAAAAGTGGAAAATCAAGACCAACCGCCGAAAGTTCAAGATCCTTCCAATTAACCGCCGAAGACGTGTGGATGTCACAGTGAATGGCGATATTTACCCATATGGTAACACAGGAAAAGTCCTAGGTCTGCAATTTACCGCCAAAGGGTACAAAGTTCACATTAGTGATAAAATCTCCCTAGCCAAAATACAGCTTGGCAAACTGTATAGGTTTAAAAACCTCAGCTCCAAAAACCTTAAAAAGCTGTACACTGCTTTGGTGCGCTCAACCTTAGTGTACCCGGCAGTGGTCATGCAGGCTGCGAGTTCCACCTCTCTCAGACAAATGCAGAGAGTGCAGAACAAAGCAGCCCTGCTTATAGCTGGAGCAAGAAGGACGGACTATATTCAGCAAACAGTACTGCACGCAAGAGCAGGACTAACCCCTCTGAATATAGAACTCCAAAGGCTATTGAGTAAGACCTGGGACAAAATAGAAGAGGAAATACTCCCGAATACGAATCATAACCTAGATATACCGAGAGCAGTTAGGGGACGTTTCACCAGGAAATCCCTCTTCCTGAGTGGAAGGAACTGCTCTCGAGAGAACGAAGTTGGTATATTTACGTCCGCAAAATATATACGTAAATAGGCGAAGCACATACACCAGAGTGCAAAGAAGGAAGAAAGAAGAAGAAACTACAAACAAAAGAAAAAGAGGCGAAGTGCCCAATGTGAGATCTAAATATGCGAAACAAGAATTAAAACGTAAACCCCGGCAAAATGAGAAGTTAGCTATTAAGATGATAATAAAGAAGAATATATATATATATATATATATATATATATATATATATATATATATATATCAAATAAGAAACTTGAAAGGCTCTAATGCCATGATGGAGGAAAGAACAAATATATTTATTTATTTATTTTATGTAATTAAATAAAAAATAACAAACAAATAAAGGGAAGAAAAATAAAAACTAAAACAATAAAAACCTGATAAGAGCCCTCTACACCAGGGCAAAACTAAAACTTTTTTAATCTTTATATACCTACTACACATTTTCCTACTTCTTACATCAATTTCAATTTCAAATTTCCGAAAAGTTCACAGTTGGCTAAGGCGGAAAAGTCGAAGTAAGGCAACTCAAGAACGCCATCGTTTTTTACCTTTTCTCCACGAGACTTCATGAACAAGATCTATTTTTGTACGGAGCTACGTATGGCCGACACAAGATATTGTACTGTGTACTGGGGAGTCTAGCTTCCTGTCTACGAAGGAGAAATACTGCAAAGCGGAATGTTTATCTTCCTATTTACAAAAAGAGAGCTATTAACAGCAGGAAGTTTATCTTCCTATTTACAAAAGAGAGCTATTAACAGCGGGAAGTTTATCTTCCTATTTATAAGGTTCAATGTGTGAACTGTTTAAATTTCCAAACAAATGTTTACTAGGTTCATGTGGGAACAGTTTAAATTTTTAAAACAAATGTTTACTAGGTTCGATCTTCGACCCCCACACCATATATGACGACTACAATGCCTAAAAAAACCATTAGTACTCTTTTTAATACTAAAAACACGGCGTAGGTCTTTTGAAGTTTAACCTAAATGGATGAATAATAGTAATAAACAAAATAATAGTTGCTCCCGACTGTTTTGTGGGAGACCCAAACAGTTCGAAGTGGGTATCAAAGAGGTGTTTCGTCCAGGCGCCATACCTACCAGAACCTCCACTGCTTGGAAGCCTAAGAAATCATTTCTTAAAGAAAAGGGAACTCAAAATCGCAGAAGATGCTCTAAAAGAGCCCAACTATTATAAAACAATGGAATTTTCCAAATTAATTGTTAAAAATATTATTATTAATAATAAAAAAAATTATATAGCTTTTATATTCTATAATAATATTATTTTAAAACTTGATTATGGATCATTTAATTTTAAAAATGGTACCTACCACAACTAATATTATTATTTTTTGTTATAAATTCATATTAAAGATGAATAAAAGGGATTGAAATTAACCATAAAAGACTTTTTTGCGCAACTCTTACAACAAAAGTAACAGATTTTTGTTCTGCATCTGGGAGGCAAAGCCCTGCTCAGAAAGGCACAAGCAGTGCAGAACAAGGCATTGAGGTATATTCTAGATGTCAGCCTAATGGACTTCATCCCCTCAAGCGCTCTACACGACTTTGCTGGGATATAACCCCTTAACATGACCTTACACAATAGAGCAAAGGATGTATGGACTAAGATTAATGTCTACATGCCTGAAGAAGTTCTTCGAAAAATCAGACTCCCCGATCTCGAAAACCAAAATGGACACTACCAACGCGATTTCGGCAGCAGACAACTGCTTACGCAGGAGGACGCTGTCCCACTATATAGATAAAAATTAACTCCGGAAAAAATAAAAAATCTTAATAGGACACCCCGATTATGAACTTAATACATGTGATCATGCATGTCTTAAAAAATAAAAAATAAAAAATAAACAAAAGATCCCAAGTGGACAAATTAATTACTGAAGTAAAGAGCAAAAATATTAATCAAAAAAGTAAAAGATCCAAAAAGGACACCGTACATACGCAACGCACATGTAAGACAATAAAAATGAGCAATCTCTGCTGCCACAATTGAAATATTCAAAACTACAAAGGCTTGAATGCTTCCATCACGTCTAATTGAAACGTAAACAAAATCTAAGAAGCCAAAATGGAGATATTGCCAGACGTACTGGCACACTAATTCTTCTACTAAATTACCACTTTTTCTAACTCTACTCTCTTACTATCCCACACCTATTTCCCATCTTTTATTGAAACTGAACTGAACTGAACAGATTTTTGTAAGACAAAAGAACATTTAATAATGTTACCCTTTAAAGTTTTCTTTCTGAATTAGTAGAAAACCATATATTTGTAGTAACTAAATTATAAATTCGTACGTCATTATAGAGAAAAAAAGAAAAAAATAGTTCAGATAAAGGGAGTATTCATTTGTAATTAGGTGTACTAGTAACTTATTTTACCAGCATTTATTAAGTGACTTCCTTCTGCTTACGGTTAAGATTCGTTTTAACACAAATGTCATTATGTAATTTCCAAAAATATAAACGTTTTTTATTCTAAAAATGATTTTATTTTTAACTTCCGGAGCTTAATACTAACGTATTTATCCACTCTTCGAAAAATATTCTCATTTTAATAAATTTGAATCTTTCTGTGTCATTTATGTCCTCGTTCCTTCAACTTTTGGGCTGACTATTTCGTTTTAGATCTGCAGGCGATCTGCGCATACGTCTTTGGGCAATATTCAACATATAATAGCAGGCTCTTTTAGATCTGCAGGCGATCTGCGCATACGTCTTTGGGCGATATTCAACATATAATAGCAGGCTCTTTTAGACCTGCAGGCGATCTGCGCATACGTCTTTGGGCGATATTCAACATTTAATAGCAGGCTCTTTTAGATCTGCAGGCGATCTGCGCATACGTCTTTGGGCGATATTCAACATATAATAGCAGGCTCTTTTAGACCTGCAGGCGATCTGCGCATACGTCTCTGGGCGATATTCAACATTTAATAGCAGGCTCTTTTAGATCTGCAGGCGATCTGCGCATACGTCTTTGGGCGATATTCAACATATAATAGCAGGCTCTTTTAGACCTGCAGGCGATCTGCGCATACGTCTTTGGGCGATATTCAACATTTAATAGCAGGCTCTTTTAGATCTGCAGGCGATCTGCGCATACGTCTTTGGGTGATATTCAACATATAATAGCAGGCTCTTTTAGACCTGCAGGCGATCTGCGCATACGTCTTTGGGCGATATTCAACATTTAATAGCAGGCTCTTTTAGATCTGCAGGCGATCTGCGCATACGTCTTTGGGCGATATTCAACATATAATAGCAGGCTCTTTTAGACCTGAGGGCGATCTGCGCATACGTCTCTGGGCGATATTCAACATTTAATAGCAGGCTCTTTTAGATCTGCAGGCGATCTGCGCATACGTCTTTGGGTGATATTCAACATATAATAGCAGGCTCTTTTAGACCTGCAGGCGATCTGCGCATACGTCTTTGGGCGATATTCAACATTTAATAGCAGGCTCTTTTAGATCTGCAGGCGATCTGCGCATACGTCTTTGGGCGATATTCAACATATAATAGCAGGCTCTTTTAGACCTGCAGGCGATCTGCGCATACGTCTCTGGGCGATATTCAACATTTAATAGCAGGCTCTTTTAGATCTGCAGGCGATCTGCGCATACGTCTTTGGGCGATATTCAACATATAATAGCAGGCTCTTTTAGACCTGCAGGCGATCTGCGCATACGTCTTTGGGCGATATTCAACATTTAATAGCAGGCTCTTTTAGATCTGCAGGCGATCTGCGCATACGTCTTTGGGCGATATTCAACATTTAATAGCAGGCTCTTTTAGATCTGCAGGCGATCTGCGCATACGTCTTTGGGCGATATTCAACATTTAATAGCAGGCTCTTTTAGATCTGCAGGCGATCTGCGCATACGTCTTTGGGCGATATTCAACATATAATAGCAGGCTCTTTTAGATCTGCAGGCGATCTGCGCATACGTCTTTGGGCGATATTCAACATTTAATAGCAGGCTCTTTTAGACCTGCAGGCGATCTGCGCATACGTCTTTGGGCGATATTCAACATTTAATAGCAGGCTCTTTTAGATCTGCAGGCGATCTGCGCATACGTCTTTGGGCGATATTCAACATATAATAGCAGGCTCTTTTAGACCTGCAGGCGATCTGCGCATACGTCTTTGGGCGATATTCAACATATAATAGCAGGCTCTTTTAGATCTGCAGGCGATCTGCGCATACGTCTTTGGGCGATATTCAACATTTAATAGCAGGCTCTTTTAGATCTGCAGGCGATCTGTGCATACGTCTTTGGGCGATATTCAACATATAATAGCAGGCTCTTTTAGATCTGCAGGCGATCTGCGCATACGTCTTTGGGCGATATTCAACATTTAATAGCAGGCTCTTTTAGACCTGCAGGCGATCTGCGCATACGTCTTTGGGCGATATTCAACATTTAATAGCAGGCTCTTTTAGATCTGCAGGCGATCTGCGCATACGTCTTTGGGCGATATTCAACATATAATAGCAGGCTCTTTTAGATCTGCAGGCGATCTGCGCATACGTCTTTGGGCGATATTCAACATTTAATAGCAGGCTCTTTTAGATCTGCAGGCGATCTGCGCATACGTCTTTGGGCGATATTCAACATTTAATAGCAGGCTCTTTTAGATCTGCAGGCGATCTGCGCATACGTCTTTGGGCGATATTCAACATATAATAGCAGGCTCTTTTAGATCTGCAGGCGATCTGCGCATACGTCTTTGAAAGATATTCAACATTTAATAGCAGGCTCTTTTAGATCTGCAGGCGATCTGCGCATACGTCTTTGGGCGATATTCAACATATAATAGCAGGCTCTTTTAGATCTGCAGGCGATCTGCGCATACGTCTTTGGGCGATATTCAACATATAATAGCAGGCTCTTTTAGATCTGCAGGCGATCTGCGCATACGTCTTTGGGCGATATTCAACATATAATAGCAGGCTCTTTTAGATCTGCAGGCGATCTGCGCATACGTCTTTGGGCGATATTCAACATTTAATAGCAGGCTCTTTTAGATCTGCAGGCGATCTGCGCATACGTCTTTGGGCGATATTCAACATTTAATAGCAGGCTCTTTTAGATCTGCAGGCAATCTGCTCATACGTCTTTGGGCGATATTCAACAAATAATTGCAGGCTCTTTTAGACCTGCAGGTGATCTGCGCATGCGTCTTTTGGCGATAGTCAACAAATAATTGCAGGCTCTTTTAGACCTGCAGGTGATCTGCGCATGCGTCTTTTGGCGCTATTCAACAAATAATAGCATGCTCTTTTAGATCTGGAGGCGATCTGCGCATACGTCTTTTGCCGATTAGCAAATAGCATTTCGTTTTAGATCCTCGTATATTTCGAATGATTCGCAGCTGTCTGTTATTTTTTATAGTTTTTCTGGTATAATGGCGTGTGGTGGCTATGCTAGGTCGGGATTAAAGGATTCGAAAGGGCGAAAAACCCAGTGCAAATTTTCCGTTAGGGTGTTTAAGTCCACGTTACTTTCTTATGGCCGCATTCGAACAAGTGCTAGCCTTTTATTTAAAAACCTTTTCTGCGCAAAGCTTTGATTCAAACTAAAGGCCTAACGACCTTTAGCAATCGCCTTTTGCATTAAAATCTGATGGTAGGCTTTCGAATTAGGAATATTACGAGTTTTTTAAAAACTTCCGGGGAGTGGGGGTGAAAACCCCACAATTAAGTGGGGGTATGGGGTGGGGGACAAGGCCCCGCCATTTCGAAAGTACCTAAAAAAATGTTAATTTTTGACGGCAATAGCTTAAAGTAGGCGGCGCTATTGTCGTCTTAAATTTCCAGGTAAGGTCGGCTCTGGTCTGGTTCTGGATCTTTTAAGTGATTTTGATAATGTGTTTTTCTTATGCAGTTTTATATGTAGTTTTCAGATCTGAAACTTTTCGCTGGAAATACATACTTTTCCTATTTTGGACCTTTGGACGATTATGGGCAAAGTATACATTTCTGGGAAAAACGAGTGTCAGATCTGAAAAGTACATACAAAACTGCATATGAAAAACACATATTTAAATTACTATGCACATTATGTTGATACGAATCTTTGCCCAGCTTTCTCTTTCTTCTCTTGTTATTATATTCTAAGCCACGCTACTCCGAGGCCTGAACAAAATATAGATTCCTGGATTCATAGCTTTGTCTTCATATCCGACCATTCACTACTTTAAGGTTTTTCTCAACTCGTTATGCATGAAAAACCATCTTTTAATAAATGGATAATGCAAACTATTACGATATTAAAAAAGTATATTTAATTGATAATGATTCTGAAATTTGGTAGAGCCTACTCTGCTAAATTTCAAATTACGATGAGTGACATTATAAAAAAAAAATACTTACAATCATGATAACGCACATAGTCTCAAATTTTCTGGTAGGGTCACTGCACTGACCCTACCAAGGCGTGACAGACACCGACCCTACCAAGGAGTGACAGACGTAAGCCTAAATGGTCACCTAAAGAGTTCTGCAAAATAACCATTTTTTTGTGTCCATTTGGCGACTGCCTACTAGGGCAAAAGTCGCCACAACCGACTACTAGGCTAGAGTAAAAAACAAATAACAGTATGTAAATAACATATAGAGATAAAGAAGAACAAAGACTAAGACACAGGCTTAAAAGGGAACAACAGCAACAAATAAAAAAACAAAGCAAAGATAAGCAACAAGAAGGAAGCGCACTCCGGCCTCGAGGGTAGCCTCCCCTCCCAGCGCAGGAACATGCGACCTAAAACAAAGAGTAAGATAAAATGGAGGAGGACACCCTCCTCCAAAAAAGTCGTATATTCCGTAAGTCCGTGTGTACGAACCAGTCCAGAGTACAAGGAACAAGCGGCAGCGATCTCGCTCACCCCGCTACTGGAACAGGTAACGTGCGCGAAGATCGCCTAGACTTGGACATTCAAGAAGAATGTGCCGAGCAGTCTGAGGGACAACGCAGACCTCATAATAAGGCGCATGCGAGCGCTCTATCAAATGGCGGCGCGTCCCGCGAGTGTGTCCGATTCAGAGACGACAGAAAGCAACCTGAAGCTGTTGCAGCATTGGGGGGTTAGTCTATGGGAACAGGCGTGGCGCAATGGCACGCAACTTTAAGTTCTCCTTGACCGTCTTCCATCTTCTTTGCCAAGCAACCCGTGGGGCTGCCCGTATTTCTGCCATGCAATCGTGTAAGGAAGAGCGATAGACTGTTCTGGTCGCCCAGTTCGTAAACTAGGATATTAGACAAAATCAAAACGGTGATTTGATGTTGAAAAATGTTGGTTTTCATCGACGAGTCCTATTCAATAGAGAATCCACGAACTTTTCTCCAACTAAATTCATCGCTCAGTTCCATCTGATTCCTGATTTTCCTGGTCATTTTATTTAACAACCTCACTTGTTAATAATGGCATTTTTCAGATTAAATTAAATTAGTGTTCAAGACTACAAATAAGATAATATTATCAAAGTGAAGTCAAGACAGCTTTAAATAGAATTATCCATAAAAAGAATCATACATCTAAAAATTAAACTCATTTATTTATACCACTAATATATACACAGGTTTATGTTTATGCATATAAAAATGCATGTCAGCATTTTGGATATAATAAAACCAATCAAATATTGGCTTTAATTTCTGGTCAAAGTTCGTAATTCATTCTTAAAACATGTTTTTAGATTTTCAAGTTCTAAACTATTTTGCCAAGTGAGCTGTGAACATTTTCGCCAACTGCTTAATTAAGAGAGAAATTATCGAGAGAGTAATTTGGATTCCTGCCAATCAAACTACTTTATTTTGATCGATTTGAGAGCCCAGTGGGAATCGATGAATTGATAATGAATAATTTGAAGGGTTACCATGGTAACTTTAGGACGTTAAATGTAGATTCGGACTCTGTAAGTAAAAATTATCAAGTAATCTGAAAATCTGTGATTGGCTGATATAATTTCGATAATCGAAAACTTTATAATTTTGAATTATTGGTTTTGAAGTCTGTTTTACGGAGATTTTGAACGAGTCTAAATAGGATGATAATTTTGTGGTAAAATAAAGATTTTATTTGTCTCTTACAGATTTTATTTGTTATAAATATCGTCATTATACCTGTGCACATATTTATCCAATTAATATTTCTGGAAATTTAGGAAAATATTTCTTTTATGGAAAAATTAATTATCCGTTAATATCTTTTCGATTCCAGAAAGATAAAATAATATTGTTTAATAAACATTAATGAAAGTACAGGGTGGGCCGTAATTTTCCATACATAGGAAAAATATTATTTTTATTATGGACAACCATTTTTATTTATATAATATGCTCTACATTGTTGCCATTGTTTTGAAAACAGATTTTAATACGTGTTTCCCACTGTTGATGAACACGCTTAGACAGTTGAAGTTATGCTTGTAATGGCGTTGGTGATACGTTCCTTTAGATGATTTATGTCTCGTATCCTTACCTGATACACTATGGCCTTCAAGTGCCCCCCCTCCCCAAGATAGAAATCAAGGGGGAGAGATCTGGTGATTTGGAAGGCCACTCCACAGGACCACGCCGACCAATACAAGCATCCGGAAACTGCTGATCCAAATACCGACGCACGCGAAGACCATGATGAGGTGGAGCTCCATCTTGCAACAAGTTAAGATACCTTTCGGCATTAAGATTTCCACTGACAAAAATTGGTCCAATAATTCTGTCACCCCATAATCCCGGCCCACACCATCACTTTACCGGCACCTTGCATCTTCGTCTGACTCAGTCAGTTAGGGTTAGCATTACTCTCCATTGACAGACAAGTTTGCTTCATTAGTAAACAAGATCTTAGTTGAAAAGTTTGCATCCTCGTTCAGTTTGGTCAATGCCCATTCACAGAATTTCATTCGTCTATCTGGGTCGTCCTCACTCAAATGTTGTGCAATTTGTATTGATGCCATTTGTTTGCTTTCAAAATGCGCCTGATACTCGATCTGCTGACACCACTTTCTGCAGACAACAGTCGTGTACTTTTTCTGGGACTCCGTGTAAGCGCTGTAAGTATCGTAGCTGTTGTGTCTTCATCGGTGGCTGTACGTCTTGGACCAATTCGCGGTTGATCTGCAACATTTCCAGTTTTCTGAAACTTGTTGATATGTTTTGTCACCGTGTCATGTGTGATGTTCGTTCCATGTTTTCTGTTAAAGTTCATTGCCACCATGCGACTGCTTCCCGACCCAATCATCCGTATGATTTCAATTCGTTGCTCTTTCGTCAAACGCATATTCTAGGGTATCTGAAATATAAAAAAATAAATACAAATTCTCCTATGTATGGAAACTTACGGCTCACCCTTTTTTGTGCACACATGGACCCCTTTATTTATTTACACAACACAAATAGTTAGCATAAATAAGGTGACCGGATGTGAAAGCATTACACAAATGAAGCTAGGACTTATTAGGAAGGTGACCAGAGCAGGAATCCCGACAGAGAATCGCGCGTCGTCCTTTATACCCTGATGGTGACGTCAGGGCAAAGACGTCTCTTGTGACGTCATGGTTTCCCGCGGAAAACAATGAGGACGACTAGGAGCGTCAGTAGGGTACGATTCCGACGGGATTCACGATAAGGTCGGCCTCCGGTACAGAAAGAGAAAATGAAAAGAACACAAAATGTTAATGGGAATATACAACAATAATGAGGCCAACATTCGGCCGTTACTTAGGAGTCTGAACATACTCTCGTATAGGGAAACTGGAGGTAATGCCTCTGTCAGCCTTCGTGGTGGATCTGCTCAATGCCACCGTCAGTATTTGTAGAGGAACTGCTCAATACCGCCGTCAACCTTAATGGTGGATCTTCGCAATGCCGCCTTTAGCATTCATAGTGGATCTTCTAAATGCAGCCGTCAGTATTTGTGGAGGATCTGTTAAAGCTGCTGTCATCATCCTTAGCGGATCTTCTCTATGTCACCTTTAGTATTTGTGTTAAATCTGCTCAATGCCGCCTTCAGCATTCGTTATGAATCTGCTTAATACCGCCTTCAGCATCTCAATGCCGCTTTCAGCATTCGTGGTAGATCTGCTCAATGCCGCCTTCAGCCATCGGTAATATCTTCTCAATACCGCCTTCAGAATTAGTTGTGGATCTGCTTAATGCCGCCGTCAGCATTCGTAGTGGATCTGCCCAATGCCTCTCTCAGCCTTCGTGGGGGATCTGCTCAATGCCGCAGTCAGTATTTGAGGAGGATCTGCTGAATGCCGGCGTCAGCATTCGTGGTAGATCTGCTGAATCACGCCATTGGCATTCGTAGTTAAGTTGGCAAGTACCAACGTCGCATTCGTGTTGGATCTTCTCAATGCCGACGTCAATATTTGTGGAGGATCTGCTCAATGCCGGAGTCAGCATTCGTAGTAAATCGGCTCAATGCCGCCTTCAGCATTCGTGGTGGATCTGCCCAATACCACCTTTAGCATTCGTAGTGGATATGCTCAAAGCCGCAGTCAGTTTTCGTGGTGGATCTGCTCTATGCAACCTTCAGCATTCGTGCTATATCTGTCCAATTCTACCATCAGCATTCGTGGTGGATCTGCTGAAGAGCCGCCGTAAGCATTCGTGATGGATCTGCTGAAGAGCCGCCGTAAGCATTCGTGATGGATCTTCTCAATGCGAGTGTCAGCATTCGTGGTGGATCTGCTTAATGCCGCAGTCAACATTAATGGTGTATCTTCGCAATGCACTCTTCAGCATTTGTGGTGGATCTGATCAATGTAACCTTCAGCATTCGTGCTATATCTGTCCAATTCCCCAAACAGCATTCGCAGGGGATCTGCTCAATGCCGCCGTAAGCATTCGTGGTGGATCTTCTCAATGCAAATGTCAGCATTCGTGGTGGATCTGCTCAATGCCGCCATCAACATTTATGGTCGATCTTATTAATCGCGCATTTAACATTCGTGGTGGATTTGGTGAATGCCGCTTTCAGCATTCGTGGTGGATCTCCTCAATACCGCCTTCAGCATTCGTGGTTGAACTGCTGAATACCGCCGTCGTAGTGGATCTGTTCAATTACGCCGTCAACATTCGTGGTGGATCTGCTTAGTGCTGCCTTCCGCATTTCTGGTGCATCTGCTTAATGCCGCTATCAGTATTGGTGGAGGATCTAATCAATACTACGGTAAACATTGCTGGTAAGTCTTCTCAATGCCGCCTTTAGTATTCGTGGTAGATCCGCTCAATGCCGCATTCAGCAATCGTGGCGGAACTGCTCAATACTGCCTTTAGAATTCGTGGTGAATCTGCTCAATTCCTCCGTCAGCATTCGTAGTGGATCTGCTTAATGCCTCTGTCAGCCTTCGTGGTGGATCTGCTGAATGCCACCGTCAGTATTTGTGAAGGAACTGCTAAATGCCGCCGTCAACCTTAATGGTGGATCTTCGCAATGCTGCCTTTAGCATTCCTAGTGGATCTTCTAAATGCAGCCTTCAGTATTTGTTAAGGATCTTTTAAAGCTGCTATCATCATCCTTGGCGGATCTTCTCTATGTCGCTTTCAGTATTTGTGTTAGATCTGCTTAATGCCGCCTTCAGCATTCGTTATAAATATGCTTAATACCGCCTTCAGGATTTGTGGTGGATTTGCTCTATGCCGCCGTCAGCATGCGTGGTGGGTTTGCTCAATGCCGCGTTAAGCATTCGTGGTGGATCTGCTCAATGCCACCGTCAGTAATTATTTAGGATTTGTTAATTTCCGCCGTCAACATTAATAATGGATCTTCGCAATGCCGCCTTCAGCATTCGTAATCGATCTGCTTAATTCCACTTTCAGCATTCGTGGTATATCTCCTGAATTCTGCCATCATCATTTTCACTGGATCTGATCAATGCCGCAGTTAGCATTCTTTGTGTATCTGCTCAATCCTGCCTTCATCTTTCGTAGTAGAACTGCTCAATACGGCCGTCGTAGTGGATCTGCTCAATGCCGCCGTCAGCATTCGTGGTGGATCTGCTCAATGACGCCGTCAGTATTAGTAAAGGATCTGCTCAATGCCGCTGTCAACATTTATGGTGAAACTTATCAATGCCGCCTTCAGCATTCGTGGTGGATGTGCTCAATTTTGCCTTCAGCATCCGTGATAGATGTCGTAAATACCGCCTTCAGCATTTTTGGTGGATCTTCTAAATGCCGCCGTCAGCATTCGTGGTGGATCTGCTTAAAGAAGCCATTATTGTTTGTGTAGCACCTGCTTAATGCTGCAGTCAGTATTTATGGTGGATCTGCTCAATGCCGCTGTCAGCATTATTACTTTATCATAGCAATGCCCCCTTCAGCATTTGTGGTGGATCTGCTCAATGTAACCTTTAGCATTCGTGCTATATCTGTCCAATTCCGCCATCAGCTTTTGCGGTGGATCTGCTCAATGCCACCGTAAGCATTCGTGTTGAAACTTCTCAATGCGAGTGTCAGCATTCGAGGTGGATCTACTCGATGCCGCCATCAACATTAAAGGTGGATCTTATCAATGGCGCATTAAGAATTCGTGGTGGATTTGGTGAATGCCGCTTTTAGCATTCGTGGTTGATCTCCTCAATACCGCCTTCAGCATTCGTGGTTGAACTGCTGAATACCGCCGTCGTAGTAGATCTGTTCAATGACGCCGTCAGCATTTGTCGTGGATCTGCTTAGTGCTGCCGTCAGCATTCCAGGTGCATCTGTTCAATACCGCCATCAGTATTGGTGGAGGATCTACTTAATACTACGGTAAACATTAATGGTAAGTCTTCTCAATGCCACCTTTAGCATTCGTGGTAGATCTTTCAATGCCGACTTCAGCAATCGTGGCGGATCTGCTCAATACCGCCTTCAGAATTCGTTGAGGATCTACTCAATGCCACCGTCAGCACTCGTAATGGATCTGCCTAACGCCTCTGTCAGCCTTTGTGGTGGATCTGCTCAATGCCACCGTCAGCATTCGTAGTGGATCTGCTCAATGCCGCTGTCAACCTTAATGGTGGATCTTCGCAATGCCCTCTTTAGCATTCCTAGTGGATCTTCTATATGCAGCCGTCAGTATTTGTGGGGGATCTTTTAAAGCTGCCGTCATCAGCCTTGGCGGATCTTCTCTATGTCGCCTTCAGTATTTGTGTTGGATCTGCTTAAAGCCGCCTTCAGCATTCGTTATGAATCTGCTTAATGTCGCCTTCAGCATTCGTTATGATTCTGCTTAATACTGCCTTTAGCCTTTGTGGTGGATTTGCTCAATGCCGCCGTCAGCATTCGTGGTGGGTTTGCTCAATGCTGCGTTGAGCATTCGTGGTGGATCTGCTCAATGCCGCCGTCAGTATTTATTTAGGATTTGTTCAATGCCGCCGTCAACATTAATGATGAATCTTTGCAATGCCGCCTTCAGCATTCGTGATGGATCTGCTCAATTCCACTTTCAGCATTCGTGGTATATCTGCTTAATTCTGCCATCAGCATTTTCAGTGGATCTGATCAATGCTGCCGTCAGCATTCTTTGCGGATCTGCTTAATGCCGCCTTCATCTTTTGTGTTAGAACTGCTCAATACGGCCGTCGTAGTGGATCTGCTCAATGCCGCCGTCAGCATTCGTGGTGGATCTGTTCAATACCGCCGTGAGCATTCTTTGCGGATCTGCTTAATGCTGCCTTTATCTTTCGTGGTAGAACTGCTGAATACAGCCGTCGTAGTGGATCTGCTCAATGCCGCCGTCAGCATTTGTGGTGGATCTGTTTAATGCCGCTGTGAGTATTTATGGTGCATCTGCTCAATTCCGCCGTCATTATTGGTATAGGATCTG
This sequence comes from Ceratothoa steindachneri, assembly GCA_963969495.1. Lineage (NCBI taxonomy): Eukaryota > Metazoa > Arthropoda > Malacostraca > Isopoda > Cymothoidae > Ceratothoa > Ceratothoa steindachneri. Next base: position 53,229,133 of record OZ018334.1, read on the forward strand.
CTCAATACCGCTGTCAACATTAATGGTGGATCTTTTCAATGCCGCCTTTAACATTCGTGGTGGATGTGCTCAATTTTGCCTCTAGCATTCGTGATAGATGTCGTAAATACCGCCTTCAGCATTTGTGGTGGATCTTCTCAATGCCGCCGTCAGCTTTCGTAGTGGATCTGCTCAATATCGCTGTCAGCATCCGTGCTGGATCTGCTAATGCCACCGTCATCATTCGTGATGGATATGTTTAATGCCGCCGTCAAAATTATTAGTCTATCTTCGCAATGCCCCCTTCAGCATTTGTGATGAATCTGCTCAATGTTACCTTCAGCATTCGTGCTATATCTGTCCAATTCCGCCATCAGAATTCGTGCTATATCTGTCTAATTTCGCCATCAGCATTCGCAGTGGATCTGCTCAATGCCCCCGTGAGAATTCGTGGTGGATCTTCTCAATGCGAGTGTCAGCATTCGAGGTGGATATGCTCAATGCCACCATCAACATTAAAGGTGGATCTTATCAATGGCGCATTAATCATTCGTGGTGGATTTGGTGAACGCCGCTTTCAGCATTCGTGGTGGATCTCCTCAATACCGCCTTCAGCATTCGTGGTTGAACTGCTGAATACCGCCGTCGTAGTGGATCTGTTCAATGACGCCATCAGCATTCGTGGTGGATCTGCTCAGTGCTGCCATTAGCATTCGTGGTGGATCTGCTCAATGCCGCCGACAGCATTCGTAGTGGATCTGCTCAATGCCTCTGTCAGGCTTCGTGGTGGATCTACTCAATGCCCCCTTTAGTATTTAAGGAGGAACTGCTCAATGCCGCCGTCAACCTTAATGGTGGATCTTCGCAATGCCGCCTTTAACAGTCCTAGTGGATCTTCTAAATGCAGCCGTCAGTATTTGTAGAGGATCTTTTAAAGCTGCCGTCATCAGCCTTGGTGGATCTTCTCTATGTCACCTTCAGTATTTGTGTTGAATCTGCCTAATGCCAACTTCAGCATTCATTATGAATCTGATTAATACCGCCTTCAGCATTTGTGGTGGATTTGCTCAATGCCGCCGTCAGCATTCATGGTGGGTTTGCTCAATGCCACGTTAAGCATTCGTGGTGGATGTGCTCAATGCCACCGTCAGTATTTCCTTAAGATTTGTTTAATGCCGCCGTCAACATTAATGATGGAACTTTGCAATGCCGCCTTCAGCATTCGTGATGGTTCTGCTCAATTCCACTTTCAGCATTCGTGGTATATCTCCCAATTCTGCCATTAGCATTTTCAGTGGATCTGATCAATGCCGCCGTCAGCCTCCTTTGCGAATCTGCTCAATGCCGCCTTTATCTTTCGTGGTAGAACTGCTAATACGGCCGTCGTAGTGGATCTGCTCAATGCCGACGTCAGCATCTGTGGTGCATCTGTTCAATGCCGCTGTGAGCATTCATGGTGCATCTCCTCAATCCCACCGTCAGTATTGGTGGAGGATCTGCTCAATGCCGCTGTCAACATTAATGGTGGACCTTTTCAATGGCGCATTTAACATTCGTGGTGGATGTGCTCAATTTCGCCTTCAGCATTCGTGATAGATGTTGTAAATACCGCCTTCAGCATTTGTGGTGGCTCTTTTAAATGCCGCCGTCAGCATTCGTGGTGAATCTGCTTAATGACGCAGTCAGTGTTTGTGTAGTACCTGCTTAATGCTGCAGTCAGAATTCATGGTGGATCTGCTCAATGCCGCAGTCAGCATTCGTGGTGGATCTGCTCATTATCGCTGTCAGCATCCGTGCTGGATCTGCTAATGCCACCGTCATCATTCGTGATGGATCTGTTCAATGCCGCCGTCAACATTATTAATCTATCTTCGCAATGCCCCCTTCAGCATTTGTGGTGGATCTGATCAATGTAACCTTCAACATTCGTGCTATATCTGTCTAATTCCGCAAACAGCATTTGCGGTGAATCTGATCAATGCCGCCGTAAGCATTCGTGGTGGATCTTCTCAATGCGAGTGTCAGAATTCGTAGAGGATCTGCTCAATGCCGCCATCAACATTAATGGTGGATCTTATCAATGGCGCATTAAGCATTTGTGGTGGATTTGGTGAATGCCGCTTTTAGCATTCGTGGTGGATCTCCTCACTACCGCCTTCAGCATTCGTGGTTGAACTGCTGAATACCGCCGTCGTAGTGGATCTGTTCAATTTTTCCGTCAGCATTCGTGGTGGATCTTCTCAGTGCTGCCTTCCGCATTTCTGGTGCATCTTCTCAATGCCGCCATTAGTATTGGTGGAGGATCTACTCAATACTACGGTCAACATTAATGGTAGGCTTTCTTAATCCCGCCTTCAGCATTCGTTGTAGATCTGCTCAATGCCGCCTTCAGGAATCGTGGCAGATCTGCTCAATACCGCCTTCAGAATTCGTTGTGGATCTGCTCAATGCCGCCGTCAGCATTCGTTGTTGATCTGCGTAATGCCTCTGTCAGCATTCGTCGTGAACCTGCTCAATGCCACCGTCAGTATTTGTGGAGGAACTGCTAAATGCTGCTGTCAACCTTAATGGTGGATCTTCACAATGCCGCCTTTAGCATTCCTAGTGGATCTTCTAAATGCAGCCGTCAGTATTTGTGGAGGATCTGTTAAAGCTGCCGTCATCATCCTTGGCGGATCTTCTCTATGTCGCCTTCAGCATTTGTGGTGGCTTTGCTCAATGCCACCTTCAGCATTCGTGGTGGGTTGGCTCAATGCCGCGTTAAGCATTTGTGGTGGATATGCTCAATGCCACCGTCAGTATTTATTTAAGATTTGTTCAATGCCGCCGTCAACATTAATGATGGATCTTTGCAATGCCGCTTTCAGCATTAGTGATGGATCTGCTTAATTTCACTTTCAGCATTCATGGTATATCTGCCTAATTCTGCCATTAGCATTTTCAGCAGATTTGATCAATGCCACCGTCAGCATTCTTTGTGTATCTGCTCAATCCTGCCTGCATCTTTCGTGGTAGAACTGTTCAATACGGCCGTCGTAGTGGATCTACTCAATGCCGCCGTCAGCATTCGTGGTGGATATGTTTAATGCCGCCGGGAGCATTCATGGTGCATCTGCTCAATGCCGCCGTCAGTATCGGTGGAGGATCTGCTCAATGACGCTGTCAACATTAATGGTGGATCTTTTCAATGGCGCCTTCAGCATTCGTGGTGGATGTGCTCAATTTCGCATTCAACATTTGTGATAGATGTCGTAAATACCGCCGTCAGCCTTCGTGGTGGATCTGCTTAATGACGCTGTCAGTGTTTGTGTAGCACCTGCTTAATGCCGCTTTCAGTATTTATGCTGGATCTGCCCAATGACGCCTATAGCATTCGTGGTGAATCTGCTCAATACCGCTGTCAGCATCCGTGCTGGATCTGCTTAATGTCGCTGTCATCATTCGTAATCAATCTGTTCAATGCCGCCGTCATTATTAGTGGTGTATCTGCTGAATGCCGTCTTCATCATTCGTAGTAAATCTTTTCAATTGCGCCGTCAGCATTCGTGGTGGATCTGCTCAATACTGCCATCAGGATTCGTGGTGCATCTGCTCAATGATGCCTTCAACATTCGTGGTGGATCTGCTCAATACCGCCTTCAGCATTCGTGGTGGAAGTGCTCAACACCGCTCTCGTAGTGGATTTGCTCAATGCCGCACTTAGCATTCGTGGCTGATCTTCTCAATGCCACCTTCAGTATTCCTGGTGGTTCTTCTCAATGCCGCCTTCAGTACCCTGGTCGTTCTGCTCAATGCCACCGTCAGCATTCGTGGTGGATCTTCTCAATGCCGCCGTCGTCATTCGTTGTGGATCTGTTCAATGCCGCTGTCATCATTGTGGTGGATCTGCTCAATGCCGCCGTCATCATTCTTGATGGATGTGTTAAAGGCCGCCGTCATCATTCGTGGTGGATCTGCTTAATTCCGCTGTCATCATTCGTGGTGGATCTGTTCAATACCGCTCTCATCATTCATGGTGGATCTGCCTAATGCCGCCGTATTCATTCGTGGCGGATCTGCTTAATCCCTTCGTTAGCATTTCTGGTGGATCCTCTCAATGCCGCCGTCATCATTTATGGTCGATATGCTCAATACTGCTATCAGCATTTATGGTGAAACTGCCCAATAGCGCTGCTACAAACACGGCTGTGACGAGTGTATTTCTGTTTAGAAAGGAACCTGGTTTGATAGAGAATTGTCACCCTTATCTACCGTAGGTGCATTTATCTACACATGGAACAAGGGGATGACTACAACTTCATATTTTGTAAGGAACTGGGGATCAATGAACGTACTGCAGTGGACTGCACCAATTACATGCGGAAGTGTGCTTGAATGATATTCTCAGTTAGCCTTCTTAAATATGCGGCCCTGAAAAAAATGGTTGAAATCGATGTAAATGTGTATTCGGCCAGAAAATATATGGAAGGTAGAGTTCATTCACACAAGTGTGTAATTTATAGGGTCGGCTGAGTATCTAATGAGGTTTTTCTCTACGCCGTTCCCGCATGTGATCAGCAAAGTTTAGTAGATTGTATTAAAGCTGTATCTCACTTGATATGCAATAATAAATGAAATCTCAAAGGCATAGGACCATATTATCGATATTCTTTGGTATAACTTCAAATACAAAACTGTCCATCATCGACATCACGCCTACCACCGTATTACAGATATTCATGAGTATAACTTTAAAAATATAACCGTCACTCATGGTATTGCGATCGTATCTGAACAAGGACATCACACTCAACAAATTTAGAGTACCTGTAATTATCTAATTGCCTTGGAGGGGATCTAAACGATTAGCTAAACCTGATTTAGCTCCTAATGAATTTTCATCCTAAGTGATCAAAGGAAAAAATTGATGTTATCCTGAATTATTGAGACAACAAAATTTTTACATTTCCTACATATATTCCCTTCATCAATTGAGTCTTCATATACTCAATATTAACATTCCCAACTTATTCTTTTGGTCCCTAGCGCTATATATATATTTTATCCAGCTGGTTATTCTTTGTAATATACCTTGCAGGCAGTGAAGGTTCTGGCAGGTATGGCGCTCTGGGCGAAACATTACTTGGTTGCCCCCTTTTGAACTGTTTGAGCCTCTCCCAAAACAGTCGGGAGCAAGTATTATTTTGTTTACTATTATTATATATCTATTTGGAACAATAATTATCATTACTTAGACGTGTAACAGCATAAATATATTTCTAAATACTAAATAAATAGACAATTATATACAATAACAACCCTAAATAACAAAAATAAAGTAATGAGGATAGAAAAAGGAAGGCCGCACTGGGTACTTGGTTGTCGCATTTTTCTGCCTGTCTCTTTTCTCCCCCGGCAATCAATGCCCCCCTTGGCAATATGGTGCCCTCTGCTGCTGCCCATATTTTGTATACCTAAATACATCTCACCTTGCACGATTTTTTTACTATCTCTCATCTTACCACCTTCTTTACTTTCTGGCTAGTCTATTTCCATTAATTTTCACTTTTTAAAATTGACTACCAATTTCAAAATTTCCTCATCTCCTCTAGTCCCAAATAACAGTTCAATTTTCATGATAATTTTAACGAGTGTCAATTTGTTTTACTCATCCAATCATTATCTCCTGTTTCATTATCCGTAATATTTACTTTTACCTATGTACTTTCATGGAAATATGTAATTCTAGGTAAAATAAAATTAACATAACAAAATATTATTGGATCGTCTGACTGCAATAAACAGTCCACATCCTGCACAGGTAATAGAAAGGACACAATCTCTCAAAACGTTAAAATCGCGCTTCCAAATGGAACATAAGATTGTTCTTGTTGTTGAAAGAGGGGAGTCTGAAGCCTTCAACGAAATGCCAATGCATAATTAAAGATTTTCGTTATATTTGGATTTTTGTTAAGCTAACATTTTCTAAAGAGATATTAGTTTCTCAGTTAAAAACTGTTTGGAAGTGTGTTTAACTTGTCATTCAACTGAACAAATCATCGTATCAGTCACGAGTATTGGACAGGTAAGGGCCAAGAGATAAGTGTTTCAAAGAGCATTATTCATCTAAAGGTTATTTCTTACTAATAAATGGATGACATTTCACTTCAGATATTTATATTCGGTACTGCTTTATGGTGTATGAGATCCAGCTTTAGGGTGTCGTGTGTATGTAAGTAAGACTATACTGTGGCTGACATCTGGAGAATTGCGTGCGCTCTTAGGACTAAGTAGCCTAAATAGAATCCCATTTAGATTACTTTGATCATGAACATTTCAAACATTTTCGATTCCCAACTTCAACACTTTTTTTATCATCTCTGGAGATAATCTCAGTGTTCTTTAATTCTTAGTCTTTATTAAATAATGAAAATAATATAAATAATCGTATAGTGCTAAAAGAGTATGATAGGGAGTGGTTCTTGTATTGTATTTTTGGTTGTAAGTGTTATTTTGAGCACTGTTTTAATTGAGACAAAAGACCGATGTAAACAAAAAGGGTAATTTTGTTCGATAGAGAGAAAAAAGAGAAAAACAGATAACGAAAAAGGTAGATGGATAAATGAACTTTCAAATATTGACATAACCATATTTTGAAAATGGAAATTTCCACAGTGGTCAGTCCCAATAAAATCTATTCATTCCATTTAAAAAAATACGAAGTAAACTGCTAAAATGCTTTTTACATTAAAAAAAAAAGTAGAGAGGGAATAGTTTCTAAGGAGTTCAAAGATGCAAATGTAACGCCGAAATTTAAAAAGGCATAAAACTTGATCCTAGAAACTTTCTGCCCATCTCATTTGATTCGTTCGTTGGTAAACGATTGAATTCCATTGTTACATATATGATTTTAGACCACATGGATTAAAATAACTTAATAAATCGCACACAACAAACCTTTCGATCCGGAAGCTCATGATTACCTAATTTGCTCGATTATTTCCACGAAATAATCGCAACGTTAGATCAGGTTAAAGCTATATATACTCGTAGATGTAATACATCCCGATTTAGAAAAATTCTTTTGACACCGATCCACATATAAAAGCTTGATAGAGTTAAAATTACACGGAATAGGGGTCAACGTATTAGAATGGATCGGACTAGATAAGCCTGAAAAGTAATTTTTTTTTCTTATAACAAATTATTTGTGATAATAAATTAAATTTAAAAAAATTAAAATATTTAAATTCTTTGTTTAATGTTATCAGTCAGTTATTTCCGACAGCGAAGGGGCAGATGTAATCATAAGTAGATTTCACTGTATTTATAAACGATCCGGACATGAATTTCTTATTTAACTTCTCAAAATTGATTATTATCATGAAAATAAGTACCAGGGAAAAATTCTTTAGTTACTGTGAAAATTTGCCCCAAAAAGTTTTAGAAGAGTTGTGAAATGGTCGAAAATATGGTAGATACAATTTAACCTTGATAAGTTTAAAGTAATTTACGTAGGTCATAATAACCTTCGAAGAGATACAATATTGTTGTTTCATATTTTAAACATTGTCAAGAATAGAAAAATATTTAGGTGCCAGAATCAAGAATAATTTAAAATTAAAAAAAAACAATAAAATACGGCTCTGGATTTATAGCTATAAACATTTTGCATTTAAATCTAAAGATATTTGTCTTCTCTTCTATAAAGCGCTTGTAAAAACTCACAGTACATTTAGAGTATGCGGTTCAATTATGATATCCAAAAATACGAAAGGGCATTGCAAAATTGTAACGAGTCCAACGTCAAACGACGAAATTCATTCCAGATCTTTGAAATAGATCGTACGAAGAAAGATTGAAGTGCTTCATTTTCCTTACCACCGAAGGTCAGTATCCTTGGGGCGGTGACTAACTATCGCTATATTAACTGCATGCCACTTCAGTATTCATTGTAATTTTACTGACAAAATGGTCGTGTGAATCATTTAATGGTTGTATAGTAGAAGAATCTCTTGCTTGTTGAATCCTTTTGAATAAAATACTAGAGGATCCTCAAGTACCAAGCTTCGTTTAACTCTTTAACTCGATCATAATAGGAAACTGATGCTAAGGAAGCTCTTCTCGTTGTAAAATTTTAACTAGTTACATATGTAAATCCAATTAACAAAAGAATATTTCCTCACTAAATCTTTTTTGGATTTCGAACTATACCAGATGCACTTGAAAACCCAGACATATTTCTTCTAAAATACATGATTCTATAAAAGGTTTATCGGATAAAACTACGTATGGAATTCTTTGAAACTCAAGAATAAATAGTGAAATAATATTATTCGATCTAACTTGTAACGAAGAAAATTTGGATTGCTTTACAAATGCTTCGACCCATTTTCAATAAATTAACCCAGATGTCGGCAAACTGCACCCTGCGAAGAATTTTCATGTGGTCCACGTTTCATTTCAGATATGACTATGTAGTATATGCAATCAAATACACAAAGGTAATTGCAGTTAACATATGTATTCGAAATTTGCATCTAACTGTTTAAGTGCGGTCGGCAAAGCTTGACATAAGGTTAAATGTGACTCGCTGCCAATATTTTTTCCTGTTTATTTTTCACGCATTTTTTTTTTCTCCCAAATTTGAAGGGAAGTCAGCGTGGTATAAGCCTCAGAAGGTTTATAAGGAGAAATCGCCTAAGAGTGTTGCAAAGATGAAACATGTAAAAATAAGGGAAAGATATACATATGGCCGCATCTGTGGCCGTTGGAGCTTGGAGAACAAGCAATCCTACAGATGTCAGCTGTAGCACTATTTCCATGTTACGCATGACTCCCACATGACTTCCACATACGAGTACTTCAGCGTACGTGGTGGAGGGGGGGAGGAGGTAAAAATAGGATATATAATAAGAATTGATCTCGTTTATTCTTCGTGAAGGAGTACCGCCTCCGTAATTACGTCCACTCATGGATTGTATGGAAGGAGAGAGACCCAGGTTTGCTAAGTCACATCCTATGATATATATATATATATATATATATATATTTAGAACGTTTAATGCCCTCTTTCCTCATTTGGTGGGTCTAACAAGGCGCGGAAAAGATATTAAGAGATTTTAAGGAAGCGGAAAAACAACCCAAGGTAGAGTGAAATTGGGGTTAGGGGTGTATTGCCCCTTCTAATCCCCCTTGCGGGGTTGTACTCGGGTGAATGTTTAAAAAGTATAAGTAAAAAAAACCAGGATCACTTCTTTTTATTTATTTCATAAAAAACCCACATTTTATTTGGTCATGCGACCATGTTAACCAGTTTAATTATCAGTTTATTCCGAATAAATAAATTATTTTGCTTTACATAAACTTCTTGCTGGTAATTATAAACGATAAAAACGAAGTAAGTTTAAAATAAGCTGGTGGTAATTAGCGTGATGAAGGAAATTATAAAAAAATGTGAATTCCACGCGATAAAATATAAGATAAAGACCATAAGGAAAAGAAAAGCTGAAATGAGAATGATTGTACCGGCGGATATCATATAAGCATCCAACCAAGTCGTTTTTCGCAGTGTCACTCCTGCTAACAATACGAGTGCCATTACAATTCCACAAACATCGTAGAACAGGAAGTAATACCAGATCATATTCTGATGTATTCCTGGGTTGATTAAATTCGTAGCTTGATTTCCCTCTGGGTAGAATTTAACTTTTCTCTTGAGGTCTGGCGAGAGCTCTTAAGAAAGGTCAGCTAAACCAAATGCCAAGGTCAACACAGCGATGAAGTAGCAGCCAGTTTCTACGTCGATGCAGAAGAGGAATTTGGATGACTTGTAGCTTTTGTGGTTATGGTTTTCTTAGATCAACTTGAGGCTTCTCGCAACCTCGCAACGATCTTCAGCGAATAACTGGATAAATTTACCTTCTGTTTGTTTCTAAAGTTTGGAGCGATATTTAAATATATAAGAGCCAAAAAGGATTTGCAAAAGTGTTATGAATCCTAAAAAAAATTCATAGTGTAATAACTTTTAATAGTATGTTAGAACATAAAATGAAGCGATAATAATTATGGTTGTAGTTCCAAGACAGATGTTAAAACAGGTAGCTAGAATATAAGTTAATATATATCGTCCATTTTTAAGCAGAACTCCGCGAAATAATAAAACTCCAGTCAGAAGACAAATGCAGTCATGAGCCATTGAATATATTCCGATAATAGGCCTAGCTGACGTTAAGTTCAGTTAACAGAATTTATGGTACTAGCACATATCTGCTGATAGGCTTTCATAAGTCATAAACGGCTCTGTTATAAGGTGTAAGGAGGCTAAAAGAATGCTAGTAAAGGCAATAAGCTTGGCTCCTAAATCTGGTTCTACCGCAATTCTGTATTTAAAGAACATCGTGTCCAAATTAAGGGAATTTGTTTTTAATGGAGCAAATTTAGAAATATCTCAACGGTCATTTACAAGAAAAAAATGTATTATTTCTAAATCACTTGTTTTATTTTACTTTCATGTCCTTTTTAAGCATAAATGTCTTAAATGAATTGGATCGCACATTGGAAGCGATAGACTTCTCCTGCAAGGAATCACTAGCGTCCAACGCGTAGTTTTTAAAGGGCGAAGAAAAATTAGGTTGTGGATATAAAAAAAAAGACAATGCTTATTTTTGTTTTCTAGCTTCACCGAATGGATTAAGATCCTTCTACTCCCCAAAGTAGCCCAAAATCCCCAAAAACTCCCTGAAAATTTTAAATGTTGTTTTAATCGAGTTTAACGTCTTCTCCCCCACCCTTTGGGGGTAAATCTAGGCGGGAAAAAGATATTTTACAATTTGAAAGATGTATAATAGTCGGATCAAGAGTAAGAAACATTGTTTCTTCGGCTACTAGTATCTGGGAGCGGCGTGTCGCTTCCCCAGTGACAATCCAGCTTCGAATATGGACTAAGTTAATCGACATCGAATGAGGTGTTGTCGGATGATAGAATCCCGATTCAGGTGGAACCGTGGAGGGATTGTCTTAACCTCTATTTACCTGCCGTTCGAATCCTGCCTCAACGAACTTCGTGTCTGAAGAGAATCAAACGGGTAAATCGAAACAATTAAAAAATATATAGCTTAGCTTAGCTTAGGGAAGTCCATCGAGTTCGATGATGAAGGATGTCCTCAGGGCGGTCTCCGACCTTGGTCAGAGTCGGTTTGCTGAGGACATAAATCCTGCACTAGATTTAAACGAGTAAGAAGGCGTGCTCACTTCAGAACCGTATCTTGACCAAAGGGAGAAAATTCCTGGTGGCAGGAGAGGACTCAAGACGACCAGGCTTCATCCTCGGCTGCAGGAGGCCGCCGAGACACCGGTCTGCTGGTGCTCGTCCATAGTCGCCCACAAGCCTGGTTTTATTATCGAGGTTATCCTTCCTCTAGCCTTTACTTAAGAGGTAGACTTACAAGACAATGGCTTCGCTATTTAGATTAAAATTTAAAAAAAACAGCATGGTTAAATTTTTATAAATTTTCTGATTTTCGCCAATTATAATAATTTTAAAAAGGAACTCTAAACTAAATTTCGCCCCTTTTAAAATATCACGTTGCTAAAATTGGTGGGAAAATTAAAGTTTAAATTAGTTTTAGTTTGAGGGTTATAATCACAAAGTCGATAACTGTGTTAGCAGATGAAATAAATGAAAGATTGAAGAAATCTTGCTCTTTGAAAGTTTGGAGAGTTTGTGTGGATCGTTCACATCCCAGAGGCAGCTATGAACGTGCTATAGGATACACAATTACCGCCACCCCCTTGACTGCAGTCACGGGGCTGAAAACAGGCCAGCATACAGGGCAAAAGGCAGCTACATCTGTCTCACAGAAGGAGCCTTCCAAAATGATATAGCGATTCCAGTTTAACGTTCGGGGCTAAAGCATCGACAAGGCTCGATTCTTTAACGGTCTCGATGTCATCAGAATTCCTATTTTTTCACATTTGTTATGTTTACATCTTAGACCTACAATTAATTAGTTGGACGTCTCTCGCACTTGCTGTACCGCTTTTTTAGTTAGCCTAACTCAAGAGACCTCGTTTGGGTGCGGAGTTCATTTTATTGACGCGTTCATCATTTTGGGTTTGAATCCCTCATTTTTAGGGTGCGGGAAATGTTTGTCATTTGGATGGGAGGCTCGGAAATTCTGACCTTTAGATGTCAAATGGGTAATTGAGAGCTATAAGAGTACAATAACTTCATAAGCAATCGTGAGATTTAGCAATCTACCTTCTTTTCCTCACCAGTCGGGGCCCCTATTCTTGAACCCTCGTATCAATCACCACTCGTCCTATTTATCCATTAAGGCCTTGTTTTAGCTGGACTTTGGAAAAGCATCACATTACCTACCTTAATCCTATTGGGCAATGACCTTTGAAATAAATCATGAGTGTGCTTCCTTAGGATAAGTCAGTAGGACACGTGTCAATTATCACGAAACGTGTCTATTATTTTTCCATGAGATGTTTGAGGGACTCATTTAACTGCTCCTGGGGGTTAACTTCAGGAGTCCATAATGGATCATTCTTTTCAGAAATATTCGAATCAGAGTTCGAATCTAATTTAAGAAAAGTGTTGGGAGTGAGAAGTAATAAATACTTGACGGAAGAACGTTATGTGTGAGAGAACGAAAATTGACAACATTTTAAATGGACCTATTCTTTGTATTGTGAAGGCAAAACTTTACCACTCGGATTAATCTTTCCCAGCTGGTCCCTATCCATGGATCATTTGTTGGTATGGTAAGGTGCTTAATTTTGTTTGAAAGTATGTGATTATGGCATACATTAGAAATCAGGCCTTTGGAAAATGCCTTGCCGCTCTTACTGAAAGACTTTGAGCATTGTCCGAGTATAAGTCATCCGTAAAAATTTGAGAATCTCTGAAATGCTTTCAAGAATTGGTTTGTAGACTAGTTTGGCATTGATTCAATGTGAACGGCCTTCAGATTTAGATAAGTGAAAAGTAAAATGCAAATTTTAATCGTTTGGTCGTTTGATTTTGCATAAATATTCCCAGTAAACTCTCCTCCCGTGTGTTTGATGGGTTTTACAAAATCCATTTGAGGCTCGGTGAAATTTTTCTGTTTGACGTATGAAATGCGAAAGAATTAAAATTTTGGCATGTAATGCCCTCGTTTAGGTTAAGTAATGATTCTTACCCAACAAAATGGGTTTAATGACGTTATAATCTTAGAAACAAGATTTAGAAATTCTCCCCTCGCTTCTGATAAGCTCCTTTCGCTCGGACGAATTTTCAAGGAAATTGTTTTCGGTAGGGAATGATTTAAATTGCATTATAAAAAGCCCAAAAGAACTGGGAAGGGAAAATGTAACTTTATTTGGGCCATTTCTCTAAGTTTGAAGATGAATTTAATAACAAGGCTCGTGATTCGATAAGTTTCTTTATGCCTGACTACCGTCTAATATCAAAAAGGAGTTTGAAATTATTTTGAACGCCCAAATGAGTGGAAATTAAGTTATAACTGGACTTTGAAATACATTTAAGCTCGGAACGAGGCCAGAATTATTTGTCTAATATTAACCACGTTGAACCATGAAGCCAAAAGTTCAGTTTCAATTGAAATTCTTTAAGAGAAATCCTGCGTCTAAACAAATCAACTAGGAGGATATCTAGGTGCCTCACGTAATTTTATAAAATATTCGTTTCTACTTAGTAGAGAGTTTTTTCTTAATAGTGTTAATATCGACTTTGCTTTAGTTTGGTTACGTTATTAAGAATCGACAATAATACTATCTGTGTGTCAAAAAACAATTCAATGGACTTGACGGAGAGAGAGAGAACGCTTGAAGATTCTACAGAAAAACTTTGAAAGATAGGATTAAAGAAGAGAGGGTCCTCTCACACAGAGGGGACACTTTTGATTTAGAATGAATTAAATTAGAGTTATTCTAGGACACAGAATATACGGAGAAGCCATAGAAGAATTTGAATTTAGTTTTGCTACTGTGTTCGAAAGCGTAACGCGGATTTGACACTTCACCGAATTTTAAATAATCGCAGCCAAGAGATTCCCACATCTTAAGATCAGAGACGCTTACTCTGATGTCCTATTGAACTTCCTGAGTCCAAAATTCTTAGAGAAGAAGCTGCTTGACTCGAGCCGTCACAGGAGAAATGGACCTCAGATGATCAAAGACTTTAGAAATTTGTGACACAATATTTCCTTTGGTTTTGGATGAAAGAATCGAATTCTTGGAGAATTACACTAATTACATCCTTATAAATCTCGTACGAGTATCCCAATACCCTTTTAATTCCTATATCATGTGCAACTGCTTTATTTTCGCCCTTGAATAGTGAGCTTAATGATGCATTGTTAAAACTAAATGATCTGAGCTCGGACCCTCCTTGGATCAATATTTCGTTCGCTCTAATGAAAACTTCTTTGAGTATTTCGTGATCGGAATTAATAATTACTAAATTATCAATGAAGAAGCAATCTTTAAGAGTATTTAGATCAAAGATTTTTTCGATAAAAACTAAGATGGAATTTGAGAAAAATTATACTTAAGGATGAAAGAAGAACTAGCGAATCCGTAAACAATGGTGCAATAGCGATACGTGACAGGTTTTCCATCTTTTACCATGAAAAAAACAGTTTTTTTTATCTGAATATGATTTGAACTTTACTTGAAGGAACGCCCTCTCACTGTCTGCAAGTAGTACAATTTTGTTGGAGAAAAAAGGGTCGCTAAAAGATATATACCAAGAAATGCGGGGTCGTTTAAGGAGAGAGATAAATTTACTTTAAGGCTGCACTTAAAACCTGGACGAGTCACTGTTGTCGTTTGTTCGGTGATCTTTATGATAGGCTTATGAGAGATCCAGACGTATATTTTATAATCTTTGGGGTCTACATGGATCTGTTCGATTATTTCTTCCTGAAATTGCGCTTCGAAAATTTAGTGTTTCAATAGGCCCCTTTAAACTTAAATTTGGTTTTATTTTGCTTAATTTTTAGAAAATGAACTGATTAAATTTAATTATGTGGTTGTTGCAATAGCTTGCCCCAACCCGAAAACGAAAGATTCGAGGCCTTAATCCTGCTCAAACAAGAACTTAGCCGAAATTTGCTGAGACTGCAAGGAAGCATGGCCTCTACCTCGTCCATGTGTCTGTTTTGAGAGCCAAATAAATGTATTGATTGTGCACGTGTACGTGAGAAGTGCGCTCAAATTAACACTTAACAGACAAGCCATGTGATTACTGATGTAAGCTCTTTGACAGCTGAAATCGATCATTATCTTACATTTAAAGTAGGAAGTCGAAAGTTTGTTTCTAAATCGCGCTCGGCCCAGTCATAAAATCGCGATTTCATCGACTGTTCTTTGACATAGGGCAGAAATATGTGTCCGAGATTTGCAGAAATTACAAGCGTAAGTCAGTGGGAAACTATTGGGTGGACAAACATCGGTCCGAGGCCAAAAGTTACTACATTGTAGGCATAATTTCAAATCCGAGCACATTTTATTTTCTTTTTTGCGGTATTTTTAAAGGTGGGGCATTTTAGCATTGAAATATTTTCGTTTTACAGCTTGCAGAGAAGGTAGGGGGATTTAGAGACTATTTAATGTTCATTGTTCGAGTTCTTAATTTCTGCTTCAGCAGCTCCTTGAGTTTGAGTTTGAAAGAGGTTTGTCTTATAAGTGTGAAAAGGAGGATTATGATTAGCAAAGTTTGAATTTGAAGAGAAATCGTGAGTGTGTTTGAACGTGTTGAGGTTTGGAAATGGTTTTAGACTTAGCTTAGGAGGCGTCCCCTTAGAAAATTGTATAGAGGGCTGCAATTTTTATAAGCTACGAATAACGACTGTATAATTCTTTTAAATTTTGGAAAAAAAGGGAAAATCTGTTTTGTAGTGATGTTTAATTCTCGTTAGAATATGGTAGGAAGTTTGTTATAAATTATGTGCGAACGTAACTGATTTCTCGGGTTTTATCACTCAAAGAATTTCACATTAAAACTTTTAAATTCCTAAAGCATGGAACAGACTTCATTCAACCATAGGACAAGCTTTTGGAGATAAGAGACTTGCATTGATAGGACATTTAGGATTTTATTAAAGAAGCCTTCGATAATAGAATCTCGATCAAAAATTCGTCTTATAAAAGTTCTAAAGAAACCTCGCAATATTCATCCGAATTACCGAGATGATTGACGATATTAAAGAAGTCATCGCAAAGATAACTCTTTAAAAAAGAAAATTTTGCCCATTTAGAGATATTTGCTTGGGAACCGACGATGTTTACAAACTGCGAATGAAACAGGTGAAATTGCAGTTTATCCTATGTCCAAGTAAATAATTTGCAATGAATGTCGGGTGGACGAGATTCCATTTCAACATTTATTCCTCAATGCGGCAAAAGTTCTTTTACGTCCGATTAAGAGACGGCGTTTGAATCGGTAAAGTTAAGGCAAGCGATTTTTATGTTCGTTTGAAGGGCGGCTATTTGAGACTTGAGCTCACGTTCATAATCAATTTGAGATGACATTTCTCGATCAAGTATGGAATTATTTCCTTCTCAATACCGAAATTAAAATAGTTTGGGACAATTTGGTCTTCCAATTGAGCCACAGAAGCGCAGAGAGATTTTGATGACTCTAATTTGGGAAGCAACCCATTTGAGGATTGCCTTACGATCTTTATCGAGGAGTGGGCTTTGTTAAGCTTTCACTAAATATTTCACTTCATTGCCACCCAGATTTTCACGAAGTGACTGACGGCCATGGAATTTAATTATGATGGAATTGAAGTATTTTCACTTGTCATAGTGAGGCTCGATTACTAAGGGACTATAAGTTAAAATGAGGGGTTTAGCGACCAAATATTTTATGGAATTTCGAAACGAGTAGAAGTATCCAACCATCGTTGGATGCGCCCTAACAGAAAATCGCACTTTCCTTCCAGAATTGAACTCTCTTGCCGTAGTTTGTGTTTTCTAAACTTATAATTCTCATTTTTAGTTTGGTAAAACTTGACCCAGAACCTTTTTTCAAGTTAGTCGATTTTATAGCTCCGAGTTTAGGAGCGTAACCAACCTAATAAGATTTTTGCGATCAAAGAGTATGGAGAGTTCCTTGGAAAAAGGTTAACCTTCTTCAGGTGAATACCGTTACCAATTTTAGCAGGAAGCTTTAACTTCGTTAGTAAAAAGTAATTGGAAAGAAGATGATTGTGGGTGTTTGAGGTTAAAGTTTGTTCGTTTGTTTAGACGCCGAACGGAAATGATGAAGATGTATTTACCAATGCAGAAGTTAATTCCCTGCCTGATTTTTTTTAACGGGTCAGTAGTGTAAGCAAATAAACATTTATGCTGTTGATGCCCATTTGGTTCAAACTTTGAGGTAAGACTTGAAATTTTGTTTTGTGATTTTTCTTCGCAGGAAAACTATTTTATAATGACTGCTTAGAAAACCGTATCGATGGTACGATTTCCTTTGTCGTTCGAATTTTAGGGCGTATGGAAAAAAATAATTGTGAGTTTTTACAGGTCAGCTCTAATGCGTTTATCGTTTGTACACTTTTCCCTCCAACTCCATTAGTTTTTCGATCTCTTACTTTTTGTTATAAATTTTCGTTAAATATTCGATTCGACGTTCGTTTCTATGGTGAAACATATTTAATAACAATGTCTCCTATTTAATTATATTCCGAGTGATTATTAAAGTCAGGTAGAATATCTTGCTTACATCGTGACTATGGAAATGAATTTCTACGCCTGGGTACTGGATTCGATTCCGGGCATGATCGGGGAAAAATTATAGAACTCGTAACCAATCAAAACACCGCCGTCTCTTCCATCTCCTTTTCTTCGTGCACAAAAAACTACTGCCTATCCTTATTGGCCCCCAAAGGTGTCCTGCTTGATGCTGGTGACAAATCAGCCTAATACTCTTCTTCATATATTTCCCCCAGTCCATTTAAAGACAGTTCCGGCAGGAGTTCTATCTTGCTTGTCAGCGATTGTAGTTGGCAACTTTATTTGAATTTCATCATATGGTCAGGGGAGTTTGCTCATCCTTGAAAATGGACTAAGCAATTTAGTGAAAGAGAGAAAGACAGAGAGAAAGAGATGGAGAGAGAAAGACACACACACAAGAAATAAAGGGAGAAGCAGATACAGAGATGAATTATGCCTTATCTAGAAAGGCCTTATATTTTCAAATATTTTTAAAGCGAATACAACTAAAACATCTCCGTAAAAATGGTTCTCGGATGCAGTGAATTCGGAGTAACTGAAGATATATGGAATGAGATGTCAAAAATGAGAGAAATGGAGATCAGAAATAGAGAGAGAGAGACGGGTAGGATGAAAAGAACCCGCGATCGGCTTCTTTTTGAGATAACTTCTGTTTGATAAGACGCACTATAGCGAACATAATTGTACCAATGAGAGGTTCAGCGAGATGGCGCGAAAGTTGTTTTTTTTTAATTTTGGGAAGGATCTAATATTGTACATCCAAGAGGGGAGAGAGAACAGTAAGAGCGGGAAGAAAGGAAAGAGAAAGAGAAAGAACGTGAATAAAAAAGAAGAGAAAAAAACGTAAAGAAGAAAGAGATGAAAGAGAGAAAATTCGTTTACATGAACTGGGAATGACCAGGGCCAGAAACGAAACGATTTCAATTAATTTTAGGACCGAAGTGCAACAAACCGCGCCCCTAAAATTGCCTGTTTTCATGAAAGGAGAAGATTTCGGGTCATACCTCACTCACTTCGAGAAAATTTTGACGTGAGTCAGTGTGATATTGAAACAGACGGCGTAGCCAAGTTGTTGCCTTTACTTAGTATCCAGCTCAGGGACATTTTTATCTCGCTCCCATCAGAGGCAACCATTGATTATTCCACGTTAAAAGCCGAATTTCTTGCTGCCTATAAATTGACTCCAGACTTTTACCGTGCAAAGTTCCGGCACTATCGAATCCAGCCTAATCAATCCTTCCGTCAATTTAGATATTCCCTGCAGCGTAATTTTAATTTATGGCTAGACGCGTCCAAAGTTCTCTAGGGATACGATGCTTTAGTTGACTTCGTCCTCAAAGACCAACTCTTAGCGTAACTTCGTTGGGGATCAGATCCTTTGTTAAAAACCGGAAGTCTCTAACATTTAAAGACTACATTGTGGAAGCGGATGTATATGCGGCTAGTCATAATTGTTATCCAAAAGAAATGAAGAAAACGGAACCACACTCTCCAAAATCAAAGGCTCATAAAACCAAATTCGTTCTCCATAACAGGGATAAGTTCATTAAGATGACTGGTCCGTCTAAGCTTAAACCCTTCTTCCTGCCAGAAAAACGTGAGATCAAACCCTTCTCCCCTAAACCACATACTTTGTCTTTCCCCAGGAGAACTATCGTCTGTTACTCCTGCGGAGTAGAGGGTCATGTATGAACTAATTTCCCTTAGAATTCTTAATTTATAGGCACCCATCTCCACTAGGTGCACAATATAAGTGCATAACACGGATAAAAGCACTCTTGGGTTCTCCAATTCGAAACTGGAGTGGTGAACGGTTACCGGATCTCAACTCTTGTGTGCGACACAGGGTGCACGTGCATCGTGATACCTGACAGATAATTTTCACCTGTAGCCCTATATCAAGACAAGTTTGCAACAGTGCACAATTACCTGGGGTGCGCTAACAGATTCCCTATTGTGAGATGCTACATTGAGCGCGCCTACTTCACTGGCTGGGCTGAGGCCGTCGCAGCGCCCATAAAGTTCTATGTTGCTTTAATTAGCCAGATTCTGCGGGTATCCACCCACGTGACTCAATCCGTGACCACCAGAGCTCTAACAATTAAAAAATGGGAAGCACCGTTACCACCTCGGAAACCCCAGGCACTTCAGAGTGCCCAAATGTCCCGAACGAAGACTATATGAAAAATCAGAAAAAGTGCGAATCTCTTCGCCACCTATGGATAAAGGCACACAAAAAAACGCGAGATTCCATTAGAGGCAACAAGATAATATCTTTCATTGTTAAGGATAACCTCGTTTACCGAGTGTGCTCAGCAGACAATAACACAGAGTCCCAAGTGTTATGTGTTTCCCTTTCTCACGCCAAACTCATCTTTCGAACCGCCCACGATAGTCACTCTAGTCATTTTTTTCACTCTAAGACGGCACAACGGGTATTTAAATATTTATATTGGCTAAGTGCATCGGACGAAATCCTGCGTTACTGTCGTTCGTGCGATATCTTCCAGAAGACCGCGATTAGAGGGCGAATCAAGCCTGCACCCTTACAGAAGGGCCCAATAATCTTCGAACTCTTCTCCCGATTGGGGATTGACTTGATCGAGACGATTCACTCACCTTCAAGTAAGGGCCATAGTTATGTTTTAATTCTGGTCGATTTTGCCACCAGATTCTCCGAGGCTGTGCCACTTAAGAAGATTGACAGCACCTCTTGTTCCGAAGAACTCATACGATTTTCTTCCGTGTTGTGCTGCCGAAAGAGATATTGTTGGAGCGTGGCCGCCAATTTAAGTTCCAATAGATGGAATATGTGGGCAAGTTTCTCATGATATACCCTTGTTTACGATTCCGTCCCACCCAGCCGGAAATGGAATGTGCGAAATAGTAAATGGCAGTTTCGGAGCCATTCTGAGGAAATTATGTGCCAAGCAGCCAAGGAAATGGCACATGTATCTTCCGGTAGCTCTCTTTGAGTATAAAGAAATTCCCCATCGCACCTTGGGTTTAGCTCAGTTTGAATTACTATACAAAAGGAATGTACGAGGCGCCTTAAGCATTTTGAATAAGTTATTTACAAATCAAAAACTGGATTAGGAAATCCAATCTTCGTACTCGTATCTGCTCGAATTACTACAGAGGTTGGAGAAATGCGTTGAAATATTGTATTAAAACGTGGATGTTAATCTTGATAAATATAAAACTTACTCTGACTATAAATCTAAAGATAGAAAATTTAAGCCAGGTGAAGAAGATTTGTTGTCGCTCCCAACTGAAAACAACAAATTACTGAGCCAATGGAAGGGCCCCTATCAAGTGATCAAGAAACGCGGCCCCGTCGATTATTTGATTGAAACGTCAACAGGAAGGAAGCTTTTCCACGTAAATCTTCTCAAGAAGTATCATCGATGCGCATGGGCTAACCAGATTGTTGCTATAGATGAGGAATCGCCAATGAGGAAGACAGTGAATACTCCCTACACGTCTTGCCAGACGCAACTGAATCTTCGTCGGCCGAACTAAAAGTGAACGACCAGATGTCGCCTCGTCAAAAATCCCATCTACAAGCGCTCCTGAAGCAATTCGGTGACGTAATTTAGTAAATTTCTGGTTGTGCAGCCCAATTTAAACACAACATCCAATTGAACACCCAAGAACCCGTCCGATCTAAGCCGTATCGGCTGCCCATACATCCGAGAGAAGCATTTAATGCTGAGTTAACAAGCTGTTAAAAATGAAAATGATAGAACCGTCAAATTTAGATTATTGCTCTCCGGTCGTTATGGTTAAGAAACTAGTTGGATCATACCAGATGTACATCGATTTTAGGAAATTAAATTTAGTTACCGTATTCGATGCAGAACTGACCCCCGTTATTGACCATAATCTTCATCTGTTTGAGATAGCCAAATTCATAACCGAGCTGGATTTGTTACGAGAAGAGGTCAAGAAATACACGGCTTTCCCAAATGAAAAGGGACTTATGCAATTTCGACGGCTCTCTTATGCATGCAGTAATTATAATCGGATGATAAGAAATATATTAAATGAATTACCAATTATATCATTCTATTTTCATAATATTTATCTGGCTATGAATGAATGGAATCAGCACCTGACAGGCTCTACAAACACTTTTACTAAGACTTCGGGAGCCTTTATCTAAATATCGTTCCCAGTAAGTGTCATTTCACCTACAGTACAATTGACTATTTAAGCTTCCTATTGGAAATAACCGGCTAGCTCCACAGGAGGATAAAATTCAAGCCATCGTTGAAATGCTTCTGCCTGCGACCAAGAAACAATTAAGATACTTTATGGGTTCCATGTCCTTTTACAGACGCTTTATTCAGAAATTTACCTCACTCTTTGCTCCCTTATGTGAATTTTTTTAAAAAAAGTCTCCGAGCGCTTCGTATGGAACCCTCTGTCCGTTAAGAGTTTTAATTAACTTAAGGGAAAACTCGAGTCGACGCCCATATTACGTTGGCCCAATCCCGATTAACCGCTTGGCATTCGAACAGATGCCAGCAACGAGGGAAGAGGCTGTGTTCTAGTCCAGTACGGGAAAAAATGATGAGATTTTTCTCATCGCATATGTAAGTCAGAAATTGCCACCCCGCGAAAAGAACTACGCTGTTATTGAGCAAGAGACCCTCGCGATAATTTTGGGAATTCAAAAGATAAAAATGTTTTGGTAGGAAAGAGTTTGTAATAGGAACTGACCATAAACCCTTGCCCTACCTCCAAAATGTAAAAAAAACCCAATAATGGTCGTCTAATGCGCTGTAGTTTGTTTTTTCAAGAATTTCAGTTTAGGTTCCTGTATATTAAAGGCTCCGATAACTGTCTGGCCGATATCTTAAGCAGGAATCTATTGAATTCCTCTTCAAACTGATCCTGATTGAGAGTAAATTTTTCTAATTTTTAAGATAGATTTTTTTTTACATATTCTCAGGCAATATTTCCATTAAGTTTAAGGGAACATGTACCTATTTTTATTTTTTTGTATAGTAGATGATTGTGGTAAATTTTTATTCATATAGACCCGAGGCAGGTGAGCCTCCTTCTTAAAAATATTTGTTGATAATTGTGGCTATTGTCAATTATTTTGGGGGTTAATGATAATCCTTATACATACATATGTACTCCCCAGTCCTATATGTGGATTTTTTTTTGTTTTTTTATTTAGTGCCATGTATTTTTATTTTTATTTTCGGTTTTGTTGTTTCGAAATTATGATATATACCAACCCTTATGTTATTATTGCCTGTCACTTCTTTCTGGAAGTTCCATTTTGAGTTGGAAAGAGAAGTCAAAGATGCGAGAAATGGAGAGAAATGATTCAGCTTTAAAGTGCATCATTCAGGGCAAGGCTCAATCGCAGATTGTCCTGCGGGTTTGCCACGTTCCTCTTCCAGTCAAAAGAAACGAGCTGAGGTCAGAAAATCAAGCCTGACCTACGACATGAACCTAACTCGAGATCTAAATAAGAAATAAATTACTCTGCCAAGGGGAAAACGAAAAATCTTCCATAATACCAAAACAAAGAAGCAAAAACAACTCTTCTATTATGTAACTGCATCCCATCTGGATCAAATCAGGAAGACTGCTAGCAGTAGTTCTAAATGAGTCATTTCACAAGGTAAGGATTCTTTATCACCTCTATTTAAAGCAGGGCCGCTTTAAATCGCTGCGGGGCCAGTAGCACAAGGAACAGCGGGGTCCGTAGCACAAGTAACAGCGGTGCCCCAGCCATATTTATATACACATATATATATATATATATATATATATATATATATATATATATATGGTCTTTCAACAAGGACGCTCGAGCTTTGTCAGGCGATAGTGGATATGTTGTTAAAACGACATCTGGCAACTTCACTGTGAACTGTTCAGTAGTACTTGGCAAATCACGATAGGAGGTAATAGCGTTAAACAACGTGTGCAAGTGATCAAATGTTATTATCAAAATCAGTGATCCATTCGACAAACGTTCCGTGTATTACGTGATTTCTATCCTCGCAACAATCATCCTGCCGAGTCCACTGTTCGACG
This sequence comes from Ceratothoa steindachneri, assembly GCA_963969495.1. Taxonomy (NCBI): domain Eukaryota; kingdom Metazoa; phylum Arthropoda; class Malacostraca; order Isopoda; family Cymothoidae; genus Ceratothoa; species Ceratothoa steindachneri. Next base: position 53,252,911 of record OZ018334.1, read on the forward strand.
CTCGGTGGCCAAATTCGAGACAAAAGGGTCGATCACCAAACAGCCAACACCTGTACGTTGCCGAAACGCAAGGTCTGCTAAAAACATCGCTGCCGTAAATGAGAGTGCACGGGAAAATCCGAGGCAGTCAATTTCTCGTCGTTCACAAGAACTTGGCCTTTCTTCGACTTCAGTTTGGCGAATTATGCGTAGGGACTTGGGTCTGCACCCGTACAAAATCCAACCTACCCAAGAACTTAAGGTAAACGTCCATAGACAACGCCGTATGTTCGCTGATTGGGCTCTAGTGCAATTGGAAGTTGCCCCAAATTTCCCTCCAAAAATCATCTTCAACGACGAGGCCCATTTTTGGGTGAATGTATTTGTGAACAAGCAAAATTATCGGATTTGGGACGAAAAGAATCCACATGAGATACACTAGCACCAATTGCATCCCAACAAAATCACTGTTTGGTGCGGATTTTCGTCTAACGGAATCATCGGTCCGTATTTTTTTTGAGAACGAAGATGGGATTGCCATAACCGTCAACAGCGAGGCCTACAGATCGATGATAAGCAACTTCCTGTGGCCTCAACTGGATTGTATGCCTGATATGGATACTGACGACATGTGGTTCCAACAAGACGGCGCTACGCACCACACGGTGCACGTCACGATAGATATTTTGCACCAGCGATTTCAGGGCAGGGTCATCTCGCGCGGCGGCGACGTCAACTGGCCACCGAGATCATGCGATTTAACGCCATTAGACTACTTTCTTTGGGGCTACCTTAAATCGCAAGTCTATGCGAATAATCCGCAAACAGTTGATGTCCTCAAAGTCAACATAACGAACACCATCTAGCAAATCACGCCAGATTTATGCGACAAAGTCAACTAAAAATTTAATTGGGCCTCCCGAATACGTTCCACCAAGCGAAGCCACGGAGGACATTTGAACGACGTCCTATTCCACACTTAATGCCATAAATTAATGTACTTTCAAATTTAAAATAAATTGAGTGCATATATCACACATAACTTGTTTGATTTACATTTAAAAATCGAGCGACCTTATTGAAAGACCCTTTATATATATATATATATATATATATATATATATATATATATATATATATAGTATATCACCCCCAGCCCCCATTTTCCTAGGCAGAGAGGAAAAAAACTATCTGAGGAATTTAAAAGGACTGCTAGAATGGCTGGGAGGACTCAACTGAAAAAGGAGGGGTTTATTTTGTACACTTTTTATTCCTTTTTAAAGAACATCACCCTTTAAGAACGGGATTTTTTTTTTAGTATTTGAATAATAATTTCATCTTAGTTTCGTTATGACTTATGTTTTTTTACTAAAGTTATTTCTAATAATTCTTTTATAATATCAAAAAACGAAATGGTGAAGTTCAGAAGTAAATATAAGTATCAAAATTTTGTGATTTTTTTTAAAACCCAAAGAATTACAAATGGTGAAGTTCAGAAAATATATTTTTATATATCTTCTTCTAAAACTATATTTTAGCAACGTGATATTTTGAAAGGAGGGAAATTTAGTTTAGAGTTCCTTTTAAAAATTATAATAATTGGCGAAGTTCAGAAAATTTATAAAAATTTAACCATGGCGGCTTTTTTTTAGGTTTTAAATTTTAATCTTAGTAGCGAAGCGCAAGCTCCCCCCATAGGGTGGAGTGGCAAAGCCATTGCCTGGTATCATATATAATAATAATAATATAAAAGATCATGAAAATAAATAAGTATTTTGAAGGTCAAAAACATTTATCAAATCATACACTTATTACAGTCTATTGGACGAATTTGTCTGAATTTTCCGTTACACTTGAATGAATATCATCCTCTAATCTTCCACGAGAGCGTCTTTGAGTCAGCTTTAGGAATAGAAGCGACCAAATTAGGATTCCTTCTATACATCTTCTGTGTTAGTTCTTATGCTTTTGATTGTAAAGCTGAACCAACGTATTGGTTGATATAATAGTAATATGTGAAATTTTGAAAAGGAAAAAAGGGAAAATTAAGATAACTCTTAATCAACAACCAGAATGGTTCTCATTCACGAATATATATCCTTAACTAATTATATAGCAGTGATTTTAATTATGATATTCATTTTATGCTGTCAGACCAGGTTTGTGGAGTATCAAACTGAAAACCTATTTAATATGCCATCACTCGTTTCAGCTTTGTTTCATATATTGAGGTAGACAGAGATGATGAATACACGAAATAGACCATTTCATTTCAGATTCAGCTTTGTTTCATATATTGAGGTAGACAGAGATGATGAATACACGAAACAGACCATTTCATTTCAGAACCTTGAAATAATTTAGTTCTTATTGACCATTGTAATCGGTTAATAATCTTCATGCTTGGAAAATTCATTTTGCCGTTTCAGAACTTCCCTAAACCGATTTTTTTCATCTCTGAAATTCATTTTATTAATTTAGATTAATTGGTTCAATCAAGTGGGAGGTATAACTAAAAGAGAGATGAAGAGGGTGAGCGAATATATTTGAATTAGTTTGAATTGTCTTTTGAAGTAGAGATGCTTGCAAGCAATATTCTCCTAAATAAGTTTGCAATGAAAGAATAAATTTGCTTATCTAGCCCGTGGAATTCCTTAGTAATAACTTATCGTGACCTGGTTTGAATCACTGGCACAAATAAAAAAAACTTAAAAGCAGAGGGAGAAATGGACCAATCGTACTAAGGCAAAGAGACATGTGGCTCCGATAGTTAGAAGCTTTTGTTCCAACAAAATGTGACTATATGATGTCTGAGAGAAATGTATGGAGATATTATTGTTCGGCCATGAGGCCGAATGTAAGGGTAACGGCTCCCAAACCTTCTTAAATGGGGTCTTCGGGTGTACTCGTATTTGTATTCTCCCGGCAAGCTGAGATAGAAGGAGGCGTTCCGTGGGCAAATTAATTTTAAAAGAGGGTGGTGGGGGCGGGTGACTAAAATCTACAGGCGAAAGTTCACTACATAATTAACCATCGAGTAGAGCGGCTTATGACCTGGTGCAAATGGCGCCAACGAGTTGAATAAAGGAAAAATAACGATGATTAAGAAAGAAATATTAACATCTGTCGTTTCTTCTGGTATTCGGTTCTTTCCTTTTTTCACTAAAGAACTTCTATTATTTTAACTCTATCATTTACTTATGTTTGTTTTTTTGTCTTTCTTTTATGGTTGTCTTGTATTCCTAAAATGTGTTTTTTATTTCTTTTTGAGTGTTATCAATTCGAGGGTGTTTTGGGGGTTTATTAACAAAGTTTCACTCTTTTATGCAAGAAATATCCAGATTTATTGAGTAATTAATTTTAGATTTAGATATACGGTAAAAGCCGTAGCTAAATTTTCTGCTTGCCATTAAATCTAATTTTGTTCTATTGATTCAATTTGCTCTGGTGCCATTAAGATTTACAAGTTGTTCTAGGAAAAAAATATTTCCTGCTTTAAATGGTTTTCCTTGAGCCTATAAACTATTGCATATTATTTTGATTGTTTCATGAAAACAAATGTTAAAAGTTTTCCTCTTTGAAAGTCCAATTACAGTAAGAATACGAGACTTGGTTGTGGTAAATGTTTGAGTATTGACTGAAAGTTTTGTGGACTTAAGGACGATAATTTTAATCAATTCAGAAAGTGCAGTTGATTAAATATGGCCGTTAATATAAATACCCCCTTTTCCCCAATCTATTGTTTTATATTCCATCACGGCTATATAGAGTTTGGAGAAGATAGGGTCTCTTTGTGTCCCATGTTCCCTCATTGTGTAGTTGTAGATCATAATTAGGTATGTCTTGTTAAGGGATTTTGTTAGAACTGAAGAGTTTTTTTAACTGAATTTAAGGTTTTCTTTTAGTTCACAATTAAATATCATATAGACAGATATTTTGCATTCGTATATGATTATTCACACGAAATATTGTCTCCCTCAGCATCAGTGTAGTGGATGGGGGATTGTTTGATAGAGGAGCACTGTGCGTTTCAGTTTTCACATTCAAAGTGTTTGGTAACATTTCTACGAACGTGGTTACTGCTATCAAAACACGTCCTAAGGGTAGCATTATTGAGCCCTTCAAAGCTTAGGTCGCGTAATCGATTGGATTTCATTCAGTTTTGCTCCCTTTGCTATGTTTTTCTCCTCCTCATTCTTACAAGTACTGATTGGTTTAATAGATCCATTTTTAAATTATTTCCTTAAAGGAATTTATCTACAATGGTTAGATTTTCCCCAGTTTAGGAATACACACTTGTTTTAAAAGGGATAAATGCCAACATGAATCTTAAGAAACAACATATTCTCCCTAACAATATATATATCATCAAATAAAATTGTAGGATTTTGTCATTAATAACCTTTTAACCCAAACCTTCATCCTTAACCAAGCCCTGTAATTTGTCCAAAATTTCGGTGGGTAGCCAATAATTCCAACTTAAATGAAATTACTCTTCTATTCCTAAATACATATCACAAAGAAATAAAATGACTTTCTAATTTTACCAAATTCTTTAAAATCCGCCTTTAAATGGTTTAATAGAGGATATTCTTACTCTTGTTTTGGGATATATTTTAAATATTCCAAATATTAATTGCTAATGGAAGATATGTGTAGGATGGAAAAGTTGGGTATTTTAGGTTTGTATATCCTCAGTGCTATTGTTTTTTAGAGTGGTTATTATCATATAAACCAAACATATTATGCTTCCCACTGTGAAAGAAAACACCTGTAGACGATTAAAGCCCAAAATTCTGAAAGAATTCTTTTAGCAATCTGAAACTCAAACCAACGAACAAACACAACCGGATCATTTCTTCACCTTGAAGCTGTTTTACCTTTCTGAGGGAGAATTAGTGTATGTTAGAATCTCTTAAAATTAGTCCTCTTAGCTTCAAGCCCCAAATCCTCGTAGATCTTCCTATTATGAAGCTTTCTTCCCGCTTAGTTCTCACCCAGACAATTACTTCAATACCTGGATATTTTTATTTTCAAATCCAAATCTTTATCACCTATCGATCAATTTTCTGCGAGGCTAGACTTTACCATTACATTGATCTCCGATCAGCTATCAAGGTTACATCCCTGTTTCCTCGCTCACCCTCCAGTTTTTCAATTTGAAGTGCCTCCTTTGGCTATCCCTCTTACGTCTGGCCTCAACAGACTATTGTCGCAACGAGCATCCATTATTCCTCTTTGAGAAAATAAATTTACTCCTTAATTCATTTCTAAGAAAATTATATATTACCTTGGCTTATGTAACCAAAATGGAAGTTAAAAAAAGATGAAATCACTGTTTATAACTTCCTTCGTACGATTCAGCAAGTGATCAGTTTGGTTACAAATTACTTCACCTCACCCATCACTTTAGATAAGGGTTGTTCAACCTTTTTTCCCAACGGGCCAGATTAGAAATTTAAGTATATTCACCGGGTCACAGAGGTACTTAAATATAAATTTTAAAAAGTTTAAAGGAATATATAATTAAAAAAAAAATACTGTAAATTAACAGTAAAAAAAAATAAATTAGACATACAAAATAAAATAAAATCAATGTGATTTTTAGCATTGCCTTCCTTCTATGATATTCTTAATATCTGTTTTTCAAATTAAATAAAAATATACCTAAAAAATACCCCGTAAAAATAAAATCTGAGTAAGCAGTGGACCGCATAAAAATATTAAGTGGCCCGCGGGCCGCGGAATGGACGTCCTTGCTTTAGACAAATCTTCCGTTGAAACCAGTGTTTTTGAAAACTAATATAATTGATTTAATTAACCAACTTCATGCATTAAGAGACTATGATGGAGTAATGAGAAAAGTATTAATTCACTCAAAGGGAATTCGGAACTAAAGGTTTAATTGATATTCATAGGTAAACATCGAATATTATCAACTCCTGCCTTGGAGACATTATCTACCCACCGGGGGCAAGGGATGAATTTAAAACCTTCAGGGTATTTGCGGGTATCTTGTTCTTGTAGGTGATTAGTGGGGAGGAGCTAATACGACCTTTGTCTTGCAAATATACCCAGAGCCAGGTAGAATTTCGTGCCACACAAATATTTTCTTATCTGCCATTTCCTCTTTCTTTCTTTCATAACAGTTCCTTTAATTAATCCTTCTTATTTTTTTTCATTTACTGCGAAATTAAATACAGGGTGCGCTCCTTCCCCTCCCAAACAAAGCATTGAGAAATGAAGCCTATTGGGGTAGCTCACCCTGTATTCCCATACACGAACCTAGTGAATACACCTTTGGATTTCTGACATATAAGCAGGGGTTCAATCCCAAGCCTACGTATACACAAAATCTCAGCGATGTTATGAGCTGGCTGCCCATTGGGTGGATACACTGATAATCATCCCAGCTGGGGTAAGTAGTTTCCCTTGGATCAGCATGCACAACACCGCTTTCACAACACAACATACCCACTCTTTCCTCTGCCACCTATGGGGGCTAATATCTACATATGTAGCCATGACGCGGAATAGGTATCCCCTCCTTACCCCTCGGCAAGAGGGGTTCTATCATCTCTGGTTAGTGTAAAAACCACAATACGACCCCCTCCCCCCAACGAGTAAATGTCTCTGGTGATTTCGGGCTCTCCTGCGAGTGTCCTTCTGATCTTTATGTGTATTTAAGTCTCCGGGCGGGTGATCTCGTTCAAGATTCGAGGCTCGAATGGCGATACCCACATGCCTATGCGGGTGTCATTCTCGGAAAATCAAAACTAGGCATTCAACGATGGTATTCCTTTGCTAAACATCTTTATCTGAGTCTTTCGGTATTATGGGCCCAGGTGTCAACATGCATGGACCCCTGTGTCAACATTAATAGACACCTGTGTCAACATGCATGGACCCCTGTGTCAACATTTGTGGACCCCTTGTGTCAACATTTATGGACCTTTTGTGTCAACATGCATGCACCCCTGTGTCAACATTTATGGACCCGATGTGTCAACATCTATGGACCCCTTGTGTCAACATGCATGCACCCCTGTGTCAACATTTATGGACCCCATGTGTCAACATCTATGGACCCCTTGTGTCAACATGCATGCACCCCTGTGTCAAAATCTATGGACCCCTAGTCAACATTTGTGGACCCCTTGTGTCAACATTTATGGATCCTTTGTGTCAACATGCATGCACCCCTGTGTCAACATTTATGGACCCCTGTGTCAACATGCTTGGACCCCGGTGTCAAAATTTATACGAATGAAAAGTACCGACGAAACACTAGAAAGATAAAACAAACTAGAAAGCTTTCATACCTCCTCCATCGCCGTTGAAATTAAAACGTTTTCTGTAATGGCGGAAAAAATACCAATTTCTATCCTGGATCAGCCAAAGGTCAAACCAAGTACCACCATGTAATTCCTTTACTTTGGAACTCTACCTGTCCCATTAGGGATCAGGTGTCTCTCTTAAGGTGGTTTGAGCAAGTTGACGTTCCATAATGGCAGACCAACATAATGGTAGTCTCGCATTTGGAATGATAAAACTTATTTTTAACAGACAAAATATTTTTTGAGTTACGCTAAATCTAGATTATCTCAGCTATAAATTAGTGGTAGTCCTAGTTTTCTACCACTCTGTATTAGTGTATTGTGACTCTGTAATAAAAATCTTTATCCAGATAAATAATTTAATTTCACAGATTCGGATTCAGTTTTTGATCCTGATGAAACTTTTTGTGGTAAAACTTTTTATTTTTAAAAGACAAATTTTTTTTTTGAGTCACACTAAATCTCGATTACTTCAGTTATAAATAAGTGGTACTCCTACTTTTTTATCGCTACCTATTAGTGTACTGTGACTCGGTAAAAATACTTTATGCAAATAAATAACTAAATCTCACAGATCCGGATCCGGATTTTGATTGTGATGAAATTTTTGTTGTGGTGGAACGTCAAATTTGTCTCTCCTTTGGTATTTTGAATATGTCTACCTTATTTGTTAGGATATTAAAAAATTAAGAAAATTCCCTATCTCACATTGTTAATGAAAAACAATAAGTGACCTAGAATTCACGTCCAGATCTGAATCCATCTCCAAATATAAATATCTCTTCCTCGGTACATGGTCTACATCTCTACAAAATTCCATTGAAATTGGTTAATAAAATTGCGAGATATCTTTCGCACGATCAGACGGACATAAACGCACTTGCTCACGTAACCTTTGCTCAACTCCTTTTGCTGAGCTTAGAAGGAAAAATTCGCTCAGAAATATTCAGACCTTTTATTCTTCAGAGAAACTTACGAAATATGTGGGAATGTGAAGTGGAAATTGCCACTCAAGTAACCTAAGGAAAGCATAAGCAAATAAAAGTATAATAAATATATTTTTCTCTACATATTCATTTTTAATATTTAAAAAAAAAAAAATGATATAACTAACGAGGAAAAAAGACTAAGTGGTATACGCCCGAGTACGTAAGTACGTTTGCTCCGTACATGAATAACTCCGTTTCACTTTTCTCTAAGAGTGCTTTATTTTACTTTTGAATCTTTAACTATGGAGGATTCGTAATATTACATATATATTGCCCTTTTGCAGGGTTTCGAGGATTTAATTAAACAACTAGGGCAAAAATATAGTTTTAATTACATAAAAAAATCAAATGTTAAAACATTTCCTCCCTTCTAAATAAGGTAAAGGGGGGAGGAGAACTCAAGTGAAAATAAATTAAACGACAAAAAAAACACATGACTTAGAATGCAATTCCAAGTCCGACTGTTACCGTGAAATTACAGTGTCAACCATCATACCAAACTAAGACTTATTGACATTGTAGGCACACGCGTGCACGTACATAGACAGGTGGACGACGCCCCCCCTCCCCTCCGCGTATGGCCAAGCAGTCCGGATCAAACAACTCAATTTAAACACAAAAACCTCATCAATTACAACAAAGAACAAGAAAAAGAAACTGACTATTAATCGGTACCTAGGCAGTTAATTCCTTACACAAATAAACACTTAACAAAATTGGATTTAGGATTAACTAGAGTTTAATTAGCCCTCGGTGGGGCTTCGGCTCAAATTATTGGCTATACAATTATCGGAGCTTTGTATATAGTTTATGTTAAATTGGTGCTCGATGAACAATAGACTCCATTGCATGAGTCTGCCTTTCTGGATTTTGCTGTTACACAAATATATCAGAGGCCGGTGATTGAATTCCACGTTAAACTCACGACCTTTCAAATAGAAATTGAATTTCTTTATTCCCCAAATTATGGCTAGCACTACTGGTTCTATAGTTGCATAAGTTATGGGAAAAGGGTACCATCGTTTTCATCTTGTACCAGGACACAACCGATTCCTACACCACCGGCATTTGTGCGGATTCCAAACTTCTTTTGGGGATTGGGTAGTCGAAGGATAGGGGCTGAACTTTATTTTTCCTTCAATCGAGCGGATAATTGTGAATCTATGAGCGGGCCAATATGGGGTTTAAATCTAACTCCGTAGATGGGTCTTCCTGGGCGAAAGATAATTAGGATAGAGGATATTCCTTATCCGACTCTACATACACCGCGTTTACCACCTGAAGAGGTTCACAGGGGTATAAAGTTTCCTTCTTCATACAGCGTCATAATATTATTAATACACGCTCGTCAGTGATACTTCTTGAGCATGTTTATGTGTTACAGTTTATATGGCCTGAGGGAGTTTCAATCACCTAGTCAACGGGGCCACGAGCTTCTATGACTGGGAAGGGTCCCTTCCATTCGGAGAGTAGCTTGTTCGTCTCTGTAGACAGTAGTAACAATACTTCGTCGCCAGGCTTTAATTTTCGAGCTTTTGCTTTTAATTCGAAATAACTTCGGTATTTTTCTAGGTTGCACTTCGCGTTTGAACGGGCCAACTATGCACACTTCTCCAAGCGTCAGTGCAGCTCGCTCACATCTGCGTAGGAGGATTTAAATTCTTTATCTAATTGGGGATTAGTGAAGAGCTCCTTAAGGATTCTCATAGGTCCTCGCACGTTGCGTCCGTGCAACAATTCGGAGGGGGTAACACCCAGAGTTCGGTGAGGGATCTCTCGACACGCGAAGAGGGCGACTGGTAGGTACCGATGCCATTCTCGAGGCTGAGACTGACAGAGCTTTCTTAACACTGCCTTTAGGGTACCATTTAATTTTTAATACATATCGTTTGCGGAGGGGTGAAAAGGGATCGTAAAGAGGGATTTGATGAGGAATAACTTGCCCACGTATTCCATCAGTTCCGACGTGAACTGACGGCCTCGATCTGAGAAGATTTCTTTAGGGATGCCGACTCGGGAAAAAATGGAGATGAGGGCTTCTGCACAGTAAATACTGTCAATTCTTCTGAGGACAAAAGCGTCGGGGAAACGAGTGGGGCAGTCTACCAAAGTGAGGATATAAGAGCGCCCTTCGCTAGACGGGGGATGGATGTGCACAACCAAGTCTATAGCCACTCTGAAGAAGGGTTCGGAAATGACGAGCAAGTATACGGCGATCTCTTTAGCGGTGCCGGGCAAAATGAAGTATTTTAAAATACGTAGATAGGTTTTGTGGTGACTGAAATGTCCAGCCAATAAGCCATCATGTGCGATTTTTAATACCCGTTGGGAGTAACACCGTGGAATGCACAAGACTTTATCCGACGGGGAGGTTACTTCAGCCGTCGTCCAGAATAGTAGTGAATTCTCCACCACGTATCTTATTCGTTTGTTCCCGCGAACAGATTCTATTTCATTTTTCACTGCCTTCTCCCACAAGGGTTGGGAATTAAGTTCTTTGTATTCCGGGTTCTCAAGAGGAGATAAAGGGATTGGGGCCGCGGACTTCTTAGTTGCTTGAATCCGTGTGACATCGTAGCTGAGCCACCGGATTTGGGGAAAGCTGCGTGCTCTGGCCTATTAAGACAGAGCAGAATTTAATAGGCGCTGTCACTACCTTTGTCCAGCCAGTGAAATACTGACGCTGGATGTTGTCATCTGACTACCGGAAACTTGTTTGATCCACCCAGGAAGTCCTGGACGACCGCGAACTTCTGGTGCTGGGGGCTAACTGGGGGAAGAAATTTACCTGGTACGACGATACAGGTGCACCCCGTATCGCGTACCATTGTTGAGACTCGGCATTCATTTACGAATCCAGTCTCGAACTTTAGTCCTCGGAGAGAACTTTTATTAAACAAAAATTTCACCTGTTGGTCAGGGGAATTCGATGTGGACGAAGGAGGCGCATTGAACGTAGCGGCTCACTTGTCCTTGAGGAATGCTCATATCTCTGGAAGCAGGGTACACAACAATTGGTCTTTAAGACTGAAGTCAACGAAAGAGTCGAACTCATTGCCCACTTGTGCTGAATCTAGCCAGAATTGGAGATGTCTTCGCAGGATAAAGCCAAATTGACGGTATGTTTGACCAGGCTGAATTCTAGCATGTCTAAACTTTATCCTATACTCCTCGGGATTTAGATTAATGGCGGCAAGTAGCTCAAACTTAAAGGTAGACTAATCCACAGAAACCTCGGATGGTAACGAGATGAATATATCACGGAGACGGGTATTACGCAGAAACAGTAATCTGGCGATTCCCTCTGCTTCTATGTCCCAATGATTTACCTCAAAGATTTTCTTGAAGTCTGTCAGGTACGAACACAAGTCTTCGTTATCTTTTTATGCTGGGAGTTTCATCGTAGGTACCTGCGTAGCTCCAGGTCGGGATCCAACGTAATTTAATTCCACCTGATCCTTGCTTAATGCCCTTTCATGTGCGCTTATTTGTTCTCTCTCTCTCTTCTGCTTCCATCTGGATCTGTATTCTTCTTTCTTCTACTTCTCTTTCCCTCCGTATTCTTCTTTATTCTGCTTCTATTTCCCTCCGTATTATTCTTTATTCTGCTTCTCTTTCCCTCTGTATTCTTCATTCTTCTCTTTCCGCTGGTCTCTCTTCTTGTTCTTGGACGTAGGCAATTAGTTCTTTGCATGCTAGTCAAAGAGTTTGACCTTGTTGGTGGAATCTTTCGAAAAACGACATTTTATCTAAGTCCGCCCAAAAATGACCGATGTACGCTAATGGTATTTATGCAACCACGAAACAAGTAGCGATCTGCCTAACCCAACCTTACCACCCATACTTTCAGTTAATTGGAATACCAAAAACCACTAATTACCACCATTAATGGGCTAACCACCATCGATTAAAAAAAAATTATAGACGACTTTATCCTCCTCGTATGTTTAATTTTCCTCGAACGCTTAGGCACAAATTTGTTACTAATCGAGGAGATACAACACAATTAACTATTATTGAGTTCTTCTAAATACTCCAAAACTTGTAACCTGCCGAGTACGTATGTACGTTTGCTCCGTACATGAATAACTCCGTTCCACTTTTCTCTAAGAGTGCTATATTTTACTTTTGATTCTTTAATCAGGGACGATTCGTAATATTATAAATCTATTGCCATTTGCAGGGCTTCGAGGATTTAATTAAACAACTAGGGCAAAAATATACTTTTAATTACATAAAAAAATGGAATATTAAAACTTTAAATATACTACTAATGCTATAATAAGATGATCTAAATAAAAATTAATACTACCAATGAGTACTACGCGATGGTTGATGCAAAAAATTTACTTTAGCACGGAATGGTAACTAACGAACATGAATAAGCTTTGGATTCCTTTTACAGTTAACTAAGAGGGAGTCTGGAGTTGGAAGACCGTGAACGAGAAGCTCTTAAATGCGATGATTTGAGACGCGTTTGGCTGGAGCTTTTATCGCGGACATGAGAATGACTCGTAAAACAGCTAATCGTCTCTCTGGGCTATTCGGGAAGAACAGTTGATGCTTATCCCGAGGTAGGTGGGGAGCACGTGGCGATGCTTCTTGACTTGAAGATATAATAAGTGAGGGGATTGTGGATGTGAGGATTATTGCAATCCCTATGTTACACTTGCAGGCTTCTCGATGATGAGAATTGACTAAAAGGTGAATCCTTTCTTAAGTGGAACTTCACATTGGTATTCCGTAATGGTGAGGGATATCTCTGTTTTTATTCAGAAAACTATGATATGGAGTTTCTCTGAACGAAAATGGTTTGAGAATGGTTCTCGATACCACTGACGACTCTTCTAGGCGACCAAAGGAACAGCCTCGGGCAGAAAAATCCCGCTCAATTCCACTATCTTCTTGATTCCCTGTTTTACTCAGAGACTGTTCCTCTCTCGATTGCTACTCCGATTCTCTTTTACATTTCTCCAGATCGAACTATATATACGTCGATTATCCCCTAGGGGAAGGGGAGAGGATACGAGACGAGGGGAGACGAGGGCCCACCTTTAAGTCTCTCTCCTAGGACATAAACTATAAACGTTGTTACTATTCGCCCTTCTGGTTTACGTACAGAGAAGTGAAATTTCATATATTTGGCGAAAATAGACATAAATAATCGGAGGGGACAGTGAGCCTGTTCATAGCTTTTTATTCTAAAGGCTATTCCACCCTCCTATGTTTATATTAACGGACTACAAAATCTAGTGATTGTAATCCTTCTTTGCGAGCGACCTCGAAGATCTTTGGGGCAGCGGGGCAAATAGGAGGGGGTGAAGTAAAGTATCAGACCAGATGGAACGTAACCGTTGACGCTGTATAAACCAACTACTTCGTTTGAACCCACTGATATAGTAAGATGCCGACACCAACGCATTTTCATTTCTGCAAACTACCCATTTTTACTTCGAAAAATTAATATTGGAAAAACTATTTAATTTTCTTTCTTTATTCTAAAAATCTGAAAAATGTTTTGTTTCCACGAATTTCTGTCGTACAGAAACAAAAAGCATCTCGTAGCATCGAAATATGTTAAGTGTTTTGGTCCTACCGATACTGCCAAAATAATCTGGTTGCATTCATGTATATCGTTCCCAATTCGGCAATTGATTTGAAACAGCCATAAATTCCGCAAAATCTTCCCTGGACGATGGAAATCTGACGCTTGTCACAGTTTGGGGAATTTTTCGATTCGGCGGCGGCCATTTGCTAGATTCTTCATTCAGCGGGGATAACCCATGTGCCAGCAGGGTGATAAGTGTTTCTTCACCTCCAGTGTTCTGTCATAGCTTCAACCATAGTATAGTGGAGCCATGGGGGTAATCAAATTTATACCTATTAATGCTTGTACTCATTGAATAAAATGGTTGTTGGATGCATTGAAAGCTCATATTTGGCACCTACAGTGAGGGTGATCTTCGCTATTTCAATTCTTTTGATTGATTATTTTTTAGATCTCTTTTGACATTTTTACTTAGTATATATTATTGCACGTGTGGGTATAAACAGGTTTACTTTTTGGGGCAACACTGAAATGAAACTAAAATTTTACCCGTTTCAAGGTTTAGAGTCCCGAGTTTTGTTCTAATTAAATATTTGGGATTCTTATTGTATCTATACTTATTTTTTATTCTTTAAGAACTTGCTTCTTTCATTATACGAATTAATTCTTATGATTCCTTAGTTATCTGTTTTTAGAACTTTATTTCAATTATCTTTAGATGTGATTACATATTTAAAATTGAATTTCCAAGCTTATAGCAAAACTTTGATTGCCACTCAATCGGATTTGTTTGGAGTTAAAAAAAAATTAAAATAGTTTATGTTTAAAATTTAGATATGATAAACATTTATTGATATAAAGTTGAAAAGAGCCTTTTATTGTCAAGGGAAAAATCAAGAACCAGAATTATTAACTAGGCTTATGAGCACCACTTTCATATGAGAGTTAATACTTCTTACCATGATGTTTTTTGTTATATAATATCGTATGATACCTGCTATTATTTATTGTATTTTTTCGAATCTTCAAATAACGTCTTAATCTTTATATCTCAAGGCCGTATTTTTTTTCAGGACGGAAGAAAAATACAATTCTGATTTATTTTTCTGTTCGGGTTAGGAAATTACATTAAGCATAGTGATTTCTCATGGCTTGTTATTTATAAGAAAAAAATTAAGCCACATTCGATAATTATGTGCATACATATTAAAGGGTTTTAATACAAAAATGGTAACATAAAAAATAAACAAAGGACACGTAATGTGTTGAAAAATTCAAATTTCCGAGAAAACACAAATAGTTACAAGTTCAACGCTGTCCATCATTAAAAGAAACTTTCTGAAACAAAACTGAAACTTGTAAAACTTGACTCATGTTTATCAAAACGTAAAATTGATATCGAATTTTTCGCTTGGATTGGACGGAGAGACAAGAGATCTATAACTTAAGTTTCAGCATTATTTTGATATCCCTATGTCATTTTTTTTTAAAGTTATTTGATTAAAATATTACTCGGGCTGTTATCTAATATTATAATTCTATAAGTGAAATAAATTTAATTACCTAAATTAAATTGGACGTTGAGCACCCGAATCTACTGAGGTTTAGAGCATATAAATCAAGTCTTACTTTTAATGAAAACATTTTAAATCCTCGGAGCCATTTAGCTCCCTTGCGTATAAATCAAGTCTTACTTTTAATGAAAACATTTTAAATCCTCGGAGCCATTTAGCTCCCTTGCGTATAAATCAAGTCTTACTTTTAATGAAAACATTTTAAATCCTCGGAGCCATTTAGCTCACTTGCAGATAAATCAAGTCTTACTTTTAATGGAAACATTTTAAATCCTCGGAGCCATTTAGCTCCCTTGTGTATAAATCAAGTCTTACTTTTAAGAAAACATTTTTAAATTCTCGGAGCCATTTAGCTCCCTTGCGTATAAATCAAGTCTTACTTTTAATGGAAACATTTTTAAATCCTCGGAGCCATTTAGCTCCCTTGCGTAAAAATCAAGTCTTACTTTTAATGAAAACATTTTAAATCCTCGGAGCCATTTAGCTCCCTTGCGTATAAATCAAGTCTTACTTTTAATGAAAACATTTTAAATCCTCGGAGCCATTTAGCTCACTTGCAGATAAATCAAGTCTTACTTTTAATTAAAACATTTTAAATCCTCGAAGCCATTTAGCTCCCTTGCGTATAAATCAAGTCTTACTTTTAAGAAAACATTTTTAAATTCTCGGAGCCATTTAGCTCCCTTGCGTATAAATCAAGTCTTACTTTTAATGAAAACATTTTAAATCCTCGGAGCCATTTAGCTCCCTTGCAGATAAATCAAGTCTTACTTTTAATGAAAACATTTGAAATCCTCGGAGCCATTTAGCTCCCTTGCAGATAAATCAAGTCTTACTTTTAATTAAAACATTTTAAATCCTCGAAGCCATTTAGCTCCCTTGCGTATAAATCAAGTCTTACTTTTAAGAAAACATTTTTAAATTCTCGGAGCCATTTAGCTCCCTTGCGTATAAATCAAGTCTTACTTTTAATGAAAACATTTTAAATCCTCGGAGCCATTTAGCTCCCTTGCGAATACCCTCTAACACTAGTGATCCGTAGAAAGAAATTGATTATTTAATTGTTTAGATAGATTTTTGTTGTTGTTTATATTTAAAGAGAATTGCTAGTAGTTAGTCTCACGGAAGTAACGTTGACTAAGAACGCTGAATTAAGAGAGTTTGCAAATTTTAGTTAGCCGGATTTATCTCGGCGTTGGAAAGAATAACCAATGTAGAGTCCGAATAAGAAATAGTAGAATGAATAAAGATACACATGAAAAGTTAACTAAAATAATAATGAAATGGTGCGGCTAAGAAAACATATTAGAAATCTTCTGGAAAAAAATTAAAACTCAGATGACAATAGTTAACATTACAGATCTAACCACTATATATGGGCTCGAGACCAATCATCTGTAACGGGCTAAGAAGCCTTCGTTAGAGAGTGATGTGTATCCAAATCAAACCGCTGCCTCGTGAATGGTCATCTGATTATCGCTTAATCGCCTAATCATTATGATTTGTCCTTCTAAAATAACGTCTTTTAAAATTATGAATTCGAGCTTCGATTTATGAATTAGTTTCTGTGACATTTTACTTTGTATTTAAATAGGTTTTTTCTCAATATTTTCTGTTTAGCCCTGTTTATGGTGGTCTAGAATAGAAACCCGCACGGGCCGATATTTTGCGGCCCGCACCCGCCCATACCCGTAAGCTTTTTATATAAGCCGCCCATACCTGGCCAGTAATCATTTTTATCGTTGAGATTCCGACCGTACTCGGCCTGTAATCATTTTTTATCGTTGACAACCCGTCCGTATCCGGCCTGTAATCATCTTTATTGTTGAACCCGCCCGTATCAGGCCTGTAATCATCTTTATCATTGACAACCCACCCGTATCCGGCCTGTAACAATTTTTATCGTTTTCAACCAGCCCGTATCAGACCTGTAATCATTTTTATCATTGACAACCCGCCAGTATCCGGCCTGTAATCATTTTATCGTCGACAACTCGCCCGTATCCGGCCTGTAATCATTTTTATCATTGACAACCCGCCCGTATCCGGTCTGTAATCATTTTTATCATTGACAACCCGCCCGTATCCGGCCTGTAATCATTTTATCGTCGACAACTCGCCCGTATCCGGCCTGTAATCATTTTTATCATTGACAACCCGCCCGTATCCGGTCTGTAATCATTTTTATCATTGACAACCCGCCCGTATCCGGCCTGTAATCATTTTTATCATTGACAACCCGCCCGTATCCGGCCTGTAATCATTTTATCGTCGACAACTCGCCCGTATCCGGCCTGTAATCATTTTTATCATTGACAACCCGCCCGTATCCGGTCTGTAATCATTTTTATCATTGACAACCCGCCCGTATCCGGCCTGTAATCATTTTTATCATTGACAACCCGCCCGTATCCGGCCTGTAATCATTTTTATCATTGACAACCCGCCCGTATCCGGCCTGTAATTTTATTCATGCTTTGGGAATTGTGATTCCCCGTACCCACGGCTCGTGATTTATTTGGTTTTGGATCCTAAACATACCCGTGCATGACCAGTCATGTTTTTGTTGATAATTACTTGTCTACTTCTTTCAAAAATATGCCTATGAAAATTAAATAGATAGTAAAATTATTTAATTTTGTACCCCCTCAATTGACGGATGTTTTAGAATTTCAAATTGCAATGCAGAAACAAAAGATCATCCACATGTTCATCCTTTAAATTAGTTCTCCTCTGTGCAAATGTAACTCCCGCAGTACTAAGGTTCTTTTCGCTGGATGCACTGGATGCAGGAATATTTTAGTATTTTCTAGCCAGTGTAGCAAGCAGTGGAAACATGGATGCGTGATTTTCCAAAACTGAAGAACATCACTTTCCTCTGCCTCGTCAATTTTGTATCTCATGTACTGATTAGGTTCTTTACAAGAAAGTGAACTTTGGGATTCCTCATTATGGCATTGCCTGTCTTCCCATTCATCAAATTCTGAAATCATAACTCCTTCCGGAGATGAACAGGCTCTTTCAGATTCATCAGTTACTCTCTTCTTGTCCCTAAAGTCAACATGAATTTTCTCACAAATACTTGTTAGCACTTCTGCACATTCATTGTCAGTTAATTTTCTAAGCTGACGAAATTTAGGCAATAAAAATAGATAAATTTCATGAATAGGCAACACCTTATATTTAACATGAAGAAATTACATTTGCTCCTTGTTTCAAGGTTTTTATATTTATTGCGTCATTTTCAGAAACGTTAAACTTTGTAAAAAGTTTTAAGTGAAAGCAATACTAACTGTAGAGTTGGAGATTTTTCACTTTCTAGCGCATCACTGGCTTCTTTAAATGGCTTCATAAAACATATTAACTTTTCAAGACTGCCCTTTTAAATGCTATTTAAGTGGTTCAAGTTTCTTTCTTCCATCAAATTTTCGATGTTATTATATTGATCTAGTATAGCACGTCTAGAATTCCATCTAGTTTCTACCTCTTTACGGACAGTATATCTCAATTTGCTTACTGACACACTTTGTTTCAATAAAGTGACAAGAGCGTTCGACTGCAGTATAACGCTTTGAATTTCTGCGGCATATTTTTCCAAATAATCTTCATTGAATGTATGACGAAGAATTGTATTTATAATGTAAGATAAGCAACTAAGTCTGTTATAATTCTGCAACGCTTTGACGATGCTTGCGCCTTGGTCTGTTACGAAAGTTAGTTTCCTCACTACGTCATCTTCAAAGCCGAGCTTTGTAAATCTTTTTGTTATTTCCTTTTTTATGTTTTCACCAGTTTTACGCTCCTCATGAAATCTGACCGTAAACATAACTTTATTTACTAGTGTCCAATCATCATCAATATAATGAATAGTCATTGAAATATATGAAATCTTTTTATAATCATCTGTCCACAAGTCTGTTGTAGCTGCACAACATGAATTACAATTATAACTTCTTTGATCCTTGGATAAATCTGATAGGAAGTGACTCCTTTACAACCACTGCATGCGGGCGACTATAGCAGCCCATATATACTCAACATGAAGTATTAAGTTCTGGAGCGACAATACTTGGTGAATTTAAAGGGGTCCCGTAAATGCTAATACGGGTATGACAATACTTAATGACAATTATAATGTTAAATTTTTAACTCACTATTCCTCTCATTGCTTGCCTATATATAGTTTCATTTCCAGGGGGCGTGGCCTAGATTAGAGTCCCAAACAAATCTGTCTTCGGGGCTCATTAGTTCCACCCCCTAAGGGCGGAGTTTTGAACGGCTGTGTATCACAATTTTCTTACATTCACCAGCTAATCTAGCTATTCTATGACCCGATTTTAGAGAACTGTGTTATAATTTCCTTTGGTTGGACTTTGTGTTCACTCAGGTGTTCCGTAGACTTCCATCTTCTGATAATTTTATCCCGAAACGTGATTTGTTTGTTTATTCGTTTCCTCTTGTTGACTTAGGTATCTTGACCTTTTACCCATTTTCTCGCGTTCGCCCTTTTAGTATTTCCCGTGCGTTAGGATTTAATAAGACCACCGCGCATCCATTTTTTGGAGTTTCTTGTTGAGCCTATTGAATCCTGCAACTTGGTGCCATAGCCTGCCTATTACATAAAACGATCACCACAGTGCTCTTCCGCCAATAATGGATTGGGTGAGAAAACAGCGTATAACATTACATCGGTAGATACATATAAGATACATATTTTTGGCCCACACAATATTTGACAGCATCTTAACATACGCTCAGGGCATCGATATTCACATAAGTACATACAACTGTGCTCAAAGCGGGCATATTCATTATGCTATATTCTGCCAAACAATACACTAATAATATCTAATAGACTTATATACAATATCTTTTAGAATTCCTTTTGAAATTGTTATACAAATTATGATTACGACACTGTACAAATACATAATAAGACAAGTAAGAAAGCTATAAAGGCAGGAGGCGTGTATACAATTATGCCTCTTCCTCTTTCAATAAATGCATCGTTATAATAATGCCTACAAAAGATTCAGAATATATGAACGAAGGATCTCTGACAAACGGCTTTTCGTTGTCTTTGGTGCCATTACAAGGCTTTATAGAGATCTCATGATGCTAATATGTTAAAGTTCAACAAGGAGCCTATTCTGCCTTGCACGCGCACATTTCTTATAACTTACATGGATGAAATCTATACAATATTATTTTACAGAGATATATAACATTACAATTTTCCATCATTATTTATATGAATATATTGTGTACATATATGTTGTTCACGTAAGGAGTTATTTTTATTCAAGAACACCGATATATATATTTAATTTTAGATTATTCATATTCGCATACCAATTACAAACCTTTACAGAATTCACATGACACTTATTTGAGAGGCTTCATAGTGAATCTATTTCTCCTTGCAAATGACGCTACAAGGCTTGCGCCTGCGTACCAGAACACCTCACTTTTAGCTGTACTGAACTTAAGCATACTGACTTAACCTTTAACTTAATGCATACAGGGACTATGTAAACCAACAGTAGTTAACTTTATATTAACAATTAAACGACTTTGTAAATTATTAAATTGCTCGGACTGATAACCTTCTCACACTACCGAGCATATAAAAAAGTAGTGAATTTGGGTAGTTAAATTGTTCATCACTGGAACGCAACACTCTCTACGTTTTTTATTAATAAGTTTAAAAACTATACCCGAACGTATTGCATGAACTCGTTCCAGTGGTAATTGCAGTGGTCCAGCGTGTAGAAAAGCGTCCTTCCACCATCCTTACTGCAGCTCCTTCGAAAGGGTAGGCCAACGATGATAAAGAGAGCCAAGTCCTCTTCTTTTGGGCTTAGAGTTGGCTTGGGGTCAGTGTCCTTGTTGGCGACTCCCGCATCCCTTCGTCCTGTTTGGCGTCGGTCCGCTGTAATGACCACCGGAAGACGCTTGACGGTCGCCCATACCCGCCCGCTAAGTTTTATAAACATTATTCGGCACCCCCGTACCCGCCCGCAGTCCGGGCCGGACACTGACCCACGGGCTTATCCGTACCTGTGCAGGTCTCTAGTCTATAATCCGTAAAATGGGCAAAAAATTATTGAAAGAAAATTATCCATTTCCTCATTTGTTCCCATAGTTAGTAATTACCTCTTTACTTATTATTTATTGATTATATGAAACAATTAGTAATGCCTGCTTTTATTTTACCTATTCAAGCTGTTATTGAAAGATTAATTTACTTAATCATTCCTCACTTACATTACTTATTACTCATTAATTTCCATTACACTTCGATTAACACTTCCATCACTCCCGCTCAACCAATTTCTTCAGTAAATCAGAAGCGTTGAGTCACAGCCTCTCTTCCCTTACAAGGGAAGAGTATCTTATTCCCTAGCTACAACTGTGTAGCTATATATGTATATGTGATAAGCTGCATTAACATTTATAAATGTTAACGCAGCTTACCACCTATATATATATATATATATATATATATATATATATATATATATATATATATATATATATATATATATATATATATATATATATATATATCTGTATTTTATTCCTTAGCCAAAACTGTGTAGCCTTTGAAAATGATATGTGTATAAATCGAAACGCGTCAGGCCAATAAAGAATTTCGTTTTGCTGAGTGAACCAGTTTTCTGCCCTCGTGCATCACCACCTTCAAATGAATTTTGGTTTAACCCATGGATTACCATGGGTTAAACCAAAACCAAAAGCGAAACATAATATAAATCGAGAGACTCGAAAAAAACATAATTAACAATAAGTTATCATTCGTCTTCAATAAAACATGTTATGAAGAAAATTTACTGCCCAACTATACGAATATATATATATATATATATATATATATATATATATATATATATATATATATATATATATATATATATATATATCTCTCTCTCTCTATATATATATATATATATATATATATATATATATATATATATACAAGTATATAAGTACAGGAGCAGATACATGATAATTTTCTGAAATGAGCTTCGCAAAGGAGCGAGGGAAATTATAAGCGAAGTAAAATTGTGCGAGATAAAATGCGTAAATTTGCAGAATGTGGGCCCATTTTTCTCTCCAAATGCAGTTCTTTCTGAGTGGGGCACCAAATAACGTTTGTACCAGCCAAGGATATCTATAATATCCAGTGTGAATGCAATCATGAGTCAGAGTGTGAGCCATTCTATCGTGAGATAGCACGGCGTCCACCATCGATCCAAGCTTTCCCACGAATGTCGCATTGGGAGGAGTCAAGTTGCCGGAAAAATAGCAAATGGGTCTGTTTTTCATCCGACATGGTAGATAATTTCTCCCCAATTCAACATAGATTACGATTTTATAACTACGTATCTCTGTCACTTCGATTACAATTCCTTTGACTAACCATATAATTTTATTCGCCCATGAAAGTAATTTCAAATCAACAACTTCCCATTATGCTGGTTTATTATATCACCTAAGAGGAGTATTTATGTACGAGTAAGATTTTCATAATTTCATGCAAAATTTTGACAACTTATAATTTTCTTCCTATATACCATGATTATAAAAATTAGGGTGAAACCTCATACGTACCTTTCAATATACCCAAGAACCTTCATAGATATTGTCGTCACAAATTCGGGAAAGACAGAAAATTCTTTAACATGTCGAGAGATAATTGAAGCCCCTTTTTTATCTCTTCCATTTCTTTACAAGTCTCAATTTTATAATGGTACTTAGATAAAGGTAATATATATGAAAGCCCAGCCAGAGGAGTTGATGGTATAACAGAGATAATACCCATATTACAACGGCAGTACTCTCGACCCAAATGCTCTCAATAGAAACGAGTGCTTCCTCTAATCTCCTCCTTTGTACCTCTTTTAAATCTCTTACTATCTGTATAGATCCAACATAGAAAAAAAAACTGCGTTAAACATTCTAAAATAAGGCTATTTTTCTAATGCCTTTATATTTAAGGTCGAATTAAACATCATTTTCACCATGGGTCTTTTTCAGACTCTTCTTTGCGTGCATCATTTCGTCTTTTTGGTACAGTTGGATTTCATATTTTCTCTCATCTAATTCAATGTCTCATTTTCTTTCAATTATTGCGCTCTTTGATATTTTTCTCTTGGCTGTCTTTTGATAGTTTTATGCTGCATTTATCAATCGTGAGATGTAATTTTTTATTTGTAGCCAAGATTATTTGATGTTTTATAATTAAGGTAAACTGAATAAAGTTCTATGAACTTTCGCAATTTCATGATTTTATCATCGCTTTCAAACCGCTTCAGCTTATTAATAAGTCCTTTACTAGCGTATTTTAAAGTAGGTAACGCCATACGTCTCTAGAACATGACAGGCCCCCGTTACGAGATAATGAAACTAACATACAGACTAAAGAACAGCATAACAATCTCTGGTGAGCCTTAGGGCACCGGGAGCTGGTCCTCTTTGGGAGAGAGAGAGAGGGAAGGGTAGCTAGTTGTTAACACGAACAAATAAACAGGTAAAAATCTTTACTCCGGTGTAAAAGCTAACTAGTGGTGGTATGAACACAGGGCATATACGTGGCGGAAATATTATAGATTTCTTTTTAAATTTGAAATTTTTCTACAAAAAGATCAATGTAACCAATTTCCATTATTGCAAATGGATTTATTTTGATATACTAATACAGTTCTATTAATTAATAAGCAGTTTTAC
Organism: Ceratothoa steindachneri; assembly: GCA_963969495.1. NCBI lineage: Eukaryota > Metazoa > Arthropoda > Malacostraca > Isopoda > Cymothoidae > Ceratothoa > Ceratothoa steindachneri. The sequence continues at coordinate 53,277,086 of OZ018334.1, forward strand.
TACCCTTAGCCTCATAAGTGCTTTAATACGTCTTGGCATGCCAATGATCAAGGTTTTACACATTTGCTGAAATCTCTCAGATCCGAACCAAACCTCAATTGCCTTAATTGAACGGCATACAAGTTGTTCTATGGTTGTAATGGGCTCTTTATGTATTTAATTTTTTCAATATACACCATAAATTCGCAATAGAATACATGTATGGGTCATTTCCAACCCATGTGAGTTGTTGAAAGCTGTCTTGTGTACACTATGGTCTTGCTGGTTTAATTGTGTGGGATGGGGCGGAGTCTTGTTGAAATATCCAAGGTATGTCACTATACCATTTCATTACTTGAGGTAGTAACCGACCATTTAGTACCCCAATATATTCAACCTGATTCATAATACCATCTATAATGAGTAAACGACTTGTTTCATGAACCGAAATGGCTCCCACACCGTTTCTTTCGTTAGAAATCTCACCTTCTTCCTCAGACAGGGAAATATTCTTCCCTTGGCCGCCTTCTTACACTCTAGACAAGGTCGATCGCCACTATGGTTGTTTCGTCACAAAAGACCACCTGAAACAGCGAAAGAGCTCTACAAGTTATGAAACACAAAGTAAAATTTATGGCTTAAAATTTTGCACTCATTGTGAAAGTAAGGTTACAATCTCAATAGCCCATACATGTTATGCCATGGGGTAGCAATTGCGTTGATGGACTTCTGAACATTGGGAAAAGGTAAAGATGATAAATCTAATCTAATATATACCACCTATTCAGTTTGACTTTGATTCATAAAATATCATTAGTTATTAGTGGTGCGAGACTTTGTTGAATAACCACGCATGTCTCTTCCTTGTCTTATGCGAGGAAGCAGAGTCCTGTTAAAAAACGCAAAGTCTTGTCGTTGCTTCTTGATCCATCCAAGGCTTAAATACAGTCTTAAGAACGTAATTGTAAACGTCCGTATTGGCCTTGAGGACCTATGGGAAAATATGAGGAGATATAATGTGTTAATCTCGTCTAAAACCATCAAAGAGGCAAGTAAGATGCTGTGCATGACCGTAGTCATTTTGTCATTATGCTCACCCTCGTCATACTTCCGTTACACTTGGTAAACAAAGTTCCTCGGGTGGTTAAACAAATTTACAATCTCCTTTACGCTTCTGCTGTGACGGAGGATAGCGAGAATTGCGTACCAATTTTTCGATTTCAGTTGGTATTCTCAGAAGAAACCGCGTATCTAAAGTCAAGTAACCTATATTATTTCGGTAATTAGCCTTTAGGCACACTTTCACCTTTATATAGATTTACTTGAAACGCAATATATATATATATATATATATATATATATATATATATATATATATATATATATATATATATAATATAGGTAGGATGGATTCATCATTCCTATCAACATCCAAATCTTTAAATCTTTGACATTCTTTAACATTATCACTGATTATTCCAGCTTCTGAATTATTGCTTTCTTCTGAAGGTGTGGCTTATTCCTTTTTAGATCCGTAGGTACAGGAAGATCAGAACTGTGTAATGCTGGTTAAATAGATAATGCAAGATCGAGATAGGAATTGGCAGGTGTATTTTTTGGCACTTCGCCGCTTAGAAGGGTCCACCATATATAAGTAGCAGTCTCTTGAGTGGTTAGTTGGTTCGCACCAAATCCTAGGAATGGCAAACTTTATGGCTCTTCTTTCCCCTCTATACCATCCTGAAAAAAGTAGAAAATATACATTATTACTCTTTTGGTTTCCAAAAATCATAATAGCTTTATTACTTGTAACATTTAATATTTTTATCCTTGCAACAAACATTTTTCTTACCTTCCAAAGTTTTGTTTGCAGTGCTCATAAGCAAATTGAGGTGCAAAAGCTTTGTCTTGGTCCCCAACTGACATGACAAATTATGCTTTGTAAGCCTCACATACTCTCATAGATGCTGCCACACCGAACATTTTGCTCTTGTTTTGATGAACCATCCGCAGATATAAACAGAATGCATCTGGAGAATGATTGCTGCCTTTTGATACTATTTTTCATCTAATGAGTTCCCTCTGGTTCCTAGAGCTGAAATGAGAGCAGATAAATTGATCTTTGCTTAAATAACTTTGAAGTAATATTTCAGACTATTCCAGAAGGTTCTAGAAGTTTTCAGGGGTGTCTTATGGCATCATCTGAACATTTATGTAAGTTCAAAAAATTCTACTCAATAGTAGAAATTTCTCATTATATCTCGAAAGTTTGGGAAGGTTTGCTTAAAACAAATATTATTTAACAACGTTCCAATGTTTTATTTTAAAGAAGATTTACAATTTTCGACCATAATTAAACAAAAATAAAGCATACAACCTTTTATATATTCTTTTTTCCGAAATTAATAATACTAAAGTATTATTTTCCAATGGGCAAATTTTTAAATTCAGTGCAATTCATAAAAATGCAAAGTTTTGGGATGAAAATAGAATTTACTTTCATTTAATTTAGTTAGGAACATCTGGGAAATAACAATTTTAACCTAGGGACAAGAATAATATTAAGATTTGTTAGATAATGATAATTATATACTCATCCCGTGGGTTCTAGATATTCTATAGGTTGATGGCTGGGGTAAGCCTCTCAAGCAGTGATGTGATTACCAAGAGTGATTTTGTCACCGAGTTTTGGTACCACTCTTGGGGCAGTCAAATGGTTTTCTTGATTCGGTTTGGCGGCTGCCTGGTTGCTTCTACTGTGAGTGCCTGGTATTCACAAGGCACTGGACTCCAAACGAGTAAAAAGATTTCTTTTTGCTTGATTGTGGGCTGGGTAAATGGTGATCAGTGATTTCCTCAAAGGTAAAATGAATCTTGGAGCTGGATTTAATATTCTTTAAGCACCTCCCCAAAACATATCCCTTTTTAAGGCAATTAAACTCGATTTATATTACATATATTGAGGAAATAAGATTGGAATTATTATTTATAGAAATTTACATTGATTATATATTTATTAGCCAAAAATTATTAAATATTGTTTTTTAAGTTCGATTAAATCATCTTCAAATAACGGAAACAAAAATTATTTAGTCGCTGTAAAAATAAGCAAGTGATTGAGATAATGACAATAATCTTGATTATACTGCAAAAGAGAAGTATTTTACGATTTGGAAATTGTGCTCTTTCTAGAGCACTTATTTTTCGGATTCCGTTTTCATTGACAGTTATTTTGGTTTAAAACTACCCCATTACAAGACTTAATGGAACTTCAAAGTGCTCATTTTTGTGGGTATATTTGATTGTCCATTAAATCTACAATTCTTTAATTTAAAATTCGTCCCGCCCTTGGATTAAACAAATATAGTTAAATTTCGGAATCTGCCCAGCCTCGATTTTTGTGGGCGCTTTGTTATAAATATCTCAATTTTTTTTTTTAAATACGCAAATGCTATATAGAGTATATCGGAGATATACAGAACTTTCACTACAAAATGTGGGAAAATTTCTAATTATGAAGTTATGACGAAAAATTGATTGGCAGCCATCTTGAGATCCACATTGTTGGTTGAAATCTCATTATATTGTTTTATATCTGATTTTAAAGGGATTTTTCTTTCTAAATTAAAGTATGATATGGAAATTTCATATTAATACATTTTAAAGAAAATATGATGGATTCTAGGAGAGATTTATATGTCGCTATCAAAACTAGAGGCCTAACGACATTTATCAATCGCCTTAGGAATTCGAATTTAATTTTAGGCTTTCAAATTAGGAATTATTTCGATTTTAATTAAAAATTGCAGGGAATAGGGGTGAAAATACACAGAATTCAGTGGGGGAGGGGGGATATGGGGGCGAAGCCCCCCATTTCGAAAATAACTTAAACATTATATATATATATATATATATATATATATATATATATATATATATATATATATATATATATATATATATATATATATTACAATATGATGCGATTGCAAGAGCCTAACAAAAAAAAAAAATCAAACCCCAAAGCACTTTTGTGAAAATTGGCCCAGGAAAAATATTGTCTACATTAAAACACCAACTGTTTTTAAACACACAAATATACCAGGCAATGGTTTCGCCACTTCCTCCAATGGGGGGAGCTTGCGCTTCGCTACTAAGATTAAAATTTAATAATTGAAAATATCACGTTGCTAAAATATAGCTATAGTAGAAGATTTTTAAAAATAAATTTTCTGAACTTCATCATTTGTAATTCTTTGGGTTTAAAAAAAAATCACAAAATTTCGATACTTATATTTATTTCTGAACTTCACCATTTTGTTTTTAGATATTATAAAAGAATTATTAGAAATAACTTTGATACAAAAAACATAAGTCATAACCAAACTAAGATGAAATTATTATTCAAATACTCAAAAAAATACCCTTCTCAAATTATAGAGTTAGTGATGATGATGAGGATGATGATGATGATGATGAACATAGTTGATGCCTTCATATTATGGAGGATCATCTCAAATGTTAAAAAATATATCTTCATAATGGATATTTTCCCCACTAATAAATCTCATTTAATTTTATTAAAATGAAATGGTAATTAATTTCACTTCATAATTCAACTTTTAATTTATTTTTTCTTATTAATACTAAAATAAGATTGTGATATCAATATAAATCATTTAGAAGGATAAATATAGGATTAAGTGAAATGTCAGCGTAGAAGGGAGAAAAAGATTTATTGATTTTTTTTCTCCTTGTGTCTATAACTTTAAAATACTTTCAATCTGGAAAATAAAGCAATTTTCATGTCAATTTATTTGGCGGCAACAATCCTTTATTCAAGTAGTCCAACATGACAGCACCCGGATTATGGCATGAGGCAACGATTTTAAACTGAAGCCTTCCCATTATCTTCGCTTTTATCACTCTATCGCATACACACACATACACACACACACACACACACATATATATATATATATATATATATATATATATATATATATATATATATATATATATATGGTTAAATTTTGAGTATATGAATAATAATTTCATCTTAGTTTGGTTACGACTTATGTTTTTTTATCAAAGTTATTTCTAATAATTTTTTTATAATATCAAAAATCAAAATGGTGAAGTTCAGAAATAAATATAAGTATCGAAATTTTGTGAATTTTTCTAAAACCTAAAGAATTACAAATGGTGAAGTTCATAAAATTTATTTTTAAAAATCTTCTACTATAGCTATATTTTAGCAACATGATATTTTGAAAGGGGGGAAATTTAGTTTAGAGTTCATTTTTTAAATTATTATAATTGGCGAAGTTCAGAAAATTTATTAAAATTCAACCATGGCTGCTTTTTTAAAGATTTTAAATTTTAATCTTAGTAGCGAATCCATTGCCTGGTTATATTAATAACAATTTTCGTTTGAAACTTAATAAGACTTTTAAATAATTGCAATATTGCTCGCTTCCTTTTCAAATTTCGGCGTGGAAAAATTATATGAGAGTAATAAACTCCGCCACTCCATTCGAATTTATAAGTCACAAATGGTAATCAATTTGGTTCCCTCATATTTCCCATGGTCTCTTTGGTTCTTCGCACATAGATCTGTATTCAAGAACTACATTTTGTAACTAAAGGTCTCAGCGAGAAGATTAATTTGACTCTAATCCGGATGGGACAATAAAGCCGCTTATATGAATATCTATCATAATTATATAAAAAAAAAGGTTGCGAGTCTTCCCTAAATACGGTTCAGTGTCATTCGCAAAATGACCTTCCAAAGGCTTATCTTCGCGGCATTTCGAGACGATTTTCAAGAAAGAACGAACCTCTTGCGTCCCTAACACACCGGCTAATCGGTAGTCCTCTGGCATGCTTTTTGCCTGCGGCGAAGCGCCAGGTCTAGGTGGCACTTTTTTTTCCAAAGGAGTAAAGTTCAATTATATCCATTTACAGCCATGGAATGACCCATATGACCATGGGACATATGGTTATTCACCCTGGAGATTTCAAATCTGCCATCGGATTTGGCGTTGGATGTCGCCATCTAGTGGCAGAAGCCTCATTTAACCATTCAAAGGCACTTGTAAGTGATTTGAACCATGGGACCCCCCCCCCTCCTCCATTAGAGGGACTTTTCCACTTGTTATTTCTCAGGGCGCACCTCCAGCTTCAAGTGTAAACCGAATTAAGAGCCGATTGTAACACTGCTTTCTTTCCTCTCCCATCTTCGCAGCAGAACACACACTTTCTTGGTTCTAGGGAATTCTGCTGATTGGTATCTATATTCGCATACCTCTGACGCGAAACAGTTCCCTCTGCCCCGGAACGACGAAAGTTTAACCTGGACGGTGTTCGGTGTCAAAATATAATACTTCCTGGCATCTTTTCCCCCAAAGGACCAGCCCTTGGTGCCCTTGGGCTCACCAGCGATTGTCATACTGACCTTTATGTCTATTTTGTTATCCGTCGGGATCCGCCTAGATAAGGGCAGGTTGACGAACCACTACCAACACTACTACTACATCATAAAGCAGGCCCCGGAAAGTGATCCTAACAGACCCCATCGCGGGCCTAACATAAAACCGATAAGCCTGATCACCGGGCGCCTTGCCTCCCTTTGCGAATCTCTTCCATTACCTTCTATTTTCGCCACTTTAATTTCGTCCTATCTATATCACACATGCTTTATTCCCCCCCTTCATTTCACACGCACACACACTTACACTAATTAGTAATTGTAATTTGGGACCTAACCACACCCGGTGTGGTTAACTTTGCTCAAATCGGACGCGGCGGTCCACTCGGCTAAGCCTTAAACACATACATCAGGTAAGACTTTTCTTCAGTTTTTGTAGGTCATCTGGGCTATGTACATGTGTGGATTCTACACATATCACTGTCCCTAACCTCACCTATTTCTTGGTAACTTCCTTTCAAACGATTTCTGGTGGTGGTAGCACAGCTTTCTATTTAATGCTACTAAAAATAATAATAATAAAATAAACACAAGTTTAAAAGTAGCATCCAAGCAAATAATTTAACTAAAACTTGGGCCTAAAGTGATGTGAAAAATGGTAAACGAACGAAGAATCTTAAAAAAAAATAATAATTCAAAGATCATCGATTATGTTTAGGATTGTCCTCGACGATGAACACTTAACCGAATTTCAAACTTAAATTCCAAGATTATTATTTTCCTTTCTCTCAATTCATACATAAAGGTTGAAGTCGTTTCTGCGAGGTGTCTAGGGCTTATAAATACGAGTCTAAAGGCATCTACGGCTTATAAGTACGATTCTAAAGGCCCCTAGGGTCTATAAATACAATGTGAATTGTATTTTCATACTTGGCACCCAAGTCATCTACTAAGCCTGGCAGGTGTGTACGAATATTGTCCATGATGAGACAGCTTAAAGGGCAGATTGTGTTCTGTAATATATTTTTGTATACCTGGTGTGCAAACAATTTATGCATCTATTCCATAAAGAAAAGCTTATAAGTACGATTCTAAATACCTCTAGGGCTTATAAGTACGATTCTAAGGGCCTCTAGGGTATATAAATAAGATTCTAAATGCTTCTACGGCTTATAAGTACCATTCTAAATGTCTCTAGGGATTATAAGTACGATTCTAAATGCATTTAGGGTATATAAATACGATTATAAATGCTTCTACGGCTTATAAGTACCATTCTAAATGTCTCTAGGGATTATAAGTACGATTCTAAATGCCTCTAGGGCTTATAAGTACGATTCTAAAGGCCTCTAGGGCTTATAAGTACGACTCTGAGGGCCTCTAGGGTATATAAATACGATTCTAAATGCCTCTACAGCTTATAAGTACGATTCTAAAGGCCTCTAGGGTATATAAATACGATTCTAAACGTCTCTAGGGCATATAAGTACGATTCTAAAGGCCTCTAGGGCTTATAAGTGCGATTCTAAGGGCCTCTTGTGTATATAAATACGATCCTAAATGCCTCTAGGGATTATAAGTACAATTATAAATGTCTCTAGGAATTATAAGTACGATTCTAAATGCCTCTAGGGCTTATAAGTACGATTCTAAGTGCCTCTGGGGTATATAAATACGATTCTAAATGCTTCTACGGCTCATAAGTACCATTCTATATGTCTCTAGGGATTATAAGTACGATTCTAAATGCCTCTAAGGCTTATAAGTACGATTCTAAGGGCCTATAAGGTATATAAATATGATTCTAAATGCCTCTAGGGCTTATACGTACGATTCTAAATGTCTCTAGGGATTATAAGTACGATTCTAAATGTCTCGAGGGCTTATAAGTACGATTCTAAGGGTCTCTAGGGTATATAAATACGATTCTAAATGCCTCTACAGCTTATAAGTACGATTCTTAGGCCTCTAGGGTATATAAATACGATTCTAAACGTCTCTAGGGATTATAAGTGCCATTTTAAATGCCTCTAGGGCATATAAGTACGATTCTAAAGGCCTTTAGGGCTTATAAGTACGATTCCAAAGGCCTCTAGGGCTTATAAATACGATTCTAAATGCCTATAGGGCTTATAAGTACGATTATATTGGCTTTTATGAATTATTCGTTCCCTAAATCTATCCTTACTTAAATTATTCCATTCACTTTTTATGCTGTTAAGTTTTTCCCAAAGATAATCTTGCTGGGGAAATTTAATTTTAGCCCCAATTATATCAATTTTAAGTTGCCACCTGCTCACACTCATTTGACCAGATATTTTACTACCACAGAATATTTTGGTTGTTTTTTGAACAAAATATAAAAATTACTTGTATCTCTGACATTTGAAACACTAATAGTACTTAATTTAGATTTTGTCACATCTGGAATTCAATAGAGCTTTGGAGCTTTTTGAGAATTAATCCTCTAACTGTGACTCGTACCCCAAACTCACCGAGGAATTATAGACATTCAATGGAAAAGGATAAATGGAAATTTTTATTACAAAGGAAAAAAATTACATTTAGTCCCAAATTTAATATGCTTATAAATAAACAACACTTATAAAGGCCCCCTAAAAACGCTTTTATATTAAGAAACATTTAATACCCCACGTTGTGCATCCAGTATAAATAAGATACTTGCCTTTAGGTCCAATGGTACATTTTCTCTGAAGTTCAAATTTCAACTTATTTCCTTAAAAATTATTGATGAGACAAATTAGAGATTGAAAGTGAATGAATTTAAAATCAATTGCAGATTAATGGGAACAAATATGATTGAGATTAATGGTTGGCAACTGGGTATTAGGCAAGTCAACAAAAGGTTAAGGTGAGGGGAGGGGGGGGGGAGTAACTTGTAAGAGACACAATTTCGAATAATAAAAAGGTAACCATGAAAAAAAAGTCACTTTTTTTATTTCCAGAAATTTTCATCCGATTTGACCTTAGGTCAAGGAGAGTGCAGTTAAATGGATTGTGAGAACGAAAATGACCATGCGGGTGTGGCAGAACGCTCGATTTTGTTCGCCCCTAAAAAGAACTGATGACATTGTTACGTTTTATCTCTCTCTCCGTCTCTCTTTCTTAATAGCTCTCTTTCTTTATATATATATATATATATATATATATATATATATATATATATATATATATATATATATATATATATATATATATATATATATATATATATATATATATATATATATATATATATATATATATATATATATATATATATATATATATATATATATATATATATATATACCCTTTCTTTCTCACTATCTCGTTTTTTCTTCCTCTCTTTCTCTCAATAATTGAAATAAGTTATAACTCTGCTTCAACTCGCCATAAAACAGGAATATTTACTTTTTAACTTAAAAAACAGAGAAAAGTAAACTGGGTTCACAGCTAAGAATATTTAGGAAAGAAGTTTGTTAAATGATGAAAATATATGGAATTACATTTATCGAGACCTCATTTTAAGGGAGTGGTCAAACCACTTGGGAATTAGAGGGCAAACATCTCTCCGGACTCCACGCCTGCTCAATTATGAAGCGAGCTACTCTCCTGTTTAAATAACATCTAGACAAAAAACTATTGGGTAGAAAGGGAATAACAAACGTTAAGAATATAATCTGTCTTAATCTAGTTTCCGGGGAATTGTATCTAGATGGCTGATTCCTTTCCAAACCTGAAGTAACTTTGGGCTGTAGATTAAAGAACATTCCTTGTGAACAAATATTGTCGCTTCTAAAATTCAAGGTGTATTTTTACCATGCGACATCTTTAGTTGAGCTCAATTTAATCAAGTTGAGGTCGTTATGGGATTAGTTTCTAATGTTCTGCCTTTATATCACGAATGGAGTGAAATTTCGCATCAGTTAGTTCATCCTGATCTGGTGATCAGATTATGGTGTGAGGCTTCTGGCTATGTTGCAAGGCCTTTGAACGTGAATGTGTACCTGGCTAGTGGGAGCGTGTAGTTAATAGTGTCATTGTATAAGGAGAAATGGCAAAAAGTGGAATGCAAGAACGACAGGAGAATGTCTGTTGTGTTTTAGGTAAAGTAATACAGATTAAAATATTATTGGTCAAATAAGAAGAATAACTTAGGGTTTAAAAGGTTATAAACAACGCGTTTTACAGCGAGTAAAAGTCTAGGGGGGTCAATTATTTTCCCTGATACTGCTATTTGAGAATATGTGAGAAGATAAAATATCTAAAGATTCTGCAGGGTTCAATGACCCCGAGAAAGTTTCTGGTCGTTAAAGTATAGAAGCATTGACAGCTGCTAAAAATATGTTCAGAGAGTAGCAAATATTTGGATGGTTTGACAAGTATTTACACTCAGCGTCATAATACTTGGCGCGATCTTTAATTCCTTCAAATTAAAGGGTCGCGGTCAGAAAAATATAAGGTAAAAAGGTTATCGGGTATTTACCGATGGATTAAAAGTTAGTGGGGTGTTCATTCCGTTTGATACACTCCTGAAGAGTATTAGTGACTGACTGCACGAGGTTTGGATCCAGAAGGGCTAAAAAATGCTACACAACTCCTGGATGTGATTATTGAGCTTATGCCCAGAGAATGTGTTGTGGCTCCGTAGACGCCTCTTAATAATGGACCAGAGATTCTTACTGGGTTCAAATCCTCGCTATTATCCGTCAGTCCTCTATGCAGTCCAACCCACATATATCGAACTACTCTCGAATGAGCTTAGCCATATGCGTAGGTGTACCATGCTACATACACTTCACTCTGGCAAGAGTCAAACTAACCCTCCAGCAGTTGGTCGCAGAGCAGCTCCAAGTATCTCCTCTTTGTTCACAAAAAAACTTTCTTTCCCAGTTCATCAGTTTGCCGACTCCGTGATACTTGAAATTGCCCCAGATCATAAACTACGAGGGGCGGTTAATAACTTTGCCAATCGGTAAGGCAAAACAAAGGAAGGGGGATGTCTGTTTGTGGGGGTTTTAGGACAAGTTATGATAAGTCAGGACCTGCAGCCGCACGCTCTTGCCTCGTCTATTTAAGAAGCAGTAGCTGATCGCAGATCGTCAGTCACAAATTTTTCAACAATGGAGAAGGTTGAGCACCGCGCAGTGATCAAATTTTTGACCAAAGAAGGCAAAAATGCAAAAGAGATCCATGAACGCATGGTTTTTGTGTACACCGACACCGCGCCTTCCTATGCAACCATTGCTCGCTGGAATAAGAAGTTCCGCCTTGGTCGTTATTCTCTTGAAGATGACCCCCATCCAGGACGCCCGTCAGACGTGACCAACGAGGACAATGTGGCCCGTGTGGAGAGGAGGATCCTCGAAAATCGACGGGTGAAGGTCGAAGAAATCGAGCGACAACTTGGAATATCACATGGAAGTGTTATCAACATCACCACGACAATTTGGCCATGACCAAGGTCTCTGCCCGTTGGGCCCCTAGAAACCTCACGCCCTATGATCGACTTCAACGTCGTCAAAGTTCAGGCAAGCTGCTGTTCCTGTACAACCAAGACCCGGTGGGATTCAAGTCACGCATAGTGACAGGTGATGAAACGTGTGTCCATCACTGGGATTCCGAGACCAAGCTCGAAAGTATGGTCTGGAAGCATGGTGTTCTCCGAACCCCATCAAGTTCTGGACCCAACCCTCAGCCGGGAAGATCATGGCCACCATCTTCTGGGATTCTGAGGCAGTGTTGATAGTGGACTATGCGCCTCTTGGAAAGACCATCACAGGCCAATATTACGCCAAGGAACTGGCTTGGTTGAAGAAGTACATCTGTCAGAAGCGGCGCGGCAAGTTGACACGCGGTGTCCTGCTCCTCCACGACAATGCCCCTGTCCACAAGGCCAGAGTTGCACAAGCTGCCCTGCGCCAGTGCGGATTCGACGAGTTCAACTATCCCCCCTACAGTCCAGATCTGGCCTCTAGCGACTACATTTTATTCCGCCAGCTAAAGGATGCACTGCGTGGACACCGGTTTGGGGACGAAGAAGATATCCAGCTCGCCGTCTATGAGTGGATTGAACAGCAGTCGGAAGATTTCTAGTTGTCGGGAATTCAAAGCCTCAGTGACAAGTGGCGTAAGTGCATTGAAGTCGAGGGTAGTTATATTGAAAAATAATAAAACACTTTTCCTCATATTTCGTTTCTTTATATTCGAATTGCAAAACTTATTGACCACCTCTCGTATCAGGGTGTTTCACGTGGCTTCACTTGGGTCTCTCAAGCCAATTATTTATCATTAGAAGAATTCTGCTTTGTCCCCCTTGGGAGGAAATTACAAGAGGTTTCTTGATGGATACGAGGTGGAAAAAATGGAGATGGTCGCGGAGCAGCCGCGTTTATTTCCTTGGCCATGATCCAAGGATCAGTCTTCACCTGCCTCTCAACAACCATACAAGTCTCTCGTGACCTCACTTGTCTCCTATGGGAAGCGATTGTTTTGCATCACCAGTTTTACGTGTTTTGGGTGTCCACCTTTGAACGCTACGAAGGTTAACTCCGTTTAGGGCAGCTATTTCCTGGTTTGATTTATTTCCCTTAAACGTGAATGCTATGGCTGCGATCTGGTCTGATTTCAAGTTCTTAGCCCCACCCATAGATAGACCACAACACAAAACATGATAGGGCATGACACGAAAAAAGCACTCTACGCTACACCCAAAAATGCACAACCACTAACTACGAACAGCAGAAGCAAACTGAACCTTGTCTTTCTAGCTATGTTGAATATCCTGTTACCCTACCTTACCTAACTCGTGTGCCAAGTAATATGGCGTTTTCTTTAGGTACCTTTGGCAGCATGTAAAAATTCACCATAACAGTAAGCTCAGTGTACGTGGTCTACAATATAGGGCAGGTTTTAATGAGGCTATGTGTGTTTAATATCGTAATATGGATGGGCTACTGAGAGAATTACGTATGGGAATAAAGGAAATGGGTGTATGTACAATGATGAGAAATAGTGACAAATCGGTTCTCTATTTGTCGGTATAGCCGGGTGACCTTGTGATGGTGGCCGAGAGTGATAAGGATTTAGGAATAATGATCGAAACCTTTGAAGGCGTGTTTGAAATGAGAGATCTAGAGGATAATGCAGAAAAGAGTTAGGTAATGCTAGTTTGGTAGGAGAAAGGTGTGAAGCGTGATATCTGAGGACATGGTGTCACTCTAGCACATGTGCGAATTTTCAATTATCTCACATGCATTAAATGATAGTTGTACGCGTGAAGTAGATTGACAGCACAAGGGTTTACATGGTAGCAAAGTATCTAGGGCGATTAAAACATTAGTGAATTCTAAGGGTTTGTCTGTGGAATCTGCCAGAAAGCTGTCTTAATATCTATTTGTCCAAGAAGGAAGTTGATGATATTATGTATTCTCCAGGTACATAGACTTCGAGTTTAGTAGACTAGACAAGTATAAAAACAAATCTGATTTTGATTATTTATATCTATAAAATAACCAGGCAATGGCTTCGCCACTCACCTCCTATGAGGGGGAGCTTACGCATTACTACTAAGATTAAAATTTAAAATCTAAAAAAAAGCAGCCATGGTTAAATTTTTATAAATTTTATGAACTTCGTCAATTATAATAATTTTAAAAGGGAAAAATAAACTAAATTTTCCCCTTTTCCAAATATTACGTTGCTAAAATATAGTATAGAAGAAGATATATAAAAATCTATTTTCTCAACTTCACCATTTGTAATTCTTTGGGTTTTAAAAAATTCATAAAATTTCGATACTTATATTTATTTCTGAACTTCACCATTTTGTTTTTTGATATTATAAAATAATTATTAGAAATAACTTTGATAGAAAACATAAGTCATAACCAAACTAAGATGAAATTATTATTCAAATACTCAAAAAGTCCCCTTCTTAAATTATAAAGTTAGTGATGATAAACATGAAAAACTTTAATAAATTAAAATATAAATTACAAGCTATGACTTCGCCACTCCCCTCTAACATTGGGGGGCTTGATCTTTGCTGCGCCCGCTAAGAGCCCTTTGGGCTGTTGGCCTCAGCCCTATTTGGCCTTTGAAACCACTTTTTTTCAAAGCCCTTTCATTAACTTTTTTTTACTATTTGCTTAAACGCATCTTGAACCCCCTTTAAAGTAAAAGAAGACAAAAAACACCTTTAAATACAATAAATACTTTATTTGTTAAGTGTTAACCCACATATTAAAAAAATGAATTCATTCTGAATTTCATTCTTCAAACAGCTTCTTTCTTTTAACGACCGGAAAATTTTAATTTCTTTTTCTTCTTCTTTTTCTACTTCTTTTACTTCTTTTTACTTCTTCTTCTTCTTCTTCTTCTTCTTCTTCTTCTTCTTCTTCTTCTTCTTCTTCTTCTTCTTCTTCTTCTTCTTCTTCTACTTCTTTTTACTTCTTCTTCTTCTACTTCTTCTTCTTCTTCTTCTTTTTACTTCTTCTTTTTTCTACTTCTTATTCTACTTCTTTTTTATTCTTCTTCTTCTTATTATTATTATTATTCCTATTCTTCCTCCCTTCTTCTCCATCTTATTCTTCTCTCCTTTTCGATCTCCTCTCTTCCTTCTTCTCTTCATCTTCTCCTCCTTCTCCTATTCATTCTCTTACTATTTTTTTCCCTTTTGCTCTTTCTTTTTGTCTCCCTCTTCTTTTTCTCCTCTTACTCTTTTCTTTTCTTTCTTATCCATCTTCTATTTCTTGTATTATCAACCCCTCTTTCTTATTCTCATCCTTCTTTATTTACTCATTAATCTTTTCTTCTCTTCCACCTATTTATTCTATGCTTCTCCTCCTCTACTTCACCTCCTTCTCTTCTACGTTTTATTCTTTTTCTTCTTCTTCCGTCTCTTCTTCTTTTCCCACTCTTCCTATTCTTCTTCATCCTTTTCTTAAAATTCTCCGCCTCCCCTTCTTCTTCTTTTTTCACTTCTTTCTTCTTTTTTTCTCCTTGATCTTCCTCTCCTTATCTTCCCCTTCCTTCTCTTCTTATTCTCCTACTCTTATTCTTTTTCTTCTCCTCCTTCATTTATTTCTATTTATCCCATCCCCAAATTCCCGTTCTTAAAATATATTGTTAAGGACAATAAGAGCGGCTTCTTCACTCCTCATTTAGGTCTAACTCGTTTTTAGGTGCCAGTAGATATTTCCTGTTAATAAAGATTAAAATTTACAATCTATTTTAGAAATAATTTCGATAAAACTTTCGAATATACAAAAAAAAAATAAAAAAAACAGCCATGGTTAATTTTTTAGAAATTTTCTTAACTTCACCATTTATAATAATAATAATATTTTGATTTTAGAAATCTGCAAAAACATTAACTAAGCAAAACTTTTCTTACCATTTTTTTCATTTCTTTCCAAAAAACTTTCCTTCTAAAAATATGTCCAAAACATTATATAATAACCTTTATTTTCAAAAAGTTCATTCCTTTCTCTATATTTGGTATCGTTGTTCATTTGAAAGTTTTTCTTTAGAAGGATAGTTTTTTTTTTCTTCTAAATATTGATCAAAACTTATCCAATAATTTTTTGGTAAACGATTAAAATTCTCTCCCTTTTCTTCCAAAGCAGTTTTTAAATTCCTTTGGTGTTTCCCCCCCAAAATGGCGAATTTTAGAAAAATAAGTATAGTATTCAATGTTTGGGAATTTAAAATAAAACCCCGCAAAAAAACAACAAATCGTGAAGTTCAGAAAATTGATTAAAATTTAGGCATGCCGGATTTATTTTATTTTATCGTGTATTCGAAATTTTATCGAAGTTGAATTTGAAATAGATTTTTAATTTTAATACGAGGTCATTCATTAACTAAGCAAAAAAAAATATTTACTATTTTTTCGCCACTCTCAAAAAATCCCGTTCTTAAAACATAGAGTTAGTGATGATGATGATGAAGTGATAATTTTTATAAATTTAAGAATAATCTCTTTTAAAGAGGGTGGTTATAAAAGATAATGTGTAGAATCTTTAGAAGTTATGGTCTTACTTCAAAACCGAGAAAGATACGACCAACTTTTTCCAAGAATACGTCAGCCTCCCAAATCTAAATTAGCCCCCCCCGCCCCTCGTAAGTATTCGAAACGAATAAGTATTCATCCTTGTGAGATCCACCTTTCTCGTTAGATTTTGTGCGTTGTATTCGGTGTTTACACGTTTAAATCATACTTAAACTTTATATAAAAAAGATTTTTTGAATAGGAATTTCAAATATTATTTATATTATTAAATAACTTATAATAAAAGAACTAACCTAAAATCCGAAATCTTAGAAAATTTGTACTCTTAGCTTTGTAAGGCATTTGTAAGAAATGAAGTGTAGTTTTTGCGCAAGACTTGATAGTTGCCTCATATAATCTGAGTTGGCCTAGAGATGGGGCGAGGTTCATGAAACCTGTTCATTTATTTTACCATATAGTCGAACCTGTGAACTCCACAGCTGCAGACTAGCCGCAATTCATATCGTTGAATAGAACAACCGCTTCACTTTTTAGCCCAACAATTTATTAAATTTTATCTATAGATATTTCGTGTTGTGATCAATGTAACTTTAATTGTTATGGTTGAATATTCAAACGGTATTGCTCAGGTTGCGGTAAACCTGATAGTTTTAACGTGTATCAGAAATTTTGTGCAAAACTTTCGTAAATCGAAATTTGGAAGTAAAAATTTGAAATTAATGCTCTTTGAAGAGTTACTTTAGTGAGGAGGGTAAAAAAAGGAGAATGTTTCTAGTTATGATAAAACATTAACAAAGACACTTATTAATTAGTTTTGCCGTTTTAAAGATTAGCAGCTATTCTATAAACTCAGCACGTAAAGATCAGCAGATCCGATAATAAACTGGTAAATATGAATTACCCAAGAGATGTCTATTTGTAGGATATAAATAAAAGTGAATTATTCAATATAGAATATATTTAAAGAAACAAGAATAATATGCGGAAAGAAAAACGTTATTAAACGAGGAATAACTTGTAAAAAAATAAATTTGGTTGATATTGTATAGCAATTGTCTCTCAGACAATATAAAAGTCCTTTTATTATTTCTTTCCCATTTCTTTATTATTTCTTTCCCATTTTACAACTTTGATACTCTTAATATCTTTATTAAGCTTGGCCCAATAAATTCATTCAATTTATTATAAGCAAAGGTTTTTAACTAAAATTGTTTAATAAAATCTTCGTAGTCTCATCGCTCTTAATTAACACGTAAGTCTTAATAACACGTAAGTCTTAATAACACATAAGTCTTAATAACACGTAAGTCTTGATAACACGTAAGTCTTAATAACCGTAATTAGTCCCTTACTTAACATACAATGTTCCTATGACCAGTACAAAGATAAAATATTTTAAGCCTCTGAATCAACTTTTGCCGGCAAAGAATTCTGGAAAATTATCAAGTAAAAATAAGCTTCCTCTACGTACTTTTAGCCTGCTGATCATTATCACGGCTATAATTTTTAACACCCCTGAATTATTTATGAACTAAAAATGTCCAGAATTTACATAACGGCAGCCAAAAGTAACGCTTCGCCTCGTTTGTGGTTGCAAACTTTTACCTTAAGAATAGTTAATTCAAATACGCCATTGAGTTCAGCTCCTTTTAAAATTTCGTTCTTGGGTTTTTCTTTCTTCTACAGTTAAGCGCTAGCACAATGGTGTCGTATGAAACACTGGTTAAAATTGCAGAGCGAGTCGTTTCCAAGCTATGGACAACGTGGTCCCAAAGTCTTGTTACTCCCTGTTAATATTGTTTTAATTTTCTATTTCAGATGGCTGACACGAGCTCCTACAATTTAGACTGATTGCTATCAGTCTCTCTTCCAAATTGTAGAAGCTTGTGTCAGTCATCTGAAAAAAATAATATTAACATGAGGTGAGAAAACTTTCGGCCATCTGAAATATAAAATTAAAACTATTTGAAATCGAAAATTAAACCAATATTTAAATGGTGTGACAAGACTTTCATGTGAGTTTGCTAGGTGAGAGTACAAAGGCTTAAATTTAAAGGAAGGAAGAGATATGAAATGGATGATAGTTTGCTTGAAGATCATGCTTATATCAGACCAATGTAAGTAGTTAGGCCTCGCCTAAAGAGAATTACTCTTGTCCATGATTTTAACACACCGAAAGGAGATCTAACCCTGGATCCACCACAGGCTTTCTACTTTTTCATTATGATCCTTTAAGTGATCCTGCAATCCCCGTGGGAATTAGGTAAAACGTCTCAGTTTCGCCATCAGCAACCAAGGAACAGTACCGTGTTCACTATATCGAACGCCACGTTAATCTCACGTTTGAGGTCATCCATGCTTTTGTACTAAATAAAGGAAGGATCACTTTTGCTTGGCAAACAAACAAAAAGTAAGTTTATTTCTTGGATTGATTCAACAAGTAAATGGATAATATTTGCATTGCTTGGACAAATTGTTTTATTTTTGCTTTTTCTAAAGTCTGAATTGCATACATCATTGCCATTTCTTTTAGTCATTTGCATGTTTAATTTTTTTATCTAATAAATAAAACGAAAAGGAGATGAGCAATTTAATTTTACCCATTTTTAACTTGCTTATCAATTGTTTACAACTCATCCAATGATTCTTTTTAAGTTTAAAATTAGAACTTAAGGTTGTTTTTTAAAACTCAACTGAGCTAACAAGCGTCTTTCTCCAAATATTTCTAATTAATCCAAAGAATTTTTCCGCCTGCATTCGAAACTGTAGAAATTTTAATAATTTTCACTAATCTCTAAATTCCCTTTCGAACGCTTAGCCGAGTGGTTCTACAGCTTTCTACGTTAAACGAAGTAATATAACATGGCTATAATTTGTCACAGGATGTAGTATAGAAATCAGTAGATTTTTCCGGTGGTATACCTTTGCAATAACCACTATACTTTTGATTATAGTTAAACCTGAGGTTACCAATGAGATTGACCTCTCCCGAAATCGCTGGCTCAAAAATATGCTACAATAATGGCGATAGGTGAAGTAAAATATATTCCTTCTAATATTAATAACCTTTATAAAGGTCTGAAAAACTTTAAAAAACCTTCATGTTGACAACAATATTCTCTTAGTGCTTAGGAACATGGCCAAGTTCTCACGAAGACCTTTCTCAAGGACCTAACCAACAATGCTGTCATAAATTTGTATTGAAGCAGCGGCATTAAGATTCTGAATATCACGAAGACCATTTGCTTTGTTTATTATTTTCCATTCAATGCAAATAGGGTTTTTTTTCAATACGATTGGGTCGATTTCGAAAAAAATCTCAATTTATTTATACAAATTTTATTTAATTTTATTTATTTAGCGCCTTTCTGATATAGGGCTAATTTAAAATTCACACAAAACCCCCCCCAAAACACAAAAACCCCCCACCTAAAATACGAACAAAGCCGAAGTAAAAGGAAAAAGGAAGTACATTCTGGTGTAAAGAGGTGAGGGCGCCTCTCTCCGGCGCAGGATCATGCGACCACCAACAAAGAGAGTAAAATAAAATCGAAGGAGCGATCCTCCTCCAAAAAGTTAAATACTCCACTAGTCTATGTACACGAACTGTCCCAAGTAGAAGGGACAATTCGTAGCGATCCCATTCCTCCAATTATAAACAATTTGGGAATAGCAAATGGGAGGCAACACATAATATTTTCATTCGCATAATTAAATAAACTACGAAATAATGCAAATTTAATTAAAATTTAAGGATAAATCACCGCTAATTGGTTGTGACTTGTGTATTGAATTTGTGCAAACAAACCATATGAATTAATTCAACCTTAATTACAATAAATTGATATGTAGATTTTGTCCTTCAAGTGCATTTAAAGTTATGGATTAGACTCAATGTGATATCTCCAAGGCTAAACTTAAAGTAAACAATTGATAAGCAAGTTAAATTGGTCATCTCCATTTCGTTTTATTCATTAGATAAAAAAAAATTAAACATACAAACCTACTAAAAGAAATGGCAATGATGTATGCAATTTAGACTTTAGAAAAAGCAAAAATAAAACAATTTGTCCAAGCAATGCAAATATTATCCATTTACTTTCTAAATCAATCCAAGAAATAAACTTACCCCTTTGTTTGTTTGCCGAGCAAAAGTGATCCTTCCGTTCGCAGGAATTTCCTCCTAATTAGGGCTCTCCGATTGCGTTGGTGAATTGGCTGAATTAATGGGTGCGTAAGTGATTCTCAAATTACATGGAATTTGACTTCCGAAGCACTATTTGGGTTATCTAAGAATGTTCACTAAATAGATTTACTGTATGAAACAAAGCGGTCGAGTGGATACTGAAGAAACAAGAGCAAATTAGATAGTAGTTGCCCATAAACCCTGCTGCAAGGTAGATATGGTTATTTGGTCCTGAAGTAGATTAAAGGTGAAATGGTGGAAGGAAAATGAACTTAAAACCATTGGTCCAGAATTACGCTGCTCTCGACTTTGATGGAAGATGGTTCATTAGCAAAATGGGTTCCAAATCGAAAATATGCAAGTCCCTGTGATCCAGAAATACATAATGTACCGTTATCTATCTAACCCAATCCCTATCTCCCCTCATTCATCTTCCTTATAGCCCCTTTCATGATTTTCCCATTCGCTTTAATTACAACACTCAACTCACTTATCTCTCTGTAGATCTTGCATATACCTTCTCTTTATCCTCATAAAACGCAATGTTACTGCACTCTTCCGTAGTCAGGTAGTCCACTAGTTTCAAATGCCTTACACCACAGATACCAGATCAAATCCAAAACACAATTACCATAACTTTTCAGCATCTCATCGACCTTATTATCTACTCCAGCTGCTTTTATAATTTTCAGACCTCTCACAGTACTTACAAACTCTCGCTTATTTATCTCTTCCATACACCGTTACAGCAACAATATACACCGACAAATGCACTCAAATTCAGATTTGAATCATCTTTCGTACTCATAATATACAACTCATCAAAGTATTCTCTTCATCTGCTTTTGGCCTCTTCATTGCTTAACACTACACTACCTCTTGACAGAGGAAACAAAAAAAAAGCGACAAATGCTAAAGATGGCCCTCGTCACCAGGGCAAACTTCACACCTATTTCACCCCTATGAAACCTACCACACATTTTAACACTCACTTTATCAAAGTCGAAATCAAAAACTCCCCTAACAATCTTGACCTCGATATTTTCACAGTTCTTTTTCTCCAGGTTTTCACCTTTTTAACTTCTTCCAGGAATAACCTTTTCTTCCCTTCGGAATGCCATTCACTTTTTCCAAACGCTTTATTACTGCCTTCATACTCTGTAAAATCCTTTTTTTTTACTTTCCTTTTCATCACATATACATTCAATCACATCATTCTGTCTTTTCTCATTTGCACTATTAAGTATTTGCATGTACGCCCTCCTTTTTCTTTCCTTTACAACTACGTTTTATTTCGGAATTCGACAAAACATTGGAAACTAAAGAGACATGATCTAGTGAATCTGCGACGAAAATGGCCTATTTAGCACCTCTAGCCACTAGGTGGTGCCACTAGGTAGTCACCTTATATTATATTTGAACTCAATGACCTCAATTACCTTTGGTAACATTAGTTTTAGCTGACTATATTTTGCCAGCGACTCGTTGTGGACAGAAGATGAACACAACACGCGTGTTCTCAATTATTCTGACTTATGACGTTATGGCCATATGATCTTACAACCTTTAAAACTTTCAATAATTCTCGGACTAACCTTGGGAGGACTTTGGAAATTAGACCTGCTTTCTTTGCCGCAGTTAATTAATGATTGAACATTTTGCCAAAATCTCACATTATACGCTAATTTTGTCAAATTTTGAAACTCCTTTGAAATTTGCTTTCAGACATTTTATCCATAAGCCGCAGGATAAATAAATCCTCCTTACAAATTCTTTCTAGGGTTCTTCCCTCGGTGTAGTTTTGGTCTCCCCTCGTGCAAAAGGATCCAATAATCCTTAAATTGGATGGGGATCACGCACCCAATTAATACTCGACCTAAGATAAATTTGACGAATGGAGATTAAAGGAACTGAACGGCCTCCGTGGAAATTGGACGATTTAAAGAGAGGTTATTGAAATTTCGAAATCTCGATGAGTTTCTAAATTGTTTAATTAAATAATTTAATTTCCGTTGAAAATTTTACAGCAGAAAAGGACTTGTTGGGAAAAACTGTGTGCACAAATTTGAAATGTTTATTAATGCTTCATAGATAATATATACAAATTATCATAATAGATCACATCTATTATGTAAAAAGAAGTGATTGGGGGCACTTAAGACCCCATTTCAGTCAACTGCGATTGTCAAAGATTTTCAGGCCGAGAAAAAGGTTAATAAAATACTTCTCATATCAAATTTTCGCTTTGGGGAATTTTTTAACGAGGTTATTTATAGGATCGATATAAATGGGTTCAAGACTTGCCTAGATGACCACAAAAGTAGTCTTGACATTAAATATAACGTGTATTCTTATTGGGATTGGAATGTTTAATCATTTACTACCAAACAAGGTCAACATACCTAAGTCGCGTGTTCTCAATTATTCTGACTTATGACGTTATGGCCATATGATCTTACGACCTTAAAAACTTTCAATAATTCTCGGACTAACCTTGGAAGGACTTTGGCAATTATATCATTCGAAAGAGAATGTAAAACAACATCATGGATTCGAATTTCGTTAGAATCGGCTGAATAGTTACGATGTTATCGCCAAATAATTCCTGGACTATCCTTGAGGGGACCTTGGAAATTATTACATTCTCTCTCGAATGTAAAAAAAAAACAAAAGGGGTTTCAACTTTCGCTAGAATCGGTCGAATAGTTACGATGTTATTGCCAAATATACATTAAAAGTTCAAAGTTACCATCCCTCCGACCGACCTACGCACCAACCGAAATAGTAACTTATAGACTCGCGTCCACGTGACTAATTTGTTTATTTTTTTAATTTGGAGAATGTGAAATTTTTTGGAAAGTTTCACACTCTAACATATGACTAGCACCACAATTATCTACTCGAGATACACACACATCTATATATATATATATATATATATATATATATATATATATATATATATGTATATGTATATATATATATATATATATATATATATATATTTATATATATATATATATATATATATATATCAACCACAATTTTATTGTAAAGCGCTACTAAAGCGCTGCCCCCCCAAACAGCTTTTCACTGTTTTTTAATAAATTTCAAGGAAAACTATTGTATATTACATCCAAAATTAGCAGTTTTATTGTAAAGAAACGTAAAATAGTTAGCAGTAGCGGTTTTGAATTTTTTTTAGTCCGCTACCCACTACTCCTCTATTTTTTGATAAAGGAACCGCTTCCGCTACTCCGCTACCATTTATAGAGTCTGCAAGTAGCGGAATAGCGGACTAATGTAGCGGACCGCTCAACTCTGATTATTTACTCATAAACAAAACTGACATCGGTTCTTAGAACCTCAAACCATCTGTTAACGAACTTATAAACGGCACTCTTGTAAAAATATTTTAGGTTTGATGCAAAATTATAAAACTAACTCTTTTTCTTGATGTCAACCGAATACCATCGAAAGGGATACGTAATCCCTAAACAAGGGATAATAAGAGAGAGTAAAGGTCAAAGGAATATGGAGGATGAAGCAATATTTCCAAACCGATCACCTGCAAGAGATCTTTGGTCATTCGAGCTGTGTGAAGACGGGCATTATCGTTCTGGAGGATAAAAACTCCTCCTGATATAAAGAGGGTCGTCTTTGGCCTAAATCCGCTTTCAAACGACTAAATTGATTGAAATGGAGTGTCGTAGAATGCCCCATCCCTCTTTTTGTTCTATTCTAAGAGTGCTAAGAGTGTCTAATATATATTGATATCTGAATATCTTAACGAACAGAGCCGTTCCGAAACACGTAAGGATATAAGAGAAACGCACAATAATCCCAAAATGAACTTATATTTTAACTTTAACCATTGAATACAAAACATCTAAACATCAACTACAGCAATACTCTGAATATTACCATAAACAAGAATTAATTAAATTAGTTTGACCCTCAAAAATTGGTTAATTTCTCTACACATAACAATAATATAAGAATTAGGCTTACAGGCTCATCTGGAGTTTAAAAGGCCTCAGGAATGTTATTGACTCACGACGCGTGCCGTCTGTCCAGATGTAGATGGGCGAGATCACACGGTCGTTTTGGCGAGGGTAGAAGCTGGGGGGGTCCACACGGTATTCCGGGGGGGGGGAGGGTTCTTCAAGGATGCTTTATGCAACACCAAGGTAGTCGTGGTCTCTCTGGCGATAGGGAGTTGAACTTGGTTTTTGAACCAAGTTAACTCGGAGTGCGGTGTGACCACCGAGTAACGAGCTCGAGGGGGAGCTTTTCTCCTTCGTTACTTAATTCCTCATGGACGAGGACTGAACTCGGGGAGGGTCTTCTTCAAGGGCGAGGATCGATGAGACGGGGTTTCTCTGACGAGAATAAGTTACTTAAAGATCGGTTTGGTAACCCGGAACTAGCTCGAGGATTAGCTTCTTCTTAGTTCCAGTCTTCTTCAAGGGCGAGTATAACGGAGGGGGGGTTTCTCTGACGAGAATAATTTGAACTTGGTTCCTTACCAAGTTAACTTAGGAGTTTGGTGTGGCCACCGAATAACCGTTCGAGGGGGAGCCTTTTCCTTCTTCTTTTCTCAATTCTTCAAGGACGAGGACTATCCCTGGTGTTTAAGGTGCACCAGGATATGAGGAGTCTCTCTGGTGAGAGTAAGTTGAACTTACCAAAGTTAACTTATCGTTTGGTTTGATGACCAGGGACTAGCTCGAGGATGAGCTGCTTCTTAACCCCTTAAGGTAGGTAGCCCTGCCTCTCTTGCAGGGTACTTCTTGGTCTGGCGAGCCAAGTACACTATCTCTCCAGTCTCGGTAGTTCGGATTGATCCGAAGACTTCGTCATCTAGAGACTGACGTATACTACCACGATTTTCCCTTAGAATTCCTCATTTATACCTCGTCACCCCACTGAGCGAGTGGTAAGGGGGGGAGGGGCTTGAGGACGGCCCAGGAGAGTTCTTATGCCCAACGGATTTTTCCACAGAGTCTCTCATCGGCTCCTCGTTAGCCTTTGAGCTTGGAAGAAACACGTCTCCAATTTCTTATTTGACGTGAAACTGGATCTCACTCTCCTGGGGAAGATCTTGCATTTTGACCTTTAGGGTCTTTCATGGCACCGAGTGGTGCAGCGCTGCGGTCACGCGTTTGGCTCGCCGAGGCCTGGGCCGGATGGCTTTGCGGTAACCGCTTTGTGACTCCACCAAGAGTGAACCGAGGGGAGGGGGAGGAGTGACGATTCCCCTACACACCTCCCATCGAAGAACTTAATGGGGGGATGGGGATGGGGACTCCCGGGAACTCAAATCAACTTACTCAACCTAGTCGAGATTAGCAAAGTTGTATTTCTTTGAGCCCTCTCTTACATTAAGTTTCCTTACACATGAGCGCCCTCGCTCGCATTTACACAGGCATTGTGTCGAACTAAACCTACTCGCAATACAATTTTACATGAAAATAACAAAACCTTAATTCGTCGATTACCCCCCAAAAAACAACAAAACAAGCTACTTCCTTACATTTCTAAGTTTTTGAGAACTTAAATCCTACCGATAAATATTAACACGTACAACAAATTAAAACATGGTTTCACGCTCATTAGGTACTGAAATAACCCTCAATGGTATTTCGTCTCCGCCTATAGAGCAGCTGTACTTTATCGGCTCCTTTGATGTAGCTAATACTAAAAGGGTGCTCTAATACCAATACTTTACCGCGCCTGAGTCGGCCGTTCGGGTTATTAAGTTTACCCAAGTATGTTACTAAATGGTAGTGGTATTTCAACCTACTCGAATTACCCTTCTTATGGTACTTGACTACCTTTGAACTGAACCTTATGGGTAGAGCGGCCTGTTGCAGCGGGGCATAATTGATAGGAGCGTGAGTCCCATAGCTCTCCTTTAACCAGGTGCACGGGAAGATCGTGTCTGGGTTCGATCTTTGGGGATCGAGAAAACTTTTTCCTGCGAGGTCGTTAATGGGCTTGGCGCTCACTAAGACTTGCTGGATGTCTTTGCAGTAACCGCTTTGTGACTCCACCAAGAGTGAACGGGTCGGGGGGGGGGGAGTGACGATTCCCCTACATGGAGGTTAGCATTAATTCTTCGATTGTTGTCTAATAGTTCATAATTGTCAATTCTTACATATCCCACTATACAGTAAACATAAACATTTTTGGATGAATTCCTCTCATCTGTTGTTGATAATTTTTTTTCCTCGACTGATTCACGAACGGCAGCGTTTAACGTTCTGATATGGATCCACTTCTGATCGCCAGTAATAAACATGCCGAAAAATGGTGTCTGAAGGTGTCGGGAAAGCAATGACTCACAACAAGCAACACGCTGTGACCGAATTGCCGTGGACAGTTCGTGCGGGATCCGTTTTTTTCCAATCTCTGGAACCATTCTAATCCTTTTCAGTTGGCGTAGGATAGTCGTATACGTTACGCTAAATTGTTCTGGGAGTTCGTGGGAGGTTTAGCTGGATTTGGTGTGACAACAGCTTCCAACTCTCCCAAATCAATTTCTTTTGGATGACTTTAATTTTGTCCGTCTATTAGACTGAAATCCCTATTCCGGAAATGGGAAAAAAACCTCCAGCAACTTCTTTCATATATGTAGTGCATCATCCTTGAAGGCGTTCGGAATGTAATTTTCCGCTGTACTTGTATTGACACCTTTATGAAACTCATAGTGTAAAATATGTCTAATGTAATCTCTAATTGTGGGAGGACATAGGAGCGAATACCGAAGATTATTTTTATAATCTGAAAGAACAAAGTATAAATTAGTCATTGTAGCATTCCTAATCGAAACTAGAGGCACTTTTTTAATAAATAAGATCTAAAACTTTATTCTACAAAATCGGCCATTATGTACTTTCTTTCCAATCTGATATTTCGATACAAATACAGAAAAAATACTCTAGTTTCTTTTCACTCAAGATGAAACAATTCAACGCTTCTTTACATGGTTGCCATTCTGAAAAGATTAAATCAATAGAAAAAGTCTTCAAGTTATGCAAGATAGAACTACATTAAAACATTGCCAGAAAAAAAAGAAAAAATAAAAGATGTAAAAATATATCAAACATTCTTTCTTTGCCTATTATTTCTCTAAGATGAACTCGCTCCACCCATCTCAAAAAATCACAGTTAAAAATCTTTCCCTATGAAAACGTTCTTCATAACCCCAAATACCCCAAATAAGATCATATTACCCATATATTTTACTCCATATGTGGTCATAAATACAATGAAGTCCAATTATAAAAACCAGTAAAAAACTTTGTTTAAAAGAGTTTGTCCTCTTATAGCAACTTTTGGGGTTCTTTCATTTATATGCAATCATTATTCTGCGGAATCCGAATCGCTCTGCTCGTAGGCATTCCACTGAAGTAGGCAACGGGAATGATCGGTAAGGCGTATTTTGCATGGAAACCTGCATTTCCACCTCTACAAATTGGTCATTGGGCAACAGTTGCAACCAGGGGACTCTAAACAGCGGCTTAGGTTCGCACGTCAGTTGGAAACAATTTTTTAAGCAAATGACCTCATTTTGTTAATGAGTGATGAAGCTCATTTTCATCTCAATGGCAGGGGGAATCAACAGAACTGTCGTTATTGGGCTCTTTAAAATCCGAGATAACTGCATGAAAGACCACTGCACAGCCCAAAAGTGACAGTCTGGTGTGCTGTTGGAAAAGCTGCCGTCATTGATCCTTACTTTTTTGAAGACAATAATGGAAATGCTGTTCCTGGGAACTCAGAGCGTTACTTTGAGATGATAAACAACTCCTTTGTGCCCGAATTACGAAGAAAACGTATACCTATCCGACGTGTGTGGTTTCAGAAAGATGGGGCGACAGCCTACACAGACAGAGCATCAATGGACGTTCTTCGCCCTCTCTTCGGAGACCGCCTCATTTCCAGGTTTGCTGACACTCCTTGGTCCCCTCCGTCCGCTGATTTGTCCATGTGTGATTATTTCTTGTGGGGAAACCTCAAAGAACGTGTGTATGAGCATCAGTCCCGTACATTTGACGATTTGAAGGAAGCTATTCTCGTGGAAGTCGCCAAAATCAACAGAACAATGCTGAAGAGAGTGGAGGCCAACTACCAAGAACGCCTTCAGAAATGCATCGATGAAAACGGACACCACATGATGGATGTTGTTTTCCACACTTGATTTTGTCAAATGCTAATTCAATACGAACACATTGCTGTGACTAAAAAAATTTTGAAGCTAAAATTAATGATTTTGTGAATTTTTCAAAACCTTCCTTCTCTCTGCCCCACCCTGTATATATACATATATCTATATAAAGGAATAGGAAATATATGTTTAGCGGGTGGTAACAGCCACCACAAAGCTTTCTTTCTAATTAATTTCTTCCTTTTCAAAAAACCTTTCTTTTTTGAAGACAGAAAGGAAATTGTAGACTATTAATAATGAAAAATAATTCCCTTATGATTGTCCTTATTTTTTTTCTTATAAAACCTCGGAAAACACCTTTTACTTATTTTGTTTTAAAGTCTCCAGGAATAAATAAAAATAATCACTCATCGACAATTTCCTGAACCGTTCCTAAAATAAGAAATGTCATTAATACTTATAAATGTGTGTGGATAATATAAATAATCCACTTATTTCGATAATTTATAGCGAAATGCAAAATATTACAGGAAAATATTTGTATCTCATAATGTGTGTGTATGTTTGTTATGGGGCTCTGCAAGTGTAATTATACATATCTTCGGAGTATGTACATACATGCATGTATATTATTCAATGTCTTTATTAATTTTCAGGTTAACCTTTGTGGTATTCTTTTGTAAACCTGTCCATATTTTACCTTCGCAGGGAAATCGTGATACCAAATGATAATTAAACCTTGCCATAATTTCCAAATGCATAGGTGGGAAGCAAACTAAATATGCATTTTTGTGTTCCACTTGAAGTATCGGTCACGAAGTAGACCACATTTTTTTTACCAAATTGAAAAAATGTTTTATAAGCAACATTCAGCCATTTGGTCTGATATTTGCCCTTCACGCCTGCATGAAAAATGCCTCAAATTCTACAATTGGCTTCACTTTAGGCAGATAGACAGATCTGAAGACCGTTACTCCAAGAAAATCACAGTTCAAATAGAAGGCCATTGGCGTTAGAGATTACACGAAGCAGGTTCGAACCTAAATTAAAAAGTTCTTTCAGTTAAGGTTCAACAGAAGAATTCCGCTACAGCCTTTTTTATTGAACGGGTCGATCTTTTGTTATTTGCGGATGGAACTTAGAGAGGAAATTATTAAAAAACTCGATAAAAGAACTACTGTGATTTTTCATCTCGCGTAAATTTGTTTTTTTTTTTTCAGCTTCGCCGAAACCGCATATCTCAGTTTTGACTCGCAGTGGACGCGTTACTGACCAAGTGCGCGCGCGTGGCCGTCGCTCAGCCACCACGACCCCCCCCCCCCCCGCTCCCAAGTCCCCCAATCCTCAGGGACTAGCATTCGTCTATTCTTTCTTTCCGTCCTTCTTTCTATCCGGGACTAGACCCTCTCCCTTCAGTCAGCACAAACATCAGCCGAGGAGACCGGATAACTGACGATGAAACCGATGCTCAGAGACGAGCTGGAGCCGACGACGACAATGTTTTATTAGATTGGTATATGGAATGAATGTTTTTTGGAGTGATGATCCTCCTTGTAGTGAAGATTAAAATTATGTACTACATAAGAGGGGCCAACTTCGCACGAAATACTAAGGTTAGAGAACATTAATATTCTCTTGATTTCCTAAACACGTCATATACCATCCTTAAGGCAGCCTATACACACTACTTTGCTTTATTTGAATACTAACGCCTACTTCACTTTGTTTTTGAGTACTATTACCTAATATGCTGTTCTACCCTGTGGTATTAAAGAAGGTAAAAGCCATTTAGGAGACTAGGGGTTGTTCAAAGTAATGATTTTTCTCAATGACCCTAAAGAACCTCCAACCATCTTAAAGGATATGGATAAGGTGATTCCCCGGCATAAAATATTTCTCTCTAACTTTGAATCCCACAAAGATAAGAAAATCAAGTGGAGAAAAGAAACCTTGTCTAGGACAACGGCTCACCGTATCAGAAAATATCATTGTTAAAGTTATTTGAAAGTTACATTTTCTCTTCCTAACAAAGTATCATCCAGAAACTCCAAACAAGCGGAAGCAAGCTTCTTTAGAAACTACCACTTTGCCCAGTCTTCTACGGTCCATTATCTATATTTCCTACAAAAGTAGAGTCTATCCATACAATTCTCCTTGGTGAGATGAGGCTTCTTCGCAGCCCTTCTCGACTTGAGACCTTTGTTATAGTGTCTTCGCTTGACTGTACGCACTGAGGTGTTCACACCTATTCCTTCCCACTCGTGAGCAAGCTTGGCATTTGAGGCAAACCGATTCTTGAGCTGGGACCTTACTAATAGGGGTGTAATCAATTTTATTAAAGTCATTAATGATCCTAAAGATGGATTTCCTCCAATACCCCTAGAAACACTCTCCTTGCATTTCAGACCACTGGTTGCAGAGTAACTATGGTTGCACGCTTTTATTTGGAAAGAATCATTTCGTCTTGTCTTTTTAACACCAATCAGTGATGATGGGACCCTTCGCGAGTCCAAAAAGTGGAACCAACGATCCGAGTCAGAGGTACATTTATAAGTAGTTCCAGTGTTCAGATTAGTATTCCATCGGCAGAAAAGAAAGTGGGTATATGGGTTTTGAAGATATGTGAATTATAGCAATGTTGCGATTGACTATGTTCATGATCTACTTGTACGCTTATAACGACCACAGGGGCAGTGAAAGCGTACCTTTCCAATTGGCTGCCAGCTCATGACGACGGAGGTAGTATTATGCCCGCGCTCGCTGAGATAAAAAAAATAGCCTTGACGTCAGAAATCCAACGTATCCTCTAAAATAACGAGAGATCCTCTTCCCTCTCTCATTTGTAAAACAAATTTTGTGTGGTTGCCATTCATTCATTTTTCGTATCTGATTATATTATTTATTATTTCACATATTGGAGTGCGTGAAAGAGTGCAAAGAGCCGTGCTTGGAATTAAGGTATGTGAGATATTTTTCGTTAGATGCCCAGATCGGTTTGGGCATTATAGGTGCCAAATTAATTTTGTAGTTTTTTTTCTCGTTATTTTATTTTCACTTAACTCGGAAGATAATTACCCTCTCCCTACGTTGGTTTTCGAAAAGCTGTAACCACTTAGTTAAGCCGATCATTCACCCCTAGATTTAGCCTCTCCTCTCTAAGGCCTCCCGTTATTTCTCTAAGGGCGCGTCACTAAACTTTTCTAATACTCAGCTTCCTCTCTTTTGAATTTCTCCCCTCTTGCCCCCCCCCTTTCTTCCTGTTTTTCATCCTCGTTACTTTGCTGTGACAAAATTAAGGACAATAATTTTGTTTTGGTTATCTTCCAGTTTCCTTCCGGCAGAATATCGTCAAAATGGCTGAAAATTATTTTCCCCAAACTTCTTGCGAGACAAACCAATCAATCTCAGAGAAAGTTGCGAAAATAAATTTCCTTCATCACTAGAAATTTATGTTATTGGTCGCTGATATTAATATTGTCTAAAAAGTGTGATTTAGTATTTGGAATATTTTCAGAGAATAGAAATTATCATAAAAATCGTTTGAAATTCGATCTAAGAAGGACCTATATAAAAACATCACTACTTATAATATCCCAATTACATTAAACTACACTGCGTTGTCAATATTTTGAGTTCTACATATCGCTACTCATAATTATAAAGAACCTCTTAATATGGGAGAAGTATGTGTAGATGTTGCACAAAAGCGTAATAAAGGAATCGTCATTCTTCATTCTTTTGAACTTCAGGGTGTCTCAAAAGTCACTATACATAGTAAAATGAACAATTTGAGTAAAGTATACATTTATTTAAAAAATATTCTCTACAGGATTGCCATTTTTTCTTAAACACACACATAATCCTGTATCACACTCATGTCGAACACGTGTCAATCTATGTGGTGTTATGGACGTGATTGCATTTAAAATGCGTTCCTCTAAATAATCCATGTTCCTAGTCATTTCATTTTATACCAGGGCCTTTAAGTACTCTCCCCCTCACAAATATTTTGGAGTGAAATCAGAGGATCTCAGTTAGGTTACGAACCAGTGGCATGCTTGAAGGAAAACTGAAAAATAAATATTTTACTATGTATGGCCACTTTTGGGACATACTCTATACATTTAAGTGCTTTGAAGCATCTATAAGCTCAAATTAATCATAACATTGTTTATATATAATACCAGTCAATGGCTTCACCACTTCCCCTCACGTGGGGAGCTTGCGCTTCGCTACTAAGATTAAAATTTAAAATCTAAAAAAAAACAGCCATGGTTAAATTTGTATAAATTTTCTGAACTTCGCCAATTATAATAATTTTAAAAAGGAACTCGAAACTATTTTTTTGCCTTTCAAAAAATCACGTTGCTAAAATATAGTTATAGATAAAATTAAAAAAGCAGCCTTACTAAAATTTTAATAAATTTTCTGAACTCCACCAATTGTAATTTATTTTCTTTTAAAACATTATAAAGCATTGGATAATCCTATTTATTTTTTATTAACTAAATTATTTTGTTTTTTCAAACTCTAAATAAATTCTTAGAAATTACCTTGATAAAAATTTAAAATATACATAAGTCATAACCAAACTAAGATGAAATTATTATTCAAATACTACAAAAAATCCGGTCCTTAAATTAGGAAGTTAGGGATGATGATGCAGGTATTTTTCTCATGTATCATCCATTTGCTCATAATAATAATAATAAAAAGTGTAAATTTGCTGAGTTTTCTTTACAAAAATATACTAATTTAAAAAATAGTGGAGCGCTATGACACTTTGGTAACTTTAGATCTAAAGAAAGCACTGTTCGAAGAAAGACTCTAAATCGTCTACTTTTAAGCATTAGAAAACTGTTAACTTTGAAGTCAGACTATTAAAGTATCTAAATGCAATTTTCAGTTGTTTTACTAAAGCTAAACTTCCTTTCTGCTGTCCTCTCCAGGTAAATGTTCAAATTAGCAAATAACATATGTCTCGAATGTTCTCGATGAAAAGTTGTAGAGATTATTTCGATAAATATTTTCAAAAATCAATTGGACGAGTATTATCGGGAAACCAATATGATCATCATCATCATCATCATCATCATCATCATCATCATCATCATCATCATCATCATCATCATCATCATCATCATCATCATCATTATCATCATTATCATCATCATCATCACTAACTATAATTTAAGAAGGTATTTGAATAATAATTTCATCTTAGTTTGGTTATGACTTATGTTTTCTATCAAATTTATTTCTAATAATTCTTTTATAATATCAAAAAACAAAATGATGAAATTCAGAAAGAAATATAGGTATCGAAATTTTGTAAATTTTTTAAAACCCAAAGAATTAAAATGGTGAAGTTCAGAAAATGTCTAAAAATTCAACCATAGCTGCTTTTTTTTAGATTTTAAATTTTAATCTTAGTCACGAAGCGCAAGCTCCCCCCGTAGAGGGAAGTGACGATGCCATTGCCTGGTTTTAATGATGAAATCAGTAAAGAGAACATTTGTAAGGCGTACGAAAGAAAGAAAGATCAATTGGAATAAAATGAAAAGCATTTAGATAACTATTCTTTTATATTCATTTTGATTACTTAACAGGACCGGGACAGGAAGAATTTTATTGGTAAATGTTCGGAAAGTGATTGGCCGACTAAACGCAATTTCGGTTATATATTGTTAATCAACAACCTCAAATTAACTTGCGACAAGCTTCCAAACCTTGGGTAAATGCTTCTTTACGCTATAATGTTGTTCATAAATTTTCTTACCAGTTATGGCGTCCGCCATGACTGCTACCTGAACGAGGAGTCAATTGAAAGGGAAGATAATATCGTTCCAAGCTGTAGTCGCTAGTGAAGTTGAATTGTTGTAAGAGTAGGTGTGGGTAAGGGAATTCTATCTAACTACAGCTGGAATTTGTATAGGGTTCCTGTTAATAGTGAGTAGGATCCCTATATGGCCGCTACATGGTACCTGGAATGGTTCCATGTAGTAATTGAACGGCAGCTGACGATTCGCCAGACAGATGTCTGGTTTTATGGCACTTCCTGCTCTAACAAAGTTGGGAAAGTCGGGGCCTATTCGCTGGGCAATATTTGTGTCCAGCAATAGTTCTAGGCTTCTTCCTATACCGTTAAAGGTGCTGTAACCGGATTCTCCGCATCTGACGTTCAGATCCCCCATTAATATAGGGGGACCTCTTCTGCCAAATAGGCCAGTGAGAGTGTGAATTGGTAACACATCTCTCCTTGGCGGTTGATATCCGGTAGCAATGACTAACCTTCCTATGTCGAGTTTGACCTCAATCGCGAGGTAGGATTCTTCTAGATTTCTTATTTGCTTGTACATATTTAATCCCTTTATTTATTGCAATAGCGGCACCGTGTAGTCGCTAGTTTTTCTAGTTCCAACACCTTATTGATCCAGTCTGACTCAACAGCACATACTAGCTCCATAGCCAATCAGCCTTTGGTATTTTCCAATGACGCTGGTGCGCTCCTAGTTGAAACTACATCAGTGAATACTAATCATTCGGTGACTTGTGCTAGCTGGTCTTTTATACTTGTAATGAAGTTATAACAAAGTTCACAGGAGAAGATGAGTTAGTTATCTTAAGTGTGGTAATTTTTTTAACAATAAGGAAAGACAGACCTAGATTCAGGTGTAACCGGAAAGTGTAACAGAAAAAAACAAAACCGGGTTGCGTGTTATAATTATACTGCATCTATTTTTAAGGACACGTGGCTGCACAACGTTTATTTCAGCCCTAATATAT
Organism: Ceratothoa steindachneri; assembly: GCA_963969495.1. Lineage (NCBI taxonomy): Eukaryota > Metazoa > Arthropoda > Malacostraca > Isopoda > Cymothoidae > Ceratothoa > Ceratothoa steindachneri. Next base: position 53,312,658 of record OZ018334.1, read on the forward strand.
AATATTGTTTTTTTAGGCTAAATCATTAAAAATTGGTCTTTTTAAAATTCAGTTTTAATTAAAAAAAAACACCTTTGGGGATTTTGTCCAAGAAAAACCAGTCTAAATAAAAAAACCCTATTTTTAAGTAAAACTAAATATGAATTATCCACAAAATAAAGTCTTGTCACTTTCCGAACAGTTACCATTTATGTAAAAACTTAAAACATTGGAAATTAATCGTTTTGATTTAAGTTTTTGCTAATGCACTACTTTGTGTATGATTTTCTGGTGATACTTCTGCGAGATTTGCTGTTGAAGCGCGCGTAAGATACTTTACCGATACAATGAGTTGGGTGGAGGAGGTCTGGTGACCATGTCTGCAGGCTGAGATTTGATAAAGTTGCTGGCGTCATCTCCTTGGTGTTTTCGCAATGCGATTGAGCGATTGTGAATTTTGGGCACTCATGCGTTGTCATGATGCAGAGGAGTTGAAAGATGTTAGGTGAGATGTTTCAAGAATTGATCACTAGCCCTTGAATGGCTTGTCCTAATGGAGTCTCCAGCTTTGTAGTGCCATACTCACAAAGTAAGTAGGAATATTTTGATTCGAGGAAAGCAAAATCACTGCCCAAGGTCTTCTGAACTAATTCAGCCCCAGATTTCCTTATGGACTAGCCGTGACAAAGGATAAGCCGACTCACGTTTTATTTTAAAATAACTTTTTATTTTCTTAAACGATGGAAGAAAATTAAATTTTACTCTGGATTGACTAAGCATTAGAGTTGAGTGTATGAACCGGAGTCAATTGATCTTAGAAAAACTCGATTGCCAAGGTTTGAAGGGTTGATAGAATGTGACTACTTGTTAAAATGAATGTAAAATCTCCTTACTCGATACAAGGAGATACTTCGAGATTGAGGGATTGAAAGGAGAGGTAAGGGAATAGAGTATGAGAAGTAGAGCTGTCTAAAATCGCGGATCCTTGAATAGTATTGGGCTTTTCACCCTCTTTTATACAAAAGTATAAAATTGATTTTTTAATCACTGGATTTGACGATAGACATTTAACGGTTGAGATATATTGCTTAAACTAACTTGGGTTTGTTACCTTAAAAATGAGGTGTTGTTGTTTCTGACAACTAAATGAAGGAGAAAACGATTTCTGGTAGAGTTAAAACGAGCATTCCTTAGATTCCATGATAGTTTGATAAGTGATTTATGTGTTTATCTGGAATGTGACGCATAACGGCGACGTAAACGATCAGTTAAATGACTTGAGCATCGCTCGTCGATGTCTGCTGGATTTTAATATTTGCTCTCATGCTTAAAAGGAAGTTTTATTGGAGTGACAAAGTGAGAGCTCTCAAAATACATTATATGATTTATGTACCAATCAATTTCGTTTACCAAACTTAATTCAGATTTACAGCAACATAAAGATTTTAACTAAAGTAGGGAAGTACATATAGTAGATGTATATTTACATAGGGCCTTTAATGAATTCCAAATAGAAAACAGATTTAGACAATAAAATAACCTCGAATGAAGAATAATCTTTCCAATTGAAATGAAGACCGGCTTAAGAATCATCGCCCATGTTTTACTATAAACAGAGAATCTTTAGAGGTTTTAAATCCTACCATTTCAATGTTACTGGGTTCGGTTCTTAACCTTAAATTTAATATCCACCTGAAATCAAATTTATGAAAATTGTAAATATTGGTAAATAAAAAAGAAAGCTATTAATTTCGGCAAAGGAATTAAAAAATGTATATACGTGATCAATTATTTGGTAAATGAAGATTAAATTGTTTAATACAAGGCGCTTCCCTTAGGTCACAATAAGGTAACTTGTTTGTACACAATTAGATGATAATAATTCACCTACCTAAACATTAGGTAGGTAGTAGAGGGGCTACTACAGGATACTTGGGACTTTGTAAACTTCAATATAATGAAATAAATAAACGAATTAGGCTGTGTTCTCTTATAAACTTACACGTATTTATTATTGATTGTTATAACTAAAAAGATCATTACAAGTCAAATTAATCCTTTTTTCTATTAAAAGGAGTTAGTTACATATTACTTACTAGAAAGCACCCGGAGAACGCATATCTCTGCTAATGTAAAGAAATTCCCTATCTTATAGTGTTAAATTAAACAAATCAATGATCCCGGATTTGGATCTGGATCTACTTCTAAATCTAATCAACTCTTACTTGCCAAAAGTTTCACCCCTCCAACAAATTTCATCGAAATCCGTCAATACCTTTTGGGAGATATTTTTACACAAACAAACAAACAACGATAATCACATAAGGAATACCCAAATTTTGGGGTGGATTTAAGTAACAAGAACTTGTGGAAGGTCTAGCCATGTATTAGCAATCTTGTTAAAATAATAAAATTGTCGTTATCTGAATTTGTAGGGCACTAACAATATATCCTCTAGTGGAATATAAGTGTTAGAAGTGTTATCTCTTATTCTGAAATCCTTTTAAATAATTAAAGCAAATCCCCCACCCGACCCTGCCAACGTAATCATTTTAATTGGAAACGTACTCAAGTAGCATAAACTTAATGCATGGTTAATTACCTCTATATATTTGCAAGAAAAAGAAAAAAACCCTCTAGATATCTTAAACATAACAGATAAAGTGGTTAAATATCTGTATATATAAGAGGCTTGATCTGTTCCTGTGTTCACAATGATGTTCGCTTATAACTACGGTCGAGTACGCGTGCGCGTAAACTGCCGGGCGTACGATGTAAGACGTTTACTCATTGTAAGTATATTATATGATAATATAAAGTTATATATTATTTGATATTATATGATAAGGAGAGTGCGCAACTGTCCTGAATCGTCTTCTCCCCACTAATAATAATAAGTAAGTAAAGATTATTTGTGCCTGTAGAAGTCTAAATACCGCGTACATTAGTGTACGCAGAAATACTCCGACACAAGCTGCGTGTCCCTACTGTATTTCCAAATGCACCATTCGCCTCGAATTCTCTTCGGCCCTTTTCGCGCCGTCGTAAATTGCGACGTGTAGCGAAGGTGTGAAATACTTACGAGTATACTGTCTGGCCACAAATGAAAAGGTCTTTCGCGCGGGGATACGGATTTTATGAGAATTCGGTGCTATTCCTCGATTTCTGCCCATGAAGGAAATAAAAGGAAAACTTCTCCGTAGAGTCAGGCAGGACCTTAGCTGGCAAGAAGACCCCCGAAAAGAAAACCGTGTGCGAATCCTTATTTGCGAATTTAAGGATCGCCTTGATCAAACTCATAGACATTCAAAATGGTTTGATCGCCATGTGCGGTGAAATCAAGGACATAGACCGGCTCATATCTGACAAAAGGGCCGAAGTGCTGAAACAAATGGACCTGAAAGCCAAAACCCTGCCAGCGATCTCCGCGAATAGGAGCATCATCTGCCGAAAGGTGGAGAGCTGGGTTGGCGAGAACTCCCCCGCAGACCTGAAATCGGAAATAGAAAAAAACCACACATGGGCGAAGATAAGGGAAGTGATTAAATTCAGAAATCACACCCACGTCTTCAAGGTTACTTTTCAAACTACCGAAATGGCCCACAAGGCGGCAACCGAGGGACTCCTCATTTTTAATATGAGGATCCCAGGCTCAAACATCGAACACGAGAAGTACCACAATATCCAAATGTGCTTCGTATGTGATGCACTGGAAAAGCATACCACCGCGAACTGTCCCCAAAAAGGCCCAACTTGGTGCAGTGAATGCGCCACACAGGATCATCAATATGACGCCTGCCAAAGCACAGAGAAGAAATGCATGAATTGTAAGGGGCCCCACCGAACGATGGCCCTGAACTGCCCCAAAAGGAAAGAGATAATTCGAAAAATGGAAGAGGAAGAAAAAAAGAAGAAAAGTTGTACCTACGCGAGCACTGTGAAGAAAAGTGAAGGGATGGCCTCAATAATGGCAACTCCCTCACAGATGGTCTTCACAAACGACCTAAGTGCAAAAATCTTAATTTGCATTACACATGCAAACGTGGCAAACGTGGTCAAACCCGGATGCTACAACCGGGTATTGAACGCGCTGTCAAAGGCCAACAACTTACCATCCATCATCGTTCCTGATGACCCAGAATGCTCCAGAGGTTTCAAAGACAGCGTAATCAGGAACAGTAACAGCGAAGCAAAAGGCACAGGACTCAAACAACTTAAACAAGTTATTGAATTTCCCCCATCGGAGGAATCGGAAGAAGAGGATGAATTGAATGACGACAACGACGAAGAACAAGAATCCACATCTTCGGATAGTGACGTGGGCCCTTGCACTTGCACTAGAGCGACGAAGAGTCGGTCAAAGACTCCTAGTCCTCCCCCGAAGAAGGAAAAGCCTGGGCACTCCAGACCCGCCCCACAGGCCCCCAAGGGTAAGAAAACTGAGAAAAACACAGGTAACTCATCTCACCATGGAGCGGAACTCACTAAGAATCATGTAAATTAACACCAATGGCTGGACAACAAAAACAACTCTCTACGGAAATGTGTTTAGGGAAATAGATGCAGATGTCATCTTGATTTCTGAACATGGGATTGACACTCGTAGTTTCGAAATGAAGATCTGGAACTACGACGTGTTAGTCACGAATTACTCTCAAGAGCGGTACGACGGTGCCGCCATCGCCATCAAAAGAGGGATCAAGTATAAACCCATAAGAAACTTGGAAGAATCATATCTTGCAATAGAGGTCGAACTCGATATAGAAAAGCTGGTCATCGCCACCGGGTACCAGCCGCTGAGACGAGAATATTTACCAATTCATTCTCTATCTGGCCTATTTGGCAGAAGGACCCCCACCATATTAATAGGGTACCTTAATGCCAGATGTCGGGAGTCTGGGTACAGGACCATCAAGGGAATCGGAATGTGCCTGGATACTATGAAGGACCGAAAAATGGTCCATAGAATAGGCCCGGACTTCCCAACCTATACTCGAGGAAGAAGTGCCACAAAACCAGACATTTTTTTGGCTAATCGTCAGCTGCCGTTCAATTACTACATGGAACCGGTCCATGTACCATGTAGTGATCATATAGGGATCCTACTTACCATTAATAGGAACCCTATACAAGTCCCAGCTCCAGTCAGAAAAGACTACAGGAGAGCCGACTGGGCACGGTACGCTGATGTCCTCGAGGCCTATCGCCCACCAGATCTGGACGAGGCAATTCTTGAAGAGATAAACAAGGCACTCGACGACCTCAACGAGCATCTAATTATGGCAGATAGGGCTTGTATCCCCAAAACCCAGTATAAAACCATCGCCTAATACAGGTGGACTGGGTACATGAAAGACCTATACAGAGAATTGAGAGTTATGTACGAGATAAATATAAGAAATGCAACATTTGACTCGCTTCAACGAAGTAGAGAGATCAAGGAAGAGCTCAACCAGTTGATCCTTGAACAACAACAGAGACAATGGGACGATGCGATCGAGTGCCTCGATCAAGATGCATCTCCCAAGGACTTTTGGAAGAAAGTCAAAAGTCTCAGAGGATCATCTGGAAAAAAGAAGAAAATGGAAATCCAAAAAGAAGATGGATACATGGAAACTGCAGAAAATAACATCGAAGTGATATTTCGGCGTTATTGGGAAAAAATCTTCAGCATATCAGAAGATTAAAACGAAGATTTTGATATAGAGTTCGAAAACAACATCGTAGACGAGCTTAACACGGAAATACATCGAACGCATCCTCATCACCAGGTGGATAGACTGCGTGACGGAGACGCCGAGATCACCGAAGAAGAGATCCTTGGCGCACTCCGCTCATTCCGACAAAAAAGCCCCAGGCCAATCGGGGCTTACGAAGCTTAACTTTGAAAAGGCACCAGCCAACATCATCGAAAGAATGAGACGAATTTTCAACGCATGTCTGAATACAGGGCACTTTCCAGATGCTTACAAGACGGCAAAAATGATCTTCTTGCCCAAGCACGGAAAGGACCCTACGTTGAGAGAGAGCTACCGCCCAATTTCACTCCTGGAATTTGGCGGGAAACTCTTTGAGAAGATTCTCAACGGGAGACTGGTGTCTCACCTGGAAGAAAACTCCCTCTACAACCCATGTCAATTCGGGTTTAGAAAGAAGCGAAGTACGGAAATGGCAATCAATGTCATAACGGAAAAGCTTTTCCAAGCCAAACGGGCGTAAAGTTATGTGGATATCGTTTGTCGGGATGTATCAAAGGCGTTTGATAAGGTGTGGCAGCGGGGCATGCAGTATAAGATCTTACGGCTGGGTCTAAGTGAAAACTTAGAAAGAACTCTCTGTGACTATGTCATGGAGAGAGCGGCGTATGTCAGTCTAGGTTGCACGGAAGGACCAAAGTTTCCGCTCACTGCGGGCCTCCCGCAGGGTGGGTGTCTTTCCCCCACCCTTTACTCGATATACACCGCGGACGTCCCATACCCTGTGTACCCCAATTCCCTCAATATTCAATACGCCGATGATTTCAGCCAGATAATCGTATCTCCATGGAGGAATGCGCCGTGGCAAGCTCGCATGACAGCGATGGAATTTGCGAACCTCAACAACTACAAGGCTCAGTGGAAAATAAGAACAAACCAAGAGAAATTCAAGGTGGTCCCCATCGGACGCACCTCAAGGGCAGACGTGCGTATGGTGGATACGCGATACCCCTACACCAACGAATGCAATGTACTCGATATGAAAATCACCTCTACCGGGTACAAAAAGCACGTCGAAGAAAGAATTTCTAGAGCCTCGTCCGCTGTCAGAACTCTATATAGATTCAGAAATCTACGTGAAAGCAACAAGAAGAAGATCTACAATGCCCTTGTAAGATCTATGTTGCTTTACCCCGCCTCCACCCTCTCATGTGTCTCAAAAACACAAAAGAGGCGTCTTCGAGTAGTGCAAAATAAATGCATGTACCTAATCACGGGTACACGCAGGCATGAAAGAAGACGGCAAGAAGACCTGCACAGAGAGGCAGGGATAATTCCCATTAACAAAGTCATAGAAGAACGGACCCGGAAAATGCAGGTTCTGGTTAATCGTCAACTGAGTGATGAAATCACCCAGATGATTAACCAGAACAGAAGAGCTGATTGTCGCCCCAGATTCCCCAGCTCCGCCAACCGAGTGGCTGGCGGAGACGAAGTACCGTTCTATGCATAAAATGAGATGAAAAATACCTGTGAAGACAAAAATAAGAACAAAAGAACTCGAAATTACTACAACAACCTACCGAACAAGACTACCCCTACCAAGATGAAGAAAACCCCCCCGATTACGACGAGAACATCAAAAGAAGAAAACATCCAAAGAAGAAACAAAAAATACTATTAAAACACACACACACAATAAAACAAAACAATAAGCACGCACTTAAACGTATTTAAAACATATACAATGTAAGCAATGCACAACATAAACCAAAAAAACTGAAGCTGCTAAGACAACAACAATGAATACACGCATCCAAGAAAATAATAAAAGTGATAAGTCTGATCACCAGACCCTAGGCATCCCTTTGCACCCCTACCACACTTCTTTCTCTTTTCTCCACTTGTCTATTTTCTCTATATCTCCACACACCCTATCGTCCTCCCCTTACATGCTCCCCACTTTGATTTAATAAGAGTCAGGCACAAGATCTTGGACCTACGTTGTGAGGAGAGGTTGTCCCACATAAGAAACAGTTCGCCCGTTGCAAGAAAGGAACTTCTCGGGGAATTGGTTGTTGCCGTCACGGTACTTTTAGGTGCCAAAGTTCTCGCAGGCCCCCCATTCGGAGTCTCAGGTTACACAAGACCTCCCTCTGCGGATTACCCTAGACGTAGCTAGATAATCGGTTTTGGCTACCCACTCCAGGAGCTGATTAATCAGACAATCACTTCGAGGGAGAAGAAGTCCGATTTGAGCCACAGTTTTGCTCGTCTTCGTGATCCGGCATAGGATCATTATATCACCGATCTAGGATTACCTTCTCATTCGGTAACCTTGGACGGCCGGACTAAGTGCGATCATCGTCACCAGAAAAAAGATCTTCTCCGTCATTCTCAAAAATACTTACGAACTCAAAGGTATCGTTAAATTTAATTATTTCCTCCCCTAACTTCACCATTTTATTTGTGAACTAGAATTCCTATTCCGAGCCCATAACCTCGAGTATTAGAAGTGCTTAATTCAGTGTTTAATTCAATAATACTATTTTATTCATTCTGTCAGGTGCCATTAAGGCGCAAGCATCCTAGTGAGTAATTTTCAAGTGTAATCCCCACAACATTATGTAGACCTACTTATTCAGTGCAAAGATTAATTCTATTTATACCTATATACGCTGTTGCTTATTTCAAATTCATGTACATTAAAGATTATTTTTGTATATGTGTGTTTAACTAATTTGGACGATCCCTTGGCAATTATTAAGCAATCCACTCGGCTTAAATCTCAATATTACACCGGTCCATCCATGACGGGCTTTTACTGAGTAGGGACACACTCAGGGGATCATCATCTTAATTTTTATCAAAAGGTACGCACCGGAGTTATTCTTATTCACCGAAAGTGGCTAAGGTATGGGTATTGGATACGCTTCACCTCCGCTTCACCTCGGTGTGGTAATAAAATATATGTCCAGGAAGTGGGACTGGGATTACCCACTCACTAAACCTCGACAGTGCTACAATCTAAGAATTTCAAACAATATCCATCTGTATTTATTTGCGAAAGGACTTTTTATCCTGGGCAACGCCGCCGGATACCTATGCTAGTTATCTATCTATTTCTTAACCATTTAACGTCGAAGATGTCTAATCCGGTGAGGTAACGAATAGAGCGACAAAGATCAAAATTCCCTGATTATAATTTACGGGGTGAAAGAATGTCTTGTATTAACAATATATACAAGCTACCTTGTTTGATTTATGCGCAGTATGAGTGGGTATATTTATCTTTTTTAAATCACTTTTTATTTTTCCCTTTTGGGAGTTGTCAAAGAAAGGAAATCTAGTAATTTATTTAATTTTAAAAAACAAACATTTCTTTGTTTCACGTAATTATCTTTAGATAATTAAAATCTATACAAACAATGGCTGCTCTATAAGGACGTATTCGTCCCGTGACTAGACCAAACTCCCAGTAATGCGAAAATAAGCTTGTTAGTTATGCATACTTGCTATTAACAAGATAGCTGTCCGATATTGACTTTTTTTTCTTATTTCACACCTTACAGTAAAGGAGAAATACCGAAAAAGGATTATATAGAGCCAGATCATGACCCCCCACTCCACCCTATGGAATATAATATCCACTCCCTTCCTCACTCTCGGCATTGTAATCAAATCAGCTTCGCATCCTCTAGTGACATTGTCAATGCTTCGAAACAAATCCAATTTATCTCGCCTTCTGGATGTATATTCCCACGACATAACCTCATCTCCCGAGTGTTATTGCACGCTGTCGACTGAGAGGATGATGGACGTATCAAAGTTGCTGTCTTAAAAGTCAAGGAAATGTAATATTGCAGCGTAGTCGTCAACGTCAATTTGTTTCTTTTTTGTCGTTAGCTTGAGTTCGTCACTCTTGAGTTGACTCTTCACCTCCAATATGGCTTGATGAGTTCATACTTTTCTTATCTATTTTTCTTTCATCATTGGTGAGTATATTTAGATTTTAAAAGCATCTCTATTATGAAATAATTGCCTGGATATGGAATAATTGGTTGGAAAAAAATCACCTTAATTATGGAGTGTATATTTAGAGGTGAAGTATAAATGCACATGAGAAGGTTAGATTGGCAAGAAGAGTATAGTTTTTAACTCGCTTCAAAAAGTTTATACATACCAGACTTTCTTTTTTTTTAAATTAAGGTTGCAAAAACTTAAGCCCTTGTAGAAATCGGTCTACTTTCTGAAAACTAAATTTTACACTATATACCATATCGTTAACTAGAGGTTATGTACGTTTCCCATGTGATCATGTATGGAGGCACTCCTAATTACCAAATTAAATCCAATAATGTAGATGTTTATATCTACGGGAATCACTAGGGGACTGTAGACATACATATATGAACTTTCTACGCTGAAAGAGGAAGTATTTCATATTATAGAGGTTTAATTTGTATAAAAGCGTTGTTACGTTGTCAATAAGATAGTCAATTATCTCCGAATTGAGTAGTAAGTCACCCCACCATGATAGACTTCGAGTTACGACCAAGTCGAATGAAAACACCACCTCCGCCATGACCGAAATTAGAGTACTTTGGACTCCATTTGAAATAACCGTCAAGCCGTTCGAATTGCAATAAAATACATATGACAAAGAGGAATCCCCCTCATACGGAGTTGTCTTTCCCTGTAACCTTAATTTTCCAACAATAGAACTTATTAACAAGAATTCATTGGGGCCAAAATGAGGCCAAAATAAGAGATGCCTTTCTCTATTTGGTTGGCTGCATGTGCATTAAAGGATGTATTTTTTTTTATTTAAATGTAAGCCATTATTCACTTTCTTGTCTCGATATAGAAAGGGTAACAAGGCCTATCCGAGAGCTACTTTGAGTTTGTTCCAAATTTGGGAGAGAATCGGTCAGAGATCATTTTAATAGCGTAAAATTGATTTGTGATGAATTGAGTCAAACTCATTTTCTACCTGGTCCGTGGTCAATTTGAGCCCTTCCCTATCGCTGAGGCCCATATTTGAAGGTATTTTAAAATTATCTTCCCCAATCAAAAATTAATATGAAGTAACCAAGCAATGGTTCGCCACTCCCCCCTACGTGGGTAGCTTGCGCTTCGCTACTAAGATTAAAATCTTTAAAAAAGCAGCCATGGTTAAATTTTTATAAATTTTCTGAACTTCGCCAATTATAATAATTTTAAAAAAGGAACTCTAAACTAAATTTTCCCCCTTTCAAGATATTACGTTGTTAAAATATAGTTATAGAAGAAGATATATAAAAATAAATTTTCTGAACTTCAACATTTGTAATTCTTTAGGTTTTAAAAAATTCACAAAATTTCGATACTTATATTTATTTCTGAACTTCACCATTTTTTTTTGATATTATAAAAGAATTATTAGAAATAACTTTGATAAAAAAACATAAGTCATGACCAAACTAAAATGAAATTATTATCCAAATACTCAAAAAAATCCCCTTCTTAAATTATAGAGTTAGTGAAGTGATGATGATAAAATGCACCATGTTTGTTGACTGCTCAAAAGGTTTTTATTTTGTAGTATTGATATTATCATAACAATTAATACAACCAGAATTAACCATACACAACCATAACCATTAATCGATAGTAAGTATTAATTCCAAGGGACGAAAAAAAAATTAGTCTTTGATTTTAATCTAGCAGGCGAATTATAGTAATGGCATCCTACTCTTAATGTTATCTTCTTATTTAATTAAAACTAACAAGGGAGAACCAAAAAGGGCCTCTCCGTCAGCAGGGGATAAGGAGAGCATGGAAAGAAACTGGTGAATATAAGAAAAGTAAAAATGTGTGAAAAAGTACACAGAATATGTCGCCTAAAAGGTAGAATTCTGGGTTAACAGAACTCTTAGAAAACTGTTAAACCTCATCACTTATGGCAAATCCTTCAGCAAGCGTTGGGGCCTGGTGGGCACGCAGTCTCAAAAATGTCAGTTGAACCCTCTTTTGTAACGCGTTTGAAGTAGGATAGAAAATTTATTCATCAGAGTCTTGTATTGGCATTCGCAGGAATGAGAGTTGATCCCATTCGTCGATTGATAACCCTCTAGATCAGGGGCGGGCAACCTCGGGCCCACGAAGGCCTAGCCTCTGGCCCGCCACCTTGCTCGGCATTAATATTGCAATCCGGCCCACGGAACCCCGGCCCCCACCAAAATAAATAATTCTGCCAGCATCTGTCTCAGTAGACTGATAGAGGGAGAGGGGAATGAGTCTTACGTCTGGCAGTGAAAATGAGTAAATAATATGAGACAAAAATGTATTCCATCACAGATACGAAAGATTTCATAAAGAGCAAAGTTGAAGAGGAGGCAATTCTAAACAAGAAATGCTAATGACTTTTCCACTGCGATGGATCCTTAGCGAAATATGGGTGCGAGCAAATCATTGTGCGGCTACACCGGCAGATACTGTTTGGCAACTCTGCGCCTTGCTCGGAAATCCTGTCAGACGCCACCTGCCAGTGTCCGTTGGACTTTCGCATTGAGGTTAGGTATTATTTGTGGTCAGTACAGTCTGGAAAATAAACTGACACTCGTAAGTGAAAAGGATTAGAAAAATTCCAATCCGTTATCATGTCATTATGGTCATTTCCTTTCTTTTCAGCTCATCATGTCTGTTAAGAAGAGGAAAATGAACCTCGAGCGTCGGGCTTTCAGCCCTGAGTGGAAGAAGTACTTCTTCGTCGAGCGCTTTGGACAGGCCCAGTGCCTGATGTGCTTCAAGACTGTGGCTGTCCTGAAAGAGTACAACGCGCGCCGCCACTAGGGGACAGAGCACCGATCATCAAACTTTGCGTCGATGTCTGCCGCCTTCGTTAGTGTCAGGTATCCTGCAGGAAACAACCAGGGCACTTCCGCAAGCAGACTGCTGAAGCCAACGAGGTGACGCGCGCCAGTTATGAGGTCTTCCGCGACCTCTTCCTCCCTTCTAGCAATTTTCCAAAATACATTGCGCATGTTCAACGCATCATGGCCATGTTTGGCAGCACCTACTGTTGCGAAGAGTTCTTCTCCAAAATGAAGTATACAAAGTCTCACCTTCGCTCCCAACTCTCGGACCGCCACCTCAATGACATTCTTCTGTTGTCGACCTCATCCATCGAGCCGGGCATTGAAACACTTCTGCCTCGCAAGCAGCACCAGCCGTCTCACTCATTTGTATTTTTTTCTCAATAAAATTATTGTATAATGTATTCTAGTGTATATATATATATATATATATATATATATATATATATATATATATATATATATATATATATATATATATATATATATATATATATATATATATATATATATATATATATATATATATATATATATATATATTTATATATATAAATATATATATGATCACTTTTGGGATTTCGTTTGTCACGTCACTGCGGCCCGCTGCCTGCTCCCAAAATTCTTATCTGGCCCTCACTCTAAAAAGGTTGCCAACCCCTGCTCTAGATTATCGTTTCACAACATTCTTACCTTTGCTGAACCTTTCACATTATTCAGGGACCCCCTTTATTATAATTATCATATCTAATCAACTTTTTCATTTTCATTCATAAACTTCAAGCCGATATGGAAGACGCGATAGATGTTTGTGTTAACAAAATTAAGGTTTTTTAAAAATTAATTGTTAAAGAAAAAGTTAAATCTAAAAATGTTGGAATAAGAACATATAAAGAGGTGTTCATACATTTTTCTTAACTATAAACAACTATATTGATTATAAATCACTTTTAATTTAAATGATTTAAAGAATATGACGTAGGTGTATAATAAAATCATGAATACTAATTTAAACAGAAATTTGACTAAAATAAATGCATTTTTTTATGATTTAGTTTATTTATCTCTATATCTAGCTGGAGCATAGAGTTGAGTGGAACCCATAATGGAAAACGATGCTCTAAAATAGATGAAGGAAGAAACATGAAGAGTTTGCTGGGAATATTTAATTAATCGGTGGGAATTGAAAAAAGAGGGAGTAATCCAATGGATGCATCTCAGTAAGACAAAAATTGAGGAAAGGTCGAAGAAAATGCAAAAGGAAACAGAGTAATAAATAACTATTTCAACACACTTTTTCCATTATCAAGGTCAAACTTTGAGCTTGTTTTTCTAAACCTCAAAAATGATTCGTCGAAAAGAAGAATCAATCAAATTACAAAAGACAACCGCAGGCAAGAGAAAAAGAAGAACAAGAAAATAGATTATAGAGGTATAATATAAAAAGGTTCATCAAGCCAGAAGAAGTTTCATCCACAATCAAAATAAAAGGAAAGAATTACAAAAATTATATCCCAATTAAAAGTTAAGCACGATATATGGTCGTGTAATCCGTTTTTATGGCAGATTGGGTAGGAAAAGGGTACGTTTTAGTAATTTTTAGTAATTTAGTAATTTATAAATGGTCAACGTTAGATTTCGATCATTTTTATTAGGCTATAAAAAATAATTCGCCTCCGTTGTATTTCATGCTGTTATCTATACCCATAAAAATATAAAGTTTACAATAATTTGTTAATAAAATCTTAGTACACTCTTGACATAAGCTTCAAATGGAGACCTCATTTTTAACCACAAACCAGGCAATGACTTCGCTACTAAGATTAAAATCTAAAAAAAGCAGCCATGGTTAAATTTTTATAAATTTACTGAACTTCGCCAATTATAATAATTTTAAAAAGGAGCTCTAAAGTAAATTTCCCCCCTTTCAAAATATCACGTTGCTAAAATATAGTTATAGAAGAAGATATATAAAAATAAATTTTCTGAACTTCACCATTTGTAATTCTTTGGGTTTTAAAAAAATTTACAAAATTTCGATACGTATATTAATTTCTAAACTTCACCATTTTGTTTTTTCGATATTATAAAAGAATTATTAGAAATAACTTTGATAAAAAACATAAGTCATAACCAAACTAAGATGAAATTATTGTTCAAATACTCCAAAAAATCTCCTTAAAATATAAAGTTAGTGATGATGATGATGATGATGATTTTGATGCGACAAAACTTGCACCCCTTTGAGAGGAGTAGCAGGAAGGTGGGTAATGAATATCCACAACAGACAACAAAAATAAATATCTCCAATTTAAAAAAAAGAATTTTCCAGGATTTTAAGAAAATGTCCAGTCATTTTTAAAAAGTTATTAGTTACGTTACCTCTTTAAAAGAGGTCCTGGTAAAACTTAGAATAATTCATTAAGAATATCTGTGTTGTTCTAACTTTGAAAATAGTTTTTACTCTTTGCTAAGGAGTTTCGGTATTATATTTACTCCTTAATTCGTCTCCACCAACTCCGGCTAAAATGCTGAAAAGTCATTTCAAATTTCTAAAACTGAGACTGGAGTGAAGAATATAAACAGAACCCCCCCCCCAATTTTATTTTTCTTCATTGCGCTCTTAATTTTTCTCTAGTTAAGTCATAGTTTAAGAGAGATGTGTGACTGAGTCATTTTCTCGGTTCAATGTCAGTTATACTCAACGCCACGAAGGAACTTTTCTTCAATAATTTTAATACCTTTTTTTTTATTGTATAGCGCTTTTCAGAGAGTCAGGCATTCACAGAGTCCCTTTCTATTAACTAAATAAAGGCGTGAGCGAAGAGTTTGGTCTTCAAGACATGTTTTGAAGCAAAACATGGTGTTCACCCATGCACCACATACCACTGAGCGGAACA
Organism: Ceratothoa steindachneri; assembly: GCA_963969495.1. Taxonomy (NCBI): domain Eukaryota; kingdom Metazoa; phylum Arthropoda; class Malacostraca; order Isopoda; family Cymothoidae; genus Ceratothoa; species Ceratothoa steindachneri. The sequence continues at coordinate 53,328,090 of OZ018334.1, forward strand.
AACAACACAAGGACATTATGCAAACAATTAAAAGCTTAGTTTGGTGTAGACTGTGTTAGTGCATATTTTAGGTTGCAATTTAAGATTACTACGTTACGATCACATTGCATGCGATATTGACGAGATGATTACGAAATGAATTTTGAAAGTGTGAAATATTGGTAATATGCAATGAGCAACTGCTCCGCTCAGTTCAGTGGTCATTTGGAAGTGAGAGTAGAGGGTTATTTGTCCCCTTATCATCAATTTTGCAGGAATTCTTTAATAGTCTTACAGTGCTTACAGTATATAATAATTGTTTTTTTTTTTAGAATGGCAACTATTACGAGGTTGAATGCGGCATGTGTGATTTTTGGTGCGCCGCGCGAGATACCCACAAATGTTTTTCCTTCCTGTATTTATGTTATTAAGGCTTACATGTATACATGGCAACAACTGACAAAGATAAATGAAAAATATTCACCTTTCGCCGCAGTATTAGTAAAAGTTTCCATTTATGTTGAATTGGTTCGGGAGAAAGTATCTCTTCCGACCGTAATGCACGGATGACTTTAACAGTTCAGAGGAAACGCAAATAAACTCTTCAACATTAGCAAATGCAAATGTATAGATTCGTAGTGAGCTGTAACTCACTCAAAGAAAGAAAATAAAGTTTTTAGAGGACAAGAGAGGGCGCCAGAAAGATGAATATAGGGGGCATTGATTCGGTGGAAACAAAAAAGTTAAAGAGGAAAATACCAGGGGAAGTCTATGAATCGAGAAGGCACAGAATTCACTAAGAACATTTGAACCAGCAATGCCATTCTGGAAGCTACAACGAGTAAGAGAAGGATGACGACACCCACAACAGAGAAGCCAAGATGAATACACCATATCTAAGACACAGTCTAATCCTGATATATCAAAAGGCGTCTCATATCGAACAGTAGCCCATAGTGCTTTATCCGTGTTACAAGACATTGGAATTGTATGTACAAATGACACCTAAAAACTCATTGATCGTAGTAAATTCGCCGTGAAAGAAGTAAAACTCGTCAAGAACTGACAAAACTAGACAGCAGTATGACAGACTTTCCTGAATTTTACTTCGACAGTCGACGGGATAGAATGATGATGAATGTACTAGACGCTGCAGGACAAGGCCACTGGGACAAATATGTAGAAGAGCACCTCAGCATTATTTGTGAACCAATTTCATCGTACTTTGGCCTCGTGACGTCGTCAAATGTATTAAACAAGATGATTTCCAAAGTGATCTTTGAATGTTTGGTTGTGCAAAGGGTGAATCTTGACAGTATGAAAGTCATTGGATGCGACTGGACCGCTATCAACATTGGAAATAATGGCGGACTTATACAGCAACTTAAAGAATTAGTACAAAGATCGCTTTAATGGCTCGTGTGCTTATTCCAAGCTAATTAGCTTCCCAGGCGCCACTTGTTCCATCATTGAGATGGAAAAACAACAGGCCCTAGGTGCTTTTCAGAACCGATAAGGAAATCTCTCACATCATCCACGAAACTCCATATAACATCGTATGAACCTATATATATCCATTACAGCCACTGACGTACGTTGATATAAGGGACCTGAACACTGGCCAGCAGTACCTGTGGAAGATGTGTCAAGCTGTCAGCGAAGGACACTGTCCCTGTGATCTAGCATTGCGAAAACTGGGAACATTCAACCATCTACAATGGTTGACAACTGCCCACAGATTCCTCCGCCTCTATGTTACGCATCGATGTACCATTCAACAACATCAAAACACTTGTCAAATTCATCATCTGGGTCCACGCCCCAAAATGGTGCGCCATAATGGTGTAGCCATCATGCAAATATAGAGTCAAACTTATGCACGGGATGATGGTGAGAATACGGTACCTCCGCTCCTCTCTAAAGGAATTAGTCGACCCGGTGATTCGGCGAAACTTCTTCTGCTGACACCCCGAGAACGTGCTATTATTCATGAGCACAGGTGAGCGACTAAATATAAGGGAACTCGGAAATCAGCATAATCATGCAGGCAAGATCACATGTCTCTGCGAAATGAATCCGCTGGCTTCGAGTGCCACTGCTCACCCTCGAAGCGACCGAATACCAGTATATGGTCGATTGGCAGACTTTAGCCCTAAGGGAGCCTCCTGTTACAATGAATATAACGGACACTGAATTTGAACGACACTATCTCTTCTCGAATTTCACCCAGTGTCCTCTTCCTTCAGTTCCCATGTCACACCCAGGCGGTGGAAAGATGCGTGAAGCTAGTTACCGAATCTTCAGCCATGGATTTATTCGGGCTCGCGTCCCTTATTAGCCGCCCACGCCGAAACTTGAGTCTAAACGTGACTATAAATTCCGAATTAACCATGTATGCATATCAGACTGTACCGTTAGCATAATAGTGTGGCGAAATAAATAAAACTATATAGTCTGATGTTAACCCCTAGGAATTTTAGGTATTTTTGTGTCAAATCGTATATTATTTTAAACTTATAACGTCTGATGGTCGACCAAATGATTGTCTGATTTTAATTAACTTTTTTGAGTATTGCTCCATTGGAAATTATTAAAACCTCAATTAAGTTATAATTTTGACCATTTTCATTCCACCTTATTTGGACGTGGCAAAACTATTTTGGTCAAAATGGAAGCAGATACGGTTAAAATTAAGGAAAAAAGAGGCAGAATGTTCCATACATTAAAGAAATGAGCTTTGACCAAGAACATTTCTATCGGTCTTAGCAAAGGAGGCTATGAGATATAGAGAAATGGATTTGTATGACATCGTCATAGAAATGAAGCAATAGACCAAAGCGACGCATTAAAAAGGACAAAGGGAACTCCAAAATGAAGCTCTGCAGGTCTGCATAAATCAATTTTAATGTAAGTGGAGACAATTAAAAGCAATTCCATATTCTTTCAAGTAATCATGGGAGTGGTGAAGGACAGTGTGATTGATAATATCAAAGATTACCGAGAAATCAAGACGTGTTAGAGTGGAAGACTGTCCACCATCACCCACTCAACGAAGGCGGTCAATCCCATTAAGAAAAGTAGATTCAGTCTTGACAAGACTTGAATCCAAAATAAAAGTTCTTATCCATATTGGAGTCGGAGGGGTGGCATGTAATCTAGAATTCAGGCTAAAATTTGGTCCATTAAAAGGACTTTAGATGGTAACAAGTGTTGAAAATTGGTGCTTTTTATTGTCGGGGAGCCTGTATCCAGGCTCGTTTCTTCCTTTTGGGTTGAACGGCAACTAGTTTGAAATCAAAGTGTATCTCAGCAGTTGAAATGAAGGAGGGAAATATATAAGTGAGAAAGAGAGAGAGGTGAAGGAAGGGAATTTGTCGGAGAAAAGCTCCAATAAAATAGCAGGTGTGATATTGACTCTAGGGGCAACAGTAAGGAAAACGCTTAAACAATTGTGTGTTTGTTTTTTTGTCAAGAGAAAAGATACGGCGCATGTCAGTGTTAAGGAAAATTCCAGAACGTTCTTGTAGGAGTTAGTAGCAAAATTGTAAGCGAAGGTGGCAGCCTCCGTTTAGTTAGAAGTGTAGTAGGCAGCCTAAAGACCTCGTACTAGCTTAAATGTGCTGGTTTTCTCTTCAGATTACATCAGATAACTAAGAAGCCGGTCATCAAAGGGAAAAGGAAATTATAAAGACCGTACCACCTTAAATGTGCTTGTTTTCTCTTCGGATTAGATCAGATAACTAAGAAGCCGGTCATCAAAGGGAAAAGGAGATGATAAAGACCTCGTACTAGCTCAAATGTGCTGGTTTTCTCTTCGGATTACATCAGATAACTAAGTAGCCGGTTATTGACGAGATGGAGAGGGGTAAACTGTCGTTTGGTCATCAAAGGGAGAAGGAAATGACCCAGAAAAGAGGGCGAGGTGGTCTTTTAGATCAGTTATTACAGTATAAGGGTCCAGTACAGAAAAAAATAATGTAATTATTATTATAATTATTATTAATACCTAATTAATAAGCTTGAGACGAATGTCGTTCTTTAATTTTTCTGATGTATTTCAAGCAAAAACCTCTGACCAAAATTTGCCTACCTATTCCAAAATTCCTTTATTATTCACAAAAAATAGAATGCATTAGTGTCTTTCCTAATTCAATGGAAGGATTTTGCATTTATTAATTATGTCGGTTGTTTCGGAATATAAATAGCAATATATTTTCCTAATTTGCCTTGAACTATTTTTTAACTTCTGAGAAAAAGTTAGGACAAGAAAATTTGAATACTTTTTTTTCTTTCCTTTTGAAAATTATCTGAGAGAATAATTAACAGCTCCACTTCGTTTGTTTTTATTTTAAACGTGATATTTCGTTAAGGAATAAGGTTTAGAAATTATTTTTTCCCCTTATTCTAGTATTAGCAAGTTAATAATATTAATAATATATAGTAATAATTTCTATTTGAATATATATATATATATATTTTACAACGGCACGTCCACACGATTTAAAAATTAATATCTTGGATGAAAATTTACATCTACAATAATTTCTATTCATCGTACAAAAAAGCAAGATAAGAAAATTTAAGTAATCTCTTTCAGAAATCTTGATTTGGATTGGACAAACCAAGTAGCGATTAAAGTTGTGAATTTAAAAATATAGGATAAAGAAGAGTCTGAAAAAAGGTTAATCAAAGGCCTATATGAAGCAGCTCCTGTTCCTCTTACCCCAATCAGTCCCACCTAGCATCCTCAACGATATATTTAACCAATCTATTCTTAAAACTCCACTTGAAGGACGCTTCTATCACATAGCTAGTGAGCCTATTCCATTCATCTACCACTCGATTTGTAAACCAATTTCTACCATTATTTTGCCTAAACATAAACATGTCCAGTTTAAACCTTTTTGCAACGTGTTCTATCCTGCTCATTAAAATTATGAACGTTACCTATTTTTCTCCTATTATAACCTTTTACCCACTTGGAGACATCAATCAAGTCCCCTCGAACTCTTTCCCTTTCGAATATATGAAGATTTAGTCTCTTAAGCCTTTCACTATAAGTTATCTCCTCAACACATGGATCATCTTAGTCAACTTTCTTTGTACATAATCTAGCAAACCAATATCAATCCTCTAACAAGGTGACCAAAATTGGACCGCATAGTCAAGATGAGGCCTAATTAATAGCAGGTACCGTTTCAGAACAACATCAACACCTCTATTACTTACACTCCTCCTAAAGAATTCCAATATCCTATTAGCACTATTTCTAGTATGTCGTAGAATGATCTCTCGACGATATACCATATATAACTATTCGTTGAGGGAACTTATTTAATTATCTTTAGAGTGCGTGGATGTCTAGGCTGGTCGATATTATGTATCTTCGATATGCTTAAGAAGTGGAACTGAGCTCAAGGATAATAATATGGCTATCATTAATGAAATAGAGTTTTATTAATAAAAACTATCAAAAATACACAAAACGGTAAATATTGACATAAACAGAGAATTGGAAAGGGTCGTGGGAAATCGATCTAAACCGGGGATTAAGAGATTTAAAAAGGTAAAACAAATATACTCAAAGGTAACGTTCGGCTTACGTAATTATACTTGTTGTGCAGAAGAAGGCGACGTGAAGGAATTTTCGGTCCGCTGGCGAGTTCCAGCCGAAGGGGGGGGGGGGGGAATTAAATGATCCTGACGTGGCATCTTGGGAATGAGAACCGTTTCTTGACGAATGGTTTAAAGAACAATGGCTGTTCTACGTTGTTCTCTTCTGAACAACAGGGAGGGAGGCGGGTGATAACCGTCTCTTGTCTACGGGCTCGATAACAATGGCTGTTCTAATGTTGTTCTCTTCTGAACAACAAGGGGGAAGGGTGAGAACCGTTTCTTGGCAAACGGGCTCAAACGAACAATGGCTGTTCTACGTTGTTCTTTTCTGGACAACAGGGTGGGGGGGGGGGGGAGAACCGTTTCTTGTCAACGGACTCGAACGAACAATGTGTGTTCTAACGTTGTTCTCTTTCTGAACAACAGAGGAAAGGGTGAAAACCGTTTCTTGGCGAACGGGCTCAAAAGAACAATGGCTGTTCTACGTTGTTCTCTTTCTGAACAACAGGGGAAGCCTTGTGGACTTGGCGTCATGAAGGCTCGAACCTTGGCACTCAAGGGATATTGTCCTTCTTCTGGACAAGTGATAGGGAATCTGGAGGTTGAGGTCCTTTGGCGCACAAGGTGAGAGTGGGTCGTAGTGATGTTTCGCGACGAAAATCTGGATCTCCAATCTGATTTCAGTGGTAAAGTTTCCAAATAAATAGTCGGGACACCCCTTGGCGTGGGGGACAATGGAGTGGGAGCTTCGAGGAAATGCACAGCTGAGCCTGAGAACAATGCCTTATCTGCCCATAAGCCTAACTCAATCTGGCGAGGTCGGCGCATGGGGCGACGGGGGAAGATAAACCTCCTTTTTTAAACATTGACTCAGGTGGCTGCGATAAGGCCCCAGGCTTCAAAGCGAAGATGCACGTGGGTAGCATCGTGGTTTTAAATAACATGTGATAGTGGTTGAAATTAAGCGGCCTAAACCCGTTCTATCACATAGTACCTATGCACTGCTTTCTAGTCCGTGACCTTCCAAAAAATTTCACATTCAATTAATAATTATTTAATAGATTACATCTGCCTATAGTAAGTAAACTACACTTGCTTATGTTCAATTCTATTAGCCATTCCTTTACCCATTGGGAGAGTTTAGTCAATTCATCTTGGAAGGTTTTACGAATTTGTTGTTTAAATTTGGTTGTCTTTAATTAAAATTGCTTCTGCTAGGTTTAGATCTTGTTCGCTGTTGGATTTGGAACTAATTTTAAAGTTTATGGATTTTTGGTAGACCATAAATATTACAGTTATTGTGTTCGCCTATTCGTTTGACTTTGAAGCTGATGTTTATGTCTTTGAGAGATCTCGCAATCTTATTTGTCTTTTTTAGTCGCGTGCGAATCTATTGTTAAGCGACTCTAGCTAGATCTAACTATGTCAGTCGGTCCCCGTTTTGCTTTTTTTTTGTTTTTGTAATAACATTGTAACTATTTGGCCGATTCTAACGAAATTTGAAACCCTTATGTTCTTTTACATTTTATTTCGAATTATATCGTTGCTAAAGTCCTCTCAAGATTAGCTCAGAAATTATTTTGTTTTGCACATAACATCATAGCTTTTCGGCCGATTCTAACGAAATTTGAAACCTTTATGTTGTTTTTACATTCTCTTTCGAATTATAGAATTGTCAAAGGCCTCCCAAGGTTTGTCCTGGAATTATTGAAAGTTTTGAAGTTCGTAAGGTCATAAATCAAGATAACTGAGAGCACGCGACTTTTTGGTCAGCAGACCTTGTTTGGTATTAGTGGAGGTTTACTTGCAAAATTTTATGAATTTGTTTTGATTTGATTTTCTCGTAATAACTGGTTTTATCCATTACGTCAGTGTCTCCTCCTTTGACTGGTCGTTAGGTTATAATGTCTGGTTTGGAGCTTAGTCATTTTATTGCTTTTTTCTCATTTCGTGTCAATATTTCTTTTTGAGCTGTTATTTTATTGAGAGATCGAAAATGTTTTTAATTTTGTTTTAATAATATTATCATTTTTGATTTCCAATTTGGTTGCATTACGTTCTTAAATAATTTTGCTGTACATTTTTGGGGGTTTCAAATCTTTTGGGTATTTTCTTAGGTTCATTCCGTAAACATAAAATTTCTCTTTATCTAAGATGTTAATTTGATGTTTGTTTAGGTTACATTTGAAGGATTCTTCCCGATCAAGCATTTTTCCTTTATTATGATTTCAACGGCGGGTAACTTCGGAGTTTCTTTAAGTTACGGAATTCTAAGTCGTATTTTTCTTTGTTTACATTGAGGATGAGTATTACTATTTAACATCCTAGCTATTACATCACTATGATTCACTAACTCTTCATCTGTAGTTTTAAGTGGGTCTTTTTATCGCTAATCTTAGTATAATTGAGAAAAACCTCCGGTTCTTCCTCTGCCTTATTTGCCCCTTTAATTTCATAATTTCTCTTTGCTACCTTGATTAACTTTTTAATGTCGCGAGTTAGCTCATTGTATCTCTGCTGTAATTCAGCCTCACCGTTTTTTAATTTTTCATAAATGCCTTTTTTTAATGCCAATATAATGTTTATTTTTATCCAACATCCATGTGGGTTTATAGCCTCAGTTCTAATTTTCCTCTGTGGAATATTCATATTCTGTCAGCAATTCAACGGTTTAATTATTATCTGTACTATTACTCCCTACCTGATGGTAATTTACCCTTCACCTGATCTCATTGACATCACATTTCCTGACCTAGCCTCACTCGCTATTCCTTAAATAACAATCTCTAGATAACCTGCTTTTTTAAAGTCCTGTATTTTGATCTTATTTATTCCCCTGCAAACCCCGTTCCATTTTACCTTTAATCTGATTTCGCATTGGTTGCTGTTTCCACCAAATTTCCCCACTCTCGGTATTGCTAATATCCACTTTCCTACTTTTTAGGACTAAAAAGTAGGAATATATTCCTTAGCTTGCCAATCTATATTTTTGTAAAAAGAATCACCCATTATACACACATGTTTGCCTCTACATGTACGTTTTATCTCCTGTCATTTATCCCAACTGGGCCTAACATCCACTCACTGCCTACTCTAAGCCTAGGTAAAATTCGTGCCACTACACATTTAATAATATCCCGGGGGGGTTTGGGTGTGCATACGCAATATATAACCTTATGTCCTAGCCTTAAGTCTTAATCTTAAGTCATAGAAGATAAGGTTACTAAGCCTCTGCCTCTCAACTGTTGGCGTACTACCTGCTCGTAGTCCCCTGCCTTTAACTGAAGGTACGTACAACGACACGAGTGCAGGGCGGTATAACCCGGCCAACCCCACTGCCTTGTGGGAGCCCTTGGAAGGGCCAAGGCTTCAGGAGTAAACCTGGAGATCAAATCTGCACGGTGCTCGTGCATTAGGCGATAGTCCAAGGAGGGACTTTTTTTGGCAGAGCACTGCAACTTAAACCAACTCCAGTCGTCCTGGATCATTTCCTTGTCACTGGACTCAACAGGGGAAAGCGACGAAGGTTGACTGAAGAATGCACACCTACTTTCTACCTTAAATATCATCGTGCAAGTTATCATTCCATGCATTGCTCTACAATGGTGCCATAGCCCGCCGTGCAAGACGACACCAACAAATACAAGGACCCCATATCTGCGATGTCTGTAGAAGAGGCTGTGCCAACCTTGGCGGACTCCGCAGCCATCAACAATCTCACCAAGAAGGATAATCATCAAACTCATCCATGTATGGAGTGACGTCGTCATGGGCAACGATGGACAATATTAAGCTAAGTGAGTAAGCAATAATATCCCGTAACTTTTCTAACAAATCCCTATATCTAGACACTAAAACTCCAACCTAGTTTTCCCTACGGCATTCACTCCTACATGCAAACCAACAACTGCATCCCTTATAGCTCCATCCATTATCCCTATTCCTCCTCTTTCTCTCACGTTCAGAAAAAGTCCTATCGAAATATCTAACATGTAAATCACATACCACAAGCACTTCAGGCACTTTATTTGCTTCGCATGCCCCTATAACCATCCTTTCTCCTGAAACACTGAACCTTTTACTACAAGTAATAGGCGCAGTCCTAGTCTCTCTACCTAAGTCTAGTATCTCCTTAACACTGTCATCCATATTTCCATGTGGACAGGATAAGCCTCACTAGCTACCTGATTCCTTCCACCTTTTAACAACCTTCCACTCACTACTCATTCTACTAGTCCTATTCACAGTGGGCCTAGTGGTGAAAACTAACACCGTAATTTATTGGTTTATCTGGTTGTTCCTGATTATTACTATTATATAGTTTATTCTTTAGTATACATAGAATTTCCCTTTTCTGAAGCTCAAAGCTATGAACAATTTGCTTTTAGCCTTGAAGCTGTAGCTTGGCTGGTAATAATAACAATAATAATGCTAAAAAAAATATAATATTGTAACGAAAATATCATACATCATTACTAAATAGCTTCCAAACTATGTACTGTATGAAACTCAATCTCGATCAAAAGGGCTGACCCCAATTCCTTGCACATTTAACTTTATTAAAGGCCTTTTATGTAGAAAACTGGGATAAATTAACAGGAAAACTCCGGTAGCGCAAGAAGTAGAAGAGCAAAAGTACCATGATTTCTATAGTAAATACAATGAGATGAAGGATTTCATCTGAATTCTTTCCTTCAAAGGAAATTGCAAACTCTCGAGCGCATCGTAGCCAGGAGGTATAACGAGATACATGAGCTGCGTCGAAAAGCAATCGGATTCGGAGTCAAAAACCTTAATCACTCCTTGTGAAATTAGTTTGACCTTCATATCTCTAAAAATAGCCTATTCAGCACCTCTAGCCACTAGGTGGCGCTACATGGTGTTTAACGCATATCATATTTGAACTCAGGGATCTCAATTACCTTTGGTAGCATTGGTTTTAGCTGGCTACATTAAGCCAGAGACTTGTTACGGACAGAAAATGAACACAACACGAGGTTTGCATGGACCATAAACCAGCTTGCTTCGCCACAGTTACCCCCCCTCCCCACAAAATTCGACGTTTGAGACAACTGGATAGCACATAATTCTTCTTGTCAGTACTGAATTGAACTATTTTCACGGACATCCTTTTTGTTTAGTACCGATGTTACCGTAGTATGACACTTTTTCTTAGTGAACTTTTAACACGACAAGACTTCAAAATCTACTAGATTTCTACAAAGTATGGTTTGCTAGCATCAACGCAACTAAAAACTAAATGCCTCTCACACCTCATTTATTTAGTATTAATCACAAGGCGACCCACCATTTTATCCACACCTAAAACACTTTATATTTATGGAGTTGATATTCTGGGGCATCTCCTCCAGTGTGGATTTCTTCCTGGAGAGAATGACCACCCTACCAGATTCTTTCACAAACCCCTCAATACTCATCATTCCGAAACAATATCATCCAATTCTTCCTCAGTCAGATAGTTCTTTCTCACACACTCACATAATGAACCGAATATTTCGTGGTCTTCCAAAACTTCTTTCACTCTGACACACACACTTTTTTATTCTCTTCCAATCTCTTTCTATTATTTCTTACTACCATGTCATAACAACTCAGGTCACTTGTAGTTATGACCTCATTCACACATTTCTTCGCACCTTAAATATTTCTTACCAAGTAGTTCTTCACTCTATCTAACTTTGCCACACTAAACATCCCCTTAATTTGTCTTTTTGCGCTGCTCTCATTCGAAAACTTTCCTTTTCATTCTCTATTATAGCCTTACACCTATAAACCAATGTACAAGAATACAATCATGCAGCTTCCTAGCACATTCCCCACTTAAACACTTACCATTCACTAACTCTCTAATCATCCTTGTGTTTCCTATTATATAAATCATTTTGGTCGTCATCGGCATCATCTGTTCCACTATATAATTAGAACTTCACACTCGTTGAAGAGTGACACCACTCACTCAGATATCATTCCCTACCTCAAGCTCACCCCCTAATACTCTTTTCTCTATTCAATTAGATCCCTCCTCGCACACATCCTGTTAAAAGCCACAATCAACTCACCTTATCGCCAAACACCAGGTATGGAGAGGCAATCTTCGTTTGAAATTCGCTTTGAAAATCATTTTTTTCATCTCGAAAATCCAAAAATGGACGGCCGCTTCGGCCTTCCCCCACAGTTAAGTAGGGTCATAATCGGTACTAGAGGTCAAAATCAGTCGTTAGGTTCAAAAATAGGTAATTGATCACATTCGGTATAAATGTGATCAATTACCTATTTTTGAACCTAACGACTGATTTTAACCTCTAGTACCGATTATGACCCTACTTAACTCTGATTACGATAATCAATCGATGTAAAACAAAAAAAGACAATCCACGATCCGACACAAATATATAAATACTGAAAAAACATTTTTATTTTACTTATCTACCAGCATAAATCTGTAATTAAAGTAAAAACACAGATTACTCCCTAAACAACAGTATTCAAAACAACTACCTTTTAATCATAATTTAACAAGCAACATAATTCAAGAGATTTGTCTGATATCCAGACATCTTGCATATTTATGTATGGCTCTTACTTTTTCTATGTTCGTGTTTATAAATAGGGGCTATTTTTTATCATCTTCTACACTCTCAAATCGCATATCTATTCACTACTCACAGGTTTCTTATTTGCTATTTCCTAAGTATCTGTATTTGCCATCATGAAGAGACCCAATCCATCCCAATTCTTCATCAATCTCACATCCTTTTCCTACATGTCCATACTTACTTTTCTCTCAGTAATCCACCCAGAAGGATATTAAACAACCACAACCTTGTATTATACCAACACGTAAACAATACGACTCGAGTCGGCTATCGTCCACCATAACAAGAGAGAAAGTCCATCTAATAACCTGTGGTCTTTTGTGATAAGATGATAAATGGTTATTGCAGTGATGGTTTGCCATGGTTCAAGTCACTTGTAAGTGCCTTTGAATGACTAATGAGGCTTCCGCCACTAGATGGCACCACCCAGCGCCAAATCCGATGGCAGATTTGAAATCCCAAGTGTGAATAATCCTATGTCCCATGGTCATATGGGTCATTTCATGGCTCTAAATGGGTACAATTGAACTTTACTCTTTTGAAAAATGAACTTTACTCTTCTTGAAACAAAGGCGACGCCTAGACCTAGCGCTTCCCCGCAGGTAAAAAAAAACCCGCTTTAATTTTAACAGAAATACTCTTCACACTATTTAATAGTTTATCACTTGCTCAATATATCCTTAGCACGTGCCATAACACCTTTTTATCCTTCCGATCTTAAGCTTACTCTAGATCCATGAACAAGGTATATACTTATCCCTTGAATACCACCCCAATCCGCACTAATCTGTATCTATAAGACGTTCGATCTGTTTCTGAAGCCACAACGTCGTTCGCTCATAGCTAACGGTCATTCACGCGAGCGCGTAACCTGCTGGGCGTGCGATGTGAAAAGTTTACTCATAGTAAGTATATTATATGATATTATATGATGTTATATGATATTATATGATATAGATAGAACGCCAATAATAATGAACATCAAGTAAAGATATTTATTTGCCACAATATAAGAATTTCAAACAATATTCACCTGTATTAATTTGCAACAGAACTTTTTATCCCGGATATCAATGCTAGTGGCCCATACATTCTTGAGTTATGATTCTTATACACCCAATTCGGATTTTTGCATGCAGCTTTCGTATAAAAACCTATCTTTCACTAGTGTTTCAATCACCTTCTCCCCTTTACCTTTACATCCTCTCAAATGACTTACAAAACAGGCACCAAAGCCATTCAATTGCACAATCAGCAACAAATTTTGGCATCGTACCGACTACGTCAACTCGAGCAGCTGCTTTCCTATTTTTCAGACCCCTTAGCGCCATAACAATCTCCTACATGGTGCTTATTCCCTACCCCGCTACAGCACACTCCATTTACACCTCACGATGCAGTCACATTTACACCATCTTCTATACAGACATTATAAATTAATCAAATTATTATCGCCACCTACTTGTGAACACCTTATTGGTCAAAACTATCGTGGTATTATTCTCGATGATGCTCATCTAACTGTTCTACTCATGGTTCGTCACCTTCTCACTTCCTTACAGAATAGCTTCCTGTTCTTATAGGAATACTCATTCATCTTTATTTTTTACAAACGCTTCATTTACTTATTTTAGCAGTTTACTTACTTGTTTCTTTCACCTCTCCCCTACGACCCAGTCTATACCTGATCGTACTTCATTCTCTCCATCCCATCCAAAGCCTTCATTCCTTTTCATTTTATCTCACATAGAACAAAGACATTTTGCATACACCCATTCGAGACATACATTGATGCGGGTCAATTAACCTATCTAACTGGACCGGGTTCGAAACGGACCCGCCCAGTACCGTCATTGTGTTTTTGTGCTCCTTGTTTGTAGCTATAAGGGTGCGGCTTTCGAAGCCAATGGGCTCCTTTTCGGACTTAGTTTCCTTTTAAGGCATACAGTGACTTTTAAATTTACTTATCGTTTATGCTTGTTTTTCATAGCTTTATATTCCTTTTTCTTTTTTTTTTTTACAAGGCCAGTGTCTGGTTCTTATACTCTATTTGGGATTGGAAATCGAGGCAAAATGTCAAGTGACCTATAAGTAAATAAAAACAAGACGCCTCTAGCAAAAAAAATAACAACAATCCTCTGTTTCTGTCAGCGAAGATACTGTTTTCCTTTGGAGATCTAACGGGAAATGAATTCAGCCCACAGGAGGGACGACGAACAAATGCTTCTTCCGTATATATGGTCGCGTTTATATATACAGTATGTATAAATCTTTCAAGAGCGCGAAAGAATGATGAAAATGAATCCAACAAACCGCAAGAAACAGAAAACGGGAAAATTTCTTCGAAAATATTATTTCCTAATTCGCAAAAATTCCGTACAGGGGTGGGATTCGAACCGTGCACACTGAAGCAGCGAGCAACCACTTTGATCTCAATTAAATCATCTCTTAGGCTACTTGGTTACGCGGAATTTTGCGAATTAGGAAATAATATTTCCGAAAAAAGATTTTCCCGTTTTCTATTTCTAGCGGTTTGTTGCATTCATAGATACAGTATATATAAATAATAGAACCAGGGCAGCAGAAAAGAAATGCCTCATAATCTGGGTACGGAAATTATAGTTAATATAAATACATAAGTAATGGCAAACAAGTTAATTCTTATTAACATGTATTAATTCATGATACTGGAACAATAGTTAATGCAAATGCATTAGTAATGGGAACAGTAATTCTATTCAACTTGAAAGTGGTCAAGTAAGGGGAACTGTCTAACGTACAATATGCAATGTGAAAGACGAAGCTTAGTCATCAGTGTGGGTTTGCTTTTGATATATATATATATATATATATATATATATATATATATATATATATATATAGGGAGAGAGAGAGAGAGAGAGAGAGAGATATTCAAGGCTTCGTAAATTGAGAGGGTATTAGTTGAGAAACTAGAAAAGTTTTTGATTTTCACCTGTGAATTGCCGGATTTTGCTCTATACAAAATAATCACTACAAACTACTATACAATAGGCTTGATCACTCGCTATTAAGACGACCTCCCTAAGACTTGCCGTTCGTCTCTCGTGTATAAATATTTGTGTCCATCGTGCCATGTGACCTATGTTGGCCCTAGCCAAACCTGACTACTACAAATAAAGGCGTGAAACCATTGTTGCTCTGCAACAAAATAGCCAGAGAAGGGCTGCGAAGAAACAAGCCTCATCTCACCAAGAAGAACCATAGGGATAAGCTACTCTCTTGTAGGAAATATACCATCACAAATTTGGTCTCCAGCGTGCCAAAACGAATTGAGGCACTCCTGCCAGGGCGCATCAATTGACTGTGCTTATTAATAAAATGGGTTTGGGTTTTAGATTTTTGTATATTTCGCCTTCGAATTATTATACAAAGATACTAAAACAAAATGGAATGTTTGATTATCGCTATTAATTATCTTATATAAAAAATATAGTCTCAAAATATTTGAAGATGAGTGTACAAATATATTTAAATCATAGGCAGGGAATTTTATCCACCCTTCTGTTAGCCTTCTTTTGCGCTTAAATGAATTGCTAAAAGGAACAAATTTCGTTCATTTTTTATTCGTTAAAATATCAGGATATTAGTTTCTTGGGGGAGACGGGAGAGAGGGGAGATATACGTAAATTAAGGGATGGCAAAAAATATTTATTTTACAATGATCAAATCATTTTTCAATCAAGTTCTGTTCCCTACCACCGATTTTGATGATGTCAATGAACCATTTTAATTCCTGTGCATGCATTTAGATTTCCCCCTTCCCAACATAATGGGCGCGATCACCGTGCGGTGTGCCCCAAAGCACCTCTTAACCAACCAAACAGTCTCACCATAAATTAAACAGAAATATATTATTAGGTCATCTCATTAGTAGTGGGACATTGTTTCGATCGGGAAACGTTAGTGTCAAAGATGAACCACATTGAGGGTAAGCAGAGGAATTTAATCAATATCTTTTAAATATAACTGGAAAAAAATCCGATTAGAACCGCTGAACAATTAGCTGAAAAGCCACAATCAACTCATTCCGCTGTGCAGCGCCATTTAAGCTTGGCAAGGTTTCACGACCTGTCAGAGGTACATTTGCATTAAGGAATCAACGGGGTTTTTTTTATCTCCCTCCTTTCTCAACTATTAAGTGAATATTTTTTTAAGTAGGATTGTTTCAGGAGATGGATTAATCCTGTAGCAAAACCAATACCTCAGCTGAAGCAAGCCCATCTTCCACGGGAAATTTCTCCCCCATGTTTGGCTGGATACGAATGGCATATTCTACTTTGAACTTATTAACCCAAATCAACTATAACCAAAGAGGTTTAGTGTGCTTATTTGGACCGTTTACATGCACCACTTAGGAAAAAAAAGGAGCAGTATTAATCACTAGAAGAAGAGTGATGTTTCATCAGGACAATGCGCGAAATCATATGGTTGAGATACTATACAAAAGTTTAACTATTTCGAATGTGAACTAAAGAGTAATTTTCCATAATCACGCGACCCAGCTCCATCAAATTATAATAATAATAATAATAATAAGTCTTTTTTAATGCACTCTTCAAGGCCTGAGGCCTTACCAGAGCGCACGTTGTGCTGAGATGAGAATGGAAATTCAATGGAAATTCAAGAGGAGGAGAAGGCAATTCTGAAAAGATGCGTTTTCAGGAGACGCTTAAATGTGGTAAGAGAGGGAGAAGACCTGATTTCAGCAGGAAGAGCATTCCACAACTTAGTGGGCGTAGATTGAGAAGGAGCAGTCCCCTATTGAGCCGATGGATGAACGAGGAATATTTAAAAGAGGTGCATGTGATGACCGAGGGATAGACCGAGATTAAGGAGAAGGGAACTAAGAGGGAGAAGGTAGATACGAAATAGTAGAGGACCAAGGACAGAGCCTTGTGGCACTCCAAAGCGAATGGAGGTAGAGTCGGATGAAACGTCGTCAATCACAACGGATTGGATACAAGACGAGAGGTAAGAGCGGAACCAGTCAAGCACGGTGCCTGATAAGCCGAAGAAAGAGTGGAGACGATCAAGTAGGACGGTATGGTCAATAGTATCGAAGGCAGAGGAGAGGTCGAGTAGAACGAAAGTGGAGACACAACCCCTCTCCGCGGCTCTTCGTAAGCAATCGGACACATTGAGAAGGGCGGTTTCTGTGAAGTGACCTGACTTGAAACCAAATTGATAGGTTTCATCAATGTTACAGGCCACCATGTGACTGTTGATGCGTGAAGCAACCACTCTCTCTAGAACCTTAGAGAGGAAAGGAAGTTGGGAAATCGGGCGATAATTGGAAGGATCAGTGGGGTTCAGTTGAGGCTTTTTAAGAATCGGACGGATTTGGGCACGTTTGAAGGAAGAGGGAACAAGACCAGTTGCAAGTGAAGTGTTGAACAGGTGAAGAAGCGTTGGGAGGATAGCAGGCAGAATTTTACATAACAGTTTAGGCGGAAAAATGTCCTTTGGGGAGTCCGATTTCTTAGAACGCGAGAGCAGGGCTGTAAGCTGCAACGTGATCACAGCGGGGAAAACGATAAGCGGCTGAGGCGGGAAGTCAGGGAGAATGACAGGAGCCAGGACAGAAGGCTGAGGGAGGGAGGCGCGGAGGTTAGTGACCTTATCTGCGAAGAAATTCGAGAGAGTAGCCGGGCTAATGGGTGGGGAGATCTGGGCTGGGGAAGTAAGACGGGAGAGCAGACGGAAGACGGTACGGGGATCATTCCTATTACCAGTAAGCAGATTACGTGAGTAGGCTTCACGAGCAGATTTTAATTTCGCCACGTAGGAAGCTGTTGCAAGTGGGAACGCCAGCGAGAGAGGGGTCGTGTCTTGCCCACGGGTGCGAGCCTTTCTAAGAACTCTTTCATGGGCATGCATGGACTGCCTAGCACGCAGGAGTTCCATAGAGTACCAAGGGGCACGGTGACAACGGGAGTTCTAAGGGGTGACAAGGGGAGAGTGGGCATCAAGAAAAGTGAGCAGGGGTTGCTCCAAAGAAGAGAGAATCTGGTCAGGAGAGGCAGAAGCATAATGGGAGGAAGTTTGGAGGCCACATCATTAGATAGGGAGGGAATATCAATGGAGGCAAGTCGACGGAAAGGCTTAGGATTATGAGACAGCTGAGGAGTAAAAGGAATGGGATAGAGAAGTTGAAGTTGATAAGGAAGTGATCAGATATAGAATTGGACAAATTTGTAGTCGTCAGGTTGGAAATAAGACAGTCAGATATTACAAGGTCTAAAATGTTACTGTGAGAGTGGGTAGGGGAAGAAACGTGTTGGGTGAGGGAGAAGAGATCAAGGATTTCAGAGGGAAGGAGGCACTGTGAATGAGAGCAACTCCACCACCGCGAGAGTTACGGGAGGTATGGGAGTGGACGTAACGATCAGGGGTAGCGAGATTTAAACAGCAAGCAGAAGGGGAAAGCCAAGTTTCCGTGAGTCCAAGGAGAGTGACTTGAGTGTTAACGAGCAGGTCATGAATGTAGTCAGCCTTCTTCGAGAGGCTTCAGACATTGAAGAGAGACGCTGAGAGAACGGGTGAACGGGCAGGTGAAAAAGAATCAGGGGTGAGGGGGGAGGGCTTGATTCAAGTAAAAAAGTTTTCTAAGAGCAGGAGCTAAACGGAAACCACGTTTAGTCTGGCGGCGGGAACGAGAAATTCCCAATGCATTAATGTGAGTAAGGGTGTTTTGAGAAACACTGGTAGCAGTTCCATTGAGGGCAAGAATCGTTATCCTATCAATCATAGTGGCTAAGCGACACAATAATGGGAGAAAAGCAAATTAACTATATAAGTAGAGTGGCTTAAGCGACACAATAACGGGGGAAGCAACAATCGAGACAAAATAAAGAGTAATCGAATAGTGTGAACAAATAAAATTACGATAGAAACAAGAAACGAGGGAAAAAAAATAGTGACGAATCAGAATTAGCGGTCGGTGAGGGGGGGGGAGGCGTGGGCGGGAAGACAGAGCGGAGGTAACAACGGGCGGCTTGAAAAAAAACACAAAAAAGCAACACAGCAAATGGTGAAAGCACAGGCAATAACACTGCAAAAAACAAAATTAAAACACAGCACAAAAGATAACTTGAACCGTAGAAAGAGCCACAGATAAGCGCATCGATCCACTCGCCAAGAAAGTTCTTAGAGTTTAGCGAATCATCTGAAGAGAATGAAGATGTCAACAACAGAAGATGTCGGAACATTCTTGAACTTTTTTTAAAATCAAAGTCAAAGGATTCTTACACACATGGTATTGAATAGTTAATAGAAAGATGGAGAGTAGTGTTAGAAACTGGTACAAATTATATTACTTATTTCATAATTAATTAAGTAAATAACCAAGGATATGTTTGATTTCTATCCATAAAGTAATGTTAACTTTTTCACTACCTCTAATATTTGCTTAGGCATATTTAATTTATAATAAATATTTTTTAATTTTAGATAAAACGATTTGTATTAATATAAATTAGATGTATTTGTCTTGGGCATCTTTTTTTCTTTCTTGCTGTTAGGTTTAATTTACCAGGAATTTTAATATTCCCTTCAAATTTAAGTTCATTGCTGGGCACAGCGTTATAGATTAATTAACGAGAAAGAACTGAATAAGGAAAAATAGAATTGATTTCAATCGATGATTTTTGCGAGAATGAGCAAAAAGGTACACGAGGATCTTGAGCGTCTTTGTAATCATTCATATTTTCCATCGAGTTTCACTCAATTTCAAAAGAAGAATTATATCTCAAACAATAAAAGTAACAAATGTAAAAAGGTGGAGCTTCTATTTTCTTCTCACTTTATCCTTTTGTTTTTTTCATTACATTTAGTTTGAATTCAGTTTTTTTTTTGTACAAATATTCTTGGCTTCCGCTTCCAGGACGAGATACACAAATAATATTTGACTGATCGTACGGAAATTGTTCCTTTATGAACATATCCTAGAAATAGACAAATAATGATCTATTTTTTCTCTTCGCTATGGAAAATAATCACTTCTTAAATGCTTACCTTGATGGAAAGCGAACAAAAAATGGGAAATGATTTCGCAAAACGAATATTTTGGAATCCTAAGAGAAATTTTTTGGATTTATTTTTGTATAAGTCTACTTAATAATCAAACCAAGCCATACTTCAAAACAAGCATGTGGGATCCCTCCTAAAATGTAATTTTGTTTAATGAATCTAATATAAGGTTTTCGGATCCGGCTACTTGCCCTGATTCAAATAAAGTACCTCCTTTAGTAATAGGATCCACCAGAGGCCAGTACCTGCATTGAAAATGCCACTGGCTAACTTTAACCAACGCTTGCAAGTTAAATAATTTTCTTGATAACTTTTTGACCTTGGAAAAAAAAGTGAAAACAAAGAAATATATCTCAAAATTTATATGAGATAAATACTTTATAGTGTTAATTTTACTAAGAAAAAGAATTAAAAGTAAAATATTAGAAGAAACTTTCTATATTAACTATTCACTTAGCATGCTGGTCATATATTTAATGAAATATGGAAATGTAACTTTTTCTGTTATTTATTTGTATATTAAGAAGTTTATTTATAATCACCAATAGAAAATGTAATTAATTATAGATTTCTTTGAGCTAGACATCGATCATGCATAAATTATGTGAACAGGGTTAAACTTTAATTGATTCCAAGAATACTCTTTTGCATTTTTATGGTTTTGTTCAGTAATTCCTAAATACTTTTCCCGTTTTCTACCCATATTTATTGGTGGTTAACTTGTAAGGTGAGAAGCATTCGCATCAAATCGGATTGAAGTCAGTAAAGTTGCCATTAACTATCTTTCTACTTTTTTTACGGGGGATGGGGGTAAGTAGGGCTCCACAGACCCACCTCCTCTCTTTCCCTCTCCACGGGGGAGGGGGAGGGGTATGGGATGAGGCCTGCGAGCGACTCGCTTCGAGAGACTTCTCACACCTCTAGTTTTTAGCGAGGTTTTGAATAAGGTCTGGTAAGAGAAGGAAAAATGAAAAAAATATTGGTAAAGCTTAAAGATGAGTAAGGAGGAGCAAACCTTTGATAGTGGAAAGAGAAAAAGGAATAATTCCCATGTTTAACAGGCATGGGAGACCTACTGAGTAATGTAGGATTTACACATTCACCCTTTCCACTAATTCCATGTTAGAGTGACCCAGGCTGTAAGCATACATCCCATTTTAACTTCTTATACAAATATTTTCAAAACATTTGTCACAAAAATGACCAGATAGTTTTTAATTGTTTGTAGGATTATTATACTTTAGAGAAGATTCCGATTTAAAGAAAGAGACCACTCCACCATGGTCTTTTTACGGCAAGACATAGCTATAGTCCGGTGCAGACCTCTGCAGTTAATGCATTTTTCGACGCATTCTGGCAGTTTCTCCAAGTATGCCCTCCTAAGCCGCATCCGAGCCGAACACGCGGTACTTCTTGGAGCATCACGTGGTGATGTAGTCCACCATTTAATAGAAAGGATGCAAATGCATGTATTTATCAAGGCGTCTCTTTGTATGTTAGCTTGGGGGATCCTCATACATAAAGCAAAAGGTCCTTTATCAGTGAGACCATTTCTGTGTTTTCGCACACGATTTTTAACACGTGTCTGTGTTCTCTGAATTAAATTATTTCATGTAATTCCAGCCATCTCTACCTTCCAGGTCCTCTTTCATTTCTTGTGCTGAGTGCATTCCAAACCATGGTTCTGTTTTTCTGCATATCACGCTTCTATTGGCTGCAATCTGAGGTGGATTTCTCGTTTTCAGGTCGAGCGTCTTGAGTGTTATACTTCCTAAAGACGATAGGAGTTGTTCTACATTATTGTTGTCAGGACATAGGACGATAAATGCCTTCGATTCATTTAATGAAGGGGATTTGTAGGTCAGTGAAAATCTGTTGGGCAACTTTCGGCGTAAATCTCAGTCAGAGTGAGTTTCTTGATGAATTCCTTTTCCAAGGTCTTTGTGGGGGTGGGGACTGTCCTATTCTGAAATAGGACAGAATCTAGAGGTCTAATCCCTCTTCTGTGTACCTAGTGGTTCCTTAAATACTTTCCTACCACAACATTCCGTAACCCTCCTAACTTAATAAGCCTACCCTATTAGACGTCTCTTCAAGGTCTCCGAGTCGTGTAAAAAAGAGAGACCCTTCTTCGTGCCCCCTAACAAGGCTTCATTCCTGGGTCCACTACAAAATATTAACAAGGAGGTCTGGGTGCAGCGAGGGTTGCGTTATGTTTAAAGGATATGAAAAAATGTGGAAGTCAGATAGCGCGAAGTGTGGATAATCCCTCAATGGGCGACATCACCGTACTTAGCAACAGGAGGTATCTCCCATCAAACTAAGTACGCATATAGCTTGGGTGTAGTTCTTTGAAGAAAATTGGCTTCCCGTGAAAATCACGTTTCTCGCCTTTTCGACTTCTCTTTGGCCTAACTTCTTTTATCAGCAGATAACTTTACCAGAGCGTATAGTGCTGATAGTTGTCATATTGATTGAACCATCACTATCTCTCGGCTCTCCGGAGTGCCAGAATATTGGCGAATGGTTGCCACGTGTTGTCATTATGGGTTTGCAAGCGATCGCTGGCTACATTACTTCTCACTTGATTGGCAAAGACTTTATAGTGATTTCTAGTCTTCATTTTAACCTAATTATTTTCAATGCGGACAGGTGTTTCACTTTAAAAAATATATATTACTGCGGAAGAACTTTTTTGATCAGCATATAACATCGCTCCAAACTTCGGACACACATTCCCTAAGATAACTCGAAGAAGTTCGTGGCTGCTTTCTGTTTTTAATAGCCAGAACATTTTCAATAAATGTCTAACCAACGTGGCATGTGGACCTTCCTTAGTTGTCGAACTGCAATAGGTTCAAAGGGATGGTGGGGCGCACTCTCTTATTCCTTGTGCCAAAATAATAAGCTCAGACATTATAACATTTAGCCGCTTATATAAGTATCATACATTAACAACCTCTTTCCAGTGAGTATTTGTCACAGATGTCAGCCTTGATTATGTTTCACCTTTTAAAAACATATAAAATTAAATCCCAATAACTAAATAAAAATATAGGATTGCATAGAAGTTTCTCCGCTACCTACAAGTTGCTTTATATATTGTATGAATATCTAAGCATATTTACTTTAAGAAAATAAGGTAAAATACATTTTATGGAACTTACAAGTTCTTATTTTTTACCTATGTCGATGAATTATAATACGAGTAACATTTGCTAGTATGAGGAAGAAGTAGAAAGTTCCAAAGTTTATCTCAATCCCAACTATATTAATGGAATTTTGAACTAGATTGTGTTGAAGTCAAGGTTCTTTTACTCATCAACATCAATGTGTTTTTTGAGACAGTCTTTATCTATGAGGTGATTCGTTTGTAGTAAAAGCTTCTTTAGTTATGTGGAAAAAAAAATCATCTTTACAAGACCCTTATTCATTTTACCGACCGTGTATGGTAGTTTGGTTCTAGAAGAAACACTTTACAACAGGATTGAATGTATGTATATAATCTTTACTAGTTTCTGTCATGAACTTCATATAATGACCCGGAATAAGAAAGTTTTTTACTGTTTTTATTTTGTAAAAATTGCTCACAAATTTGACTATTTTTAAAATGGTAGATGCATTTAGTATTGCTAAAAAAAATATAAAAATCATGACAACTTATCAGATGACTGTATGTTAAGAAAACAAGTGTATAAAACTGCCCTACATAGCCTAAAATAGATGAAAGTGTCCAAAATTTCCATTAAATTGTCAAATATTATACCATCCAATAGCTTGAAAACAAAGTGATTTATTTATTATATCTAGAAAACAACGAGTATTAAGTCCAATAACAAATCCTGTTAAAAATATCGAATTTTATTCCATGAAACAAAGAAAAAAACAATTAGAGAGTAAATGAAGCGATCAATGTGCAAGGAGCACAAAATGTGACAAAATTTGATAATCATTCATTGTATTATAATTATCAATAAAAAATTCAGCTGAGATTCAAATAAATCTATTAATACTTGAAACCTTTTTGTTTAATAAACTGATCTGTATAATAGTTTTCTGAAGAACAACACTACTAGAAATAGAATGGCTATTACATGTTCATAAGGGTCGCTGTAATATCAAAGTAGTAAACAAGTCAAGATGATGTAATCAATCTAGTATCAAATAAATACGTGACGATTTGATCTTAGAGGTAGATATCCAAATTTTAAGTGTTTTCTTTATTTTCCTTACCTGCGAATGCTTCAACAAAGGAATAAGCCTTAAGTAAAACATTGATATTTCCTTTTATCTTCCTCTCGAACAAGAGATAGGGGAAGGGAGCAGTTATTTACCACATACCACATTCTTAGGATGTCTCAAACGATAATTCTCAATGACCCGAGAGAGAAAATTTATATCGATTCTAACAATGGATAGCCCTGACCTAAAAACTTCGATTCTCTCCGTTCTTTTAAGGTAATATTGTGTATCCTGGCAAAGAACTTGAAATAATTTCTTGTCCTCCTTCATAGCAGCCCGTTTATCTCCTAAATCTACGCCTAGGGACATTTATATTCGTAAAAACAGCACACCTTTAAAATAAGAACCAATAAAACTTCAAGCGAAATATTTCTCTATTTTCTAATTAAAGACATGAATAAGTCGTAGCTATAATAAAGCTGCAGATCTTTTGAAGGCATTGAAGCTGCGAGGGCGCCCATTCTTTGAGTTATCAACTGTGGCAATACCAGTTTCAATCTAGGTAATATATGTTAATTTGCTTATGAATGCGAGGAAGAAGGAATTAATGTAGGCATCTCCACCGGAGGCCTTTTGAAGATTTATGTGAATACATATAATGAGGAAATTCGAGGAAAGAATAACTGAACTTATTAGGGAGGTAGGGAAGGAGAAGGGTTTCAAACTACGACTGAATGTATGAGATCTCACCGTTTCCTAGTTTAGTAGGTCGCGGGTGAGTTGCTGACCCTTCCGATACAAACCAGCCCAAACACTCCAATTTAGTGTACTCATGCTGTACTCCTGCAAAATATTTTAACTTCCCATTGCTTTTCTGCTTTCTTTACAAAACATCGCATACTCCATTAGTGTATATCTCAAGTATAATTTAATTAACAAAATGAAAGACAAGACTAAGTTGATCTGAAATATAAAATATATGAAAAAGTCGTTGAAAATGAGCGACAAATTATGAGTATTTAAAAATATACGCTGTTTTTCCTCATACAGATCTTTCTCTCTGTTTTTACCTCCCACAAAGTTAAAATATTCGTCATCCCTCTAATCATTGCTCTTAAGCTGCTAAGAGAAAAAAATCTAAATCTACCTGATATCAATCGAAGCCAAGATCATTTTATATCAATGGAGGCCAAGTTCATCTGATATAAATGGAAGCCAAATTTATCCGATATCAATGAAGCCAAGTTCATATGATATCAATGAAAGCCAAGTTTATCGAATTTCAATGGGAACTAAGTTCATCCAATATCAATGGAAGCTAAGTTCATCCGATATCAAGGAGAAACAAGTTCATCTGTTATAAATGGAAGATACATTTATCCAAAATCAATGAAGCCAAGTTCATATGATATCAATGAAAGCCAAGTTTATCGAATTTCAATGGGAACTAAGTTCATCCAATATCAATGGAAGCTAAGTTCATCCGATATCAAGGAGAACCAAGTTCATCTGTTATAAATGGAAGCTACATTTATCCAAAATCAATGAAGCCAAGTTTATATGATATCAATGAAAGCCAAGTTTATCGAATTTCAATGGGAACTAAGTTCATCCAATATCAATGGAAGCTAAGTTCATCCGATATCAAGGAGAAACAAGTTCATCTGTTATAAATGGAAGCTACATTTATCCAAAATCAATGAAGCCAAGTTCATATGATATCAATGAAAGCCAAGTTTATCGAATTTCAATGGGAACTAAGTTCATCCAATATCAATGGAAGCTAAGTTCATCCGATATCAAGGAGAAGCAAGTTAATCTGTTATAAATGGAAGCTACATTTATCCAAAATCAATGAAGCCAAGTTCATATGATATCAATGAAAGCCAAGTTTATCGAATTTCAATGGGAACTAAGTTCATCCAATATCAATGGAAGCTAAGTTCATCCGATATCAAGGAGAACCAAGTTCATCTGTTATAAATGGAAGCTAAATTTATCCAATATTAATGAAGCCAAGTTCATATGATATCAATGAAAGCCAAGTTTATCGAATTTCAATGGGAACTAAGTTCATCCAATATCAATGGAAGCTAAGTTCATCCGATATCAAGGAGAACCAAGTTCATCTGTTATAAATGGAAGCTAAATTTATCCAATATCAATGAAGCTAAGTTCATATGATATCAATGAAACCTAAGTTTATCAAATTTCAATGAGAACCTAGTTCATCCAATATTAATGGAAGCCAAGTTCATCCGATATATATGGAAGCCAAGTTTATCTGATATCAATGGAGGCAAAGTTCATTGGATTTCAATGGAAAGAAAGTTGATCTGGATATCAATGAAGCCTAAGTTCATCCGATTTCAATGGAAGCCTAGTTCATCCGATGTCAATTGAAGCCAAGTTCATCCAATATCAATGAAAGTCAAAGTCACTTAAAATCCATGGAAATCATGTTTATCCGATATTAGTGGGAACCAAGTTCATCTAACATTAATGGGAGCTAAATTATTTCACAATCAATGGAAGCCAAGTTCATCCGATATCAATAGAAGTAAGCTTCATCGAAGTCAATCTCATCTGACATCAATGGAAGAAAAATTCCCTAAATATCAATGGAAATCAAGGTTATGACTTTCTTCTGAACTGTACAGAAGCATAAGTCAGGCATCTAATGAAAAATCACAAAATTTATGGTACGGAAATATAATGGTTGCGACCATTACTTTTTTGTAGGGTCGTTTGTATCACCGCCTACAATGGCACAACCATTGATTTCATAGATAAAGTTATACGAGGGATCTTCAAATTTTTTGGGGTGTAAGCCTTTAATTTAAAAGATTATCGGAAATTTTCAAGTCAAAACACATATCATCATATCTTTGGTTCGTGCTAATACCTGAAAAACCGTCATTTATTTCTCTGATGCATTTCAGTTAGCAAGTCAACGCTTAAAATAAATTAACTTTTTTATCCATGTAAAAGCAAAATTTTGAGATCAGAGCTGTCGATCAAATTTTTAAGAAAAATTTATTGGAAATCACCTGATATTGTTGATTCTTTGCAGCATGTTTATGGTGTCTACACCGCATAGAAAGACTGTTTTGAGGTGGATGAAACGCTTCAAAGAAGGAAGAGAAGACATTAAGGACGGTGAAAGAGAGGGCAGACCATCAACATCAAGCAATGTAGAAAAGGTGGCCGCCGTTCAAAAACCTCTGGATGAAGATTGCAGGATTAGCGTTGAATTTATTGCGAAAGAAGTCGATATTTCCCAAGGATCAGCATATGTAATTTTAACTTTCTGTCTTTTGGGTGCCGAAAGTGTTACGGGATGATCAGTTTGCAGAAAGGAGCCCTGTTCCTTTATGACAAAGCTCCAGCCCATTATCCACGGCTAACAAGAGAAACTTTGAGGGAATTTCGATGGCGAATCATACCTCATCCTCCCTATGGCCCTGATCTTGCCTCCTCGGACTATTTATTGTTTCCTAAGCTTAAGGAACAAGATTTCAATCGATCGAAGATGCAAAACTTGAATTCAAGACATAGTGCAATTCGAAAAGCCAGGAGTTCTTAAGAGAGGGACTTGTCAGGTGGAAAAATCGCCTTCAGAATTGTATTTGCCTAAATGGAAACTATGTTGAGAAATATTAGTGGTAAAAAGGTAAATGGGATGCACGGGGCAGTAGTCAAGTGCTCCTTCTTCAGGCGACTGAAGATGCCACCAAAAATTGAAACTCCAAATATTTTACATTGCCACAGCTTGGAATGCACAAACCCGTCCCGCATACAAGCAACAAGCGGTAGCCATCCCGCTCGTCTCAAAATGCCCATCCTCGCTCCGGAGACACAAATTACATTAAGCTATCAAGGCATTGTAGGGTATGCGAATGGGAAAAGTCACTTTAGGCTCCCATTTGCGGTCTATCATCTTCTAGGCTAAGAAACCCGATTGGCTAACTTGAGTCCTACCATGTATTCGGAGTAGAGATGAGCAAAACTCTTGTTCGGTCACCCAGTCCGTGCAGACTGTTTTTACTCTCAAGAGCGCACTCACACCCCACGAATATCACAGCAGCCGCATCGACACCGATACTCCGAACTAAGATGTGTGGACGATCAAATACCTTGAGGGCATTCAGCGCGCTCTATGCGTCGCTATAGATAATATTTTATTCTGTGGTCCACGGATGGTGCCAAACCTCGATTATCGAGCGAGGTATTGCAACCAGCTCGGGCGTAAAGACAGACACAGCGCTCGTAGCAGCTCAGCCGTCATCAACCATGGTGGATAAGACATACAAGGCTACCCAGTCTTCGAATTTTGATCAAGCTTTGTACACTAACAACGTAATAAGAAATGTTCTACCCCAATTAAAACGTAATACCTAGGGTGCTGTAAAAGTTTTGGAAGCAGATATGTGGTGGTGCAGGCTGCCAACCCCCTAGGTTGGCGTCCTGCGTCGTACCAACGGCGCCAGCAACCTGAGAGCTAAATCATGCTCTCGAAAGAAGTTCCTTGTCATAAACCCCAAATATTTAAGGTATGTCTTCCGTATCATATTTGCATCGGCACCTTCAAAAGCCATCACGACGAAGTGACATTCTTTGACAAGCGAACAAGACACTGGACTCACGTCTAAAAGACCCTAGGACATTTTATGCGCCTCAAAGCGAACGACATTTTCCCAGAATCGAAAAGGAAGATCATTGGGGAGGACGTGCTATAGGCACCAATCCTTAGGCGGAGATCAGTTGGGTCGATCGGAAGCGGATTCCTAAAACTCGCATGCCCGGGATAGGATAGAATAAACAACGGAACTGTAAAACAGTAAAAGAATATCTCCATCAGCTTCCCAGGCGCTGAATGCCACATAAAAAAATTATTTCCATGGCGCGATAGATGAGACGCTAAGGCTATAAAGTTTTTCAGGTGAGGCGTCAGTCAAGAAAAAAACAATCTATCATATTCAGACTAGGTTTATATAGGAATATGAACGTATCAGAATCAAGGCATGGATGGCGCCTTAGTTTGTAACCTAAACAAGGTCTGCTGGCCAAAATGTCACGTGCTCTCACTTATTTTGATTTATGACCTTACGAACTTAAAAACTTTCAATAATTCCCGGACTAACCTTGGAAGGACTTTGGCAATTCTATCATTCGAAAGAGAATGTAAAAAAACAACAATAGGGTTTCCAAATATGTTAGAATCGGCCGAATAGTTACAATGCTATTACAAAAAAAGAAGCAAACAGAGACCGACCGACATGGTGAGATGTAGAGTAGCCTGCGACTAGACTTGCACGCGACTAGATTCGCTCGCGACTAAAAAAGACAAATAAGATCGCGAGATCTCTCAAAGACATAAACATCAGCTTCAAAGTTAAACGAATAGGCGAATACAATAACTGTAATATTTATGGCCTACCAAAAATCCATAAACTTTAAAATTAGTTCCAAATCCAACAGCGAACAAGATCTAAACCTAGCAGAAGCAATTCTAATTAAAGACAACCAAATTTTAACAACAAATTCGTAAAACCTTCCAAGATGAATTGATTAAACTCTCCCAATGGGTAAAGGAATAGCTAATGGAATTGAACATAAGCAAGTGTAGTTTACTTACTATAGGCAGGTGTAATCTATTTAATAATTATTAATTGAATGGGAGATGTTTTGGGAGGTCAAAATGTGACACCCACACGGACTAGAAAGCAGTGCATAGGTACTAGAAATAGTGCTAATAGGATATTGGAATTCATTAGGAGGAGTGTAAATAATAGAGGTGTTGATGTTGTTCTGAAACGGAACCTGCTATTAATTAGGCCTCATCTTGACTATGCGGTCCAATTTTGGTCACCTTATTAGAGGATGGATATTGGTTTGCTAGATTATGTACAAAGAGGGTTGACTAAGATGATCCATGTGCTGAGGAGATAACTTATAGTGAAAGGCTTAAGAGACTAAATCTTGATATACTAGAAAGGGGAAGAGTTCGAGGGGACTTGATTGATGTCTCCAAGTGGGTAAAAGGTTATATTAGGAGAACAAGGTCTGCTAACCAAAAGGTCGCGTGCCCTCACTTATTCAGATTTATCACCTTATGATCTTCAAAACTTTCAATAGTTCCCGGAGTAACCTTGGGAGAACCGTGGCAATTATATCATTCGGAAGATGATGTAAAACAACATAAGAGTTTCAGATTTTGTTATAACGGCCAAATAGTTATGATGTTATTGCTAAAACAAAATAATTCCCTGGCTAACCTTGGGAGGACTTTGACAATTATGTTATTTGATAGAGAATGTAAAACAATACAAGTTTTTTAAATTTTGTTAGAATCAGCCGAATAGTTATGATGCTATTGCCTCCCCCCCTCCCAAAATAAATAATTCCCTGGTTGCTTTTTAATGGAATTTCAAGCTTTAATGTCACTTCTTAAATTCAATCCTTTCCATCTTGAGCATCAGCTATTTCTTTTTCATTTTCTTCAGGAGAGAAAATTATTTCACTTGATGGCATTGAAACATTAACCTACTTATAATAAGCAACTCTTTTTCCTTCAGCTTCTTGTCGCTTTTACTTATTGACTTTTCTATTTTACTCAAGTTAATCTCGAAAGCAAACTTGATTTGGTACAAAAGAAGTAATCGTTTCTCTCTGACCTTTAATGAAAGCAAGTTCCTTCACAGAGATCTTCAACTCCGTAGGCGATTAAAATTAATTTGAGTTTCGTTTTTGCAACCAAGGCAGCCAAATTCAAAGCAAAAAGCAATTTTACACTTACGCCTGAGGATATCAACAG
This sequence comes from Ceratothoa steindachneri, assembly GCA_963969495.1. Taxonomy (NCBI): domain Eukaryota; kingdom Metazoa; phylum Arthropoda; class Malacostraca; order Isopoda; family Cymothoidae; genus Ceratothoa; species Ceratothoa steindachneri. The sequence continues at coordinate 53,359,371 of OZ018334.1, forward strand.
GTTGTCTAGTTTTGTAATGAAAGTGTCTTAGGCCTGTAGCTCTCCTCTCCCAAAGGATATGTTTTTGGCCTGCTCCCAGTTCTTTGGGATCTGGTTAAGATTTTGACTCTTGAATTTACAACACGGGCTAGAAAAGAACTGTTCCCTCGTTCTCACTTTTCAAGCACTTTAGTGTAAATATGCTTTGCAAGATTGGCTGCTGGGTAGTTTCAGAACGTCAACCAAAGTTTGGAATTGAGACGGCAACAACTCTGCTATTTTTAATTTAGGTGTTCAAATGTGTGAATGTCGCCAGTCTTGTCCTAATTTTAAAAGCAAATCCCACTGGTAGGATGTCAGTAGTGAAGGCCACGTAATCTTCAGCACACTGATGAATATGTTTCAAACGATGAAATAAGAAAAGAAAAGTGAAATAGATATAATTATTAATATAATAATAGTCAATTAATTCCCCAAGATGACAAAAATAAGTGAAAAATTTAAGTTGCTAACCAAGTAGAATTAAAATTATATTAAAATAGAAAAACAACTTTAGAGTTCATAAGTAGGGCTGCAAATTTTGAGCACCCCTCATTTATTTAATTAGAACGTTGAAAAGATTGACACACACTAATAGCACAGTATTCCATAGTATAGAATTATATACCATAGCGATTAGAGCATAGTATATTATAGAATATCATTGCATATCATAGTATAGCATAGCACAGTATGCATAATATAGCACATCATAGTATAACATAACATAGTATATTATAGCATAGTATAGCATAGCATAGCACAGAATAGTATAGCATAGCATAGTCTAGCCTAGCCTAAAATAGCATAGTATAGCCATATACTTTAACATAGCATAATATAGAATAGCCTAGCCTAGCCTAGCCTAGAGTAGTATTTTCTAGCATAGCATAGCCTAGTATAGCCTAGAATAGCTTAGCCTAAACTTGCCTAGTATAGCATAGCACATCATAGCCAAGCATAGCATAGTATAACCTACCCTGTTTTAGCCTAGTATAGCCAAGCCTACCCAAACATATGATAACCTATGCTTAAATAGAATAGCCTAGCTGTGCCGGGCCTAACCTGGCCTAGCTTACTATAATCTAGCTAGCCTAGTATAATTTAGTATAGCTTACTTTATCCTACCTTAGCTTAGTATAGCCTAGCCTATCGTATCCTAGTATAGCCTAACCTAGCTTAGTAGACCCTAGTCTAATCTAGCATATTATAGTATAGCCTAGCTTAACCTAGCCTAGTATAGCCTTGGGCGATTTTTTGTTTAGGGGACACACACCAAAAATGGCTGGTGACGTCACCAGACTGACTGCTGACTGTAAGACAGCCATGTGATCCACGAGTGTGAACGAATAGTTCTTAAAAACGCGTTTTTATTATAAAGACAAAACTCCCGATTTTTATACTTTTGGGGTTATATAATCCAACCTAACCTTAACCTAAGAAATAAATGTAATGGACCGATTGAACCTGATTTAGTGAAAATGAAAAGTAAAGTAGGAGCACAAATTTATTATTTTAAAGGATAGAAATTTCTTATGTATTTATAAATTTGTTGAACCAAGTCCAAGCGAAGCAGCTTCGCAGAATATTATTATGGAGTCAGAGTGGCCAGTCGATCTTTGTGGCTGCTGACGTCACCAGCAATTTTTGCTTTGTGACCCCTAAACAAAAAAGCGACTAGCCTTGCCTAATGTAGCCTAGCTTACTATAGCTTAGCCAGGCCTAACCAGATATGGCTTAGTATTGCATACGAAAGCCTAGCCTAGCGTCGCATAGAGTAGCTTAGCCGAGTATAGCCAAGCTATAAAAGGCTACTATAGCCTAGCCAATATATCCTTGCATACGATAGCCTAGCCTAGCCTAGCCTAGCCTAGCATACTATAGGCTAGCTTGATATAGCCTATCCTAGCATAACCACACCTAACATAATATAGCCAAGCGTATCATAATATAGCCTAGCTAGTATAGCATACCATACCCTAAACTAGAATGACCTTGCATAGCTTAGCCTATTATAGCCTTGGTTAGCTAGCCTATCGTACCCTAATATAGTATCACCCAGCATAGCCCTCCCTAGCCTATTATAGTTTAGCCTACCCTAGCATAGTATAGTATAGCCTTATCTAGTCTAGTATAGATTACCATAGCTTAGCCTAGCCTAGCATAGTATAACCTAGCCTAGCATTAGCTCTCCTAGACAAGTATAGCCTATACTATCCTATCATACCCTAGTCAAGTATAGCTTAGTATTGTCTAGCCTAACATACTATATGCTATCCTAGCATAGCATGTATAGCGTAAATTAGCATAATATATTTTACCCTTGAACATTATATCTCAGCATAGCTTATCATAGTTTAGCCTAGCTTATAATAGCCTAGCATAGTATAGCGAATTCTAAGCTTGCCTAGCATAGTATAGCATATTATAGCCTAGTCTAGTCTAGCAGATTATCGGCCTAATTGTTATAATGTTATGGACCAAACAAAATAATTCCCGGGCTAACCTTGGAAAGACTTTGACAATTATATCATTCCAAAGAGAATGTAAAACAACATACAGGTTTCAAATTTCGCTAGAATCGGAAAATAGTTATGATGTTATTGCCAAAACAAATAATTCCCGGGCTAACCTTGTGAGCACCTTGGCAATTATATGATTCGAAAGAGAATGTAATACAACATAAGGGTTTCAAATTTCGTTACAATCGGCCGAATAGTTCTAATGTTATTGCCAAAACAAATTAGTTCCATGGCTAACCTTGGAATGACATTGGCAACTATAGCATTCAAAAGAGAATGTAACACAACATAAAGTTTTCAAATTTCGTTAGGATACGCCGAATAATTATGATGTTATTACACAAACAAAAAAAGCAAAACGGGACCGACCAACATACTAGTGAGATGTAGAGTCGCTAGCTACTAGACTCGCACGCGACTAAAAACGAAACCTGTTTGCTTCATTAAAGCGAAAGAGGTGATTCGGCACCTGTTGAAGTCGACGCTTTAAGGTAGGCATCTGAAAAGCACAAAAAAGAGAGAAAGCCTTCTACGTAGATCGTAGCAAGAACATATTCTGGCAGCATGGTTGCGATAACTATAATGCCGAAGGCAAAGTAAGTGGCACTGATTTCACTTCCTTGCGGGACCCTCTCTTCCTTTAATAATGGACCCGAGAGAGCTCCCCTACACCTTCTAGTAATCAAAGAGCTCACAGGAGCTCAGGCAATAAAAGTTGAAAACATTTCCCCACCACATACTATTGATCTTCTCCGTGATACTGTATCGCAATTTCCAGCCAGAGCAGAGCAGCCTCCGTAGAGTGGAACTTGCCAAAGTTTTAATGTAGATGAGCTCGGTGTCATCGCTGTCTAGAAAATAACCTAACTTAAGGTTAACCAATTTCTTCGTCAACTTGCACACGATGGAAGATAGAGAAAATTGCCAGAAATAGGTGGGTATAGAATAATATCTTCCCTCTTTGCCTTCCGAAAAGCGAGTAGAGTAGCCATTTGCGAAGAAGGGAAGCTAAGGTCCGTACCTTCCGTAGCGATTTGGAATAAGGCAGACAAAATAGCTATGCCTCGCTCACCCAGGTGTCAAAGCATGGCGGACGGGATATCATCCGGACCAAGGTCTTCATCCATACACGAAGCTATGGCGGATCGCAGTTCGTTTAGTGGAAAAAAGTTCCTGAATGTTTTTTTTTGTCACTTAGGGTAAAGTTCTGTCAACGGATTTCAGCGAGCTCAGAGCCTGCTTTAATTACCGACAGAACAGCATCCCGGCTAGAGAATGCAGAGAAGGCGATCGCGAAGGACTCCAACACTAGTGCAGAATTATAGATTGCAGACCCGTCCTCCTAAGAGCCGGGAGGGTGTCTTGTGCGAACTTGCCTTGAATCGATTTGATACGCCTCCAAACCTCTTTTAATGGGTATTCCTGTTGAGTGAAGAGACATGATACAGCATGATTCAGGTTCGCGACTTCCTCAACCGACCTAAACTCATTCATTCAGATCTGAGCCTGCTCCAATCGCCACCAAGGGGTGTTCTCATGAGGAAGAAGCCGGAGAAAAAGATATTTGCTTAAAAGGGATCGATACCGTGAAGGCCATCGACCAGTACTCACTCAAAAACAGGGTGGATATCTAGAGAGAAAAATGAATAGATCAAGGCAAGAAAATGTAGTGGTTCTCAGGTAGGGATAGGTGAATTCATCCACGTTTATGATAACGGTTTCTAACTCTCCATCAGTTTCTACCAAACCTAGCCCCTGGGATCGGTACTTTATTTCCCCAGAGGCTTTGCCTACCATACAAATACCCCCCTCCTCCCCGTGCCTCGACGAGAGGGAAATTCCGCCACATACATGTAGGTGACCGCGGACGATGCGCCGAAATGATGGAATACCTCTTATTTAGGTGTAGCTGCAATTCCACTTCCTTAAATGAGGTATTTAAAGCCAAATATTGTATAGAGACAACATTTTCTTGTATTTATCACAATAACTCATCATCATTTAGAATATATCATTTGCAAAAACGCTAAACTGAATTTCTCCCAAAGTTTTAATTCCTGATTGGCACGATAAATTCATTGAACCAAATATTAACCTTTATATCAACTTTATATCAACTTTCGTTCCTTCTTCATTTGTATAATTCTTCATGCATGCGTGATGCATTCATTTTCTGTCACATTTAATGAAGAATTGAAACGTCTTTCAGGACCCTACCATGGGCGAAGGAGCTTGTTTAACGTACTTCCATACCATTATATTATACTTCTTTGCCTGTTTTTTAAGATTTAACCATATAGTCCATTAGTCTTCTAATTTTTCCTTATTAATGTTATTTATTTCAGTTCTCTTAAAATTTGTGACGGTGAGCAAGTTGACTCAATTGTATTCTCGCCCTATTCCCTACACAAGCCAAAAGGGATGATAAAAGAGAGATCAATAACACTATAACATCCATCTATTAATGTAAACCCACAAAATAGATTATGATTCGTGGACCTTCCATGGTTCTTACGATTGGGGGGGTTCTTGCTTCCCCGCAAATAGTGTATTGAACAAGAGATTCGAGAGATTTAAATTTCGGCTCAATGATGGCCGTATAAACAAGGAAGAGTGCCTAATTAGTCCCTATGTACCTCATACTAAAAAATATATAAATATTTTAGTGATATATGCATTTTATAGCATGGTAGAGATCCAGGTGTCATCCATCGGGCATTGGAGCACATGGATATGGTATGTGACAGGGTGAGATTCTCCAGACAACTAGAGGAACATATGGATATGGTGATAAAAAGTAAGAGATGCGGTATTCAGGATATGCAGAAAATCAGAATAGAGAGAGAGAGGATATCCTAAATGTATTGAAAGCCCTGAGAAAGAAAAAAAGAGGCAGGACCAGATGAACTAAAACCAGAGATGTATAAAGCTTTGATAAAGAGTGATGTATGATTGGATGCTCTAAAATGGATGTATAATAAGATACTGGAGGAGGGTACTGTTCCAGAAGACTGGAAAATATCAAGGACAAAGATGATACCAAAGACAAAGAAACCAACTGTAGACAAGTTACGACCAATTGCTTTGACAAATTACTCATATAAAATATTTATGAGCCTAATAAAAGTGAAAGTGGAGGGACACATGAGAGAAGTTGGAGAGACAAGGGAAGAACAGGCAGGTTTCACGAGTGAGGGAAGAATAGGGGATAACTCGCTGACACTGCAGTATTGCGTCAGAAAGTGTGACGGCAATGAAAACGCCACTCATAATAATAGCAATCGATTTCTCTAAAGCATATGACTCCATACGAAGAGATAAGCTAATGAGACCATTAATGAAGTACAAAGTCGATCCAAAGATAATTGATGTTGTAAGAGAAATATATACTCGAGACAGAACGGAGGTAAAATTGAAAGAAAATGTAGAAAGCTGTATGAATGTTCAGAGCGGAAAAGGCAAGGATGCACTGGGTCGACCACATTCTTTAAATTGATTATTTATATAATAATTGAAAAATTAGAAGAAATAAACTGCGCTTTTAAGAATGAAAAGTTTAATATTAGCTCAATTTTCCTTGCTGATGACGGGTTATTAATTGTAATGACATTGAAGGAGGCAAGGAAAAGTATAAAGGAGCTAGTTAGAATTGGAAAGAACTGTGATATGGAAATAAACAAGGAAAAGAGCAACATCATTCTATTTAATATGAAGGAACAACCGGTTGAGGTGGAAGGGATAAAAGTAACATCGAAAGGTAAATACCTAAGATTAACAATCACAAACGAGAAGAAATTATTTGGGAAGCAGAAAGGAATAATGTTCGAAAAAGCAGAGAAAATGGCAAACTTAACATACCCAGTTAGTGAAAAGAGCTGTAACAAATTAATGATAGGGCGTACATACTGGAAGAGTCTGGCTTTATCTTCAGTGTTGTATGGAACAAATGTCATAAGCCTTACAATCACAGCTATAAAAGAAATTGCAGAGGATGGAAAATAAAGTGTACAGACAAATGCTGGGTGCGCCAAGATATGCTCCAACAGAAACTGTGAAAGGGGAAATGGAGGAATCATCAATGCCTGCAAGAATAATGGAGTAAAAGTTGCAGTATTTAAGAAGTATTTTGAAAGAAGACACTGGAGCAGCATGCAGAAATGAGCTTCTAAGAGAAATAATAACAGAAATGAGAAAGGATAGAAACCATGAGTGGATAAGAGAGATACAAGCATATGAGGAGAGGATGGGAATAAGGATGGAGCAGATCAAGATAATGAAGAAAGAATATACGAGGAGCGGTCAATAAATTTTGCGAATCGGTAGGGGTAAGCAGAGGAAGGGGGATGGCTGTTTGTGGGGGTGTTAGGACAAGTTATGACAAGTCAGGACCTGCAGCCGCACGCTCCTGCCTTGTCTATTTAAGATGCAGTAGCTGATCGCAGATCGTCAGTCACAGATTTTTCAACAATGGAGAAGGTTGAGCACTGCGCAGTGATCAAATTTCTGACCAAGGAAGGCAAAAATGCAAAAGATATCCATGAACGCATGGTTGCAGTGTACACCGACACCGCCTCTTCCTATGCAACCATTGCTCGCTGGAATAGGGAGTTCCGACATGGTCGTGAGTCCCTTGAAGATGACCCTCGTCCAGAACGCCCGTTAGACGTGACCAACGGGGAAAATGTGGCCCGTGTGGAGAGGAGGATCGTCGAAAATCGACGGGTGAAGGTCGAAGAAATCGAGCGAGAACTTGGAATATCACATGAAAGTGTTATGAACATCATCCACGACAATTTGGCCATGACCAACATCTCTGCATGTTGGGTCCCTAGAAACCTCACGCCCCATGATCGACTTCAACGTCGTCCAAGTTCGAAGGAGCTGCTGCTTCTCCTGTACAACCAAGACCCAGCGGGATTCGAGTCACGCATAGTGACAGGTGATGAAACGTGGGTCCATCACTGGGATCCCGATACCAAGCTCGAAAGCATGGCCTGGAAGCACAGGGGTTCTCCGACCCCCATCAAGTTCCAGACCCAACCCTCAGCCGGAAAGATCATGGCCACCATCTTCTAGGATTCTGAGGGAGTGTTGATGGTGGACTATGCGCCTCTAGAAAGGACCATCACAGGCGAATATTACGCCGAGGAACTGGCTGGGTCAAAGAAGTGCATCCGTCAGAAGCGGCGCGGCAAGTTGACACGCGGTGTCCTGCTCCTCCGCGACAATGCCCCTGTCCACAAGGTCAGAGTTGCACAAGCTGCCCTGCGCGAGTGCGGATTCGAGGAGCTCAACCATCCCCCCATACAGTCCAGATCTGGCCCCTAGAGACTACTTTTTATACCGCCAGCTCAAGGCTGCCCTGCGTGGTCGCCGGTTTGGGGACGATAAAGATGTCCAGCTCGCCGTCCAGGAGTGGATTGAACAGCAGTCGGGAGATTTCTGGTTGTCTGGAATTCGAAGCCTCAGGGACAAGTGGCGCAAGTGCATTGAAGTCGAGGGTAGTTATATTGAAAAATAATAAAACACTTTTCCTCATATCTCGTTTCCTTATATCCGAATTGCAAAACTTATTGACCGCCCCTCGTATAAAGAGTAAGATAAATAAATGGGACACGAGAGAATGGCAAAATGGAATGGAACAAAAGCCGAGTATGAACATCTGCAGATAATATAAAATGGAAATAACAAGTGAGGAAGATATATATGACAACAAATACGAGTCCATCATATTATTTAGAGGTAGATCTAACACTTTGAGCCTGAGGGACAGAGGGAGATTTGGTGGAGGAGATGTGAGGTGTGTGCTGTGCGGTGTGGATACAAAGGATTTGGAGCATTTTATTCTTCACTGTGGGGCACTGCGGGGCATCAGACAAGAGGACATCAGACTACAGCAACCTTTTATTGAAAACAGAAGAGAATTAATAGGAAAATTCCTCTTTAGTAAGGAGAGGGAGGAGATTGAGCAGACAGAAAGCTTCCTCCTACAAGTGTGGAAGCAGAGAGAAAGAAGAGTGAAAGAGGAGGTAGAATAGTTTGTGACCCGGGAAAAGCATTCTTTAAGGAGGGCCGTTCAAAAGGCAATCCTCCGCAGCGTCATCATCATTATCATCAGTAATATTATTAATAACATTAGTCAACACACCCTTTGCTGACTTATGTTTTGTGGTTGTTTTTAACTAATTTTGGCGTGCTTATTTCAAATGTGGCATCCATCTTTTTGTAACACATCATGTTTTCATTCTACAGCATATTCCTCTTTTACGACGTACTGCATGTATTTCCTGGGTAAGGATAGTTTCCTAAGTGTTTTAGCTTCAAACCATAAGTAGAAATCTCAACAGAACTTGAAAGGATAAATTCATTGTAAGATAACATCACCTATTACTAAGTACATGCAGGTTATTTTTCTAATATAATGGAGAAAACACAATCAATCGTACACATACCTAGCTAAACATTCATCAAAGAAATTTTCGCTTGCGAGAGTGTTTGAAGTGTTTGATGTCTAAACAGTCTCGTTGAATACTCCAACAGTAGTCTGCCATCATGTTTGTGTTCCATCGGCCTAGAAGAAAACTATTGCCATTTTTTAAACTCAGTGACCTCGATTTTCCCAAGAAAAGGTCTCAAACTAAGTCAGCAGAAAAAAAGGTAAAATTTGTTGACCAGTATACTTTACAAAAAGACTGAAAAAATTGGTCCAAAATTAACAAAAACAGAACCTATATAATTCATCTTTTTCTTGTTTGTCAAAACATGCCTTGATCGACAAAGCACTTTCAAGCCATTACTGCTTTTGATAGGTTTCATGCATGTTAATAAAGTGAACTGAGCTGGGTATCATGTCAGTGATATCAGCGCTGCTCCTGTCACCCGCAGTTATACGTTTTATTTGAATTTTAACCTACGCAGCTAAATTAACAAAGAGATAAAGCGATAGTAATGAGAGCTTAAGCACTGTAATAGGTATTTACCAATGATTTTCTTGTAATTTTAAGATTTATTTAAATATAGTTTGTTCGATTTTTTATTTCTTTACTTTTGTTAGCCAGAACAAATGTGATATCTCCAAAGTGATGTAGAACAAGGGGAGAGGTAAAAACTTAAGTGAAAGTAAAATTTATGTAGAAAGTACATATGTAGCTTCAATCTTAGAAGTAGATTCTTAATGGACTGTTAGTAGCCGATTCCATTTAATATGTTGAAGAGAAGTTAATAAATTATGATTATAGAAACTAGTTTAGGAAAATAGCTTTAATCAATTCGATGGCTACCCTTAACTCAAAACAAGTTAAGAAATTGAATGAAAATTACTAGGAAAGAGTGTAATATCAAAAGTATTTTCAAACACTTAGGTCATTAAGAGAGTTAATACAGTTTATCTTGCAATCAAAAACTGTGGAGTCTCCTGCACAGTTAAACAGAACAGGACTAGATTGGCCAACTAAGCACAACCAATGCAGATTAACTTATCCGAACTCAGAACTAGCTTTCCCCTCGTCTAGCTTTTCCCCCTCTATTTAATTGAACCATAGATAGGGGTTAAATAAAAAAAAAATGATAAATTTAAGATTTCTTTTTCTTCTCTTCAACTATAAAAAACAAGCTTTAAAATGTATTTAACTTTGACTGGCTTTAAATGATTAAGTTAAAAAAGAGAAGTAAGAATGATTCAATTTCACACAAACATGTACATATATTCTTTCTATTTTTTACTTTGGCAACTAAATGAAATTAAGAATAATTCTATGTAAAAGTAACTAACGATAATTATTGTACGAGTGTTATGATTGGTGTTTAAATGTTAGAAAGAAGAATTGTCAAAGAGTTTCCTGAACATAATGTATCTTGCTTCCTTAACGCACTTCTATTAACATATTTTGAGTCGCGGGTGGCTCTATATCTCACTATGTCGGTTGGTTCCCATTTTGCTTTTATTGTTTTGGTAATAACATTGTAACTATTCAACCGATTCTAACGAAATTTGAAAACCTTATGTTCTTTGAAATTCTCTTTCGAATGTTATAATTCCCAAGGTCCTACCAAAGTTAGCCCTGGAATTATTTGACAATAACATCATAACTATTTGGCCGATTCTAACGAAATTTGAAACCCTTATGTTGTTTTACATTCTCTTTCAAATGATATAATTACCAAGGTTCTCTCAAGGTTAGTCCTGAAATTATTGAAAGTTTTGAAAGTCGTAAGGGCTTAAATCAATAAGTGAGAGCCCGCGACTTTTAGGTAAGCAGATCTTGTTAACTTACTAGTTCTTGTATGTAATAGGAGTGTTTAAGAATTTAGAATCGATAACTTTCATCATGGTCTCTTTATGATTTAACTCTCTATAGGGTTTATTTTTTAAATTAGCTACCCTTGTGCCAAGGAATAGATCAAGGGATCTTTGATACGCTGATAACCGTTGTACGTCTTGGGTTTATCCCTTTCACATTTCTTACTATTTCACAAATGAACCAATTGGTCAAATATCCTTTATTTAATTAATCGATTATTCTGGTTTTTAAAAGGGTATTTTCTGTAACGCTTTGTCTAAATCGATCTCATTCCAGGTAAAAATCTACTAAATTTTGATTAAATAATTTATTAAACCAATTGATCTTTCGTTTGAAATTGCCAAAATCTTTTTCAAAGTAAAAACCTGAAGTTTAATCCTGTTTCTTTCGGTTAAAGAACTATAATCAAATCTTCTTTTGTGTTCAAAATTTAAGCTGACCTTTGGAAAAGATAAAATGCATCTCTTACTATTTTACGTTTTAAGAATAGATAAATGTTTATCAAAAGGTGTACTTTAGGGTTCTTAACAATATTCTATCAGGAGACATAAACTGCAAAAAATGACTTAGTAATTCCTCAAAAGCAATTACCAATTCTCCTTTGTATTTAAGGATTTAAGGAAGATACAAATGAGACAGCTGTCGAATCTAAGTGGATTATAAATGGCATCAAGTAAAAAGGAGAGAGGGCAAATTAATTATAAAAAGGGATAGAAAAACATTATTAGAAAAGAATTCAAAATAATGGGTTTGAAAGATTCCTCTGCCAGAAGAAAAAGAAGCCGGGACAGGCAAGGTACTCCTGAAAGGGTCAGGAAATAGGACGTGCGAAGACAGGCAAAATGAAAACATTCCTATAGAAGATGGGAGGCCAATTGGTCCCCACCCCTCAAAGCGCAGCAAGATGATTCGACCACCAGGCCAAACAAGATGGCCACCATGAGTATGTCTCGTGTGGCTGATGCAAACGCGGCAAAGGGCCACCACTAGGGACTCAAGTCTTTGAAGGCTCGAGGGCCGGAAGCGAGAAGACGCTTTGATATTGTGTAATTTAAAGGATGAACGACCATCCTATTCGTCCTGCTACAAATTAAAAACATAATCTCTTATAGAGGGAAAGAAATCTCGGAAATACAATACAGAGTTATCCAGGGCCTCAGGATAGGCTAAACGGGCCAGCTGATCAGTCCTTCCAGTGCCCAGGGCCCCTACATGCCCGAGAACCCACCAAAATAAAACCCGATAACGGAACGCATTCCTGATCAGCCAATTGAAGATTTATGTAACTAAGGAATGAGAAGCACTTAAAGAGCGAATCGCTTGTAAATCAGTCCTGGAGTCGGAAAAGGTAACGAAATCTTTAACAGGGCAAAGTTTGGATCAGTCTAAAAGCTAAAAGAATGGCTGAAAGTTCAGCGGTAAAAATAGAAGACGCTAGCGGCAAAAATCAAGTTTAAAAGCTCTCCTGAGTAGTTGGCTGCAACACGCACACCTCTATCTGACTTGGAACCATCTGTGTATATGGGGCAATGTTGTGTATGTGAAGTCACATGCTCTAGAAACAGGTAGTTAAGGGAGCAAGGGTCCACGGAGGACTTGTCCAAGATCCACATGTTTGTGAAAACTGTGGGATGGTGGAGCACCCCAACTAAGGGTCGGCGACGACGGAAGGGCAAGGACCCTTAGGGTACCCAGGTTTGAAGAGATGATCTCCTATCCGTAGGTTCAAGGAGCGGGGTAAAGACGGCTACCTATCGAATGCCGCCCTTAATTCAGCAGCATAAAAGCAGCTGGAAACTTCTGAAGCAGGGGCTAGCCGTACACGATAGAGCTATCGCATACAGAACTTGAGACGATGATAGGGCAAGGGTTGCACCCCACTCTCACAGTAAAGACGGTTCACCGGGTAATTGCTGAAGGCTTCACTGGAAAGACGAACTCCGAGGTTGAGAATCGTGTTCAGCACTTAAGAACAGTATGTTAAAAATTTTAAATTATTTACAAATCCAACTGCGACGAAGATCTAAACTAGCAGAACAAATTCTAATTAAAGACAAACAACCAAATTTAAACATTAGGTAAGATGAATTTCGTAAAACCTTAAACATTTATTAATAACATTCCTACAGATAATATAAATAATCAAGTTCAATAAATTTGTATAAAAAACAGAGAGAATATATAGTGGTGCACCTTTTAACACGTGACTCTACAATACTATAAATAGCTCAAAACTATTATATTATTTATATTTGAGAATACCCCCCCCGTGGTAATAATAACACAAGAAAAAAAGGTGATAGTAACATTAATATTAGATGCACAGTGGTCAACTGGCATACCCGGGAACTTCAACTTAATTTTAAACAACTACAAAATCCGGTAACAAAATAAACTTTGTTTCTCCTCAAATTCATCATCAGAGGAAATAATGAAAATTTCCCAAATAGACGAGTAAAGGAAAGAAGAACAAGATGAAGAACGGAAGAACAGGAGGGAAAGCGACGAGATTTCAGAAGGCTAAATAAGTCATAGAGAAAATACACGGAAAGAAAGAATAAAGAAGAAAGACAAAAGAAAAAGAATTCACAACCTCCAACACCGCAACGAAAAAACCGTTGTCAAAAAATGACAACAAAACACGAACTACCACTAACCCGGGAACCAGAAATTCTAGGAGAGGATATGGGCCTCAAAGTCTTCGCCTCCCCTCTGTGGTAATTCCCAGTGGAAATGAATGACGGAAAAAATGATAAATGGACTAAATAATGGAAAATACAATTGGATATCCGAGGTTTAAGTTCTCCCACGAAGAAGTTGAATCTCTTCTGCTGGAGGGTGTGAACTTGGTTTCAGACAGTAGCTAGCACAACATCGACACATTCTAGACAATTACGATTTATCGACTGCGGATATCTAGTAAAGTCCATATAAACATACAAAAACAAAATTAAATCATAAAATTAAACCCAAATTTATTCATTTGATGAAATGAACAAAAACAAACTTACAAATCAGTATTAATAGTGTTAATAAGCTCTATTAAAAAGCGCTAAACGTAAGGAATGTATATTAAAGTGTTCGTAGAGTCGAAATAAAATCACAAAAGAAACAAGTTTAAAGTAAAGTTAATAATATATAAATTTTAATCTCAATAAAACGTAAAAGTGCATAAAAAAGATTAGAAGTAGTGATAACTTTATAATAACAATCATTACTAATAACGCTACCTTGCTAGCCGAGTGGATACGGCGTTGGTCTGTCAAAGTTGTGGTTCCAGGTTTATGCCGCCAACAGCGGACACGAACCTCAGCGCACGGAGAGATCTGGCTACCGATTCGTGAACGCGCTGTGTTCAGTCATGTATTCTGGTGGGTAGATCTTCCAGACTTCTCATCACACACGTAGTCAATTACAACACCGGTTTATTTCTTCTCTAGTCTTCGTAGCGCAACACACACAAACACACACACACTGTTCCAAGGAATCCTGACGACCGATGGGTATCTATATCCACGTACCTCTGACGCGGAACAGGTCCTTCTGTCTCGGGCGACGAAGGTTCTACAAAAACCGTGTTTGGTGCCCAAAGCATAATACTTCCTGACGCCTCTCCCAAAGAGGACCGCCCGTCCTGCCCTCCGGCTCACCGGTGATTGTCAAACTGACCTTTATGTCTATTTCATTTTTCAATTTAGATCCGCTTAAATTATGTAAAGCAGGTTGTTGAAATAATAATGTTATAATAAAATTTATACAAAGATTGAATAAAACTAGCAAAATTAAAATGATGCTTAGATGATCGAAATATCAATTTCAACAATTGATATAAGAGCTAAATTAAAAGTATGTGCATTAATTTAATAAAAGTGAGTAAAATAATAAAAAACAGCGAATTTAATATATATGTATTAATATGCATTTGCAAACCAACCTGCAACATAAACCATAGTTTGTCCCTAATTTTGATTATATTAATTATCAGTTTTATCTGAGAATCAAAAAAAGATTCCTTCTGAGGTAATCGTGACTTACCGTTGATAGAAAAGTTGATCATGACTCGAAAGTGAATCATCATCATCTGCATTCCCAGACAGTGACTTATGCGAATATCTACAAAACACAAAAAATAATCCACCTCAACCAACCACTACGCTCTCTCAAGCATAAAGCCACCTTGCATTTTTTGCTCTCAACCAACTGGACCAATCAACCCGACGAAAATATAGATATTTCGATGAAGTGTGTGATCACCTTGAAACCACCCTGACCGGTGAATGGCAATGACAATGTTCCAAACGGTTTTTTCAGTGGTTTTAACTGATTTTTCTGGTAGGCAGGACACCATTACACACTATCATGGATGCAACAACAAATATCTTTTGAATTAGACTCATTTTATTTTCTTTAAGATGAGAAAATTTTTCGACGAACCTTTGCAAAAGTTTGTCAATAAAAGGCTCGTAGTAAAGTGAATGTATGTAAGAATATGTGGAGGATGTTTACCTTAACCATCGCCCAAAAGGAAAGTACTTGGGGCACTAAGAACTTCCATGTCAAGCAAGTCTGGATTCCCCACTTGGTACGAAAGTTGCGTACCAGGTAAATTCAAATTCAATACCAATATACAATAAAAAATTATACAAGGTAACCTGCTCTCAAAACGGTACCCCAATTTCGACTGAGATAAAATTATAATGCTTAAATCCTTTTGTGCATTACACCAATTCTACAAACCAACAAAACAGTGGGAAATAGATATATGTGCGAATGCGGTGATGAGAGGGAAGAATTTTGGATTGATGGGATATGGAGATCGTTGCGAAGCGGAGATGAGAGTGAAGAATTTTGGATTGGTAGGATATGGAGATCGTTACGAAGCGGAGATGAGAGGGAAGAATTTTGGATTGGTAGGATATGAAGATCGTTACGAAGCGGAAAAGAGAGGAAAGAATTTTGGCTTGGTGGGAAATGGAGATGGATGGAAAAGATGAGAGTGAAGAACTTTGGCTTGGTGAGAAATGGAGAAGTGTGAGAAAAAAAGAGATTAGATGGAAAAATTTTGCTTGATGGGGTATGAAAACGGGTGGCAAGCGGAGACCAGAAGGAAGAATTTGGGGTTGGTGGGAAATGGAGATGGGTGGGAATGCAGAGATAAAATGGAAGAATTTTTGGTTTTCTCATAAATAAAGCTGGGTGGGAAGCGGAGATGCGAGGGAAAGATTTTGGCTTGGTGGGAAATGGAGATGGGTGAAAAGGATAAAAAGGAATAATTTTGGCTTCTAGAGAAAGGGAGATAGATGAGAAGCAGAGATTAGAGGGATGAATTTTGGTTTGGTATGATATGGGGATGAGTGGGAAGCGGAGACGAGAGGAAAAACTTTGGCTTGGTGGGAAATGGAGATGGATGGAAAAGATGAGAGTGAAGAACTTTGGCTTGGTGGGAAATGGAGAAGGGTGTGAAGCGGAGACGAGAGGGAAGAAACTTTCTTGGTGAAATATAGAGATGGGGGAATGGATAAGAGGGAAAACTTTGGCTTGGTTGGAAATGGAGATGGGTGAGAAGCGGAGAGTAGAGCGAAGAAATTTGGCTTGGTGGGAAATTGAGATGGGTGGAAAGTGGAGTTAAGACAGAAGAACTTTGGTGGAAAATTGAGATGAGTTGGAAGCTGAGCTGATAGAGAGAAGATTTTTGCCTTCGATGGAAATGGAGGTGGGTGGAAAGCGGAGATGTGAGAGAAGAATTTTTCTTGGTGGAAAATAGAGATGGGTGGAAAGTGGAGATGAGAAATAAGAATTTTAACTTGGAAGGAAATGGAGAAGGGTGTGAAGCGGAGATGATCGAGAAGAATTTTCTTGGTGAGAATTGGAAATGGGTGGAAATGATGAGAGGAAAGAATTTTGTCTTGATGGGAAATGGATATGTGTGCCAATACGGAGATGAGAGGACAGAATTTTGGCTTGGTGGGTATGGAGATGAAAGAGAAGAATTATATTTTGGTTAGAAATAGAGATGTGTGGATAGGATGAAAGGGAAAAATTTTGGTTTGCTGGCAAATGCAGATGGGTGGGAAGCGTAGATGAGGGGGAAGAATTTGGGCTTGTTGGCTAATGGAGATGAGTAGAAAGGATGAGAGGGAATAATTTTGGTTTATTGGGAAATAGAGATGCGTGTGACCCGGAAATTAGAGGGAAGAATTTTTCCATGGTGGAAAATAGAGATGAGTGGAAAGGGAAGATGAGAGAGAAGAATTTTGGCTTGTTGGAAAATGGAGATAGGTGAGAAGCGGAAATTAGACAGAAGAATTTTTGCTTATTGAGAAATGGAGATGGGTGGAAAGCGAAGATGAGAGAGAATAATTTTCGCTTGCTGGAAAGCGGAGATGAGATGAAAGAATTTTTCTTGGTGAAAAATGGAAATGGGTAAATGATATGTGGGAAGAATTTGGGCTTGGTGGCGTGTGAAGATGGTTGAGAAGCGGAGATGAGAAGGACGAATTTTCCTTGGTGGAAGTTAGAGATTTTTGGAAAGCGGAGATAAGGAAGAAGAATTTGGGCTTGGTGGCGTGTGAAGATGGTTGAGAAGCGGAGATGAGAAGGACGAATTTTCCTTGGTGGAAGTTAGAGATTTTTGGGAAGCGGAGATAAGGAAGAAGAATTTGGGCTTGATGGGAAATGGACATGTGTGCGAATGCAGGAATGAGAAGGAAGAACTTTAGCTTTGTGAGAAATAGAGATGGGTGGAAATGATGATAGGGAAGAATTTTGGCCTGGTGAGAAATAGAGAACGGTGTCAAGCGGAGATCAGATGGATGAGTTTTGGCTTGGTTGCAAATAGATATGTGTGATGAGGGAAAATGAGAGGGGAGAATTTTTCTTGGTGGGAAGTGGAGATGGGTGGAAAGCGAAGACGAGAGAAAAGAATTATGGTTTAGTGGTAAATATAGATGGGTGACCAGCGGAGAGGAAAAAGAAGAATTTATCTTGGTGGAAAATAGAGAGTGGTGGGAAGCGGAGATGAGGAAGAAGAATTTTGTCTTGATGGGAAATGGACATGTGTGCGAATGCTGAGGTGAGAGGAAGGAAATTTGGTTTGGTGGATATATAGATGGGTATGAAGAAGAGATGAAAAAGGAAAATTTTGTTTTGGTGAGAAATAGAGATGGTGAAAAGGATGAGATAGAAGAATTTTGGTTTGCTGAATATAGAGATGGGTGGCAAGTGGAGATGAGAGGCAATAATTTGGTCTTGTTTGCTAATGGAGAATGATGGAAAGAATGAGAGGAGAGAATTTTGGTTTGATGGAACATGGAGATGCGTGAGAAACCGAGATTAGAGGGAAGAATTTTGGCTTGGTTGGAAATGGATATGTGTGCGAATGCGAAGATGAGATGTTTGGGAAGCGAAGATTTCAGTGAAAAATTTTGGCTTAGTGGGAAATTGATATGGGTGTAAATTGGAGATGAGAGGCAAGATTCTTTCTTGTCGGAAAATAGAGATGGGCTGGAAGTGGAGCTGAGAGAGAAAAGTTTAGGCTTGGAGGGAAATGGAGAAGGGTGTGAAGCGGAATTGAGAGATATGTGTACGAATGCGGAGATGGAAGGGAAGAATTTTGGTTTCGTGGGAAATGGAGATCGGTGGGAAGGAGGAGAAAAGAGAGAAGAATTTATCTTGGTCGATAATAGAGATTGGTGGGAAGCGGAAGTGAGAGAGAAGAATTTTGGCTTGGTGGGAAATACAGCCGCCGCAAAAAAAAAAGTTACATTCTCGACGCAAAAAAAAATGTTACACGTGACGCGGCAAAATAAGAGAGTTCTGGTATGAGCCAGTTGTCCACTGGGCGGAGCTAAGCTATGACGTATTCCCCTCACTCACTCACTCTCTCCTCCCGCCACACCATCTCAAACCTCAGTGAGCTCCCAGAGTTCGTCAAGTAAAGGCTTGTTCTACGCTGCTCCCAGTGACGTCATTTTTCACTCGACACCCAACTTTACCAGCCTATATTTCCAGTTCCACCACTCACAATGGTTAAAAATCAACTTTCTATGGAGAAGAAGAGTCGGGCCTTGACCCTGCTAGAACAAGGAGTATCTGTGATACGCGTGGCGGCAGAACTGGGAATCACAAGAATGACGGTTTACCGCCTGAAGAAAGCTAGCGATACTTACCCCTCAGGCACGACACCGCCACGGAAAAAGGGTTCTGGCAGACCAAAGAGGACATCATCGCGCACAGATTTCATCCTAAAGAAAGAAGTGAAAGAAAACCCTGGAATAACAGCCTTAGAACTCAAAGAAAAGCACCCAATATTGCTCCAGGACGTCGCAGTGAGAACCGTGCAGCATCGGCTACAGAAAGACCTAAAATTACCAAAACGTCGGACCGCCAAGAAACCCCTGCTGACTGACAAGATGCGGAAGAAAAGGCTGCAGTTCTGTAAAAAATACCGATCCTGGACATCACTTGACTGGAAGAAGGTGATGTTTAGTGACGAGAGTACATTCCGGCTCGTCAGAGGAACTTCAAAGCTAGTCCGCCGCCCCAGTGATGTCTCCCGCTATGACCCAAAATACACCGTCAAAACTGTCAAACATCCTGATAGCGTGATGGTGTGGGGTGCCTTCAGTGGAAATATGGGTAGAGCTGGCTTGTATTTCCTCCCCAAGAATGTGACAATGAAGTCTGCCAACTACATCGAGGTTTTGCGAGACCATATGCTGACTTTTGGGGCGATCCATGACTGCAACTTTTTTATGCACGACGGAGCCCCAGCCCACAAGTCCAAGGCAGTGAAGGAATTCCTCGAAACCAACAAGATTGAAGTTCTGGAGTGGCCGGGTAACTCCCCTGATCTGAATCCCATCGAAAATGCATGGAATCAGATGAAAAACATCCTGCAGAAGGAACGACCCAGCAACATACCCGACCTGAAGGAGGCCCTGAAGAAGCACTGGATCTCAATGGACAAAGATTATTTCGTCAATCTCGCCACTTCGATGCCCAAGAGGATCGAGATGGTTATCAAGAATAAGGGCCATATGACCAAATACTAATTTTGTATAAGTATTGTAAGCTTAAAAGATAAATAAAGCCCATTTAACATGTACTTTTGTGTTTGTTTATCCAAAAAATCCTGGTGTAACATTTTTTTTTGCGGCCACTGTAGAGGAGTGTCTGAAATGGAGATGAGAGGGAAGAATTTTGGCTTGGTGGGAAATGGAGGAGTGTCTGAAATGGAGATGAGAGAGAAGAATTTTGGCTTGGTGGGAAATGGAGGAGTGTCTGAAATGGAGATGAGAGAGAAGAATTTTTCTTGGTAAGAAATGGAGATGTGCTGAAAGAGGATATGAGAGGGAAGAATTTTGGCTTGGTGGGAAATAAAGATGGATGGAAAGGATGAGAAGGAATAATTTTGGCTTTGTCGCAAATGGAGATGCGTGTAAAGCAGCGATGAGAGAGAAGAATTTGGTCTTGTTGGCTAATGGAGATGGGTGGAAAGGATGAGAGGGAAGAATTTTTGTTTGGTTTGAAATGGATGTGTGTGCGAATGCTAAGATGAGAGAAAAGAATTTATGCTTGTTGAGAAATAGAGATGTGTGTGAAGAGGAGATTTCATGGAAGAATTTTGGCTTGGTTATAAATGGAGATAGGTGCGAATACGGAGATGGAAGGGAAGAATTTTTGCTTCGTCGGAAATGGAAATGAGTGGGAGGCGGAGATGAGAGAAACGAATTTGGCTTTGTAGAAAATGGAGATGTGTGTGTAGCGGAGATTAGAGGTAAGAATTTTTACTTTGTGGGAAATGGACATAGTTCGGTAGTGTAGATGAGTGCGAAGAATTTTGTCTTGTCGGAAAATGGAGATTGGTGGAAAGTTCAGATGAGAGGGAAGAATTTTGGTTTGCTGGCAAATGGAGATGGGTGGTAAGCGGAGATGAGGGCAAACGATTTTGGCTTGGTAGGAAATGGATATGGGTGGGAAGCGGAGATGAGAGAGAAGAATTTTAGCTTGGTGACAAATGAAGATGCGTGCGAATGCGGAAGAAATGGATTAACAAATAATGGCTGCAGTTACTCAAGAATAATTGTGACTGGCATTGGTGGAAAGAGTCATATATCTTGCCCAGAGTGGATGGAGGGTTGGTATTTATCACCCCCCCAAAATAATACCCCAAAAGCTAGACTGAATACGTGGAACCTACAGACTACTGCGTGAGTATATTGAATGCAAAAAGGGCCCAAAGAAAAGATAAAAAAAACAAATTCCGATGTTATTTAAACTTTATGCACTCCTGTCTTGACTCCAGAGAACTGGATGGTGTAAGTTGTGTAATGCCCTTGGTTTATCTGAAACTTGGATCAACTGTGCAACCTTCCGACCCCATTGCCTCAAGTGTAAAACTGGTGCTCTCACGTCTTTTAAATCTATCTCTCTCTCATTTCCACCCATCGATAGATCCAAGAAAGAGGGAACGATTGCGTTAAACATTGTTAAAAGTAAATTACTTCCTTGAGCAACATTTTATTGAAGAATGTTGATAAATGAGAATAAAGTGGGTGGAGAGCATAATTTTTGACTTATTTTCCTGAATTTATCAAATTCCTCATCCACTCTGTACTGTAGTTTATGGTGCCAAGGTATGATGAGATGAACATGTTTAGGAAGAACATGTTTTGCTCTTGATGTGGGAAACATGGTTAGGGAAAACATGATTGGCTCCTGTTCTTGTGAACCTGCTTAGGTAAAACATGCTTGCCTCTTGAACTGGTGAAGATGTTTAGGAAGAACATGTTGGCTCTTGTTTTGGTGAACATTTTTAGGGAAAACATGATTGGCTCTTGAAGTGGTGAATATGTTTAGGAAGAACATGTTTGGCTCTTGTTTTGGTGAACATGTTTAAGAAAAACATTATTGGCTCTTGAAGAGGTGAATATGTTTAGGAAGAACGTTTGGCTCTTGATTTGGTGAAAATGTCTAGGAAAAACATGGTTTGCTCTTGATGTGGTGAACATGTTTACGAAAAATATGTTTGGCTCTTGATGTGGTGAATTAGGGCGTGTCTACCCTAGCATGCGAAGACGACTCCATCGTATTAGGCAGACGAGATCACCTGGGAGATACAACGGCCATGAAGGCGGTGTTACAGGGCTTTGTGGAAAGTCGAGGGCGTGAACAGGTACCTATGAGGTCACAGCAATCCAATGCAGCCAAGAAGGTCCCTAGTCGTGATGGTCCTGTGTAACACTGGACTCCGACTCCTGAGGCCGAGAGAGTGGACCTGCCCCAGTGCAACGGCCTGACCACTTTAAAAGCATTCACGCACAGGATCTAGATGTCATCGTCGAAAATCGATCGACTACTACTTTACTTATAATTATAATAGATCAAATTAGTGAAATATTTTAAATTGGGGGATATTTCAAGCAGTACTTTCAAAACATTTTAAAACTGTTTTGTTTCAAAACAGTGCTGCCAATTTTCACGAAAATTAGCTTTTTCTGGATTAATTAAATTTAAATTCTATTTAACTTTTAATCAACAATATCACAAAATATTCGTAATAAAATTCGACTTTTTTAAGTCCTATTTAGAATTAATTTTCCAACCTAACATGTGATGAAAAATATTAGTAGTTGGCAATATAGCAGAGCAAAGCTTAGCGGCAGTCATCCAAAGCTATTCGAGGATTTATAGAACATATAAATAATTATATCATAGTTAACTAGGGGAGCTAACTCGTGACTGCTGCATCCCACTGGAATGTGAGATGGTCAGGTCGACTGGTCCTCGCTCTCTTTCCAATTCTCACATGCTGGCTCCAAGCGCCACACTCCGGTAACCACTTCAGCTAAAGAAGGTGAGGGCAAACTCATCTACGGCAGCAGGTAGATGAGAGAGGAAGGGCGAGAATAAAAAGAACAGACTTATACCTCAGTTGTTTCGTCTACTCCGCCTCTCTTCATGGAGAGGGGGAACACGTTCAAGTTAGTAGAGTACTGCGCTTGGGAAGTCTTTGGCAAGTGCCCAATTATACCCCGCTCGAATTCTGTTTCATGCCTGCTAGAAATAACAAATGACAGCACACAACCCCAGTAACCACTTCAGCAAAACCATGTGAGGGCAAACTCATCTACGGCAGCAGGTAGATGAGAGGGGAAGGGCGAGAATAAACAGAACAGACTTATACCTCGGTTGTCTCGAGCTTCTCCGCCTCTCTTCATATAGAGGGGGAACACGTTCAAGTTAGTAGAGTACTGCGCTTGGGAAGTCTTTGGCAAGGGCCCAATTATACCCGGCTTGAGTTATGTTTCATGTCTGCTAGAAATAACCAATAACAGCAGGCAGACGCAGAGCAAATGGGTCGTTACGACCTGCGCCCTTAAATAAAGTCAAGTAACTTACTTTTGTCCGAAACATTTTGACAACTCAACTTACATATCTTTCGACATAACCATCGTTATAAGTTCCTAAATTATTCCCATGTTTTTATTATCATCAGCATTAACGGATTTCGCAAAGGGGGGGGGGGGGCATCTCATCCACTCTGCATGACTGGATGGGATCCAAAACACCACAACCCATTATCTCTCAATACAATTTTCTATCCCTAGAACAAACCTTTGGCGTGTTCGGGTTTTCTGGCTAGCGGACCATATCTGGGATTAGTCCTCTTTAAAGACGGTGCAGAAAAACAGTATGGCAACTCTTCCCCGTACATGTGTATCAAATGGGTGTTTGGGACGGATAAAGGTCGCTGGAGATCAAGTAGATGGGATTTTAAGTGGGATTTCTTCGGGAAATTCTGGCTATAGATGAAGCCTGAAGGGACGCACAAGTTGCTACAAACCACATCATTCTAACGCTATCAAAGAACAATTTTGCTTGCAAAAATTGCGAGAGTTATTGTGCTTACTACGTCATAAAAGGGGTGGGAATTTTTATTGGTGCTGATATGCGCCGACCCACCTTGTGTGCAACTTTGTAAAAGTGGAAGATTGGAAGATTTGTTTAGCGGACACTGCCAATGGACAACGAAATCTATATAAATAACAAATAGTGGATATACTCGTATTTTATTACTTACCTATTTAGACACTTCTTTTTAATATATATATATATATATATATATATATATATATATATATATATATATATATATATATATATATATATATATATATATATATATATATATATATATATATATATATATATGAATCCATTAAACCACATTGAAAGAGAAAACGGAATAATTTTCCCTTGCAGTAATATTTTATTTTTATTACCTTTTTTTGAAAAAATCCGTGCAGGAAAGCGATTCGAACCAGGCACACTGAGGCAGCGAGCACCGCTTTGATCACAGTTAAAAGTATGCCGTTAGTAAACTATGCTACGCAGAGAACCTGCATGGATTTTTTCGAAAAAAGGTAATCAAAATATTACTGCAAGGAAAAATTATTCCGTTTTCTCTTTCAATGTGGTTTAATGGCTTCATTTTCATCATTCTCTCGTGCTACTTTGAAAGTTATATATATATATATATATATATATATATATATATATATATATATATATATATATATATTAGTGATACGACGATACCAGATTTTCAAGCGATAGGTTTCTATTCATTTGTTTGAAGAATAATACTACTGAACAATGTGGCTTTGTTTAATTCTTCAAGCTATTACAAAATAGAATACTTAGGGATCCAATTATATAACTAATTCCTTTAGCAACAAAATAAAAACAACCGACAATATAGGTGTAAACTTGAATATTAGTCGTACTCCAAACCCAATATTCTTAGATTATAGTGCAGGAACATTAGCATTGTCCCTGTTTCACTTTGCAGTCTGTTTCTTTTTGGCGTATAAATTTTGCCTCCTACGCTGAAAATTCGTTCACTCTCGACAAATATTTCCTTACAGGAGATGTTAAGAAAACGAAATTGTTCTTGTTTTCTTTCCACTACTGAAGAGGATCATCTTCAATCTTGGTAACAGCCAAGTTCTTATATTTATAGATTTCTTGGTTGAGAGATGTCCTTTCACTTCATTCTTCTGGTGCTGCAATTACTCTTGCTTCACCTTTTTTCTTTTTCTTTAGATCAGAAAAGCATCTTGCAAAACTTAAAATGAAATCATCACTGTTTTCTTCATCGAGAGAATTATCTGATGAATCAATGGGTTGTTGTAAATCATCTGAAGGAGCCGATTTGCTAGCATTAATTGTACTCATATCCTCTAATAACCACTTCACATAGCTTCTTCCAAAGACTGACTGTCATAGTCATCTTCCAAAAAATTGTTTTTATATCTTGGATCAAGATATGTTGCCAGGATCAAGGGTTTGTTTTCTAAATAGCTCTTGAAGCGTGTATTAAATGATGCTTTCCATGCTGCTAGAGTTGTTCCAAGACCTGCAAATAATCCTTTTTGTTTTCCCATATATAAAAATGGCAAAATACTTTCATATGGGGAATGATTGAAAATGCAGTGACTTTTGAGCCACTCAGTAAATCGGTACAATCAACAAATTGTTTCAATATTTTAAGAAGTTTCTCCAAGATTTTCTATTGATTAGCTTCTAAGCGATTTGGCTTTGGGTGGTCGCTGCAGTATGAAATTAGAGCACTTTTTTGTTCAAACACTCTCGACACCAAGTAATACTGACTATTCCACCTGGTTGGAACATCTTGAATGAAGCGATGTTCTGGTAGCTGAAATCTTTTCTGATATTCTTGAAATTTTGCAAAAGCTGTGGGAGAATGATTAAAATGACCAACTATTTGTTTACATGTAGATATGATATCTTCTACATATCTTTCTGCAAGAATGGCATCGTTAATTGTTAGCTGCAAACATATGTCAAAAATAGGGCAAAAACTCTATTTCAGCATGTACAACTGCAGCTGCCGTGTTGGCTGCAGTGTCTTTAACAAGGTGGATTTTCTTGTCAGGAATATCAAATTGATGGAGAGCTACTTTGAGTACATCGCTAATATTTTCAGCAGTGTGAGATACTGACATGGGGGATACTCGAAGAATTGCACAATTGGTTTCCATATCTTCGGTGTTCCAATGCGACGTGACACTGAGAAATGAAGAGTTAGATGAACTAGCAGTCCAGCCATCACTTTTTAATGATATATGACTTGTTTCGTTTATGCTTTTTCATATTTTACCTTTAACTCTAGCAAATATTTCTTGGACGACATTTTCTTTGATGTATTTTCACGGAGGAATTTGATAATTTGGACAGATGTGGTTCATCAGCTTCGTAAAGCCCAAGTCTTCAACTATAGAAAATGGTTGTAAATCTATAGCAATCCTCTTTAGCCTTACTGTCATTTATATCCCAAATCATTCGTCGCTGAAAGACATCTTCTAAAGTTTGCTGCTTGGCAGACTCATTATAGAGTTTTTCTTTTAAGTTTGATATGTAGACTGATCTAGCAGTGATCTTTTCCTTTCTTCTTCTCTTTTTCCTTTTCTTTGCTGAATTCAGTGTCATTCTTAGTATTCAAATGCTTGAACATATTCGAAGTACTGAAATTGCTACGATTTGATCCTTGACTAATCTTCATTCTACAAAGCTTAGACACAGCCTTACGTTGATCATTTTCATCTACATTGAAACAATTTCTCAACGATACTTTTCTGTTTGAACTTTGTTCCACTTGCCATGATTGAACCCTGAAAATAAAACATTTTAATAAATTCATCTTGTTTTATTAGGAGAAATGAAATTCAGAATTTAAAAAGCATAACTCTTTTTCTATAAGATATAAAAATAATAAGAGGTAGATAGATGTGTATTACGTAGCGCAGTCAAAACAAGATTCGTTAATTTATATGAAATATGTTCGGCAGTTTTGAAAAAGAAATCAAGAAATATCTATCAATTGGCGCTCTTTATTATTAATCTAAGCACATTTAAGAATATAATCCAATACATTATGATTGAATACATTCAAATTAGTCTATCATCGAAATCAATAACATTTAATTACTGTTCCATTTACATTTGTCTTTAATTAAATTAAAACAGCAATTACACACACGATTTCAAATGTCATTGCGCTTTCAGGATATCATTCACACTAAATGCTAATCCTTTGACTATCATGGGAATTGCGTATGTTAGATTGATTACGAACTACCTAGGTAACAATATTAATTTCAAAACAAAAAACTTGAGTAAAAATTACACCTAAGAAGCCATCTTACCAGGCATAAAATTCTGAATATCTAGTCGTTATTTTTGCATTGCCAAAGTGTTATTGGTCTATAAACGTGACTTTGTTATTTTTTTTTTATTTTTTTGTTACGAACTCAGGGTAAAAAGATTTCATTGTATTTATATATATTCAAATTTTGGTCAAGGTCTAAAATTACACGACATACGTCTGAATCTTCAATCTTAAAGGGATTTATCACATTGCTTTCCTCCCGATTTAGATTCGAAAGTTATTGATTTAGACACAATCTTATGTATCGTGGGCTTTCTTTTTTTTTTACCTTTTTACAAAATTATTTTGAAGTTTCGCACGTTTCTTAGTAATCAAACTTGATTCTAGCTTTGATCGCATCATTTTGATGAAAAGGAAAATTTTACTGGAAAAGATTGCTGTTATTTCCCTCGATATCTCTTGAATTGAAAGTTTATTGGAGGAGGAAGAAATAAATTGGACCAAATGAGACTTAATTTGTTTGTACCAGTTTTCTCGATTAATTTTGCTTACATATTTTCAGGTTCGTTACGAAACGTCTTTGGAATTATAAGCTGATTCGTCGCTAAATATTGTCATTGGAGTGATGAATTTCTATCCATGTTAAGAATGTTGGATCCGAGTATTAAACGCACACTGAGTTTATCAGGTAATATGATCCCTACTAATGTCATGGATCAATCCAGCTTAGATGGGATACAGGTTCCATAGCATGGATGAATTAGATTCCTAACTGCATTTAGATTTTTTTAATTCATTTGCGTATTAGGACAAAAACCAGTCGCTAAAAGAGACAACTAGTTGACGCGCACTGGTGAGAGGCTGGATTCGCAACATTCCTTATTCGGTGAACGCAGTTTGAAGAGTTAGATCCCCTTTCCCGAGGTTAAGGAGCTGGTCCTTCACAATAAGCCGCAGACAAGGCGAAGATAGCTTGTCCTTGCCTGTACATACAGGAGTACTTACTCGAAGCCTCGAAAGCCCGAGTAGAGGGCAAGGCGGTGTCCGGCCTTCTTATGAAGTAGGAAAAAAAGATAAAAAGAAAGAAAATAGAATGAAATAAAATGTTAATAATTTAAGTCAACTATAAAATTTTGTTTTGACATTTGTTATAAATTCGTTATTTTCAAGGTTGTATTAATTCTTCGCTTTTCGTTCATGGGAGCTTTGAATGGAGTAGACGCCTCACTGGCCTCAGCATCTACGATTGTATTTTTTTTATTCGTTTCTTTTAATTATCGTGTCTCTCTCTCTGTTCCAATTTAATGTGTTATTATTATTTTCCCTTATGTCTGATTACCTCTTCGTTCTTTGCCACTAGGGGAACTCAGCCCTAGTATGGACAATACCACTTTCCTTCGGTGGGATGCCGCAGGGCAAAAATCATGCCCCGCCCCCTTAAAGGGCGAAATCATGTTTTCAATTAGAATGAAAAGTGGCGATTTCTATCCTCGGAATTGAAAGCGCAATGGCAACGAAGCCACATCACGCAGAAAGACGATGTCTGTAAAGAAAGTGGTTAAGTAAGGCGAAGTGAAATAGGGAGAATATATATGGCGGCATGTTCTCTTGCAGGCATTGAGGGCGGAAGCGTGCATAAATGCAGTCACTGGGACTAAGAGGTTGTGCCGTTGTTTCAGATGTTATCTACAGCAGGGAATTACTCCTGCTACTTCCCATTTCGATGCCAAGTCGTGGGGTTCAAGTGGTCCGGTTGTTTGGGATCGAGCCCCACCAAATGTCAAAAAATATTGTGGTAATAAAAATTTGAATATCTCATTCATTATTTTTTTATTTAATAAATCCATACACCATAAATCCATACATCGAAACATGCACCATACCTTTCCCTAAGAAATTACTCAGCATACATATCCCTCTGATTGATATTTAACAAGACATTAATTTATTTTCCTAATTATAAGTGATTTAAGCAGTAAATTAATTTAATTAAGATTAGTAAATATCTATATACCCCTAATATAACATCTGTAACTTCTAAACTAACAATATTTTAACAATAAACCACAAAAGAATCAAATGAAAAAATCCGGATATTTCCTTTAACATTTTACATTTAATTACACGAAGAAGGAAAATATGCTTTTGTCTGAATAATAAATATATACATATATACCAGGAAATGGCTTCGCCACTCCCCCGTACGGGGGGAGCTTGCGCTTCGCTACTAAGATTAAAATTTAAAATCTAAAAAAAAGCAGCCATGGTTAAATATTTATAGATTTTCTGAACTTGGCCAATTATAATAATTTTAAAAAGGAAATCTAAACTAAATTTCCCCCCTTTCAAAATATCACGTTGCTAAAATATAGTTATGGAAAAAGATATATAAAAATAAATTTTCTGAACTTCACCATTTGTAATTCTTTTTGGTTTTAAAAAATTCATAAAATTTCGATACTTATATTTATTTCTGAACTTCATCATTTTGTTTTTTTATATTATAAAAAAAATTATTAGAAATAACTTTGATAAAAAACCCCATAAGTCATAACCAAACTAAGATGAAATTATTATTCAAATACTCCAAAAAATTCCTTTTTTAAATAATAGAGTTAGTGATGAGGATGATGATGAAGAGGATGATATATATTTTTAAGGGAAGATATATCATTGCCTCTTGCAAATAGGGTTCTGTTTGGTGAACTAAACGAAATATTTAAACGAGGCGCACCTAAACCATTCACAGGTTAATGAAGAAAGAGTAGCTGTGATTAGGATTTATACCTTGATATATAAAAGCACTCTCACGATTCCTTTAAATTTTCGAAGCAAAAACCTTATCTAATCACCTGCCAGTGCGGAATTTAAAGCATCATTTAAGAATATATTATCGCCTTCTATATATACATCACCCAGTCAGTGATGTCAACTCGACCTTACGTGAAATGTGACTAAACCTTTTTTTTATACCTTGCCCCAATCAACTTATCTTTTCTACCTGACATTTATCTCATTAATCCTACAATCTATACAAAAGGTTTACGTTCAAGGCCTGAAATGCATCTAAATTGTATCAAATTACGTTGCTCTTAGGACTCGACAGCACTCTAAATGTATGGGAGAAAATTTAAAGAGGGTTATCTGGTCCTTTCCTTATTTTATTTTGGCAATGCCCTAAATCCTTAGAATTATTGAACTATTAATAATGAGTGACAATGTTTGCTCAGCTTCCCAATCGTGAAAAATGCCTTCTGGAAATATTAATCAAGGCATTCAGGGGTAAGTATAGATTTGCTTATCTCCTCAACTTCAACTACTAGATATTAATCAAGGATACCTAATTTGCGCTCAATTATAAAGTTTAATAAAGAAAATTCCATATAAATAGAATTCAATCGCTATTAAAGTGTAGTCCGTTTTATAAACCTAGAAATAGACTTTTAAAAAATGGAGTTCCAATTATTTGAATAGGTTGGAATTTTTTCTTTATTTATTTTAATCTCAGGTTCGAAAATCAACGAAGACATCTTCTGAAGATATGTGAGGACTCTGACAACGTGATCTATTATCCAGTGTTGCGGTTGACTATAGTGTTGTTGTCAATACTTTGATACTATATATGTTGTCTCTCAAGATCCTAGATAAATTGCGGTTGACTATAGTGTTGTTGTCAATACTTCGATACTATATATGTTGTCTCTCAAGATCCTAGAGAAATTGCGTTTGACTATTGTGTTGTTGTCAATCCTTCGATACTATATATGTTGTCTCTTAAGATCCTAGAGAAATTGCGGTTGACTATAGTGTTGTTGTCAATACTTCGATACTATATATGTTGTCTCTCAAGATCCTAGAGAAATTGCGGTTGACTATAGTGTTGTTGTCAATACTTCGATACTATATATGTTGTCTCTCAAGATCCTAGAGAAATTGCGGTTGACTATAGAGTTGTTGTCAATACTTCGATACTATATATGTTGTCTCTTAAGATCCTAGAGAAATTGCGGTTGACTATAGTGTTGTTGTCAAATACTTCGATACTATATATGTTGTCTCTCAAGATCCTAGAGAAATTGCGTTTGACTATAGTGTTGTTGTTAATACTTCGATACTATATATGTTGTCTCTCAAGATCCTAGAGAAATGGTCACTCCACGCTCGTCTCCTACTCAAAGAAGATATACAGCGACCTACTCCAGACAAAACTATAATCAAAACAACTACACCCTACCTGCTCCTAGCCAACCTAAATTTATATACTATACTCTATTTAATAACCTTACTAATACTTTTATCGTCAGACTTATTACTCACTCAATTATTGTCGTACACTGCCTAACTATAATTTATAGCCTCTATATTACAAGAACAGGTCCGTAAAGAAACTGGAAGTGAAAGAGTGAGAAAGCTTATATAAGCCGAATGATCTAAAGAGGAAACTACTTGCGAACCTAATTAAAAGTGAGTCTCGCATGTCTCCATAGCTAATCAAGCTTTCAGAACCACCATCTCTCCAGTTGTTCGTGCCAGAAGGGGACGCAATTTTCTAGGTATCATTGCAGTGGCAGACCCCTAGCAAAGGACAGGGTTCTTCATAAAGAACCTGGCATTCTTTACACTACCTTTATTTCTATTATTTCCTTGTCAGTTTCAAGTTTCTACTTTAATTGTAAACATGAGTAATTTTCTCCATTTCTCAACACTTCTAATACATCCATGATTTCACTTTTACGCTATCAAAGTCTAATTGCAAAAAAAGGATTTACGTTCAAAATCCGCATAAAGTCTTTAAAGTAATAGTAAAAACTTTCTATTTCCCCGCTTTTAGCTCTTCGGAAAGATCCTATTTTCAAAGGGTAAAATCTTTTCGATTAAAGATCCCTCGGAGACCATTTTCTTGACGTCTGTTTGACGGAAGACAATAAAAGTTCTCACGCATTTTCGGGAGACGATTTTTTCAAAGATTTCTTCAAAGGCTACAAACTTGTTGTTGTGAAAGGCCGCGAGAGCTTGTATTAGTTTGTTATCGTTCTGAAATAATGCGGTCGATAACATAAACATTTTTTATGGTTCATCGAGAAAAAAAAACTAATACGACAAAATACATAAAGTTATTTATATGTTGACTAAAGGTAGCAAATCAGTGGAGCCCTGTATGTATATATATATATATATATATATATATATATATATATATATATATATATAATATATATATATATATATATATATATATATATATATAAGATTGCTTCTAAGAAGGCTTAATTTTAATTGCAGTAGGAAGGATATGACCATCAGTGACATTCTTATTTATTCCAAGCCACGTTCTGGCAAACGTTGCTTGGAATAAATAAGAATGTCACTGATGGTCGTATCTTTCCTACTGCAATTATATATATATATATATATATATATATATATATATATATATATATATATATATAAGAGAACGAGAATTTTGACGTAAATGAGCAATGAAACAAGAATTTTTAAAGGCAAGAAAAAGGGACATTGGAAGAACACAGGGATCAAAGCGAGCAAAGAAAGGCAAAATGAAAGCAAACCCCTTCGGGGAAGATAGAAATAACGCCAGGGGGAAAAAAGTTGCAATAATCCTGGCCGAGACTCGAATCCGAGTCCGCTGATTGCCGGTCAGATGGTCTATCGTTAAGCTACCAGGCAAAGTGACTCAATTTCACCCAAAGCGTTTCCCTATTAAACCCCGTATCCCACTAGGCCTAGAACATCCAAGGGATCTTTATACCATATCTTCTTACTTGCTCAAAATTTAAAGGCTCATTATTCATTTCACATACAAAGAAGGAGCAAATAAAAGGCACCCGAAAAGAATTGCATTTTGTTCCTTCATTTAATTATAAACTAACGTTTCGAGGGCCAACCTCCTCCTCAGGGTACTGAAATTATAGTTAATATAAATTCATTAGAAATGGCAAACAAAGTAATTCTAATTAACATTGAAGTGGTAACAGAAAGGGAATTGTCTAACCTGTGACTTTTTGTATAATTCATGGTACTGGAACTATATAATTAATGCAAATATATTAGTAATGGCAACAGTAATTCTAATTAACATGCAAGTAATAAAGTAAGGGGAACTGTTTAACACACAATATGCAATGTAAAAGACAAAGTTTAGTCAATGAGTGTGGGTTTGCTTTATTTATCTATATATAGATTCAAGGGTTCTTAAATCAAAGAGGGTATTAGCTGAGGACACTATAGAAAAGTCATCGATTTTACCTGTGAATTACAGGAAGGATTCGGCGTGAAGTCAAATAATAGAGTAGTCAGGTTTGGCCAGGGTCAATCCAGTTCTACAAGAACTTCCAGCGTGCAGATCGACTCTTGAATAGAGGTTTCGGCTTGTCAAGCCAACATAGGTCTCATCTTATGATGGCCACAAATATTTATACACGACAGACGAACGGAAAGCTCTTTGGAGGCGGTATTTAAAGCGAAAAGGCGAGCCAGTTGTATATTAGTTTTCATTGGGATTCAGGTCAAGACTCTGTGAAGATAAGCTTATTACAGTTATGTGCTCGTGGTCTAGGAAGGTCTTCACCGACTTGAAAGTGTGATAGGGGGCGTTATCTAACATAAAATTTGCAAGTTGGGATTTGGAGGCTCGCAGATGGGAAAAATCATGTTGTTGCAGCAAATCGCTGTACAAGTGTGCATTCAATGTGCCCTGTAAGCGCTCCAGTAGCCCAATGCCTTATACCGAAATCATTCCACAGACCATCATACTTCATCTGCCAAGCTTTAATCTATTTTTGGTGTGAGCGACAGATTATTGGCAAGATGCTTATAAAACGGCTAAGATGATTTTCTTGCCTAAGTTCAGAAAGGACCCAACGTTTAAGGAGAGCTACCGGCCAATTTCACTTCTAGAATTTAGCGGGAAGCTCTTCGAGAAGATCCTCAACCGAAGATTGGTGTCTCACCTAGAGGAGAACTCCCTCTTCAACTAACATCAATTCGGGTCTAGGAGGAAACGAAGTAAGGAGATGGCAATTAATGTCATCACGGAAAAGCTAGCCCAAGCAAAACAGGAAAGAAGTTACGTGAAAATTGTTTGTCAGTATGAATCAAAAGCGTTTGATAAGGTGTGGCAATGGGGAATACAGTACAAGATCTTACACTGGGTCTAAGTGAAAAGTTAGAAAAAACTCTCTGTGAATATGTCATAGAGAGAGCGGCGTACATCAGTTTAGGGAGCACGGACGGGCCAAAGTTTTCGCTCACTGCGGGCCTCCCGCAGGGGAGGTGCCTGTCCCCCACTCTCTACTTGATTTTCACCGCTGATGTACCAGCCCCTGTAAGCCCCACTTGCTTTAACATTTAATTCGCCGTTGATTTCATCCAGATAATTACTTGTCCATGGAGGAATGCGCCTTGGCAAGCTCGTATGACAGCAGCAGAAATTGAAAACCTTAACACCTACGAGGCCCGGTGGAAGATCTGTACCAACCAGGAAAAGTTCAAAGTAGTCCCCATAGGCAGGAGACTACTTTACGGCGTCAGGGTGTGGGATAGCGTTATCCCTATACCACAGAGTGCAATGTACTCGGAATGAAGATTACATTCACCGGGTACAAGAAGCATGTCCAAGAGAGAATCACCAAGGCCACTGCTACAGTCAAAACTCTATACAGGTTCAAAACTCTTCGCCAAAGCAATAAGAAAAAGATCTAAAATGCACTTTTAAGATCAATACTTTTGTACTCCGCTTACGCTCTCTCATGTGTCTAGATGTCACAAAAGAGGAAACTACAAGTGGTGCAGAATAAATGTATGTACCTAATTAGAGGTACATACAGGCGAGAGAGAAGACGCCAGAAAGGCGGGGATAAGTCTCATTAAGGTTATCATAGAAGAACGGACAAAGAATATGCAGGAACTGGTTAATCGAGAATTGATCGTCCAAAAGTCCAAATGATTAACCAGAACAGAAGAGGCATAAGTCGCAGCAGATATCCGAGCTCCGCTGTCCTTTTAGCTGGCGGAGCAGAAGTGCCTTTCTACGTATAAAAATAAGAATGTTTTTACCCAAACCAAGAAAACCGACCAAGAAAAAGATTACCCAATTATGAAACCTCACCGATTTCTACAAGAATTCACCGATGAAGACCCCCAAAATACCGAAGAAGACATCCAAGAAAAAACAAAGGACACGATTTCCACTCACTACATAATATGCAAAAAAACAGACACTAAGCACAACACTAAAGTGATTAAAGTCATTTATTACCACAACAGCAGATGCGCATATCATACCCAAGAACATTAATTTTTTTGAATAAAAATGGCTTGAACGCCATATTATATAAACTACCTCAAGGACAACAAAGGAACCACAAAACAAAAAATATTTAATAGCGATAGACCTGATCACCAGGCTCTTAGCATCTCTTTGCGCCCTACCACACTTCTTTCTCTTTTCACCACTTGTCAATTTTCCTCTATCTGTTCCCACACCCTTTCTTTATCCCCTACCCACACCTGCACTTTTATATCAAATTATAATTGGCGACATCGAATCCGAACAAATTGGACTTATAGTCGTCTCTGAAGAGGACTTGGTTCTACTAGTCATCCTTCCATGTAACGTGATTAGTGGCAAATGCGAGACAAGCGTTTTGCTCTTTGGAATGATCAATGGCTTGACCACAGCTTTAGATGCGTACTACCATCCGATTCAAAAGTTTGGTTTCCTTCGTTGAACATTGTTGTAAAATTTAAGTACTTCAGAGAAAGGGGTGATTTCACACCCTAAAATTGATCCTGTCGCCATTTAGTTTGTTAGAAATTTTATTTATTAAATTAAAGCAAAGTGTAGACAATTTAATTTTACTTGAGAATAGCTTATAAGAGAAAAGAACTTAAAATTTTCTTTACAATATATGATTAAAAATAACATAATTTACTTAGTCTAATATAAAATTTAATTTTTTATATCAGGAACTTACGCAAACATTCTTTCATAGTTCTTTTTTCTTTTTAAGTAAATTTAATGTAAATAAATTTATTTATCAACAAATCAATAAAGCAGAAGGGTATGGGTCGAAAAAGCTGTGTTGGACTTATACCCAGCCATACCTTCAGGAGTAAGACCAGAGATTAGACTTCAAGGAGTTTGTGAGCTCAAATTATCGTTAAGAAACTTTGGTAAATCAACAATCTTTATCTAATTTCTGCCTCCATGGAAAATTACACTATCGTGGAGCGAGATCACAGAGTTTAACATTTCCAGAGACCTGATTGGCTTTTACCATCAACTTGAATTCAAGCTCAAACTATTATACACAAAGATTGAGTCTAATATATACATAATTCTATTTTTTCTCTAGATAAATCATCAGAGCCTTTAAGTCGATGGCTCGATTTAAGTGAGGGATTTAGTAGCTTCCCAGGTCATCATTTCCTCACACCTTATAATATGAAACTATGATTCATCGCTATTTAATTTATTTTTTACCAGTACCCTTAAGTCACTTTTTACTTCCCTGTTATACAACCTTTAAAAGTGTTTAGATAAAAACTCAATAATGATACGTCTTAAGAAAATAGCAATGAGTTCGTATAATACATTCCAAAATAATCAAATAAATTTATAGTATACTACACTGGCGTAAACAATTCCAAATTGATATTTTTCCAAATAAATTTTCTCAAAACACTTGATAATATCATTAAATTTCGATAATCCGTATCAAGCTGGAGAAATCCACTGGTTTTGCCCAACACGGTTTCAGCAAGATCTAATATTCTAATAAGTTAAATATCTTCCATTTTCGATAACATGAGTGGATGTGACATTTATTTAAATTAATTTCTCTCTCGCCGAAATTAATAGTTAATAGTTATGATGTTATTTATTCATTCATTAATAGTCGTTAGGAGTCTATGCTACCATGTTAATGAGTCAATTATGGCACCAATTTATGGCCACTGATTACACCACTAATTGGAAACCCAAATCAGGCACGCTTGGACAGCGTAAACAATGCGATATATAATTAAAAGCCTTGAAATGGGACAGTAGGAAAATATCTTAATTTTTGTGTTTATTAAGAAAGACAGCAAATAATAAGAATAAATCATATGATAGTTATTTAAAGGTCAGTTTATAAATTTGTAAATTTAGAATAATCAGGATTAGAGAAGGTAAAATTAATTAACCAACAATGTCTCGAATAATTTCATCTAGCTACCAAATATTGTTCAAAACACTGAAATTAATATGAAAACGATTTTACTAGTTAAGATAATACTTTTTAATATAAATTTGATTATTAGAATATGAATTAATTGAACTTCAGACTAGAATTACTCTTAAAATATGCATATGGGTTTAGAGCACATTAATACGGTAATTGCATCGCTGGAAATTGAGTTCGTTTCGAAGGAATGTTTGCGATAAATCTGAAATTTAGAACTACAGAAACAAGGACCAGCAAAGTCTCTAGGATCTACTCAAAGCTGCCCATTTACCAGTGACGATGTTAACCTCTTACAGTGCACGGGAAAGATGACTACTCTATTGTTAGTAAAACATACATTTTTTTTACATATTTGTCTTTCTTTTGCTACTATAATTTAGTTACGGTGCACAATAACCCATATGATTAACCTTGAGGAATTGCCGGCTTCGTCTGCTAGCGAGGAAAATAATAAACTTCCCAGATACTGTTAATTGTTGCGCGCAATCAATATTAACAATGATTTCCCCTGTTTTTCAGGACTGCTTGAATTAATTTTCGCATGTTGGAGAGCAAATTTGTGGTGATCGCTTGACTAATATTGCTCTATTTTTGTTCAATAAACAATGACAATTGTTCACAATTAAGTGGTTCTGTTTATCAACCACCAGCTTGATAATTATGGCCCATAAATTCTTCATTGGGTTCAAATCTAGCGAATTACCAGGAAAAGGTGTCTAAAGTTCGATATTATTTTCAATCAAGAACTTTGATATTACTCCTACTTTGTGACAAGGTGCGCCATCATGCTGAAAAATACAGTTATCAATCCAAATTGGTTCTGAACTTTGGAAAAAAAGCTATGATAAAGCCCGTTTTGGTACCATTTCGTGTTCATGACAATGTCCTTGAGCAAAATTGTTAGTACTCCAGTTCCCTTATCTAAGGAGAGTGCCCGGATGCTTCGTCATGACAACGACGCAGGACTCATCAAAGCCCATCCATTTTATCCTCCCATCGATGGATCTTCCAGAAGATAAAAAAAATGGAAAGGAGTTTCATCAGAGAATATCGCTTTGCTCCATTCTTCAACATTCCATTCCCTATGGTTCCTACAAAGGTGGAGCCTATCCGTAAGTTACTTCTTGGTGAGATGAGGCTTCTTTGCAGCACTTATTGACTTGAAATCTTTTTGGAAAGGTCTCCGCCTCACTGTGAGCGCTGAAGCGTTCATACCTGCCCCTGTCAATCGTGCGTGAACTTTTCATTGGAGGCAACCCCATCCTTGAGCTGGTTCTTACTAAGAGGCGATCTTGGCGTTCATTTGAAGCTCTTGGGCGTCCAGGAGATATCTTTACAGGAGTGTAATCAATCTTTTTTAAGTTATTAATAATCCTAATGATGGTTCTCCTTGATTGAATGCCCTTAACAACTATTTCCTCGCATTTCAGGCATCTTAGGTGCACAACAACAATGGTTGTACACGCTTTTCTTTGGAAAGAACCAATTACGGAAATGAAAAAGATTCAAGCATTTATTTTTACATAAAAATCATTACGAAATAGATTATAATTGCACAAAATAATTCATTATAACTTATTAATTATCGTTTTAGCCTTTTGATAGAATTGCAAAGCTCATTGGACTCAAACGTACCTCCTTCAC
The DNA here is from genome assembly GCA_963969495.1 of Ceratothoa steindachneri. Taxonomy (NCBI): domain Eukaryota; kingdom Metazoa; phylum Arthropoda; class Malacostraca; order Isopoda; family Cymothoidae; genus Ceratothoa; species Ceratothoa steindachneri. The sequence continues at coordinate 53,398,300 of OZ018334.1, forward strand.
GAACAGGACCAAAATGATGTTTGGTTTTCAGCGAAAGAATTCATTTCTTCTCTGCTGACTTATTAATAAACCTGCAATAATTTAAAGATTAAAATAATTATTTTTATCACATAACTTCTTTTAAAACGAATGTAAAAAATAAATAAATATTTTACTCAAAACCTTTGGCCATGAATCTAGGTTTGCATGCATGATACCAATACATCTGGAAAGCAAAATAAAAGAAGAACCTTCCTTATACCTTTTGAAATTTCTAAAATGGCGATGGTAATTAAATGTATGAAATCTCCTGCTATCAGTTTGCAGTATGATACAGTTAAAATGTCTTTATATAACACATCATATTTGTTGATCAATATGATATTCCATGCTGAAAGACTCTTATAATGATATTTTAATGGCAAAAACACATAACTCTACTGTGGAAGAAAGAATTATGATACGTACACTGCAGGAGAATCATCTCAGGTGTTCACGACTCACCTTGAAAATCAGCAATTCACGTTTCGATGTTGCAGAAGTGTTGAAGAGTATCCGAGAAAGTAGGGAAATCCAAGCCCGATCTTGTTCTGTAAAACCGGTGGTCACGTGGTCAGTACATGTGGAGACAGGTCTCTGCGTCGCATGAGACTTCGTCATCGTAAAATAAACAGCAGTCCAGCTGAAACATGAATGTTGTAGCAGTACAGTCTGTCACAGACTACATGCACAAGGCTGGAAGGCATGTAAAGTACGACTGAAGCCCCTAATCAATCTTCAACAGAAGCTACGTCGATTTGCTTGTGTTCGTGTATAACTCAACTGGAGCATGCATCACTGTAAAATATCTTATGGTTCGTCGAGTCTACCTTCCATTTGTTCTCGACCTCAGGCAACGTTAGAGTTCTCAGGTTGCCAAGGAAGCAGTGGAACCGAGAGCGGATAGTACCAACAACGTAGCATTGTGGCTGCTCTGTAATGGTATGGGGTTGCATGGGAAGTTCTAGAGTCAATCGTCACACCGATTTTGGTGGTACAAAAATTTCAGAGAAGTAACAAGCTATCTATAAGGATTACATGCTGCTCTCAGACCAAGATCTGTCCATAAATGTTTGGAATGGGATTTTTCAGCAGGACAATACCCCTTGTCACAACTCTGGTTTTATCATCGAGTGTTTTCCAGACAACGGTATGATGGTGATCGACATTCCACATAGTTCTCCGTATATGGCTCCACTGGAAAACCTATGAAAAGGCATGGAAGAGGCCGTAAGACCTCGTCAGCTAACCCCAAAATAATAAAAAAATACATAAAGGTATAAAACATGAATTTTCAAAATTGAAAAGACGTTTTTGTTAATTTTAACCTGGCCCCTTTATCAACAATCCTGATTATCTATTAAGGGGTTTTAATCTAAAATTTACTACAATGGAAATGGGCGATCGAGCTATAATTTCTTGGTTGATATTAGATTCTTCTCTTGAATAAGGAGATTATCCCATCTCTTGCAGTCATTGTTTCTTGAAGTAGGTTTTTAAATTATTGCCATTAACTTTGCAATCATTTATGTTCGTTTCATAAGTTGACTTGGATGCACAATATCGGGTTAGGATTAGCTAGCCGTCTTTGGTCATTTTGAAATGATATTTCTTTAAGAAATTTTAATTCTGATTAAAGTTTTATGTGTAAGTTTTGCTTCATCTTCACATTTTCCTTTGAATTCTAGTTTGTTTCCTTTATTCCTTAATAATTCATTATATCTTCTAGGATATTACCATTTGAGACATACTTTTGGAAGTTTGGTAGGATTTTCTTGCTGATCTTGGAGGGTTTTTTTTGTTAGGATTTTAATACATCTGAAATCATTTAAGATGCCTCTATTTCTCAGTTGGGACCTACTGATTAATGTGGATTCTGAACCAACGTTATTTACAGCAGGACGAGGGAATTAGATCCTAATCAGGACTCTATCCAGCAACTAGCTTCACCCGATGTGGCTTAGCTTCACTAAAATCAGAAGTGGTGTTTAAACTCAGCGAAGTTGTAACCCTCTGTTTGTCTCTCCAGGTACTCGACCTTAGGAGAGAATTTTAAACAGACATTGGGAGTTGATCAGACAAAAATTCCACGAATATTTGCTTGATGTCGTCTCTTCCTGCCTTTTGTAGATTGTGTATACTTTCCCTGTCCAGTTATCTATCTTTTTATAACGTAGAAAGACCTGATATAGTAGACCATCGGCGAAAAGGGCCGATTTTGCACCTCTAGCCACTAGTTGGCTCCACCTGGTGGTCAGCTGACATCAGATTTCGACTCAGAAACCTCAATTACCCCTAGTGACATAGTTTGATTTTCATATCTCTAAAAATGACCGATTTAGCAGCTCTAGCTACTAACTAGCGCCACCTGGTGGTTAACTGATATAATATTTGTAACTCAGTGATCTAAATTACCTTTGGTAGCATTAGTTTTAGCTGGTTACATACAACTAGCGACTCGTTGCGGACAGAAGATAACACAACCCGAGATTTGCATGACCCATAGACCTGCTTCGCCGGAGGTAAAAATGACCCCTCAGAATGATATCTTTCCTGTTTGTGATATTATCCCTCTAATTACCCAAATAAATATTTTTAATATAATTTCTGTTTAGATCGATATTTCACTTGATTTAAAATCAAATTGGCTTGTTGATTTAAAAATTACATTTGCTTTTCATCTATTGCGTTCAGTCTTTCTGTACTTCATGATCACTCATTTTATTGTTGTCCAACTGACGTAGAAGTGTTCAATATTTTGCCAACAAATTTAGAAATGGTGGAAGTTAACTTCTTTAAAGTTAAGAAATCTTATAAAATGAGTTTTAAATGACATTTCTTAAGTAAATTATAAATAAAAAAGGAGAGTAATTACTAAATAGTTTAAGAGTGTATCCATCTTCAATGGAATTCTCGCTACGGAAATCATCTAAAATAATATTTCGAGAGTTGGTTGAAGTATATTCCTGCTCAAGAAACGTTATCTTTCTTGAATTATAATAATATTAATCCTTAATAATTATCATTCGCTGATTATAATGAACTTATCCTACAAATCTAACACATACTCTAAAATATATCTACCTCTTCCTCAATCAGTTTGATATGAGACGAATGATTAATAGGTCTATATTATTGGCATTCTTCAAATAAGGGATGACAGGGGAAGATTTAGGAAATTGACCGAAGATAAATTTGCTTCATTAGAAAGACGGATCTAATATATAAAAAAGCCTAACTAATAAAAAATAGAAAAGAGCTCTAAAAATAATTTCAGGAATCGTAATGGGAAGTAATTGGATATACTTAAATGGGGGTGATTTGATTTCATTAATTTGTTCCTATCGAGAAAAGGTCTTTCCGACACCAAACGGACACTTAAGAAAAAAAAGAGCATTTTACCAGAGGTAAATTTTTTCAACTAAGAGCTTAATTAAACATTAAAATTACAAAAACATATTTACAAACTTCACATCGCTTGTCCAGAGTATACGAAGAATGATGTGGGGCTGCGAGGAGAAGACACCGACCATCGATTCAAAAGGTCATCTGGTGAAATAGATAGAATTTTTCAACCTTGCCTACTCTGTCATGGTGAAGTAGGCTTTCAATTACCGCACGTTTTCTTATTCCTCCTTTGCCATTGCCTTCTATTATCTGAAGAAGGAAGAAGAGTCCAAAAGACTTGAAAAGACCCAACCAGCTCTTTCTCCTCTCAATTGGAACCTGCACACACTCTTTTTCACTGCGATTCGAAACGATTCGTGCTTGAGTGTTTACTTCATGTCTATCTCTCTTCTTTCCTTACACCAAAGCGGATTTTGTCCGTTTTTTTTATACCTTTTCAGTTTTCTTAGGAAAATGGTCCTTATATTGATATCGCCACTTCTTTTATTTCTTTCCTTTCATTTTATCGGTAACATATTCTTTTTTAAAATTATATATATTTCTTTTTACATTAAAGATAAGAAAATATCTGATTTCAATGAAAAAAGAGTCAATATATTTGGCCTATTTCATGAACCCATTTTCTCTATAAACTTGTCCTAAATGTGATTTTTTTTTTTTGGAATACCACCTGATTTTTTGTAACTCTTATCCAGTTTTAAGAGGCTTGGTATAAGGGAATGTAACTTACTTGGTTGAAAAAGTGGAAATCATAAAACTTAAAAGAAGAAGCCTTCTTCCTTGCACCCCAATTGTAAAAACTTAAAGTCTACTTTAACAGAGAAATACAAAAAGTTTATATAGTTATTAAAGTAATTTTTTCATTTTTTTAGGTGGTATTGAATTTATTTAAAAAAAAAGTAGACTTAGGGTATTTTTATTTACTGTAATCTTGGATATACTTAAATGGGGGTGATTTGATTCCATTAATTTGACTCTATTGAGAAAAGATCTTTCCGACACCAAACGGACACTTAAGAAAAAAAAGAAGCATTTTACTAGATGTAAATTTTTTCAACTAAAAGCTTAATTAAACATTAAAATTACAAAAACAAATCTTCAGTTAATTTTATTCGCATTCGATAACCTTTGGATCAATTACACTTGCATAACATTTGGAGTATGATGAGAAGTTTAAAGGTTAATACTATCTAATCACAACTTCTTAAAACCAAAACTCATAACTAAAAATAATCTTAAATTATTTGTAGTTGAAAAATGAGTCCAATCAAGATCATAATAAGAATGATTAAGTTCAACTATCTGGAAAGTAGATAGTGCGATAGTACTAAAAGAGATGGAACTCTCCTAAATTTACCCCAGGTTTGTAACCTATCTATGGCTCCTTTTTTGGATATTAAAATATTACCCTAAATTTTAATATTTTTTTTAACTCATATCAAACTTTTTGGATAACCTAAAAGAATTGTTGAATTCAATTTGGCGATTTATTTTTTCTGTTCATCTTTAATCTCTTTCCTCTTCTTGGCGTCTGTTGCTCTAATTGGGCGATACGTAGCTGTGCCGAGCCAAACTAATTTAAAATCACATTTCATAATTTTAAGATCACCTCCCCCAACCACCACCACAATTTTTTATATCAAAAGCGTATAAAAATCACCTGTGGTTAAATTAGCAAATGGTACAATTAATCAACTACAGGAATAACCATAAAGAAGAAATGGAAATGGAAGTAAGATAATAGAAATAATTATATCGGAAAAGGTAAAATAAATGAGAGAGGACCTACCAGTAATACTTGTCTTGACGGGCGAGGGTATATGGTCTAGACTGTAGAGGAACAAAATTGCACCTCATCATAATTTTGGGCCAACGCTTCCCGAAGAAGTTTTCAATGTTATAAGCGATCGAGTTTCGACAATTATTCCTCCCATTGAGCAAATTTCACCTCTTGCCTTCCACGACGTCGCCATTTGCGTCCCTTTATTTAGGATGTCTATTTGTGGATTTTTTTTCAACTATTTTATGTCGAAACTTCTAACAAGATGACCTATCAATTTCAACTTAAGCATAGTTTTAACCGTGTTTGTGTTCTTATCCAATTACCTCTTTTAGTTTTTTTTATACTACCTTTCTGTTTATCGGGATACGACATAAAGAGTACAAACAACGCTTCGCATTAGAGCAAAGTTTGGCCACATCAGGTTTGGTCAGTCGCCGGATGTCTCTCCGACTCGGGTTGCGTTCTCGGAGGATGTCATACTCTTTAGATACCGTGTGGTCCAGATTTGACGTTAAACTTTAGGACTCCAGTGAGAAAGTAAACCCATTTTAAATGAGACCAGATGGTGGTGCAAACGCCACCAGTTTCTATTTGTTGTAGTTGTCCTCAATTTGTCAGCGCATTTTTTAATCAGTGTCCAGATGTTAAATTGGTAAATTAGAACTGGAATAATGTATTGTTTAAATAATTTATGTTTTAATCATACATGAATATCATATTTAAAGAAGCAACGAATATTTCTAACCGCTCTCTAGCTTAATTTAGTTCTCTACTGATTTGCTTTCCCATGCATTCGCCAGGAGCTAAAAGTTGTCTTATGTAGAGTTAATATTGTGCCAAGGCTAAAATTTTATCGTCCTTTCTAATTGCTCTAACTTTTGAGAAACCATTGATCACTATTATAGTCTTTGAAAGTTTCTTTCACATTCTAAGTGTTGGTTAGTTTTCTGATAGTTCTTTTATATTGAGTGTAATTCTTCTAGATTCGAGGAATACAATCAAATATCCTCAGCAGTGTCAAGATGACTTGAATATCTTACTGCAATTGTTTTCTTCCCTTTTGTTCTCACTGGAAAGTTCTTTAAATCTCCTTACGTCTTTCTACCTGTCCAAACATTTCGTCTTTATTATATTACGACCGGACTGTTGCAGCCTAAATGTCAAGGTTGCTTAATTGCATATGTAGAAGAATGTGTCAATACAAGTTTTGTGGGTTACATGTTAGTGTAGTTTAATTAAAATGCAATTGATGAGAACAGATCTTTTTATCAAAGTCTAGGAATGACATCTAAATAGGTATTTTTTTATTTATTATTTGACTCAATATATATTGAAGAGCTCCTGGATGATCGTTAGTAATGAAATTACTTCTGACTGAGGTTGCTCCGGTACCTAATCGCAGTAATTGCGTTAGTCTGATGGCTATGACCCTTTGAAGCAATTACTGACCTTTTTAAGTAATTTGTGACTGTAGAAGTCTAAATACCGCGTACATAAGTGTACGCAGAAACACTCCGACACAAAGCTGCGCGCCTTCTCATATCATCAGACGCACCTCTCGCCTGCCTAGAATTCTCCGTCGCCCTTTTTCGCACCGCCGTAAAATCCGAGATGGCTCAAAGCTGTGAATGACATAGTCAGCCCAAAGATGAAAAAGGGTCTTTCGCGCGACGATACGGATTTTACGAGAATTCGATTCTCTCTCTCGATTTTGCTCGTGGGAGAAATAAAAGGAAGACTTCCCCCTGGAATCAGGCAGAAGCCCTTGGACCTATGTCGAGTTTGTGTGAAACCCGATCAACATAAGAAACCGTTTGCCTGCTGCAAGGAAGGAACTTCTCGGGGAGTTAGTTGTTGCCGTCACGGTACTTGTAGGTGCCAAACTTCTCGCAGCCGTCTCCCCCTTCACAGTCTGATGTTACATAAGGACCTCCTTCTGCGGATTACCCTAGACGTAGCTAAGTAATCGGTTTTGGCTACCCACTCCAGGACAGGTACTTCGAGGAAGAAGTCCGATTGAGTCACCGGTTGGCTCACCTTCGTGATCCGGCAAAGTATCAGTATATCACCGGTCTAGATTACCCTCTCATTCGGTAACCTCGGACGGCCGGACTAGGTGCGATCATCGTCACCAGAAGAAGATATTCACCGTCATTCTCAAAAATACTTACGAACTCCAAGGTATCGTTAATTGAGTTATCCCCTCTCCTAACTTCACCAGTTTATTTGTGAACTAGAATTCTCATCCTGAGCCCACACCCTCGAATATTAGAAGTGCTTACTTAATTCAGTGTTTAACTCAATAATATTCCCTTCGTTCTGTCTTGTGTCATTAAGACGCAAACATCCCAGTGAGTAATCTGTAAGTAATCCCCACGACATTTTTGTGGAATTATTTATTCAATACAAGATTAATCATATTTATATTTATATACGCTGTGTTTATTCCAAATTCATGTATATTAAAGATTATTTTTGTATATGTGTGTTTAACTAATTAGGACGACCCCTTAGCAATTATTAACCAATCCACTCGGCTTAAAACTCATTATTCCCCTGACCCGCCCATGGTTGGCTTATACTGAGTGGAGAACACACTCAGGAGATCTTTACCGGAAGTGGCTAAGGTAGGTGTATTGGATACGCTTCACCTTGGTGAGGTAATAAACTATATGTCCAGGAAGTGGAACCTTTTTAAGTAGTTTATGTTGTTGATAAGAAACTTATTGGGTTCTATTTCTGACCGAGGTTGCTCCGGTATCTAAGCGCAGTAATTGGGATAGTCTGATGGCTGTGACCCTTTTAAGCAATTACTGACCTTTTTTAAGTAATTTGTGGCCTTTTTAAGTAGTTTAGGACCTTTTGAAGTAGTTTATGTTGTTGATAAGAAACTGATTAGCCTCTATTTCTGACTGAGGTTACTCCTGTACCTAATCGCAGTAATTGCTTTAGTCTGATGGCTATGGTCCTTTTAATCAATTACTGACATTTTTAATAATTTGTGACCTTTTTAATTAATTTATGACCTTTTTAAGTAGTTTATGTTGTTGATAAGAAACTGATTGGCCTATATTTCTGACCGAGGTTGCTCCGGTACCTAATCGCAGTAATTGCGTTAAGTCTGATGGCTATGACCCTTTTAAGCAATTACGTACCTTTTTAATTGATTGGTGACTTTTTATGTAATTTATGACCTTTTTAAGTAGTTTATGTTGTTGATAAGAAACTGATTGGCCGCTTTACAAATAGTAGTCGTAAAACGTTATAACTGCGATTTTGAGATATCTTTTTATATCCTGGGCGAGTTCCACCATCCGGATAATTCATTGCACATAAAAATCCGAATGACAACCGCTGCCTATTGCGAAGGTACCAGTGGCCAGCCTCCAGTAGGGTTGGGGGAATTGGGTATTTTGACACAAGCCAGCGATCGTAATCCCAGGGGAAACACGCGTTCCGCTCGGTGTCATGTGGGTATGTGTAACTCCGTAAGGGCAGCTGAATGTTTTATGTGCGTGCTCGGGGGGATCAAACCAGTGCCTAGGCGCTAGAAATCCAACGCCATATCGCAAGATATTGATCCTTATTAATATACGATCAAAAATAGATCATTCTTCTCCGCTCGTTTTTTCCATTGGTCATTAACATCATTGCGCGCTTATTTTCGTCAAACTTTAATGGTAGTTCTCCTTCCAAACTTATTGAAATTTTGCTATCTGTTGTCTGGTGATCACTGCTATCATACATATACTTCCTGAAAGATTTCTTCAACTCTCTGCATGATATCTTCTCTGTTTGTGATTATATCCCTTTGATTTTTCAACTTTTTATATGATATCATCCATTTTTGTGATTATATCCATCGGATTTTTTTTCAACTCTCCCAATAATACCTTCCCTGTTTGTGATTTTATTCCTGATGTCTTCAACTCCATGTAAGATGCCTACCTTGCTTGTGATTTTATCCCTCTAATTTTTTCAACTCATTCAATGATACCTTCCCTCTTAGTGATTTTATTCTTGATGTCTTCAACTCCATATAAGATAACTTCCTTGTTTGCGATTTTATCCCTCCAATTTCTTCAACTCATTCAATGATACCTTCCCTCTTAGTGATTTTATTCCGGATTTCTTCAACTCCATATAAGATAACTTCCTTGTTTGCGATTTTATCACTCTAATTTCATAAACTCATTCAATAATAACTTCCCTCTTAGTGATTTTATTCCGGATTTCTTCAACTCCATATAAGATAACTTCCTTGTTTGCGATTTTATCACTCTAATTTCTTCAACTCATTCAATGATACCTTCCTTCTTAGTGATTATATTCCTGATGTCTTCAACTCCATATAAGATACCTTCTTTGTGGCCATTTTATCCCTCTAATTTCTTCAATCTTCAACTCATTCAATGATACCTTCCTTCTTAGTGATTTTATTTCTGATGACTTCAACTCCATATAAGATACCTTCCTTGCTTATGATTTTATCCCTCTGATTCTTCAATTATTCTAATGAACATTTCTCTCTATGTGTTTACATCCTACTTTTTATATGTTATCTTCCGTGTTTGTGATTTAGAATTGATTTCTTGTACTCCTTATATGATACCTTCCCTGATGTGATTTTATTTCTCTTATTTCTTCAATTTTCCCTATGGTTCCTCCCATGTATGTGATTATATCCCTTTGATTTCTTCAACTTTTTCTATTTTATCTTGCCTGTTTATTATTTATCCCTCTAATTTCATAAACTCATTCAATGATACCTTCCCTTTTAGTGATTTTATTCCGGATTTCTTCAACTCCATATAAGATACCTTCCTTGTTTGCGATTTTATCGCTCTAATTTATTCAACTCATTCAATAATAACTTCCCTCTTAGTGATTTTATTCCTGATGTCTTCAACTCTATATAAGATAACTTCCTTGTTTGTGATTATATCCCTCTAGTTTCTTCAACACTTTCAATTATATCTTCCAAATTTGTGATATCCCTCCAATTACACAGGAGAATAATTTTGAATATCATTTCTTTTGAGTTCAATATTTCAATTGATTTAGAACTAAATTGGCATCTGATTTCCAAATTAGAGGTTTTTATTCTTCTATCACATCAAGCTTATCTTGCACATCTTTTAATCTTTCAATAAGTACAATAGTAATGTTTGTCTGTAAATACTAGAACTGATCAACTTATTGCTTTTATTTTTATTGCCTATTTATTTCTAATCATTAATATTAGAAGAAAAAGCTAAATTAGCTATTTTATTAATATGTTTTATTAACACTGACCGGGACTAGTAGAAGAGAAACTATTAACAAATGGCGATAGCTTGTAACTTATACATTCAGTTACAAGTGAGACATTGCTGTGAGAGCTCGTGTGCCGCTTTATTTACATGATTACTCTCATATTTTGTGTATGTAAGACAGCAGACTTCGAAAGAAACATTGGATTGAAAAGAAATGTCCTCCAAGTTCTGATTTCAAAATTAGTGATGCCAAGATTCTAAATGAGCCACTTCTTCACAGTAATAAAATTATATTTCCTCTTCTACACATCAATATACATAGGTCTCATAAAGCAATTCATTAAAGCATTTACAACTAAAAGCGACTGTTTCAAGTACCTCTTTTTGGCATTTCCTCGCCTGTTGGTCTGTTTGATTGTCCTAAGATTCGGCATCTCTTCAAAGATTAACATTTCATTGGTAAAATGTCAGAAATCGAAAAGAATGTTTTCTTATTATTGAAAGACGTTGTCCAGATCTTTCTTGAAAATACACTAGCAAATCATTAGATAGAAATTGTCTAAAAACTATTAGAGAGCTACAAAACGCTAGGTTGCAATATGAGCATAGAGTTACATTTTCTGAGGTATTTTTTATGGTTCTTGATATAAACATGTGGTCATTTTTTAATTCAGAGGTCAAAGGATAGTTAAGTACAAGTTTCGGGTCTTACTCAGCGAAAACTTTAATTTCTTGTCTGCCATCTGCTAGGATTTGTTTTAGAGGCTAGTTGTTTGTAATAGTTCCATGACTAAATTTTTATTTTTATTTCATAGTCTTCTAAGGAATGTTGTATAATAAGCTTGATAAATTCACTAAAATGTTCTTTTGACAAAGTTAATTTTTGGCTCTTTTCGAAAGGTCCCCTAGGAGCCATTTGTTTTATTCGTAATGACCTAATCTTTTACTAGTTAAAGCTGTAGGTAGTAAAATAAGTTCAGCTATATTTGGCTCAAGTTTTTAAAAGAAATTTATTGTTTGCTTATGTAATTTTAAAAGAATTCTTTTATTTGTGTCAAATTATATTAGGTGTGTTCCGGCAATGAGATTTTCATTTACACGTTTCAGATCTCTAGTTTAACTGCTGAGATATCTGTCAATGCTACTTGAGATATAAGAACTAATAAATAATTTTTTCCATGATGAAATCTTTCGTGTTAATGAGTATTTAATCAATCCGCGTTTTGTTCCATTTGGTCTCCCATGGTCTCCTCGTTTTCTCCTCGGGAAAGATTATAATGTAAAGGTCTTCATCTTCTGCATTTATTCTAATGTGTTTCCCTGTTCTTTTCCTTCTACTCAAAAGGGTCAACAGTTTAATCACGACTGGATAACTAGGCAGAGTGCATTGGAAATATGTATCGATGCGTAAGGGAAGGTTACCAGACAGCCAATGGAATAAATTCTGTGAAGCCCATGGGACAGATAAACTGACAAAGTAAACATCAATGACCCCTTTGCCATTTATATGTAAATAGAGACCCCTGATTGATATTCAAGAACTCCTAGAACTGACGCCTGAATGCCATCTTCCGGCAATGTAACGATGTTGAGAAGAAATCTAAATACATGTTAGGCTACACAAAACCTTCGGTACAGTTCTTGTCACTAGACCATAGAAACGAGATTGGTCGTTTGGAAAAGGCGAAAGTATAAACTGATATCATAGATTCGAAATAGAAAGTATATAGAATCGTATGGTATGATCTGGTTTTCTCTTGCTAGAGACTTATACCACACGGTCAAATAATAGAAGTGTTCAAAACTCTTGAATGGTTCAAGACAATTTACCACAAAAAGATGTTAATACTGAATCAGAATAGGAGTTGAAACCAGAGCTGGAAAACTTTTGGTGCAGAAACTTTTGCGTCCTAAAAAATAATGGAATAAGTAACCGTCTTTCTGATGTGATAATAAACAATTTTCACTTTGTTATTTTACAAAAACACTAGATAAAATATTCCATGGTGAAAAATAGATCAAACTATTTATAAAAATCCTAGCATCAAGTTAGTTTTCTATTAAAATTCCTTTGTATGCCCTTTTTTATCAACATACCGAGATTCGAAAGATGTTTCGAGTTACATACTTTCCTTAGAAGTCGTGGTTACTCTATCTCTCTCAGCGATTCAGTGTTTTTGGCTTACTGAAAAGAACCCAGGACTTTTTTTTCCTTAATTTAAACTAATGTACTACATAGAAGCTGCTTTTTTTTCTTTTATTTTTAAAGAGCTCATCTGGCGACTGCCTACTTGGGCATTACATAGAAGCAAAGTAATTAGAAATTTATAGATAAAAATCTGGGAGAGAGATTGAGAAGTAATTAACGTATCAATTGAAGAGCCAAAATATGTAATGAAATATATTTTTTTATTCTTATGCAAAGAGGGAAATGATTTGAAATGAAAAAAGCACCTGAATCAAATATTATATTTAACATAAGTGTATTATGTTACAGCAAACAACATTCATTAACTATAGTTTCACTCAGTGGGTAGGGCACAGGAACAATGAGTATTAATGCAAAAACGAAGGTTATCAGACAGCTAATGGAATCAAGTTTGCGAAGCCCATGTCACAGAGGGATCTGTCAAATATCAACTTAAGTGACCCGAATATTCCATTATTTTTTCAATAAACATATCCATTTACACTGGCGTCTTTATTATAGTCATTGGAGTTAAAAGTTTTCTCAATAGAGACAATGGCGATAAATATAGGGTCTTTAAACAAGAACGCTCGAGCTTTGTCAGGTGATAGTGGCCATGTTGTTAAAGCGACATTTGGTAACCTCACTTTGAACTGTTCAGTAGTACTTGGCAAGTCACGATGGAAGGTTATGGCGTTGAACAGCGTGTGCAAATCATCAAATGTTATTATCAAATCAGTGCTCCGTTCGACAAACGTTCCTTCACAATCATCCTGCCGAGGTCACTGTTCGACGCTCGGTGGCCAAATTCGATGCAAAAGGGTCAACCAACAATCAGCCAACACCTGTACGTCGTCGAAACGCAAGGTCTGCTGAAAACATCGCTGCCGTAAATGAGAGTGTACGAGAAAATCCGAGGCAGTCAATTTCTCGTCGTTCACAAGAACTTGGCCTTTCTGCAACTTCAGTTTTGCGAATTATGCGTAGGGACTTGGTTCTGCACCCGTACAAAACCCACCTCACCCAGGAACTTAAGGTAAACAACCATAGACAACGCCGTGTGTTCGCTGATTGGGCTCTAGATAAGTTGGAAGTTGCCCCAAACTTCACCCTAGAAATCATCTTCAGCGACGAGGCCCATTTTTGGATGAATGGATTTGTGAACAAGCAAAATTGTTGGATTTGGGACGAAAACAATCTTAATGAGATACACCAGCACCAATTGCATCCCAACACAGTCACTGGTGCGGATTTTCGTCTAACGGAGTCATCGGTCCGTATTTTTTTGAGAACGAAGATGGGATTGCCATAACCGTCAACGGCGAGACCTACAGATCGATGATAAGCAACTTCTTGTGGCCTTAACTGGATTATATGCCTGATATGGATACTGACGACATGTGGTTCCAACAGCACGGCGCCACGTGCCACACTGCGCACGACACGATAGACACTTTGCAGCAGCGATTTTAGGGCAGGGTAATCTGTCGCGGCGGGACGTCAACTGGCCATCGAGATCATGCGATTTAACGCCATTAGACTACTTTATTTGGGGCTACTTTAAATCGCAGATCTATGCGAACAATCCCCAAACAGTTGATTTCCTCAACATAACGAACACCATCCAAAGTTAGCCAGATTTATGAGACAAAGTCATCGAAAATTGGTCCTCCCGAATACGTTCCCCTAAGCGAAGCCACGGAGGACATTTGAACGACGTCATATTCCACACTTAATGCCATAAATTAATGTACTTTCAAATTTAAAATAAATTGAGTGCATATATCACACACAACTTGTTTTATTTACATTTAAAAATCGAGCGACCTTATTGAAAGACCCTTTATATATAGAATATTAAATATTTATATTATGTTTCAAGTTTGAAATATTAATATCCGTTTCCTTTTGTTTGGATATTGCAGGAAATGAAGTGTCCTGTGGGAAATAATTCCACTGAGGAAGGAATATGAAAAATAACAAGAAATAGCAAAATATTACTTTCAACTATCAACAAAATATTAAACTGTTTTACCTTTCTCTTCAACTTATTCGGGCTATAGAAATTCCTCACAATTTTACTTCTTTTAAACTTACCGCTTTCATTACAATCTCCTTCTAATACTTTCTGGTCAAAATGTTCACGTCGGTTTTACCTTCTTTGTTATAACTTAATAGTAATTAAAAAAAATGCATCTAATTTAAACATTCACCAGCTCGTTAGAAGGATTTCCCAGAAATAGAAGTCTCAAATGATATTGCTATCCATACCCAAGAAATTCTATTTAGGTACAGCCCTAACAAACAAAATGACCCCAAAGAGATTAAGGCTTTCCTATTCCACACCTCTATAACCTGTATCTAAACCCTTCATGTTTGGGCTCGATGTGACAGGTTTTGAGCGTTGGACATGTGCGTGTGTAAGTGGGTCCAGGATTGCTCTCCATGTGTGAGAATAACTAATGATTGGCTGCAGTAAGCACTGGAGTTAAGAAAAATGGAAAGGAGTCCGTAACAAGGCAAATCAATAGACTATACGTGTTAGAGGGGCATAATGTGTGGATGTGTGGACAAGTCTGCGCTCTAGGAGGGCTAACAGCCCTGAAGGGCGCATTATAAATATCTATTATTTTTATATCTGTGGGCAAGAAAATGGCACAACCATAAATTTTATAGTAAAGCAGAAAACCGAATTTTTGGGGGTCAAATTATTTGTCCTAATTCTAAGTGGAACTATCGCCTTCATGGCCTACGACTCTAGTATTAATATGAAATTTGTATTACTAAAGAAATTTTTGTCAATTCTATCTATAAATTACCCAACGCTGTAACTATTGAATTCCTCTATAGGTAACTCGTTCCATATCGTTTTCTATTACTATGATATTTTACATAACCTTTGCAAGAGAAAATTAAAGGTTTCTAACATTCTGAACCATAGACTACAAGTACAAATTACATATGAGTTAAGGCTATGAGAATTTTGGAAAAATAAATCAAAATTTATCAGCTGTTAAACAATTTAATAGACGGTATTAATTGCATAGCATCTAAATTCCGTTCAATCTTATATAAGTTAAGTCATTTTCATGCTAGCTGTCGTCCAGGGGTCATGTGCTAAAAATCTGTTACTGCTCTCTCTGCCTCGAGGTGATGGTGAAGCTCTACCACAAAAATGGTAATTTAATTGCAGCCGATGCCGAGACTGTCAAGAGGCCTAAAATTATAGTCCATAATATTAGAACAACCTGGTAAATCAACTGTTAGGCAAGGAATACCTCTAAAGGGTAAGAACGAGCATTACACTAATTGGAAAGAAGGCCCGTTTCAAGAGGGTTACAGCAGTTACAGAGAGGTTAGATAAATTTTAGCTATCAATGTATCCAAGCAGATGGTGTCGCGTCGAATAAAAGAAAACAATCTTCACGTTCGCACAAGAAAACTAGTTTTGTATTCGCCCAATGAGCAAGTTCCATGAAAGACCAATGGGGCCAACTCCATTTCAGTGACAAATCTAAATTCAATTTGTTCTGATCCGAATGCTCTGAAGGTAGGAGGTTATTCGTCACAGAGAAGGCGAAAGAACTTTTCTCAATTGTTCCAAAATTAGTGTGAAGTTAGGCGGAGAAAATGTGATGATCTAGGACGTAATTTCGGTAGAAGGCAGTAGGTCACTTGTTCCCAAACGGGTCACAGTGAATGCAAGAATGTACTAGAAATTGCTGCGACAGCATGTCTTATGCCATCTGCGAGCCTCCGAAGTCTAATATTACATTTTCATACAGGATAACGCCAGTTTCCAGACTGCCAACTCCGAGAAGGTGCTCCCTGAGCAACGAGAACATCTCTGTTATGAACTTGCCTGCTCAGAGTCTGGACCTGAAACACGAGAGATCTCGAGCGAGGAATCCAAAAACAGCTCAAGAACTCTAGGAAAATCTTCAAGATGGATGGAGTAAGATTTTTGTGAAGAGTGTGAATAGTTGATTCGTTTTTGTGGCAGAGAATGTCAAAACATCAGAGAGGATAAAGGTTTCCACACTAAATAATAATTTCTTATAACTTATTTGAATGTTCTCCACTTGTTATATTTCAATATAAATTTGTTTCCTCTGTCGTTCGGATCATTTTGAACACTTTAATTATTCTATTAAATTGTTTATATGTTGAGAACCTTCATTATATTCATCCAAATTTTCATAACATTCACCTATAGTAGTTTAAGCCTGTTGTTATTGTTCAAAAATTATGTAAACCTTGTATTTTTCTACGGTGAAGGTTATTGAATAAGTTTTGGTAGAGACACAGGCGTTCTGATTTATTGGGGAGGTATTGTATATGTTTACTAGTTGCCCACTAGATTAGTCCTGAACCACTGAAGATCAAGCTTCCAACCGCACTTTTAGTCTTAGTCTGACTAATGCTAAGAAATTTCTGGTGATCAATATTCTTGAAGAATTTATGTATCCTTAACTTCAAGTTGTTACATAGTCTTCTAGCCGCTAGTTAGAAGAGAGATTTCACGCAGGTGCTTCGGATAATCTCAATGCGGGATCGGTTTTGTAGTTCTGAAATGTACTATTTCCAGCAATTCGAGGTCCTTTGGGAGAACAAAAACTGAACCAGGTAGTCTAATTGAGGTTGCACCACAATTTCCTTGTTTAGATAACTGAACTGCGGTGCAGTGGGGTGTGACAATTATATTCAATTAAATCTAATTGAACTAAATAATCATTTTGATACAACAATGCTTCATCATTTCTAATCAATGAAATTCTTGCTAATATACTAGTGGATTCCAATAATAATCTTGTCAATTATTCACCCAATTATTGCTGGATACAAATGTCACTATCGATAGATTTTCGGTCTCGAATTGCATGTTTAATTAATTTACGTACCTATAATGAATCACGCGTAATTAATCCATACTATTTAGGAGATGGACGTAATAAAGCCTCCCTCATTCTCCAAATTCAATCAATGCCTACGTCAATCGAGACTAGCAACGATTTGTGTTCGTTCTGACAAGCGGTCAAAATTTTACACATCCGAGTATAATACTTCAGAGGCGGTAATTCCTCTAAGTTTTGTAATGGTCATCAAAACGATTTTTAACCATCCTTTTAACTTGCAATTAACAACCATTTCGGGAAAATATTCCAAAATGTTTATAAATACATTGTGCAAAATTACTTTAACTAAATGTGTTCTTAAACAATAATTGAACATATTGCTTCCTATATTTTGACATAATCACATATAGCTTTCTAAAACGATTCTAAAACGAAATATTTAATATATGGCTTCTCAAATAGGTTTTTCATATTGCTTCCCACTCAACTTTAGAAGCATAGTTAAGCGACCAAACTTTGCTTACAATTATTTTTAATTTTCATGTTCTGCCAAATCTATGATGAATTGCTTATATCTCTCGTAAGATTTATATCTCAGGTCTCAGAATGTCTATTACTCTGGTGTTTCCTTGTTAAATTTATGCCATTATTTGACTTAAAGACCTGAAGCATATTTAAAAAGGGTAACTAGTAGTATACACAAATTTAATTCGAAAATAAAAAAGGTATCAACTTGATTAGAATGGTTTTATTTGTTTCGCTAAGTAAAGTTAAAAGTAACATAGGCAGCTAGAAGAATTAAAGTAAAGTCGATCTAGTGTTTTAGAATTTATCTGTTAGGTAACCTGCAGATAAGCAATCTAGACTTAGGGGTAAGTAGGGGCAACCCCAACTTTTCATACTTGATAAAAAACCCTTTTTCTTCAAATAATATGAATGATTACAAGAAATAGAGATAGGTAAAATGATGTACCATGTAATCTACCTTAATCCAACATTAGGTTAGGTTGTTGAAAAATATAGCATTAAATAAAAAATAAAATAATTTCTGGTATATCAAAAAAAACGTTATAGGTTGTTGGATTGCTAAAATATGATAAAAACACGATTTACAGTGAATGTTTTTTCTATATAAAAGTAAACTCTAAATTGATTTAAGTAACAAATAAAACATTCTTTCGCATTTTCTGCCAAACTTAAAAATCCCTCTATTTTGTTCACTTTTTCTTTCAGATAATTTATTAAATACGATCAATTTTTTCTGTAAATTTAATCAGTAAAACTTAAAAAAGAGCTTAAATTCATTGCTACTTAAATTCTTTTTTTTTTTTGGAAACCATTCTTAAAAGACCATTATTTTTAGATCTAGAAAAGAAATGATTTAAAGTAAAATCTAAACTTAGAAGATTTGAAAATCTAATTTTAATCCATTGTACTCTTGGCAGATCTTTCATTAGGAGTTAATTCAAAAAGCTTTTTTCTATTGTTAGGGAAAATCGAAATAGGTGCTCTGACATGCCTGGAAAAGATTAAGATTTATTTATCACTCAGCGTATTTCTCAACTTATCTTTATGAAAAGACAGAAGAAACCTTTTAAATTAATTCTAATTAACCTCTTTTATAAAAGGTGAGTCGCTTAATCTCATGGTCAATAAATCTTACAATTAAAGCTACTCTAACATTAACATCATTCACTGTTATGAATGGAAGATTGGTATTTGTAGAAGGAAATGCATTTTTCTACTTATTTTATTATGGGTAGAAATGGTCTTTTTCCTTTTTTTCGCCATTCCTTCACCGCCCTTTTCAAAATGGTATACGGTTAAGAACGTCGTGTTAATATAAAAGAAATTTTCTGATTTTGTTTGACTTTCATAAATGATTTTATCTTACAATTCTGTTCGTTTAAGTAATGTAAAAAAAACATGCATGGTCTTTGTTTTTCTTTAAAATACGAAACAATCATCGCCATATAGTTTAAAATCATCAGAACGATTTTAAGCGAAACCTCTCCTCTGAGACGACACAAGGGATTTGGCTAAAGAAGGAAGCAATTGGGACGCTATTTCCATACCTTATTATCGAGAAATATTTTGACCATTAAAGAGAAATTACTGTGTCCTTGAATGCTAAATCTCAAGGTTTGGAAAAAAAAGGTTTATTGAGTCGAAATATATTAGAAGAAGAAATAAATACTCAATACCCAAGTAATAATGATATTGCATATTTCAGAGATAGGTAGGTTTTTAAATAGATTCAATGTCAAATGATGTCGTGAAACAGTAAATTTAAGTTGTGAAAGACAATCCACAAATTAAAAAAAGCCTCTAATGCAAATTCATTCTTGGTAGCATAAATAAAAAACGTGGCCAGATTTTAGCTTGGTGTGTTAATACCGGCCAGGATAAGTGAAAGAGAAACTAATGGTTTGATCATTTGCGAGGGAAAGTATATTAAGCCGGTTCTAGCACATGAAGCAAAGGGTTGACTATAATAATTAATTTTATAAAATATTAAGATCTTGAAGAGATCGGAAAAATAATATTAATTTTGACCCCAAGCTTGAAGATCTGTTTAAAAGGATCGATCTGTAGCGCTGGTCCAGACCGCGCTGCTATAATTGCTCCGTCAATTCTCTCACTAGTTAGATATTTCTGTCTGACATTGTACCAAGATCATTTGGCGATGTCCGTCGCAAACTATAGTCTCAGAGCCCAGGAAGTATGTCTGCTCTCTTTCCTTGTATAGGTTGTATATCCCATACTTACACAGTGTCGAGGTATCGCCAAGTGTACGTGAATATGCGCGCACAGGCACTAAGGTAGGTTAAGCAAGGCGAGAACTGTTATTGTTTCTAAGAGTGCGATTTAATAGATAGCGGCAGCTGCTGAACCAAGGAATATAATAAACACCATGACAAAAATAGACTTTTAATTCACACGACTAAAAGCAGACAACAATAAATAAGGATATATATAATTGGTACATAAAATGAGACGGACGTAAGTTCCGAATACTAATTAGATTAACCGTAGTTAGGGAATGGTTATTATGGGAGATTGAGGGTAATGAATGATTTACTTCCTTTGAACTCGAGGGTAAGGTAGAACAAATAGGGGCAGGTCTTGGTGACCTTAATGACTCACGAGGGGGGGGTAGCCACGGAACTGGCGTTTGCGAGATGTGGGCCTCCTGTCTTCAGGGGTTCACCGAACGAACTAACTTCGAAGGGGGGGATGACCTCTCCACACTTCGCTTGAGCGAGCTAATGGGCCTCTTGTCGTAAGAGGTCACCAAAGGAACTTCGGAGGACGGCTTCTCCAATCCTTGAATGAGAAAGGCTGACGTTGCCTCACGAGACTCTTATCCTCCACCCGAAGACACAAGGGGTGATGCCCAGCTCTTACGGTGGCTTGCAACCGTCACTCACACTTCTTGGGAGAGAGCTCGTTGAAGTGCACTCCTTTCGGGGAAGTCGCGTCTGACCCAATCTGTCCGTCAGCCTGGAGGGGGGCATATATACCCGGAGCTATTCAAAACAGCGAGAGAGATTGAAACCTTCTAAACCCTCTAAACCCGATGGTCTTCTTACGAAGAAGTATCAACGGATGGGGTCAGTAGCCAGACGGGCGACAGCGCGGGGCCGTAAACGCGGTTCACGGCAAGGCTACAAAGCAGTCTCCCTACCCGAGGGGGAGGGAGGTTGAGACGACCGGAAGGAAGCTTTGGTGAGAATTTCACGGGACCTGACGGCGGGCCAAACGAGGGAGAGGTCGAAAGGGGGGTGGGAGTAACGGCTCGTCTTCTATCTCGAAATACTGTCTTCGTTAGTGGGGGGAATAATGCCACTCAAAGGGGATTCCTCCACACTCATCCCTATCCAAAGACATTTTTACAGCGAAGGACACTTGGAGCGAAAAAAATGTCTACAATAAATTCATTAAGGGGGAAACTTAGAAAGTTACAAATTCAATGTTTATCAACAAATAAAAACAAACATAACACTACACGGGATTTACATAGGTGTAACCATAAATAATTTAATTAATACATATGCACATACAACAGCAACAAGGCAAACACACAAAAAAAAGAAAAATAGTATTTACCCCCTAAAAATGAATCAAATGCGAATTTCACGGTACACTCAGGTTGTTTGAGGGGGTTTTCTATAGGGTTCCTATATACCACACTATATACCACACTATGGCTAACGCTTTAAGCACTTCGGTGGCATACGCCTTTTAGCTATGGGACAGCTTCCTCCTAGCATACCCTACAGGATATCACACTCCATCGTCGTCATATTGGACGATAGCACAACCTAAGCCATCTTGAGAGGCCTCGGTACGAACACTGAATGTTTTATTGTGATTCGGTAATCTCCAGCTAGGGGCAGAGATTAACTTGTCCTTTAACTGGTGGAAGCGATCTTCCGCGGAAGGGGCCCAATTGACAGTGACGGAGGCCGTTCTCTTATGCATGTCGTTAAGAAGCGCGGCTATGGTAGCGCAATTCGGCCCAAAGCGACGATTTAATGACAAGGGAAAGACTCCAATAAGGCAAGTTATTGAGCCCTCTCAATAGGGGCAAGATCGAGGTTTACCTTTAAGGCGGAGTGAGGCTCCGCTTAAGGGGAAGGAAGATTGGGCAGGGGATACTTATCATCCGCTCCTACGCGGACCGTATGGACCAGACACACGGGCTCAACGGGATAGATATTTCACTTACTAGACGGGGGACGAATTGGGCCTATTAGGCCGATTGGAACCCAGTTGAAGAGCTCGGTCAATTTCGGGATCTTTTCAAGGGGGGCGAAGGCTACACGTCCGTTGTGGGGGGACTTCTTGGCAAAGGTTAAAGGACTTGAAGAAGTTGATAATTCCTATGGCCGTTCCTGGCCGAAAGAAATATTTAGAAACCCGCGGCATCGTTTTGATACGGCCGAAGTGTCCGGCTATTAGGCCATCTTGAGCCATCTTTAGAACGGGTTCGATATTGGTTCTCGGCACACACAATGCGTTGGTTGGGGGGTTATCCTGCTCAAAAGAAGAACGGTATACTAACGCGTCCTTCACGGTGTTTTCGATCTTCCGATCGCTTCGCACTGTTCCAGTCTCCTGCTTCCTTTCTTTTTCGCACAGAGGACCTGGAGACGGACCTTCTTTTTGCGCGGTCGCGAAGGCTTGAGAATTGGGCTCTACGTATTCTGAGTGATCCAAAGGAGATAGAAGGGTTAGAGTCGAGGCTCTCTTAGCTACTTGTGCTAGTTCTCTTTCCATCTGTATTCTCCTTTCTTGTACTTCACTTCCTATCTTTATTCTTCCTTCTTCGGCTTTTATTTCCATCTGTCTTCTTCTTTCTTCTTCTTTTCTTTATTCTTATTTCTTCAGCTTCTGTTTCTATCTGTGTTCTTCTTTCTTCGTCTTCTCCTTTTATATTTATTCTTCTTTCTTTGTCTTCTCTTTTTATCTGTATTCGTATTTCTTTGGCTTCTCTTTCTATCTTCATTCTTATTTCTCCTGATTCTCTTTTCAAATGTATTATTCTTTTCTTTGTTTTACTTCCCCTCGGTATTTTTCTTTCTTCTGCTTCTATTTTACACTGTATTCTTGTTTCGTTTACTATTCTTTTCCTCTGTATGCTTCTTTCTTCTATTCTTCTGTCCATCAGTATTTTCCTTTCTTCTGTTTCCATTTTCGTCCGAATTAGTCTTTCTTCTGTTTGCCTTTGAGCTTCTTCTTGTCTCTGTGCTCTTCTTGCTTCTGCTTGTCTCTGTGCTCTTCTTGCTTCTGCTTCTCTCTGTGATCTTCTTGCTTCTGCTTCTCTCTGTTCTTCTTGATCTTCTTCTTCTCCTTCTTTTCTTAAAGCACGTTCGCTACGGTACTCTTCCCTGATGTAAGCGATTAAGTCTTTCCCAGATAATCCTAGGATCTGCCCTTGTTTATTAAAACGATCGAATGACGACATCCTGGATATGCTACTTTCGGCTTTTGCACAACGAAAAAGCTGCCATAGCTATTGAAGCTTTATCCAAACAAAATAACTAACTAACTACCGGTTGAAATCTGTCTCACAACACACACAAAAAAGAAAATTAGTATTACCGCTTAGCTAATATCCACTTTTAAGGAACTAGGAAAACTGTGGACACACGACACAAGAATGGGCTTACAAATTTGTTGTTACCCGATAATAAAAGAAAACTTGTCCTAAAATAATGTTCGAATATTCTTGGTAATGCAGCTGCTATCAATTCAACTTAGTGCTACAAAAATCAGGTGTAAAAGACCCCCAAACCTGACGCCAAATATCTTTAAGAAAGACCCCAGAGCCTGACACCAAATATATTTAAATCGAGGTATAGCCAAGTGTACGTGAATATGCGCGCACAGGCACTAAGGTAGGTTAAGCAAGGCGAGAACTGTTATTGTTTCTAAGAGTGCGATTTAATAGATAGCGGTAGCTGCTGAACCAAGGAATATAATAAACACCATGACAAAAATAGACTTTTAATTCACACGACTAAAAGCAGACAACAATAAATAAGGATATATATAATTGGTACATAAAATGAGACGGACGTAAGTTCCGAATACTAATTAGATTAACCGTAGTTAGGGAATGGTTATTATGGGAGATTGAGGGTAATGAATGATTTACTTCCTTTGAACTCGAGGGTAAGGTACATAGAACAAATAGGGGCAGGTCTTGGTGACCTTAATGACTCACGAGGGGGGGGTAGCCACGGAACCCACAACGGGTGGGGCTACTCTTATCGAACTGGCGTTTGCGAGATGTGGGCCTCCTGTCTTCAGGGGTTCACCGAACGAACTAACTTCGAAGGGGGGGATGACCTCTCCACACTTCGCTTGAGCGAGCTAATGGGCCTCTTGTCGTAAGAGGTCACCAAAGGAACTTCAGAGGACGGCTTCTCCAATCCTTGAATGAGAAAGGCTGACGTTGCCTCACGAGACTCTTCTCCTCCATCCGAAGACACAAGGGGTGATGTCCAGCTCTTCAGTGACTTGCGACCGTCACTCACACTTCTTGGGAGAGAGCTCGTTGAAGTGCACTCCTTTCGGGGAAGTCTCGTCTAACCAAATCTGTCCGTCAGCCTGAAGCGGGGGCATATACACCCGGAGTTATTCAAAACAGAAAGAGAGATTAAAACCTTCTCAACCTTCGTTATCGGCGTGATGAATCGAGTGCCTCCTTACGAGAAAGTGTCAACGGCTGAGATCAGTAGCCAGACGGATGACAGTGGCCATAAACGCGGTTTACGGCGAGGCTAAAAAGCAGTCTCGGTACCCGAGGGGAAGGGGGGGCGACCGTAAGGAAGCTTGGGTGAGAATTTCATGGGAACTGACGGCGGGCCAAACGAAGGAGAGGTCGGAAGGAGGGTGGGAGTAACGGCTCATCTTCTCTCTTGAAATACTCTCTTAGTTGGTGGGAGGAATAATATTACTCAAAGGGGATTCCTCCACACAGTGTGAGCGAGGGTACAATTCTGTTTCTTTCAGCCATGCTTAAGTCCTCTCTTTTATCGGGTGCTTTGGTTCTGCAGGTGGCTCTATGGTATACCAGAACGCACCTCTTTGGAAAGAGTCGGATTATATAAATTGAGTGATGTCTTAAAATGCTTAACTTTTTCATTCATGTCAGCCTTGACTGTTCTCAACTCCGTGTTATGAACATACTACTACTTAAACTGTTTTCTTTATACACCGTTGGCCACATCTTCAGGAGTGATTATCTTGCTATGAATTCTATTTTTTGGCTTTGTGTCAGTAAGTTTCTCTTTCGAGCTTCCTCAACGATTTTGCGGCGGTAGTTCTTTAGGCGGGGCTGTCTCGTGTTGGGTGCTTCACTATTGTCTGCTGCGTGTTGCAAGTTTATTATAGTTGTCACTTCTTCACTAACCCTAGCCTCCACTATGGACATGATCGCCACACGATTGACGCCAGTGAACTGGCGTGCCAGTTCACTCTAACAAATCTCGAGGGTTACATGCTTCAGTTGGGGGAATATTCGGTGTTGACATCTTTTGATAGTTTGAGGCTCCACTATGACAACAGCGTCGAACATCTGTGCTGTGGATATACTTTTTCCTAGTCGTTTACTGGGCAACTGGTCACAGCGCACTGAACACTGATTTTTATGCATTTGTGCGCGCCCACACAGTTGATGTACTTTTTCTTGGACGCATTTTTAACATATCATTTTCTCCTTCTGTTCGTCCTCTCTAGTGAGTGGACTTCTATTTTGTAAATATTCCGTGGCAATGACCATGCTGGAAAATATATGGGTAAGGTTTCAGAATTTTATCAATTCTATCACCTTAGCCCATCCGTGCTTTTTCTCGGTCTCCAGCTTAATGTCTTCCGCGCTTCTATCCTCACCAATAGAGTTAATCTGTATGCAGATAATGCTCTTTCTCGCTGTTACTGAAGGAGATAGTTTGAGACCTAGATCAATAACTCCTACCAAATCCTTTGCTCCTCTCAATGTTATCTTCTCGAGGTCAGAATAGGTATGGAAGATAGCTGTGTAACATCGAAGTTGCTCAAAGTATTTCTTAACTCAAACGCCAAGCTAACTATAGATTAACTCAACCACTTACTGTTTAATGGAGTTCTCTTCTTTTTTTAATTATTAATACTTGAAGGTCTGGAGTTTGACCCAAGTTGCTAATCTTATCCACGTTCCAATTCTTAGAGCTTCCCCTATCCGCTTTGCCTCCACCGAGAAAGGGTAAAACAGGGGATATCTCCAAGTTTACACGCTTAGCTCGTTTTTATTCTACAGAGTTGGCAGAAACATGTGGTATCTCCAATCAGTCAGGCGCTCCCTAGATAGAATCCGAGCTAGGGATGGGCCAGGGTTGCACTGCCCACTACCATCCTTACAAGCAAGGCAGGCACACTGTTATCTCTAATCCCCCTACATACGTTTAATGTTTCCATTGCAAGAGAGCCTGAAAGAGGAATCATCGACAATAACCCGGATCCTTCCCTTTAGCAGCAAGATGGAGAGGTGGGAAAGGTTCTTCTGTGTGTCTCTCCTTCTACAGGATGGGGAACATCTTTGACGATTGTTATATAAAGGTTTCACGTCACTTGTCTCTCGAGTGCAGCTCTTTGATTTCACATATCCATACTTTCCCTTATTTAATTCTGGCTCTAGGTTAGCCTAGTCATAATTAATAGCCTGCCTAAGCAAGCTTAGTTTACTATGTCACTCATTATGGACAGTTGCCTTGCTGCTCAAAATCATTTGCATAGCAATTCATATTTTTTCAGAGAAATATGTTTCGTTTTTTAAATTTTTTGATCAATAAAATAGGAAAGGTTTGTAGAATTGAATACTAACTATGTATATAAATGATTAAACTTACTTAAGAATATTTTTAATTTCAAATGTTGATCGAACTTTCCGGATGACCTAATATAACCTTAAACGTGCGCCCGTTTTGCATCAAGCAGCCCCTCTGTGGAGGATGTATGAAACACGATTGACTTGACACAAATTCCATTCACAAACCTTTTATATCTTCCTAACTAATGCCAAAATTTAAAGTAAGAATCGCTCGGATTCGGTTCTTCTAAAGTTGTCAAAATTTAGTGGTTGGCCTTTTACCTCTAACAGTATTAATAAGTTTCCGATTCTGGGGTCTTTTTTTAACCTAATCAAATAATAGACGCACTATAGTTACATACATATAGTTTATTCCTTTTAAACGGTTTTATCTATTTGTATATTTTAAACCATGACAAAATAAAATCGCGCATCTATGAGTCAGTTACCAAGAGTTTCTTTTTTGTGTTTCCTCGCACTCCTTAGTTTCTGATCAAAGATTGTGGAAATCACATAGAAGTTTATCAATTATCACCTTATATAAGTAATTAAATGTATTCATATAAAATTTAATTTTTCGGAAACATATCGTTTCAAAGCTTTAGCTGGTTTTGTTAAAAATAGAAAACCCTATAAGGCTATTAAATAGTGTTAAAAGACCAATCCTGCAAATTCTATGCAAATTGGTTCAAATTTAGGGTTAAAAGTTGCCTTCTTTTGTATATGATTTTATTTAATATTGATCCTTTAATGTATAGTTGAAGGGTTTAGAAATTGACTTCATTTTAACAGCACTCTCTCTCTCTTCATTCACCCTTTGTACTTTATTTTTGTCCCCCCACTAACTTTCTCCAAGTGAGTTATTAATCTATCGATTCATTTCACTAATTTACCGTTTTCCTTTATAACAACAAAACTTTTGTAAAATTTTGATGCATATGTTTGTGGAAACCGAGAAATCTGGAGGTGTAGCATCTCTGGTGGAGAAATATGTGATACATCTAGCGGCTACTATACTTTCTTGGTCCTTACTAAACAATCCACCCTCACCTGTGGCTCCAAGTAATTTTTGGCTGCTTCAATAGTCACATTAGGTAACACCGCATCCAGAGTTTAGGCAAACCAGGAGAGGGAAGCTGATGAATCTCAATTACTTGGAGTCTTTTAGCGGAGCAGGTGGAAGAAATCTTAATATTTCAGGGGCTACAAACGCGATCTAGCAACACATCGTAGGGGGCAAAGGGCGTGACAGAGGACCAAGAAGACTTCTATCTCACTGCGCCAAAAAGGCCTACAAATGTAACAAATTTCTCGCCATTGGAACAAAAGCCTCATACTAGAAGAGAGGGGCCATTTTTGTGCAAAGATATTTCCCATTAAATTTCACACAATATTATTTTTCTTCTATTGGTCTTCCTCGATCACCGAGTGTATACCATATCCTTTAATTTGGACGCAATTTATTATTATCATTTTGTCAGCAGCTTGGTCCATTACCTCAGTATCTCAGGAAAATTATTTTTAATTCCGCTGTTGCTAAGATCCCGTTAAATTTGTCGATCTTTTCTTTGGATATTCAATATTTTTTCAAGATTCGCAAAATTTCCTCTCTTTAATGGATTTTCTTTTCATTTGATGGTATATTTAGAGGACCGTCTCTTCCATTATTTCCTCAAGCGATCAGTTCTAACGCATTATCTACCTACACACGTTCCCCTAATTTATGACTCAAATTATTTCAAATGCATAAAGTGAATATTTTACCCTTTCAATATAATTTTTTTTCGCTGAATTCGGCAAAAAGGGAAATTTAAGATGTCAGCTTTTTTTCTCATCGCTCGTTGTTAAACGAAAATAAAACTCAATAATTTTTTCCATTTTCCAGTCATTCAAAGGTGAACGCTTCTTAATGACTGAACATTTCTCCTTTTTTTTCATGCATAATGGCCATTCCCTGCGGGAACTGCTCCATTTGCATCCCCTATGAATAAAATTGGAGGGAAGAGTGAGCCAAAAATAGATACGGGTTATATAAAGAGGGAAAAAATGAAATTTAGATTTGTTTTGGATCTTAACATTCTCTCCTGCCAACTTGAAAATGTCCTTCACTTATCCATTTCGGTGCATTTCTCTCACCTTCAGTTCCATGATTGCAAAATCCACAATAGGGCAATAGTGTATAAAGTATTTTTCTTAGTTCGAATGGGCTTTTGTCATTGCAGAAAGATGAAGAAACTCCTTCAAATTTTAAAAAATGAAGAGTTAAATTTTGTATATTTTAATTTTTTTTTAGACATTTCGGATTTGATCACTGCAAAAAAAAGATATATAAATTTTTACTTCTTGGTGATTAAGGGTCACGGCATCTAGGGACCATAATTATAGTAACAGTAAACCTTTTGAACCCTCATAATTTCCGCTTCCCATGTTTTACGTGTTGTCAGTTCTCATCCATATTCACTCACCCTTAAACCAGCATAAACCAGAACAAGCATGATAAAGAATGTCCCTAAACACTTCCAAGAAAACCATAGCAGTTCAAAATGGGTCGATGCAAAGGACCAATTAAACAGTAAATTGGAGCGAAGTCAACATTCAATTTGTCTAATCAAGTTAGAGCTAAACTTTGAAGGCCCATCCGTTTACACACATTCATTCAAGTGTCAACAGATATACAAAATAACCAGCAGACACACATACACACACACGAACGAACCGATTCTTAAAGGAGAACGAAACTTAATAACAGCAAATCAATAGTGGAATTACCTACTGGAAATTGAATGGCCTATTAGAGACTGCATAGCCTACTAGAAGCTGCATGACCTACTAGATACGGCATGGCCTACTGGAGATAGTATGGCTTACTGGAGACTGCATAGCCTACTGGAAACTGCATGACCTACTAGAGACGACATGGCCTACTTGAGATGGTATGGTTTACTGGAGACTGCATTGTCCATTGGAGACTGTATAGCCTATTGAAATCTGTATGCCCTAGTGGAGACTGCATGACATACTGAAGACTTTATGCCCTATTTGAGACTGCATTGCCTCCTGGAGACTGAAAGACATACTGGAGACTGTATCCCCTATTTGAGACTGTATGACCTATTGCAGATTGCATGGCTTACTGGAGACTGCATTACCCATTGGAGACTGAATAGCCTATTGGAAGCTGCATGACTTACTAGAGACGACATGGCCTACTGGAGATGGTATGACTTACTGGAGACTGCATTGCCCATTGGAGACTGCATAGCTTACTAGAAGCTGCATCACCCACTAGAGATGGCATGGCCTACTGGAGATGGTATGACTTACTGGGAACTGCATTGCCCATTTGAGATTGTATACCCTAGTAGAGACTGCATGACATACTGAAGACTGTATGCCCTATTTGAGACTGCATCGCCTCCTGGAGACTGCAAGACATACTGGAGACTGAATGCCCTATTTGAGAGTGTATGACCTATTGCAGATTGCATGGCTTACTGGAGACTAAATGGCCGCCTACTGGAGAATGTATGGTCTACCCGAGACTGGATGGACTACTGGTGACTGCATGGACTACTGGTAACTGCATGGACTACTGTAGACTGGATGACCTACTGAAGGTTGGATTTTTCACTGGAGACTGTATGACCTACTGAAGACTAGGATCCCTGGGGACCCCGCCGATCACAAAGACTGACTCTGGTCTACCAGTTCTTTCTCTTTTATGGGTGAAGGAGCAAAAGTGGAGGCGAGGAGAGAAAAGAGGGACTGAGATATTACGGAAAGGAACGAGTGGATAGAAATAAAGTGAGAGTAAAAGAGTTGGTGTGATAAAGTTCATTGTTCTTGTAGTTGATATTTAACACTAAAAAGCGAAAACCAACGAGGTCATCACTGTGAGAAAGGTCATAAGGGCAGATCTTTAAAGAAAGTGAAGATGCGGTGAAATTGTGTGAAAGATATGTAGCCGCAGATCTTCCTTTAAGGTAAGGAGGCTCGAAATCTTCCAAATGTTAGCTGCAGCATCGTTGCACATGCTACACCTGCCAGCTCATTTCTTAGCGAGTGACTAGGAAGAATTAAGTAAATGAATGACTTATTAAAATAATGTGAAAAAGAAAAAGGAATTAAGCGATTAAAGAAAACAAAAAAGTAGGATTTTTATTTAAAGGTGCCCGCCCATTTGGCGACCTCGACCAAAGACATAAATTATTGTAATTAATAATAGCCTATTATTAATCTATATTAAAAACAAAATAAAACGAATCTATAGATTAAAAGAACCCGAAAGCAAACAACCGCAAACAATAAACAAGCAAAAAGAGGCTAAAGTGAACCAAGAAGAATAAGAAGAAGGGACCATCCAGTTTCCGTCAGAAACCCGCCTCCCTCGGCATTCGGACCATGTGCGCAACACCGAAGAGAGTCAAATAAAATGGAAGGGGGCCAGCTTTATCAAAAAAGACCATGGGTGCACACGTATGTGCACCCGAACTCGTCGCAAGCACATGGCTACAACGCTAGCCACGTGGCGACATTTAGATAAATGTGGCACCTCTCTAGGATAAAGTCCTGGGTAGAACCAAAAGCACCAGCGGCCCGACAGCTGCAGCGCGATTTCAAAGGAGTTCTCTCTTCCTAAACCGAAAGAGCTTCGGGTAGGACCGGCGTCTTTTGATGGCATAGACACCGTCGAGCTCTGCCGCAGAGGCAATGAGAGCCGTTGGCAACTGAGGAAGGCGGGGGCTAACCGCGTACAAGCGCATATTGCACTGTGCACGGCGCAGGTTATGTGGCATATTCCAGACATCGACAAGCATGGTCGCAATAGAGGACGTGCGGTAGTCCTTGGTCACCAGATGGAGACCAGTGTGGCGGATCGCGTCCAACATCTGTAATTTATGCTTAGCTGCGCATCCGTAAAACTCGTATCGGCAGTTAAGCTTTGAGCAAACATAGGACCGATAAAACAGCAGAGTGGTACCCCACTACTGAAAGTCACGGAACGAGAAATGTCCATTTTGCGGGTACAGGAGTCACTAAGGCTGCGAATATGGGGCTCCCAAGTGAATCGTTGGTCACTGCCTACATGGAAGTAGTGCATTGATACAGTCGCTGCCTACATGAAAGTTTATTTAATACAGCCAGTGAGTACATGAAAGCGTATTTTTACTATTTTGAACTCTCAACTTGCCATTTTGAGAAACGAAACCTTTTTATGAATAAACGGTCTTATATCTTCTTCTTTCTTTACCTTTGTACTAATTATTTCTTGATATTTATTGTTCTTGTATTTGCTTTATATTAATCCTACGATTAATCTCACGTGGAGGTTCATGTTCTTACTTTAGGGTTCTTGTGTTTTATTTACGAATTTGTTCTGGGCAAATCAAAATGTCCGCCCGACCCCAATATTTCAAGTTATTTCAATATTTTAGTCCAACTTTTGTCAACCTTAAACATTTTTCATTATTCCCGTTTTTCTTTTACATGCTTTTCTTCTGTACCTGTCATTACATCATCTCAGGCTTACTCCATTGATTAAAATGGTATCGGTATTCAAATCAGTTTCTAATCTTAATTAAAATTTATCATTCTTAATTACCTCTTAGAATTCTTTTCAATCCTCTATTCTCTTCTTTTGATCTTCTCACTGTTGGGTTCCTACAAATCACTTACATTGTGTCATTCACTATCAGTTTCCACTCGTCTTAATTACCTATGCCGATGTCAGATCCTGTCAATTGATAATTGTCACTCAAATATCTTTCTCCATCCATTTTAACAAGATAATAAAGAGCAACGAACTATTTTACAATGTTGCTAAAACCTCCCCATTCCCCCGCGACCTTGCAAACTGCTTGCGGCGTTTCGCGTCCAAGCGTGACAACTCCTGACCTAAGGTCCATAAAATTTTCAGCGGGATCACGTTCCGTGACATCTAAAAAAATTAAGAAGAAGTCGCTCGGTTTTGAGCGATTTTGCACGTCGCCCTGGGACGGATACTAGGTAAATACTTTGGAATTGCAGAATCCCCTTGTCCTAGTAATCAGAATTTTACCGAATTCTTAGTGAATTATTCCTTGAATTAATTAAATTTAAAATATATAGAGGAGAGTGATGGGATTTAGTGTGACCTATTGTCAAGCTTTCTTTTCCTTGATATTGCGATGGAACCTGGTTCAACTCGCCTGGGTGGAAGCACCACAGAGCATGATTGCAAGTCACTCCTGCTTCAGTTAGCGTGGGTTAGAGTACCACAGAGCATGATTGAAAATCACTCCTGCTTCAGTTAACGTGGATTGTAATACCACAGAGCATGATTGAAAGTCACTCCCGCTTCAGTTAGCGTGGGTTAGAGTAATACAGATCATGATTGCAAGTCACTCCTGCTTCAGTTAGCCTATGTTAGTTTACCACAGAGGACGGTAGTAAGTCACCCACGCTAATGACGGCAGATTCGCATGGTAATTCGAAAATTGGTTGGTGGTTAAGGTGAAGTAGTAGGGGAAAATCAAGTGAATGAGAAATACGTATCTCTAGTAACAACAGAAATAGGGTACTTAGATCACTAGGGACCACGAGGTGACACCCGATTCTCATGAGTATGCCCACCGACATCGCGTTTGTCTCTGACTGGCGGGGGAAGATTGTTGTTTGATTGGTATTTTTTCTTCGTGGAGAAAGAATAATGGCAGAGAAATACAGAAAAAGGTTAGATGAACGTATAACTACAAATAGAAAAATACATGCAGACTGTGGAAACAAAGTTCATGAGTAACCATTTGGCCCAAAATCGATAGATTATTAATAGACAGAAGTGTGTGGGCAAACCGGTAACTATAAAAGCTTATGGAACTAAGTAGCAAAAAAAAAAGTCTTTGGAATATGTAGAACGACATCAAACGCTGAAGAATAGTATTCCTTGCGCCCGGAAGACACAGACTAGAACGTATGTGCAAATATGATATTTTCGAACAAAAGAAAAGGCGTTGATGACTTTAAAATATATATACTTAAGAATAAAGCTTAGAAGTGAACTTAAAAAGCTTCTTAGTTGTTTGTTTCCATAGTATTTATACAGATAAGCGAACTTAAATCAATTATACAGCACAAATTTATATACCCTCCATTCCTGCCTTTTACCTTTGTTCTTACACGTGCTAATCTAGTGTACGAGTTCAGAATAGAGACTGTGTTTCAAATAACTTTTAAAACTAAACGATAAAACGACGAATGTTGAAGTTATATGGATGGCCTGAAAGTCCTGACTCACTTAGGAACCGAAAGCTTGTGTACATTTTTTTTTATTCAAAGCTGACTGGTATCTTGGACGGATTTTGGCTGCTGGCTGATCGCTGGAGGATAGTAGAGAATGATGGAATTCATTTTGAAGAATAAATTTGGGTGTCGCTCCATAAAATTTTGTTGTTTTCTTTTCACTTTCTAAGTGAGTCAGAACTTTCTAGCTAACCATATTATTATTATTATTAAAGTTCCAAGCCACAACCCCAACTGGAAGAGCAAATAGCTATAAGCCCAAGGGCCCCAGCGGGGAAAGAAACCTGGTATGGAAAAAACGAAACAAAGATTAAGAAAAACATAATAAATAAATAGAAAATTAAAAAAAAAAAAAAAAAAAAATTAAATGCTATAATGTTAAAAATATTATAATATTATATATGTGTGGATAATGAATAAAATATTAAAGTTATAAGTTTCTGTTAATTAAAAATGTATTAGCACCCACTTTAAATTTCTGAAGTTCCAAGGACTCAACAACAACACTAGGAAGTTCATTCCACAGTTTAGTTGTGTTAGGAATGAAACTTCTTGAAAACTGTGTTGTGTTGAATCTCATAGGCGTAAAGGCCCTACTATTGGCATTTAGTACACCTCTGGTAACTCGTTGAGGGGCATATAAATTGGGCAG
The DNA here is from genome assembly GCA_963969495.1 of Ceratothoa steindachneri. Lineage (NCBI taxonomy): Eukaryota > Metazoa > Arthropoda > Malacostraca > Isopoda > Cymothoidae > Ceratothoa > Ceratothoa steindachneri. The sequence continues at coordinate 53,433,096 of OZ018334.1, forward strand.
ATCGTGATGCAGTGGATGATCTGCATTGTTAAAAATTTTATATAAGATGCATAAGGAGCTTATTGCTCGCCTGTGCCACAGATCAACTTTGAGGTCAGGAATTAAAAATTTTATTGCTCTCAAATTTTTATCTAATAAATTAAGATAAGAGTTGGCTGCCAAACTCCAAACAGGGGCGCAATATTCAAAACACGGAAGAATAAAAGCATTAAAACAATTTTTAAGAACAGTCTGCTCTCCAAATACTTTGTAAGATTTCCTCAAAATGCCAATTTTTTGAGCAATAGAGGAGGAAATAGATTGAATGTGATTCTCAAAAGTAAACCTAGAGTCAAGCATAACTCCAAGCAACTTAAAAGAATCACATATGGAGATGGGAATGTTATTTATTAAAAGATCTGGATGGGGAGGATCTAGTGTTCTGGATCTGCTAACAATCATACTCTGGGTTTTCTTTGCATTTAACTTCATGCCCCATGAAGTGCACCAAACATTTATCTTAGCCAGATCTCTATTTAAAGACTCTGCAACCGATGCTCTCAACTCAGGAGATGGGACTGGGGCTATTAGAGTAGCATCATCAGCATAGGCTATAAGTCTATTTTCCAGTCCAAACCACATATCATGGGTATATAATATAAACAGTAGAGGACCAAGAACACTGCCTTGTGGTACACCAGATAGCACCTCTCTCTCATCACTAAAATTATTGTCAACATAAACCTTTTGATGTCGATTTGTTAAAAATTGTTCAATAATATTTAAAAATACACCACCTACTCCCAACTGCTTCAACTTAAATATCAGGGCCTTATGATTGACACGGTCAAATGCGGCACTGAAATCCAGGCCAACTAAGCGAACTTCTTGACCAGAGTCTAATGATTTTTGGACAATGGTGGAGACTGTGAGAAGTGCATCACAAGTGCTCAGACCCTTACGAAATCCAAACTGTAAAAAGGGAAACAGACGATTAAGCTCGGCAAATGTACTTAAACGTTTAGCTAGTAAACGTTCAAAAATCTTAGATAGAACAGGAGTTATAGAAATGGGCCTATATTCAGTAGGGTTAAAACTACCACTTGCACTTTTACATAGTGGAGTAATGTTACCAATTCTCCAACATTCGCAAAAACTACCACTCCTCGCCAGCTTCCGAAGAATAACGGAAAGCTTGGGAGCCAAATACTCTGCAGTTTTCTTAAAGAATAAAGGGAATATACCATTTGGGTCAGTACCACCATAAGCATCCAGATCAAGAAGTAACTGTTTTACTTCACTTGAACGGAAAGCAATCTTGTATAACCTTGGTTCAGGGAAACAAGTGTCAGGTAGAGTTAGATTCTCATTACTTTGTTTATTATCAAAAACATCAGCCAACAGTGTTGCCTTTTCTTCAGGACTAAGGGTAATGGAACCATCAGGTTTAAGAAGGGGTGGCATAGATGAATCATTCCCCAAAAGAGCAGACTTGAGAGTGGTCCAGAATTTGTGGGAATTTGCTGTGCGCTGAAGAGTTCCCTTTGTGGTAGTATTGAATTCAACTTCAGCATTATTATATACCCTCTGAGCTGCTGTTCTGTAGTGCACATAATTATCCCATAGAAAGGCAGATCTACTCCCCTTCCACAGGTTGTAGGCTTCTTGTTTCTGCATATGAGCCCTCTTACAGTCATCATTAAACCAGGCTTTGTCCTTAGTGCGATATCTGATCATACGGAATGGAACATGTCTATCAATAATTGAAACAATTTTATCATTCAAAATACGAACTGCTTCAACCTCCTTATATATTAGTGGCCAGTTGATCCGGGAGATATCATTTAATATATTGCACCAGTCTACTTGAGATTTGATGAATACTTTGCTTGTATGAGCTATATTAGGAATAGATTGCTCAATACAGATAGTTATAGAAATTGCACAGTGGTCAGAAGTTCCCACAGGAGGATCAACAGCACTTGTAACGACTCCAGGGGAATCAGTGAAAACCAAGTCAAGGCAGTTCCCAGATGAATGGGTAGGCTCCCTAATGACTTGCTCACAACCCGACTCACACGCAAAATCATAAGCCCTGATACCATGACAGTCAGTAGGGGAGACAGAAGACAGCCATTGCCTATGATGAGCATTGAGGTCTCCCATAAATACAAAGCAGGCTTTCCGGTCATTTTCCTGTACCTTGGCCATGGCAAGGAGCAGACAATCAAAAATAGTATCATCTAAGTCTGGATTGCGATAGACAGAAAAAAGATAAAAATTATTTTGCTTACCACATACTTTCATAACTTGCATCTCATGGCAAGAACAAGCATAGGAGGTCTTTGAAGCAGAGTAACCATTCCTAATGTAAACTGCCATTCCTCTAGCCCTAGGAATGGCATCACGCCTAAGTAAAATTGGTTTTTTGAAGCCTGGTATAAGTAGTTCAGAGACATGCCTCATATTTGAAACCAGGGTCTCTGAACAGAGTAAAATGTCATGAGACTTGGATGAAGCAGTCAAGTCTTTAATATTGGCATGTAGGCCCCTAATATTAATATAGAGTAGACGACATTTTATCTGACGAGGATGACCAGGTCCAGGGTTGAGCTCAATATCTCCTGATAAAATTAAAATCGATATTAAAAAAATAATATTAGCAACAAGATCTTCAACAAAAATAACAATTTGTACAACAACAACAACAACAATTTGTACAAAATTATTCAATAGCAAAACTTTCATTAACTGAATATTATATGTCGGAAAAAAACTGATCAACATGATGGAGCCGACACATCATGCAAGGCAAAATTCCCTTCAGGACGCCACAACAACTGAGGGAGGACAGTAATGATGACTTTGGAATGAAAAAGAATAAAGAAAAGAGAAAAGAAAAGAATAGACCAAGGCAACCTCTTGAAAAGCCATCAGAGCCTCTTTGCTCATCTATTAAGCCTGCCCTACACACCATTTGAGTAAAACAAGAGGAGGAATGAAAAATAGGAAAGTATGCCTAAATGTACCCTTAGGCAGGGATCTCAAACACAAGAGAGTGGAAGACCATGGTACAGAGGCTATGGCACAATCCAATGCATGAGAACACCTTTCTGTCAGGGAGGTCCCTTAGCCTTTGACTGAAGTGTCTATCCACAAGACAGTGGAGGGTTTGGATTCAGAGTTATCCCTCTCCTAGGCGGATTGTCAACCAAGACTTCGAGATCCACCTGCCCGGGTTTGAGTTCGGAGTTGTCCCTCTCCTAGGTGGATTGTCACACAAGACTATGAGCTCCACCTGCCCATACCGTAACCCTGGTATAGGGTGGCTACCGAGCGCTACGCCTTGCCAAAGGGCGACTCGTGATTTTGTCCGGGGCTGCTTATTCAGTTTATTCGCAACTAACCTCTATATCTAGAGGCCTTCCCCCGATCCGCAACCTGGGGACCCGATGGATGGGAGTTGTCATCTCCAGCACCATATGTATATATATATATATATATATATATATATATATATATATATATATATATATATATATATATATATATATATATATATATATGTGGCAAACGAATTGATGGACACAAACTTCAAGCGAAGTATAAACAGGATGACCAGGATAGAGCCGTAGATGCCTCGTAACATTTGGGTCAAACGTTTCAGGATTATAACTAATCCCATCATCAGTGTCGTAGAATGACTCCCGACGATACTATATATATACTATTCGTTGAGGGAACTTCCTTAATTATCTCTAGAGTGCGTTTTACTGTCTTGGCGGCCGATATTATGTATCTTCAAAAATGCTTAAGAAGTGGAACTGAGCTCAAGGATAATAATATTGCTATCATTAATAAAATAGAGTTTTATTAATAATAACTATAAACAATACACAAAAACGGAAAATATTGACAAACAGAATGGAAAGGGTCGTGGAGACTCGGGCTAATCCAAGGATTTAAGGGATCAAAAAAGGTAAAACAAATATGGAGTTAAAGAGATGGGATGGTTCGATAAACCATTTAAAGCACAGGATAGAATTGACAAATAAAGGATCAATACTCAAAAGGTGACGCTTGGCTTACGTAACTTCATTAGGGCGCGGTGGAAGGTACTTGAAGGAATATTCGGTCCGCTGTCGAGTTCCAGCCAAAGGGGGGGGGGGGATAAGATGATCCTGACGTGGCGTCTTGGGAAGGAGAACCGTTTCTCGACGAACGGCTGGAAGAACAATAGCTGTTCTAGGTTGTTCTCTTCTGAACAAAGGGGGCATGAGAACCGTCTCTTGTCTACAGGCTCAAGAACAATGGCTGTTCTAGGTTGTTCTCTTCTGAACAAAGGGGGGATGAGAACCGTCTCTTGTCTACAGGCTCAAGAACAATGGCTGTTCTAATGTTGTTCTCCTTTGAACAACAGGGGGAGGGGTGAGAACCGTTTCTTGGCGAAGGGCTCAAAACGAACAATGGCTGTTCTAATGTTGTTCTCCCTTGAACAACAGGGGGGGGGGGGGAAGAACCGTTTCTTGGCGAAGGGCTCAAAACGAACAATGGCTGTTCTAATGTTGTTCTCCCTTGAACAACAGCGGGGGATGAGAACCGTTTCTTGGCGAAGGGCTCAAAACGAACAATGGCTGTTCTAATGCTGTTCTCCTTGAACAGCAGGGGGGAATGCCTTGGGGACTTGACGTCACTAAAGGCTCGAACCTTTGGCACTCAAGGAATATTGTCCTCCTGGACAAGTGATGGTGAATCTCGAGGCCGAGGTCCCTTGGCGCACAAAGGGAGAGAGGGTCGTGGTGATGTTTCGCGACGAAAATCTGGATCTCCAATCTGATCTTAGTGGTAAAGTTTCCATATAAATAGCCAGGACATCTCATTGGCGTGGGGGAGAATGGGGTGGAAGCTTCGAGGGAACGCACAGCTGGGCCGGAGAAAAATGCCTTATCTGTCCATAAGCCTAACTCGATCTGGCGAGGTCGGCGTATGGGGGCGAACGGGGGGGACGATAACCTCCTTGTTTAAACATTGGCGTCCGGTAGCTGTTGATAAGACTCCAAGCCTCGAATCGAAGATGCACGTGGGTAGCCTCATGGTTTTAAGTAAAATGTGATAGAAGTTGAAATGAATGCAGCTCTGAACTCGTTCTATCACACCCCTCCATTCCAGGGGAAGTTGTCACTTCGAGAAAAAAAGAAAAAAGAGAAGGGACAACGATAGAGCTCCGTTGTAGGGAACTCGTTTTCTTGTACCAACCGTATCTTCCTGCACCTAACTATTATTACCTCAATACATGATTATTTTGATCTTTAGATTACAGGGGAAAATAACCTTTAATACAACTTAATAAAAAAAAAAGGCATGGAACAATGAAACGATATAAACTTAGTACATACGGGACAAAATAATTTATACGTAAATTAATAAGAACAAATATATATACATACAAAAAATTAGACATTGAGCGTTACAAAATTCAGACATATACATTAATTAACTATATTACAAAAGAATCTTAAATTAAGTCGTACAAGACGGTATATACCTACATGGAGATACTAATCCTATGAATACAATTATTCTACGCTATTCGGTAACGCATTCCTACTGAGTGCGTCAGCGACCTGGTTATCGGAACCTTTGATATAATTTATTTTAAATTGATACTCTTGCAAGAGTAAATAAACTCCAGCGCATGATGCGGCCGTTTGAGTGTCTCAAATTCCAAATATAGGCTAACGGACGGTGGTCGGTTCCTATTTGAAAATCTTTACATATCAAGTACAGCTTGAATTTGTCTATGACCCAGATAATTGATAGAGCTATCTTTTCTCTAGTGGCATATCTCTTTCCGCGTGGTATTAATTGACGACTAGCATATGCAACTGGATGACTCGTTCTGTCATCCACGTATTGAAGGAGTACACCTCCAATGCCCTCGTTGATCACGTCGGTCTTAACCCCAAAGGATTTTTCCGGGTTGGGCAACTTAAAAATGGGGGCAGAAATGAACTTACTTTTGAGCTGATTAAAATGGGAAACAGCGACATCATTCCAACGTAAACGATCGGAGAAATTCTTTTCCTGAAGGGGGCATAGGGGGGCCGAAATTGCAGCGAAATTCGGAACAAATCGCTGATAGGGAGAAGCTGATCCTAGGATCGATCTCAATGGCTTCTTTGTAATCGGGAGGGGCATGTCGGCGATTGCCTTAATCTTGTTCTCGTGGGGACCTGACTTGCTTTGTCCTATTTTGAAACCCAAATATTTGATGGTTTCGTGGGCAAACTGGCATTTGCTGGGGCCAATGGTGAGGCCATTTTCACGCAGTTGCTCGAAAAGAGCTAATAGGGCGGGTAAATGGTGATTCCATTTAATTAGTTCTTGGAGCTGACTCTTCGGGCGTGGTGTCAGCTGCGCGTCACTATCCAGGTCAGAGGGTTCCAAAGACTTGCCTGGTAGGGAAGGAGGAGGGTAATCGGCATCAGGTTGGATGCACACTGTCTGGATTACCTTAAGGGACTCCGCGGGGCAATCCTCTTCAAGCGCCGATGCTTCGTCCAGTTCTACGAAGGTATCTCCATGGGCGCGTTGGGGTTTCTTTTTTTCTTGGGGTCCAGGGACAGTCTCTGTGTCCTTGTCTGGGGCCTTATCACCTAAGGGTTTTAGTGAATCACATTCCTCTTTTTCCGTCCTAAAGTCCTGGTTAGGGGTCTCCGAGAAATCGGACGGTATCGGGGTTCTGATGGGGACGGGCTCCTGGGCTTCTTTCTTATCTCGGCCTTGAGGAAGGGCGGCCTGAAACACAGGGTCGAAACTTACTTGGGGGCTCTTTCCTATAAGTACGGAACAGAATTTTATTGGTGCTACAATGACTTCAGCCCAACCATTATAATATTGACACTGCAGGTAACATCTAGCGACGGGGAATCGGTTCGCCCGCCCAAGGTAGTCACGTACCACCGCAAATTTTTCGTGGTTAGAGGCCACTGGGAGGAGTTCGTCGGACACGATGAAGCATGTACATCCTGTGTCCCTGACGACAGTCGATACTCGACAGCTGTCCACGCTGCCCTCCTCATATTTCAAAGTTCCCGCTGAACTTTTATTCCAAAAAAAATTTACCTGGTGGCCTGACGGATGGGGAGAAGTTTCTGCTTGTGTCTGCACCACCGGGGGAGCCGGGGTTGCATTAATCTGGTTAACTTGGTGGGCTGGTCCGCTTTTAAGCCTAGAATTTTGGGGGCAATTCCAGCTCATGTGGTTTCCTACACCACAGGTGAAGCATATGGTTGGTCGCTTCGGGAAGAGAGATGGAGGAGAAGTCTTAACGGGAGGTTTGGAGTCCCGTTGTTGGTTTTGGGGAAAGAAGTTTGGGGGTTTTACGGGGCTCGGAAACTTTGTCAGCTTTCCTGGGAAGGGGCGCGAGTCCGTCCTTCTTTCTTCTCGTTGGATTTTTTTTTCTCGTTCTTCTCGTCGGATTACTCTTTCCCTTTCTATTACTTCCATTTTTCTTTGAAATTCTGCTTCAATCCGAGCTAATTCAATCTGATGGTCAGCTTGTCTTATCCGTTCCTCTCTTTCTCTTCTTTGCTCCTCTTGAATGTACTTAATTAGTTCTTTTGCGGAAAGTCCACAGGACTCTCCTTGCGCTTTAAAGATTTCGAACGGAGTCATCTTTGCACTTGGGGGCGCACTAGTCAACCAACTAAAAAAATTCCTCGCAACAAGAATTATGCCTCTATAGAATTAGCCTACCTAAATATGGGCACTGACCTATTCGTACTTGGTTTCTCAATCTAAATAACCACTGACTAAAATCACGAAAAAAAAACACAAACAAATTATTATAACCGTTCCTTGAGCTACTCCAGCTTCTTAAGTTTCAAAAAAAAAGGAGATAGCAATCGTTAAAACAAAAGGGAACTACTATATTCTATTATTATAACGAATAACACTATGCTTTACTCGACTGAGACCAGTGTTTGCAAAGATATAGCGTTAAACCTTACACACCTGATACCAAATTAAATAGTATATATATATATGTCGTAGAATGACTCCCGACGATACCATATATATACTATTCGTTGAGGGAACTTCCTTAATTATCTCTAGAGTGCGTTTTACTGTCTTGGCGGCCGATATTATGTATCTTCAAAAATGCTTAAGAAGTGGAACTGAGCTCAAGGATAATAATATTGCTATCATTAATAAAATAGAGTTTTATTAATAATAACTATAAACAATACACAAAAACGGAAAATATTGACAAACAGAATGGAAAGGGTCGTGGAGACTCGGGCTAATCCAAGGATTTAAGGGATCAAAAAAGGTAAAACAAATATGGAGTTAGAGAGATGGGATGGTTCGATAAACCATTTAAAGCACAGGATAGAATTGACAAATAAGGGATCAATACTCAAAAGGTGACGCTTGGCTTACGTAACTTCATTAGGGCGCGGTGGAAGGTACTTGAAGGAATATTCGGTCCGCTGGCGAGTTCCAGCCAAAGGGGGGGGGGATAAGATGATCCTGACGTGGCGTCTTGGGAAGGAGAACCGTTTCTCGACGAACGGCTGGAAGAACAATGGCTGTTCTAGGTTGTTCTCTTCTGAACAAAGGGGGCATGAGAACCGTCTCTTGTCTACAGGCTCAAGAACAATGGCTGTTCTAGGTTGTTCTCTTCTGAACAAAGGGGGGATGAGAACCGTCTCTTGTCTACAGGCTCAAGAACAATGGCTGTTCTAATGTTGTTCTCCTTTGAACAACAGGGGGAGGGGTGAGAACCGTTTCTTGGCGAAGGGCTCAAAACGAACAATGGCTGTTCTAATGTTGTTCTCCCTTGAACAACAGGGGGGGGGGAAGAACCGTTTCTTGGCGAAGGGCTCAAAACGAACAATGGCTGTTCTAATGTTGTTCTCCCTTGAACAACAGCGGGGGATGAGAACCGTTTCTTGGCGAAGGGCTCAAAACGAACAATGGCTGTTCTAATGCTGTTCTCCTTGAACAGCAGGGGGGAATGCCTTGGGGACTTGACGTCACTAAAGGCTCGAACCTTTGGCACTCAAGGAATATTGTCCTCCTGGACAAGTGATGGTGAATCTCGAGGCCGAGGTCCCTTGGCGCACAAAGGGAGAGAGGGTCGTGGTGATGTTTCGCGACGAAAATCTGGATCTCCAATCTGATCTTAGTGGTAAAGTTTCCATATAAATAGCCAGGACATCTCCTTGGCGTGGGGGAGAATGGGGTGGAAGCTTCGAGGGAACGCACAGCTGGGCCGGAGAAAAATGCCTTATCTGTCCATAAGCCTAACTCGATCTGGCGAGGTCGGCGTATGGGGGCGAACGGGGGGGGACGATAACCTCCTTGTTTAAACATTGGCGTCCGGTAGCTGTTGATAAGACTCCAAGCCTCGAATCGAAGATGCACGTGGGTAGCCTCATGGTTTTAAGTAAAATGTGATAGAAGTTGAAATGAATGCAGCTCTGAACTCGTTCTATCACAATCAGTGTTAAAGAAACAATACAAAATAAAGAGTTAAATGTATACATAAAAAGTTAACACATTTAATAAAATTGTGAAACATGAATATTAAATTTGAGACTAATTGATTACATTAGAAAAAACAAACTAAACCAACGAGGGAATTTCTAAAAAAATAGGAAGGAAAATAATTGACAGTGGATTTTATTCTTGCACCCCCACCCCCTAAAAAAAACAATGTGAAATTTAACAAATTATCATGTTTTTTAATGTATGACTATATTTAATGGGACAGATAATGAGTTATTATTTAGACTGGGTTCAAGTTTTGTAATATAAATCGACTCTAGCAGGTAAAGGTCCGAGATGTTTCTTACCGCATTAAGTATCGTGAAAGGTCCTGTGCTTACGACTCTATAAATCAGGAGAGAGAGCTGAAGAAACTGCACCGTTTCTGAAGCCCCAACGTGCCAACTAAGAAAAAAAACATACATGGCCCTGGTACGCTCCTTCCTGGTGTACCCGGCTGTGATCACGCAGATGGCAAGCTGTACCTCTCTCAGGACGATGCAGAGGGTACAGAACAAAGCCACGCTGCTTATAACTGGCACGAAAAGGATCTACCATATTCGACAATCGGTTGTACATGAAAGAATCTGACTAAAAGCGATCAATATGGTGGTCCAAAGGCTAGGGAAAAAGACTTGGGACTATTAACAACAATTTAGACATACCAGAACACAGACAACGCAAAGTAGAAAGGACAGCTCTATTCCCCAGCGAAAGAACCTGTGCGAGAGAAAATATAATACCTATATACACCTAGCAATACACAAAAGTAAATTAACTTTAATAAAAAGAGGAGAAATGCCCAAATTCAAATCAAAATTCAAATTCAATTCAAATCAAATTCAAATCAAAGACAATTAGCTTTAACAAAAAGAGGCGAAGTGCCCAAATTAAAATTAAAATTTAACTAACACAAAAGAAGAGAGGAAGTATAAAAGACAATAAACATTAACAAAAAGAGGCGAAGTGCCCAAATTAAATTTAACAAACAAAAAGAAGTGAAGAAGAATAAATCAACAAAATTAACCAAATAACAATAAGAAAAGGAAGATAGATTAACATAAACGAAAGGAGGCGAAGTGCCCAAACTAAGATTTAAACTGAAAATAATAAATGAATAACTAAATTCAATAATAAAACAAGAGATAATTAGCAGAATAAAAACTAATTGAAAGGCTTGAAAGCCACGACGGAGGAACATATTAATCAAATCTAATAAATAAATAAATAACTATATATATATATATATATATATATATATATATATATATATATATATATATATATATGGTGAGAATAGATGGGGAGAAAGAAAAGTCCAGACACTGCACAGAGCTCTTTATTGACGTTTCGCCTCTTGGCTTCCTCAGAAACGTCAATAAAGAGCTCTGTGCAGTGTCTGGACTTTTCTTTCTCCCCATCCATTCTCACCTATACGTCGAGTCTTTCATGATATATATATATATATATATATATATATATATATATATATATATATATATACATACGAGGAGCGGTCAATAAGTTTTTCAATTCGCATATAAGGAAACAAGATATGAGGAAAAGTGTTTTATTATTTTTTAATATAACTACTCTCGACTTCAATGCACTTGCGCCACTTGTCCCTGAGGCTTCGAATTTCCGACAACCAGAGATCTCCCGACTGCTGTTCAATCCTCTCCTGGACGGCGAGCTGGACATCTTCATCGTTCCCAAACCGGCGTCCACGCAGTGCAGCCTTGAGCTGGCGGAATAAAAAGTAGTCACTAGGGGCCAGATCTAGACTGTAGGGGGGATGGTTGAGCTCCTCGAATCCGCACTCGCGCAGGGGAGCTTGTACAACTCTGGACTTGTGGACTTTGACGACGTTGAAGTCGATCATGGGGCTTGAGGTTTCTAGGGACCCAACGGGCAGAGACCCTGGCCATGGCCAAATTGTCGTGGATGATGTTGATAACACTTCCATGTGATATTCCAAATTATCGCTCGATTTCTTTGACCTTCACCCGTCGATTTTCGAGGATCATCCTCTCCACATGGGCCACATTCTCCTCGTTGGTCACGTCTGACGGGCGTCCAGGACGGGGGTCATCTTCAAGGGACTCACGACCATGACGGAACTTCCTATTCCAGCGAGCAATGGTTGCATAGGAAGGGGCGGTGTCAGTGTACACGGCAAACATGCGTTTATGGATCTCTTTTGCATTTTTGCCTTCCTTGGTCAAAAATTTGATCACTGCGCGGTGCTCAACCTTCTCCATTGTTGAAAAATTTATGACTGACGATCTGCGATCAGCTACTGCTTCTTACATAGACGAGGCAGGAGCGAGCGGCTGCAGGTTCTGACTTGTTATAACTTGTCCTAACACCCCCACAAACAGCAATTCCCCTTCCTCTGTTTTGCCCTACCGATTCGCAAAACTTATTGACCGACCCTTGTGTATATATATATATATATATATATATATATATATATATATATATATATATATATATATATATATATATATATATATATATATATATATATATATATATATATATATATATATATATATATATATATATATATATATATTTATATATATATATATATATATATATATATAACAATGGAAGAACCTGACAGTCATCGACGGTCAGCAACATTATTGACCGAGGAATAAATTTTTTGAAACAAACAAGAAGAAAGCATGTTAGTGATGCCCTGACACCAGAGCAACCTAGTAAACATTTTCACACTTATGAAAACTAACCACACATTTCATCACTTTAATATAATTGATGAATTAAATTTGCATATGATTCGATACTCAGTAATAATCAAGGTCTGAAAATGAGTTCATGGATAGAATTTTATTCTATGGAACAGTTAAAGGTGACAAAAATGTTTTCGAACTTAGATTCTACGTTGATAAGTCTCAAAAGGTGACAAAAGTGTTTCGAACTTAGATTCTACGTTGATAAGTCTCAAAATGAGTTAGAAAGAAACCGCCACTGATCGTGGTCAGTTCTACATAGAGGGACGTGTCGACGAACAGGCATTGATCCACTATTCTTGTTTTCTGTCGAGTAATAAATTGCGGTGCTTAACAGACAGCATTGATGCAATGACGTTTGGTACTTTCACTCTGGTCTTATTTTGAACTACTTTTAAATCTTCCCACAACTTTTTTACGTCTGTATAAACCTAAAAATAGTGAAAGCGGGTGTTATATGGTAAAACCCTATGATGGCATATCTACAAGACTGAAATTTCAGTCTTTTAGATATGTCATGCGTTCTGTAACGGTAATCATGTTTATCCTTAGTTTACTTTAAGATAAAACACTATTATTCGTTTATCTTTCTTTTTATTGCCCATCATTCCGGTGGGTCTTTCTCTTTGTCGTAGTTTTTTATTGTTTTATTTTGTTCTCTTTTAGGTTTAGGTTTTTCCTGTTTACTCTATTCTGCTGAAATTAGCTTCATTTGAGGTGTCTTTGTATTGTGTTTGTTTCAACGACTTCTTTAGATTGCGTTTTCTTATTCTCCCCTTATTTATTTGGTTATCGTTTGTTATTTATTGTTTCCCCTCCTATTTGTTCAAATCCTTCAACAGAATAAGAGCATTTAGCAGTTATATATGTATATCTATCTGTTCATACCCTCCTCACTCTATCACTTTGATCATCTTAGGTTTAATTGCATCATTTTCTATTTCTTTTTCCTCATTCTCTTTTTTCTTGGGTTAAGAATCTTCTCTTAAGTTTTCTTTCGCACTTTTCCTTAGCTTCGTCTATTAGGTGTTTTTTCCTTGGGATTTCAATGAATATTTAAGAACGCTTTTATGATTTTGTATCCTGCATAGGTCGGTGTGGTAAATAAGTGAACGAGACCAATAATTTATTTACTTTAGTTACGCATCTCTCAATAGACCTACAAAAGATTTGTAAATAGACAAAAAGTTGCAGAATCAATGGTATGAATTATAATTTTTGTCAATTGCTGGTTTGAATATTTGTTTTTTTATAACATTTCGAGGAAAAAAAAGTACCCAAGAATCTAATTTTCAAATTCAGGATTGCGGTTCCAAATAATGGTGGAATATTTAGCCATAAATCGCTATGAAGTGTATACACAATTTACTACTGACATTTCAATCATATTTATAAAATGTCCAAAATATCAATTAATTCACGAGTTGTCCATCTTGTCATTATGCTAGAAGTGATCTTGGTAAAAACTGCGATGAGAACAAACTCATTTTAAGATCCAGAAGTTGAAGAAAACCTCAGAATTCACCTCAAAACTCTCCTCAAGGTAGTTATTAGGGAAGAAATATTTAACATTTTATTTGTAAAAATTATTTTATGCCCTCATACTGTTTTTATTTAACCTATTTTTATCTATGCTTAGCTTGTTTTTCTTCATTATTTTACTTATCTGATCTAAATGTAAATCGGAGCTTGTTCATTTAAGGTTGATTTTTTTTTTACTGCTTTTAAACTTTAATATGTAAATATACCTTGAGCTTTGTTTATTTGGTCGTGTCTATGGTCGATATTACTGTTGAATTTTTTCCCCATATTTTCTTTGCTCTTATATCTGATTTTATTGATTAGATTTAACTTGTTTCATCTATTCTTTTGCGTGTAGCCATGATACCAATTTTTCCTACATGAGAAATAATTTTTTAATATTTACATTTTGTATTTACCATTTTGCGCTTGTTGGAGGTGGATTTGTGTCTTTTCCTCCCGATATTTTCATTCCGTCCCTGAGGCGAGAGTCGCTTAGCCTTCGTCTTGGGATAACATTGGTTTGTTCCCGTTCATCTCCGCTCTCCATATTTTCATCTTTTTATCGGCCATTCGCCGGAGCCTGCGAATAGCCGAAGCCGTATTCATCCAAATGGATAACTCAACAATCAACGTGCAGCTCCAGCCAGAACCATCCTTCCGACAGCCTGGTATCTTCGTGATGATCGTCACTAATACAGACTAACATTTTCCTTGAATGGGGTTGGTCGATTATATTTTGCCTATGTTAAAATTTTGCAGCACCTATGTTTATGTTTCAGATTTTTACAGCGCTTACTCCTACGTTAAAAATTTTGCAGCGCTTATGTTTCATTTTTGCAGTGCCTATGTTCGATTTTATGCATATATATACTTACTGGTACATAAATGACAATTCCTATTGCTCTCGTGAAGACTGTGTGAATCCTTTTGGATAAGTTTTGGCACTGCTGTTAAGAAATTCATTTACTATTATTTTGCATTAAAATTGTCAAATTTTTCACTCGCTCTCGTGTGCCCGTAGCGAGGAGTGAACTTGTTTTCCCCCTCCCCCTCCCAGCTCTTCATCGAGTTTCCTTGGTCGGACAACAACCTGTAGGCATTTGAAAAGCGCCCTACACGGAAGGTAAAGTGCCATTTCAAAAGTTATATTTCGGGGGGACTGGGACACCTTTCCTGGAAACTCTCTTTTTCTCTAAAACCTGGTGATAAAGTCTCTCTCAAACTACACACACGCACACATACAAACACACACAGTTACTCCGTGGGGAATTTCCGTTGAAGTTTATTTTTTCCAATCCTCACATATGAAGATATGGAAGGATAAATGAAAGAGACCCGGCGGATACCGTTGAAGACCCTCTCCGATGGCCCCACGTCTGATCATGGGGATCTAGGAATTGCGTTCGTAGGACTAATCGATACTCATAATGGCTATGCGGCTATTTGCTCAAAGGAGAGTGATAGCGAAACACTCACCTCTCCTAAAGCAGCAAATGCCTAAAGACACTCAACCTAAACCTCACACACCACGCGAATAAAGACACACAGAAGCATTATCCTTCGCCGCCTCGATCCGTTGGTTGGGGGGCACACCATTGAAAAAAAAACACACCTGGGCGAAAGTAGCTGAAATCATAAAATTTAAAGAATACACACACGTATTCAAAATAGTATTTTGTGATACAGCAATGACGGTTAAAGCTATGGAGGGAGGTATGCTCCTCTTTAACGCCCGTGTCTGCCCTGAGCAGATCGAACGTGAGGAATTTATTGACCTCTAGATGTTTTTCAAGTGATATAAGTAGGAGGAGCACACCACGGCCACTTGCCCCAGGGGGAACGTTCTTTTGTTCTCTATTTGCTCGTCAGATGCAGATTCTTGGAGAAGTTGTAATAGCACCTCTAGGGAGTGCCTGAACTGTGCAGGAGAACATAAGACACTCTCAATGGCTTGACCAGTCAATAAAGAACTTTTGAAGAGAAAAGCTAGTCAAAAGAAACAGGAAGAGCCAAATAAGGCAAACAGTACCTACGCCAAGGCTGCTAAAGCTGCTCTTATGGAGTCTAAGGTAAATCCAACACACCTCCACGTCGAGAACGAAAACTCGACAAAAATTGTGTTGCATCTATTATGCTCACATTGCAAATCTCTCCTCCGTGGGGTGCTTGCGGATGAACTTAATAGTATGCTGACTCATAATGGAATGGAGAAGATGTGGTTTCCCCCAAACCCACAGTCGGAGGATATTCTTAAGATTACTCCCAAACCCCAGTGGGAGACTAGTTGCCAGACGCTCCACACTCCCAGCTGTGCCCCAGCTCTCTCCAGGGATCCTAGGATCTAGGCTCAGGCAGCAAAAGAGGCAAAAACACGTACTGAGAAGCAGAACGACACAAAAATTGCACAACAAACAAACTCAATAACACACACACACAGATGGATAATTAGGTTACGGTGACTGAGACAGCGAGATCTGAGGGGTGGGGGGGGGGCACGCTCGCCCCGGTCACGGAAAACCTCAGCCTCGGACACCTCCGAGATCGTCCTCTTCTTGTAAGATGAAATCTAGGCCCGCTTACCATTCGAGAAAAATTAACTTGAAAGTATTCGCTGCCGAAAGGTTCCCTTTCTCTAAGGAGATGGATGTCCTTGATGTATCAGAAGGAGTAATATCTGGAAGATATAAATGGGAATTCACCTCGGACGACTGAAGCGAAAAACAAGTCGAGGAAGCTTTACTCCAAGGCTTTATCAAATTGGCACCCAAAACCTTTATTATTCTAACGGACGGTGAATTCAGAAAAGCGTACAAAAGAACAATCGCGCCACCAAACACTCCACAAGGACCTAAGCTCGTAAGAGAATAAGTCCAAAAAACAACACGACCACACACAGGAATTATTAGGGAACAAGACAATGGAGACGGTTGGAGGAACAAAAAAATACTATACGGTAACGTAATACGAAATTGTGACCCAGACGTTATATTTATCTCAGAACATGGGAGGAATGACACAGACAGGATAAAAATTTTCTCTTATGAAATCGTAACCAAAAATCACAGCGGACAACGTTTCGAAGGATGCGCGATAGCTGTGAAAAGAGGTCTTAAATTCAGATCAATAAGTGGACTCGATGAGTCATACCTCGCTGTTAAGGTCCGTACGGTAGTAGGTCCCTTGCTCCTGGCATCAGTGTACTAGCCCCCAAGGAAAGGGTACTTTCCCCTTCACAACTGCCTGCAACTGTGTGGTCACGGCAGAACCGTTATTTTTGCCAGCACCCTTAATGCGAGGAGTGCTGCCTCAGATTACACATCGACCAACCAAGCAGGCAGAAATCTTGAGACACTTATTGAAAGGCAATCTATGAAAAGAATTGGAACAAACTTCTCCACATACATTACACATATAGCAGCCACAAAACCAGACTAGCACACTGTTTCCCTACAATTACTTCAATAAACCGGTCCCTCCTATCCACAGTGACGACCAGGCTATCCCTATTAAAATATCAACCTCCCGCATTCAAGTCCATATCCCAGAACGCAAGAGCTACGTTCGAGTCAACTGGGATACTTATAAACGACTTCTCGAAAATTACAACCATGACCCCTTAATTAATGCCACTCTAGAAGAGATTGACGAGGAGTTGGATAAAATTAATGATAATTAATTACAAGCTGATAAGGAAGCCATTCCCCGAGTTAAATATAAAACTCTCTCTGCTCCTTCTTGGACCCCTAGAATCTAATCCCTCGCGAGGGAATACGGAAAATAGATCAATGAAGTAAACCTAACTGGACCCTACATCACTACGCACAGACGAACATGACAGATAAGCGACAAATTAATGACTCTTATTAGGGACCAACAGAATGTACTTTGCACAATTTGATAGACGGACTATATATAGAAAATGACTCAGGTACATTCTGGCAGACAGTAAAAAGACTAAGAGGCGAACAAACACAAAAGACCATAAAACTTACCTGTTACAATACCGAAATTACGGACGCGGAAGAAATCGAAGGTAATTCAGACTATTCTGGACATCTATATTTAAGATATCCCCGGAAGAGAATGATAACTTTGATTTAGGCTTTGAAGACAGAATAATAAACGATTTAAACGAGCAGATACACAGAACCCATCCTCGCCATTATATATCGCAGAAAAGGGACATGGAGGGACTCGGCGTTAGAATTACTGCCGAAGAACTCTCGAAAACCTTTAAATCCTTTCGTCAACGAGCACCAGGGCGTACAGAACTGACAAGGGAGAATTTTATTCGAGCCCCGCTTAACATCTTATTGGGGCTCATGAATATCATGAATGCGTGCCTGAACGTGGGTTACTTCCTTGACCACTAGAAGGTAGCAAAACGATATTCACTCCCAAAGCCGGTAAGCCACCGGACAGTCCAGCTAACTTCAGGCCTATATCTCTCTTAGAATTTGCAGGGAAAGTCTTGGAGAAGATATTGGCCAACGGGGTGAATACGTTCCTCGAGGAAAATAATTCTCACAACAACCAACAACATGGCCGAGGAACGGACAAGGCGCTAGCCGTGATCACCGATAAATTGGCAAAAGCCAAAACTGAAAGAGGGCACGCAAATCTGGTACTCCACGACGCCAAAAAGGCCTTTGACAAAGTATGGAGGAGAGGCCTACAATGCAAAATCTTACAACTGGGCCTCGACCCCATACTTGAAAGGAGTCTATGCGACTACGTAATGAAGAGGAGGGCGTTTCTAAACATTAAAGATTTTAATGACCCAGAGTTCGAGCTCGAGGCGGGGATGCCAAAAGGCGGGTGTATAAGCCCCTTGCTATACAACATATGCAACATATGCAAAAGGCTAAAATGTAAAATACATAAAAAAATAGGATTTTTGTTCAAATGTGCATTTCACATTTGGTTTAGCCTACAGTCGTAAGTATCGAAATTTTGTGAAATTTTAAAATCCAAAGAATTACAAATGGTGAAGTTCAGAAAATTTACTTTTATATATCTTCTTCTATAACATATATTTTAGCAACGTGATATTTTGAAAGGGGGGAAATTTAGTTTAGAGTTCCTTTTTAAAATTATTATAATTGGCGAAGTTCCGAAAATTTATAAAAATTTAACCATGGCTGCTTTTTTTTTGTTTTTTTTATATTTTAATCTTAGTAGCGAAGCGCAAGTTCCCCCCCCCCGTAGGGGGCAGTGGCGAATCCACTGCCTGCTAAATGTGTATATTTAAAGAATATAACTGTTAATTTTCCCAGTATTTGATCTCCAGCTCTTCCTGGAAGAATAATACTCATCTCATTCTCCGATTTGTAACTTTCTCTTGGCATCTGAAATGTCCTAACAACTTTCACCACTATTACTCTTTATTTTTTACACATATGTATTTAATTTTAAATATTTCTAAAAACCCATTGAATTTCTTTCTTTAATAAATCGGAAATCATTGTCTTTGCTCAAAAGACCTGCCACGGTCTTTTGTGAGTGTTTTTTCTCGCCTCACACAACCAGTAAAACAACTTGTAAGGAGAATAAACAAAGTAAAGGTTAGAATGAATAACGCTGCCATCGATGTAGACTTTAACAGTATATATATATATATATATATATATATATATATATATATATATATATATATATATATATATATATATATATATATATATATATATATATATTTGGTAAAAATATCCTGAACTTTTTGGGGGAGTTTGCTAGAGCAACGAGCATGCAAAGAGGTTGTGCTGGGGGAAAGCGAAAATGGAATTCCTAAAAATAGACAGGA
Organism: Ceratothoa steindachneri; assembly: GCA_963969495.1. Classification (NCBI taxonomy): domain Eukaryota; kingdom Metazoa; phylum Arthropoda; class Malacostraca; order Isopoda; family Cymothoidae; genus Ceratothoa; species Ceratothoa steindachneri. Next base: position 53,452,716 of record OZ018334.1, read on the forward strand.
ATTTGTGTCTCACTCGAAAATCTGAATACCGAACCATTATTTGTAAAAGCTTAGACTCGTTCTGAACGGAAAACACAAAGAAAGACAAATTTGCTGAGATCAAGAGCCAACAAACGTAGGCCTCTGCAAAGATCTTCTTGAAATTTGAGACAAAAGGTAATGTTATAAAAATAAGTTTCAACTTTTAGATTGTCACCCAGTCTTAGGGTGACGATCTGTTACCATTTCATGGGTGTTGTTTTAAGGCGGCCTTAGTGTGTGTCGAGTTTGGTCTGACTCCAAAGTGTTCTTTGGGGTAATCCGGTTCGAATGGTAGCCTGTTTATTGCTTGGCATTGGAGAGGACTCGGAAGGATAGGATGGCAGTTTTGTAGGCTTTAACTTGGCGTAGGACTAACTTAGTTCGGGCAAGTGAAATAGTTGAGTTTTGCGTTCTTCGTCTGTGTGCTAACGTCTTTGGCTGACTATCAGTGTTAATGTTCAGTGTTTCTTGTAAGTTTCCTTCTGCGTCAGATTATTGGGACTATGGACTGATGGATTGAGGACGAGCTACGGGCTGGTGATGCTAATAATAATAATAACGCTACTAATATACTCATCAGAATGAAAATTATAATAATAATGTTTCAATTCGTCTATTTATACTAACGCCAAGAAAGGGGGCGTGACTTCTCTTCTCTTAATAGAACGCGGGACGGAGCTTATCGAATCAAAGGTATGTGCATGTGTTCTCTACTAAAACTGCTGGGCGGAGTCAAAGGGTGTGTGTATGTTGAGTGTAGGCACGTGTGCACTAACAGAGTATTTGCATTTGGCCACCTAACCGGACTTATCAAGCCGACATCCACGGCAAGATTGATTTCATCTTTTCACAAGTTCATGTAAATTTGGCGGGGTCAGATCAGATTCCGTTCTATGTGTGCCCAGCTGTTTTCCACTGTTTTCATTATCTCTGTAGATAGACAGTCGGCTTACACCTGTTTTCTAATGTGTATGTTTGTATATTCGCGTGGAAACATAACGATTTCACTTGCGACTTTACAAAATATTCTGATTTGCATTAATACATATTAAATTGCAATTTAACATTTTTTACAAGTATTTGCTTTGTTCTACATTAGTTAATTGTTTCAAGATGGCATATTATTTCAATGTTCGATTTGTTTGCCAAATTTCAAGATTTCCTAGGGCCAACGGGGTGCTCACTTGTTAGGTTCCTTATTGGCTCTACTCCACCTTGCAATTGGGCACCATACAACTCCTCGGAACTTGTGGCACAGCCTTTAATAAGGAATTATTAGTTTTCATCACTAACTCTATAATTTAAAGGGATTTTTTTCAGTATTTGAATAATAATTTCATCTTAGTTTGGTTATGACTTATATTTTTGATCAAAGTTATTTCTAATAATTCTTTTATAATATCAAAAAACAAAATGGTGAAGTTCAGAGATAAAGATAAGTAGCGAAATTTTGTTCATTTTTAAAAATCCAAATAATTATAAATGGTGAAGATCAGAAAATTTATTTTTATATATCTTCTTCTATAACTATATTTTAGCAACGTGATATTTTGAAAGGGGGGAAATTTAGTTTAGAGTTCCTTTTCAAAATTATTATAATTGGCAAAGTTCAGAAAATTTCGAAAAAAATTTCCATGGCTGCTTTTTTTAGATTTTAATCTTAGTAGCGAAGCGCAAGCTCCCCTCGTAGGGGGAGGGGGAGAAGCCATTACCTAGGTCTTTCTAATAATTACACTGGAAAATATAAAAAGAAGAGTACTTTCCTCTACAAAACTGCTGCGAATGTTGCGAACACGACCCCCAAAATGAAGGATTCCCACCGAAGCGAAGATCATTTACATATGCTCAGAAACAGCTCATTCCAACTAAGACTACAAAAGTACTCCATAAAAGTGCATTGTTTATGTTGAGGTTTCTCAGGCCCTTACAACCAGACGTACAGCGGTGGCCAAGAGTCTTTGACGACTCGGAAATTTTTGATAATTAAATGCAGAGTCATAAAGTTTTTATTTTTTTTTAATTAATATGCTAATAACAGTGAAATAAAGAGGAATAAATAGCGATAAGTTATATATGCCCCAAAACAATCTCCAAGAATTAACAAAATATGTAACATTAGAAACATATAACACATGAATAAATAAGGCTCTGTGAAGATTCCAGCAACACCAAGCTAATACAGGAAGCTCAGTTGAGTGTCGAGAGTCCCTTAGCAGTAATGAGAACATTTATTCGTCTATGCATGCACTCTATGAGAGTGCGACACCGAGGGATGTGATGATCGTCCATTCCTCGCTGATAATTGCCTTCAAGTGGTCATTGAGGGCTGGCTGACGACGTCTTACACTCTTTTTAACTCCTGCCAGAAGTTTCTGTTTCATTTGAAATTAAAAATTTCAACAGTGAAAAATTTATACTTGCTATATTCAATACTTGGAATGACAGTGAGCTACGCATTTTATTATGTGGCATCAAATAAATGACATAAATTATCATAAAAGAAGATATCAGTAGAATTAATCTAAGTTATAATTATCAATAGATATTGAATGAATCAAATTTGAGGGATAATTTAGAACTTTTGTCATGCGTAAATTGGGCTATTAAAGCTCTATGCAAAATGTTCTAAGCTGAATCTTTAAATATTTGTACATAAATTCATTATTACTTTTTTATGAAAGCTATTAATGGAAGGTAATTTCTGACAACCCTTCACTTTAATGGCATCACGAAAAGAATTTTTGCAAATATAATTATTTTAATGATTACATCAAACGACGGAAAGGTGAGCATATGAAGAATTTTTTTTTTTAATAAACTCGTAAAATAACATTCGTAAAATTTTAAATGCTCACTTAAAAAGAGATCAGTACAAGAATAAGGGTTCAAAGGTTTAAATTTTTCAACGTGTATAAATATACGTATAGGAGTTTAAAACTCATAAAAACGATATTTTATTTCCTTTAAATCCCTTCCCTTTTTAGAGCTTAGAAGGTGACGGTGATATTTCAGTCTTAAATGAATCAAATAAAAGAAATCGTGTCTAAATTTGCCTAATTTCAAGGCGGAAGCCTCGTCCCTATGCAAAAGTTCTTTGCTCAAAGTTTTCAGCTGGAGGAAATGTTAAAAAGAAGCAATAATTTTTATTTGTTTGTTTAGTTACCTTAATTTTCTGGATTAAAGGAAATGATTATATACGCGAATGATAAAACATAGCGAAAAGTAAAATAAACTAATAAATAAGCAGAGATATATGCAAATTTTAGAATTAAATGATAACTAATCTCAGGATACATCAAATATGTGACCCGACACTTAAAAACAGTAGATTCTGCTACATTAAAGTCTATGGATGGTATAACCAAGATAAAATATTGTTTACCATTTAGGCGACTTCAGTTGTGGTTCGTTACCGGGTTCTATCTCATTTGTTGACCCAGAATTCGAATCCCAACTGTCGATTCCCATTGAAATCAAGGCCAGAAAAACGACTAAAAAAATCGTAAATCCTCTACCGAAAACTAAATTAATAGATTTATATGGTTTTTAAAGGTTATTCCTATTTTCATACTAAATTTGGATAAATTAAAGTTAGATAAGTGAAATTAGACGCGTCTTCTGATTCACAACAAACTAAAAAGCACTCAAAGAGCCCAGAGCTCAGACAAAGGGCAGAAAATGCCATATTTCGCAGTTAAAGAAAGTCCTTCGGAATTTCCAAAATCCCATCTGAATCTGTCTCAAAATCAAATCAACGCTGGCTTCATCAGTTTTTGGTCCATCTCTTCACAAAAGTTTTTCGAAATCCGCTCATATTTTTTTTAGATACCTTTTAATGTACATACATAGATACATGTGCCATAGATAAGTGAAATTTGACGCGTCTTCTGATTCACAACAAACTAAAAAGCACTCATAGAGCCCAGAGCTCAGCCAAATGGCATAAAATGCCATATTTTGCACTGTTAAAGAAAGTCATTCGAAAGTTCCAAAATCTCATCTGAATCTCTCTCAAAATCAGTTTTTGGCCCATCCCTTCACCAAAGTTTTTCGAAATCTGCCCATAATATTTTTAGATACCTTTTAATGTACATAGATACATGCGCCATATAGTCTAAATCCTACATAAAAATAAGACAGGTCAACACATTTTGTGCTGACTAAGGTTTTGTATTTGTTTTTAGCTAATTTGTAGGTTCTGATTTCAAATATGTTATCCAGTTTCTTTTAACACATGTTTTTATTCTATAGTATATCCCTGTGTCTATGATATACTGCATAAATAATTTTACTTGGTTAGGATAGTTCACTAAGTCTTTTAGATTAAAGTCATAAGTTACAATGTCAATAAAACCTGAAATGATAAGTGAAGGATAACATCAACTTTTATTAATTAAATACATCCGGTTAATTTGCAAATATAACGGATAAAACAAAAACAATTGTAGCCAAGCCAAATTTCTGATTTACGAGAGCATCTGGAGTGTTTCGTGTCTACACAGTCTCTTTGGATACTCCAACAATAGTCTACCATCATATGGTGTGTTCCATCGGTTTTGATATCTCTCCTCCATAACCTTGATAACTTGATGAAAGCGCTCGCCATGTTCATCGCTCACGTTCCCAAGATTAGCAAGAAATTTATTGAGATGGTTCTTGAGGAAATGAATCTGTAGCTTATGTTGCAGTCTAAAAAATGAAATCTATCAAGCAATTTCTCCACCAAATTCCTGTAGTTAGCGGCCTTTTTCCCCCGACCCCCCCCCCAAAAAAAAAATCATTTCATAACAGCAACAAATACATCCTATGTTCTTTTCCCTATGTCAGTCATCGAACTCGATAAGCTTGACCATTTCATTAACCTGCTTTATTCTATCATAACTTAATTAAGGAAATGTACATCTGAATTTGAAACAGTCACTCTCCACATTAAGAGCCTTGGCAAATTGTTTCATTAGTCTTAACTTATATGAAGGGGTGGAAAGGTGGTTTTCTCTCGCTCAAAATGTGGTTGGTGTATGATTTTCTTCTTCCTAACTGTCAAACTTTTTCTAACTGGCCAAAATTTCTATTCACAATGTTTGTCTTTCGCTCGACTATCTTATCAAAAACAGGAAACATGGATATTTTGTAATCCCTCCTTGCTAGTCAAGTTAAAATTGACCATTTTCAGATCAACACTTAGGACCAATTTTTAGTTCATTGGACATCGGACATAATGAAGTTAGAGATGGAGAGAGAAAAGGTAGAAATATAGGAAAAATAGCTAGAGTTAAAAGATCCCTGGTGATAGGATATCGTAGGATTTTTGTTGTTTTAGTTTTGCGTTCTTCTCAGTGGCTTTTTTTCAAAATCCCTGGTGAACGGGTATCTCAGGAGTTGTTCTTTCATAGATTGGTGTTTCTCTTGGTGTTCTTCTTTCAAGCATTGTGTACTCTGTATCTGTTGTTCTAGTTTTTTGTGTAGTGGTATGTATTTTGTATTTGTTTTCTTTTTACGTGTGTTGAAGTCTGGTCCTTGGTAGTCTATAATCTGTATGTATGACTTCCTGCCTGTTATGTAGTCACAAAGTATGTTTTATAGTCATGGATTTAATCCTATTCTTAGTATCTTGTAGTGTAGTCCAGCCCTCCATACCTTGTTGAATGCTTTCTTGACGTCTCTGAGCACCAGGTCAACGTACCTCTTTTGGCTAGCAATCTTTGCTAGCTTTTCGGTAAGGGTAGCCAGCGTAGTGTCAGTCCCTCTCCCTCTTCTGAATCCATGTTGATGTTGATTATGGAGGTTGTTATCATCCATGAATTCGTGAACTCTGTTAGCAAGCACTTTTACGAAGAGCTTGCCTGCTACTTCGATGAGGGAAATGAAACTGAAGTTGACTGGTGTGTCAGGCGGCTTACTGGGTTTGGGGGTTAAGATCATTTTGGCGATCTTCCATTCGTCCTGAAAGTAGCCAACATTTAGGCACGCATTCAATACGATAACGAGCCCCTCCATAGTGTTGCGAGGGGCGTTCGTGAAGTTAATTTTGTTCAGCTCCGTTTTACCTGGTGCTCTCTGTCTAAAAGTGCTTAGCGTCTTAGAGATTTCTTCTCTGGTTATTTTTCTGCCGTACGCCGTCATTTCTATCTCTTGTCTTAGTTGGTCGTGGATGTACTCTTCAATGTCATGCTAAAAGCGTTCGTTTTCTTCTGGGATTATGGCATATATGTTACTCCAGAAGGCTCTGAACGTTTCTTCAGTTTTGGGTGTATCCTCCAACTTTGTTCCGTCGTCCTTTTTTAGGTGAACATCTCTGTCTGGTGGTTTTCCTTTTCACCTTGATACGGTATTCCAAAATGTTCTGGGATCCATTTTTTCGTCGAGCTTACTTGTAAGGTCATTTCATAATGCTGTCCGTTGTTCTTAGCGTTCCTAGTCGTCTGATTTTGACTCTGTACCTATCAGTCTAACTTCTTCGTATAACTTTTTGTATGCGTCAGGTAGGTCATGTATTTCTTGGGTCCATCTTGGTGCTGGGAGCGTCTTGAATGTTGTTCAGGGTACTCTTGCTCGGTCCGCTTCCACCATTTTATCCGTTAAAGTTGTCAGCTCCTGGTCGATTTCTTCCAGTGTGGCCTCTTCAAGTGGTTGGGGAGTGTATTCATTAGGAAGAGCTCTGTACTCCTCCCAGTTTGTTCGTGAGAAGCCTTTCCTCTCCTTAATGGGAATCTAAATAGGTCTTGGGGATATTTTAATTAATGTGGCGATGTGGTCGCTTGATATTTAGGGATAACGTTGTATGTAATAGTTATAGTGAAAATATCGTCTGGTTAGGATGATATCGGGTTTGGTTGTATACTGATCGATGATGTACGTGGGGAAGTCAGGCCCAGCACGGACTACGATGTTTCTGACTAAAATGGTATTCAGATTCTTTTCTTTGTTATTATGACGACCGGTGTATCCTGATACCTTGCATCTGGCGTTGAGGTCTCCACCAAACAAGACTGTTTTTCCGTGTGCACAAAGTTGAAGGAAATTGTGCAACGGCAGGTAATTTCTTCTTGGAGGTTGGTACCTTGTAGACAAGACTAGGTGTCCCAAGGAGGTTTGAACCTCTATAGCCAGATATGATTCGTCTAGAGAAGGTAGTTCCTTTAATAAAATCACGCTTTTGACTGCGATGGCAGCGCCATCGGCATTTTCCAGATCTCTTTTTTCTTAAATTCTGAGTCCATATTTGTGGTGAACGCATCCTGGCTCAGTCGGACCATCCTAAGTAGGAGGGCCTCTTTGACTACCCTCTCAAGGATGTCTTCACAGTAATCCCACTTGCACAGTCCGTCTCTCACACCCTCACTGATGACCTTGTCCGCTTTACAGCAGGGAACGGAGCTCTCGCCATGGCGTAGATCTTCAGGTTTATCTTCCTACCGTTTTTGGCATGCTTATGCTCTTTTAAGGCTGAGGTAGACCTCATTCTCTGTCGGTTGGGGGGGTTTCTTGTGCGAGATCCTTGTTAGGAGAGTTTTTCGCTTCGCTGATTGATTTAACTACTTCATCTCTTGGTTGAGGGGTTTCTATTGTTTGAGGTTCTGGATCTTGTTGGATGCTTGCTGCGGTGGATACGGGAGCGGGAACAGTTTTCTTTTGTATGGGGTTGTTTGCGAAGGGTGCATCTGGATCCTCAGAATGTCTCCAGAGCAAGGGTTCTCAAGGAACCACATTTCTTGCTTTTCGTTCTTTCTTTACGAGCATCTGGTTAAGGTTTTGTTTGAATGATCTCGAGTTTGTGAGGTTTGCTATGTGTGCATATTATATGCAGCACATAATCTTAGTAGAATGCTCGCTTTCTACTTTGAGTTAGGTTCGCTGAGCTGTAACCTCGTTAATCGCTGCCTTCGAAACATTGGCATACGATCTGTTAGTCTTAGCCTCTTCCTCTTCCTTCTCTTGTTGTTGTTTCTTTTTTATTGCGTCTTTTTAATTGAGCATGACATCGCCATGGCCCCGTGGTCTCTGTTGCAGTTTACGCATTTGCGTACGCTACTCCTGCAGTCACACCAGACGTGACCAACTTGACCGCACATAGAACAAATATCTTGTGCTTGTGGACACGTCTTCGTTGTGTGCTGGTTGTATTTATAGCACTCAAAACATGTTTGCACTTCCGTAAACTCCTCTATTTCTATTTGGTCAGGGCATAACCCGAAGTGTAAGAGAAGGAGGCTGAGCTCTTTTGCATTTTGTGCCATGCCTGTATCCTAGAAAATAAACTTAAAGAGATGTGTGTAGTCTTTAGATTTGATTACTTATGATACCTTGGCATTTTGGTGGTTCCTCTCTACTTCCTCTACGATTTCGTCGCTTGAGTGATGTTCTACCTAAGAGTCCAAGCGTCTGTATATAACGCTCCTGTGAGCCTGAATTTGGGATGGGATTTTGGGGGCGACGTTGATCCGATTCAGGATTTGGGTGGCTTTTGATGAAGCCAAAATCTCAGCTTCACCCTCCTTTTGGCGTATGGCCATGTATCCAGTTGGGGTATCTATTAGTCTAACTAATGCTATACTTAGGTCCCCATATACTTGGGCAAAGACCTCCCCACGATCTAATTTTGACCTTTCGGGCAGGGTCGGGTCTTTAACTTATCCGATGTGTGTCCCCCGTCATGTTGTCATTGTCTGTCCTCTTGTCCCTATATATTTGATGAGTGTGGTGGAAGAGCAGAAAGAAATAAAAAGAATTTTTACGTCCAATGCCACTTTACCTTGTACTTGGTGAGGTTTTCTCCTTTTCTTCTTGCTTGCCGTAATCCTTGAACTTAGTTTAGAATTAGTTAGGCACTTCAATTTCCATTGGAATCACATTCGGAGAAAAAAAGGTTTATATGTGGTAACGCTAAACATTTGGCGTTTCCTCACTTACACTTCGCTTTGCCTCCTTAAATTTCACTTATCTTTGCCGCCTTTACCGAAGATCAGAACATACGAGAGAGATGTAAACACAACAATTAATCATAGCAGTCTTGAGCTCTTAAAGTGAAAGATATATATGAGGGAAAAATAATACAAATTAGTGTTACAAAAATAGTTAATAGTGGGGAAGAAAGGTTGAGCCGGAGAAGAGAAAGCTATAAGTAACAGTATGAAAAGAAATGGGTTCTCCAGGTACAACCGAAGGTCATATTGTTGATTTCTATACAAAATTATTTTTATCTTTTATAATAAATTAAATTCTCCAGGACATACTGGAGGTCATATTGTTAAAATTATACAATCATATTTTTCCATGACAGAGTATTTATTATATTTATAAACTGCATTTATTTTAAGATATTGTCATCTTATATACGATTTCACAAAATCCTTGAGTTTTTTTAGTGATTTTCACTTTTACATAAATTTTGACTCTAGTTTCGTTCAAGGTTATTTTAACTATTTTATTTTGTTTTTTACTTTAATTTGCCAATTTTAAAACATCTGATTATATTTAATTGGTTAGTATTAAATCATATTTTAATCACTTTCTTATTTTTCCGCCTATGAGATTATTATGAACGTTTCACTTTTCATTATTTGATCCTATTTTAAACACTTTCTTATTTTTTAACCTATTTGATTTATTATGACCGTTTCACTTTTCGTTATTTTGTCCTATTTTAAATACTTTTATACCGTCATAACTGCTTTTTAGATTCATTATGACCCCATCACTCTATGTTGTTATTATTATGAACCACTAAATATTCATTATTAACCACTGTTTATTAAATTTTCTTATTATTAATTCGTTAATCACTGAACTTCTTTATTATTATTAACTACTTGCTATTATTCACTTTCACATATTTTTCCACTATTCGTTTTCTGAAGTTTTTTGTCCACTTTTAATTTTCTGATAGGTGGACATGTTGACGGTGTAGGGGCACGAGTCCGGAATGTAGATAGTGCGTTCCGTCAACATTCTTCCTATCTCTTTTGGCGACCACGGTCCCTCGTAGGTCCACTTGTAGTCCCCGGGAAGAATTCCATCGAGTAGACTTTCCGGGTCCTCTTTCGTGGGTTTGCAGACTGAAGCACCGAAGACCTTGAGGTCCACGTCTTCGGCGTTAAAGAAGAATCCTCTTAATAGAATATCCCTTTCCTCCGTGAGGGGTATTCCAAGATAATCCAAGATATCATCGTCTTCGTCTTCTTCCGTGAAGTTTGTACTCTTGTTGTTGTTGTTGTTGTTGTTGTTCTGCCTCTTCTTCCTTTCGGGACGTTGCCGTTTCATCTTTGGGCTTTTTGGGGGGACGTTCGTTTTTGTCTCTTCTTTTGTAGTTATTTCTTCCTCTGTGTTTCTCTGCTGTTGTTATCTGTCAGCTGGTTCTTTTTCATTTTCTTTGTTTGTGTTATTCTGTTGTGGGTCGTCTACAAATTGTATTTTCAAGACTTCCTGCGAAGGGGGGTTAGGCGAAAACCATAGTTTTTTCTTAAATCCGTTTTCCTGAAGTAGTTAGTTTAATTCTTGAGAGAAAGTGCTGGGGTTGGCTAGGTTTGCCAAGTGTACGTAGATGACCATGGTCATTATCTCTTTACACTCACTTGGCATCACCAGCTTTGTTGCCGTTGTTTCGGCGACCGTGGTTCTGGTAGCCGCTGATGCTTCTGCGTAGTTCTTTTTGCCTTTGCATTCTTTTCTTTTTTCGACTTTTCGCGTTTTGCCCGGATTGCCTCTTTGTGGACAGGACACCTCGTGGCCAAGGCCCTGTGGTTCTCTCCGCAGTTTGCACATCTTGGTTTTTCTGAGGCACACTCCTTCCATCCGTGTCCTGGTCTGGAACACACAGAGCATGTGACCTCGGTCGCTGTATATTCTCTCGTGGGGTGTTTTTATACGGCTAGGCATCTGAAGTAGCTTTCTATTTGGATGTATTCTTCTGCTTCAATCTGCTCAGGGGCTACTCGGAGGTAGAAACACAGGGGTCTCTCCTTCATAGCCCTTTACGCCATCTCAGTACCTGCGAAGATAATTTTGACAATATTTTTGCTGAGCCTTTCCACCTTGGCGATTTTCGCACATTTTTGGTGCTTAGAAAGCTCGGCTTTGATGTCTTCACAGCTGTTGTCTGATAGTACGGAGGAGGATCCGTTTGACGTCCATGGCAGGTGGCCCCATGGTCCCCTTTGCATAGCGCTCTTCCTCTTTATTCCTGGCTATTCTTTATTCCTCGTCATGAGTTCATCATACTTGAGATTTAACTTGCATATGTATATTCTTCTCTTTCAAGTGCACAGAATGACCAATAGAAATCACACCAAGCAAGTTACCATTATGGTGTAGAGCACATTTTAGACTCTTCTTTGAACTATCTATAAAAAGTCTCCATTCATTAGGATCATACTGTGGAGCACCCATTGCTTTTAACAGTCCCGCCATGTCACAACAGTAAAAAAAATCTTTTCAGTTTTAAAGAATGTTAAGAGGTCTTTTTCCTTGCCAAATATAAGGAACATTTGTTTGTTTCTGTAGCATATTCTTCTCTTTAAGTCTAGAAGCAACAGTCCTGATAACTCTTTTGATAGGCTTAATTCTCTAACTAAATCATTCAGTTCTGCCTGGCTGAAGTTTTAATATTCTTTGGTTGATGTATCCACAAAGTCTGTATTACTGTCATGTTCAAGATTTTCATCTGATTCACATATATCCCTTTTATCTTCCAATGAAGATAGTTCTGTGAAAACGAGTACTGGTATTTCATCTGAGTAAACCACGAGATCAATTGCTAAATTCAGATTTGGGTAACTTAATTTATGTCGAGTTTACGTGCTATAACCAGAAGTCTTTTTAAGGCAAATTTAGCAATCATCTATGTATATGGTTCTTTTGCTCTGGCCATACCATAGGAATGACAAATGATAGTTTTTCCTTGTGCTCTTTGTCCATTGGCGTATATTTTCTACACATGGTTTATATGCATTGTACAGTGCCCACGATTTATATGGATCACCAATTTTAAGCTAAAAGTAAGCCAAATATCATCTTTTCACATAATCACTAATGTTCATTCTCTGACTCACTACTGTAAAACTCCCACATATATGGCAAAAAGAGTGAGGGTAATTCAAAGACTTCCTCCGTAATGAAGCCACGGTACTAAACTCATGTGTTTCTTCATAAAATCAACCTGAAAAGAGAAAAAATATTATAATAGATAGAGTATATTTCTATTTCTAGGTGTGTCGAAATAGATACTGTAGAAAAATAGATGTCTAAATACATATATGAAATAATATAACAACTCATAGAAAAAAACCCTGACATGATAGAAAAAATAAACTATTGTCATTTTCAAATTTAGTGACCCCAAATTACCCAAGAACGGGTCTTAAACTTAAGTCAGCAGAAATACCTAAAAAAAACAAACAAAAAAACTCCGCAAATCTAACTAAAAAGTATTATTCCGAAGTGTTTTATATCCTTCCATGTCAGTTACATGATTTTCTCACCACCTTTCCAGCCACACTTATATATGTATATAAAAGCTTACACCAGTATGTATATAACTCAGGAATTCGCCGATTGGAACTCCTTCTCGCTGAATCACTCACGCTTGGTAAAGTAATCACGGAAAGCAACACCGCCTGTAGAAGTCTAAATACCACGTACATTAGTGTACGCAGAAATACCCCGACACAAGCTGCGCGTCCCTCCCGTATTCCAAATTCGCCTTTCGCCTCGAATTCCCTCCACCCCCTTTCGCACCAAAGAGACGACCAAATTGACGGCCGACCGCTCAGGAAAATGTCTGCCGCTTAAAGATACCCGAGCCGACGAAGGGCCGAGTATTCGCGTCGTCGTAAACCACGACGTAGAGCAAGGATAGCTCAAAGGTGTGAAGGATTTACTCTGCCTGGCAGCAGATAAAAAGATCTCTCGCGCAGCGATACGGATTTTCTGAGAATTCGGTGCTCTCTCTCTCGATATTTGCTCGTGAGGGAAACAAAAGGGAAAATTCTCCTTGGAGTCAGGCAGAAGATCTTAAATCTACGTTGTGTGAAGAGCTCGTCCCACAAAGGAAACAGTTCGCCCGTTGCAAGGAAGAAACTTCTCGGGGAAATGGTCTGTTGCCGTCAGGGTATTAGTAGCTGCCTAACTTCTTGCAGGTCCTCCCCCCCCCTTCAGAGTCAGAGGTTACACATGACCTCCCTCTGCGGATTACCCTAGACGTAGCTAGGTAATCGGTTTCGGCTACCCACTCAGGAGCCGAATAATCGGACAGTCATTTCGAGGAAAAAGATCTTCGATTTGAGCCACAGTTTGGCTCGCCTTCGTGATCCGGCATAGGATCATTATATAAACGGTCTAGCATTACCTTCTCATTCGGTAACCTCGGACGGCCAGACTAAGTGCGATCATCGTCACCAGAAGAAGATCTTCACCGTCATTCTAAAAAATACTTACGAACTCAAAGGAATCGTTAAAGTTAATTATCTCTTCCCCTAACTTCACCAGTTTATTCGTTAACTAGAATTCCCATCCCGAGCCCATAACCTCGAGTATTAGAAATGATTAATTCAGTGCTTAATTCAATAATACTATTTTATTCATTCTGTCAGGTGCCATTAAGACGTAAGCATCCTAGTGAGTGATTTTCAAGTGTAATCCCCACGGCATTATGTAGACTTATTTATTCAGTGCAACGATTAATTCTATTTATACCTATATACGCTGTTTCATATTTCTAATTCATGTAGATTAAAGATTATTTTTGTAAATGTGTGTTTAACTATTTTGGACGATCCCTTGGCAATTAATAAGCAATCCACTCGGCTCAAATCTCAATATTACACAGGTCCACCCATGACTGGCTTTTACTGAGTGAGGACACACTCAGGGGATCATTATCCTAATTTTGATCAAAAGGGAAGCACCGGGGTTATTCTTATTTACTCGAAGTGGCTACGGTAGGTGTGTTGGATACACTTCACCTCCGCTTCACCTTGGTGCAGTAATAAAAAATATGTCCAGGAAGTGGAACTGGGATTACTCACTCACTAAACCTCGACACCGCCCTTTCCCCCGAAGAAATTTTCGCCCCTGAGGTTTGAAGATTAAATACGAAGAAAATCACCTGGATGGAAAAACTCGTGCTTGCGAAAGAGAAGATTTTAAGATAGAAGATCATCTCAACCTCACCTCATCTATATTCTCATTTTCATTTTAATTTCATCTATTTTCTCCTACATCTTTTCTCTACCACATCAAAAATTCTCCCATTCGGAATGTAATACATTTCTAAATTTTGTCTATCACATTCATCATTATCGCCTAAGCCCCCACCCCAAACCTGGGCGCTATGCCTTGACTAGTGGACGCTGTCACTTTAATCTCGTCTCAATTATGCAGTGCACTTGCGAGTACGGGAGGAGGAAGGTTTGAGGAATAGCCCGATGCTAGATACCCATATCAGAGGAGACCCCGGATAATGGGCCGGGTTGCAACCTTCACAAGGGAGCTTAATTACTCCGCCTGTGAGGAGCCACCGGAATCGCTGAGGGACATACAACCATCTCAGCGTATGTTGGATGCAACCGCGGTTTTTAAATCCATCGAGGAGGCGGCAACCCCGGTTAGCGCTGGTTGATTCCACGCTAACCAACAAAAAGTCCGTTTCATTTCACTCCTCGAAAGGAGCCCACCCAGGTCCACCATTTCATCTATCATCAACTCATTCTTGACAGCAAAACTAGTAAAGGCCGGTCCGAATGAAGGGGGAGGGTCCAAAACACCACAAAAACATGGATAACAATATGGAATATAGAAAGATCTTTTTGAGATTCGAGCTCGGGTCACAAAAACCCGAAAGAGGTGTATTATAACAACCTTATACACCGAATTGAAGATCGCCCTAACCAAAATAATAGAGGTCCCCAACAGATACGTGGCCCTATGCTACAAACAGAATGACATAGAACGCCTGGTAGCACCCGACGGACGGAAGGCGCTGAATAAAATTGGACTAATTCTGGAAACTACCACGCAACTTCTGGCAAACCACTCCTTCGGCTGCCGCAAGGTAGACCTCTATGTGGGGTCCACACAAAAGTGGAACTGAAGGAACAAATTGAAAGAGAAAACCAGCAACTGAAAATAACAGAAGTCATTAAATTCTGACACCACACGCACGTGTTCAAAATTATCTGCGCAACGGCGGAAATGGCAAACAAGGCTACCACCAACGGCATCTTAGTCTTTGGAATGAGAATTCCTCCCGAAAACACTGAGATAGAAAAATTCATTAATGTACAAGCTTACTTTCAGTGGTACGCCATAGAAGAGCATGTAACAAGAAACTGCCCGAATAAGGACAAAAAAAATATGCTCGGTATGCGGAGGCATTAATCACACCTTCAAAGAATGCACGGAAACCACAAAAAGGTGCGTGAAATGCCAAGGTCTACACAGAACTATGGCAGTAAAACTGTCTAAAAGGAAAAGAAATCATAAACAAGAAAGAGCAGGAACAAAAGAAAGAAAAAGAATCGAAACTAAACCAAACCTACGCCAGCATAGCAAAAGCTACGGTGAAACAAATAAAACAGACCCAACAACCAAAGATCACCACCATCAATGTGAAAGAGGAAAAGGGCTTAGACATTCTAGTTTGTATTATGTACTCCCACGTCCTTCCATGCAGCAACAATATTCAACCATGGTATCACTGCAATATCCAAAAACTACACATAGCCGTTTGAATTGAGTTTAAGACCCTGCTCAAACTTATAGAGCGGCATACTCTCTGAAGAAATGCCTAAAGACGATGATAGTTTGGTTGGAAATTTTGTCTTCATGATATGTGGAACATCATATATGTAGATTATTGGCAAGCCAACTGTTGTTCTGGGTGTTGAGAAACTAGTCCTGGCAGAAGTTCTTTTCATCTGAGAAGAAAAATACCGGCACCGTATCAACATGATGAATCAGCTAGTTCAGGGGCTTCTTTGCCTTCCTCAAGTGGTTCTTATCGGTCTTACCTGTCCTAATTTGTTTCTTGCGCCTCTAGTACGAGTGGTAGCGAAGGTTTTTATTCGGGGCCAGCATCATGGGGGGATTCCAATGCTGATCCTTCTCGCCAAAGCCTGAATTCCTTTGCCTAGCTCTTCCATCCCTTTGTCCTGCAGGTATTGGAAGAATTCCGGCGTACGAACGCAGTTAGAAAGCCTACTCTGTTTCATTATGGTTGCTAGGGCTTAGTACTCTCAGTTGCTCCTGTCGATATCACCCCTTAAATCTTTTACAGTGTTAACAGAGCATTGATTGCCAGCATGATATTGGCATTTTGATATCTGGCGAGATTTATCTTGATACAGGTAACTCATTTTCAATATTCAGATAGCTTCCCTTCCTCCATGTTAGGTAATTTTTTCCTAACTAAAGCTGTATTCTGTAAGCTCTTTATTGTCATTGATAGATCACCAATACATTAAATTGTTCCTTAAAAAAGTAGACATTAGAAATCGTCGTTTAGTCCGAACACCCTGTATACTTCTTATATAAGTAGCAGGTACCTAAAGTACTAATCATGTGTCCGATAATACCCCTCCTCTAACGATCCAATTCTCTCATCAATTTATATTTGAGGGCGGGGGGGGGTCTTGCTCACCACTTTGTAGGGTCTCAGAGCAGGCCCTACTTGACTCTGTAAGCACTGCAACCTTTAATCAATACTTTCTTGATGAAAGATATAGGAAAATTAATTAACTGTTGCGTTTTATTTAAATACGTAGGAAAAATTGTGAATTAAGTATTCTAGAGTTACACTAAATTGAGTTAATGAATTGTGAAATTTTGAATAATCCAGATTTCAATAATGAGATTAGTTGGGTAATGTTGTAATGATAATTTGCTGGAGTTACGAACTTCTCTTGAAATCACAGAATAATATTGCTCTTTAATATAAATTTTTGATTAGATTATGTATTAAGGTAGCCAATGACAAAATTATACCTTAATCTTGTATACTGATCTAGACACCCTTACTACGATCATTGCTTCGTAGGAAATTCCAAAGAGAGTTTGCGCGTAATGGCTTTACCGAGGAAGAGAAAGGGTCAACTTCTTGTAGAGTATCCAACCGATGCTGGATTACGGAAATGGGAGCAAGATAGAGAGATAACGATTTTTCTGGAGAATTAATTTACTTTCCAACCCACTACCACTATTCTGCGAGGTGTGCGTACTTTGAGAAGGCCACTATGTCTCCAGGACTGGTCCACAGGTCCTGGAGGTCATAGATGTTGTGAGCGTTGCGTGCATGTCTTAGGTTCGGGCAGTGTATGAGAAGGTGTTTTCAGTGTGTTGGTTTCATCTGGCGCATGTTAGTGATGAGGGGAGGTTTGTTGTGTTTCTACTGTTGGAGTAATGGCCTGACTCTTTTTTGTACAAGATGACTATTTTATGTCCAGTGAAATAAAATGGAGAAAAGCTATAATTAGTTTATTGTGATAGGGAAAATTCTTGTCGATGAAATGAAACAACCAGTCTTTTGGCCGAAAAAATGCTGATTCTTTTGTTTTCGGACAACCTTCCAAGTCCAGTTTGTGCTTGCACTAAGTTGTTGGAATTGGAAGCCTCCAAAGCCGTGCGCAGAGCAAAGTTTCCGTGGGTATGTAGTCTTAAGGCGGTAACAGAAAATATACAGTTATCCTCTAGATTTCTAAAAGGTTTTGCGCTTCCAACAGAGCAGAGACAAGGTGCATCCATCTTTACACTGCTAAATTGTCAGGTAGCTCGAAAGATCTTCTGGCAGGCAAAGGTACACCCAATTTCAACTGACTCCGTGCTTTAGACTGTACGGTGGACGAGTTCCGCTTGTGAATCACCATATTGGGTGATTAGTAAATAAAAATAAATTATAAAAATAATGAATTGAATTTTGCAATAATTTTTAATACCACGAATATACAAGTAACAAATGAATGTAATTAACAATCTTGAATCTTCGAGTAGTTTAAAAATACGTCAGTGAAGCTGGATGAAAGGTTTATGTATAAGGAAGAAGGTTCGTATCCCCCAGAGCAGAAGTGCATCGGACTGTTTTAAGATGTTGCACTCTCTTAAAAAATAATCTTAATATTTAAGTAATAATAATTGCTGTTATTTCTCCACTTCATTCACTTTTAAAACTCCTACAAAGTATGATATAATTTCATTCAACAAGATTACTATTATTATTATTAATTTATAATAACAATTATTCTACAGAATGACATACTTAATTGATTTTTTTACTTGCCTACGTAGCTATAAAACAAGCAGTGACTGCTTGTAAGTGTAAAAAGTTTCAAATGGAATAAATACAGACATAAAAGGAGTTACAAAGAAAAGAAGAACTTCAAAATTTCTTGCGAACAATACCAAGGAGGCACAGTATAGGAAGGCCTAGTAAATGATCCCTGTCTTTGAGTTGCTGTCCCGCGAGTTAGCATCGTCTCATAGAGAAAAACGCCTCAATGATATAATTATAATAGTATGTAAAAGGATTTCATAAGATTTATAACTTGATGGCAGAATAAAAGTAGGATCTTTTTATTATCTGCCTTTAGTTTCTTCATTATTGTCTTTAGATGTTGACACCGGATTGTAAAACTTTAGACATCGTGCAAGAGGTAACAAGGAAGGTCATTGAGTAAATTTTACCCATCTTAGCACCGTGTTTCACGGGGTTTGAAGTTGTTTTTATTGTTGTTATTGTTCCCTAGATCTGATACACCCTCCGCTCCCTCCCACCGTTTGGGAGATTAAGAGAGAAAAGTTTGATTCTACAGCCTGTCCTGTACGACTCCCACAGTTACCAGAATTAAGTGGCGCCTTGCTTTCTGTGAGACTGGCCTGAGGGACCGGGTTATAGTGGAGGGAAGCTGTTGCATGCTGTGTAAAATCTATAGCACCCCATGTGCTAGTGTTCCATGGGACAGTTAGTATGTTTAACTTCAGCTTAACATCACGTGGGGTGGTCACAATCCAGGATTGCATCCAAGGGGAAATGATTGACCACGCCCCGCGGGATGGTATAAGTAGTACAGCCTTATGTACGAGATAACTAAACAGGGGGATGGTCAGTTCATTAGAAACAGGGAACAGCTTCTTTGGTCAAAACCTATCACGCACCTTAATCGCGGCCAAACGCACAGGATCCCGGCGGGCGTTATTTATAGAGGCTCTAAAGCCTCTCTTTTGACATGGCATGGGTTAGGTGGCAGGTCCTTAAGGCTATACAAAGGGTTGGGGGTATGATATCCCTTACAGTGAGGTAGATGAGAAGAGTTGGTACAGAAAGGCAGTAAGTAGGTGTTAGTGGAAGGATGAGAGTCGAAGTTCAGGCAGGACGGGTGGGGTGGTTACTTACTGGGGGAGAGTTGAAAGAAATAGAAGAAAGCAGGTATATCAATTCTCTTGTTCTGTCATCATTCGCTTTTTAGCAACGTTTGGTTTAATGTAGCTTTTTACCATTTAAAAAAAAACATTGAACTCATCTTAGATTATTATGTAAAATTTTAAGGTCATCGAGGTAAAGATAGAAAGGGTATTGTTTCTTTTCGATGAAATTCTGAAAGAAATCCACCGATAGCGAGAGTAGGGATCATCGCTACTTTTCCTGGCTTCGTAAAAGAGCGACGAGAATTGAATAGCCCAAAAGATTTGAATTGAAAAGTTTTCTCAATAAAACGCCTCAAAACGGAAACCAAATCCCATTTTTCTCAAACGCAGTTTAACAACTCTTTCGTGAGACTGGAGGAAGTAAACGAATGGAAGAAGTAAACGAATAAAATAATAAAAGTTCTAAAGTCTTTCGAAATAAAAATATAAGAAGAAATATCGGTTATTTATGAATATCAGATTACAATTGTTTTCAATTTTGAAATTGATAACTTTCTTATAATAACATTAATTTGAATATTTGTTTGATAAATCAAGAATAAAATAATCAAGAATAAGATTAATAAAAGTCCTAAAGTTTCTCGAAACAAAAAAATAAAAATAAAAATCGATTGATTATTAATATCAGATTACAATTGTTTTTAATTCTGAAATTGATAACTTTCTTATAATAACATTAATTTGAATATTTTTTTGATAAATCAAGAATAAGATAATAAAAGTCCTAAAGTTTCTCGAAACAAAAAAATAAAAATAAAAATAGATTAATTACACTGGGGAACAATGGATTTGGTGAATTGACAAAAGTACATTTTCCTACCTAATTCGAGCATACTGAATTCAAATCTGAAATCAGATTCTCTCTAAATGCTACAGATTTGTCGTAATATCAATAACTAATATTATACAATAATTTTCATTTTATCACGCCTATCCTCATGCCCTGAAGTAATTTTGAATCATCCTTTCGCACAAACATTTTATTGCATATGAGAAGAAACTTGAATTAGACATGAGGATTACAAATACTGTAATCAAATAGATGCTAATTTATTAATGACCGTACATCAGATTGAAGGACCTCTTCTTGATTTCGATCGGGCAAAAATTTGCGTTTGTAACCCTTTCTTTTATAAGTCTTCTTTGGCTGATCTCTTCTAATCGTCCAGCAGTAGTCCGCCATCATGTGTCTATCCCAGTGACCTGGGTAGCGCTCTTCCATCGTCATCAAATCCTGATGGAAGCTTTCCCCTTGTTCGTCGCTCACGGCTCCCAGATTCTCTGGGAATTGATCGAGGTGAGTATTTAGAAAGAGCAGCTTCACAGTCATGTTGCATCCCAGATCACGATATGCTAAAAGCATATTAATAACCAGATCCTCGTAGTTATGCGCTTTTTTGTTTTGTTTTCCAAGAAGTTACGAACAACGGCAGAAAATGAGAGCCAGGCTGCTTCTCTTTTTCATTCATGGTGTTCACGAATCCAGAATCACTCAGAAGTCTTCAGATTTGGGGACCATCAAATACTCCCGCTTTTATTTTTTTCGTATGACAAAGCAGGAATCGCCGATACTATGTACTGAAAACAATCATTGTCAGTGCTCAACGCCTTGAAATACTACTTCATCAACCCCAGTTTGAGATGAAGTGGAGGGAAAACGATCTTCTTCGACTTACGATTGGCTCATTAACAATGTTTGGCATTCCTGCTTTCAAAGTTTCCCGAACTGACCAATCTCTTGGGGACAAGTGTTGTCACGGGCTTGACTGTCCCACATGCAGATATAGCATGAAAACTTTGTATATCCCTTCTGCTGGCCAAGGAGGAAGTTAACCATCTTAAGGTCTACACATATGATCCAATTGTGTTTCTCGCAGATGGACAGAGTGACCAAGAGGAACTGCACCAAAGTCATTGTCATTATGCAAAAGGACACACTTGAGGATACGCTTGGAGCTATCCAAAAACAGTCTCCACTCAGTAGGGCTATAGGTGCCAAGTCCCAACTTGTCAAACAGACCAGGAACATCGTGGCAGTATACAAATTATTTGTCCTCAGAGAAATACTTAACAAATGTACTCTCCCTTGTTCGGTAATATGATACCCGTACCGACCTGTCAAGCATATGTCTTTCACTTAACCTGGAGGCTAAATGTTCTGCAGCTTTCTTGGAGAGCGCCAAATCACGTATCAAGTCATTCAAATCCTCTTGATTGAAACAGTGTCTGCAGATTCCTCTGATGATGAATCTGCAGACTCTGAATCCATTCCGTGGACGTCCATATCAGGTACATCATCTTAATCCTCGGAGGAAGTATATCCGCTGAAAATCATAACTGGTAAAGAGAAATGAATGAGGAGGTACTGGCCGGATCGCCGAGGGAATGTTGGGGTAGTCGATCTTGTGCTGATTTTTCTTGTATTCACCAGACAGAAATAACATGATCCTTTGGCTCTCGCCACATCATGGGAATTTCAAAAGGAAGGCCATTTCTCTTTCCTTTCGTCCACTCACGAAGATGTTCCACACAACTATGGCAAACAGCATTGGGGGCCCACTTCTTCTCTTGATCGCCAAGAGGAACACAAAATATGCCTTATAAGTGCAGATCACAAAGTTTGATATATTGCGCCTTTGACGAACTAGCATGTAACAGCCACATATGTAGCAGAAGGTATCTGGATCATTAACGCAATTTCCTTTTGACGAAGCCATCACTCTAACATGAGACCTGAAAAAGAAACAATAATGTGAATATTTTGCACAATAACACTTATTACTATCTTACTACTATCTACTGTGATGTATTTGCTTTCTACAAGCACCCTCCCTGTCGGTCCGGATGGCAGTTTTCGAGAAAACAGAAAATAGAAATTACAGAATAACTATAGGTAAAAATAGATTATATATTTGAAATCAGCATGAGAAAACGAATTAAAATTGGCAGATAAATCTAAGTCACCAGAAAATGTGATTAAAATTGTTCCCCTGTGTTATGAATGTATGTGAGCCTGAACGCGGGACAGGCTGAAACAATCGTAAGAAGACTTGAAGGAAGTCCAAAGAATGAAGGAAACGAACACGTTGAGGCGCGGTTTTAAGACAAGGTCATCAACTCCCAGCCATGACGCCATAAAGGCAACACCCGCCCCCATTCCCCCTCTTCGCAACGTCAGTGAGGGGCGGACCGGACTTCCGACAGAGGCATTCCCTGCCTCTCCCACTATGCCCACCCCTATTCAAGATCTGGTCGACCCTCATGTCTTGTTGGACGTATTGGACACATAATTATGTCTCGCCCGGATATAACATAATTAAACAAATATGTTAAGAGTAATTTACCGTACAGTTAAAGGTACCGGTCACGATGTTTGCTCTTTGGTTATTCAAATATTTATTAAGTCAATATAACAGTTTTATCCTGCCTTCGCTATAAGTAAGAAAAATATATTTCCTGTTTACATTTCAGACTTATTGAAAAGCCTTTGTAAAGGCTTATAATTAATGGGATTCCCTGAAAAGACACAAAAAGCGGCGATATTTTACGAAGAGAAATTTCGGTAGATTTTAATATGAAAGTGGAAGAGAAAATAGAATTTTAATTTATAAAATTGATCAAAAGGACTAAAATTCATGGCCCACATTTTATAATTCTGTAAGAAGCACTTTTTCATAGGTATGGAATTTCAAGGTTAGTCAATTCCTCTACCCATCCTTTTTCAAACGCGAACTACATCTCAAAAGCGGGTAATGATATTTACATAAAGATTAGAATGAAAATCAGTGGCAAGCTCGAGGGTACGTGAGTGCAGGGTAGAATGTGCAGGAAGAGCTAGAGCACTGTTTCCCTACCAATCAGGGAGCAGTAAAGAAACATTCGTGGGACAAAGGAGGGCCTTCCGTTCCGTGCCATCAATGTCTGGAACTGAAGACCCCTTTCTTCAGATTCGGGAAGGAAGAGTGATATGCTGTGTGCGATGAGAGGAGTTGTTTATGATTTAATATGTGTGTGAGAGTTGTGTAGACAGGTACGTGTTTCTTCAGTCGTTTTTATATTTATATGGTTATTAATTAAATCAACAAAGACCATTTCACTTTCATTATAAATAAGAGAACAAAGAACAAAGAGAACATCCTGAATTTAATTTAAATAAAATATTTCCAGGTATGATAACAGATTTTCACCTCTTTCGAATTTCTATAGAGCAAATAAATACTAAATTAGTTAAGATAAACAATAAAAATAACAATATCACTAAGAAAAAAGCTAATAAAGTCAAATAAAACATTAGGAAATAACCTTAAATTTGCTGGATATCTGTGAATTATTAATATCAGCTTTCAGTTTAACTACATGAAAAGTGACAATCGACGTTCGATGAAATTTTCCTAAAAAAAAATTATGAAAACACGATAATTATTCTTGTTTTGTTTATATATTACGACAAAGATTTAATGTCGGTTTTATAGGACTAAAAATGTTACTTCATGGTTTAAATTGTTTGAAATTTGCGGCAAGCTGTTTAAAGATAACTTTATTAATGCCAATGCTTAGGCCTTTTTCAATATGTAATAATGTGTCACCTCCAAATTTGACTGTTGGGACAACACATCTCGGATCATAAGCTTCCCAAACTCTCCGACGAACATAAACAGCTCCAGGGGTTCCAAAGATCTGAAAAAAATACAAATAATTTTTGGTATCCAATAAAAATGTGTACAAGTGTAATAAATTAGTGGAAACTAATGTTGAGAACCTATCTTAAATTTGCTTTTATCAGACCAAACAACTTTAGCCCAATCATCATCAGTCCAACTTCATGCTCTTTTGCCCAAGAAATCGCTTCTTCTTGTTCACCCGAGACAGCCACGATTTCTTTCTACTAACCTTCTTCTCACTGTGCGTCTCTTTGTTTGTTGCTGCCTAAAACTCAGCAGCTACATCGAAAGAGGTTTTATTCCTATCGGCTTAGAAATGTCCTTTTTAGCAACCTCTCTTCCATCGAATTGTACCCCTTTTGCGACTTTGACCATCACGGTTTTTGAAAGAATTGGTCGCATTGTACCTTTTAATGGTTATTTTGATACCTTTTTTTGAGTATTTTAATGTTCTTGCAATTTTGACTTGGAATAATCCCTCTTTGGACAATTCAATGATTTGAGCTCTGTGAGCTTCAGGAACCTGTTTCTTCGGAGACATTTAAAAAAAAACCCAAAATATTTGTAAGTTAACAATAAGATAATCACTCAAAAAATAGGAATAAACGTTAGTATCACACATTGAATAGCAGAAGGTTGCCCCAACAACTTATGCACAATATGCAAAAACGCATTAAAGCGGATATAAAAACAAAAGGACACATTAAATATTAATTATTGATAAAATATACGCAAAAATGTTTATTTGTATTATGTCGAGTATGAAATAAATGAGTTTCAATCATATGCTTCACTTTATCCTACCATAACCCAAAATTTTGGCCAAGGCTTTGTATGTTCAACAATGTGACCTTTATGTTCAACATTCGCAACGTTCAAATGTGGCTTTTGAACAAAAATGTCTTTCTCCGGTCAAAGGAAGCAGTATTTTCATCCTTATTTAAAATTTATTCTCACACCTGGCAGGTTTGCTTGACAGAAGAAAATATTGCGTTATGATAGGAAATTCTTCATCCTCCTTATTCACTCGAGCTTGCACTATTTGATTACCGATTATTTAAGTCATTCAAAGATCACCTAAATAGCAAAGTTATACTCTGATATGACGAAGGTGGAAAAGGATTTCATATCATATATTTCATCCAAGCCAAACGAATTGTACAGGCATAAAACTTTACGTTGAAAGTATTTCATTTGATTGTATTTTCTTTTATTTATATTGATACCCTTATTTTTTTATCTTTAATAATTTATAATTATTTGTTTTAAAAATTAAACTGAAGATAAGATTTGTTATCTCAAAACATTAAGATTAAATTAAACTAAATATGTTCTCTTCATTGGGAAGTAGCCATAACGTAGACCCGTTTACCGGGACTCCATCCTGTAACTTGTATATCCGATGCGGCTTAACTTCGAATCAAAGAGAAGCTGCGTTTCCATCCGTCTATGCCGTAGGTCAAATGAGACTTTATATGACCTTATATTTTGATGTTATCATTAATAGGAATGAATTAAACTTTGTGTTGGAAACAAAAGGAATGTGTCTATTATATAAATCTTTTTCTCGACGCTCTTTTGTTTATATCATTACTTCCATTTTAATTGGATTAGAAAAACCATTGTTTTCGATATTATTATTCAACGGATTAATTAAAAAGGGATAAATAGGGTCAGAAAAGTGCAAAATACGAAGGAAAAACAAATCGAACGGAAAGAGACAAACTGAAGAGAAGTCAATTAAGATTGAGTTGGAAGAAGATTGTTGCTGCCTATGCTTAAGTTCATAGCAGTATTAAATATGTCTAGATGAGTTTACGTAGTCAATAAATTTTTATTTAATTAAATATTCCCGGAGTGTTCGGTTCTCTCCCAAATTTTAATATGTCTAAGAGAAATTTTAAATATAATCTCGTTTTTATGTCGCCTATCGTCTCCCAAATATCCCCTCAGCCCTAAAAGGAGTCAACCCCATATAAATAGTCACTCCGAGTTTTCGTGTCTGTTGCTCTTTTTCTATAGGCAAGCGCCAATAGACTGGTCTCTTTGCAGCTCTCGGCGGGTGAGGAGGAAGTCTGGTCGTCTCGAGCCTCTTCTGCCATCAGGGTCCTTCTCCCCTCGGTCAAGATACGGGTCCGAAGACTGCACACATTCCTACCCGTTTAAACCTGTGCAGGTTTGATGCCCTCAACAAACCCACCCTAACTAAGTCCCATGGCGATGTCTGTCTGGTGGTGAGGGCTCACCTCGTATGAGGGGCGGCTCTTAGCTGGGAGGCTGCACGTTGGCGGCGGAAGCGAATATGGTCGTTTTGAGACCGCCTGTCATCATCGACCTCGATGGACTTCCCAAGCTTTTGTTTTAAGTATTTTCTTCTCTCTCTCTCTCATTTTGTATATAAAGAATGTGTTAAAGTAATATTTTTTCATTATTTGTACAGCTAAAGGATGGAGCGTGATGCTCCGAAACTAGTCTCGCACTAGTGAAATAATTAGAGTCGTTCTCTCTCAAAGCATGTTTTTCATTCCTTATGTCTGAAAACTCTACGATGTCCATGATATTCCAAGGTTCACCTGCAGCACAATACACATCTACTTATAAATACATTTCCCTTTTTGGAATAAGAAAACTATCTGGGTATATTGGACAGAGAGAGTAGAGGGGAAAGAGGAAGTAGAGCGAACAGAGGGAGCATAGTGGTTGGCATGATCAAGAAGGATATAAATGCTGTTGCCTGGCCGAGTTTCACCCCAAAACAGTCACGGAAGTATTTTATCTTTCATTTCAAAAAGTGAATAGGTTTAAGAGAGTTGCGCGCTCACGAGGGATAACTTCCTACACATTGCCCTCTTACGTCTATGTTGTGGTTTACGGCCGAGTACGAAAGTACGTCTGATTCGTACATGAGTAAATCCGTTCCACTTTTCTCTAAGAGTGCTCTAACTTAATTGCCATTTACATAAAAAATGAAATATTAAATATTTAAATATACTAATGCTTTAATAAGAGGATCTAATATAAATTAACACCACCAATGAGTAATACACGATGGTTGACGCACAAATCACTTTCGCACGGAATGGTAACTAACAAACATGAATTAAGTTTGGGATTCCTTTTACCTTTAACTAAGAGTGAGTCAGAAGTAGGATGACCTTGAACGAGAACCTCCTCGATGAGTTGATTGAAGGAGAGTTGGACTGGAGCCTTCCTCGCTGGCGTAAAAATGGCTGAGAAAACAGCTGATGCTTCTCACTGGGTGAAAGAGACGCGTGGCGAGTCTATTCGGGAAAACACAGCTGATGCTTATCCCGAAGAGGTGGAGACGTGAGGCGAGACTTCTTGACTTAAAGATGTAAATGAGGGGATCTTGGATGAACGGAGGTTATCCCGATCTCTGTGTTATAATTTTGGGCTTCTCGATGATGAGACTTGACCAAGAGGTAAATCTTTTCTCGAGTGGAAATTCACATTGGTATTCCTCAATGGTGAGAGGGATCTCTGTTTTTATTCAGAAAACTGAGATAAGGGATTTCTCTGAACGATAATTTTATGAGAGTGGGTCTTGATACCACTTGTCTACTCTTCTAAGCGACCAAATGAACGGCCTCGGGAGAGAAAGTCCCGCTCGGTTGCAACTATCTTCTTGTTTCCTTGTTTGACTCTGGAACTTGTCTTCTTCTCTCGATTACTACGCAGATTCGCCTTTTTCATTTCTCAAGATTGAACTATATATACGTCTATTATCCCCTCGGGGGAGGGGAGATGAAGGAGTTTAGGAGGAGCGAAACCTCACAAGCACCGATTTAAGCCTCTCTGCTAGGACATAAATTTTCAACGTTGTGGCACTTTGCCCTTCTTGTTCACGCACGGAGAAAGTTAGATTTCGTCTCTTTGGCAGAAATAGACATAAACAATCGGAGGGGAGAGTGAGACTGTTAATGGATATTTATTCTAAAGGCTCTCACACTCTCCTCTGTTTATATTAACGGACTACGAAATCTGCTGACTGAAATCCTTCTTTGAGAGCGAGGCTCGAAGTGTCTTTGGGGAAGCAGGGAAAAGGGCAGGGGTGGGAGTAAGTCTTGGCCAATGTGGAGTGTAACAGTTAACGCTGTATAAACAAACTAGCATCTGTTTGTCCTCGTAATATTTATTCCCCCACCATCTACCTGGTTTTTGAATCTTCCACACGTTTTTCGTTTCCTCAAACTTCACTTCCTTTGCGCGCAACATTTCAAAATCTTCCTAGCCAGCTACATATGCCCATTTCCTTAATTATAATTTCGAAACATATTACATAAACCTTTCACAACAACTTCAGTAAATTGAGGTATGAAGTGGATGTTAAAAAAAATAGAGAAAGAAAGGATAGGAATCGAAGAATCTGAAGAAAAGAAATCTGGAAAATACCCTAAAAAAAATGTTACATGAACAAAATCACATTCTATTTAAATCCCATAAGAAAAACAGAATTAAAAGAAGTATTTTAAAACATAAAGAGAAGTGCCAAAATTCATGGGATTGCAGTATGTAAAGCTATGATGGCCAGTAACACTGTACCGCGACGGCATGGAAATGGCCGCACCTGTATCAATTCTGCTCTGGTATCTCTTGGGACATTGTCAATACCAGCTAGGTGGCGCTTAATAATAAGAACTAAATTATCGGACTTTGTCCTGGGTATGGTAGTGGGTACCAGAGGGATGCGACATTCAATTTTAAAAACTTGTCGGAATTTCTCGATCTACCATGTACGGTCTCTTTGCGATCTACATCACTCGATCTATCATATACGGTCTCTCTTCGATCTACATCTCCCGATATACCATCTACGGTCTCTCTGCGATCTACATCTCTAGATCTACCATCTAAGGTCTCTCTGCGGTCTACATCTCTCGATCTATCATTTAGGGTCTCTCTTCGATCTACATCTCCCGATCTACCATCTACGGTCTCTCTGCGATCTACATCACTCGATCTACCATATACGGTCTCTCTACAATCTATAGCCCCCAATCTACAATATATTGTGTCGTAGAATTGCTCATAGTCTGGTCCAATAATTATTCTAGTCCTTGATCTGGACACACCGCTTCTGTTTAAGTCAATGGTATTGACCCTATGACTCAATCTACGATAACATATATATATATATATATATATATATATATATATATATATATATATATATATATATATATATATATATATAGGTAGGTTTTAATTCCTAATGAACGTGCGAAAGCTGGTTAGAGGCGGGTTGTGCCGTAGCCAGGATTCTCACTATAAAAGTCCCACTTGTTACTTGGAGGGAGGTTTGTGATTGTTGAATTCTAAGAGTGCAAAATACAGGTTGAATAAATTAGCCGAAGGGATTCTTAATTAAAGTCTTGCCAAGGGTACGTCAGAAGGAAGGAGCCACAAATAAACACACGTACAAAAAATAAACTTTACTTTACACAAATATGATAATTAGCAATAGTTAAACGGGCAAAATTGAGGATTACGCGAGTAGATTTGGGAAACTGCTGTAGAGGGGTAAACGGCGATGTTATTTATATCACGGATTGGGAGAAATCGAGAGAGAGATTCCATTCACGACAATTCGCTTATCGCAGCGCCTTCAGGACAATCTCCATGGTATCATAAAGAAGGCAAATAGAATTTAGGCTTCTCTGTGAGATAGGCCTTCTTTCGTCACACTTCCTGTCGCCAGTTGGGGAAAGGGTGGGGTGAGGGAGAGTGGAGACAAAGGTCAACTCAAACAACAAATTTTTTTCGTTCCTACGATTGTCTGGCGGCATGCGAGTATGTACGTTCCATACCCTCACACGCTAACCTATTTCGAGGAACATTATTCTGCCATGAAATAAGGAATAATGTGAAAATTAACTTCACAGAGGAATTTGTAATTATCTTCCTCGACTCGAACAATTGAGTCGGTAATTTTTTTAAAACCGTTAGGAATTTACCTTAGTATCTAATGGCTACAAAATACTACTGCTACGTCAGTTTCTCTAATTTACATATACAAAACAAAACAAAACACATACAGAGTACAGGCAAGAAATAATTATTTATACAAAGAGATACACACAAAAAAATAAATAATTGACTATTAATCGCTATCTGAAATTGGGTTTCTCGAAAGGCTATCTGCGAGTACATTGTCAGACCCTTTTAGATACCTGATTTCATAACGGTACTCCGCTAGCAATAATGACCAGGGCATTAGCCTGCTGTTTCGGTTTTTACAAGTTTTTAAGTAGGCTAACGGTCTATGATCAGTCTTTATGAGGAATGGATGACCTACCAGATACATTCTAAATTTTGTAATCCCCAAAACAATCGCTAGAGCTTCTAATTCTACCATAGCGTATGCCCTTTCGCGAGCAGTCAGTCGGTGACTCGCATAGCTTATAGGAGCGGGTTCTTATTCCTCGTCGTATTGGAGTAATACGCATCCAATACCCAGTTGGGAAGCATCTGACCTTACGCCAAATTTCTTTTGAGGGTTCGGCAATTTTAAGATTGGGGCGGAGACTAGCTTCTCTTTGAGCTCTTCAAAGTGCGCTTCGGCGTCGATGTTCCACTGGAGGGGGCCGAGAGTTTCTTTTTTAGTAGATCGTTTAGGGGAGCTGCTACAGAAGCGAATTGGGGTACGAAGCGGCGGTAAAATGACGCAGCACCGAGGAATGACCGTAATTGCTTCTTGGTGCGCGGTAGGGGCATATTTACAATAGCCTTTACCTTCTCTTTCTGTGGGGCCAGGTGACTTCGCCTATTTTAAATCCAAGGAATTCTATGGATTTATAAGAAAAATGGCATTTTGAGGGTTTAATCGTTAAGCCATGATGCTTTAAGCGTTCTAAAAGCGGGCGGAGGGACAAGATATGGTCGTTCCATGAACGTGTAGCCACATACACGTTATCAAAATAAAAAAAAACGTTTTTTAAACCGTCTATTACACGGTACATTATGCGGTTGTAGCTACTGCAGGCAGTGACTAGTTCAAAAGGGAGACGAGTGAATTCCATTAAACCCTTGTCTGTAGGAAAGGCTGTTAGTTTCCTCGCTGATGCCTTTAGGGGGATCTGATAATAGGCCTTACATAGGTCTATCTCAGTGATTGAGGCGGCTCCTTCGAAGAGATGTAAATTTTGGTCGATTAGGGGAAGAGGCTCGGCGTCGAACACGGTGACGGTCTTTAACTTCCGAAAATCGACGCACATCCTAAAGGACTAGTCTGGCTTTCGGACTATGACTATTGAGAACAGTAGTCGGACGTAGATGGCTCGATAATCCCTAATTGCAAAAGATTGTCGACTTCCTCATTGAAAGCGTCTCTTGGGTGCACCGGTACGGGATAGGGCTTACATCGCACAGGTTTGAGCGTAGTGAGGACGATATCATGTTCGAACTGAGTCGAGCATCCTTGTGACTCGGAAATGACGTCACTAAATTCTTCCAAAAGCGCCATCATTTGGTTCCTTTGGGCAGGGGTGAGGTCGGAGTTTACATCCAACTCGGGGAAAGGTTCTTTTATGGGAAGCAGCTTGGACGGGAGGACGGGGAGGGGACAATCTTCGCTTGACTCTACGCAAATCGAATCAACAATATTTAGGGGGTTGTTTGGGTGGACGGCGTCAATTACCGTTTCTTCGTCGAAGGCGACTATATTGTTTATACAGACCCGTCTCTGATACTTTTTTAGCATGTTTATGTGATATAACTTATCACCTGCGGGTGTCTGTATAACGTAATCGAACAATCCGTGGGTTTTCTGAACGGGGTAGGGGCCTTTCCATTAGGAGAGAAGTTTATGGGAATGTGAGGGGAGTAGGAGTAGAACTTTATCTCCGGCTTCAGTTTTCTGTGTTTGGCCTCTAGATCAAAGTATGTCCGATACTTTTCCATATAAATTTCGGAATTTCTGACTGCTATGTCAAAACACTTTTTTAATCTTTCCCTTAGTTCGAGGACGAAGGAATAGGTGTTCCTTAATTCTAGACACAAACGGGAATTTTTCTATAACTCCTTCAAAATACTGAGGGGCCCCCGCACGTTTCTCCCGTACAGGAGCTCAAATGGGGAAAATCCGATGGTCCTATGGGGAATTTCGCGGCATGCGAATAACGCAACTGGCAAATATCGGTGCCATTCTTGGGGTTGTTCCATGCAAAGCTTCTTGAGGACGCTTTCTAAGGTCGTATTGAACTTTTCGCACATGCCGTTCGCGCTCGGATGGAAGGGGGTGGTAAAAATAGGTTTGATTTGGAGCAGGGTGTTCACGTGTTCCATAAGCTCAGAGGTAAACTGGCGGCCTCTATCTGACAAGATTTCTTTGGGCAATCCTACTCTAGAAAACATAGAAATAAGGGCTTCAGAGCAAGAGATATTATCGATCCTTTTTAGAGCGACAGCGTCTGGGAATCGGGTAGCGCAGTCTATCAGTGTTAGTACATGCGTATGACCTTCGGCAGAAGGAAGGGGGGGTGAATTGGTCCGATGAGGTCGATGGCGACTCTCGAGAAGGGCTCCGAAATGACTGGGGTTCTTTGCAGGGGAGCTGGGGCTTTTCGACCTTTTGCAGTGATTTTCTGGCACAAGTCGAACGTTTTGCAGAATTCTGCAATATCTTTGGCTGCACCGGGCCAAAAAAAGTATTTAAATACTCGCTGAGAAGTCTTGTTATGACCGAAATGACCTGCCATGGGACTTTCATGTGCTACTCGCAGGATTTGGTCTACATGTGTGCGCGGAATACATATGACCTTGGAAGGTGGGTCTGACTCATCTCGCGAGGTGCGAAATAGAAGGGAGTCTTTAATGATGTACCTTATGGGTCGGTTCCCTCGAACGATCACCTCTTCGTTCTTTCGGGCCTTTTCCCAAGGGGATTGAAGTAAAGGGCAGCTCTGCTGAGCTCTGAGGAATTGTGCATTACTCGTCGGGACCTCTAAAGGAGCCTCTGGGGTGAAAAAGCGTGTTGGGGGAGAGGCCTCGCAGCTAGCTTGCGCTCGAGTGACGACATCTTGAGTCACCTCACTCGGGGAGAGTAGTGCGCTCTGGCCAATGAGTACTCAGCAAAATTTGATGGGGGCTGCCACTACGTCGGCCCAACCAGTGAAATATTTACACTGTACGTGGCAGCGGATTACCGGGAATCTATTTTCTCGACCCAAGAAGTCGTGTACAATTGCGTACTTCTTATGTTGGGGGTCGACAGGGGGGAGCAATTTGTCTGGCACCACAAGGGATGTGCACCCTGTGTCTCTGACGAGGGTGGACACTTTACAGCCATTGATCAAGCCAGTTTTGAAATTTTGTCCTCCGGGGGAACTCTTGTTGAATAGGAAATTCACTTGAAATTCCTGTGGGGATGGAGACGAGGGGGATGACGTAAGCGCGGCCGGCTGTTCTGGGGGAAGGATTGCAGTTACTTGGTGGACTTGTTGGCTCTGGGTGGGACGTAGGCTGGAATTCTGTACACATTGGGACTTATAATGTCCGGGGGAACCGCAGGAGTAGCATATAACCTGCTTATTCTGGTGCTGGTTATTGTAGAGGGTATTGAAGACTGGGGGTTTTCTGTCTTCGTGGGCTACAAAAGGCTTATTCTTTGGCCTGAACGGGGCTGTGGTCTTTATCAATGGAGGGGGTTTCCTTTGTTGGGACTTCCATTGACTAAATTTATTCTTCGGGAACGGGGGACTATTCTTGCGGGTATCCTGTGGGTATAGGCGATGATTTGTTGCATGGAGATCAGCTTCCTCGAGGCATTCTTGAAAGGTAGACGCTCGGCGGTCTTGCACGAATGCTCGGATCTCCTGGGGGAGGGTGGACAATAGCTGGTCTTTTAACATAAAGTCAATCAGGGCCTTATACTCCGATTCGACTTTGGAGGATTTTAACCAGAACTGGAGGTTTCGCTTCAGGATATAACCAAAATGTCGGTAAGTTTGACCAGGCTGGATTTTAGCCGATCTAAACTTAGCGCGGTAGAACTGAGGGTTCAAGTTGAAGGCGGATAGCAATTCAGCCTGCAAGGTGCTATAGTCTATTGTAGCTTCATGTGGTAACGAGATGAAAATTTCTTTTAAGCGCGGACTGAGCAATGGGAGCAATCTACTGAATCATTCGGATTCTAGGGCCCATCCGTTTACCTAGAAGATTTTTTCAAAATGTGTTAAGTATGAGCACAAATCTTCGTCTTTATATTGGGGAAGTTTCATAGCGGGGGGCTGGGGTTGATGATCACGGGATCCAACAGAACTGACTTCAACTTGGTCTCTGCTTAATTCTAACACTTCTTTTCTTTTCCTTTCTTCCAATTCTAACTCTCCGTTCCTTACTTCCATTTCACGTGCTCTTTCCTCTCACCGTTCGCTTTGGACGAATTCCTTTAGTTCCTGTCCTGTAAGACCGAGAGCTTGTCCTTGCTTGACCAAAACTTCAAACGATTGTGAAGCCATTGCTGCTCTTGCTGATGCAACTAGTGACTCACGAAAGAACTTACGCACCTGGTAAGAGAATTAAAAGCTGCGATTGTTCCAAACCGATACAATCTAATAACTAACCCCCAAAATAACGAATATTTTCCTAGCTTTGTTTTTGCTATCTGGAAAGAGTTATTAATGGTTATTATTTATATTCCTTCGGGAAATATACTCTAATTATTAAAATTTATGTTAGTTTATTTGGGATTCCTTGGACGTTGGCAAGTTTTAGGCTATATGAGTTCGCCTTCTCAAAAATTTAACCCCTTAAAGCTGACCCCACTTTTATATATGTCGTAGAATTGCTCATAGTCTGGTCCAATAATTATTCTAGTCCTTGATCTGGACACACCGCTTCTGTTTAAGTCGATGGTATTGACCCTATGACTCAATCTACGATAATATATATATATATATATATATATATATATATATATATATATATATATATATATATAATGATATATATATATATAGGTAAGGTTTAATTCCTACTGAACGTGCGAACGCTGGTTAGAGGCGGGTTGTGCCGTAGCCAGGATTCTCACTATAAAAGTCCCACTTGTTACTGGGGGAAGGTTTGTGATTGTTGAATTCTAAGAGTGCAAAATACAGGTTGAATAAATTAGCCGAAGGGATTCTTAGTTATAGTCTTGCCAAGGGTACGTCAGAAGGGAGGAGCCACAAATAAACACACGTACAAAAAATAAACTTTACCTTACACAAATATAATAACTAGCAATAGTTAAACGGGCAAAATTAAGGATTAAATATTAAACACTGACGTTAAGCGTCTAGATTTATAATGACTCAATGTGAGTATCAATCACTGTTAATTAAATAGGTAATTTAAGAATAGAGGGACACTGGGTTTACAGATTACCATTAATTGTGATGGATTGGAGAGACGACTACTCAGGTCCAGACGGGGTGGTCCGTCGGGTGGCGTTAACACGAGTTCTCGGGGAGAGGGGGGATAAGACCACGGGTTCGGGGCTGCTGGATGCAGTTCCGGTTAGTTCACTCCTAACTGGATGTCACACTAACAAATAGTAACTTACAGTAACTATTCGGATGTTTCTTTTCTTTCTCAAGTTACGTTGGGCAACAGAGCGTACTCTTTTAGTCACAGACTCTGCGGGGCATGATTTACTTCAGGAATACTTTGAGACAGCGACCAAGTTATCTCGGCGTCGCGTTGACAGTCGATACGTTACGGCAACGACTATCGTTCAACGTGAGGATTACTCGAGTAGGTTTGGAACACTGCTGTCGAGGGAAGAACGGCGAGGTTATTTATATCGTGAATTGTGGGAAATCAAGAGAGAGATTCCATTCACGACAATTTGCTTATCGCAGCGCCTTCAGGACAATCTCCATGGTATCATAAAGAAGGCAAATAGAATTTAGGCTTCTCTGTGAGATAGGCCTTCTTTCGTCACACTTCCTGTCGCCAGCTGGGGGAAGGGTGGGGAGGGGGAAGAAAGAGGAGACGAAGGTAAACTCAAACGACAAATTTCTTTCGTTCCACGATTGTCTGGCGGCATGCGAGTGTTTTACGTTCCATACCCTCACATATTGTCTCTTTGCGATCTACATCACTCGATCTACCATCTACGGTCTCTCTGCAATCTACATCTCTAGATCTACTATCTACGGTCTCTCTGCTATTTACATCTCTCGATATATCATTTACGGTCTCTCTTTGATCTACATCTCCCGATCTACCATCTACGGTCTCTCTGCGATCTACATCACTCGATCTACCATATACGGTCTCTCTGCGATCCATATCCCCCGATCTACCATATACGGTCTCTTTGCGATCTACATCTCTCGATCTACCATTTACGCTCTCTCTGCGATCTATATCACTCGATCTACCATTTACGATCTCTCTGCGATCTACATCTCTCGATCTACCATCTACGGTCTCTCTGCGATCTATATCACTCGATCTACCATCTACGGTATCTCTGCGATCTACATCTCTCGATATACGGCTCTGACCCGTGTACTGATAATACTTCATGGAAGGCAAACCACCCACCGTGGACAGCGCAGTTACCGACCACAGGTATTTAATTATCAGAAACAGCGGTGTATGGTTGGACTTGTTTATGGTAATCGACAAGCGACACTGGATCAAATCGCATCCACACATTTAATGCAGGAAGCGCCACACGAATATCAAATTGGTCAGTGGAGCGGATTTCTCTTCCACTGGATAAGAGGGGGTAGGAAAATATCTGAGTGTCCGTCCTAACACCTGACCACCAGGCACAGTGGCGCACTTAAGGGCATGACGTCAATAGTTGTACCCAGAAGGACTGTCAACATGTGGCAGGGTCCGATGAGTTACTATTCACGTTGGGGTATGATAGTGAGTAACATGATTAAATAACTATCTGTACCTTTCACAAATGTCGGTACGAGCATTGTTGTCCATCCATTTTGTCCATCCATGCTTGTCTATCCATGTTGTCCATCCATGTTATCCATTCTTGTTGTCCACTCAATTTGTCCATCGTTGTCGTCCCTCTATGTTATCCATCCATGTTATCCATTCTTGTTGTCCACCCATGTTGTCCGTCCATATTATCCATTCATGTTACCCATCCATTTTATCCATCCATGTTTTTCATCCATGTTGTCCATCCATGTTGTCCAGCCATGTTATCCATCCATGTGGTCCATCCATTCTATGTGTGAGGGGCAAAAACAAGTAAGATCTGACGCACATTAATAGTTATTTAGCCCAAAGGTCTCACTAACATGTGTTACTAAACTTTACATGTCATATTTTTTTTATAAATTAATAACTTAGGTTTTTTGTAACTCTAACTAACTACCTTTCAGTTATTTAAGTCTGCATCAGACAAGAGGACATACCACTATACTGCACTTCCCACCAGGCAGCTCACTAAATACAAACACGTAACACAAAGAACGAAAGATTAGAACAAAAACACTAAACTGGAAAGGTTTTAACAAAATATTTGTTCTTAAAACAAAGACGAATAAAATTATACCGAAATAAAAGGGATATTTCTAGTTTTTTCTCGTTGTTTTTATATCATAATAAAACTTTTGTCAAATTAATTAAAAGTAAAGTTACTACTTAATAAATGATATAACGAAGATAATATACATATATATGTAACAGTATGTCTCCTGCTACTAACTTTTCAGACTCAAAATTTATCGAAGAATACGTCTTACAAAATAATAACTTCTCAATAAAATGTTACATGTGTTCTCTTAAAAAAGACCCAATAAAATTTTACAGATGTTCTCTTAAAAAGACCCAATAAGATGTCATAGGTGTTCTCTTAAAAAATACCCAATAAAATTTAC
Source organism: Ceratothoa steindachneri (assembly GCA_963969495.1). Lineage (NCBI taxonomy): Eukaryota > Metazoa > Arthropoda > Malacostraca > Isopoda > Cymothoidae > Ceratothoa > Ceratothoa steindachneri. The sequence continues at coordinate 53,490,667 of OZ018334.1, forward strand.
AGGTGTTCTCTTAAAAAAGACCCAATCAAATTTTAAAGGTGTTCTCTTAAAAACAAGCCAATCAAATTTTACAGGTGTTCTCTTAAAAAAGACCCAATAAAATGTCACAGGTGTTATCTTAAAAAAGACTCAATAAAATGTTACAGGTCTTCTCTTAAAAAAGACCCAATGAAATGTTACAAGTGTTCTCTTAAAAAAGACCCAATAAAATGTTTCCAGGTGTTCCTCTTAAAAAGACCCAATAAAATTTTACAGGTGTTCTCTTAAAAAAATGCCCAATAAAATTTTACAGGTGTTCTCTTAAAAATACCCAATAAAATGTTACAGGTGTTCGCTTAAAAATAACCTAATAAAATGTTACAGGTGTTCTCTTAAAAAAGACCCAATAAAATGTTACAGGTGTTCTCTTAAAAAGACCCAATAAAATGTTACAGGTGTTCTTTTAAAAAACCCTATAAAATGTTACAGGTGTTCTCTTAAAAAAGACCCAATAAAATGTTACAGGTGTTCTCTTAAAAAGACCCAATAAAATGTTACAGGTGTTCTCTTAAAAAAGTCCCAATAAAATCTTACAGATGATCTTTTAAAAAAGACCCTATAAAATGTTACAGGTGTTCTCTTAAAAAAGACCCAATAAAATGTTACAGGTGTTCTCTTAAAAAATACCCAATAGAATGTTACAGGTGTCTCTTAAAAAGACCCAATAAAATGTCTCAGGTGCTCTCTTAAAAAAGACCCAATAAAATGTCTCAGATGTTCTCTGAAAAAAGACCCAATAAAATGTTACAGGTGTTCTCTTAAAAAGACCCAATAAAATATTACAAGTGTTCTCTTAAAAAAGACTAATTTTATACACAGTTATATCTATAAAATCAATTAACACACCAATACAATTTACATGGCTACTTAGAATTCACTTCCTTGTTCCGTTGCTTCCAACAGTTAACATAAAAAGGTCAACTTCCATTTGTAATACTTATTTGCCCCCCCCCCTCTCCCCAAGTATTTTAATTTCTTCGATTTATATTAAAAAGATTTCTTCCAGTTTTTAAATGACCTTTAAGTGTGTTTATTTCAAAATCATTCATTTACACTGTTTTAATTCCTATTTTAGTTTTTAAATGGGAATTTAATAAGGTTTATTTCGTAATCTTTAATTTATATAATTTGTTATAAATATTCTAGATGCGTACTTTAATTAAATTTTTAATTTCCTGCTTAGTTTAATTGCTTTTTTGGGGTGATGGTTTATTCATATAGGTTCATTTCTCCGATATTATAGTCCCAGTTTAGTCCTTTGTTTGATGACAGAAACTCGCCACCTTAAAAGAGGAAAATCAGAAGGTTTCTTATTACCTAAAAAGTGATTGACGGGACTCATCCATTTCGCAAAGGTGATACGTTGCAGAGCCTAGTGTGCTGTGTAAATTGGGCCGCAAGGCAGATGTAACTGAGTGGCAAAGACGAACGATTGCTTGCGTGCGCGCCAAAGGCCACCCTGTGAATGATGGAGCTCAATTTGCAGGTGTATCTATGTGTAAGGTCATACAGCTCTATCTGCAATGGCAAAAATACCAGCCTAGAGGAAATTCTGAATTCTACTTACAATGTTACCCTGCTGTAGTTGTCGAAAAGATACAAATAGTATGCGGTGGAGGACTAGAATCTCGTTATTTTGTCAGGCGAATCATACTTCACCCTGTATTTGATTTATGCTCGGCGTCCTGTACAGATGGCCTGAAAGTCTTGTTACCCCCTACCGAAAAGTAATAATAACAATAGAAGAATAATATTAAACATATGTACTGGTTTTAGAGTATTCACTTTCATTGCAGTGAAGTCATGTCGCAGATTTTCTATGCTATTTCTAGAATAGAATAAACACGATCATGTGCTCATACACTTACAATCAGCCTCTATCCCAAACTGTAGGGGCTCGTGTCAGCTATCTGAGAGAGAAAATGAAAACAATATTAACAGAGAGACGACTTTCGGCCATCTAAAATATAAAATTAAAACACTATTTATAGGGGGTAACAAGGCTTTCGGAGCACCACCTTGTGTATAGTGAACCTCATGAAGCCTTCAAAGAAGATGAATGCAAGGGGCAGTTCAAGCTGTAGGAGGCTCTGTGATGTACTGTGGGTGTTGTTTTAATTGTAAGGAAATGGATCTTTCACCCTGAGATGAAAAAAGAATTTGGACCAGTATACTTACATTGAGCTGCTAAACGACCAGGTTTTGCTATTTGATTTGCATCTTAAAGTCGAACGTAGCATTCCAATCCTTCTTCCAAGATGAGCTCTCTCGCGTTACCGGGCTGAACTGGCCCTCAAAATTACCTGATCTAAACCCCCATCGAATATCTATGGGAATAACTTAAAAACCCGGTAAAACGTAGGGGACGCCATCCACGCAATCTGGCTAAATTGCCCAGTTTTTTGAGTGGCTGAAGAATGTATTATACATCCAGAACCTTATTCACTCAATGACACGTCCAATCGAAGCTCTTATCCAGGCTCGTGAAGGTATTACACACTATTAGTCCTTATATAGTATACTTTTTAATATCACAGAAAAATATTTCTATTTTTGAGTATAGCAAAAGACATAATAAATAAGGACTATGAGGACTAATTAACACTTTTCCTTTTAGGAAAGGCCCTTTTAACATACCTTCCCTGGCGGAGACGATATTCGTCTCCCAGACAGCTTAAATTGACAATTTTTGCTATATACTATCCGCACAATATATATATATATATATATATATATATATATATATATATATATATATATATATATATATAGGTGAGAACCAAGCACGCTATTGATAAATGCATCTTTATTTGTCTTGGTTTGAATGTTTCGAGGTACTAGCATCATCATCAACACTAAGAAACTAAGATAGTAAAGGGTTAATATTTCTAGTTTTAATAAAATACTAAAATTGAATAGTGCAATTTACGATAAGCTGCTTAATACAAGAATAACAATTTCAATAATTCATGATACAATACAAAGATTGGATACAGTTTGATTTATATTCAAATTCGGTTTAAGTTTTAGGATGTAAAGTGATTCTAATATTCGTAGTCGTTGGGATGGGGGATATGACTAAGTATTTTAAAGTTATCCAGATTAATTCCAGATTTGCATACTTTGATGTGATCTCGAATAAGGGAGGTTTAAGTTTGTTTAGAATCAGCCCTGTGCGGGTCGACCTTCCCCGACGCTGCTGATATGACAAATAAAGATGCTTTTATCACTAGACTGCCTGGTTTTCACCTTTATATTGAAACTCTGATTTGAAAGAAGCTCAACAGTTCATTATATATATATATATATATATATATATATATATATATATATATATAATATATATATATATATATATATATTATATATTGATATTTGCTTGAGTGAACAAAAATCTTTGCATGGTATTAGGTTGACATCAAGAGTTAGATTCCTAGTTTGCATCAAAACCTCAAGAATTTTATAAGCGTGTCATTTATTAGCTAATTGAGAGATGAAATGAGGTTTTAGGAACCAATGCAGGTTATATTTATGATTAAATATTTACAAAGTCATAATTTTTTTCTATCGGACTTCACTTTCGTTTCAACCTGATATCTTCTGATGTAACAAATATTTAGATCAAGAAAACCAGATTATTTCAAATTATTCTCAACAATAATTTTTTTGCTGCCTGTACATATTTTTAATTAGAAGTCATGTATTACAATTAACAGAGACAAAAGAGACAATATACTTGTTTTGAAAATAAAACAAGTATAAGGGTGGGAATAAGTATTGGGATACTATTTACAGAGAATCTAATATTTAGTTATACCAATATTGTTTGCTATAACTGCAGCCAGGCATTTCTTATAAGATCTGGCCATTACTCGCAACAGTATGTTGGAATATATGTCAATTTCTCACTTCACAGATTTAGTTATTCGAGGTTTGCAGCTTTCCACTTCTACACTTTTTCCTTCAATATTTGCCGAAACTTTCCAATTAGATTTATGTAAGTCCGAAGATTAATTAAGCCATAGAAGAACATTAATATTATTATGCAGGCATCGCTCATGTGTTGCTTTCACTCTGTACTTCGGATCATTCTTTTGTAGTAATAACCAAATATTTAGCAGCACCAACTTCTACACAGTTGACCTTGAGTTATTGGCCAAATTTTTCGGGGAAAGGGCTCCATTGTTCCATCAATTATATAAATAGCACCAGTCATAAAAAAACCCAGCCCAACAATATGATGCTACCGCATTCACACTTAGCTGTGAGGATGGTGTTCTTCCGATCATAGGTGTTTCCATCACAGGACCAACCACAACTAGCTGCGTTCCGGGTAAATTCCATTCATCCATAATTGGTATGCATTCACTATGTGCTCCTGAGCAAACTTCAGTCATTCTAACAAGTGAGCCTTCTTCAGAAAAAGGGACTGCATGATAATTGATCACTGAGAGCTTGTCTCTTGAGCTCATTACTATTTTCTTTTTCGCAAATGATGTCCCTTCTTCAGAAAACAGGGATTGCATGATAATTGATCACTGAGAGCTTTTCTGTTAAGTTAATTACTATTTTTTTTCGCAAATGATGTCCCTTATTGAGAAAACGGGACTGCATGATGAATGATCACTGAGAGCTTGTCTCTTAAGCTCATTACTATTTTTTTTTCGCAAATGATGTCCCTTATTCAGAAAACAGGAACTGCATGATAATTGATCACTGAGAGCTTGTCTCTTGAGCTAATTACTATTTTCTTTTTCGAAAATGATGTCCCTTCTTCAGAAAACAGGGAATGCATGATAATTGATCGCTGAGAGCTTGTCTCTTGAGCTCAATAAGATTTATTTTTCGAAAATGATGTCCCTTCTTCAGAAAACAGGGACTGCATGATAATTGATCACTGAGAGCTTGTCTCTTGAGCTAATTACTATTTTCTTTTTCAAAAAAGATGTACCTTGTTCAGAAAACAGGGACTGCATGATAATTGATCACTGAGAGCTTTTCTCTTGTGCTCATTACTATTTATTTTTTGAAAATGATGGCCCTTATTCAGAAAACAGGGACTGCATGATCAATTGATCATTGAGAGCTTGTCTCTTGAGCTCATTACTATTTATTTTTCGCAAATGATGTCCACTTTTCAGAAAACAGGAACTGCATGATAATTAATCGCTGAGAGCTTGTCTCTTGAGCTCAGCACTATTTTCTTGTTCGAAAATGATGTCCCTTCTTCAGAAAGCAGAGACTGCATGATAATTGATCACTAAGAGCTTGTCTCTTGAGCTCAGCACTATTTATTTTTCGAAAATGATGGCCCTTCTTCAGAAAACAGGGACTGCATGATAATTGATCACTGAGAGCTTGTCTCTTGAACTAATTACTATTTATTTTTCGAAAGTGATGTCCCTTCTTCAGAAAACAGGGACTGCATGATGATTGATCACTGAGAGCTTGTCTCTTGAGCTCATTACTATTTATTTTTTGCAAATGATGTCCCTTCTTTAGAAAACAGGGACTGCATGATAATTGATCACTGAGAGCTTGTCTCTTGAGCTAATTACTATACATTTTTCGCAAATGATGTCCCTTCTTCAGAAAACAGGGACTGCATGATAATTGATCACTGAGAGCTTGTCTCTTGAGTTAATTACTATTTATTTTTCGCAAATGATGTCCCTTCTTCAGAAAACAGGGATGCATGATAATTGATCACTGAGAGCTTGTCTCTTGAGTTGATTACTATGTATTTTTCGCAAATGATGTCCCTTCTTCAGAAAACAGGGACTGCATGATAATTGATCACTGAGAGCTTGTCTCTTGAGCTCATTACTATTTATTTTTTGCAAATGATGTCCCGTCTTCAGAAAACAAGGACTGCATGATAATTGATCACTGAGAGCTTGTCTCTTGAGCTCATTAAGATTTATTTTTCGCAAATGATGTCCCTTTTTCAGAAAACAGGGACTACATGATAATTGATCACTGAGAGCTTGTCTCTTGAGTTAATTACTATTTATTTTTCGCAAATGATGTCTTTTCTTCAGAAAACAGGGACTGCATGATAATTGATCCCTGAGAGCTTGTTTCTTGAGCTCATTAGTATTTATTTTTTGCAAATGATGTCTTTTCTTCAGAAAACAAGGACTGCATTATAATTGATCACTGAGAGCTTGTCTCTTGAGCTCATCACTATTTATTTTTTGCCACTGATGTCCCTTTTTCAGAAAACAGGGACTGCATGATAATTGATCACTGAGAGCTTTTCTCTTGAGACAATTACTATTTTCTTTTTCTCAAATGATGTCCCTTCTTCAGAAAACAGGGTTTTCATGATAATTGATCACTGAGAGCTTGTCTCTTGAGCTCATTAATATTTATTTTTCGCAAATGATGTCCCTTCTTCAGAAAACAGGGACTGCATGATAATTGATCACTGAGAGCTTGTCTCTTGAGCTCATTACTATTTATTTTTCGCAAATGATGTCCCTTCTTCAGAATACAGGGACTGCATGATAATTGATCACTGAGAGCTTGTCTCTTAAGCTCATTACTATTTATTTTTCGAAAATGATGTCCCTTCTTCAGAATACAGGGACTGCATGATAATTGATCACTGAGAGCTTGTCTCTTGAGCTCATTACTATTTATTTTTCGCAAATGATGTCCCGGCCGAAAGAAGATAATATTGCAGTTCTACTTTAGGTATCATAAGGTTCTTCGATGCCGAACTCGGCCTCAGTTGATGAGCTGAAGATATTTTCGTCAAAGCTATAATGCGAGGAGAGTTTGCAGTGGTCCTCGAGGTCTTTTATTTTTCATGAATCCATCTTACAGTACTGAAAGGAGCATGTGAGGCTATATAAATGCATATAAATCTTTCCCTTGCTCTGGAGTGCTCACTTATCTTGATTTCAAATAAGTTAAGACCTCTTTACTTTCAACCATTCTGTCATAATGTTGCAATATGAAGGTCAGATGCTAAATGAGGCTAGGCAAACACAATATATCTAGTTAACCTAGTGTTGGAACTTATCGGATCATTCTAGATCAAAATGCGTTAATAGTTTGATTACAATTCATTTTAAAGGTGGAAATGTAAATTAAAAACAGAAACTTCTCGAAATATTTTTTTCGCTTCACTGTATCTACAGTCATCTCCAAATGTTTTAAGATTGAAATATTTATTCATATAAGAAAATTAATAGAAATAAGCAAACGTTTCATTTTGTTTTAGTATGTTTGTCTCATAGTTTGTAGGTGAAATATAGAAAAATTTAGAGCTCAAATGCATTAAATTAATAATTACAGTCAATTGATGCGCGTAGTCAATATTTATGATGGTGTCCCTTTTTTTAGGACTGCTTCAATTCGTTTTGGTTTGCTGGAGACTGAAATTTGTGTTAATATCTTAACTAATATTGCTTCATTTTGGTTTAATAAGCGCTCATAACCTTTTCAAAATTGGATGGCTTCTGTTTATCAACAGCCAGTTTAATTATCGCCCACAAATTCATATTGGATTAAAATCTAGCGAATTATCCGGCCAAGGTTGCAAAGGTTCGTGTTAATTTCAGCAAAGAACTTTGTTTTTGCATTTGTTTTGTAACAAACTACGCAATCATGCTGAAAAATACAGTATCATCACAAAATTGGTCCTGAACTGTTGGCCAAAGGAATGATGAAGCACGTTTTGGTAACATTTTGAGTTCATGACCGTGTTCTTGGGCGAAATTGTTTGTGCTCCAATTCTCTTGGATGATAAGACGCCACAAACATGGAGAGTGTCGGTATGCTTTATTGTGGGCACGGCACAAGACTCGTGAAAGCGCTCCCCTTTTCTTTCAATAACGAGAGATCGTCCAGAAGCTCCAAACAAGGGGAAATGAACTTTATTAGAGAATATCACTCTGCCACAGTCTTCTAACAATTCATTTATTATATTTCCTACAAATGTGAAACTTATCCGTAATGTTCTTCTTGGTGAGATGAACCTTCTTCGCAGCCCTTCTCGACTTGAGACCACATTCGAAAAATCTTCGCCTCACTTTGTGGGCTAAATCGTTCACAAATTCTTCTTTCAAATTGTGAGCAAGCTTGCCACTGGAGGCAACCAGATCTTTGAACTAGGACATTATTATGAGGCGAGCTTGGCGCTCAGTAAAAGCTCCTTGGCATCCAGAAAGACTACCTCACAGGAAAGTAACGAGTCTTTTTAAAGTCATAAATATTCCTAAAGATAGTTCAGGTTGATGTAATACCCTTAGCAACTATCTTCTTACTTTTTGGGTCACTTTGGTAGAGAACAACAATGGTTGTCTAATTTTTTTAGGAAAGAAACATTTCTGTAATTGAAAAAGATTCAAACATTTATTTGTCATCAGTTTACCTTTTTGGTCGAGTAGCAAAGCTCCAGGGACTCGAACTCACATTTTACAGGAACAGGACCAGAGTTCGATTTTGGATTCACCGAAGGAATTTATCCATTTTATTTAATTTTGAAATGCTAAATTTTCAATAAATATGCAATAATTTAAATATTAGAATAATTATCCCTATCACGTAAATTTGAAAAACAAATCAAGAAAAGAAATCTATATTTTACACTCAAAACTTTTTGCTATTTCTGTAGTTGTTCATCTATATATCAATTTAAATTCTAATAATGTCTATAAGGTAAACCGATACCCTTTTTTATTAGGTTAAGGCCAATCTTAAGTAAATTCAAATACCTAATTCTATACTCACGTATATACTTATTAGATCAATCAACATCCATTTAAATAAAGAATATGAAGCATTTTATTCAAAATTAATTCCTATGTGCATTGTCAGAGAGAGACGGTTATTCCCCCACCCCACCTAGAACACAACGTCTATTCGTGGCACCTGAGAGAAGATGCACCTGCATCTCCAGACAGCTTCAAGGGAGCAGCGAGAATTTCGCGCGGTCGGATATGACCCCGGCGCTCTTATTAAGAATGGTCGGCCAGTCGAACCCAAGGAGCCGCTTCAAGAATGTCGCGCGGTCGTGTGATCCTTGTTGGGTTCCCATTCTCTCCCGTTGCATCGCCTTATCGGCGCCAGACCTACGGCTTCGGTGACTTTTGCGCGAGCCTATGATGCTCGCCGGGAATATCCCCTCCTCCCTGGCGCGCCAAGTATAATAAGATTCCCGTTCCCCTTTGGGGGGCCTCTGGCGACCCGCTTCCGCCAAGGCAGTATTAATAGTTCGGGAAAAACTTTGAGAAATCAGTACTATACAGCCCTGTCTTGGTTAGCAGCCACGTAGACTCTTGTACGCCTTGCTCCGCCTCCCAACGGCTTCTAGCTACAAAAAGTATATATAGGAGATCAAAACAACTATTTTTATTTAACTATAATAATATTTGTCACATAAAATTCCTCATTAAAATCAAATTAATATATCATTAACTCATTTATTCAATGCAATCCTTGTGACTCGTGAGTATAAACAATATTTCGTTATCAGGTTATATGGTTGTCAGAGACAAACGAAGATCACCTCTATTTACTATTTAAAAGTGTTGCGAGCTTTTGGTAGATGGTATAACAATTTACTAAAACCAAACTCAATCAGATAAGAAGACGGAAATGCAATGAAATTCAGTTTTACTCCGTCCTAAAGCAATGGGTATTTCATAGCAATTTCATTATGTGTTCATATGTTAAATTTAGCCTGGGAGATTTAATTACTCAAATATGGATTTCTTGGAATCTGATATCAACATCGGCTGCAATAATCCTAATTCAGTCTACTACGCAACCCGAATTGTGCATTTCTAGAAGATCTGTGAACTTCCACAACACTATACAATTTCTCAAAATGATGAATGTATACTAAACTATCCTAATCTTACGGCTCATTCTCAATATTGCGGAGAGGGGAAAACTGTATCAAGTCCTTTTCCCCTATATTTTCCTTAAACAGTAATTTTTTTCCCAGAAATCAAATAATAGTCTTTGGGGAAGTTAAAAGATTTGCATTTTTACCTTGTATCTGTTTGTTCAAGATATTTAGCTTTTCAATATACTTGATTTATAGAATATGTCACATTTGGCAACAATAATTTGTACTAAAATCTGTTTACTATCCAAAAATAATGCAACAAAATCCCAAAATGCAACGTAGCGACGCAGAAAATACCCTTGAAAAGCCATCGCACCTTTGTATGCAAAAGTAGTCGCTCAAACCCTTCTTCATTGATAGCACACAGTTGTCGGAAAAAAACGCCTTTGAAGTGGATTTGATTAGCTAAGGTTGATTGTTTTAATTACAATATCTTTGTTCATCTTTCAGACGTCCTCCTAATTTTTTTTTCAATCAGATGTTGACGGTGAACAACACAGTGTATGCAAAATCTTTAGCTACAACTCTTTGAATGTGCAATAAATTCCTTATATCTACGTAACATAGAAGCTGCGGCATCAGCTGCACAAACTATAATATTTCCAAGTTGAATATCATTTTCTTTTAAAGAGGTCAATAATTCTTTAAAAATGTTTTACTTTTAGTATCTCTCGCTAGGCTGAGACAAAAATAATTTCTTCTCTCAGTTGATCATTATCCAAAAATCTAATAAAATGATCCTTAGTTGTCCTTTCATTAATACATCCAAATACTATATTGTGATACAACTGAATGACATCAGTGATTTGGAGGAAACTTAGTTGCATGAAAGTTAAAATGACCACAGATACTGATCAATAATTCTTCACCAATAATAAAGGATGTTCCAATAACTTGGACGGATTTTAAATGTGAGTTAAGTTTAAGCGTCTAATTATTTTTTTCTTTTTCTTTCAGATTTAACAACTTCAGTCTTTGTCAATTTCAACCATGAAAAGATTTACAATCGAACAACGTGTTAAAGTTATCGAAGCCTATTAAAAAAATGGACATTCAAAAAGAAACGCATTTCGGGTACTTCGCGATTTTTTTGGTCAACATAATCGACCAACCGAGAGTGTAATTGGGAAAATTGTCTGTAAATTCAAACAAACGGGGTCGGTGGCAGATATGAAAACGCCATTGCGTGCTCGTTTACGTCGTTCAGCTGAAAACATTGCTCTAGTGCGCGAGAATGTGGCCGAAGACCCAGACACCTCCATTCGTCATCGCGCGCAGGAATTGAACCTCTCCACAACAACGTTACCTCGAATTTTGACAAATGATTTGTCTTCACACGCTTACAAAATTCAATTGACACAAGAACTGAAGACTGCTGACCATTTGAAGCGCCGTACATTCGTCAATTGGGTGCACGAGCAAAGACAAGCCGATGATGATTTTTCGCAAAAAATCATCTTTAGTGATGAAGCTCATTTTTATCTTGGTGGATTCGTTAATAAGTAGAATTATCGCATTTGGGCTGATGAAAATCCCAGGAAGAGTGTTGAGAAGCCACTGCATCCACAAAAAGACACTGTTTGTTGTGCATTTTTTTGCTAGCGGAATCATTGGGCCGTATTTCTTCGAAAATGATGCCGGGAATTCTGTTACGGTGACAGGCGAGCGATACCGTGCCATGATAACCAACTTTTTATGGCCTGAATTAAATTCTATGGTTGTCAAAAATTTGTAGTTTCAACAGGACGGGGCCACATGCCACACAGCCAATGCAAAAATCGCTTTATTGAATGAGAAGTTCCCAGGTCGTATCATCTCTCGCAACAGCGAGGTCAATTGGCCACCACGATGGTGTGACTTGACACCTTTAGATTTCTTGCTTTGGGGTCATCTTAAAAGTAAGGTCTATGCCAACAAGCCAACATCAATTCAACAGCTGAAGGATGAGATAATAAGGCAGATTGGTGAGATCAAGGAGCAACTATGCAGAGAAGTCATCAAGAATTTTGACCATCGAGTGGAGATGTGCCGCCGAAGCCTTGGCGGAAATTTAGGCGATATTATTTTTCACACATAGTTGCCATGACTCAAATAACATGATCCAATAGTGAAATCAATAAATTTTCACCAATAACACTGTTTTATTTACTGATAACTTCGATCCGTCTTAATCGAACACCTATATAAGGTTTTCCCGATTTCGCTGTTAGCTTGGAAATCTTATAAGATGCAATTAAACCTTTGTAGTTATAATTTAGCCGCTGGTTGGCTAAATATATCTTTAATGATGCTCCTTGCTTGGAAATTTTCGCGAAGCTTTCTAAAGTGTTTCTAATATTTTGTCTTTTTAGACCTTGTGCTTATTCTGTGCAAAAGCATTTTAAGCTTACTTTGTCGCATACTATCATGGTTAAGTGTAACCATGTAAATAAGACACAAGGCTTTATTATATTATCTGGTAAATATATAAAACCATAAGATAAATACTCACTACCCATAATTAATCTCTGTAATTTACTATATATATATATATATATATTCGTTTGGACGGCTCCTGTAGAGTTTCATTTTAAGTTGAACGATGAACGAAATAACGTAGAAGGAGAAATTTATTTCATTAATAGAACGATTCAGGTGTGAATTTCAGCTATTTTCTGATCCTGGTAATAAAAATTCATTTAAATTTTCAAAAATGAATAACCTCAATTTATGCAAATGATGGAGAATTTTTCCGTCAATATATAGAGTAACGCAGAACTTAGTTAATTGCGTTAGAATTTATGTTAGAAATCTTAAATAGTAAAATTAGCCAAAAAGATTTGGAAGGAAACACTATATCCACATCAAGAAAACACTCACCTTGTCCAATCAGTTGTGAATGGAAGACTGCTGTGAAAACGCGAGGAGTGCAAGAAGGAATGGATGAGAAGAGAATTCTGAATTTAGAGAAGGGAGAAAGTATTCAATGTATATGGACTCTGGAATTCGCAATGTAACAGGATCAGGGATGGTTTGCAAAATTTTAAAGTGCTCTTAGGCTACATTCATTTTACAATGAATAGAATGTAATCGAACAGGCGAGAAATCTATCTTAGGGAGAACTTTCCAAGCCATGTGGCTAATTTCCATATGGGAATAGAACCTTGCATTCAGCTAGCACACCATACTGCTAATTCGTATATGACGGAGCATTTCTCATCTTGCTGGATTCTGTCCTAACAATTGAAATATTATCCTATATTGTGTTTATTTATAAAAACTATTTATATATTTGCATGGAAAAAGAACTTCTTTAATAAGTTTGCATTTTCTTTTTCTGTTTACAAACCCATATCCTAAAAAACTAGGAAACTCATCTTTACAGATTTGGAAATTTGAATTTCGGTTGGTAAATGTTATTTTAAAAATTATCTATGGTCCTCTCCACCAGAGACAAGAAAGCCGTTTCATTTGAAATATCTACACAAAACGCCAGATGAGCTCTTTAAAGAAGAAGAAAAGAAATCCACACAAAAATTCGACTTTATGGAATTTAGTGTGGAATGAACAAATTTTCTATGTACGGAATATTAGTTTTATGATACGGATTTTATACGAAAAAACGCAAAAGGTAAAGTAGTTGAGACCATGACCAATACAGGTTGTCATGCCAAAACTTTAGTTGAAATCTTGTTAATAAATGGGAGATGTGAATATCCCCAAATGATAGGGAACCATTGAGCTCCTTTTCGCGGGTAAATTTAATATTAAGTTGTATATGGCTGGCGTATTGCAAGAATCTATCTCATGAGTCCTCAGAATAGATGTATGTATCGTTTCCAAGCGAAGTTGCAGTGTAGGTTAAACATAAAATTGTATTTGTATATATAAGAGTTATTTAAGTATATTTTGTATTAATTATTATAATATAATCAAAATAAATATTGCAATTATAGCAATATATTATGAAGTTTAAAAAACTAGTAAAATTACTATAACTAGGCAATATTAGGGTTCAACAAATAAAAGATACTGCAGCGACGATTCACGTGATAAACAGCATGTATTTATAAATAGACGAGTTATAGTTCGGTATAGAGTTCAATGTATCATATAAGGAACAGCATTTTCCTTTAGACTCTGAACTTGTTCTAATTCTTAATATACAGGTTGGCCGGTAAGCCCCAGGAAACTACAGTTACATAGTGGCTTAGGCAACGTTGGGCCAAGAAATGATTTTATATAGTCCTGAGGTGATTCATTGTGGCTTTAGTTATTTATATTTGGGCGTATTATTTGCCGATAATGACGGATACAAGTAATTATACGATTATAGAACGGCTGATGGCTGCATTATGGGTTCATGAAAGATCTCGTAATAACATGACTATGACAACCATTCGAGAAGGTTTTACCACAAGGTTCAGAAAAGAACCACCATGAAGAAGCAACATGTACGTATGGGAACAAAAGACTTTCCAAAGTTGTATGTGGAGTTTCCTGGGACTTATGGACCACTTTGTAGATGATAAAAGTTCCAGTCCCATTCTGTTCTCAACTGAGTTTTCACTGATGGAACTGGTGAAAAAACACGTTTAATTGAAGCATTATTTAGAGCGAGATTGTGAACTTTAAGAGTGAACTTTGCTGAAAACTCCATGTATGAGATCTCCTCCGGCATTTCTTAGTGAATTTGCTCTTGCCCAAATTTGAATCTATTAATCGGGGCATTTTTGTCAAAAAATATTATTCTATTTAATATTTAGGACCTGACTCCACTGACTCTCACTGACTCTCACTAACTCTCACTGACTCTCACTGACTCTCACTGACTCTAACTTACTCTTAATATCACAAATATTTCTCTGATCAGCTAGCTCAAGTGGAAGCTCTCGAAAATGAGGTCGAGTATAACTTAGACAGCTGATCAGGGAAAGATTTCGTATTTTCTTGTGCTTCAACATTATTTTTGATCCGAAGTTCTTTTCACGCTTTTAATAAAAATTGGTGAGATTTATCTAGATTGATTTTCAACTTAGCGTTCTTTTGTTATCATTTGATTTTCTTGAATAACAGGTTTGAAAATTCAAATATCCAAATCCACTTTATTTGGAGGGATAAATACTAATTGGTCGTCGGATTTTAAAATTCGTCTCAACAGACTAACTGTCAAATTATCCACTTTATTTTGGACACAGCAATGATCCACATCTTCTTTTTGGAAAGATAAATTCATCTTTTCGAAATCATTAAAGATTGGTCTTAAAAATGTGAGATATAATTTGTTGGTATGATGGTAGTACATAAATTTTTCTCTCTTTCTCTATAGTGCCCATTTGGGGAAGCCAATAGGGCCTGTGTCGTTGTATATAATACATGATATACAGTTCTCGTGATGAAGACTTATCGCAAATTGATGCTGTAATCTGGAAATCAGTCTTTAGTGGGATCCATTGATCGAAAACTCTTTTCACCTTATTGCTTCTTGCAAACCAACCTGTATCTGAAGGAGGTACAAATTGTAGAGGTTCATTTCAATCATTGGTAAGTTTGTAGATATCTAAATACGCTTCTTTTCTTAAGGTAGAACTGTGAAACCATCAAATGTTTAAAGTAGCAAATAATCTATGTTTGATGCAGTTGTTTAGAAGTGTTTGATCGCACTAAATGAAATGAAGGAAAAATTCATTTTATCGAAGGTAAATACGGTATATCCTACTTCATCTCCTAATGATGTTGACGCCTAAATTGAGAACGCTATATTTTACTAATGCAAAACACTAGTTTAAATCTAGACCAATTCCCTGAAACTATTCTCTAGTTTAAATCTAACGAATTTCCTGAAACTATTCTCTAGTTTAAATCTAGACCAATTTCCTGAAACTATTCTCTAATTTAAATCTAGACCAGTTTCCTGAAACTATTCTCTAGTTTAAATCTAGACAAATTTCCTGAAACTATTCTCTAGTTTAAATCTAGACAAATTTCCTGAAACTATTCTCTAGTTTAAATCTAGACAAATTTCATGAAACTATTCTCTAATATGCATTTATATAAGGCTTCTGGAAGAGTATTAGCAACTTGAATTAGTAAAAAAAAAACGAGAAAAGATTTTGTTATGATTGGCACTTTAATGACCAAGGCGAACACACAAATGTTTCCTACAGGAAAGAGCTGCATACTTGTCTGTTATTAGAGAAAATAGAGTATTTTTCATTGTGAAAACTTCTTTTAAAAGTGTTGGGGAAATATTTTTTTACGTGCGTACAACTTATAAAGTCGTATGGTAACCGTTTTACTTTTCAATGAGTTTTCTGGTAATAACATCGTAACTATTCGGCCTATTTTAACGAGATTTGAAACCCTTATATTGTTTTACATTTTACTCTGAATGATAAAATTAGCAAGGTCCTCTTAAGGTTAGTCCGGGAATTATTTGGCCAAAACATCCTAACTATTCGGCCCATTCTAACGAAATTTAAAACGCTTGTGTTGTTTTACATTATATTTCGAATAATATAATTTTTAATGTCCTCCCAAGGTTAGTGTTGGAATTATTAAACGTTTTGAAGGTCGTAAGGTCATAGGGTCATAAGTCAGAATAATCGAGAGCACGCGAATTAGGTCCGTGGACCTTTTTTTCTCTATCAAAGTCGTTCATTTTGTGCCTCGAATCCTTAAATCCTCAAAATTTGAAGAGGAAGTGTAAGGGAATTTATCTTTAAGACTTTTATTTATCTGATTAAAGGCTCTTAGAGACGAGTGAGAAGAAATGTATTACTGAGAGCTGCAGTTTACATTTAGGATGTTCATTCATCCTTTTTGAAAAAAAAGGGATTCTAACCATGGTTGGTCGTTTGTAACTTCACACATATTTCTTTCATGCTTGATAGATTCATCATGTTTTTTGTCTGTATTGTTAGATCAAAGCTCCACTTCTACACACACTACATAATGCCTTCGCGTTATCTTGTATGACTTCACAATCCCACTTGTTAATTAGAGATTAATTAACCGACTTCACAACCCCACTAGTTAATTAGAGATTTATTAACCGACTTCACAACCCCACTAGTTAATTAGAGATTTATTAACCAATATGTTTTTTGTCAGAGATTCGTCCTAATTTGCCCAATGTTCCATGTTGAGTAATGTTAATTATTTTATACCCATTCACATATTTCTGCAATAAAGATCTTTCACATACTATGTATTGATATCCATAGAATCCACAGATTAACTGAATGAGAATAGCATTACCGTAATATGGTTTGCGAATCCAACCAGTTTAATGGTTTAGGTAGTGTTAATAACGTAAACGTATTATTTAATAGACCGAGAATAATTTTTGTACCATTTTTCAGGCCATTTTAAGCATTTGATAAAAAATGGCTCGAAACATTGGGCGAAGCATTTGTTTCAATGTAGCCTATAACGGTATCAATATAAAAAAAGGAGAAAAATATAAAAGAATAGTAATTTCAATACGTTAAAAACACGTAGGGGGGTTGCTTCTACACCGTGTGGAAGCGACTCTTCCGTATTTTTACAGTAAGCCTGTAAGTCTACCAATCAGAATTCTGGTGAATTATTCGAAGTAGCCCAAAAGGTGGCAAGTAGCGGATGCCAACAACGCTGCCAGGCGCATGAGGATCAAGCACACAGGGGTGTGCGACGTACAATAAGTTGGTAAGATGTAAACTATTTGTTTACAGTTAAATTCAAATTCTCTTATAACATATGTTAAAAAAAGGAAACTATATGTTTTCGTAATTTTAAAAAATTTAATCCAACTACAAATAATAAAATTATCTATTGGCCTAACTATAATTTAGGCTTTGAAGCTTATCCAGGAGTCTATGGCTCCTTTAAAATTTAACATTTTCTTGTGATCCACTTCAAATGTACCATGGCCCCCGTTTGGGAAACACGGCATTAATCAATCAATGTAGATGTTTTTAGAAATACAAAATCATAATCGAAATAATTTTAGACTATGTATAGTCTCATAACGACTAAAGATGAATTTCCTTATCTCTAGAAAATTGTAACCTAGGTAACAAAGTTCCACTAAATAACTGATTTTCTCAGGTTTAGTCATTCACTCTTCAAAAGCCATTTCTGTTTCTACGGCAATATGATGCCACGGAATATCAGTCAAGGTGTACAAAGGATTTTCGTCCCTATGTGTAATTAGGTTAGGACATCAATTTGCTTCTTAATGAGACTGGAGCTAAAACCAGTCCACAAAAAGCGGAATGACCTTGCACCGTTCGCGTCTGAGAATGCCAAGGAAATAGAGCGCCATGCGTCGAATTGTGTGAGTTTTTGCTCACACAGAACAAGCAAGAAACTTATGTATTTCCTGTAGACCTTCTTAAATTATGGGCGCAGAGCCTGGAGTAGGCGTGTTAATAATAGAAAGGAAGTAGAATAAGACATTTAGCTCTTTCGAGGAATGTGCGGCGCCTTACATATATTGACTCAGAGGATTTTACAGGAGGATAATGATCCTTTGGCCTATTAAGCTGCTGCAATGTGCCTATCTCAATGCCTATGTGTATATCGGTCTTAATATCGATGTAAGCAAGAATTATATCACAAAACAAGAGAGAATTCAGAATACAAAATTATTTTCATTCATCTTCTTAAAATTAGATAGTAAAAATCGATAATTAGATAATAAAAATAGAATGAGCCACATTGCATCAAATGGAAGAAAAATAATAGGATATAGTAATATTAGGAAAGGGATAGAATTTGATTTACATTTGATTGAACATATCAAAGCGTAAATTAATGATTTAAAAATTATATGAGTATTAAATGTCGGCATAAATATGCCAACCTCATAAATGTAGCTGAGAGACGGTCTCTTAAGAAATGATAGATAGTTTTTAATTAATAATTAACATTTCATAGTAACAATACAACATATACACAAGTGGATTTTCCCTCGATACCTTAATTAATCTTCTTACACCACTCTTTCAGCACTTAACCATTCCATACACGCGTAAACTCACCCACCACATGCTATAAAACGAGAGTAAGAAAGTAATAATCCACTTGCTTTCAGTCTCTTCTGCGAGCGCTATAAATTAATTTTATTATTATTATTATTTCCTGCAAAAGAGAGTTTGCGTTCGATAAGAGATTTCTACCACCACACTTTGAGCTGTCTCATTGTACAGACCATTTGCTCTTTTGCATATTTTGACTTCAGGTAGGCTTCCTCTTCGTTTTATCAAGCATATTTTCGACTGTCTCTGGGTGACGCTTTCGTTGGATGTCGCTTAATAAACAAGGTCGACATACCTAAGTCGCGTGCTCTCAATTGTTAGAACTTATCACTATACTACCTTAGGATGACCTTGGCAATTATACCATTCGAAAGAGAATGTAAAACAACATAAGGGTCTCCGATTTCGTTAGAATCGGCCGAATAGCTACGATATTATTGCCAAATAATTCCAGGACTAACCTAGGGAGGAACTTGGCAATTATATCATTCGAAAGAGAATATAAAACAACATAAGGATTTCAAATTTCGTTAGAATCCACCAAATAGTTACGATGCTATGGCGAAATAATTCGCGGACTAACCTAGGGAGGAGCTTAGCAATTATATCATTCGAAAGAGGATATAAAACAACATAAGAGTTTCAAATTTCGTTAGAATCAGCCAAATAGTTACAATGTTATTAAAAAGAAACTCATTGAAAAGTAAAATGGTTCCACCCGACCGACCGACATAGCAACTTATAAGAATTGTGTGCACGCGACTAAAAACCAAGAATATCTTTAGTTCTATCAGTTTCCACGCCATTATTATTATCAGGAGTGAAATTAATTTATTAAAGTCGTGAGTTCATAAAATTATTTCACAACTTATCCATGTAGGCGGGGGGGGGGAGGGGAGGAGGGGGTTAGATATAGTTTTGTTTATTTCGTTGTTTAAAAGAAGCCTTCGACTGATAAAGTGGTTTGGTCGATCTTTCTTTGAAAATTGAGTGACTTATCTTTATTTTTTTGAGTAATTATTCGGGGTTATTAATTATATTGGGACAAAATTCGGTTAATTCTAATCACATGTTCTCGTTTAAGTCGGCTTTTGATGACTTGTTTTTATTAGTGGTAAAATTCACAGACCTTGCTAGATAGGTGTGGTGTGTATAGGCAATTACATTTTGCCCCTAAACTCTGCGTCAATTTTTTAATGGTCTATCGTAATAAACTTGCCAACAGGGTGTGACTTTACAATTAGAGACGTTAAAGGCATTTAATAAATACTAAAAAAAATAGAAACAGAGCCAAAGAAACAGCTAGAGGACGAGAGAAACAGATTTTAATGGGAGCAATTTTAAGGGAACCTAATAAACGTCATTTAATCCTCTAAGTTAGACCAAGACAAAAACCTTAGGGCAAAGTTACTCGTCTAGCAAATAAATATGGGCATGATGAAAACAGGATCTCCCACTCCACCTTGAATTAACGGAGCACCTCCTTAGTCAGTTCCCACACACGCCTGACCTTTAAGGACCGAGGACCTCCACCCATGCAAGAATGACTCATACAGTCACAAACTCCTAAACTTGCTCTCATTGGACTCGAAAATGGTAAGATATCATTATAACCATCTGGAATAAAACCTTAGCAAAATCTTCCTACCTTACACCCAATTTTACAGAAATTTTAAATGGTTAAATTTGCTACTTTTTGAATATATTTGTGCTGAAGATCATTAAGAAAAATAATTTATCAAAAATTTCAAGGCCAAAGATTTTTGTATAAAGGGACTTAACATGGAAGTTCTCTGGTTTGTAATTATATACTTATTAAAGTAGAGATTCCAGTTTTTAATTTAATGCTATATAAAATAAATACTTACATTTTTATAAATATCTAACCATAAATGGAACACTCTATCTTTGGGTTCTCTTATGTTTGTTTTTTGTTCAAAATTGAAATCTTTAGTGAATCATATTCTTTGAACACACACACCTGTTACTATGTTTTTAAATTCATAGTTTCTTAATTGATTCTATCTTTCCATTAGTGGTTTCTTCTAGTTTCATTTGTTTTTCGATTACACTGATATACAATCAAAATGTTTTGCAAAATAATGAAGTCGTTCGTGGATAATTCGGGGTCACGGAGAACAAAAATGTCTAAAATTGTTGATTAGCAATAGTTTCCAAAGTACGGTGTTAAGATAAGCAAAAATAAAATTTGTGAGAGAGGAAAAGATTAAAGCCTCCTTGCTCCTCCCCATTGCCTCTTTCAGAAGAAATGGGAAGGGGTGGGGGAGTCCTCTAATCCCCCCAGAACCACAAGGGGGAACGTAGAAGGGGAGAGAAGGATGGCAGGGACAGGAAGAGGAGGGAGAGGAGGAGGAAGAAGAAGGAGAGGAGGAGGAGGAAGAGGAGGAGAGATAGTATGTAAACACATCAAATGAAATGTCACGCAAATTCAATTTCTGCACTTCCATCTGGATTTTTTCTTCGAGCTGCCCTAAGAGAGATTGAACCAGGAATTCGTTAGTGGATTATTGATCTCAAGGCAAATGGAATCTTTCAATGCTTGCACACTGCTGTTGAACAGTAAAGACTATGGAAAAATATCTAGCAAGTGTTAGATATAAATATACACGGGATGTATTATAGATAAGTAGTTAGATAAATAAATAGATAGATGTTGACATACTCAAAAGTGCAAAAGTTTCGGAATAAATATTGGAAATTTTAAGAAACAACTGGATTAATGTTAGAGACAATTAGCATTCCTAGTTTTTATGTCTAGTACTAGTTTAATCTTTTATAGCTCTATTGATCTTCGGATTCTGAATAAAGCATTTATTATTTTGTAATTGAGAGCTTGAATAGCAGTATAACAACAAAAATATAATAACAAAGTGTTAAAGAGACAAATTTAGCGACTAATACACAGAACATATAGTTTGTTGTATAAAAAACCTTGAAACTTTTCGGATTTATTTTAGGATATTCATTTTTAGCAAGATAATGAATTCTTAATGGGTTTTTTATTTGCTATCTAGTCCACCTACCGTCTTCTTTATTAAATCTCAATATTTTTTAAGGATGAAACATGGTTCTGAACTAGTTGTTCCCTATATCTGGAGAGTTCCCTTACCATCAAGTGTGAGCGCTAAGTTTTTCTAGTTTTGTTCTAGCTCGGACTCACCCATTTAGGTGACGATAGACCAATACAGTTTCAGTCCTACTCTTTGCTTGGACAATCCAGTAGCTCTAAGTGCTCATTTTGTTATCCATTGTTGAACTATTCGTGCGCTACATATTGGGCAACCTTCATGAATACCGTAGAGGGAAAGGGATGATTCTTCCCCATGAGTAAAAGAAAGAAAAGGATTTCCAAAATATGTAACTATTTGGGGAGGGAAACCCCCTATCGATCTGTTTGATATCCCTCACAACATGAAACGAAGGTCATCACAACATACTGATGGTCATGTAGCCACTTGCAGCACCTCATCGATGTTTTGCCGTCCGTAACTGTAAAAGAAAAATACTTATCTTGATATGGATTAGATTTCACAGATCTATTTGCTCTTAAATGACCACAGTGAAAATATAATATTTTGAATGTTGTGTATTTACAAAACCCTAAATAACAGACACAGAGCAAATATCCTGAGCCGGGGAATATGACGTGTGAATATTTACAAATGATAAATACAGATAGAGAATGAAACTGAGAAAAACAAAGAGAGAAGCAAAGGGGGAATCCGAGAGAGAGAGAGAAAGAGAGAATGCATTTGAAGAAAGTATTTATTGTCTTTCTTTAATCTAATTAAAAAAACTGCTAAATGCTAATTATTTTATATGATACACAAATATATTGTTTGAAATAATTTAAATAAAATAATTTTCAGCGTATAAAAGTTGTTTTACTTTAAGGTAAATGCTCTATTTTTTCTGAATCGTGTGCAAACATTAAATTCAAGCATTTAAACAACGACATACCAAAATATGTATTCTCAATATTCCTTCGTACTAATCTAGTCTGAACGTTTGTACCCATAGGAGCGACTTTTGCTTATAACTAAAATGGTAGAAATTTCCTAAGTTTGACTAATTAATTTTACGTATATAATAGTCAAAATATAGCTTGAGGAAAAAAACGGAATAATAGTTTCTTACCTGATGCTATTTTGGCTCAATAGATCCTGTATATTCGCCCGTGGCTCATGCCAGATGAGTTTTATTTTCGTCCGAAAATAACATTTTGGACCCTAAAACAAAATCCTTGTCGAGTCGACCGACAGGCGAGCAAAGGCGTCGACGAGAACCGTGGTCGTTTGTTAGTCTTTCTTTAGGCAGTTGTTAATCGAGGGCGTACTCCCCTTATAAATATATATATATATATATATATATATATATATATATATATATATATATATATATATATATATATATATATGTATATATATATATATATATATATATATATATATATATATATATATATATATATATATATATATATATATATATATATATATATATATATATATATATATGGTGCCATTAATGTAATGGCATTATTAGACAGCTGATCTGCTTCAGGTCCAGCGTGACACCATTCGTCCTCGAACTGGAAGACCACAATCCAGTCCTCGTTTCTTCTATTTAATTTTAGAACGGTTAACAATGACAGATCAAACTCCTCAGCGATTTACCATATAGTATGGACAAGAATTTGTCCCCTCAGAACCAGCTCCCTTTGTTGCTATTTATGTTAACGATGATAATGTTTTGACGGAACTAAAAAACTGGGTCGTTTCATAATCTAAGTTGATAAACTTTTCAGCATTACAAAAGTTAACTGATCTATGATAGGCTTTCTTGACAATAGAGCGAAAATTACTGAATTGACTTTTATTATTCTTCACAAAGAGAAAAAAAAGAAAATGGACTAGGATTGGTTTCTATTTTATATAGTTGCGCGTTTTAAGTAATTTAAGCTATTCTTAAACTTATGAAATAAGATGTACTTTTAACGAGCCGTATGTTAATCTTTGAGACAAGAGTTCACTTAGAATATAATAGAATGCAAACTAGCAAAGACTCTAAGATCTGCTTTATTGTCCGTTATTCATTTGTTGGGAAGGTAGGATTTTGAGGTTTTTCGAAGACCTTTAGAGTTAAAAAAAATTAAATAAACATTGTTTTCTTTCGTTGCTTAATAATTAAATAAATGTCCATCCAATTAATTTTTAAACATGTTACGGATGTGCTTTGAGCTACAAATTCTGGGAGACAATTCCAAGTTGAGACGATATATAAGTGAAAAGGTTTCCCATGATATTGTTCTGATGAAGTTTTAATTTCAATTTATGTTCATTTGTTTGCATAGTGTTTTCAGTGCATTCAAAATGTGAATTAACTTTTATATTATAAAAACTATTCATAATTTTGAAGAATTCTATCAGTTAGCGGCGAAGGTGCCGATCTCAAAGCGAGAGCAATATCAATTCTTTAAGTCCTCTTTCATAGTGTCTGTTTCTTAGCTCCAGAATGAGCTTTGGTGTCCTTCAGTGTACTTTATCCAATACATAGATTTCCTCTTTCAGATAAGGAGACCTGAACTGAGGGGTATACTCCAGCTGTGGACGCACGAGTCATTTGAATAATAGCACCGGTCTTGTCTTCTCCTGGTGTTAAAGGCCGTTGTTTATAGAGGTTTCAATACCTATTTTATGACACGGCATGATGGAACTCGTCAGATCTTTAAGCCTAGACAGAGACTTGGAGGGATTGGCATATAAAAAAAGAAATGCTAATATTGAACAAGGATGAAACACACCAACTGCCCACGACCTCTCTCAAAGGTTTAAAGTCAACCCATTGTGAGGCTTTTCTAGTTTGCAAAGAGGCTGGGAAGACATGCAGCCCCTCCAGGTACTAAGTATAACAGCCGACATAGGATACCGCATGCGTGGTGAGAATTGTATATATATTATGTTGATTTTTTAAGTTATCGTAACTTCGACTTCTGGCAAGCTGAGCAAACTCTTGATCGAGTCGCGATATCAGATCCAAATCTCCCGACTGAGCTATTGCGAACTTTTCACATTATATAATTGGTATGAAGGTATGGTGTCATTGAATGAATTCGGAGAAAGAGTTATTGAGTCGTTTTGAACCTAAAATGCTTGCAAAGGGTTGGGAGATGAGTGCTTCGATCAATCATCTTGAAGATATTTCGGAATATTTTTTAAATTGAGCAATAAGTTTAAGGTCGCGCGCTTCTCTCTTCGGATGCGCTAAATAGTGAGTCTAATGCTTCGAGAATCTCTTTGTAATCGATGAGAATGTGAGGATGTGTTGGTTTAATAAAGTTTATAAAATGCTAATTGGCCTCGAATACGGTAAATAACTTGTTGCTGAAGTTGGAATAATAAAGTTTGGGACCATATAAGACTTATTTAATAAAGCCTCAGTGTCTCCTATTCTTCATTTGAATATTACGGAATGATTGAAAGTACTTTAATGTTCGAAGATCAGTGATCAAAATGAGGGGGTAGGAGGTGGGTCGCTCTAATTATATCCTTTTTGATGTTAACCTAGGCCTTTGCCGATTCGTCTTTCCATCCTAAATAAGAATTGAGGTGACGTATATTTGCGTTCTTAAAATCTTGGTGGTATAATCGTGCTAGCCACATTTTTGAGGAACCTCCTGAGGATATTTACTAAACAAGGAATTATTGAAGTGTTTGCAGTGTTTTGGGTTGCAGGAATTGGGCAATCATAGTAAAATTCAAATCATATTGATGATACGGCAAAAATTGAGCTTACAAACTCAAAAATTGATTGACTCTCCGACACAGCTACATTTTGCCGTAAAATTTTATTTTTGCCAAGAGATGTTCAAAATGATTGATATGCTATTTTTGTGTTTGCTTGCTATGAACAAGTCATCCACGTACGCAAATAAAGAATTTAGATCGCTTTAAAAATGCTTTATGTAACAATATAATGATTTAGTACGGTTAGATAAGCATTAGAGTACCACGACTCATTAAAAGAATCCTAGTGGCGAGACGATGGCAGTCTTTCATATCAAGTTGTATTCCTTGAAGATCTTGAACAACTCGATTATTCTCTACCAGTGTTATTTATATTTTCACGTTAAATTACTTTTGACCACTTTGTGATTATTTTGCCATTTAGCTGATAGTTGACACTCGTGTTTGTTTTCTTCCCAATAAATATGTTATAAATAATTTCATCCAAGATTACAGGGAGTAAAAAATAAGTTGAGGTTGCCGTATTTATCAGATTGAAAATAGGATATCTCTCTTTTGTCGCTTCTTTATATTTTTGTTTGTAAAACAGAGTATTGATATATCAGTGAAAAATGGTCACAACAATTAAGAAGGCTTATTATAATCATCCTAAACAGTGTCCACACAAGGTAGGTTTATTGCACATCAACACCATTACAGATATGACTGGACGGGGTCCAAGAGAGTTCTGCCTAAGCCCGGAATTGCAATTTTCAAGAACAGTAAAGAATTAATTAAATGAGAATAAATGAGATTCAAGTTTGGGGTTGAAGATTAAGTAATAATCTGAGGTCATTTACAAATTCGTATATCTCTATAACTATATTTTGCATTCAGATTTGTTACAGAGATGGCAATACATTCTTTGGGCGGAGGAATTGATCCAATTATACCAATTTCAGTTAAGCCAAGCCTATTTCCCTAATAAATGTAATTCTAAGAGCTGAAAATGAAACAGAATTATTCCAGATAAGTCCGCATTGCAGATGCAATGTGAAAATGGTGCTAATTTAGCAAGCGTGAGTATTTCGAAGCTCGTTTCCCCTTAAATTAGAGCTCATGGTCCAGGGAAAAGAATTGGAAGAAAAAGGAGCACGTCTTACCGTCGTATCAAAGAGACCCCTAGCTGATAAAAATCAAACATCAGAAAAGGAGCACGTCTTACCATCCTATCAGAGAGACCACCAACTGAAAAAATCAAACAGGATAGGAAAGAAAAGAAGCACGCCTTACCCTTCTATCAGAGAGACCACCAGCTAATAAAAATCAAACATGGTAGGAAAGAAAAGGAGCACGCCTTACCGTCGTATCAGAAAGACCACCAGCTGATAAAAATCAAACATGATAGGGAAGAAAAAGGAGAAGGCCTACCGTCGTATCAGAGAGACCACTAGCTAATAAAAATAAAACATGATATGGAAGAAAATGACTAAGCCTTATAGTCTTACTCGTATCAGAAAGACTACCAGCTGATAAAAATCAAATATGATAGGTACGATGAAGGAGCACGATTTACTGTCGTATCAGAGAGACCACGAACTGAAAAAAATCAAACATGATAAGGAAGAAAAATGAGGGGAAGAAAATAAACACGCCTTACGGTCATATCAGAAAAACTACCAGATGATAAAAATCAACTATGATAAGGATAAAAAAGAGCACGCTTTACCGTCGTATTTTCTCAGAAAGACACTCATTCGATGAAAATCAAACATGATAAGAAAGAAAATGAAGCAGGTCTTACAGTCGTATCAGAGAGACCACCAGCTGATAAAATCAAACATGATAATTCCATCGATTCGATGGAAGGCCAATATCATGAAATTAAATATCTTAACGTAATTGTCGAAAGTGCCCTACTTAGTGTTTGCCTTATATTAAATTAAATAGAGCCCCATGATAAAATCACTGCTATGTTTCGCTTCTGTTAACCTTTGCCTTCCGGCTGATGCCGTCGTCTCCACTGTTGCATGAGGCCTTTCATAATTAACGACTTCTCCACTACAAAGAGTCTTGTTTCATTAATCTTCGGCCGTCTGTCCTCGTCTGATGTCGGAATTGTGCAATGACTTTTCTTCCTCATCTCTTTCGCTTGAACACCTCTATATGACAACATATCACCTAGCTATAATGATGTTTCCTGTTTTCTGCCGTTGTCAGCCTTCGTAAGTTTACCTTTGAATTGGGGCTTGCTCGTTAAAACTCTTCACCACATGCCATTAATTTTATTCATTGATGCCGATTGCAAATAATGGAAATTCGATTCTCTTCATTGCGCTTAGTTCCTTTCCACCTCGCAATGGAAATCGTTTATATGCTACGCGCTAAATTCTTATTCGAATTTAAAGATTATTAATTTCAAAAAAAGTAATTCACCTTCATCTTAGGAAAAACAAGTTACCTTTCTCATAACCCATCAAAACAAATGGTTACTCTATAAATTGTATCATAATAAAGCATAGGTGTTCTATAATACTCTATGTTGACCGCATTATGTCCCTTACCTTAGCCTGTCCCTGGCAATCTTATTCTTGAAGACTTTGGGATAAACTCGTCCCTTTTTATACTTCTTGAACAATACGATGAATACAAATTAATTAATTTACCTACCTTATGGTGAACTTGTTATAAGGATTTAAAGGCAAAAGAGACGATCAAAAGACCTTAAAGCCTACTCGATAAGGTTTCTCTAAGTTTTATTACCTATTTAAAAATATTTATTATAATAATTAGCGTCGATCACTGTACCGCTTTCTTTTTAACGAATCGTTATGTATAATCAGTCGAACTTGTCTTTAAACATATTTAAACTCGGACTTTTAAATGTTCTGTCAGTAAACCTTCTGCTAATTTTAGGTTGATTAAGGATGAAGACTTTTATCTTAGTGTTAGGAAGACATCTTTTCGACTAAAGTGTCCATTTTAGAATTTTTACGAGATGAAATTGAATGTTATATTTGTTAGTGCTGTAAAAGTGAAAATGGAAAATTTAGGTAGCGATTAGGTACATTTCCATTCAACAATAAATGCAAGAATGGCGTTAACTTATAAAACACAAAGAGACAAGTTCTTACACAGAGGAAGTACCTTAAAATACGAACGTAAGCCCTCATGCTGAAGCGACTGTAGACCGTTAAATTTCTTTTTTGTGGACCCAATAATTAATGCACTTGAATGCCATGAGGTAAAGTAAAAGTCTATCTAAGTTACTGCTATAATGAACCATACTTTCTCAAATGATGGAAAAGAGGTTATAAAATTCAAATGATTTTCCGAGCATGCTAAATAGGGCATTCTATCATGCCTTCGTGTGAGCATCAATTTCTTCACTTCACTTTACTTCACTGGTTTTCCTTCCTTCACTGTACAGTTTGGAGCAGAAGTTTAGATATACCTTTCTGTTGTGGGTCTTTTAATTATTTACCCGATAAACGTTCAAATAATTCTGGTCACAAAAGAAATGTTGCATATTCATTCTAATGGTATCAAAATTTATAAACTCAAGTGTTCTAGACTAGGAAATAATCTATTCCACTAACAAAAATAATGAAAAATATTTTACAGAGTGACTGTTGTTAGAAATTATAATTGTCAAAATTTATTTTAGTTTTGTAGTTAATTGCAGCTGTCTTCACTAGAACCTTTGCTTTATTCCTCTTTACAGTACCTCCACAATTAATCTTCATTTATTGGTGTTCTTCGGTGAAAGCGTTTTTCTGATTGTATCTGCAACTTTTCTGTTGGGTTCACGTCTAGGTCCTACCATTTAAACACATTAATTTGATCATATTTAAAGTAGTTGTGTACTACATGGGTGTTATGCTCGGATTGTTAAACTTATTAAAGTAATACTGCCCGCTATACTTCAGTTTTCTTGCTAATGTTTAAGGTCTTGTTTCAAAATATCAATAATCTTTCCTTATTTTCCACTGGTTTAAGAATAAGAAGCCCTAACAATATTCTTACTTCACCTTTCTTTATATTTGGTATAGATTTTATCTAAAAAACACTTCACCATCTTTCTACTAAACATCTTTTCTGCAATTATTTTAAAAATTTCTCTTTTTTTCGTCGTTCCATAATACTTACTTCTTGGTCATCGCGCTCCTTTGCAAATGCGAACCTTGGTGCAACGTGAGTTCTGCGAAGAAACGTTTTCTCTCTAGCAGCCATGTAGGTAATTATATATATATCTCTTTGTATTCTTCTCTAAAATATTAATTCCAGCTACATTCATACCTTAACATATTGGGTTATGAAAAAAATAATATTGCTTATAGAAAACAAAGAAATGCTTCTTAGATTTAAACTGTACTAAAATATGCTGCAAGTTTTTTTAGGAGATAACTGTACTAATATCTCGGTCATTTGAACTGTATTACTGCCTAGGCATTTTTTATACTGTAGTTTGTTACAGCACTTTATGAGTGATGGCGGCACGAGAAACCCACAAAAGCTATATCAGGTTTTACGAATACAAGTAAAGGAATAGTACCAAATTGTAGTTAAAAACATTACATAACTGCATTGAAGTGTGTTGTATATTCTTAAATTTCAGCATTGGTTAAAAAAATCAATTAAAGCAATTAAGGCAAACAAATTAGGAAGATAGAACCGTCATGGTGTTAAAGGTCTTGGTGCTCTATTGACTCTTCTGGAGTCTAATATTTAGATTTCAGGCATGAAACATTGCATAAACATCTTATTACAGTAAAAAACATCTACAAAAATGGTGCTTGAATGCCTGAAAAACTGTCTGAAAGACAAAGGTCACAACGAGTCAATATTTCTTTATCACTGTTCGCTGAAAAATGCCCGTGAGCGATTCTTGGACTGAATTGCTACGTGAGATCAAATGTAGATTCTTTACTACAATATTTAGTGCAAAAAACAATAACTTGAGCACAAACATCCTAAAAAAATCCTACTCCTTCAAGTGATTTCCAAAAGCGGAAGGATACTTGGTAGAATGAAAATGGAAATATTTGTTCATTATGAGCTTCTCAATAATAAACCCAGATTGACTGAAAATCTACAAATCTCTGTTCGCTGAAAAAACCTCGTGAGCGATTCTAGGACCGAATTGTTACGGGAGGTCAAAAGTGGATTCTTTACTACAATATTCAGCGCAAAAAACAATAACTTGAGCACAAACATCCTAAAAAAATCCTACTCCTTCAAGTGATTTCCAAAAGCGGAAGGATACTTGGTAGAATGAAAATGGAAATATTTGTTCATTATGAGCTTCTCAATAATAAGCCCAGATTGACTGAAAATCTACAAATCTCTGTTCGCTGAAAAATCCCCGTGAGCGATTCTTGGACCGAATTGTTACGGGAGTTCAAAAGTGGATTCTTTACTACAATATTCAGCGCAAAAAACAATAACTTGAGCACAAACATCCTAAAAAAAATCCTACTCCTTCAAGTGATTTCCAAAAGCGGAAGGATACTTGGTAGAATGAAAATGGAAATATTTGTTCATTATGAGCTTCTCAATAATAAGCCCAGATTGACTGAAAATCTACAAATCTCTGTTCGCTGAAAAATCCCCGTGAGCGATTCTTGGACCGAATTGTTACGGAAGGGTCAAAAGTGGATTCTTTACTACAATATTCAGCGCAAAAAACAATAACTTGAGCACAAACATCCTAAAAAAAGCCTAGTCCTTCAAGTGATTTCCAAAAGCGGAAGGATACTTGGTAGAATGAAAATGGAAATATTTGTTCATTATGAGCTTCTCAATAATAAGCCCAGATTGACTGAAAATCTACAAATCTCTGTTCGCTGAAAAATCCCCGTGAGCGATTCTTGGACCGAATTGTTACGGGAGGTCAAAAGTAGATTCTTTACTACAATATTCAGCGCAAAAAACAATAACTTGAGCACAAACATCCTAAAAAAAATCCTACTCCTTCAAGTGATTTCCAAAAGCGGAAGGATACTTGGTAGAATAAAAATGGAAATATTTGTTCATTATGAGCTTCTCAATAATAAGCCCAGATTGACTGAAAATCTACAAATCTCTGTTCGCTGAAAAATCCCCGTGAGCGATTCTTGGACCGAATTGTTACGGGAGGTCAAAAGTGGATTCTTTACTACAATATTCAGCGCAAAAAACAATAACTTGAGCACAAACATCCTAAAAAAAATCCTACTCCTTCAAGTGATTTCCAAAAGCAGGAGGATACTTGGTAGAATGAAAATGGAAATATTTGTTCATTATGAGCTTCTCAATAATAAGCCCAGGATTGACTGAAAATCTACAAATCTCTGTTCGCTGAAAAATCCACGTGAGCGATTCTTGGACCGAATTGTTACGGGAGTTCAAAGGTGGATTCTTTACTACAATATTTAGCGCAAAAAACAATAACTTGAGCACAAACATCCTAACAAAAATCGTACTCCTTCAAGTTATTTCCAAAAGCGGAAGGATACTTGGTAGAATGAAAATGGAAATATTTGTTCATTATGAGCTTTTCAATAATAAGCCCAGATTGACTGAAAATCTACAAATCTCTGTTCGCTGAAAAATCCCCGTGAGCGATTCTTGGACCAAATTGTTACGGGAGTTCAAAAGTGGATTCTTTACTACAATATTCAGCGCAAAAAACAATAACTTGAGCAAAAACATCCTAAAAAAATCCTACTCCTTCAAGTGATTTCCAAAAGCGGAAGGATTTCTTGGTAGAATGAAAATGGAAATATTTGTTCATTATGAGCTTCTCAATAACAGGCCAAATTGCCTGAAAATCTACAAATCTCTGTTCGCTGAAAAAACCCCGTGAGCGATTCTTGGACCGAATTGTTACGGGAGGTCAAAAGTGGATTCTTTACTACAATATTCAGCGCAAAAAACAATAACTTGAGAACAAACATCCTAAAAAAAATCCTACTACTTCAAGTGATTTCCAAAAGCGGAAGGATTCTTGGTAGAATGAAAATGGAAATATTTGTTCATTATGAGCTTCTCAATAATAAGCCCAGATTGAGTGAAAATCTACAAATCTCTGTTCGCTAAAAAATCCCCGTGAGCGATTCTTGGACCGAATTGTTACGGGAGGTCAAAAGTGGATTCTTTACTACAATATTCAGCGCAAAAAACAATAACTTGAGCACAAACATCCTAAAAAAATCCTACTCCTTCAAGTGATTTCCAAAAGCGGAAGGATACTTGGTAGAATCAAAAGGAAAATATTTGTTGATTATGAGCTTCTTAATAATAAGCCCAAATTGACTGAAAATCTACAAATCTCTGTTCGCTAAAAAATCCCCGTGAGCGATTCTTGGACCGAATTGTTACGGGAGGTCAAAAGTGGATTCTTTACTACAATATTCAGCGCAAAAAACAATAACTTGAGCACAAACATCCTAAAAAAATCCTACTCCTTCAAGTGATTTCCAAAAGCGGAAGGATACTCGGTAGAATGAAAATGGAAATATTTGTTCATTATGAGCTTCTCAATAATAAGCCCAGATTGACTGAAAATCTACAAATCTCTGTTCGCTGAAAAATCCCCGTGAGCGATTCTTGGACCGAATTGTTACGGGAGGTCAAAAGTGGATTCTTTACTACAATATTCAGCGCAAAAAACAATAACTTGAGCACAAACATCCTAAAAAAAATCCTACTCCTCCAAGTGATTTCCAAAAGCGGGAGGATACTTGGTAGAATGAAAATGGAAATATTTGTTCATTATGAGCTTCTCAATAATAAGCCCAGGATTGACTGAAAATCTACAAATCTCTGTTCGCTGAAAAATCCACGTGAGCGATTCTTGGACCGAATTGTTACGGGAGTTCAAAGGTGGATTCTTTACTACAATATTTAGCGCAAAAAACAATAACTTGAGCACAAACATCCTAACAAAAATCGTACTCCTTCAAGTTATTTCCAAAAGCGGAAGGATACTTGGTAGAATGAAAATGGAAATATTTGTTCATTATGAGCTTTTCAATAATAAGCCCAGATTGACTGAAAATCTACAAATCTCTGTTCGCTGAAAAATCCCCGTGAGCGATTCTTGGACCAAATTGTTACGGGAGTTCAAAAGTGGATTCTTTACTACAATATTCAGCGCAAAAAACAATAACTTGAGCAAAAACATCCTAAAAAAATCCTACTCCTTCAAGTGATTTCCAAAAGCGGAAGGATTTCTTGGTAGAATGAAAATGGAAATATTTGTTCATTATGAGCTTCTCAATAACAGGCCAAATTGCCTGAAAATCTACAAATCTCTGTTCGCTGAAAAAACCCCGTGAGCGATTCTTGGACCGAATTGTTACGGGAGGTCAAAAGTGGATTCTTTACTACAATATTCAGCGCAAAAAACAATAACTTGAGAACAAACATCCTAAAAAAAATCCTACTACTTCAAGTGATTTCCAAAAGCGGAAGGATTCTTGGTAGAATGAAAATGGAAATATTTGTTCATTATGAGCTTCTCAATAATAAGCCCAGATTGAGTGAAAATCTACAAATCTCTGTTCGCTAAAAAATCCCCGTGAGCGATTCTTGGACCGAATTGTTACGGGAGGTCAAAAGTGGATTCTTTACTACAATATTCAGCGCAAAAAACAATAACTTGAGCACAAACATCCTAAAAAAATCCTACTCCTTCAAGTGATTTCCAAAAGCGGAAGGATACTTGGTAGAATCAAAAGGAAAATATTTGTTGATTATGAGCTTCTTAATAATAAGCCCAAATTGACTGAAAATCTACAAATCTCTGTTCGCTAAAAAATCCCCGTGAGCGATTCTTGGACCGAATTGTTACGGGAGGTCAAAAGTGGATTCTTTACTACAATATTCAGCGCAAAAAACAATAACTTGAGCACAAACATCCTAAAAAAATCCTACTCCTTCAAGTGATTTCCAAAAGCGGAAGGATACTCGGTAGAATGAAAATGGAAATATTTGTTCATTATGAGCTTCTCAATAATAAGCCCAGATTGACTGAAAATCTACAAATCTCTGTTCGCTGAAAAATCCCCGTGAGCGATTCTTGGACCGAATTGTTACGGGAGGTCAAAAGTGGATTCTTTACTACAATATTCAGCGCAAAAAACAATAACTTGAGCACAAACATCCTAAAAAAAATCCTACTCCTCCAAGTGATTTCCAAAAGCGGGAGGATACTTGGTAGAATGAAAATGGAAATATTTGTTCATTATGAGCTTCTCAATAATAAGCCCAGGATTGACTGAAAATCTACAAATCTCTGTTCGCTGAAAAATCCCCGTGAGCGATTCTTGGACCGAATTGTTACGGGAGTTCAAAAGTGGATTCTTTACTACAATATTCAGCGCAAAAAACAATAACTTGAGCACAAACATCCTAAAAAAAATCCTACTCCTTCAAGTGATTTCCAAAAGCAGAAGGATACTTGGTAGAATGAAAATGGAAATATTTGTTCATTATGAGCTTCTCAATAATAAGCCCAGATTGACTGAAAATCTACAAATCTCTGTTCGCTGAAAAATCCCCGTGAGCGATTCTTGGACCGAATTGTTACGGGAGTTCAAAAGTGGATTCTTTACTACAATATTCAGCGCAAAAAACAATAACTTGAGCAAAAACATCCTAAAAAAATCCTACTCCTTCAAGTGATTTCCAAAAGCGGAAGGATTTCTTGGTAGAATGAAAATGGAAATATTTGTTCATTATGAGCTTCTCAATAATAAGCCCAGATTGACTGAAAATCTACAAATCTCTGTTCGCTGAAAAAT
Organism: Ceratothoa steindachneri; assembly: GCA_963969495.1. Classification (NCBI taxonomy): domain Eukaryota; kingdom Metazoa; phylum Arthropoda; class Malacostraca; order Isopoda; family Cymothoidae; genus Ceratothoa; species Ceratothoa steindachneri. The sequence continues at coordinate 53,526,107 of OZ018334.1, forward strand.
CCCCGTGAGCGATTCTTGGACCGAATTGTTACGGGAGGTCAAAAGTGGATTCTTTACTACAATATTCAGCGCAAAAAACAATAACTTGAGCACAAACATCCTAAAAAAAATCCTACTCCTTCAAGTGATTTCCAAAAGTGGAAGGATTCTTGGTAGAATAAAAATGGAAATATTTGTTCATTATGAGCTTCTCAATAATAAGCCCAGATTGACTGAAAATCTACAAATCTCTGTTCGCTGAAAAATCCCCGTGAGCGATTCTTGGACCGAATTATTACGGGAGTTCAAAAGTGGATTCTTTACTACAATATTCAGAGCAAAAAACAATAACTTGAGCACAAACATCCGTAAAAAATCCTACTCCTTCAAGTGATTTCCAAAAGCGTAAGGATACTTGGTAGAATGAAAATGGAAATATTTGTTCATTATGAGCTTCTCAATAATAAGCCCAGATTGACTGAAAATCTACAAATCTCTGTTCGCTAAAAAATCCCCGTGAGCGATTCTTGGACCGAATTGTTACGGGAGGTCAAAAGTGGATTCTTTACTACAACATTCAGCGCAAAAAACAATAACTTGAGCACAAACATCCTAAAAAAAGCCTAGTCCTTCAAGTGATTTCCAAAAGTGGAAGGATACTTGGTAGAATGAAAATGGAAATATTTGTTCATTATGAGCTTCTCAATAATAAGCCCAGATTGACTGAAAATCTACAAATCTCTGTTCGCTGAAAAATCCCCGTGAGCGATTCTTGGACCGAATTGTTACGGGAGGTCAAAAGTGGATTCTTTACTACAATATTCAGCGCAAAAAACAATGACTTGAGCACAAACATCCTAAAAAAATCCTACTCCTTCAAGTGATTTCCAAAAGCGGAAGGATACTTGGTAGAATGAAAATGGAAATATTTGTTCATTATGAGTTTCTCAATAATAAGCCCAGATTGACTGAAAATCTACAAATCTCTGTTCGCTGAAAAATCCCCGTGAGCGATTCTTGGACCGAATTGTTACGGGAGTTCAAAAGTGGATTCTTTACTACAATATTCAACGCAAAAAACAATAACTTGAGCACAAACATCCTAAAAAAAATCCTACTCCTTCAAGTGATTTCCAAAAGCGAAAGGATACTTGGTAGAATGAAAATGGAAATATTTGTTCATTATGAGCTTCTCAATAATAAGCCCAGATTGACTGAAAATCTACAAATCTCTGTTCGCTGAAAAATCGTCGTGAGCGATTCTTGGACCGAATTGTTACGGAAGGGTGAAAAGTGGATTCTTTACTACAATATTCAGCGCAAAAAACAATAACTTGAGCACAAACATCCTAAAAAAAATCATACTCCTTCAAGTGATTTCCAAAAGCGGAAGGATACTTGGTAGAATGAAAATGGAAATATTTGTTCATTATGAGCTTCTCAATAATAAGCCTAGATTGACTGAAAATCTACAAATCTCTGTTCGCTGAAAAATCCCCGTGAGCGATTCTTGGACCGAATTGTTACGGAAGGGTGAAAAGTGGATTCTTTACTACAATATTCAGCGCAAAAAACAATAACTTGAGCACAAACATCCTAAAAAAAGCCTAGTCCTTCAAGTGATTTCCAAAAGTGGAAGGATACTTGGTAGAATGAAAATGGAAATATTTGTTCATTATGAGCTTCTCAATAATAAGCCCAGATTGACTGAAAATCTACAAATCTCTGTTCGCTGAAAAATCCCCGTGAGCGATTCTTGGACCGAATTGTTACGGGAGGTCAAAAGTGGATTCTTTACTACAATATTCAGCGCAAAAAACAATAACTTGAGCACAAACATCCTAAAAAAAATCCTACTCCTTCAAGTGATTTCCAAAAGCGGAAGGATACTTGGTAGAATGAAAATGGAAATATTTGTTCATTATGAGCTTCTCAATAATAAGCCCAGATTGACTGAAAATCTACAAATCTCTGTTCGCTGAAAAATCCCCGTGAGCGATTCTTGGACCGAATTGTTACGGGAGTTCAAAAGTGGATTCTTTACTACAATATTCAGCGCAAAAAAACATAACTTGAGCACAAACATCCTAAAAAAATCCTACTCCTTCAAGTGATTTCCAAAGGCGGAAAGATACTTGGTAGAATGAAAAAGGATTAGTTCATTATGAGCTTCTCAATAATAAGCCCCAATTTACAGCAAATCTACATGTTTAAAGAGTGAAATGTTTTAATTAAGCTCTTGAACAAAAACGTCCTTCACTTGATCACTAAATGGATGTCATCTTCCTTCATTAGAATACCCACCCACAGGTAACACGTTTAACCCAAGCAAAAAAGTAGTGCGTTTATTTAAGTCAGTCAACAATCACCTCCCGGGTATTGCAAAAGTTATGTTACACTCGTTACGACGCTCTAAACAAATGACACAATGATAGTTTTGATACAGTTAGCCACTTCTTTTTTATTGTTTTAACATATAAATATGTTTAAATTGTAATATTAATCAATGCAGCTGCTCTCGGAGTCGAGCATGCGCTCCAAGCAAGAACTAGAGGCCGCGCATTCATCGCGAATGAAGTACTTCCTCATTTTGGTCCACATACGGTTGACGGAGGATTCAGCTGGTTAACGTTGTTGTGGCGGACCTTGCAGGCTTGGACATTGACATATGCCCACACGTTGTAGTCGAGGGGATTGAGGTCGGTCGACTGCGGCCGCCAAAATTCCTTCGACAGAAGTTCTCGTTCGAACCCAACATATTTGCACGGTCTTGGCCGTGTGGGCCGGAGCACCGTCCTGCAAAAAGAGTTAGGCGCCATCTTTACGATCTTTCACACCCTTGGCACGACCTCGTCGTCACGATGTCCCTCTAATCAGCCGAATCAGCCGTGGTGAGCCTGTAACCGGCAGCGAAAGAAACGGGCAGCATCTTCGCCTGCATTCGAAGCTACGACGCCAGGCATCCTCACAGAAGCAGGGTGTTGGTCGTAGACACGTAGCGGACCCCAGAGACATCCTGTCCGAAGCTTACCACGTGGTCCTTCCGCTTGTTGATGACCAGATCGACCATGGAGATTCTTTCATCAGAAAAAAAAAATTCGAGTGCCCTGACTCCAGCCAGTTCTTTGAGAAGGCGACAACAGCGCTCCCGACGTTGTTCTTGCGTACGGTCGGTGAGCAGAGGGATTTCCACGCACTTTAAGTTCTTGTCACCCTGCTCCTTGAGGATCCTGGACACCCTGGGCACCGAGATATTCTTCTTCTTCTTTGCGAGTGCAGTCATTTTGAACTTCGGAGCACTTTCGAAGGCATTTCACACAGCCAAAAGGTTGACAACTTGAGGTCTGCATGAACAAGTTACAAATTTGAGGTCTCACGTGTTCTTTAGCCTCTCCACGACTCTGTGGTGGGTCATTCGACTGACGTTAGGCAGCTTGGCGATGTCGGAATTATTATGGCCCACCTCAGGAGAGCAGAGCTCTCGATTCTTTTACCTTCCATCTCGACGCAACTGCACACAATGGAAAACAAGGTTTAATGACATGTGCTGGAAAAGTAGAACTTTAAGTTTGTTTAAGGGAACTTTCTCTATCACACACGTAAACCACTCGAAAGATAAAAAAAAACTCAAGGGTAACAGAACTTTTGCAAAGCCCAGAAAATGGCAAAGTTTACTATAAGATGAAGGAGGTAGAAATGGATTTTAAATCATATATTTCATTAAAACCGAATCAATACTTCGAGAAAGGAATCCACTGATTTACGTTTAGGAATGATGATGTAAATTACTTTTTTGAATAAATGTGCTTTTTTACATTAAAAATGGTTTTACTTCCATTGTAAAAACGATATAAAATTTTTAAAATATGACATTTGCTAATTAGTGGTAATTGGGTCAACTCTAACTTTACTGTTATTTTTAGTGAAATCAGTTTGTGATACCTTGGGCTTCTTATTAATATTGGCAACGTTTTAAATCTACTAGTATTCTTACAGTACCGCGAAAAAGTAGAGAACAAAATAAGAAAATCTTAATTTTCTTGAAAATACTTCTTTAATCCAGAAAAAAATTACCTAGAATATTGTCTGAAATTTTCCTATGATAATATCCAAATTTCATTTCCTAAAACATTGGATGCAAAATGTTATAAGTAAAAATTCTGTATTTGAAGAAAAGATGCAGACAGAACAAGAGAAAAATAAGTATTAATATTGCAAGAAACATAAAAAAGCATAGGTATACCATAGAAAATTGAACAAAATATTAATAAGAACTATACAAGCTCTTGTTCTGAATAATTGGATGATATCTTCGAACAGGTCTTCCCCAATTTGCCGACTTGTTCGGGCGTGATTTTATTCAATTCTTCTTCCAATCTTTGTCCGAGATCTTTAACATTGGGAAGTTTTCGAGCCATAACCTTCTCAACGAGTATCTTCCATAAGTTTTATATTCAGTTTAAATAAGAGTTTTCACAGAAGAATTGATTACCTCAATATTTTCATGATACAAGAAATGCTTCAGTGTCTTTAATGTGTGGTAAGAAAATTGTCGTTCATGTAAACAGGCTAACGTTCACCTAAAATTCAGGGAGAGGGAATCGCATATTCCTGAAATATATTCTTGTATATCCAAGCACTTCTTACATTACCGCGTCACGGAATGGACAGCCATCTCTCCAACGCTTGAATATATGCCCCACACCATAAAGCTGCCACTTCCAAATTAAACCGTCTTTTTAGTGCATGTCAGATTCAATCTTTCAACTGTATGACGCAGTAGACGATGCTTTCCATCAGATTCAAACTAAGTACATTTAGTCGATGAAATATCCCTTTTCCCACTTTTCAGCGTACAAAAGGACATGCTCAGTAGCGAATTCCAACGTAGCCACTTTCATTATTTTACTTATGAGTGGCTTCTTAGCAGAGACACTTGGTATGAGATTCACCTCTCTCAGGCAACGTGATAGAGTCTAAAGAGATAGCTTCAAATTAAATTTTATCGCAAATTGACCTGAAAATCTGGCTGGTGTCTCAAATCAGCCATTCATTGACATCCATTTCATCGTTCAATCTTTCCTGGGAGTTCTTTTCGAGGGCAACTAGTTTTTTTTCGTCGCTTCGCAGGACCCAATATCCTCATGAAGATTTATATTGCGCGAAATCACATTTTGTGACCTATTACAATTCCTTGAAGTTCAAGGAAGTGATTCCTTCACACGACCCTTAGATAACCTGCTTTCTGAAGGATTTTTCTCCGTTTAATGATACAATCACTAGAAGTCTAGAATACACATTGAACTCTTTATGAATTTTTACGTTATGGTTCTCTAGATTTGGATGCATCCTTTCTTCAAATACGCTTTACTATTCACAGAATTTGTTTTATCCACTATCAGAAGAATCTTTCAAAGAACTTTTTGTTTGATTTTTATGAAAATTAAAAGTATTTAATAAAATGGATTGGTATTTTTTTCCTCTATTTTTGTACGGTACTCTGTGATTGTCGTAAATAATTCCCGTGGGATGTCCAATCTCCTAGATATTTTTCGTTACGTGATCTTGGCACCTCTAAATGCAATGACACGCCGTCCTCTGTTCCGAGCCTATTCCTGGGAGATGCAGCAAAAAGTAGGCTAAAACACTCACACTAAAACATACCACCTGCACATTAAATTCGCTTTCGCATCTTATTCTAAAGGATTTTGTAGAATCAAATATCTGATTAAAATCTCAAGGACATTTTAGTATGAATAAATTTGAATTTCAATGACGTTATTTGTGTTTTTACGATTGCAGTTTAAATAACTCTATGATATACCTAAAATAATAGAAAAAAAGCCACCTCCGCCAACCTTTATTTGATTTTTTTAAAGAGATAGAATACTCCAGCTGTCTGCGTCTGACTCCCTCTCCTTCTACACCGCATAGCAAGGAGAGAATGGGGAAGGGGACAAACTGATGCTAACGTAAACTCATTCGTAGTACCCACCCCTCTCCCACGAGATGTCAACAAAGCTCTCTGGAGAGAGGTTCACTTGGAAGTCAAAGAGGATCAGAGATATAAGGAAAAGGATTTCAAACGAGAAATATAAGTAGCAGAGATCTCAAATTGACAATAGTATAATCCATGAAAATAGAAGACTGTTGTATTCTGCCACCCTGCCATTCATTTTGATGGACTTGGGGACTATTTATTAACTTAGGATCTGAACCACGAATGTTTGTTTTTCTCTTTTATCTCTTTTTATTCTGTTCCACTCAACATCTTGGTTCACTTAATACTTATCGGTCCACTTATATTCCAGTTACACCATTTTTTTCTATTCCTTTTTCTGTTTTCTACATGGTGTGTATAAAATCCTTTTCAATATTGTTGCCTTGTTTCGTTGATTTTAGGTATCGATACTCATCTATCTGCACATACAAATACATGTACATGTATGAATATTCATATATCTGCTTTTTATACAAATCTATGGTTGAATTTGTTTATATACCCTTTTGCCTATTTCTTCAGGTTGATTCGGTTACTTATTTTCATCATGTTCTGTATATTTATCGACTACAATTTTGTATATATTAGAGTGTTTGACATATATGTATAAATTCGCTGGTGTTGATTTATCTTTAAATTAGGGTGATTTTCCAATCCAATGATTGTTCCCTATTTAGTGATTTTCGTGACATTTCCAGTTAACGATCTTCTCCGGGGTTCTATGGAACATTTTCGGCTGATTTGCTCTTCGGTGATTAATATCAATTTGGTTCTGTATGTTAGCTAAGATGAATTCACCTTTTCTCTTTATTTCCTACGTAACAAGCAATGGCACATACATAAAACACCACCTCATTTTCGTACCTACCACTTCCTTTTAACCCATTCTAGCACACGAGTTTAGTATGATTTTGTTTACTTAACACTTTATCAAATCGCCTTCACTATTCCCAATCGAATGAATTCCTGAATGCAATTTTCTTTTATCCTTTCCTTAGGCACTGCGAGAGCCATTGTGTTTCGCTCACTGACCTTTAACTCTAGCATAGCTTTTCACTTTAACACTTTATACATTACACAACATAATTTCTAATCGCATTGATCACTCTAGTCCTGTTTAAATGATTTTTGGCTTCTCTTCACTCTAAATATTATGAATTCGTAAATATTTTTAACTATAATTATATTGTGTTAGAATAACTGTTATAAATTATGCCAATTGAGGTTTTAAGTATTGATTAAAATTTTATTTTAAGGAAATTTTATGAGGATTAAAAAGAAAAAGAAAATATGAAATTTTAATTCGAATTAAAAAAATATACTTTAATTCAAGTTGGGTTAAGTGAAATTATTTAAATATTCCGATGAAATATGTAAAAGCAGAGGTTATTTTACTACCCATACTCTCTGATGTTCAGCTAAACTATGGTCCTCCCAAAGGTGAATTCAGGCGGGTTAATAAAATTCCTCTATCTCCTAACATAACGAGCCTATGTACAGGTAGAATTATTTCATTAATATAATCTGAGTTGTAACAACTTATCAGTAGTATTGGAGAATCAAAGACTATTTTGTACATTATTGCAATTAACTTTAAAAGTGTATCATTTTGTCTTAAATGTTATTAGGTTGTAAACCAATAGAAAGATTAATTAGGCAGGCTTAACTTTTATTTACTTTCTTGATTCTTATATATCTCCTAATCTAATTGATTTAGGCAGATTTTTCGAGATTCAGGTGTTACCGATTTTTTTAACTTGTTATTAAGGGGTACATCATTAATTAAAACCAAAGAACATATTAGTATTGTACTAGGAACTTGTCGAAATAGTGTGATCCCTATTGGTCAAGATAACAGGGTGAAACTCCCTCCCGGAACCAAAGTACATATCAATTCAAATGAAACATGCTGAAACATGACCATATCAATACGGTGGTCACGGATGACATTTTACAAGCTTAAAAGTTTTACCCCAAATGTACTTGGCCATGGAAAATTAAAGCAGATGGGGGTTTATTCACCAAAACAGAGACTTAACACAAACAAGCTAGGAAATAAACATGAATGGTATGACTATATCTCCTCCTCAATTTTTAATTTTATATATATATATATATATATATATATATAATAAGCCTACATAGTTCATTATAAAATCACACACACATAAACTCTTATACACATTTCACATTTCATCTTCCCACACAATCTTTCGAATGACCAGTGAAATTTCTCATTTGGCTATTTGCTTCTATTTATTTATTAAAGCCTACCTGCTAGACATGGAAGCCTATAAAAGCATCTTTCCCAAACTTCCTATAGACAATTAATTATCAATCCTCTTTCACACGTTATCTATCCCCCATATAAATTATTTGATAATAAAGGCAACCTGATTTCTCTCTCACTCTCTCTCCCACCATCTACCCCAAGCGAACCTCCCAAATAAACTATCATACATCTTAACACAGAGCTCCTCCCATGATATACCATTGGTAAAAGCAGGCCACGCCTATTTTCCCCAAAAACATAAATACCAAATTAATTAAAGAATCAATTATTATTAAGAATCATTCATTCTCAATTATTCATCACTCAGTCATTCAATTAGAGCCCATTCTACTAGCTTCAAGCATATAAAATCTGCTCATTTATCCTTGACTGTTTCCAATTTATCACCACTCGCTTGAATCAAGTTCAAGAATAAACTTACTTAGAAACCAAAATACGATTTTATTTGGCCAACACCCTACGAAGTATATATATATATATATATATATATATATATATATATATATATATATATATATATATATATATGAAAATTAATGCAATATTGCAAGAAAAGATGAGGAATTAAACCACATTCTCCGAAGACAATTTAAGTCAGAACAGTTTCGGTGTATCTCATACCCTTTTTCATGACCTGACCATGTGTTATGCTTGTATGCACTTTTCTTATATTTTCTATCCAGTGTCAGTTGAAAAAGGGTGTGAGATACACTGAAACTGTTCTGAATTAAATTGTCTTCGGAGAATGTGGTTTAATTCCTCATATATATATATATATATATATATATATATATATATATATATATATATATATATATATATATATATATATATATATTTATATATATATATATATATATATATATATATATATATATATATTTATATATATAATGTTAAGCGCTTTCATGAGGACACAAACGAACAAATAATATGCCTAGTGGAGCATTTGTAATTTTCGGAGCTTGAGTTCGGTAAGATATGTCTAATCAGCGTTTTTGCCATATTAATCTTTGTTTATTGATTGTTCCCACATACTTATGAATGACAATAACCTATTTTCTTTTCTTTTTTGGGGGAGGGGGGGCAGAATTTAACATGCAAACTTAGAAAATGTATTTTTAACAACATGGATAACTCACTTGTCAGTGCATTTGCTATATATTTTCTTGTATGGTTTGGTGTTTTGTTTTGTTTTTCACTTTAAATCCTTCGAAAACTGATTGAAGGACTTTCATTACCAGTTTTTTTGTCTTTTAAATTTGATAAAATATTTCGTCAATGAGAAGATTTTACACTGGTGGCAATGCACAAAAAGCCTTCTTTGATCTTTGCTTCACTGAGTTTTAGAAATTTTGTTCTTGAATGATGAAAAGCAGCACCAATTTTATTTTATGTTTTCACCAAATTTTTTATCAATCCCAATTTTATATGCAAAAGCGATGGAATAAATATAGTTTCACTCAGTTGCGATGAAGGTTCGACACTTTTATTGATCCCGTATTCAGTCTCGATGCGGAGAAGCCAAAATCGTATTGATTCAGTGCAAATGAATTCCCTGTGTCGTCTCTCTTGTTCAAAATAAAGCAACAGTATATTATATTACCAGCTTTTAATTCGATTAAAACGTCGGTAATATTGATACACCCTGGAATTAGCTAATTATGTTGCGCACAGTAAAGAGTGACAAAGTATTTTTAAACTTTAAAAGATTCGTTTCTTTTCACAACATGTCTTACTAGAATTAATGGTACTTGAATTTCCTTAAATAGTATAAAATAACTTCAGAATGTACTTAAAAGAATGTATAATAGTCTTTAATTTTAGGGCTTTCGATCATTACCCATAACTTGTCTAATGCCTTAGTGTCGTCTTTGAAATCAAATTCCATACTTGGAATCTTGATCCAAGCAACTGAGCCTACTTTTTAAGGAAGTCCAAGATTGCGAAGGAAGTCATTTAGCTCACACCGTTTAATTCAATGGTGTTTAGTTGTATTAGTACACGCATAACTATGATCCAAAGATGGTTCAAGACTCAAGATCATTATATTTAGATTGTATCCTGATCTAACTGTGGAAAAAGATGTTTATATCCATGGAGAATTGAGCTAATTGAAGAAGAAATAATAGAGTAAGTGAATTGTTTGATCTTTCCCAGCATTTGTCTAAACACTGAAGTATTAGGAACGCCAAAAATAAAGTTAAAGTCTTTTCCATAGTCGTTTCGGTCCCTCCAGATCATTAGAACTAGGAATGGCATCGACTTCTTAACCAACTTCTAGCCAATGATTCAAGAACATGAAATGAAGTCACCATCCGATGCCCTTTTTTGATCCTGGTGTTCTATCGCAAATTCAAATTATGGAGCCCTTTCCTTTTGGTTATAGTAGGGATTATCTGTTTCTGTGAACTAAATGACTTAAATTTTACATAAAATGTAACTAATGCAACATAATTTATTAAACATTGAATGAATATTATATAAATTTAATTATTTTGATGACGAAAACATTTCATTATTGATCCGTGGTATTAAACAGTCATGGCTTTATCAGGAGCGCAGAATGTTTCGTAAACATAAACACTAATGACATCATCCAATAAATTATTATCTCCTCTATTCATTTTTTTAACCTGCATTAGTGCTTTCGTATCTACAAGGCACGAAATCCATACACTCAGCACACTCCTTATAACTTTAATCCGGTTTTTTATCAACCAAAACTTTCTTTTAATCTAACACAGCCCAGCATTTGTCCGCTGACGAGGTGTTTGAAGCTAAATACTTCAAACAAATTCTTGATTTGCAGCCATGGTCAAAAGTTTTGAGACTAATATGTTTATATTTTTTTCTTCTTCGTCTTTAAAAATTCATGTGATAGGAATAATAATAATAATCATCATTATCATCATCATCACTAACTCAATAATTTAAGAAGGGGATTTTTTTGAGTATTTGAATAATAATTTCATCTTAGTTTGGTTATGACATGTATTTTTATCAAAGTTATTTCTAATAAGTATTTCATAATATCAAAAAACAAAATGGTGAAGTTCAGAAATAAATTTAAGTATCGAAATTTTGTGAAATTTTAAAACCCAAAGAATTACAAATGGTGAACTTCAGAAAATTTATTTTTATATATCTTCTTCTGCAACTATATTTTAACAACGTGGTATTTTCAAAGGGGAGAAATTTAGTTGAGAGTTCATTTTTAAAATTATTATAATTGGCGAAGTTCAGAGAATTTATAAAAATTTAACCATGGCTGCTTTTTTTTAGATTTTAAATTTTAATCTTAGTAGCGAAGCCATTGCCTTCTTCTAATATTTAAAATATTGCAACCATATTAAAAAGTCAGCATTTCAATAATAATAATAAAAAACTGGTCTTAAGTCCTGTTCATGTAGGAAGTAATTCTCCATCTCTAGAGCTTTGCTATTCGATCAAAAAAGTAAAATGCTGACAAATATTGGTTAGAGGATTAATGCGGTGTAATTATAATCTATTTCGTAATATTTTTTGTAAAATAAATGCCTCAATCTTTTTTAATTCCAGAAATGGTTCTTTCGAAACAAAAGCGTGCAACTATTGTTGCTCTGCGCTAAAGCGGCCTCAAATGCAAGAAGATGGTTGCTAAGGGTAATATATCAATCAGAACTATATTTTAGATCATTAATGACTTTGAAAAGGCTGTTTATGCATTTTTCCTATTTTTAATAAAGGACGTAGATATTATGGGTACGCCGAAAGACTTGAGTAGGCACATTGATGGATGTTGCAATGACTCTTTATGTCCATGTAACCAAACGAACAAAGAAAGAAATGCAATGAGATCTTTGTGAACATAAACTCTACTATTTCCTCTGTATGAGTTTGGTGTCGGACTGATCTGACCCATATTACCTTAAAATAGGGGGGAAATCGAAAGGGAATATGTAGTGATAGGTGCTCTCGAAGAAATCGACGGAAATACGCAGTCATGTGTCCATAGACGAGATCGGATGGACAAGCACCAACATCATCTATCCGTGATTTTCAGATGCTAAACAGGACGAGATGTGGGAAATTCCAGGTAAAGAGGGATGGAGCCATGGCTTCAGAATTTTCTTTAAATGTTGGTGGGTACATTCGATTAGACAGTTACTGCCCTGTTAAACACAATAGTTTTACTTTAGTTGTTGCCAAGGGTACGAGAAAGTCCCCTCAGAAGGCAAGAATCGAAATGGCTACAGTCCATGAGAACAGTTGAAAGGTCTCTAATCTTTACCACTCAAGAGGTTTATATGTCCATTTTTGAAATGGGACCGGCTTCCACCACATGGGTAATGTCCGGGTGGGATTTTTTCAAACTTGCTGAAGGCTAGTGTACATGGTTGAGATGTGATATTGTGCAAATGTGAGTCCTAAGTGACGAACATTCTTATTTTGGAAATTTTCGGCTCCTTTCTACATGATGAACCAATCCGAGATTCAGCTATGTCAGAAGTCGCACTCCGCTGGTGAGAGGAGAATATAAAATTTCGCTAATGGAACATTTAAATACAACTTATTAATCAGTGGTACATGCGTCAATGTACTTCAAGCCTCCTTATTCTGTTCCCTTTTTCAAAGAGGAGAGGAGGTACTTAACGAGCATGGAGACCATGCGGGTAACTGCTACTACTTGTAAGTAGCTGGCTGACGATGACACCGGTTGGAATTGAGATATATGCCTTAATTGCTTCTATTACACCACCTAAACAATGTAAATGTCAACCGCAGGACTTATGTTTTGTTAATAAACGATACTAAGCAGTAACATATTCTATATACGAGAGAACCTAGAATAGTATTTTTCCCCTTCCTACGAAGAATTCCATTTTGCTACAAAGTTTCCTTTTAGTATCGGAATTATTATGGATTTTTTAAAATTTGACATTTTTCTTCAAAAAGATCAATTAAGCCAATTTAATATATTGAAAATGGATTTACTTTTGATAAACTGCTACAGTGTTATTAATTAATAGGTAGTTTTCCTCTGATTAGCATCCATAAGTGCTTTAAAACGTCTTGGCATGCAAATGATTAAAGTTTTACACATTTCCTGAAATCTCTCAGATCTGAACCAAAGGTCAATTAGACGGCATACAAGTTGTTCTTTGGCCGTAATTGCTCTTTGTGTATTTGTTCTTTAAGTATACACCATAAACTTACAAGAAAATACATGTATGGGAAATTTAGAACCCATAGAAGAAGCAGAATGCCATTTTGTGTACACTATGTCCTCACTGATTTAGCTGCGCGAGATGGAGTGGTCTTATTGAAATATCCAAGGTCTGTCACTATACCATTTACTTACTTGAGGTAGTAACCAGCCTTTTAGGGCCTCTATATACTTATCCTAGTTCAAAGTACCATAAAAGAGGTGTAAGGAGTTGTTCCAGGTAGAGAAATGGCTCCCCGCTCTATGATTTTCTTTGGAAATTTGACAGTCATTCTCAGGAATTAAGGCAAAAATTCCTCACCTGTCTTCTTACATTCTGTACACGGTCGTCCAGCACTGCTGTAGTTGTTTCGCGTGAGAAGACTGACTGAAACAGCGCAGCAACCCTAAAAGTTATGAAACACCAAGTGAACTTTATGGCTTGAAGATTTTGCACCTACTATGAAAGTAAGGTTAATAGTTCATTGGGATATTACTTAATACTAATGCTCTTTTATGCCTTACAGTTGGACTGAATAGTTAATGTATATTAGATTAAATGAGATTTACCAATGTTATCTTTTTCCCATTTTTTAGAATTTTACTCAACGTGTTTGCTAGGCCTTACTAAGTGTCATTATCATTCAGATACTATCCTTACTTTCATACTGGTTGCAAACTTTTTAAGCAATAAAATATCCCTTTTGATAATGTCATCACTGCCCATCTCGTAGTAAAAATCGGAAACTGAGGCACAATGTCTTCCTGCTCTCGCTCTGCATGAGCATTTATATGGAAGTCTACAGAGCGTAAGGGAACAACAATCCCATAGATCTATGGACAATTAGGGAAGGAGTAAAGTGTACTTTAGGTGTAAAGAAATTTGAAATTCATTCATTTAACAAGAAGAGAAGGAACCTTAGTGCCTTTCCATTCAAGAAACATATAAGAGACATTAAGGCAATAATTATATTATAAATCGAAGATAGAAAAAATAAAGAACGAGGCTTAAATTATTATAGAAAAATATATTATTTATTTTAAAATACTTTGAAAACCAAAATCAATTATTTCATCAAAACTGTAAAAAGTTCGTAGAGAACGGGCCAAAAGTAGATGAACTGAAAATGTGTAGAGGGTATATACCCTAAGTAAACAAAGTTGTGTAGTAGGAACTGAGAGAGTACGCTACCTTACTGAAACATAAGTTATTCCCCTTTGAAGGCGAATTCAGTCGATCAGCGAAGAGTAGGGGGAAGGAAGGGAGTCTTGATAAAGTCGAAAATATTCTAGAAAATTCACATCAATCACATGGAAATATATGGACCCGCTGAAAATCTAGACCAGTTTTAATAAAAATTTAGCCATATTTCGCTTTGGGTTGGCACATTCATAATTAATCTGAGATTAATTTTTAAGAAATATTTAAAACTCGGTCCAAATCAATTTTGAATTCCTATCAATCTCAGCACTGGAAGAAGTTCGTCATCTTTTCATTTTAACTTTGTTCAGGCTCATTTTTGGCTTCCATATTAACTTTAAAAGCTTCCGCATCCCAATATGAATCCATTAACCAAAGAATTCATTTTTAAATACAATAAAAGCTTCATTAAGTTCTCACACAGCGTAAAAAATATAATGATTTTCTGATTTTTCTTTGTTTAATTTTACAAGACCGAACAATCTTTTTTATTTCTGTATAATTTTTGAATTGGAAAATTCCATCTTTTATTATGTAATTTGTTAACACTATAGATTTTCTTCTTTCTGTGCAATTCTGTTACGGTTTTTCATTTCTCTTTTACTCTTGAGGGTTTTATTAGGGAAATAATAAGTGGTCCTTTCCAACAGCAGAATACTACATAAACATGTAGTATAAATTTCCCAGGTGAAATCTGCACTTCCAGAATTTAAAGCATTCACAATTTAAGGGGGAAAAAATATCTTCGTATTCCAAACTTTCCTATATTAATTGATTCTTTTTTGTCAAGGTTCCCAAAAGGGTAAACAGAACTTAATGCTCATAATCTTTATGAAAGAATTAAATAATGAAAGATAAACCTAAAAACCAAACTCGGTATTTTGATACTCAAATAAAATGGAGGCACGCCTATAAGAAGGAAGTTAGCATTAAAGAAGGTTTAAGCGAATTAAAAAAATAAACCACCCAATAGTTATCTACAAGACTACTCAGCTGGAGGACGAAGATAAATAGAAACAACAAATGAAGGAATGGGTTCACGTTCTTAGGTCGATGCAGGCGTGAGAACAAATGGCAATAGGAGGGTAAAAATATGAACTCAAAGTTACAATGGAAGTAATACGAACAACGAAATAATTTTGAAGATATCCAACGCTGCATTAGTAAATATTCTCTACCCTAAGTACTGGTTCAGGAAAAGCGTATTTAGATCTACTGGGAAGAATTTATAAAAAACACAAAAAATCAGGTCAAATTTTTAGTCATTTTATAGAATATCTTAGGACGACAACGGGAGAAATCTGAATCACTTCCATCATTAATTAGAGAAAAATGATAGAAAATAAAGTATTATTCAGGCAGAGGGGAAGTGGAGGAGTTAGTGACTCGCCCTTTTTTGCCATTTGGTTGTGTCTACTCAAGGGTAGAAGTTCCAATTATCAGCGTCGGTAGCGATCGGACGTGTTCTCAGCGAGCTCTCTATTCAGTGACGTTTTTTTCATTTTGGATTTTTCGGTGTAATATATTTAAGTTCGGGAAGATAGTTAACTTTGAGTGTTAGACATAATACTAAAAGAATTTTTAATTATATTTTAAATTAAATCTTGAAATAGCTCCCGTTTGGTAAAATAGTTCCAGTTTGTTTACACGTTTTTGTTTACACTTTTCTTGATTGCTTAATTAAAGGGTTTTGAAATGTTTTTCAGTATGGCTGTTGCTTTGGATGAAGTGAGTATACCTTTTGATGTAAGGAGTGTGTATATAGTTTGTGATTTTTGTGGTGTTGAAAGGAGATCAAATGTATCTGAATGCCTGGTATGTTATGTGACTAGTGCAAATGTGGCTTTGGTAGAGAAGATGATTCGGTTGCGTGATGAGTACAAGAGATTAAGTGAGTTGGTGCATAAAGTTCGAAGGGATGCGAGTGTACGCATGAAGAATGTGTCTGTGACTAGGAGGGTGTAGGATAAGCCTAGACTAGGAGCTGGAGAGAAAGAAGTGAATTGTGTGAGTGAAGATGAATGGTGGGTGAATATGGGTATAAAAGATAGGTTAGGACAGCTTAGGTGTGTGAGTAAGAGGGGCATAGAACCTGTTAGGTTCACTAACAGATTCTATCCCCTGAGAGAGGGAGAGGTTAAACGTAATTTGTCTGATGTGGTTGTGGTAGAAAGTGAAATAAGTGGTAATTTCAATGAAAACAGGAGGGAGGGTAATGCTAGGCTTAGGGAACCTAGGAAAATGACTGAGGTGCTTGTGATGGGTGACTCTCAGATTAGATATTTATATAGGAAGTTGAGTGCTCGCAAATAGAAGGGAGTGAGAGTTTGTTTGTCGGGTGCTGGTATAAATGATGTGTCTGGGAGGTATGATAGTCTGGTATCTTGATGTGAGAGGGATGCAGTTGTGATTACGCATGTGGGAGTAAATGATGTAAAGAAGGTGGCTTAATGTGAGTTACGAGAGAGGTACAAACGGTTAGTTGAAAGAATGAGTGAAAGTAGAGTAAAAGGCGTTGTTTCAGGTGTGCTTACGAGATTGGATGTGGGGATGAAATGGTTGTCTCGTGCAATTGGACTGAATAAGTATGTGAAAGGCCTGTGTGAAGAGTCGGGATTAGTGTTCGTAGATGTTTGATATGAGTTTTATGGGAATAAGGCATTGTATGCATTGGATGGACTCCACCTAAGCCGGGCTGGGGTTGACGAGTTGTGGCAGGAGTTAGATAGTGTCGTTGGGTCTTTGCAGGCGGGAAACTAGTTACTGATAGTGGTTTGGGAAATATAAGAGTACAAGGTGGGGCAGGGAAATAAAAGAGATGCAGAGGAGATAAAGCGGAAGGTATACATTCTAAAAGAGGTGCTTTAGGGATAGGAGGGCTGAGTTGTCTTAGAAGTAAGAAAGATGAGTTATTTAGTTATATTAGTGATAAAGATATAGATATAATATGTGTAATAGACTCATGGGTTAATGAAAATAAATTTAATGACAACGTGAGTGAATTTGAACTACACGGTTATGATATGTACATTATTCAAAGAAAAGATAGGACGGGTTGATTATATATATATCAGAAATAGCATTTCTTCAAATTTAAATAATTCTATAAAACAAGAAGAAGTTGCTTCACTGTGGATAAATATTAGGGTCAGCAAAAATAGGATAATACATTTGGGAGACTTTTACAGACAACTCGGACAGACTGACTGTATTGATGAGCTAATGATCAGGCAAATAAGGAAAGGATGTGAAGTAGATACAGTTATTCTTGGTGACTTTAATTTAAATTCTGTGGACTTGGAAAATATGATAGGAAGGGATAGAGCGAGTTGTAAGTTTATAGAATCCTTTGAGGATAATTCTTTTACTCATTTTGTTAATAAGCCAAAAAGGGGTGCCAATATAATGGATTTGGTTCTTTCAAATGATTATCAATTTGTTCAGAATTGACTTTCGGTGAAGCATTGGGAAATAGTGATCATCAGATGGTTCGTTTTAACTTGAGAATAGTGAAAGGTAGAACATCGACAAACTCCACAAATCTTCAAATTTGCATAGGGGAGATTACGATAAATTACGCAACTTGCTAAATCAGCTTAGGTGGGATATAGAATTCAGGGGGATAGAATACTTATGAGATGTGGGATACTTTTAAGACTATATTAAACATAGTCCAGGAGCAGTGTATTCCAATGAAGGCTATTAGGTAGAAATGTAGGAAGCCGTTGTGGTGGAATCAGAAGAAAGCTAGGAAAATTTTGATAAGAAAAGGGTATACCGAAGATCACAGAGAGAAAGTACTTTTGACAATTTAAATTATTATAGGTCGAGCAGAAATGAGCTAAATAAGAATATTAAAAAGAGCAAAGGAGCGGCAGAAATTAATTTAGCTCAAAATAAATTCTTTAACTATTATAGAATTAATAACAAATCTAATAGAGTCTATTAGATATGAAGAGGTTTTGAAAGAATCTGATGAGGAAATAGTAGATGTTCTTAATAATCATTTTTCTCCAGCATGTAGACAAGAAAATCAAGATAGATTAATTTATAATAATTCTAGGTCAAGGGAAGTAGTGTTAAGTTCTATCAATGTAGACAGAGTAGAAATTAAAGGGCTTATAATGGAGTTAAATACTAGTAAGGCATCTAGCCCAGACAACATTCATTCTAGGTTACTCAAAGAAGGTGTAGTTAGTATTGCAGTAGCTCTTGAGAAGATATATACTAGATCACTAGAGTTTAGAGAAATACCTAATGATTGGAAATTAGCAAATGTAGTGCCAATTTTTAAAATGGGAAGTAAAGAGGACCCGAATAACTTTAGGCAGGTAAGATTCACTTCTATCGTTTGTAAAATCCTTGAGAAGATAGTTAAGAAGGGGATTTCTAACCATCTAGACTGTGATAGGTTAATAAATGATGCTCAGCATGGGTTTAGAAGAGGTAGCTCGTGTTTAACAAATTTACTGGATTTTATGGATTATGTTACTAAACAATTAGATAAGGGAGAGAATGTTGATGCAATTTACTTAGATTTTAGCGAAGCTTTTGATAAGTTTCCACATAAGAGACTAGTTCATAAATTAAAGCTGCATGGGATATGTGGTAAAGTTTTGAATTAGATAACTGAATTGCTGAAAGACAGGAAACAGAGAGTTGTGCTGAATGGGGTGAGGTCACAGTGGAGGAACGTTATCAGTGGCGTGCCTCAGGGATCAGTTTTAAGCCCTTTATTATTCATAGTTTATATAAATGATCTTGGGAGGCTGTAAATAGCAAAGTGTCATATTTTGCTGATTACAATAAATTGGCAGCTGTAGTCAAAGAAGTTGATGGTAGCTTTAATAACTTAAATAAGTTATTAGCTTGGGCTCAGAAGTGGCAGACGACTTTTAACCTTAAAAAATGCAAAGTTCTTAACATGGGAAGAGATAATAGGGAATTTAGCTATGAAATGGATGGGCATTGGCTGAATTCAATTGAGGATGAGAAGTACTTAGGCGTAGTAGTAGATAATGTCACTGAAGTGTTCGAAGCAGTGTATTGAGGCGAAAACAGAGCAAATAGGGTGCTAGGATACATTAAGAGAAATATTAGCTAAAAGAGTAAAGAGGCTATCCTTAAACTCTACAACTTGTATGTTAGGCCACATTTAGAGTACTGTATACAAGCAAGCTTACCACATTTCAGACATCAAATCAACCTGCTAGAGTTTGGACAACGGAAGGCAACAAAAATAATACCTTCCCATGAAGCACTTTGAATATGAAGATAGCCTGAGGGTACTAAATATGTTCTCATCTGAAAGAAGATGTGTTAGGGGAGATATGATTGAGCTTTTAAAAATCTGTTCTGGGATGGATAAGTTGGATTTTATCAAGTTATTTGAGTTGGAAGGTAGTAATAGGACTAGAGGTCTTCACTTAAAAATTTAAAAAACAGAGGTGCAGGTTTGGTGTTAGGAAATACTTTTACACCAATAGAGTGGTAGATTACTGGAATAGTTTGCCATCTGAGACAGTAGACAGTCCAAACTAGACTCATGCCTGTGGATGCAGTTTTTTATTATTGTATATTACGATTGATTTATATTTTAATGAGTCTTGTTGATGAAGCTTTTTGTTTTTGATACATTCCTGTGGATGGTTCGAATTGTACATTGTAGATGAATGATCTGACACAATCCTATTGATGCATAATTGGGTGGGATTGGACAGATGCGGATGACCTTTGATAGGCCCTTGTAGCTTTTGTCATCCGTGAAATTATGTTCTGTTATAGAGGAGAGGAAAGGAAAATAAAAAGATTCACTCAAAAGAGCAGTAAATAAATAAATAAGTAATGAAAATCATGAATGAAGTCAATTTATTTACCCCTACTCGTAAATGGAGGCTCTTTGGACGCCTCTGGCATCAAATTATTTAATGATCACCAGTTCACATAAATAAAAGTTTGAAGCCACTTGCGGGTATCTATCCAATGGTGGTAGATGCCATTGCTATTGCGATGTAAGCTGCCAACTTGCCATTAGCGGTGGATTATAACAAAAATAATAATGGGGGGGTCATGGAATTTTTTAAAAAGAATTACATTCACCCCTCACCCCCGCCAAGGAAAAAGTGAGATATGAAGTGGGTGTCTAAGGAACGCTTGAAGGCACCAACGGGGGAGAAGGGTGGCTTTGTTTTGTTATTGAGCACTTTCTAAAACTGAAAACACACTGCAATCACACTAACTTATTTTCAATGTAAAATTTGATATACTGCAAATTTCCCTTGTACTGTTTGGGAGAAACAAGTTCATTAATAAAAGGCTTTAACTTTATTTGATGGGAGCCTAAATTGAAAATAACAGAAGGAATGAAAAAAAAAATCCTATTTTTATTTGAACCATCGGTGGCTCTGTCGATGCAGAATAGCTGGCAATGAAGAGACTACGAGCACCAAAGTTTCATGTTACAACAATTTGGAGTTAATGCCATCTTTTTCGCTTGATTCTAGTTTATTTGAGATTGTAAAAAAGGAACGGATAGAAAATGAAATAACCTAAAATAAAATATTCAGGGCTAGGGAAAAGAAATTAAGGATGAAGGAAGAAAAGTGTTGCAACTGCGAATTACATGAACATAAAAGATGAGTGATCAATGAACGCTTCGGAAGCCACAAGAACAAATTCGGACAAAAGATTCTTAAATCACGGTCACATAAATAAGTGTGCTCATTCTGTGATTTATTTTACAATAGAACGGGATAAAATTATCTAATGAATTGGCATCACTCTGTATGGAGCAGCTGTTATATTAGAACCTCAAACCACGAATGACGCTGGGCAACAGCTGATACATTATTTTGGGGTACCACACATTCATAGATTACCAAAAAATTCAGAATGGATAATTTAAGAAAGGGATAATACATGCAAGGAGCAAAAAAACTAATCAAAGAAGGCAATATAATAAATGGGTTTAATATTCTAGATGATATTTGTTTGAGTTGGCTGTCGAATATAAACAAACTACAAATTAGAAGGATGTCAAAAACAGAGTGAATTATATTTTTAAATCCCATTTTTGTCTCTGTTACCCTGTACTTAAAAGACAGAATATTTCAAAAAGAAGGTAGAGATTAACAAGATCATTAATCTTTGGAACCATCTAGCCGATTGTTCAACTATAAACGAAGAGGAAAAATGACAGCTTAGTTACGTAAAGACCACAGAAAGCTTGTTAGCAGCCAGCCCATAGCGTCACAAGTCCCGATTAACCCTAGTAAAAAAAACCCAGAAAATTAGTATTTGATTGCAATATGAATGAGTATCTGGATTGGAAAAAATAAGTTATTTTGGAAATTAAATAGAGAGGTACAAAAAAGAACAAGTAAAGAATAGTTGTGTGAAAACTCACAATAAGAATGGTATCATAGTTGTTAGCAATGAGTGGTTAAAAAATTACGGCGAGAGTAAGAGTTGCATAAGGTAGATATAAAAGACAAGAAAATTAGTATATGATTTGTTTCTAGGGTGTGAAAGGGCTAATCGATGAAGGTATGGAAGCGACAAGTGTACAAAGGTGCTGTAAGGCAATGGCAGTAGATGATATATTGCCTGAGATACAATACAATTGTAGTGGTTTAATGGTAATGTGTCTGGTAGTTGTACTACTGGGGATTTCAAAGCGATAAAGGCATCAAGATACTAAGAAGGTTGTGACAGTACTAATGGGTAATGATAAAGTGTGTGAATAGTGAAGGCAGAGAGGAAAGTAGGATAGGTTTTTTATCGTTGTAGGGAAGGTGTATGAAAACAAGGTCAGTTGAACAAAGTGTCGCGTGCCCTCACCTATTCTAATTTATGAGCTTATGAACTTCAAAAGTTTCAATTCTCCCATTCGAAAGAGGGTGAAAAACAACATAAAGATTTCAAATTTCGTTAGAATCGGCCGAATAGTTATGATGTTATTGCCAAAACAAAATAACTCCCAGGCTAATCTGGGAAAGACTTTGACAATTATATCATTCGAAAGAGAATGTAAAACAATATAAGGGTTTCAAATTTTGTTAGAATCAACCGAATAGTTATGTTATTCTCGGACTAATCTATGGAGGACTTTGGCAACTATATTATTCGAAAGAGAATGTAAAACAACATAGGGGATAAAATTTCGTTAGAATCGGCTGAATAGTTACGATTTATTGCCAAAACAAAACAAAACGGGGACCGACCGACCGACCGACATAGTAAGATGTAGAGTCGCACACGACTAAAAATTAATTAAGACAGTAAAGGGTGTGTGGACCAATTAATTGAATTGATATAACAAGTTTCGCAAAAAAAGGGACAAGAGATGCAAAGGCAGAGCTGTGTTAACAGATCTGCAGATTTTTGTCTTTCTTGAATATTTAAGACTAATAAGCGAGATCTAGTGGAGGCATCTACATAATTTGATTAATAGGAAGAGATTTATAGAGATAGTGGTGATGTGAGGAAGTCAAAATGCTTAGAAGATATATAACTGCGAAATTTGTGGTGAGATATTGTTGAATACTTTGTTTAAAAACATGAAACCCTTATTTTTAGCGATTGATTGGTGAACTAGATGATATTGCTTGTGCCGTTCACGATGAAATAATCGTTAATGCTAGCAGAAACATATAGAAGGGAAGAAGCCGTCGAAAATCTTTGATAAGTGTGCAAATATCTACTACCTACAATATATATATATATATATATATATATATATATATATATATATATATATATATATATATATATATATATATTATTTCCTCACGTTCCTTATTTTCGTGATTCAGTTATACATATATATATATATATATATATATATATATATATATATATATATATACAGTGGGTGTTTAAATATCCGATACATGGTCAAAAGTATATATACCATAGTTACATAACAGCAAAGTACTCGAAAATTAAACATCTTATGTATTTTGTACGTTGAATACAAATTGGTATCATATTGAGAAAATAGTAAAACATTACTATGATTGCGGCAAAAATATCAAACGAACGTTTCAAAAAGTATCCGATACATCAATGAAAACCAGTTAGTATTTGGTGACATGACCTTTCGTCGCTAGTACAGCTTTCAACCGTTTGGGATATTTACTTATGAGGTTCTTATAAATATTTGTAGGTATCTTGGTCCATTCTTCTTGACATATTCTTTTTAAATCTATTAGATTTCTTGGGTCCCTTTTATAAATCTTTAGTTTTAATTCTCGACACAGGTTCTCGATAGGATTTAGGTCTGGCGACTGACTTGGCCATCCCATAACCTTTATTTTCTTTTGTTGAAACCACACTGCAGTGCCCTGGGCTGTATGATTTGGATCGTTGTCCTGCTGGAATCTCCATCCTCTTGGCAACTTCAAGTCGTTTGCAGACTAAAAGAGATTATCATCCAGAATCTTGCGATACATCTAGGCATTCATTTTTCCTTCAATAATATGGAGTCTTCCAAGACCTGCAGAAGAGAAGCAACCCCATATCATTATGCTGCCTCCTCCAAACTTCAATGTTGGGATTGTATTTTTAGGATCATGCGCTGAGTTTTTCTGCCTCCAAACGTGAAAAACACTATTCCGCCCAAACAACTCAATTTTCGTCTCATCAGACCATAGTACAAAACTTGCAGGCTTCTTTAAATGTTCCTTAGCAAAATTCAGACGATTTCTGACATGAATTGGTTTCAACAAAGGTGTCTTTCTTGGTGTGCGAGAATGGAATCCCTCGTTCCTAGGAACTGCTATAATTGTATTTTTGCATAATTTTGTCCCTGCTGCTTCCAAATCTTTCTGAAGTTCAAATCGAGTCACTCTAGGATTCTTCTTTACTTTACGGACTATATGTTTAGCCCACGGTTTGAAATTTTAGATGGCCGCCCTGAACGTGGTAGACTTGCAGTGGACTGATATGACGTGAACCGGCCAATCGTGTCACCAATGGTTGAGATTGGTATTTTTAGCATATAATAAATTTATCTATGGCCCAAACCACTTTTATGTAACTGAAAAATTAGTTCTCTGCTCCTTTTTGGCAATTCTTTAGTCTTCGCCATATTAGAATTAGAGTGTTGAAAGATGACCTCCTTCTCATGCAGCTCTCAGACACTGACTGAGGTCCGTTGTTTCACGTGGATGAAGTAGCTCTTTTTCTAGAAAGTTTACAGCATTCCTGTCACGTAAACCACTCAGAAATGTTCGAGAACTATTTATTATAGCTTTGAAGCTAATTTTGTGGGTGTGTTGGATACTTTTTGAGATACTATTCAACGTACAAAATACATAAGATGTTCAATTTTCGATTACTTTGCTGTTGTGTAAATGAACTTTTGACCATGCATCGAATATTTATTTCACCCACTGTATATATATATATAATATATATATATATATATATATATATATATATATATATATATGTAGAAATTGGAACATCCTTCGGAAACCTCGATTTTAGTATGTAGGTTAAAGCCAGAAGCAGTATTCGGAATATATATATAATTTGGAACGTTTCGAACATTAGCTATGTTCATCTTCAGCCTATAATGGAGTAAAACAATATGAAAGCAAGCAAGCTTAGAATATATTAACAGATACATGTATTAATGACTGACAATAAATTGAATTTGAGAGAAAATAATGCGACAATGTAATAATGAATATTAGAGTTTAGTAAAACTTTCAAGAAAACAATGCAAAAATTACCGAGAGAGGACAATGCGAACTTACAAAGATAAACACTGCAAAATTATAGAACAAACTAAGAAAACAAAGCAAAAATTAAAAATTAAAATGAAATAAATGAATAAACACTTACCAACTTGAAAGAAAGACAAGAATCGAATGATTTAATATGTGGAACTTTTGAACTAAGCTAAACATGTTAGCTGTTTAAAATAATTGAAATATAGTTAACCAACTAATAGAAAATTATAATTATCGGGTCATTAAGTGAGTTGATATAACATTTTAGGTAAAAATGAATTATAAAAAAAACTAAAATTAAGAAATTTGAATTAATAGATGTAAAGTGGTGTGGACGACTGAATCGAATTTAATTCTGGATTAAACATTTGAATAAATAGAGATTCCAAAATATTGAGATCTACGGATTTATCCGCAGAACCCAAAACTTTGAAATTTGAGGGGGACAATAATGAGGTGGAATTACCTGAATGATTCCTTATTGCAGAGAATTCCGGTTTAGTAATGGGTGTGTCTGTGTAGTGGGAAACCCCCTTATGTTTACAAATTCTCAGCTTCACTTGTAGCGTAGTTTTACCTACGTAGCGAGTTTGTCAACTCTCACACATAAATTAATAAACAAGTTAGGAGCTGAGTAGCCACGGTAGTTTCTCCTTATGAGACAAGTAGGTTTTAAGAGAGATAGTGTTAATTGGGATACAGTAGAATTTCATTTGTGGATAAACTTTAACTAATAATATATATATATATATATATATATAGAGTCGTAAGACAGTAGTCTGTGTTGAGATAGTACCTAGAATACGATGGACAGACTACAAAACGGATCAAGCAATAAAAATAAATAATATTTTACACAATATATGTTCATCATTATAAGATTTATTAACGTTGGGGAGAGTTTTATAAATCAAAGAGATCTCTAAAACCCAGCAAAGTAACATTTGATTGTAATACCACCGTAAGGGGCGCGACGATTTGCCTTCCTGGCCACCGTGCTGACGGGACTCAGTGCCCCGTCCGGCCCCAGTTTAGCCTCTTCTCCTTTCAGACAGCCTGTATTTCTCCCCTACTTTCTCACTTCCCCTACAACCTCTTCCACAACTTTCTCTGGTCAGCCTCTATTTTCACAGGGTAGATGCTGACCTTCTTTGCAGACAACTATCCCGGTTTGAAGCTGAGGGGGAAAGGGGGGGTAACAACATGCTTCATCCCGACGCATAGCTTCCTCAGATCCCCTTTACTTCTCACTTCACACTCTATCCATTTTACGCCATGCCAAGGTGGAGCACCCCTCTCGAAGGGCTACCAGGTTACCAGGCGGGAGGAGTGGCCTAAAATGGCGGCACCTGGCTCTGCCAGCCCCATAAGAAACCCTTGCAGAGTGGGCCACCGCGAAGGGTGTTAACATTTGCTTCCCGAAGAAAGAATAGGGTCCCCATTCCCGGAAAAAACCTCTTCCCCTTTTCCCCTCACGATCGGCGGAGCCGCCTTCTGCCAGCTCAACTGAAAGAAATGGAGGTCCCTCCCCCCCGTGCTCTCGCAAGGAACCTTCCAAATCTCTTTAACCGGAGAGGAGGCTTACTCCTCTCCTTTGCCTACGGCTGTAGGGAACTCTTCCTCACCCTCTTGTCTGGAGGTGCCCTCAGGTGCCTCCCTCTTTCCAGCGGCAGTCCCCCCTTTATTTTCCAAGGAGACTGCCAGGAAAGCCAGAAGGCAGCCCATAACCGACCGCTTCCCATTGAAGTGGCTCAGGGGGGCAAACCCCCTTACGGGAGAGATGGAAGACAGGGCCCATCGGCCGCTTCCCTCCAGAGACGTGCTGGCTTGCGTACTAACCTTAGCGGGGGTCAAGGCCTGTGCCTCCACATACTCTACCCGTGACACCGGTGCCAGATGGTAGGGCCTTCCATGCGGGCGAATCCAGGCTCGGCGCCAAGCACCGGACCCGACTAGGCTCTTATGCAAGGTCCTCCTTAAACGGCTTGGGTCTCCAAGGAAGTACAAGGAGGGCAGGGGTCTCCTCCTCCGGCTGGTGCCCCTTCGTCCGCCAGGACCTTGCTGAGGCAGGTCCATCTGGCCTGGGGGTTCCTGCCGGCAGAGGGGAGAAGCGAGTTCATTTTTCCCCTTCCTTCCTTAAAAAAGAAGCAAAAAAAGACTCAGGGCTCCTCTCCATCCGCGGGGACTGCTGGGACGGATGGGTCTGCTGCTTCGGTAAGCGACCAAGCGAGGATTGGCACGTCTGGCACCGCTGTCTCCCCATGTGTGGAGTCCCTGACAAAGACCAAAAGTACAAGTTCGCAGAGCGGAGACTCGATTACATCAGGGTCCCTCATTCAGTGACTACCCAGCGTTTTCGAGCCCGCTGGCTTCGAACGCTTCCTGGTTATTAGCTCAACTTATGGCAGCATGGCGGACAAGGGCAACATGATCCATCAGAGGAGAACTTTAGCTGGTATAATTGGTAGACAACCGAAGGTGACCCGTTTCTCGGACGGGGGCCTTCTGGCGAATGCGGCGGATCCGTCCGAGGTGGCCAAGTTAAGTGCTCTTCGGACACTTGATGGCACGCCTGTGAGTGTGACGTCGCACTCTACAATGAACTTCGTGAAAGAAGTAGTATATGCGAGGGAGCTCGTGGACTACTCCATAGATGACATCACCTTAGAGTTGGCCGACCATGGGGTGGTCAAGGTCGAACGTGTGATGAGAAAACAGGGAGGGGCCTCAAGACCCACACCTACACTCTTCGTCACGTTCGACTGTGACAAGCTACCTGAGTCAGTGCGTGCCGGTTGGTATCGCTACCGCGTGAAGGCATTCGTGCCACTGCCACCGCTTCGACCATACTAATCGCTCCTGTCGACAAGCAAAGTCGTGGTTACCTGAAATCTGTGTGAATTGCTCCAAGGCCACACATGATAAGGCCAAATTATGTGTGGCCAATGTGCTAATTTTGGAGAGCTGCACCCTGCTTTTTCAAAGCAATAGGGTGCGTATCTCCTTGAGAAGGAAATCCTGGACGTTCAGGCTAAGGATCGTCTCTCATTTCGCGAGACTAAGGACTTGGTCCTGGCGCGCCCGGCGTTACCCGGGACATCTTATGTCTCAATGTTGAAAAAGACACCCTCTGCACTTGGCCCATGCAGGCCTACGAGTACGGTAGTTTCCGCGCCCATTTGGGCGCTTCCCTGGTAAAGCTAGCGGCACAAAGGGTCCACACCCAGCCCGGGCTAAAACCAGGGCTTCCCCCCTTCTTCCAGCGTGACAGTTTTCCGTAAGGCGAAACGGCCACACGCTTCCACTGAGTCGTTAGACTCAGGAAGCAACACCCCTGAAGTTGGTCACCAGGCCATTTGCCAGGGTTCCTAAAGCTGCCCCCCCGAAAGGAGGACAGAACTAAAGGAGCTTCGGCTCCTTGGTCCACGCCCAGTGGTGGGCTGGGTGGCTTGGAGACGGTGAAGCCTCGAAAAGAGGGCCCTCCGCCTTCGAAGCCGGCCCGCCCGCCTAAGGTTTCGAGGCAGAGGGAGGAAAAGACTCGTATGGCGAGCCCAACTTCCCCCAATAAGTCCTCGAAGGCGACAGCGCATTGTCCGGCCAACAGCGCCTGGAATTCTGCTTCCGGAAAGCGTACGGCCATTCCCATGAAGGTCTTCTCTTCGAAGAGGGACCCCACATCTCCTCGGAGCTAGGCCTGGATGGCATATTCCTTCAATGGAATTGCCGCGGACTCCGGGCCAACTGGGAGGAGTTGCAGAGGCTCGTCTCCTTCCGTTCCCGTTAGCCATCTTTTTGCAGGAGGCCATGCTGGGCGCATGCCGCCTGTCCACCCTCCCGGAGTGTAAGAGTTTTGCAACCCCACCACAACGGGATGGGGGCCGGGTAGGAGTATGTGCGATTTACACCCGGCATGATGTCTCTGTTCTTCTCTTCGCTTTAAATACCTCCTTTCAGGCAATAGCTGTGCAGTGCACCTTGATAGGAGATATATTATTATTTCCGCGTGCATTCCACCATAAGCCAATGATGCACAACCTGATTTAGATTGGGGGTGATCGATGACCTCCATGGTAGTGATCACTTTCCCATTTAAATATCATTTTCTGGGCCGCTGCCACCCGAAAGCCCACCCGGTGGTGCTTGGCGCGGGCGCGGTGGTCTTCATTTCAGGAAATGACTTAATTCTCTATCTCAGTAGATGAGTTTAGGTCTGTAGTCTATAGATGAGCCTGTTGAGTTCTTCTCCTGCAACCTCATCGCCGTGGGCCTAACTACTATTCCTAGAAGGTTTGGCCTTTTTGCACGCTGACCATTCCCGTGGTGGTCAGCCGAGTGCAAGACGGCCCTCAAGCAGAATGCCTACATGCGCCACTCAGCGCCGCCCGAACGATTTCACTGTCACTGAATTTCGTCGGGCTAGGGCTAGGTTCCAATATATTTCAAAGCACGCTCCGCTGCTCTTCTTGGCGGGCATACGTATCTTCACTTAACGGGAAGACCCCTCTAGCAGAGTTGTGGAAGCTAGTCAAAAGGATTCAGGCCAAGTTCTCGCAAAACCCCACTCCCGTTGTCCATGAGAATGGAACCACAACCTCGGACCCCTCGTCTGTGGCGGAATCCTTCGCGACCGCTTTCTCCGCATTCTCTAGCTGAGATGCTGCTCGGCTAGCATTCAATGCACGTCGTGATGTCGCGGAAGGCCGCTGGCTGTACCTTACCTCCAAAGGCGGAGAACCCTTTACCGACAGGTTTACTCTGAGTGAGTTGTGTTGCGCTCTTGCTTCGTGCGCGGACACCGCTCATGGTATAGACGATGTCCCGTACGCCATGCTTCAAAACTTGGGTGAGCAAGGCATGGCTTTTCTCTTAGACTTGTTGAACAGGATCTGGGTGGAGGGTCTCCTCCCGGATTCCTGGCGAATCTCTACTGTACTCGCCTTTCGCAAACCGGGGAGAGATGACTCTCCCTCGGCCGGTTTTCGCCTAATCTCTCTAACCTCGTGCGTGTGGAAGTTGATGGAGAAATTGGTAAATGTTAGATTAACCTTTTTCTCTGTCTTCTGTACAGTGCGGCTTCCGCAAGTTCCAGTCCACGTAGAATGATCTGCTCTGACTGGTAAATGCCGTCTGCGAGGCCTTCCTTCGTAACAGCATACGTCACGGTGTTTTTCGATCTGGAGAAGGCCTATGATACCGCATGGTGATACGGTATCATGGAGACTCTCCCCACGATGGGGGCGAGAGGATGCCTCCCACTCTTTATATCTGAAGTTTTTCGAGATCGTCGATTCCGCGTACGGGCTGGGGGAGCTCTATCCGGCCCAATGGAGCAGGAAAAGTGTGTCCCGCTGGTAAGTGTCCTCAGTGGAACCGTGCAAATGTATACGGATGGCTACAAGTCCCAAGAGAGGGTCGGCTTCCACGCAGTATCCCTTCTGTTTGAAGTCAGCGGGGCTCTACCAGGCACTGCGTCTGTCTTCACGGCTGAGCTGGTGGCAATACACCACTCGGTACGGGAGATTACGGGACGTCCCCGGTTTTGGCAAGCCGGGCGGATGTCGAGATTATCTTCTACTGGGTTCTTGGACATGTAGGAATTGTGGGGAATTAGCACGTCGATGAGGGCGCCAAGAGTCCGCGAGACTTGGGCGACCGGACCAGCGTTTCGCTCTTCCTTACACCGACTACATGGCAGGAATACGGGCAGCTCTTCAGACTGCTTGGCAAAGAAGATGGGAGACAGTCGAAGGGAACTTAAAGTTGCGTGCTAATGCGCCGCGACTGTTCCCATGGACCTACCCCCCAATGACGCTAGGGCTTCAGATTGCTTTCTATCGTCTCCGAATTGGACACACTCACGGGCCGCACCGTCATTTGATAGAGCGCTCGCCAGTGCCCATTGTGAAGACTGCGATGTCCCCCATACTGTTCGGCACATTTTTGTTGAATATCCCAGTCTAGGCGATCTTCGCACACGTTACCTGTCCCGGTACCGGGATGGGCGGGGTTGCTACCCCCTGTCCCTTGTACTCAGGATGAGTTCGTGCACATTAACTGGTGGACTTACCGACTTTTTGGGGGGTTGGCCGGCCTTCTCCCTTTTATTTAACTAGTTTTTGTTTTTCTCTGTTTTTTTTTATTTTTAAAGGTCGCACGTTCCTGCGCCGGGAGGAGGCGGACCTCCCCCCAGCGCTGGAGCTTGCTTCCTGCCTCTTTCCTTCTTCTTTTTTTCTTATTTTATTGTTGTTGTTTTTTTGTTTTTTTCATGTTACTATTTTAAAGTAGCTTAGTACTAGTCAGTGGTAAGTAGGGAGACTTATGCACAAGGAGGCAGTCGCCAGATGAGCTCTAAAAATTTAAAAATAAAAAATTGATTGGAATACGAATGAGTATCTGGATTGGATCAGAAATTCCTGTTGGAAGTTGAATAGAGAGGTAACAAGAGGGAAAGTCCTTCCAATGACCTGCAGCGTTTTGTGATAAGATGATAAATGGTTATTCCATTGATAGTCTTCCATGGTTTAAATCACTTACAAGTGCCTTTGAATGGCTAAATGTGGCTTCTGCTACTAGATGGCACCACCCAGCGCCAAATCCGAGGGCAATAAAAGGGAAAATAGTGATAAAAAAAGAAAGGCAGCATAAAAAGCTATATTGAGATGCACTATTGTAATTCCTAGAGCATCCGAAATAGATTTAATGAACTAAATTTAACTAGTGGTAAATACTATTACGACATTTTAGCGAATAGTGAAACGAAACGTAGTGGCTCTTTATCGTTATTTAAAATTCTGGAAAAACTACTAATAAACAAGGATAACCCGGTAAGAGAAGGAGGTGGTGTCTTGTTTTAATTAAAAAGCGAAATAAAAATACGAGGTTCTAAATCGACAATACACTAGGTCAATCTGGATAAAGATTAGCAATAAAGCTTTTACTTCAGTTATGGAACTAGTATAAAAAACGCAGAGAATTTCATATGAAGATGACATAGCACTAATTAATGATATTTATTCAAGCAATAATTAAAAAAATGTATCCATTGTAGGAGATTTCAATGATCCGGAAGTTGATTGGTATAGATGAATTCGGACTCAGTTAACAATATCCTTAACGAATTTTGACCTAATTATCCACATCAATTAGTCAAACAATCTAAAAAAAAAAACAAGTCACTTAATTTAGTTTTAAGTAAAAAAGAACCACCTTTAATTGGTAGGCTTGAAGTTTAGGAACCACTCGGAAATTCGTATCACAGCTCATTACTATTTAACATCATTTCTTTAATCAAAGAATAGCGCAAAAAGTACTTGAATTTAGATAAGAAAATTTTCAACCGATTAGGGATGAATTAAAATAATGGGATTGGTATAGTTAATAGGAAGAGATCTATAAAGAAAGTGATGATATGGGGATGTCATAATGTTTAGAAGATATATAACTGCAAAATTTCTGGTAAGATAGTGTTGAATCCTTTGTTTACTAACAAACACTTGCTTCGGTTACAGTATCATCATTAATCGGATTAAGGATCTTCAAACCAGATATATTCCTCACAAAATGCTTTAAAATACTCGAGAGGCAAAATTTGGATTAACCGATTTCTTAAGACTGAAGGGACAGAAACAGTCAAGGCAAATATTTATCGACCTCCAGGGATAGATTAAGATAGAAGTGAATACAGCTAAATGCAGTTACGAAAATAGATTAGCGAAAAGGTCACGTGATAAGCTGAAAGCATTCTTTACGTACTATAGAATTAAAAACAAAGAGTTAGTTCAAATGCATAAACATAACGACCGATTAGTTCAAAATGATCTCGAAAAGGCGACTATCTTGAATAATTATTGTTTCAGTTTTTAGTAAGAATATACCGAATTTAAATGAGTAAAGCTTAGAAACTTTCTATAATAACATTCCCAAAATTAATGAAATAATAGTTATGGCAAATGATGTAAAGAATTCAATTAATAAATTAAGTTCAGCTAAAGCTAGTGGGGTTAACGAAATGTACGCACGTAGTATTGAGTAAATTAAGAACGAAATTCCCCTTTTACTCGGTTTTTTGTTTAATTACCTTTTAGAGGCAAATCTTTTCCTAGAGTTTGGAAACTGGCCATTGTTAGTACCATATAAAAAAAAGTAGACGTAAGGAAAAGGAGAACTATCGGCCAGTAAGCTTAACTTCAATTATATGTAAACTAATGGAGTTAATTATTGATTTAAAATTACGCAATCATCTGGAGAGAAATCAACTCTTAGAAAATAGTCAACATGGTTTCAGGAAAGGGAGGTCTTGTATCACTACTCTGATCACATTTTATGAACATGTAGCAAGAGCTGTCGATTCAGACTCAAGTTCCAATGTCATATAATTCAATATTTCAAAAGTCTTTGATAAACCCCCGTTCAATATCCTTCTTTCCAACATAAAAGCTATGCATATCATTGAGAAAACGATAACTTGGATTAAAAATTGATTCTCAGATAGTAAGCAGAGAGCATTTTTAAACGGAGTGACATCAGACTGGCTGCCGATGACTAGTGGTTCGTCAAGGTTCCGTTTTGGGACCCCTACTCTTTATAATTTTTGCAAAAACATTAGGTTCTGGAATTGATTAACAAGTAAATTCATTTGTTGGCGATTGTTGGACAGATAAAAAAGGATAAGAAAGACTCAAATTGTTTACAAAATTGCCTGAATATATTAATAATTAACACTGTAACAAAATTTCACTTTTGTCTTGTCCTTGGGTTAAAAATGTTATTTCCCAATTGTTTTTGGCTCTATTAAATAAAAAAGTAAATTTTAATTCCCAAACTTTGATTTTGTGGCTAGGACATTGAATTTTTAAATTATCCCATTTATGGTAAACAACATTATTTTGATGAAAATAGTAAGAAAAAAATAAAAAACTTCAAGGGTTATGTTCTTTTCCAGTTATCGTATAAACATCATATATTGTATTTAAAAAGTTATAGAAACAGTAATGCAGTAGTAATAGCTATTATTTCCCTTATAATTTGTTGTTTTTTTTTTGCGACCTGGACAGCCATGGCAGTTCTCTTACATTCCATATAGATTCAGCACTAATTTGTTAAAAAATAGACTGTAGAGCTTTCCAAAACTTCGAGAATTTTTTTATGTGTTTGAAGAATTTATATAACAGTTTGCCAACGAAGATGACTGTATAAATGCAAAAGATGTCTACTTAACACATCAGTTTAACTCTAGCTGTTACAACAGACATCTTCACTCGTCATTGATACAAGCATTCGTCACACATGGCATCAAGAGATTGTAAGCATCCGACAGACGCATTTTACTATATCTGCGGCGAATTTATTAAGACAGGAGCGAAAAAGTACTCTGTAGAGACTTCCGCTAAAATATGTGAGGACTACAAGGCATATTTCGGCATGCATGGAGGAGATCAAGACAAACCTTGGGCACCTCATTTCACCTGCGAGCTCTGCATAAGAACTCTGGAATGTAATATATATATATATATATATATATATATATATATATATATATATATATATATATATATATATATATATATATATATATATGAGAAACTCACAAAGTAGGGCGTGAGTAGAGCAATAAATGAAAGGTGGATTTCCAGGTACTTTCGGACTTGTTCAATTCATTATGAACAAGTTAGAAAGTACTTGGGATCCGCCTTTCATCTTCTTGTGGGAATTTTTGTATATATATATATATATATATATATATATATATAATGTGTTTTGTTTAGTTAGATACTGGATTTTTTCAACATTTCTAATAACACTAAGTGAAAAGTATTTGTATATTTATACTTATAATTTCATTTTGTTTTTTTAAAGGATGGTAGAGGAGAAAAGAGAGGCTATGAATTTCTCAATCTGACGAATTTGGAGGAACCAACTGACCACTCATGCAATTATTTCTTATGCATGGTGAACCCTTCCAAACGTCGAGCAGGCAAAAATGCGCCTGTTATTATGTATCCTGACCTTCAGTCATCTATTGCACCAGTGCCACACAGTTCTGACCTCCTCGTACCCACTCCTCCAAAAAGAGAGCAGCAGTTTTTAGAAAAGAAAAGCAATTCCGAAGAGGATGAAGTCATCAATCCAGATTAGAAAGGTACAACTGAGGAGACAAACCCATACTGCCCCAACCAAAAAGATCTCAACGACCTTGTCAGAGATCTCGGTCTCACAAAGTCCAATGCCGAGCTTTTAACCTCGAGGCTCAAGAGGTGGGATTTGTTAGATGACAGTGTGCAAATATCAGGTGAGAGGAAGTGTCACCAGTGTTTTTCAAGCTTTTTTACACGTCATGATGTGCTTTGCTTTTGTTGCAATGTGACCGGTCTGTTTGAGGCAATCATAATCGCTTGTAACCCCAACGAGTGGCGCCTCTTTATTCAAAGCTCGCGTAGGGGCCTCAAGGCAGTGCAGTCATAACGGGAACATGTATCCATCTCTTCCCTCTTGATCACTCGGCCCAGCTCAAAGAGGAATATAGCAGTGTAAGGATCTTGCTAGATGCATTGAAATATGAAGAGTACGGTTGGGAGGTTATCGGGGACTTCAAAATGGTGGCCTTCTTGATGAGTCTCCAAGGCGGTTTTACCAAGTTTCCTTGTTATCTTTGCCTTTGAGACACCAGGGATACCGTGGCATGCTACCATCACTGGTATTGGCCTCACGGACCGAGTTTAGTGTGGGGAGATACAACGTCAAATGAGAGCCTTTATTGGGCCCATGAAAAGTACAGTTTCCTCCTCTGAACTTAAAATTGGGCCTTATAAAACAATTCTTCAGAGCTCTAGATAAGGAGTCTGCGACTCTGCAGCTTTCAAGTATCTCCAAGATTTATTTCCTAAGCTATCTACGGCAAAGGTGGAAGCCGGGGTCTTCGTTGGTCTACAAATAAAAATTATCATAGCGTTTCCCGAGAAGCTAACTCGCAATGGTTCTGGGCTTCCTAAGTAATCACAAAGCAGAAAACTATGTAGAGCTTGTTGATAACTTGGTGAGAAACTACAGCAAGATGGGTTGCGAACTTCCCTGGAAGTCCATATTCTTGACGGGAATAGGGAATAGGGAATAGGTAAATTTCCTATAAATATCATTATCCTGGACACAAAAGCAAAGTTTGAAATAAATAACAGTGTTTTTTCACGTATTCTAGACACAATCAAATATAAAATAACAGTTGCTACCAAAACACGAAAATCGTGTTACACAGTGTAATCTTAAATTTAAATACTATCTCCAAGATACTGAGATTATAGAAATAAAAGAGCTGGTTGATCTAGGAATTGAAATAAGATAATAAATTAAGAGTTGCAACATTTATCAGGCAATCCGTCTTAACGCGTGATTCAGAGACGACGTTAAAACGACACTAGCGGCCATAATATACGGGTCAGTAAGAACAAGTATACTTAAATATTTATTATAGAAATTTAAAAAAAAAACTGTTTAGATATATCGAATATATATATTTCGTGAAAATTTCAAGTAAATGAAAAAATAAGAGCGTCAGTCTGAAGAAAATAAACAAAATATTCTCTAAATTGCAGCGGCCAAAAGTTAAGGGTCACTAAGAAAAAAATGTAAAATGGGACAAGAACAAAAAAGAAACCCTTACTATTAATATTTTGTGAAACAGACCTTTACTAGCAATGACATCCCGATATCTGTTATCACAGAACTGAATTAATTTCTTTCAAACTGATGTGGTAGAATTGTCTCATTCGTTTTTCTATAATTGCCAGAGTCCATCCTGGTTCTTTTGATTTTTCCTTCGTGCCCCATCTCCAATAATCTTCCAAACGGTTGAGATCGAGGCTTTGAAGTCGCCAGTCCATGAGATCAACTCCTTTATCACTCAAAAATTCTTTGACTCCTTTCGCAGTGTGGCAGGGAGCGTTTACCTGCATTTAGATAGGAGGTCGAACTGGCGAGTATCGGAGATGTGGAAGGACATGTTGTCTAAGAATCTGCTTGTAGATTTCAGCATTGACAGTTCCTTGTAGGTAAATAATTTGACCAGAACCAGCAGCAAAGATGACTCCACATACCATTTCACTTTCTCCTCCATATTTCATTGTTTTCTTCACACATGCACGAGATAACCTTTCGCCACATCTTCGTCGGACGTAATCCTGCGATTGAAACCAATCACATTAAACTTCGATTCATCACTAAAATCAAATTGCGCCCAGTTTTGGGGTAGAAACGACATGTTCGTGAGCGCAACACAGATGACCTCTTTGATTCTTCTTGGAGATCAGAGGTTTCTTTGACCGGTGCCCGAGTAAGCAACCCAGAACCTCCTAACCTCCGGGAAACTGTTTTGCACGATACGTTGACATCGGAGGTGGAGCTGAACTCGCGGGATATCTCAGTACCACGCTTAAACCTATCCTTGAGTCACATTCTAACCATAATATGATCTTGTCTTGGTGACGTTTTACGAGGTCTATCGGTTTTGGGTTTAGCATCTGTCCTTCCTGATGACTTGAAACGAGCTCAATTTCGTTTCACAACACTTCTGGATCTTCCTACAGTAGTTGCTAAAACAGAATTTGACTTACCCTCTTGGTGAAGGCACACAATCCTTTGTTTTTAATCATAGGATACCGGTCGTCTCTCATAAGACGCCATGTTGACAATTGAATTTTTCAATCATGTATGATCATAAGAAGTAACTGTTAGCTCACCAACAGTCTCCTAAACGCAAATACTTCGGTTGGTAGTTCATTTTTTCTAAGTGACCCTTAACTTTTGGCCGCTGCAATTTGGAAGATAGTTTGTGTATTTCCTCATAACCTACGAAATATTAATCTCATTACTTGAAATTTTCACAAAACATAGATATTAGATATATCTAAATATGTGTATAATATATAGTCTCAACGTTTTGTTAAACTTCTATAATAAATATTTAAATACACTCGTTCTTACTGATCTTTATATTATAGCCACTACTGTATACACAGACCTATATTAAATTATGCTGCTTCCTCCTGGCCTCTACAATTAACTAGAGACTTAGATACGAGGGGCGGTCAATAAGTTTTGCAATTCGGATATAAGGAAACGAGATATGAGGAAAAGTGTTTTATTATTTTTCAATACAACTACCCTCGACTTCAATGCAATTGCGCCACTTGTCCCTGAGGCTTCGAATTTCCGACAACTAGAAATCTCCCGACAAATGTTCAATCCACTCCTAGACGGCGAGCTGGACATCTTCATCGTCCCTAAACCGGCGTCTCTGCAGTGCAGCCTTGAGCTGGCGGAATAAAATTTAGTCGCTGGGGGCCAGATATGGACTGTAGGGGGATGGTTGAGCTCCTTGAATCCGCACTCACGCAGGGCAGCTTGTGCAACTCTAGCCTTGTGGACACGGGCATTGTCGAGGAAGAGCAGGAAACCACGTGTCAACTTGCCGCACTGCTTCTGACGGTTGCATTTCTTCAACTCAGCCAGTTCCTCGGCGTAATATTGGCTTGTGATGGTCCTTCCACGAGCCACAGAGTCCACCATCAACACTCCCTCAGAATCCCAGAAGATGGTGGCCATGATCTTTCCGGTTGAGGGTTGGGTCTTGAACTTGATGGAGGCCGGAGAGCCCCTGTTCTTCCAGGCCATGCTTCCGAGCTTGGTCTCGGAATCCCAGTGATGGACCCACGTTTCATCACCTGTCACTATGCGTGACTCGAATCCCGCCGGGTCATGGTTGTACAGGAACAGCAGCTCCTTCGAACTTTGACGACGTTGAAGTCGATCATGGGGTGTGAGGTTTCTAGGGACCCCACAGGCAGAGACCTTGGTCATGGCCAAATTGTTGTGGATGATGTTGATAACACTTCCAAGTTCTCGCTCGATTTCTTCGACTTTCATCCGTTGATTTTCGAGGATCATCCTCTCCACACGGGCCATATTGTCCTCGTTGGTCACGTCTGACGGGCGTCCTGGACGGGGGTCATCTTTAAGAGACTCACGACCATGGCGGAACTCCCTATTCAAGTGAGCAATGGTTGCATAGGAAGGGACGGTATCTGTGTACACTGCAACCATGAGTTCATGAATCTCTTTTGCATTCTTACCTTCCTTGGTCAAAAAATTGATCACTGCGCAGTGCTCAACCTTCTCCATTGTTGGAAAATTTTTGACTGACGATCTGCGATCAGCTACTGCTTCTTAAATAGACGAAGTATGAGCGTGCGGCTGCAGGTCCTGACTTGTCATAACTTGTCCTTACACCTCCACAAAGAGCCATCCCCCTTCCTCGGTTTTGCGCTACTGATTCGCAAAATTTATAGACCGCCCCTCGTATTATAGAAGAGGTACAAAGTCGCTACACGAAAATGCTCAGGTTTATAAAACATCTTTAGCGACAGAGATATGCTCTAAAAACTTAATCTCTTTTCCCTCGAACATAGAAGGAAAAGGGGAGAACAAATAGAAACATAAATTATTGATAAATATGAACGATAATACAAAAAATATTTTTAATTTGACAGACGTGACAACGACGCGTGTAACGCGACAAAAATGATGAATAGGTGTAAATTCAAAACAACAACGGGTAAATTTGCCTTCCGCAATCGCATCGTTCAATTCTGGAAATTAAAAGAATAAAATAGATACATATTTAAAATAAAATAAAGTTAAAATAGCTTAATTGATATTTTACAAAGTTAGCTGTTGAGAAGTTGTTTTTCGAAGCTGACCAAGGGCGTCTGTTGAACTACACAGTTTGCAGGAGATAGTCCACTTGCCTGGCATCCGTTGCTATGACATTTGCAAAGTAGCTCATCATCTTGATACTACGTTTATCAGAACCACAATTTATTTTGTCCAGTTCCGTTTAATTATTTTCTTTTTTTGTTACCCTACTAGTGTGTAATCTAACTTGTTTATAGTTGTCGGAAGAGTCGACTAACCTCTCCACACTTTTATTCTTCTTTTACTCCGTTTTTTATTTTTGTGGTGAGGTATTACATAGCTGTGTAGTGTTATGTATGCTTGGAGTGTTTTTCCTGAATGTCTAGTTTGCATGTATTATTATATGTTTAAGGTAGTTTGAAGGTCTTAGCCACTCCGATAAATTTACGTTGTTCACTGATTTCTCTTTGTTTTTTCATATTTTATTCTGGTTCTCAACACTTCCTTTGAGCCACTCAATATGGTTCAGTATATCTACTTTGAGGTTTATATTTTAGAATACACTTTTGTCACTATTCCTAAACCCTTCCAATTCGCTATCTATATTGGAGCATTTTGATGCACTATTTTGTAATTTTTGGTTGGTTGCTTACATTAATATTCGGTTAGTCTCTGTTATGGGCTGGATTGAAATAATTAGTCTTACTCGGTTGAAATATTTATCGGAAGTCATTTTTATTAGTCGGTTTTGCTCCTTAATAGCCTATCACTTGTTTGATCTTGTGTATTATTTCAAGTTAACAGTGGTGCCTCCATTATTTTCTGTTGAATTATTCTCCTAGATAATCTGGATTTGTGAGAAGCGTTTGATTTAGTGTTTGTATTTTCTGCCAAGATTTGAAGAAATTTCTTGATCTTTCTCCAGATATTTTTCGCTCTCTTTCTTATAACACTGGTAACCTGTTCGATCTTCGTTTTTTGATTTAGGTCTTTTTAAGTTATTCTCCCTCCTTTTTGTTTTTTAAGATGTACGAGCTTTATTTTGGACTTTCTGTTTATAATCTTTTTAGGAGGATAGTAGGATAGTTGAGCGCTCCACCTCCTCCCTAGCGGGATATATTTTTTCTTTTGTTTTCTATGGGTAATTCGCTTAAGGAATGTATGATGATTATTAGCTTTGTGGCTTTCGATATTCTTTCAGATACGTGTTTTAGGTATACTAATAAGTTATCTTTAATCAAATTGCATTGCTTACTGGATGATATTGGTAGAGTTATTGTTCTACTTCCATATCGTCTACCTGTTTTCTTGAGATTACCACTATGGTGAATTTCTGTCTGCTCATTGTTAGTTTCCAATACCCTCTCGAATTGGGTGATGTTTTCAAACTCGAGGACTGTCGTCCCTGCCTGAAATTTATCATTCCCGTGTTGACTGATAACTAGTTAATTGATGTAGTCGGCGAATTGGATATTTGCGAACTAAGCCATTATATGTGGTGACACGCCCGTTCCTTAGATCGAATGCAGTTTGGGGCTGAAGAGGCTACTATGGGGTAGATCAGTTTCCATTTCGAATTCGTGCCTGATATAGCGCAAATACGCAAACCTTTATAACAACTTGGTTAGAAAACCACCACGTGCATGAAACAGATCACATATATTGAAATTTTTTATGTGTACATATAAAAAATACAGAAACTTAAAAATAGGATGAAATAAAAAGTTAAACATACACGTGAGAGGGCGAGAGAGACAGCGAAAAAAATCCCAAGATTTAGCTTGCTGAAATTATTTGTCGCTGTACAAAATAAATATATATGCTAGGGTTAAGCGCACACAATAATTGTCCTAAAATTATGCAGAAACAAACGAAGCACTTTAGAACTAATGAAACATCAAATACAGTGAAGATTTACAACGAAGGAGAGTGCCCGAGAGCGCTTCCTGGACTGATCTACGAGCGGAGTAGAAGGTTATTTTGACACTGCTGTGAATTAGGAAGGAACAAACAAGATGATTAATTAAATTTCCATGTATATGTGTGAATAGACGAAATATTGTGAGAGACCGTAAAGCTAAAATATGTTTTGACACAGAGGAAGGTATACATTGGGGCTTTTAAGAGCAAAAGAAAATCCGCTAACTTATTCAAAACAAAAAATTAGGATGAAGACCTTTCTCTAACTTCATTTTCTACTAATTTCCGCAATAGAAAACTTATGACATGAAGTTTTTCGCTTTCGAAAGGAAGTTTCACTTGTTTTTGCTACGAATTAATTTAAAAGTATATGGACTCAAATTGTCCCTACAATTTTATCAAAGAATATGAGAAATGTCACAAAATTAACTTTTATTATTTCCCTAACATCAATGAAATTCAACAAATTAACTTAATTGAATTTTCCAAAAAAGAAATAAAATCCAAACAAACTTTAAGAAATAAGGTTACTAACTCATTGAAGCTATTACAGGCTTTTCATACAGGAATGGATACATAGAGTTCAAGGAATGAAGATTACATCTGTAGAATTTTCAACTAAATATTAAATTAAAGTTAATGGTTATATGGATAATGGATTTAAATTAGACACCATTCAAAGCATGGGAAGAATAAGTTTCATTACTTTCTTTAAAGAAATAGAATTACCAAGACGTGTTAATGAATTATATGACTGATTATTAGAGAGAAATAATAAATACAAATAATTGAGATTCCATTAATAGAGGGGTTAATAATGAAACGCATGGACCAAACTTAAAAGGATTAAAATTAATAGTTTAAAAAAGAATTGCAATGTCCATGGATTAGAATCAAGAGTAAAGGCCATCCCCATTAATGTTGGAGAACTGTAACTTCGGTACAGTAGAGTTTGGGCACCAAAAATGTAGGTCAACATTTTAGATATATTGCGATGGCAGGTGGTACAAACGAAATGATAACGATTTGAACCTTTGGGGTGAGGTCTTCAACAGAGACAAATACTTCACGTCAAAATGTTGATCGTAGTAGTGGACAGACAACAGAAGATTTATGTTTCAAAACTTTGCCTTGGGAAGGTGAGCTGGTTCCAAATAAAATGACGACCAGCCAGGGACGTTAGGCACAGTTGGAAAGGACGAAACCAGAACATAATCGTTTCGAAAAATTGACAATTAAGAAGTCTCCCAACAGCGAGGGCTATTAGATGACAGAGGCAGGCTTAAATTGAAGGTAAGATAATGGCTACTTCTTGGGTTCTACTCACTCACCCTCTCAATTTTTCCCTTGACTGTAGTCCGCGCTGAACCATGGTGGCAATGAGTAGTATTCTAGCATGGGGGCAGAGTGGCCCAATCAAGACGGGAGACGTGATTATTTTATTCTTTTGTAATTCAGTTCCTATTATGAGTTAGGGGAACTGCGTTTAGAGACAGGAAAGGCTACTACTCCCTTAGCAATGTCGAATTCCTTTAAACAATTCTCTCATACTCCCTGAGAAAGTTTGTGTAGATATACATGGTGTGAAATTGTGAATTCTGTTGACGCAAAATGGAGCGCTATAAAAACCCTTCCAAGAACTATATAATTAGAAATTGGAAACAAAAGATGCGACTGGGTCATACAAGCGAGTGGTATGGGTTGATGAAAAACTAAGTCAATATGAGGAGAAAAATAATTTAGGGTAAATCCAAGACTCAAAATATTAGGTTGAATATAAAGAAAATCTGTAATCAGGTGGATGAAATACGATTACAAGTTACAAAGTTTTAGACTTGTACCTAATCAAGAGCGCTTCATCGTTTTGAAACTAACTAGACTTTTATTTGCAA
Organism: Ceratothoa steindachneri; assembly: GCA_963969495.1. Taxonomy (NCBI): domain Eukaryota; kingdom Metazoa; phylum Arthropoda; class Malacostraca; order Isopoda; family Cymothoidae; genus Ceratothoa; species Ceratothoa steindachneri. The sequence continues at coordinate 53,570,002 of OZ018334.1, forward strand.
TCTTTTTTCACTGTTTACGAACTACCAAAAGAAAATGCTGGTATTCCCATTCTCTAAGCGTGAGAGAACCTCTTGTATTTTATCTTCCTCCATATTAGAAAAAGGCACAAGTCAAAAAATTACCCCAAATTTTATGTGTGCACAACAGAATTTGGACTTCGTAGCCATCAAAGAAGTTACCGGGGCCACCAAAACTGATCTCACCTCCATCCCACATCTAGTCACACTACTAGTCATCAAACTACTTCACTAGTCATCTCCACCCGTCACGAAAGGAGAAACGTCACCATCGGAATTCGATGGACCTCCAAAGGCAAGCAAGCACAACAGAAAATTGCAATCCAAACTACCATATATTAAAAATGTTACAAATAGTCAGAATTAACAATGAATTGCGGAGATCACGATGGCTAGGCATATTGCCACTGTGTAGGCAAATGACGGCTATGTTTTTAGAATTATTGAAGTAAGTGACGTCATCAATCACCTTGATGATGTCGGTAATACTTGCTTGGCCGAGAGCAATACGAGTAAGACAAAGGCTACAGCAAAATCTCATCGAACTTTATGAAGCCAGAGGGCTCACACTACAGGAATAACTGTGTGAAATTCTGATTATAACGGGTGGCCCAAAAGTCACTTCACATTTTAGAAAATTAATAACACAAAAACTAATTAAGTTATAAAAGTGGCTTATATATAAAATGAAAGAAAAGGTCTTGGAGTTTTATTATTTAAATATAATATCCTTCAAATGTTCTGCATTATTGTTAAAACAAAGGCGGATTCTTTGCACCATATTTTACATGACATTTTCCAAAACATCAGGAGTGATTTTGTCGATTTCTTCAAGGATGTTTTGTTTCAATTCTTGAAGATTATTAGGTTTATTTACGTATACCTTTTCTTTAAGGTATCCCCAAAGGAAAAAATCTGAAGGGGTAAAATCAGGTGATCGTGGGGACCAAGAAACGTCACCTAAACGTGAAATTAACCGACCAGGGAAGGCTGCTCTTAGGGATGCCATGGTTTCTCTTGCTGTGTGTGGTGTCGCCCCATCTTGTCGAACCCACATATCGTGCATATTCAAATCTTCCAGTTCTGGCAATAAATAATCTTGTATCATTTCCCTGTAAGTGTACCCTGTTACTGTCACTGTTTTTCCGTCAGCATCCTCGAAGAAGTAGGGACCAATGATTCTCGAACTGGTTATGCCGCACCAGACCGGTACTTTCTGTGCATGAAGAGGCTGCTCGTGAATTATCATGGGGTTTTCAGCACACCAAAATCTGCAATTTTGTTTATTAACGTATCCAGTAATGTGAAAATGAGTTTCATTGGACATGATTAGATGCGAGGTAAAAGTCGGATCATTTGTTAGTCCCAAAAATGCGGGTGCAAAGTTTTTCTTTTTTGACGGTCTGTAATATTTAATTGTTGAGTCATTTAAATTTGGATGGATGAAGTTTTAATTATTTTGTTAGGATGCGTTGCAATGATGTTCGAAAAATTCCTAGTTGACTGGAGCGTATCCTAGTTGACGTTTGTGGCTGTTGTTGAACACTGGTTAACACACGCTGAATGACACCTGCATTTCGCACAGATCTCGGTCTACCAGAGCGTTCTTTATCACCTGTAGACTCGGATTCTCTGAACCTTGATACCATTGCAAGAATGCAATGCTTCGAGGGACTGTTTCGTTGATTAAATGCTGTTCTAAAGTCCCTCTGCACAGTAACAATTGATCCATTATGTTTTAAATAAGTAGTCACAATTCTTGCTCGCTGTTCTTTGCTGTATCTTGCCATACTGGGTTAATAATTAGTCAGGTATTATTGTGTATTATATTCTTTATATACGTACTAAAGATATACAATAAAAATGTGAGGTAACTTTTGTACCACAATAAACCCCAAGATCTCTTCTTCCATTTTATATATCAACCACTTTTATAACTTAAATAGTTTTGGTGTTATTATTTTTTTTAAATGTGAAGTAACTTTTGGGCCACCCGTGAGATGGCGAAAAGATTGACACCTGATAGACCATATAAGATAAGGGTCAAAACTTCGTATAGGTAAGTAGAAAATAAGCAATGAAATAAAGATAAATCAGCCACGTCATACTTCGAAGGTAAAAAAAATTCGAAAGGCTACCTGGTTGAAGGCAGAAATTTCCAATCTCGATGCGTCAAATCACAGTACTAGCATAATTTTTTGCCTTTTCCAAACGAAGTCCGACCATTACTGATCTCGAGTTTATCATTTGATGCCATTCAAATCTTTATTTTTTTTATTATCCGATTGTGGACTACGGCGAAACTTAAGAGACGTTGGACGTTATGTTCTGAACCAATAATCATTAAAATTGGGCCATTGATGGAAATACCTACCCACCGACGAGCTCCCCTCGCCCCAGCATGACAATTAAAGGAAGACGATAAGAAAAAATTCCCTCTCTCTTATATCGGACGAGCCCAGTCTTGTTAATTTCCGATCATTATGTCGTGAGAAAATGTAATATTTTAAATTTTTAATAATGACTAAATTTAATTCAGAATTAACGCAAAATAAGGTAACTCTTCGGGAGCTCTCATTCAATGGATACATAATAATTGGAAAGACATATAATTACAAATAAAAGGTGAATAAAAACAAATGACAGACGTAATGGAATTAGGTTTAGAAGGAAGAAGAAACTTCGCCAACAATAATTACTCATCGGCAGCGTTGTGCAAACCTCCACGAAAGAGTTCGTTGGAGGAGTCAAGGAAATCGGAGACACATTTCGGGTGACGTCGAAGTTAATTACAAATGTGTAATCCAACGGGATAATCTACACTCCTTGAAAAAAATGGAGTTAAAGAATAGATTGGAAGAATGAAAGCAGGAATAGAAAGAACAAATGGACCAAAAGGAAAAAAAGAGGAAACCCTCCTTTGGAAACCTAAGCGGGGGGGGGGGAGGGCAAGCGGGGACATTTTTCCTTTGGTGATAACGACAAAAATGATACACTCACGCCCTTGAGAGTGAAGGCCTATGTAAAGATCTAGGGCCTATTTTAACAATGGTTCCTGTACTGGATTTTACCACAGCGACACAATTCAAGTTCGTAATTTTGACTGACTGTGGTCTTGGTTCCAGCTCGTTCCTGGTCGTTTATACCCCCCACCCCACCCCCCCAAAGTCAATATTTATGGTTTGATGGGGTCATCCTTGAACATTCATCCTGATCTTCCTCTTCAATTCATCGTTTTTTTATCTCCATTTCCCTTATTATCATTTAAAATGCCCTCCTATAAATAAAACCGAAAGGATTCCTTAATCTCTCTTTCCTTTTATCGATGGTAAAAAAAAGGTTCACTGAATCAGTCTTGATTCCCGTCTCATTCATTTTCCTCCTTTTTGTCCCCACTATTTATTTTCCTTCAAAGAGGAGCAGCGCTCTAGAGGCCTCGTTTGGCGTGGAAAGAGGATAGATGGCTTTGTGCGCGATAGACCAATAGTGGGAGAGAGGAGAGGTTATTTTAAAGACATTGATACGCACTGACTCCAGTTCATAGGAGTGGTTACATTGGAAAGTTCTCTATCGGTCCTTAAATCGTTAAATCCGTTTCTTTTGATTAAATTCAGTAAAAAAAAAATACCCTCCTTATGATTATTAGGCCATGGGTCAGGGCCCTAATTTTAACATTCGTTACTAGAAATTTTATTAAATCTTATTGTGATTTTCAAAAGGTCCTATGCCTCAGGATTATTATTTGGCATTATAGCAGTTTGAGCTGAGTAGCTTAATGGTTAATATCACTTCTTCAACACCAAATCCATACATACATTAAACCGCTTCGGCCGCAGTGTTTCATACTCACAGTTCGAAGAAATAGACACAAGTTAAGGCCTTCAGTTTAACAACATTACTCCAAGTCAGAAAATCAGGCAGTGGCAAAAGGTTCTCGATAGCTCAAAAACAAATCAAGCCATATCATCTTTCTCTTCAATAAGTGGAAAAATAACCTGAAAACAAGGATAAACTCTAAAAAAAACACGTTATATAAGTAACAAAGAAATTTGTTTCAAATTTGGACAAGAAGGATGGGAAAGAAGTCATAGATTTGATATTATCATAAAAGGAGGCAGACACCCAAATGCTATTGCATGCTCTGCAGGCGAGTAATTAAATATACAGGGCAATAATCATCGTTGCTAAAGATACATATGTGTTCGTTCTTTACTTTGACTATAATAAGATTGTTCTTCCTCAATGTACCTGAAGTGTGCAACTCAAACCAGAACACTATTTCTAGACATTGAAGAACTAGCCATTGTGATTGGAGACGGCGTTTGCCAGGCGCTTGCGAGTCTGCATGCATTTACTGGATGTAATTTAGTCAGTCCTTTTGAAGACTGTGGGAAAGATAGATGCTATGGATAAATAGATACCCTGAAAAAAATTAAAATTTATTAAAGCCTCAGAAAACCTTCCGTGAACTAGGTGAATCTTGGGACCTACATAGAGAACTATTTGATGAACTACAACACTTTACTTGTCAAATCTATGTAGTTTCCTCCAACGCTTCTAAAGTCAATACATTCGGCTACGAACTCTTCTGTATGAAACGAAGGGAAGAAGAATCAAGTCATCTTACACCTTGCGAAGCCACCCAATTAATGCATACCCTTCTTGGAAACTATCAAACTCAATTTGGAAGCGTTCCTTTCACGCTCAGCCAAATTTGCCATAACCTAAGGAATATGGATGGACCTCTAGTGATGACGGGAACCTTGAAATTCATTGGATGATTTGGTTGCCGGCTTCAATGGCAGCATGGCAATCAATGTCATGCAAGTGTGCCCGGCTTGCAAATTTACGGATTGCACATGTCTTATAGCCTGATTTAAGAACATAGATATGTGAAAGTTGAAGACGTGTAGAAATCCGAAACCTGACGAAGAGGAAAGAACCACAGTAATGACTAATGTGATGGTGAGTATAAGAGCGACTAGGGGATTAGTAAACTGAAGGTTAAAACTTTGGAAACGTATTTCTTGTATAATATTCGTAATTTTGGCAATTTCTGTAGTCTACAGTATTTTAATTCAGATAATTACCATATTGGTATGTCCACTACATACAGAATATGGCTACTAAGATTTAAGAGGTTTCATACAGTTTCTAGTCAATATTTTCATTATGTAGAGAACATTGTTGCAAATATTTTGAGTGAAATTTGTTCCTTTAAGTTAAAAAACGTATTCTGTGAACATCGATGTTTCCCTATCCCATAAATTTGACAGAAAAGACGCACCTGTTATATAAACTTGAAGCTGCGATAATGACCACTAAGCTACTCATTTCGAAGTGTTATGATGCCGAATGATAATACTGAGGCATAGGACCTTTTGATAGAAACACCATAATATTTAGTCGAATGTTTGGTATTGATATTCGGGTTGGCCCATTGATTATATAGATGGTCGTGGGGTCTAGCACGAAACCAGCAAAGTGATTTCACGTTCGCAACAGCCATTGCTAGAAAATTTTTAACTATTTCAAAAATATAAAAAAGTAGTTAAAAAAAATATATTTTAAAAATAAAAAAGTCAAGATAAGTATGAATTTTGAAATTTAATATTTTTCTCAAAACTGTAATAGATTCTTAATCGTTATAAAGGTAATTAACTGTAATATATAACGTAATATAGTTGTAACTTTAATTTCCACTACAACTCTAAAACGTCCGAACTTTAATCAACCAACTTTGCCAGCAGGGGAGATCAGGTTTGTACTTTGGAGTACATGTGGTTTGGGCTTAAATCTTTTCATCAAGGGGCCGAATTTAATCTCCCAAGGTTAGCATTTTAGGTGGAAGAGGTCCACTCCATTATGCTCCCAAATGTTTATTTATCTTCCCGCTCTCCAACGGGGTGTTAATTGTCGCATTAACAAACAACATTCAGCTGACATTTCGATGAGTTCGTCCTCTCCGATCACCAACACTACAGGGCTTTCATTGAAAATATGACCATCTTTCTCAGACATTCAGGCAAAGAGTCCTTACTTGGTCGCCTTCTTACACTCTACACATAGTTTGGTCTGAAAAGACCACTCGAAACAGGAGAACAGCTATAGAAGTGAGAAAACACAAAGGAAACTTTTTGAAAAGTTTGCACCCATTATGAAAGTAAGGCTTGTATCTCGATACTCTAGACATGCTATGCCTCGGGTTGCAATTAGGTTGAGTGGATTTCTCAACAATTCAGTTCATCTTTGGTGCATAAAAGATTAGTTTTTAGTAATATCCTAATGACCTATTAGTTTTAAATGATTGATTAAGTTTCCTAACAGGAAAAAGGAAATTGAAGTAACCCATGAATAAATAGTAACTGAAGACCACCAAGCAAGCGCCTAACTCCGCAAATGTCAGTCATCAAAATTCAAACAATCGTGAGAGTTTATAGACCAAACCACGAAAAAAAGCTTGTTATATATATATATATATATATATATATATATATATATATATATATAAAACCACAGTAATAGGACTGATTTTATATGCGAAACCAGGTTTCGACGGAAACATCCTTAATCGTCAGTCGCTGGTAGACAAGTGAAATACAGAAGTTGCTTAACGTACAAACACACAAATCAATGAGGCTAAGGTGGATGATGCGGGACTGTAGCGGCATTTTTGAGAAACAGAAGTATGAATTTCTTGCTTATTAAGGTATTAGTATTGAATTGGCCGTCGGAAGTATTAAAGTTGGGAATTTCTTTTACAACTGCAGCTACACTTCCGCATCATCCACCTTAGTGCCACTGATTTGTGTGTTTGTACGTTAAGCAACTTCTTTATTTCACTTGTCCACCAGTGACTGACGATGACGGATGTTTCCGTCGAAACCTGGTTTCGCATATAAAATCAGTCCTATTACTGTGGTTTTATCCCTATAGTTACCCGTACATTACTGTACTTTTTTGGATATATATATATATATATATATATATATATATATATATATATATATATATATATATATATTTAGAGGAGTTATAAGAATTGTTTTTTCATTTCTCTCAAACTTGTAGTCTCGGTATTGTAGAGCTCTTAAGTGGCAGGCTCCAGTCAAAGTTGTTAGTCGACTCATTAATGACTCGAGTCAACTTAACTTGCATCTTTATTGCATTTAAACTTCTTAACATTCAAATGCAAAAGTCTCAAATATTACAACGTTCCAATATATTCATAGCCTATTCGAGATCTGCCTCAGCGAGGAATTAATTGATATCATCTAATTCTTCGATTCTGGCAACATAAACATAACATTTGAAATCAGATGTTTATCATTATTAGTTTGTTAGTTTTTAACAAAGTTAGGATTTTACGGAATAGCGGAATGAAAGCAGGTTCCCATTCTGGATCAGTCTTAGGCCAAATTAAGTTATACCGTATACTTCCGTCACCCTGGAAACATAATCGTTGAATTCAGAATCATGTGTCTATTTATCAGTAATATATATATATATATATATATATATATATATATATATATATATATATATATATATATATATATATATATATGGTAGCTCTGGCGATCAGCGTCTTGGTCATATAAACGATGAGCGCTTAATGATACAGGTTCAAATCCAACTTCTTTATTTATTTTCATATAACGATTAAAATAGTTTGTCCTATCTTTCCGTTCTCTACAACTCCCATTTTTCTTCTTAAGCTTTGATTGGTTCATGTGATATTCTCCTAAGTGTTTTTCCGGGTTGTGTCACCAATTTTCATTTGCTTGGGCCTTTAAAAATACATCTATAAAAAATCACGCGTCATGTGATTTTTAATTTATATATATATATATATATATATATATATATATATATATATATATATATATATATATATATACAAACACGGTTAATGGATCTAAGTCGTGTGATCCTGATTATTCTGACTTATGACCTTACGACCTTGGAAACTTTCAATAATTACCGGACTAACCCTAGGAAGACCTTGACAATCATATCATTCGAAATAGAATGTAAAACAACATAAGGGTTTCAAATTTCGTTACTCTCGATGAATAGTTACAATTTTATTGTCAGATTATTCCAGGAGTAATCTTAGGAGACCCTTGGAAGTTATTTCATTCAAATAAGAATGTAAAAGAACATAAGGGTTTTAAATTTCGTTAGAATCGTCCAAATGGTTACCATTCTAACCGACCAACCGACGGACCGACATAGTAACTTATAGAGTGAGTGCACGTAACTAAAAAGATACCCAAATTCAACATCCGTATAGTCGTTTATAACTTTTATTTTCTCTCTTCATAGGGTTAATATTTAAGTTCAAAAATCCTGATAGAAGTTCTGCGCTAAATCCGCTAAAACGATAAAATGTCCGAATGCAAAGATAGAGGATGAAGCTGAAAGACATACTCCAAGTGTGGTCTAACTAGTGGTTCATATAAGTGAAAACTAATTTGTTTGATTCTGTAGGTGAAATTTCTAGGTATGTAACCTAGAATTCTGTTTGCTTTTCATGGATACTGAAGTACATTGATTCGTGAAATTAGGATTATTTGTAATTATAACGCCTGATCAACAGACTTTAAATTATAACTATTTATATTTTAATTATAATGAATGTTTCTGTTTCGTAAATGCAAAGCCTTACACTTCTTGACATTTCTCCGACTATTCTCTGTTATTTTGTTCAAATCTCATTGTAGATTTTCCGCTGAGTTTGACAATTGGTCATCATCAAACTTTGTAATTTACTTTATTAGTTTTTTTTCATTTCATTGACCAAAATTCTAAATATTAACGGAGCTAGAATGCTCCCCTGAGGAACGCTACTCTCATAGGAGCCCAATTTGAACTAGCATAATTTATGACAACTCTGCTTTCGGCTTGTAAGCCAGCTAGCTATCTACTTAAGCAAGTTACGCTTTATTCCATGAACTTTCAGTTTACACCAAGTCTCTTGTGACGAACGGTATCGTATGCATTTATAAAATGAAAATAAATAATGTTAACGTCGTTAAGTTTATGGTTAATTTTTATCATCTTGTTAAAGACTTCTAGAAGGTTAGTGACGCATGCACGCTGATTTTATTAAGTCTTGAGGTTCTACATGTTAGACGATTTTCTCTCTAATAATAGATACGAGAAGTTTACTGACCACTGAGATCGAGCTGAGATTGGTCTTTACATAGTTCGCTCTTCTTTTAAACCTTTGGTTAAAAAATGTGATGATATTAACTGCCTTAATATCTTGTGGTACTTCACCTTCGTTTAAAGAATAGTTAAAAACTTTGCTTAAAAGCTTAACTAATTCATTTTTTTTTTTTTTTTACTGGCTCGGATAGGTATTGATGGATCCTGGAAATTCATTTAATTTCTTGTCATCAATACGTTTAAGTATTAATGATTCGCTACTTCTTTCCTCTATGAGTAGAGAATTTGGGGGTAAATTGGACATACGATATATTATTAGTACAATATCATATATAATTGTTAATTACTCGTTTTTAAATTTGACGAGTCAATTTTTATCATATTGGCTACAATTTCAGAAAATGCTCTATCTTGTAATGTTAAAGAGAGTGATTGAATGATCCACAATCCACAAATCTAATCGACTCTTTCTTGGCAGAAGGCCCACGTTTCCACAAAATTTCATTAAAATCAGTCAAAAATAATTTGAAATATCTTTTAAAAAACTAGGCAGATAATCATACGGACCCAGGGAGGTAAATATGTATTCTAAACACAACTGTAACCTCTGTAAATAGATTTAACTTGAGTTTTAGAGGAACATCAAATAAAATCTTAAATGAGAAAAATCAAAGAAGCGAAACGAAATTAAATTATAGAATGTTGAAGATTCCGTGATTCTTCACTAAAGAGCGAATCATCTCTTTAGAATTTATATATATATATATATATATATATATATATATATATATATATATATATATATATATGAATATGTACCACGGAAGGAAAAGGAATAAAAAGCAGATTGGAGTAAATATATATATATATATATATATATATATATATATATATATATATATATATATATGAAGGTGAAAGCCAAGCACGCTATTGATAAAAGCATCTTTATTTGTCTGGATTTGAACGTTTCGAGGTCCTACCCTCATCATCGGCAGCACTAAGAAAAAAAAATAGTAAAGGGTTAAAATTTCTAGTTTTCATAAGCTCCTTAATACATGAATAATAATTTTAATAATTCATGATACAATATAAAGATTGGATACAATTTGATTTATATTCAAATTTGGTTCAAGTTTTAGGATGTAAAGTGATTCTAATATTCGTAGTCGTTGGGATGGGGGATGTGACTAAGTATTTTAAAGTTATCCAGATTAATTCCGGACTTACATACTTTGATGTGATCTCGTATGAGCGAGGGGTCTGGTTTGCTTAGAATCAGCTTCATGAAGGTCGACCTTCCCTGATGCTGCTCGATGCAACAATAGATTGACCTAATGGTCTAACCAATATAAGATGCATCGCAAGATTCACAACTCTATTTATAAATTACAGAGGAGCGGCAAAGGAATTTGATGTGTTGACACAGTAAACACTCTAAAATGTGACATAGGAAGCGGCAATGGAGATAAAGAAGCCGTGGGCAGCAAAAAAGAACATAACAAGCATTCTGACTGCATCCACACGCCTGAATTCATCCATCAACTACAGTACAAGTTACTGGAAGACCAGAGCAAAGGAATTTGGGGTTTGGCGAAAGAGATGGGTGTTGGAGTCACCACCATGAATCTGGCCCTGAATGAGGACTTTCGCTACGACTCATACAAGAGACTCATGAGAAATGTTTTGACAGCCAGGGCCAAGGAGAACTGCTTATCGAAGGCAAATAAGCTCCTGAACAAACTGAAGCATCCTGTTGAGCCGAAGAGGATCTGTTTAGTCTCAGATTAAAAAGAGTTCTGCCTGGATCAGTTACAAAACACCCTCCCAAAAAATTTAGCTTGCCTTAATACAAGAGATGTTCCGAGTAAATGGACACCGAGTTCTCTCAGAATATGATGGTCTGTAGGTGTGTCTCCAGGTAGATTTGACGCCATGCCGCCCCAGAATTCTGAGCGGGGTTTTAGTCTCAATTCAGAAGGCTATTTGGAGCTGCTGGAAATTCTCGTACAAATCCTGACTGGCTGCTGGCTACTGGAGGGCAATGCCTCTGGAAAGAGTAAGAACTCGTTATAGGAGAATTTCTACGACTTCATGAACTCCGCTTCCTGGCCTTCTATATACCGCGATTGTAATTCTATGGATTACTATGTGTTGGGCGCTGTTGAGAAACACCAACCTCTCTGCCTACAACCACAAGGCCGAGCTGTTGGCTAAGACCAAGGAAGTGTTAGAAGATCTTCCCAGAGACACAGTTAGGAACACATACGCCAGGTTTCGGAGGCGTATCAAGGGCGTGGTAGAAGTGAGGGTCGTTACTTTGAGTAAACTGTTATCTCCCAGTCATATTTTAGTTGATATTTTTTTTTAAATAAAGAAAAATAAATATTGGTTAAGATATTGCGGGGTTGATGGTGTTTCTTTTATGAAAACTGTCAAGGTTATCCCGAACATCCATCTATATGACAGTATTTACGTAAATCGATACAAATTATACACGGGAAATAAATTAAGTTGTTTATCAAGCAAAGCAATCTATTTTAAAGAGAATTTAGATATCAATTGAACGATATATCTCGTTACGAAATTGTTCTAAATTGCCTCCATCTGCCTACCCGACCTTCTACAAACGAGAGCTGAAGTGGTTTCATGTCCTGGTTAGGAAGTCCTTATCAATAGATGGCATTACCTCTATATTTGCAGTCCTAAGATATTCTAAACTGTTGTGTGTAGCCTTGTTCATATCCTTCTCGACAATGTCAGCACGAAATAATCTAGGAATTTGCCCTGAGAGAAGCTGGGCGGCCAAAAATCTGGGGACCAGTAGTGTAGGACGTTGTTGAAAAACCACGTCTGTATCTTTGTGCCTTGTGTGCGGAGGCTAAGTCCTATTGGAAAACATAAAGCCTTACCGCGGCTACTTGGTCCATCTTAGGCTTGACTGCAGTCTCTAGCTCCTCCATTTAAACGCCCCCATTAACATTGAGGCCTTAGCGAAAGATGTTCTTTCCGATCCCACTCAACAAAACATTTCTAAAGAGAGGCTCATGCATTGAATACATAAGCCAATTCACCAATGACATAAGACATTTCGGTTACGAAAAATCTGAGTGACGCACTCTTCAGCGCTCCAATTACGAAACTGGACGTGCAACTCTTTAATCTCTAACTAAACACACATGGAATGCTTTACACAAAGTGACACAGATATTATTTTAGTTAATTTAATTTTACCAGATATTCCATCCTTTCCAACGTCGATTACAAAAACTCTACCCAATACCTCCTAATCCACAGATGTCGCATTTATAAAATTTATAAAAGGATTTTCTAACTCCACTTAACATTCACAAACTAACTCTCTTCTCACACCGCTATTATTTGCAATCTTTCCCAATGTTTTCTGAAATTATTGCTTACACATCGATTTTTTAAGCTGGTGTTTGATCCCTTTGCACAATTTTAGTCATTTCGGAACTCACTCGAATCTAATCTAACTCATGGTGCTTTATTTGGAAAGGAATGGGCAGGCAAGTTCGAGATTGGTTTCATAGATGTTCCTCATACCAACAGGAGAGAGTAGACCGCCGCACGAAACCCCTTTGTAACCAATTGATAGCTACCGATGACAGGTCCGGCTGCCTCTATTGGCAACGAAAGAGTTAAATACCTTCTCACAGTCATTTGTGGCTAAGCTAAATGATTAGAATCCTTTCTCATACCCATATGGCGTCAGAGTCTATCACAAAAGCTTTCTTCGATCTCTTCACACCGGGTTTCTCTGCACTAGTTAAAATTATTCTCAATAAAGCTTTATATTCAGGTCAGAATTGTATAATCAACTATTGAGGCTGACAGAAACAGAACATATTTATATCACCTCAGGGAATCCTCCTGGCAACGCGCTGGTGTACTGAGTAAGCTAAATGCTGAAAGACACTTTCCTCACAAAAATGACAGTCTCAACAAGTGGTTAGATAACCTCCAAACAGTGCTCATGCTAATATGCAACTCACCCAGATCAGATAGCCAATACTCACATGAACAGATGGTGTACGGCTATACTTTACCGCTTTTGGGTGATTTATTTTCCATTCGCAGCTGCGATCCATTCAAAATCTATTTCGCCTTATACTTGAAGACTAGAAGAATAAATAAAACAGGAACTATAGTCTCCAAGAAATTTATACAAGAGCCATAAATCCCGGAACAATTAAAGGGTATCTATGTTTTTCATAAGAGGCACGCAAGTACACATTAGATTCACACACCCTTATACAGGCCAGCACAAGGTTTAGAAAACACCACTATTTGCTACAAGCGAATAGCAACATCAAACGTGCCCTCGCACCCACGGTCAGTTCAGACAACGACCGACGCAATATTCCCCTCATCGCGTTTAAAGAGGTCTGTGAGATGGTATTTGCAATCTAACTCAATTAATTACATTCTACCGATATATCAGGAATAAGACGTCGTATAAATGTCCTGATTGTTGTTAACCTCCCTTCCTCCTTTTTCTCAGCTCAAGTCTTTTTTCCTCGTTTGCATTAATAGCCTGAACAAGTGTAATTCCAACTTTCATTATTGTTTCTTTCCCTCTTATTGTCATCATTGTATTGATGAAAAATAATGGAATGTACGTGATGGGAACAATCAACGATCAAATTAATTTAGCCTTTAAATTTATATATTATCTAATGCTACATTTGATCCATTCTCAAAGGAGTTGTGTCTGCCGAAGAGAGAATCTGCTTTCCATTTTTTTAAGTTATAACGCTAACTGCTAATTTAAAACCCTCCCTTACAGACGTCTCGTAATGATATACGAAATAGTTTGTCTTTCCAACTAAGCACCGTAGACATTGCAGATAAAATTTATCTGTGTATTCGTATAGACAATTAACACAGAATTTATTATAGGTTCCTAAATGTATCTAATGGAAAACATGCATTGTATATCGGCATACGATTGAAGATTGTAAGTTATCTCACCTATTTAACCAATCATTGTCTAGAAGCTATAGCAACCCTCTTCTATAGCAAAATACAACGCCCTTTATATAAACTTTCCAATCCATATTCTATTCCCATAGTAACCATATATCTATTAATTTATGATAGGATGATTTCTTTGAAAATTTGTTAACTCTCCCTCTCTTCAAAATAGTTTCATTTGTGCTTTCAATTCCTGGAACATCAGCATACTGTGAAATGACGAAATGAGAGAAACAGATGCTCCGTAGAACTAACGAAAAATGAACTTTTCATATACTTCACCTTGAAAGGTAATTGTATAGAATTTGCTGAAAAACAAAAGATGACACCCAATTGCTCGAGTCCATATAAAGCCATAACAAGTATAATTTAAAAAAATAAAAATCCTTTACTAAGTTAAGAAAAGTATTTTTTTTAGTTTTATGTTTTATTATATGGGTATAGTTCAAGAAACACTAAAAAGGTCATGTGTATGTATGCTTGTGTATATGTGTGCGTGTGTGTTTGCATAAAATCAGTATGTTCACTAAAATGTTAGAATAGCGATGTTTATCTCCTTGGTTCATTAAACACTTCTAATTATTTGAGGAGGAAGGGAGGACGCGTCCATTAAAAAGGTTATTGTGGTATGTACGTGTGAGTGTGTGTGTGTGTGTGTGCAGACTCGTGTTCCTACCTTCAATACTACTTACTTTGTAAACAAAGCTATGAACTGAGAAACGGTCATGTGTGTGTATGCTTTTGTATGTGTGTGCGGGTATGTTTGCAAAATATGAGTATGTTCAGTAAAATGGTAGAATAGCGCTGTTTATCTCCTTGCCTCATTAAGCATTATTTTCACAAAAAAAAAATCTGGGAGGGTGGGTGGCATGAGTGAAGGGAGAGTGTGTGGCGTAGATAGGGGAGGTTGAGTCCATTAGAAAAGGTCATATGCTTGTATGCTAGTGCATGTATGTATGTGCGTGTGAATGTGTGAGATAGTGTGTGTGTGTAGACTCAGGTTACTACTTCTACCTTCAATAGTATTGAAGGGAGATTAATTAAAACACTGGTAGTATAACGCGTATTATTTAATCTTTATTTTATTCATATTAATCAGAGAATATTATAAATGATAAAAAAATATATACATAAGGAGTTCATAATAACTGACAAGTATTCAATGTATAGTAACTATTGTTTAAATGTTAGGTAAGCTCCCTTTGAAACCGAAATATATCGTTCGATAACTCCCTGGGAGTTTTACTCGTTTACGAAATGTCTTTCTGAAAACCTTTTCCCTTCTCACCTCTTTCACTCCACCATGTTCCTTGGTTCTGAAACCACCAAAAGGTACAGAGATATGACTAACAGCATTCTCTCTACCATCATCAGCTCCAACTATGCGTTTTATAGTATCGTAGGTTATTATACCCTTCGTCTGAGGGTTAAATGTTAACCCTTTAGCACGAAGTATATATTTTACTCCCCTTCGTCGTTTGAATACGTACCGAATAGGATTTGGGGCCCGTATAGCAGAATTAATCTCTATACGCTTCAGCACCGTACACATCTTTGATCTCATTAGTGAAATCACCTAGGAATTCTCCAAGTAGAGGTTGTGGGTCATCTTTCCTAGCAATGAAGATGGCACTGTCTGTGCCACAGTACAACAACCGTTCACCAAACTAGTCTAAGAGCCTATAGAGCTTGATTCGAGCATAGGTGGTTGAGACTGCTGCAATTGGAATTTATGTTACGTTGTAGCCAACTTCCACAAGTTCAGCATTCTCCACTTTCGTTATGTACGCATTGCCAACTGCATTCAAGGAATTCACAATGTAATCGTCGTTCTTGATTAGCTCTATTACATCGTGGTCCGAACAACAGATGACCGTTTTCAAACTGTCAATCCTCTGAGCGCACTTTTCCATGAGACTGTAAAGGAAGAAAATATGATCATTGATTTATTGGCTGTTTTTTTGTATTATTATTATTATCGCCTTCAAGTTTTGGAAATTATTGACTTCATATTTATTGTACAATGCATTAATATTTATAAAATTTTATTATGATTGTAATATATCAACGAAATAAGATCAATGGAGAAAAACTAATCGCAGGAAGAAATCCTTACCTGTTTAGATAAAGCTTTGCTCTAAAACGCTTTCCATGATTTCTTTCGATGTTGTCTATTTGTATGTTTATGCTCTCAGCCTGACTCTCTCTCTTCACATATTCCATTTTCTCCTTCTCTCCATCCACTCCTCGCTGTAATTCAGAAGCTTCTATTTTTTCTTTTAGAAAGTTTTCTTTTATACTCTGCAAACAACCCTCTTTTCAAACTCCCCAAACTCGTAAATTTTCTTGATCTTATACATCTTTTCCAGGAAAATTTTCAGTTCCAAGGTTGTGTGCATTGCGCAAATCATACGTTGCTTTTCAGAGTGATCGCACGCGCGTGTGTTTTGCTGAGCGCATGTGGTGCAGAGTGTAAAATTAAGTTTACCACCTATGGATTGAGGGAGAACTGGAATTTAGAGATAATTGGGGGGGGGGGGACGTAAACTTTCACGATATCCAAATATGTCTTATTCATACTTTCGAGGAATTCTTGAATAGACGGAATTTTTTGCACAGATACGCAACGTCGAGGTGATCTTACGGGGTATGGATTGTTTTTCATGCAATATGGATATAAGGAGCGAAAATCGAGCTAATGGATTTTCACACCTTCGGTTGGTGGGTAGTATAATATAAATGGGTTACGTCTGCCGCCAAAATGTGCAGTGCCTACATTCAATACACCATTCACTACATCGGTGGAGATTCTATTAACTGACTCATATCGTCCTGGAGTAGTTTGCATCATAATTTCAAATTCACACTCCCAGAGAATGATAACATTTTATTCGCTACCGAGAATTCGATTACTTTCTATTGTGTGGTAGTAGCGGTCCGACGATCCACGTCCACCAATGGAAACATCTTGTTTGAGAAAACACCCTTGCCAAAGGCATCCATCAAAGAGAAATACGGTTCCTCCTCCTGATGGTGAAAACTCGTCCGGGAAAAATACTCTCCCACCAACAGAAAGCCTTTGCTCACTCCCGTTTCTTGCATGGAAAATTGGGATTCCTCTGCCATGTTCTTCAAACATAAGCCAACGTATAGCTTTACAAGAAAAAGCTCTTGATTTCTTCCTAGCGATAATTACAATTGAATTTTCTGGTAAAAAGACATCTTTATACACCTTGTAAAACAATGAGGCTATTGTGATGCAATACTGTATACGATCAATGTTAAATCTTTTGATGAAGGAATACTGAAACTTCTCAAAACACAGGCCAAAGATAGAAACATCTTGAATGCAATACTTATACACTCTGTACGAATATTATATTCTTCTTTTTTGAAATTTGGGTAAAAATTACTGTCAAAGTATACTTTTTCATCATTGCTCATTTTCTCATAGTTAAATACCTTTTTTTCTGGAACCTGACCAATATAGTTCAAGGTTTCCTCGGAAACAAAATCGTAAGGAAAATAACCTTTTTCCATTTCGAGGATTCCCATTGTTTTTGGCATTTTGGCAGCGATAATGGCATGAATAGGAGTGAATCCTTAAAGATTATGTTCTAAACGAGCTCTATCTTAAAAATCTTTTGTCCCCGCTTCATTGGATTCGAAGTAAAGAGATTAGGATTAAAATATTCAAGCAACTCGTCAGAGATGAAATAGCCATCGAATTTGGCATTACATATTATGTGTTTTCACATTTTCTCTCAATCCTCTTCGTGTCAACTCTTCTATAAACGGTTTACAAGGGAAATTTTCACCATCGCCTTCAAAAATCCTTCTTCGTAGAACACGGTTCTTGCATTTGTCATATGTTTCATCATTATCAAAACATAGTTTACGGATAACCTGCATAACCATCATATAAAGAAAAAGCATGAATGATCCCAATTTTTTATAGGTTTTAATGTCATAATACAGGGCACTCTATTTCTTGACCATCGACTTCTTCAACCAGCACGTATGCTCTGCTCCATTCGCTTTAGAGTATATATAACATTTAGAACAGGAAAGCTTCTCCTTTCGTTTGCACTATGCATGATTATATGATTACATCTACGACACATACAAATCTTCACATAAGTATGAAGCTTCTTGCACGTGTTAAAACACGATTGGTTGTAGAATGATCGATTTCACTCATTACATAAAAACCCTCGATTTATTTCTCTATCACAATGCCCGAGACACTGACTGCACACACCTTCACAATCTTTTAGGTGGGCCGTTACGTTGTCATGTAACGTATAGCAAAAAAAAACCGCATACAGTGATTAAAAGAAAGTATCTTGTTTTTAATATACTGTGAGGGTATGGAACTTACATACTCACATGCCGCCAGACAATCGTGGGAACGAAAGAAATTTGTCGTTTGAGTTGACCTTCGTCTCCTCTCTCTCTCCCTCCACCTTTCCCCCAACTGGCGACAGGGAGTCGGACGAAAGAACGCCTATCTCACAAAGAAGCTTAAATCTTATTTGCTTTCTTTATGATAGCATGAAGATTGTCCAGAAGGCGTTGCGATAAGCGAATTGTCGTGAATGGGATATCTCTTTCGATTTCCTACAATCTGCGATATAAATAACATCGCCTTTTGCCTCACCAGAGCAGTGTCCCAAATCTACTCGCGTAATCCTCACGTTGAACGGGAGTCGTTGCCGTAACGTATTGACTACCAACGCGCCGTCGATTCAACCTAAATCGCTGTCTCAAATTGTTCCTGGAAGTAAATCCCGCCCCGCAGAGCCTGTGACTAGAAGAGTACGCTCTGTTGCTCAACGTAACTTGAGTGAGAAAAGGAACATCCAAATAGTTACTGCAAGTTACTATTTGTTAGTGCCACATCCAGTTAGGAGTGAACTAACCGGAACTGCAGCCAGCAGCCCCCAATTCGCCGTCTCATCCCTTCTCTCCCCGAGAACTCGTGTTAACGCCACCTGAGTAGTCGTCTCTCCAATCCATCAATTAATGGTGATCTGTAAACCCAGTGTCCCTCTATTCTTAAATTACCTAATTAATTAACCGTGATTGATACTCCCATTGAGTCATTATAAATCTAGACGCTTAACATCAGTGTTTAATATTTAATCCTTAATTTTGCCTGTTAACTATTGCTAATTATTATATTTGTGTAAAGTAAACTTTATTTTGAGTACGTGTGTTTATTTGTGGCTCCTCCCTTTTGACGTACCCTTGGCAAGACTTTAATTAAGCATCCCTTCGGCTAATTTATTCAACCTGTATTATGCATTCTTAGAATTCAACAATCACAAACCTCACCCCAATAACAAGTGAGACTTTTATAGTGAGAATCCTGGCTACGGCACAACCCGCCTCTAACCAGCTTTCGCACGTTCAGTAGGAATTAAAGCCTACCTACCTATATATATATATATATGATCGTAGGATTGAGTCATAGGGTCAATACCACCGACTTAAACAAAAGCGCTGTGTCCAGATCAAGGACTAGAATAATTATTGGACCAGACTATGAGCAATTCTACGACAAATATGTATCATTAATGTTTCGAATTGGATAGTAGGTTCACATTCAAGATCAATGAATAGGAGTAGAGCTGATTTCTCAGGATATGTTGGTCGATGGAGTAATTTGAACTTGCGTTCATCCCCTGCAGCCGTAAATACCAGGATCCTGCATCTCTGTTCACGTTCTATCAAGCAGAACTGATCTGTAGCAAAAGAATACTCATAGAAAAGATTACATTTTCTTGCCAATTCCTGAGCTGCTTTTATTATGTTGGAAGCCAAAGTTTTAGGAAAGAACATTCTCCTTCATTTTCTTCGCAAGAACTGAGGAAACAAAGGCGCAGCCTGCAGAATTTACATATATGTCAATCAAATCGCACATTAGATGGTATTATTGCATGGCTTGCAGGAATTCTCTCTCTCTCTCTTCTCTCTCTATCTCTCTCTCTCTCTCTCTCTCTCTCTCTCTCTATATATATATATATATATATATATATATATATATATATATATATATATATATAGAGAGAGAGAGAGAGAGAGAGAGGTTCCGAACTCAATTGTATCCGCAGACTGGAATGCTGTCTCGAATCGTCCTATGATATAATTGAATAGTATTTATTATATATTTAAATATAAATATGCATACATTTTCTACAGATTAATAAATCTAAAATCAACAACAACATAAACAAAGTGTTTTAGTTTATATATATATATATATATATATATATACATATATATATATATATATATATATATATATATATATATATATATATGTGTGTGTGTGTGTGTGTGTGCGGGAACAAGCACGTGATGGAAATATCGTTTTTTTTTTAAGCATTGCCTCCACGTGATGGACCTCATTGCCGCTTAAAATCATTTTACCAAGTTTAAAAGCGTGAGAAACGACAGAGCGGGCTGAGGAATGCAGCCTTTATCAGCCCGGGTATTTACCCAAGGAGAGACTACCTCGCGACCTTCCCCCTTTTCAGCCATGCAGGGATCGCTTGAGGCAAACGTGACCCCAAGCCTCGTTCACATTACTCAAACGATGGATGATAGTCACCCCCCTCCCCTTTCTATGGGATAAGCTCCCTCACTCCAGGCGTGTATATTAACCTGTGTCGCCAGGAACCGAAGAGATTGTGCGAGAAAAGCTCACGTCGAGAAGACCATTCTACTCTTCCTCGATTCGGGTCGTCGTACGCCGAAGGCAATGACTCTGCGGGATAAGTCAAATATCCCTCATAGATAAGTCAAATATCCACCCTGGCTAAGTCAAGTATCCTATTCCTGGATTAGTCAAGAATCCTCTCCCAGTTAAAAACACCCGTCTGACTCCGTGCAACGTCTCCATCTCCAAATAAGAACTCAAGTCTTGTCCCAAATCAATCCGTTTTGACGTTTAGAAGAAACTTACTCTCCGTTTTCTTCGAAGGAATTCTATCGGAAGAATTCATAGCCTCCATTTTTAAGGCTCTGCCTCCCCCCTCATCCCCCTTCATCTCAAAGGAATATTTCAAATTCAAGCAAGTTGACCCTGGGCCCCATCGAAGTGAACTTAACTTCTATTTCCCCTCTTCGCCAGGCACGACCATGGTCTTCTTCCTTCATTTGTACAAGGTATCATAATAAATATTTTAGCTCCCCCAATTTTATAATTGCTGCCTACCGTTCCCCCATTATGATTGTGTGTTTACTAAGCCACCGAGTAAAGCCTAATTTTAATCCCGTCCCGCTGACCCATTTTAATTAATTTAAATACCTAATTTCATTACTTGCCCGTTGACCACTTTAACGATTTGTCTTATTGTATGTATTTCTATTTTGTACCATTTTAACCTAAATTATTTATAATTATTAAAGTCTATTTTTTCGACTCCTTTGCTTTCAAAGCTTGAGCTCATGATAGCCGTGAGACTTAAATAACTCAGCCAATAAGGAATCAAAGTAGTTGTATTGGATTAGCCCTCTCTTACGAGAATCTGACCTCGTAATCTGACCCGGATGACCAAAAAGTATTAAAAAAAACAAAACGCGCACACTAAAATCGAATATAATAGATATATGTATAAACCTATTCTACCACAATGCGGAAAACTCGCAAAGTATCGCGTGATAAATGCAATAAATGCAATAAATAAATGCAAAAGCAATAAATGCAACAAAGCCCACAGGGTAAATTAATACGAGGATTCCAAGTACTTTCGAACTTTATTTCGAGTTCTTTATCAAGGAATAACAAAAGTATTGAAAATTGTAATATATATATATATATATATATATATATATATATATATATATATATATATATATATATATATATATATATATATATATATATATATATAAAAGGATGATACAGAGGAGAGGGAATGCCCAGAAAAAAGAAAAAAAAGGAAAATAAATACAAACTAAGATCAGTAAATCAGGTAAATTCAAAAGACTAAAGGTTGACACGAGGATTAAAATACCGCCTAAGCAATTAGGGAGGGAGAAACCTGAGCGAGAGATTAACATCAGAGGTCAGGATTGAAAAACCAAGGTAGAATACGTACAAATGTTCTAAAGACTTGACTCAAACGAAAATAAATACACAGACATAAACATAAGGCTACACAGATGCACAAAAAAATAAAATTAAATAGTTTATTAAGATTAATATAAATTTTTTGTCTCAAATTAAGTCTCGATAGTGCATTGTGAATATAATTTAAAAAAATAACCATCGAGTTTATATAAGCCAGGACTTAAATTCAAATTTGGGAATTTATTAATAAAGGTCGATTCAATGATATTTCGTGAAATATCTTTCGCAAGAGGCTCGTAGGTTGTTTAGCAGAATAAATATCAACAAGAAAAACTGTGCCCAAAATAACTTCGTATGGTTTAAGAAAAAAACTTTAATAAAGTTGTTAATTAAAATGCCGTCTAAAAATAATTCCAGTTTACGAAGAGAAACAAAAAAATAACATTGTTGCGGTCCTCTTCTTTTAAATTTTAAGAGAGTTGACAGATTTCATCTTAATATTTTGAAGGGGATGGAAGTTATCATGGCATCGAGGAGAAAGGAAGCTAAGAAATGCTCTTGTACATCTCATCCTTAATCTATAGTTCTCTCTCTCACTCTCACTCTATCCCTCCATTCTACATTATATATATATATATATATATATATATATATATATATATAGACATATATATATATATATATATATATATATATATATATATATATATATATATATATATATATATATATATATATATATATATATATATATATATATATATATATATATAATATATATATATATATATATATATATATATATATATATATATATATATATATATATATATACTATTTATCTCCCTCGCTCGCTTCATCTCTCTCTCTATAAAGTTAATTTATATTTTATTACATGATTTGTTAACGTGCTATGAGTTTAATTTAAGCTGCATGTTAATATCTAGTTTGCAAAGGTTCCGTTACATTCGGGCTTTTTTTTTATCTCTAGAGGCTTACATGTGTCATAAAAAAAAGTTCTGTATAGCAAATTTAAAATTCTACTTTTGCAGCACGTGCCATTAAACTTTGTTTTCCATTGTGTGCAGTTGTGTCGAGATGGAAGTGAAAAGAATCGAAATCTCTGCTCTCCTGCGCACGGGACACAACAAGTCCAACATGGACAAGTGACTCATCGTCAACCCTATAACCCTCTACATAGTCGCGGAGAGGCACAAGAACGGGTAATACCGCAATGATCGATTCCGTTTAGGCAGACCTCATTTGACAATGAGAAAGGCTTTCAATAGTGCTCCGAAGCACAAAATGACTTCGCTTAAGAAGAAGAAAAACATCTTGGTGGCTACGGTGTGCAGAGTTCTCAAGGATGAGGGTAGCAATAGCTTGAGGTGGGTCGAAAGGCCTCTGGTCACCGACCGTATTGAGGAACAATGTCGAGAGCGCTGTCGTCTTCTTCTCAACGGCTTGAAGTATACTGACAATCGAATTAGCATTTTTTGTGATTGCCGAAGTATACTTTTGTCGATGAATTAATTCTATTTTTGTTGTTTTAAGGAAGCCGGTTGGATCCTATTAATTATGCAAGGCAACAATACTTCAATATTGGCTGAGTGGACTTTTTTTAAGTACTTTATTGCTGAGAGAGTGTCGCAGCGTTTAATGCATTTTTAAGGAAGAGCCGTCTCGAACACGTAAGGATTTAGTGAAACACCCAGGAATTATCCTAAAATAAACATATATTTTAAAATTTAACAATTAACTACAAAAAAACAGTAAACACTTTTATATCCACTTCTAAGCTAACCGAGGCTAAACATGTTGGCAACTGGGCCTATTACAATATCTATTCATGACAAAAATAAACAAATAGGCTCCACGTAGACAACCCAATTGCCGTTTAGTTATTTTATCACGACCCTTTTAGATTAGCGGTATACATTAAATTAAATTACACTCTTCTACTAGTAAATATAACTGGGTTCACGCACAATTGTTTCTACTTCCGTTAAATCGTGTAACGTAATAAACTCATACCAACGCAATACGAATATAAATGTTCTTTCTAACTTACATGACAGAAGGGATCAGGGGTTGTCGGAATTCACTGGAGGGCTTTTCTCGCGTTGCGGAGACTTGGAGTGGCCGATGATAGATTTTCTTCGAGATAGGATGGAGGTAAGGGAGGGAGGCGATGTTAACCTCTTATTGCAACTTTGCCTCCCGTTACTTTAAAAAAAAGGAGAGAGTTGTAGTGCTCTCTAGTTCAAAGAGTCCTCTTCTGGATACTCTTGGAGCCTATTTTTATCCTAGTCTTTAACGCCGGTTACCCAACTAGTTTTGGGGGTATACGAGGGGATTTCTACCGTACTTAGCAAATAGAATCTCGTTGGGGCTTGGATCTTCTCCTCTCACTCATACGGAGCTTGCGCTGTGAGAGTCAATCGAGTGTGAGTGAGTTTTCTTTTCTCCAGTCAGACTTCTTCTAAGTCTGTAAAGGATTCTTCGGTATGGCACCGATACAAAACTTAACGTTCTATGTTAATTCGGCACTGGGGAGGTGATCGATCTTCTCGAGCTGATCCTCTATCGTCTCTCACCGAATAATCTTGACTGGCTGATGGATCGATCTTCTCGAACTGATCGTCTATCATCTCCCACCGAATAATCTTGACTGGCTGGAGGATCGATCTTCTCGAACTGATTCTTTTATCATCTCCCACCGAATAATAATCTTTTCTCTTTCCTTCAGGGGCATATTTATAGGCGGACGACAGCCCTATCTAAGGGGGAAGGGGCGAGGCCGCAGAGGGGAGAGCAAGGAGTGAGGAGGTTGGCACCGAGGTGCCCAAGTTGGCTTGTTAATTAGAGACACCACTAACCATCACCATCCTTGACGTGCCTTTTGACTAGCACCGCTTTTTGGTGATAGAACCACTTGCCTACGAATCTCGTAGGTAATTGGATCTTTTAAGCGCCGTTTAAGGGCCTTTGGTGGTTACCTTAACATAGATGGTCGCTTCAACTACCTATGTGACGGGGAGATCAAACAGGCTAGGCAGTTAGACTGTTATTCACCGGCTACCGTTCCCACGAGTCTCCTCATGTGGCTCGATTGTCCGGATTTCTCCGCAACGGAGGTAGACTTTAATTTATATGTTCTCCTGGCACTCTGTGAGGCTTTATTATGCAATTCCTCTACAGTAAAAAATCCCTTTCGCGCTTGATCCACTAATCTACAAGCAGTACGACATCAGGGTAGCTTCTGCCAGGAACTCTTCGAGGTCCACCACGTTTCCAAGACATAACACCTGGCCTACAATGTTAATGCTTGGCGTGGTGGCTTTGAATGGCGAGAAGATGACTTCAGGGTGGTTCGTGGCAGGTTACAAGCTCACCACGGCTTATTACAGGGACATTTGGACGACGAAATTCCTGCACTGGTTGAGAAAGATCAAGAAGCTAGTTGAGCGATTACGTCTTTGAGTAGAACCGTGCTCCAGCCTACACGGCGACAGCGGTTGGCGCGTGTCAAGGGCAAGGCCCCCATGGCTCCCCACAGCAATGTCGAAGAACTGAATTCCTCAGCGTGTGGGCCAACATGACGAAGGACTTCCTCCTCAATGTGTGCGCGGCCTTCAGTCTTCATAGGGATAATAGCATCTAGTCTTTCAGTTGTCTCGACTTTTTTATAGAGCTATGTGTTTAGTGGTTCAAGACTTGTTTCTTTACGGAGGCTTTCCGAAGTCCGATGCTCATACTACTTAGCGTTGGTAATAAACCGGAGGCCTCGATTTTGCACTCTTTAGAGTCTTGTCATATTTTTCCTTGACGCCGCTTTGAGCGGAATAGCAGGGTACACCATTTTTGATCTGATTAGACTGGTGTACAACTTCATTTTATTGGTTGTGCTGAGGTTTGTGAATCGGAGGAGTTTGTCGAGTTCAGTGTTGGCGTATCTAATCCTGGAGCTGACGTGTCTGTTCATGCCAGTACTGGCAAGTTTGTAGCCGAGGACTGACACGTGCGGTGAGTAGTCAATTTCGGAGTTTTCTAGATTGAGAGGGGCAAAACGACGTCTTTCTATTGCGGTTGCTGTGAATTTTGATACGTTGGTCTGTATTTTCCAGAGACTCTCGAACCTGGAGATTCTTTTAGCTTCTGCTGTCGTGGCTTGGCCATCATCCTCGTAGAATATTGTTCTTCGAACCACAACTTGGGTAATATCATCCGCATATTGGATGTTGAGAGTTCTTCCATCAGTTGGTTTAGGGATGTCTGTCGTAAAGATAGTGTAGAGGGTGGGGTTGAGGCATCCTCCTTGAGGGACGTAGGGCAGGAGCTCGAAGGCTTCCCCTGTATACTTCTCGAAGTCGATAACAGTTTGTATGTTGGTCAAGTACCTACAGAGGATCTTTTCGAAGTGGGGGGGGGGTGAGTCTTAGTCGCGAGATTTTGTAATTCAGGCCATACTCACTGTCCTTTCTTTCCCCTCCTTGAATAAAATTTCCATACCCAGTCTCAATTTACTGAAGACCAATAACCCCATTGCTAAGTATATCAAATCAACGGACGATAAAACCCTCCAATCAACTAAAGTCAATTCCTCGGTCCTATTTGTAAGAGTGTAAGCACCAATCAGCACTAAGAGTATTACGCTTTGAAAGCCTCTCAATGTGAAATTTCCCGAAATAAATGGCCAAGTCATTTCAAGTATCAGCTACGTTTACGTGGCTCAGCCTTTTGGTCACTATGGTGTGTTATAAGTCGAGCATTTATATTATTGACTGATTTAAATCAAAGTACGGAAAAGTTTGCAAATGAAAAAGTTGCTATAAGAAATATAATACCACTTATGCTGTATTTAATGCCTAGAAATAACGGAGTAGGAATGCGGTTGTCTTAGAGAGCTTTCAAGTAAGCCATTGTAAGTGATTTTCGAGATCCTCAATAATCTTTAGTGAGCAATTCATTGAAGGCATGTTGCTATGAGGACCTGAGACAATTCTGTTATTTTTGAACCAAGAGTTTTGTTTTTCTATCGAGCCAATTCAGGAATGTCGGATGATAAAATGCATCCAGAGCGACCCCATGCAACCAGCAGCTAGTTGAGCCAATAGATGTTTTTTTCCCTGCATTTGAGCCTAATTCTCGAATATTTTTATATAGGCCAATGGTGACAGCTCTCCTGAGTGATCTTTTCTCTTGACCACAGATGGGAGAGTAGGATTACTGACTTATATTTTTATTTTGAATGCTTGGGTGAAAACTGTACGGTGAACTTGGCAAGACTGTTCCTGAGACATTGATTTACCTAGCTCAAGGGATTTTAGGAATTTTTCTAACCCTTTTCAACATTTAGATTGCCACTGATAGTCAGTACAGCTTTTTTTGACATACTACTCTATTCATCATTAAAAATAAGTTCATCATATCACCAGTAATATCAGTTACTAATTAAATATCAGACAATTTATCTAATTCTGTCAACTCTTAAATAAATTCAAGATGTAACTTTTTTTTGGTCAAAATAAGATAAATATACAAAGCGTAATTCAAATGAGATATGTCAGTAAATTAGGGCCGATTGAGGCAGTATCTTCTATTCTAGAATCTTTAATGTATCTCGAACTAAGCGTGCGATGTGTGTTCGTGCATAGTCTTGCAGAAAGACAATTCCTTTATGTTTGACACCCGCTGGGTGCTTTAAGGTAAGTTTATATTGACATGCTTGCAGTTGTGTAGTGTATAGTTAATTTTTTTTTCACAATCAGATGTGATGAAAGATTCTAGGATACGGAAGCACTCGAAGATAGATCAACATTTATTTTTCCTTAAATCAACCTTAAAGTAGACTACGAGTGATTGTCAATTAAACTCCAAAGAACGTAGCTGTCATCTACAGTTACTATAAGGGCTATTAAAAGGAATCTCTTTTGTATTATTTTTTCTATAAAGGCCAACAACATCTCCAAGTCTCCGGTAGTATAATTACAAGTTTATTAATTAACATTATGACCATATTGAAATATTTTGTGTAGAATAATTTTAATATATGTTGTATACATAGAAGTGAGAAGATAGTTAATAATTTCTATTGTAAATGCATACTACGTTATGTAAATTGCATTTTTCATGAGACCTGGAGATTGCCATACCATGTCGATATTTATTTACATCTCTGCATATGAGTTCGAATTTATATATTATAGTTTTCTATCGATCGATTTTTTTTCTTATTATTTCCACCACTTAGGAAATATTAATTTCTCTGTGATATTAATTTCCATTCCATATTTTTTTTCACCTCTAGTGCTAATCTATTCATTGATTTTGTTAATTTGCCCAATTAAAAGATAAAGAAGGAGGCAAGCTATTTGCAAACAAGGTTTGCTAACCAAAAGGTCGCGTGCTCTCACTTATTCTGATTTATGGCCTTACGACCTTTGAAACTTTCAATAATTCCCGGACTAACCTTGGGGGTACATTGACAAAATATCATTCTAAAGAGAATGTAAAACAACATAAGGGTTTCATATCTCGTTAGAATAGGCCAAATACTTATGATGTTATTGCCCAAACAAAATAATTCACGAGCTAACCATGGGATGACTTTGGCAATTATATCATTCGAAAGAGAAGGTAAAACAACATAAGGGTTTCAGATTTCGTTAGAATCAGCCAAATAGTTACGATGTTATTGCCTTCCCCCCCAAAAAAAAGAAACGGGGATCGACCGACCCACATAGTAAGATATAGAGTCGCCTGTGACTAAAACTCATTTGCGAGTCTGGCTTTCCTGACCCAGCTACATGTTTTACAACATAGAATACATAGAGCATGAAACTCAAATGTAAAACTAAATTCTTCACCTCCTACCATTCAAGCGGTCTAGATACTATTACTTTATGGTTATTTATTATTAAGAAGACTACATAACACAGCGATTGTAGAGCGATATTGAATATTTGAAAGCCATCTGGTGTAAATCCCTTTATGTTTCCTTCCTTTACATATTAAGAAGCCTCTCAATAATTAAAAGTGAATATAAGAAGCAAATAAAGTAAATAAGTGTTTATCTGTAGCACGAAAAGGTTGAAAAGGTTTAATCATACATTCTACCGTGTCTACTTCCTGCTTCTCATTTAGGTCTTGTATAATGTATACATCTGTGAAACAGACGGTATGTTAGAGAATCATCTCACTTCTTTTCAGCAGATAGGCAAGACGGAGCAATATATATATATATATATATATATATATATATATATGCAGACCGGAGACTTCAGCCTTCTTTAATCGCTATTGAAGATGGCGGAGCTCTCCGTCGAAACCTAGCTTTGCAAATAAATTGATCCTAACACTGTGGTTTCCTTCCTGCATATAAATATATATATATATATATATATATATATATATATATATATATATATATATTTATATTGGATTGATTTTCTTGGATCAAGGTATTTGAGCAAAATCTGTCCCATGATAGTCTACTTAATGAATTTGAAGTAACAACTTTATTAAGTATCAAAACTATTGTCATCTGGACAATGAATTTAGCCTTAGTACAATCTCAACCCTTTTGCAAATGAGGCTCGCATAAAGATATTCTTGAATTCAAGAGAAAATATATATGTAAAGTTTTCACACGAACGTCTCAACCTATTTACAAAGATGTGCAAGAAATAAATAAACCCCCATAGTTTTACAATAAATTGTTTTTATTACGATTTTGTGAAATTACTATGATTATAATTTGTTTCCATCTGTTCAAAATTTAATATTATAATAATTAAACAATCCTAGAAATCAAAATTCCAAGAAAACTTTCGATTTTTAAAGGGGACAGATTCTTAGTCATTGTGAGGGTGGTCTCTCCCAAAGAAAAAATTATAGGAATCTTGGGAATCGGTCTTTGTTCCGTAAACAGAATTATAATCCAATTCAAAGAATTGATTAAAAAATCACTAGAGTCAAGGACCTGATCGTCTCCGGCCTTCTGAAAGGCGTCTTCGCGCTGCTCAAAGATCCTTTGAGAACAACTATCTGTTATAAGATTCTGATGAGCCAGGATGATTCCAACTCGGCCTAAAAAGAGAATTTAAAAAGCACAATCTGTAATCTCAGAACAAAATAATTCTATGCCCAAAACGAGTTGAACCTCCAAAAGCTGCCAATGGAAAATCCACAAAGTATTAATAATGTATTTTCATTGTTTAAAGTGTAATTCATTCTTTAAATTAACAAACAAAAGTAATTCAATAATTCACTGGGTATGTTTTTACCTCTGGTATGTCGTTGTACCTCCAACATAAATTTTGGCCCTTACTCGACGGTTTTTTTTTGTGTGGCATGCGGATGTATTTTATGTAATGGTATTTAATTATGTATTTGATTAATATAAGTTGAGAAAATGCTGATGATGTCATTTTTTATTAGTTAATCTTTCAATACAATTTTCTGGGGCTATGTTTAGCAGCACAACTTATTCACAATATCGGATATTTTGAATCGAGTTAACTGATAAAAGAAAAAGTTTTTTTTTCTGTTATTAGCCTTAACTAAGGGAGTAAAGTTCTATGTCTCTTTTTCTTAGATATTTGATCGTATGTAGAATTTATCTCACTAATATTTGCTCAATTACAGCCTCTTAGTCAAGCCTTTCTGAGAACTGTGTAGTGATAAAATGCTGAGGGACGGAACTTTACATGTGAGTTTGCAAGAAAAAGTGATAATGAGCAAGTACTTACCTTTTATAGTCTTTCTCACATCAATTTACACAAAAAACAAAAAAAAGCGGAGTGATAAAGAACAAAATATTTAAAATGGAAGCCTTTGAGAAGACAACATTGAGTCTGTTATAAAGAGATTTGCCACAAATAGATTTAAAAAAATCGTGTTTTTTTAAAATCACTTGCAATAGTTTAATCAGGTAGGAGGTTTGTGGCAATATGAGTCTTATTAAGATGGCGAGAAAAACCGAACGGTTTATATGCAAATATAATTTCCCAACTTCCCTATGTAAATTAGAATATCAGCCAATTTTTTGCTATTGCTTTTGACTAAACTCGTTTGCTTTGGTTTCATTACCTTACAAGGGACTTATCTTTATTGTAAAAAATGGCAAGAATTAAAAGGGCCACGAGGTCTTGTGGTCAAAGGAATCACATCGACTCTCATCTGTTTATGTGCCTTAGAAACGTTTTCACATAACCTAACTTCACTGCCATGTTAGAGCCATTATCAAGGAATTATTTCAATGTGTTGGAGTAATTTTGCTTAAACCAATGCCATTTACTTTAGTTACTGCAAACGAATGAGATGAAGCTTATTCATGTGGATAACAACTAAGCTCGAAAAAAGATAGAATGAAGTAAAGGAAAAAATCGGAATAGAAAAAATGACATTGAATAAAACAGAAAAGTAAATATCATTTAATTTTAAGGGTTGCGGCTAGAAGGATAAAAATAAAGCATTCCTGAAAAAAAATCATACAAATTGCAAGACATCCATAAGTACTAATATGAACACTCCAGTCTCTTCCATAATATGGCCTACTAAATTAAAAATGAACAGAAATTGCGAGTATAATCAATACATGTATGCAAATTAATTTAAATTCATGAAATTTGATTCACAGTTCTTTGGTAACCTTAAAAAATTTCACTTTTCTTACGTTTCCAATGTATTTATTGCCCCTTCTTTTATATGTCTATGCCTCCCTCAATGGTTATCAAACATTTCATTCTTTTCTCAAATTAAAAATTTGCTGTGTGGCAAACACTGGAATTTACGATGGAGAGAAAGGCGGTTCATTAGCAATTTCTCATTGTCTTAACCGATAAAAAATACAATGCAGCACCACTGCACTGCTTATATAAACTATGATATTTTGAGCTGACCAAATAAAGACTACGGGTATACAGATATTTTGACTAGTGTAGTCGCCTGAACATTTATCGACAGGGCAATAAAAAGATAAAAAGGAATTAATATTTCCATTTGAAATATTCGGAGAATTAAGTGATATGTACGTTCTTGTGAAAATATATATTTGGACCGTCACTATACGTTTATTTAAACTATTTACAACTATAATTTTTGTTTATCCTATGCCTATTAATAGTTTTTTATTACATTTGTGAAAGAAATAAAAGACATTCTACAAATGCATATGACATTGTATAAACAAAACAAATATAAGGCTGGAAGTAGTCCTTTTTGTTGTTTTCGCCGTTTGCTTTCGATCTTTATCTTGCTAGAACATTCACTCATACTGCCATTCCAAATTCTTCACACTTGACGTTAAGTTATTGACCAAAATTTGCAAGTACTCGGTTTTATTCATTGTTTCATCAAATATACAGAGCGATTTAAAAGGAGCGCCTGATTTCTGTCTTTTGCGGATAGCAGATTCTTTCTAGGAAGTCATCTTCCTAACATTTGTCCTGCATATTATTATTATTTTTAGTTAATTATATTACAGTTTAGTTTGTCTTTTACAGATAATTGCTTAGAGTTAAAGAGTTATTTGACCTTTCAACGAAGCAACGCATTGCGGCTGTGAAGCATTACTTTAAATGCAATGGAAACAAATTGATGGCGGCAGTCCAGTTGACACAGAAATTCGATAATATCCCACCCAAAGAAGTAACATAAGATTGATTTTCTTGATATACGAGGGGCGGTCAATAAGTTTTGCGAATCGGTATGGCAAAACAGAGGAAGGGGGATGGCTGTTTGTGGGGGGGTTAGGACAAGTTATGACAAGTCAGGACCTGCAGCCGCACGCCCCTGCCTCGTCTATTTAAGAAGTAGTAGCTGATCGCAGATCGTCAGTCACAATTTTTTCAACAATGGAGAAGGTTGAGCACCGCGCACTGATCAAATTTCTGACCAAGGAATGCAAGAATGCAAAAGAGATCCATGAACACATGGTTGCAGTGTACACCGACACCGCCCCTTACTATGCAACCATTGCTCGCTGGAATAGGGAGTTCCGCCATGGTCGTGAGTCCCTTAAAGATGACCCCCCTCCAGGACACCCGTCAGATGTGACCAACGAGGACAATGTCGCCCTTGTGCAGAGGAGGATATTCGAAAATCGATGGGTGAAGGTCGAAGAAATTGAGCGAGAACTTGGAATATCACATGGAAGTGTTATGAACATCATCCACGACAATTTGGCCATGACCAAGGTCTCTGCTCATTGGGTCCCTAGAAACCTCACGCCTCATGATCGACTTCAACGTCGTCAAAGTCCACAAGGACAGAGTTGAAAAAGGTGCTCTACGCGAGTGAGGATTCGAGGACCTCTTCCTCTCCCCCTACAGTCCAGATCTGGCCCCTAGCGCATACTTTTTATTCCACCTGTTCAAGGCTGCACTGCGTGGACGCCGGTTTAGGGACCATGAAGATGTCCAGCTCACCGTACAGGAGTGGATTGAACAGCAGTCGGAAGATTTCTGGTTGTTGCAAATTCGAAGCCTCAGGGATAAGTGGCACAAGTGCATTGAAGTCGAAGGTAGTTATATTAAAAAATACTAAAACACTTTTCCTCATATCTTGTTTCCTTATATCCGGATTGCAAAACTTATTGACCGCCCCTCGTATGAACTACAGGGTTGATATCCACTGAAAATAAATCCGGTCTTCCGAAAGCGTCAACGATTGTAGCTACAGCTTAAAAAAAACAAAAGAAAACTACAACAAAGTCGACAAAAGACAAATATGCCATTTATCTGCAGAGTTGGAAGTAAGTGAACCATTAAAATGTTATTCGTATTCTCCAGCAGAAATAAAATAAAAACCTTACATTCTACGCTTAATTTATGAGCATCATGGAGATGACGACCAGCTTCAATCTTTTATGAAAAGTTCTTAGATAAATTTGACGAAAAAGACACATTGCTAGACAATATTTGACGGTCAAATGAGAGATGGTTTAAGCTTAAAGCGCACATTAACACAAAATTGTGTCTACTGGTTGCGGAGTATCCAAAGGTAACAGTGGACATGGGAGTAAATTTACCTGGCTGGAAAGTTTAGATACTCATATCCTCATTAGAGAGAAATGGACCCTTTTTACTTTGTGTGAGCTGTGACGCCAGAAAATAACTTTGATATGCTATAAACCGTCTTTTGGCCCAGGACACAAAATGAGGACTGTTATTTCCAGCAACATGGAGTTCTTCAGACCTTATATAATTCCGGATTTCTGTCTTTAGAGTTTATGAAAGACATTTTTTAGCATGAAAAGCCATGAACCATTCACAGATGTAAGGCTCAAATCAATGTGAAGTTTTAAGAAATTCATATCGAACTCTGCAAGAGTAGGTTCTAGCTACTATGAAAAATAGCTTAGTACAGTTCCTTAATAATTTACTCCAGAATAAATAATAATATGCACATGTCTTTTATTAATTTTTAAGCTTCTTGTACACTGTAATACATATGGCAAAAACAATCAATTCACAGCAGCAAAAGCAAATATCGGGAGGTGCTTTTAGCTAACCCTGAAAAAGATCACCACTCCCATTAAAAGAAAAACACTCTGACACATTAATACCATTACCTCCATGTTTGACTGTGCGGAGGGTATATTGCCAAATAGAGGGAGTTCCATCTTGGCGTAAAACATGGCAACCTACATTCTATTTTTCGCTCATCAGACCAAAGCACCTTTATACAAAATTAACATGGCTTCTCTATGTGCTCCTGAGTAAACTTCCGTCGTGCTGACAAGTGAAATTTCTTCATAAAAGAGACTTTAAGTGGTAAGATAAATCTGAGAGTTTGCCTATTGAGCTCATTACGTGTTTTTTTTTAGCTGATGTCCCAGTCATATGTAAATCGTCTTGCAGTTCTGCCTTACTTATTATAGGGTTCTTTGATAACGATCTCAGCACACATCATCAGCAGACATCAAAAATCTTGTCAAATTATTTGTCTCTAATCTGCACTGCAGGAATGTTTTGTAGAACTCTTTTATTTTTAGCAATCCATCATAGCTTTTACTATCAATATAGTGTCAAATTATATTGTTTTTCAAATATTAAATAATTTATTTAAATGAATCAAAATATTTGTTTTATCTCAATATATATATATGTATACATATATATAAAGTGTATCAGAAAAGAAACTAATTAGCGTGCTGTATGAGATATGATTGTATAGGGTGTTTTATAAAGGGTGGCAGCAAGTGAAAGGTGGATAATAAAAACGAATTTTTATAACCATGGTTAATTTCTTCATATTTCTAATTTTTATGTTTTCCGTTTAGGTATGGAAAACAATGTCCACCATATGTCCACCATATGTCCACATGCATGACCCTACAGACATTTATGCGCCCCTCGAGATGTGTAGCTCGATGCCTCCATTCGCACGCCTGATTTCAGCCTTGCGTTCAGAAAGAGGGAAGATGTTGTGTGGTTTGTTAGCGGATACCTGTGATTTCACAATGGGTAAGATCGCAGGATCTTGGTGGTCAGTCCTGTTTACAAGGCAAGGAATATACTGGTTGTGCAAATTTTTCGTGGAGTAATGCAAGCGTATGGCACCAAGTGTTGCAAGTCGCTCCATCCTCCTGAAACCAAAGGTTGTCAATCTCCGATTCTTACAAGTTCGGCCAAAACTGAGTGGATATTATGTCTTTGGTAACGTTCTTCATTAATGGTAACTACATTCAAATAAAAACGGTCCCAGCACTACACTTGTCTAAAAAGCACACCACACAGTCGCTTTCAGTTGATGCATTTCACGCTTTTTGCATTTTCATTTCTCCAAATCGGGCAGTTCTGTTTAGTGACAAATCCAGCCAAGTAGAAGTGGGCCTCATCACTGCAAGTCTCTCCACAACTAAGCCAGCAAATTGCTTTCGCTTCCCGTGATCAGGTGGCTAAAGATTCCGTGTAAGCTGAAATTTGTACACATGCATATGGAGATATTTAAGCAGAATTCGATATAATGAATTAATCGGGATGTTCGACTGCTGCGAACGTCGGCGAATCGATTTTCCCAGACTCAGAGTAACACTTTCTCGCACAACAGCAATTTGTTGCTCTGTCCGACAAGAACGATTCCGCCTAAGCGATTTGTCCGTTGCAATAAAAACAGTTATTTTAAACTTCGTCATTAGTCTGGGAACCGTAGACTCACTGGGTCCTTCATTTCTCCCCAAAATGGTAAGAAGTGTTCGACCTGTTTGCGTCGCACTTTTTCTGTTTTGGTAAAATGCCTTCACGATAAGAACGTGCTGCTCAGTTATAAAAAGATTCATGACGCACCAAACATAAGTATTTTTAAAAAAAAACAAATAAATATTAATCGGAGTAAAAATAGATAGCAAAAATGATAAAAACACGCCTAACTTCTAAACTCCAAAATGTCGCTCAATTCAAATTCAGCTTCCTTTATGGAAGACCGTTTGGTAGAGATTTGCACGATTGTGTCATCGTGTTAAGTACTGTTATGTAGGTATATAACAGCATTATCAGCTCTTTGTAACCGGTGTGTTTTTGCCCGTGTTTTGGTAAACATCTCCTTAATTTCAGGCCATCAAACAATGGACACAGCAATACACCAACCGGTCTTGTCTGGTCTGCTTAGGAAAAACTCCACCAGAAGCACTCACCATGCTGCAGCCAATATACGGAGACGAGACAAATGTCTGACATGGAATATCATATTAATCAACAGATATGATGTGTCATATGAAAACATTTAGACTGTAACATACCGCATACTAATAAAAAGATTCGATACATTTAATAGCATCACCATTTTAGATATTTAAAAAAAGTAATAAAGAAGTTGGTACTTTAATTTTTCTTTCCAGATGTATTAGACATGTGCATGCAAACCTAAACCAACATATTAATAGACATAGCCAACAAATAAGTCATAGAAATTTTAGGTCTGTGAAAACCTTTGACCGCGGCAGTATAAGGTCAAAATCCGAATCAAGAGATAAAAGCTAATTAATTAGACGCAAAATACAAGAAGAAACGCAGAATCCACTGGAAACATCTACAATGACGTGGAAACAAATCATTATTAGCACAAAAAACAGGCGTAAAACAGACGTGCGAGAACACTAAATAATAGCCCTTATGGCAGTAAAAAAATGAATAGTTACAGGATATAATGCACACCGTGGTTCGGAACCCACATAAAGCTGTACGTCTAACGGCTCGCTAGGTCAACTGTCAAGTATACTATTTTATTTCTAGCTTTTCTCTCTCTACTCTTTACTCTTCCTCACCCTCTTTATTTCCTAGCCTTCTCGTCACTCCTTCCGAAGACCGTTCAGGGCTCTGGAAAGAGCGGGGAGACAGTTGGGTAGAGGGCAGGTCCCCCACCGCTTCCCCTCTTTGGACATCTTAGAATGGCAGGAGGGGGCGGAGCCTATCAAATCTTTCAATGTTTCCTACCTCCCACCTTTCCTTTCCTTTCACTTCATTTCATTTTACCAAAAAAACGTTTATATACCACTTATTATTTTCCTTCCATATACATTATCCCATCAACACTATCCACTCTATTTTATTGCCATCTATTTCTCTACTGATTGTATGAAAACTTAAGACATTCAATGTCCCCTCTAAGATTACCGTCTACAATTCGAAAGAAGGCTCGTAAATAAAGATAATAAATAAAATAGGCTTTAAATTAATCGTCTTTAATCTCAAATGGGGACCTTTTTCGAAAAATTAAGGTTCTGCGGAGAAAACTCAACAACGCTAACTTTTCTGTCGACCAAGTCATGTATCTAGTTTGGCCTCCTTCTAATATATATAATACGTATAATTTACTCTTGTTTACCTATGATAATCTTAACTTTAAACAGAAACTTTGTATCTAAAATGATTAAAAATTACTCGTGGTAGAAATTAAAGACTAGTAATCTTGTTTCTATGACAATTTGTCATCTCAGCAGCTAAATTCACATCAGAGACGGCGCAGAATACTTGTCTCATCTCGTCGACAGAAGCATCGATTAAAATCGAATTTAACATTTCCGGCGTCGTCATTAGCCCAATTTCTCGCTAAATTGGCTATGTAATCCAATTATAAATTACTCATTAGATAAAATAAATTTCTGCCTGGGTAAAGAAGAGAAATGCGTCTATCCAATTTACCAGAAATTTACCTTGTTATGGCCATTTAAGTTGTTGATTTTTTATCTATTTATGAAGTTGTCAGAGAAACTGTTTCGGGTAAAGTATGCCAACATATAATCAACTTAATTTTTTAAGTGCTTTGAAGAAAATAAAAGCACGTTCCCGAGTGCCGAAAATATGATAGCAATCGGTGAGTGATGAAATTGTTTGAAAGATTGATCAAATTGAAAAAAAATAAAGAATAAAGTCATTGCTAAAAATTTTGAGGCTATTAAATTTTTTCATAATAGAACTAATCAAACGTTTTATTTTGTTTGTATCATAATTTGAAGCTGACCTATACAAAAACCAGAGCACAAACCCATTAGGTTAATAACCACAGTCTTTTGATATGCGCAATCAATATTCACAATGATGTTGCTTGATCATCAGGGCTGCTTCAATTAGTTTCATCATGCTGAAGATCAAATTTGTGATGATATCTTCACTAATATTTTTCCATTTTGTTCAATAAATACCCGCAACTTTTCTCAATTGGATGGGTTCTGTTTATTAACCGCCACTATGATTAGGGCCAACAAATTCTCTATTTGGTGCAAATCTGTCGAATTCCCGGGCCAAGGGGCCAAACGTACATGTTATTTTCAGTCAAGAACTTTGATTTTACTTAGGATTTGTGGCAAGGTGTGCCATCATGCTGAAAGATACAGTTATCAACCGCAAATTGGTCTTGACTGCTAGGAAAGTGTGCTGATGAAGCAAGTTTTGGTACAATTTTGAGTTTTGGGGAGTATTCCTTTGCAAAATAGTCAGCGCTCCAGTTTCCTTAGATGAGAAGCAGCTTTACACATGGAAAATGTCCATATGCTTCACCGTGGGCACGACACATGATTCGTGAAATCGATCCCCTTTTCTCTTACTAAGGCGGGATCTTCCCAAAGCTGCAAAAAAGGGGAAGGAAGCTTAACCAGAGAATTTTAAATTCCCAAGTCTTCAACCATCCCTTTTTTTTTATTTCTTACAAAAGTAGAGTATATAAGTAAGGTTCTTCTTGGTGAGATTGGGCTTCTTCACAGCCCTTCTCAAAATGAGAACTATAGGTATAGTGTATGGTTATCAATGTGATTTATCTTCGGTTAATAAATCAGCCTAAATAGCGTTTCAAAAACCATAACCATAAATTTTGTTTGATCGAAGATGTCTGCCGTTAGCTTTAGGCCTAATGCGACAGCGAAGTAAATTTTGGAATAATGACTTGGGCTTTAAAAAAGACAATTACACAAATATAAATATATTTATAAAATTCAACGAATGTACAGAGATAAGTAGGTTAAGTAAATATGGGGAAACAATATAGAGTGAATAATAGAGTAAATAATAATGTAGTAATATAGAGTATAATAGAGTATCTTTGATATAGTAAATAATATTGAGTTGTAAGTAATATAGTGTAGTAATTTAGAGTATTTTAAAGTATCTATAATGGACTGTGAATTGGGACTGCAATGAGAAGTAAAAATAATTAGGATTTACTCTCTTATTGTCGTTTGCAAAGAATGTGAGAGTGGAATTAACTCAGTATGATTTATTTGGAGGTAAATGAATAATTGTAGAAAGAATGGTTACAGACCTTTAGACGACGAAAGCGGCGAGTGAAGTGGGCAGAAAGCGTGCTTTTTTGGTCGAGCTGGGAAAGTGTCTTTGTTTGTTTGTGTATGAAATTTAAGAGATGTTGTTTGGAACAGTATACGTTAATTGAATTGTCAAGTAAAATAAATGAATTAATTAATTATTAAGTTTAACAAATTGATTTGATTTACAAAAGTTGGAGTAAATTAATTTGGAAGATTAAATAGACAAAGTTAAGTAAAATGATTAAATTAAGTTAAAGTAAAATAATTTAATGATTAAATTGACAAGTTAAAGTAATGCATAATGAATTATTTAAATGACAAAAGAATTGAATTTTATACATAATGATGATATATATATTTAAGTTTCCCAGGAAGTTATTATTATAGGAATGCCCAGAGGCATCGCTATAACAGCACCTCGGGGTGCAATTAGATTCACCAGTTTATGGGTGGTTTTATTCGTGAGGCAGTTACCTGTAAATGGCTGTCGGACGAAGGCGCTTGAGGTCTCACCGTCGAATTTGCTCTGACTCCTAAAGTTCTTAGGGGGAATCCGTTTATAGGTTGGGTTAGAAAGATAACTTGATTTTCATTGGGTTTAAGGAAGAAATCGAAAGGAAAATGTGTTGTAGGCCTTATTCTTGGCTTAAGTCTACCTTAATTGGGGCAAGCGAGATAGTCAAGTCTTACGCGGTTTTGTTGTAAATTTCCCTCTACGTTAGATAGTTGAGGATAGGACTGCTAGACTTAAGGACAAGGAACAGACTCGGGACGCTAATAATAAACAAATCAGACTGAGAAAAATTACAAATGAATAATAATCATGAGAATGTTTCAACTTGCTTATTTATACCCCCTCCAATTAAGGGCACGTGACTTCTTTTCTCCTAATCGTGACGCAGGGTTGAGCTTATAAGGTAAGAAGTTTGTTCGTTTGTTCCTTTGTTAAGACTGCTGGGCGGAGTCAAAGAGTGTGTATGTTTCAATGTAAGCACATTTAGCCCATCCCGGCTAGCAACAATAGCAAGGTGATAACAAAGTTGATTTTGTCGTTTTGCAGGTCCACGCCAACTTTCGCTGGTCAAATCCGATTATTTGGCTGCCTCGTTATCTTGTATCGAGACCTTTTCTGCTCGCAGCTGTTTCCTCACGTGTGTATATTTGTGTGTAATCGTGGGAACCTCAAACTATTCGATTGCATTCTTACACTCATGTTTTTCTTAATTCATGTATAATTGTGATATAAGTACTTCATTATATTCTACATTAGTTTATTGCTACTAGATTTCAAGTTATTTTACTAGTTAGTATGTGTGCCCAACTTAAAAATAGCATAGGTCAAATAGGGTGCTTATTTGTGAGGTTCCCCGTTGAGCATACTTCACCTTGCAATTCGAGCGTCGCTACACATTTAAAATTGTGAATTAACATTATATACATATATATATATATATATATATATATATATATATATATATATATATATATATACATATATATATACATATCGTCCTTTTGATCCGCCTTTTTAAATGTCACCTTTGCTTTTCGAAGAGAATGGAAAATTTGTTTTCTACAATTTTGCCACGCCTTATAAATTGAGAAGAGCTCCCTCCGAGGGCTTTAAGGAAGACAGTGTTTGCCACTAAATAGCCTTTTAAGTACATAATTATGATCGCGTTACTGCAATAATTTTTCTCAATTTATAAGGCGTGGCGAAAGTGGAGAAAACAAACTTTCCATTCTCTTTGATAAGCAAGGGTGACATTTAAAAAGCCCGATTGAAAGATAGTTTTTTGGCTTTCTGAGAAAAAGCTTATTTTATGTGTTACCTTCTCGTGTATGTGAGAAAAGCTCCTTCCCAGGGCTTTGAGGAAGACTGTTTGGCAAAAAATAGCCTTTTAACCGCATAATTATGATTACGTTACTGCAATAATTTTTCTCATATATATATATAGGTATTAGTTTTATTCTACATTAGTTCATTAACATTACATGGCATGTTATTTCAGTATTTAATATGTGTGCCCAATTTCAGGATTTCATAGTTCCAACAGAGTGCTCATTTGTGAGGCTCCTCGTTGAGCCTACCTCACCTTGCAATCTTTGCGTCGCTACAGAACTTTGTCGAAAAATCTCTGCCTGACGGTGTGCGCAGAAACGTTCACACCTGCCTCTTTCTGATTGTGAGCGAGCTTGACACTGGAGGGAATCTTGGAATTCACTTGAAGCTCTTGGGTGTCCATAAGAATTTTATCATAGGAATATAACCAGTATTTTTAGTCATTATTGATCTTAAAGATGCAATAAACATAGAAACTACCTCCTCACAATAATGACTGGACGCTTTTATTTAGAATGAAACATTTGTGAAATGTAAATGATTCCAATTTTTATTTTTACAAAAAAATATTACAAACTAGATTACAATTATACAAAAACAGGACCAGAGCGTGATTTTAGATTCAGCGAAGGAATGCAGTTTTTCTAATTATTTTTTTAAAATTCTATCTTATTAATAAACCTGCAATAATTTTAAAATTAAAATAATTATTCATATCACATAAGTTTTAAAAACTAATAATATAATACTTGTGGCCATGACTGTAGCGATAAGGTTAGAATCCAATACCAAACTGGGGGTCTGAAAATACAAACTTCAACACCCATTGACCTACCCACAGCTTCAA
Source organism: Ceratothoa steindachneri (assembly GCA_963969495.1). NCBI lineage: Eukaryota > Metazoa > Arthropoda > Malacostraca > Isopoda > Cymothoidae > Ceratothoa > Ceratothoa steindachneri. Next base: position 53,612,726 of record OZ018334.1, read on the forward strand.
TGAGCCCCCATTAGCCCCATTTTGAAACTATCTACCTTCATCACAGTTTTACATTCACTTCGCTATTTTCTTCTTTACCCCTGCTCAGGAGGAAATAACCCCAGTTGATTTCATTTGAATAAATTACCCTTGTCTATTTTCCCCCTCAGAAAAATAAAAGGACAATCAGATGATCCATTAATATAATAGCAATTTATCCTAGTTCTTTTCGATATATCGAACGTATTGAGATGGCATGTAGAAGAGTACCCTTCAAAAGCAATAAAACCTTAAAAAATAAGTGTAAGTCAAAACCAAAGGAAATAAGTGACACGACCCTGCTCGTTCCGTTCGTAATATGAAACCCCAATAAAGCGAATCTAAATACCTTTCGATCGGAGTGAATAAGCACAAATATTTTATTCAGGATAACGAAATAATGGCCAATATTATCAATAAAACCATTATTCTTAACTATTCTAAAGGAAGCAATACTAGAAAATCCTTATATGTCCTTCCTTCAATTAATTTATACTCGATTGTTACATAAAAAATTCACGTTTGTTCAAAATTCAAGGAGGAAGGAAATGAAGTTTCATATGATTTCTCCTCTGTTTCGGAGCTTTGCTGATGGAGAAACAATATCCATATGAGGGTACTAATACCAAAATACTCGACGCAGTGTACTAGTTTCCCCTATGAATTGCTTTGATACACAGACCCTGGATAGAGAAGGGGTTACGAAGGGGTACACAATTGCTGGATGGTTTAAAAATACCAAACGGCCTCATCCACCTTTCAACGAGGACCAATGCTCTTTGGGTTTTCGGGATTACCGGCGAATGTCATTCTAATGACGAAAGAGAGAGAGAATGATAAATGATATCTAGTGCCTTGTTTGCCCTCCTGCCCCCCCCCCCCAAAAAAAAAAAACCCCCAACAAAACCTAGCTCAGTTTGCCATCTCAGCCAGACTACCTTCTACATATTTTGAATTTTTTTAAAAATTCGAAGAAAATTTATGATCTCTATGTTGATTGCATTATCCGGATAAGGGAACTCGTCTGCGACGCCAAGGACATATGCGTAGTTTTTAGTCATGTCCTTCGGAGAAATAGAGATGTCTGATTTGTCCAATATTGCTAAATATATTAATGGAGGCAATTAGTTTTGGTGACTAACTATCACAACATCAGAGATGTAGGTACTAATTTAATTTTATTAAACATTCCATGGCAATCACGAACATTCTGTATTCTTTCATATTTATTTAGACCTCCAGGTGAAATAAAATCGTATATACTCGTTTGTATAAGTTTAGACCTCCCCTTACACTCAAAAACCTTCTGTACTCGATTATATTTATTTAGGATTACCATTAATATCTCAAAAAACTGTATTTGTTTATATTTCCTTATAACTCATATTGCAATCAAAAAACTTCTTTATTTGTTTTTTTATATATTTGAACCTTCCATTATAATCAAAACCCCTCTGTACTCGTTTATATTTATTTTGATCACCCATGCAATCAAAAACCTTCTATATTCAATCTACTCATATATATTTATTTACAACTCCCATTGCGATCAAAAAACTTCTTTACTCGTTTATATTTATTGACCTTCTATTGCAATCAAAAACCTTGTATACTCCTTTGTATTTGCTTAGATATACAAGTAAAATTAAAAACTTCTCGACTCGTTAATATTTATTTAAGCCTCTCATTGGAATTGAAAACATTTTTTACCTCTTTATATTTAGTTATAACTCCCAGTACAAGCAAAACCTTCTGTAGTCTATTCTAAAATTTATTTAGACATTCACTTGCAATCAAAACCCTTCTGTACTTGTTCATATTTATTTAGATCTAGAATTGCAATCTAAAACGTTATATACTCATTTATATTTGTTTAGACATCCCAATGCAATAAAAAACTTCTGTCTTCGTTTATATTTTTTTTATATCTCCCATTGTAATCAAAACTTTCTGTACTCATTTATATTTATTTAGACATCCACTTGCAATCAAAACCCTTCTGTACTTGTTTATATTTATTTAGATCTAGAATTGCGATCTAAAACGTTATATACTCATCTATATTTGTTTAGACATCCTAATGCAATAAAAAACTTCTGGCTCCGTTTATATCCCCCATTGCAATCAAAACCTTCTGTACTCATTTATATTTATTTAGACATCCACTTGCAATCAAAACCCTTCTGTACTTGTTCATATTTATTTAGATCTAGAATTGCAATTTAAAACGTTATATACTGATCTATATTTGATTAGACATCCCAATGCAATAAAAAACTTCTTTCCTCGTTTATGTTTTTTTATATTTCCCATTGCAATAAAAAAAACTAGTAATCGTAGATTGTGTGAAATATTTTGTGTATTAAACCTTTTTTCTATGTGCATAAATTGAAATTTGATGTGGCCTTCCGAAAGTTTTAAAAGAAAATTTGGTCATACTAATTATTTTAATAGCAATAATAGCTCTTAAGTGAATGGTCATGGACGTTATTTCCTATTCATTTGTAGTCATTGAGATGACATCAAATACAAATAGGAAATAACGGAGGGGTAATTTTTTTTATTATTAATTTGCTAAACAAATTATGTTCTACCTTTAATTCGTTTTAATTTGCGTAAATGAACCCTGCAATTTGATAAAAAACAATAACAAATTCTTGCAAGAAATTTGTAATTAATATGATGCAATGAATGTTTTGAATTTCTAATAATACCGTCAAATTTTCGCCTTAATATTTTTTTAAGGAGGTTATTAATAATAGATTTTGTTACTTTCAATGCTATTTAGTAACTAATGTATCCTTGAAGGTTCCACGTGCTCTTTGGCGTCTGTCAAAAATGACACGAACCGTATCGGGTCACGCGCATGGACGTCAATTTATTACCTTCCACAACCTTTTGTTTGAACTTCTCCTGTTTCTTGCAATAATCCAAATGTATATGAGGTTATTTACCTACTATTTTTAAGGTTGATTTCTTCCTATATTCTAGTCACTTATGGCTTATTTATTTTATTTTTATTCGACGTCTAAAGGGTTAATCGAGGATTAAATTAAAAATTATTTAAATGTTTGAATTTTATAGCATTAAATTCCGTGTTATAACGATTCATCACCTATATTATTCTCTTCCGGAGCGACCTTTGACCAATGGCATCTTCATAAAGAGCGACTGCTTTCTATTAGCCTCTTTGTGTAGTGTGATTTTGTCTAAAGTAGACACTTTGGGAGTAAAGAGAAAATAAAATAATAATAGGAATAAAACAGATGAAGACAAAATTACTAAATGAGAAGATACTTTTGTAAAGGGAAAAAAATGAGTAATATCACGTTACCTTAGATCCTACATATAATAGGACAATGTGAGGATGTTATATTTACCTATCTAAAAGAAATTGAGTTTATTAAGGGTAATAAAAAAACCTTCTGTGAATATATAAAGCATAATCTATACCACTGCATTTTAGGAGATTATCCTCCCATGAATAAGAATCATAGCACTAAGTGCTATTTGGGCGCAAAATATCCTTATAGCTTTCCGGCAGCATCGACAACTTTTCTCCTTTACAATACTCTATAGGCATTATCGCATTTATTCACGATAAGCCAACGCAGCTCGAAGACATTATCCCATCTCTTCCATTGATACTGAGTGATAGCTCTTTCCTATCTTACAATTTACAATTTTGTTGTAAGTGTGTAGGTATGTGTAGGTAACAAAAGGGTGTGAGGGCAGATAGATGAAATTAGACAAGTGGTGAAGAGAGAAAGTAGTGTGGGAGATTTGCAAATAGATGCAAGAGCCTGGAGATCAAGCCTATCGCTTTCAATATTTCTTTGTCGATTGTTTCCTTTGTTGTTTTCTTTATAGTTTTTATTATTATGGCGTTAAAGCCATTTGTCTTCAATAAAATTAATGTTCTTGTATATGTTGTACGCATTTGCTGTTGTTGTACTAAATTACTTTAAGTTTGTGATTAGATTATTTGCTATTATCTATTTTACAGTGTGTGTACTTTTGTGTTATTTGTTTCTTCTTTCTTGAAGTCTTGATCGGTGTAAGTCTTCATTGGTGAGTTTGTTGTCGATAGTCGGTGAGTTTCCATTATTCAGGGTATCGCTCTTTTGATAGTTTTTTGTCATTATCTTTAGTAAATTACAATCCTTTTCATGCGTAGAATAGCACTTCAGCTCCGCCAGCCAATAGTAGGGCGTCGCTCGGGAATCTGGCGCGAATTATATCTGCTGTTTTAGTTAATCATTCGAACGATTTTATCGTTCAATTTTCAATTAAGCAGCTCTTGCATATTCCTTGTCCGTTCTTCGACGACACCTTAATCTGATTTAACCCCGCCTCCCGGTGCAGCGCTTCTTGGCGTCTTCTATCCCGCCTGCGTGTACTTGTGATTAGGTACACGCATTTGTTTTGCACCACTTGTAGTTTCTCTTTTGTGTCTTCGAAACAAAAGAGAGGGCGGAAGCGATGTACAACAACATAGATCTTTTTCTTGTTGCTTTCACGGATATTTCTGAACGCGTATAGAGTCATGGCTGCAGCTAAGGCATTGGAGATTCTATCTGCGACGCGCTTGCTGTACTAGGATGAAGTAATCTTCATTTCGAGTAGATTGCACTCAGTGGTATAGGGATAGCGTCTATTACCCACACTGACATCATATAGTAGTTTCCTGCCAATGAGGAATACTTTGAGCTTTTCTCGATTAGTTCGAATCTCCCATTGTGCCTCATACTGTTTAGTCACTCAATTTCTGCTGGCATCATATAGTAGTCTCTAGCCAATGGGGACTACTTTGAACTTTTCTTGATTAGTTCGAATCTTCCATTGTGCCTCATAGATGTTTAGTCACTCGATTTCTGCCGCTGTCATACGAGCGGGCATAGGCGCATTCCTTCATGGACAAGTAATTATCTTGCTGAAATCAGCGGTAAATTGAATGTTGAGGCAAGTGGGGTTCGCAGGCGCTGGGACATCTACGGTGTATATGGAGTAGAGTGTTGGGGACAGAGACCCTCCTTGCGGGAGTTTGGCAGTTAGCAGAAACATCGGTACATCCGTGCACCCTAAACTGACATACGCCCCCCTCTGCATGACATAGTCACACAGAGTTCTTTCTAAGTAATCACTTAGGCCCAGCCGTGAGATATTGTACTGCATTCTCCGTAGCCACACTTTATCAAACGCCTTTGATACATACAGACAAACAATGTCCACGTAACTCCTTTCCCATTTGGCCTGGGCAATTTTTTCCATGCTGATATTTATCGCCATCTCCTTACTTCACTTTTTTCTAAACCCAAATTAGTATGGGTTGTAGAGGGAGTTCTCCTCCAAGTGATAAACCAGTCTTCGGTTGAAGATCTTTTCGAATAGCTTCCCGCCAAATTCCATTAGGGAAGTTGGCGGGTAGCTCTTTCTCTCTCAGGCTCGCATCCTTTCCATGTTTAGGCAAGAAACTTATTTTTGCCGTTTTGTAAGCATCTGGAAAGTATCCCGTGTTCAGATAGGCGTTAAAAATCCTTATCAAAACTTCGATGATGTGAGGGAATTACACGTGGAATTTCTTGTCCAGCACGGAACTTCCTTGCGCTGAGAACGTTCTTTTAGGCTTAAATTGGTAAGCTTACCCCTCCCCCCCTTCCACAAGCGGTAGCCTCGAACTGCATCCACAACAATTCACCTTTACACGGGCTAGAATAGCATCGGCAAGAAGATTCGAGGCCATTCGAGAGTAGAGCTGTTTCCCGTTAAACCCCCCTCGCGGGGAGAGCCTCACACATATATATTGCTTCCTTCCCATGAGACAAGGACAGAGTTGAGAAGTCTCACCCGGATCCAAGAAGATTCTCCCTAGTTCCAAGTCAGGTGCTAACAACAAAGCAAAGGGACAGCTGAACTATTTGTGTGTTGGAATTAGCCCCAACCAGTGAGGTAATTTCAGTTAACGATCGCGACCGAGTGAATTTTCCGACTTCTCTCATCAACTCCTGTCGAACCCCTCCTCGTTTGCCCCTCGTTTTCGGGTGGCCGAAATACTCTCCCCTGGACCAGAAGTTACCGCTCCCCCAAATTATTTAAAGAACCGTCATCACTTTAACATCCTGCTCAGAAGTTCCGAGCGGCCTCACCTCACGTGCAGAAGACATCCGTAAGCCAACCCCTCTCCCCTTCAGTAACCTAATTGAGTTAATTCCCCCCCCCCTTCCATTTGAATAGTCTCTTCCTGTAATACCTTGAGTTTTAACTTTATAGTCTGATTTATAACTACAATTCCCCCCTTTGTTTACCGATGTAATTTTGCCCATTAATTCTCTGAGATAATTTTGCCGATCAATTCTCTGATTATTTTTATGTAAATAAAAATATATTTTTGTACATGCCTCTTTAAATAACCTTGAGCTTTAACAGTGTCTATAATTTACCTGACCTCGTTGCACTCTTTCTCGCTACTCAGCCCGTCTTAACTAGTGGTGTTCCGTCCCTTCGTCGGTTCGCCTGTAAGTTATTGGTCCTTTCCCCATAGATATAATATGGTATTGATGTAATATAATGTCATACCACGACATATTACGTTGGCTGGTGCCTTTTCAAAGTTTAACTTTGTAAGCCCCGATTGTACTAAGGGCTTTTGACGGAATGAGTGGAACGCACTGAATATCGCCCCTTCGGTAATCTCAGCGTCTCCGTCGCGATGTCTATCCACCTAGTTGTGAGGGGGCGTCCTATTTATTCGATCATTAAGCTTGGTTATGATATTGCTTTCGAACTCTATATCATAACCCTCTTTTTCCTCTTCAGTTATACTAAAGATTTCTTCCCAATAGCTTCGGAATACCTCTTCAATTTTTCCTTCATATGTTTCCAAGGGTTCCATCTTCTTTTAGTATTTCAATCTTCTTCTTCTTCCCAGTAGATTCTTGGAGACGTCTAATTTTATTCCAAAAATCTTTAAGAAATGCCTCGTGATCGAGATTATTGATCGCATCATCCCATCGTCTCCACTGTTGTTCGAGGATCAACTGGTTGAGTTCTTCTTTGATATCTTTACTTCGCTGAGTTGAGTCAATTGATTCATTCTTAATGTTGATCTCATACAGTAATTTCAGTTCACGGTGTTATTCCTTCATCTACTCAGTCCATCTATATGTCGAAATGGCCTTATACTCAAATTTAAGATACAAGCTCTATCCACGTTGATGAGATGATTTTTAAGGTCGTCGAGAGCCTCGTCGATCTCCTTGAGAATTGACTCATCTAAGTCGGGCGGATGGTAGGCTTCGAGAAGGCGCGCGTACCGTGCACAGTCTGCTTTTGTGTAGTTCTTTCTAATTACAGATGATACTTGTATAGGCTTCCTGTTGATAGTAAGCAGGATCCCTATATTATCACTACATGGTACCTGGACAGGCTCCATGCAGTAATTAAACGGTAGCTGACGATTAGCCAGACATATGTATGGTTTTGTGGCACTCTCTTCTCTGACAAAGGTGGGAAAGTCGGCGCCTATTCGCTGGACAAAATTTGTGTCCAGCAAAATGTCCAGGCTTTTTCCGATTCCGTTAGAAGCCCTGTAGCCGGTTTCTCGGCATCTGGCGTTCATATGCCCCATTTATATAGTGGGGGTTCTTCTGCCGAACAGGTCAGTGAAAGAGTGTCTGGGTAAGTAAGTACCCTATCCACCTTGATGAGATGGTTTTTAAGGTCGTCGAGAGCTTCACCGATCTCCTCGAGAATTGCCTCATCTAAGTTGGGTGGATTGTAGGCCTCGAGAAGGCGCGCGTACCGTGCACAGTCTGCTTTTGTGTAGTTCTTCCTAACTACAGCTGGGACTTGTATAGACTTCCTGTTGATGGTAAGCAGGATCCTTATACGATTACTACATGGAACCTGGACAGGCTTCATGCAGTAATTAAACGGTAGCTGATGATTAACCAGACATATGTCTGGTTTTGTGGCACTTACTCCTCTGACAAAGGTGGGGAAGTCAGCGCCTATTCGCTGGACAAAATTTCTGTTCGGCAAAATTTCCAGGCTTTTTCCGATTCCATAATAAGCCCTGTAGCCGGTTTCTTGGCATCTGGCGTTCATATCCCCCATTTATATAGTGGGGGTTCTTCTGTCAAATAGGCCAGTGAAAGAGTGTATAGGTAAGTACCCTCTCCTTGGCGGCTGGTACCCGGTGGCTATGACCAGCTTACCGATGTTGAGTTCAATCTCAATCGCGAGATAGGATTCGTCTAGATTTCTGATTTGCTTGTATTTGACTCCTTTCTTGATCGCAATAGCGGCTCCGTCGAAGCGCTCTTGCGAGTGATTTGTGATCAACACATCCTAATTCCAGATCTTCAGCTCTGAAATTCTTGTGTCGATCCCGTGATCAGAAATTAAAATGATATCTGCATCAATTTCCTGAATACGTTCCCGTAAAGAGTCTTTTTTGTCGGCCAGCCGTTGGTGTTAATTTCCATTATTGTCAGTGCGTTCCGATATATGATTAGATGTGATTATCGGTGTTTCCTTTTATTCTTCTTCTTATTTTTGACTGTGTGGCCGCTTTAGTGTGCTCAGGCTTGTTGCTCTTCAGAGGAGGCCTTAGGGTTTTTGATCGGCTCTTCGTAGCTCGTGTACGAGCGCATGTGCCCTCGTCACTCTCCGAAGAGGTGGTTTCTTCTTCGCCCTCTTCCTTTTGTTATTTTTCCTCTTGAAATTCTTCCGATGGAGGGGGAGCATCGACTACGTTTCCAAGCCCTGACTTAACTTGGTTATTGCCTCTGACCACTGTTTCCTTGAAGATCCTCGAACACTCTGGGTTTGCAGGCATTTTCACTGAAGGCGGGTTATTCTCCTTCAATAATGCGTTTAGCACCTCGTTAAGGCAGCCGGACTTAACTGCATTAGTGACATTTGCATGCGTTATGCAAATAAGGATTTTAGCACTTTGGTGACTCGTGAGGCTAAAATCAGACGGAGATACCCTAGTTGGATCAAACTTTTTGGCAGCGTTGCGTACGTTATTTCCTTCACCTTTTTCTGTTCTTCATCCTTTATCTTGATAATTTCTTTACGTTTGAGGAAAAAGGCGTAATATCACTTAAGCTAAATTAGATGATTTTGTCTAGTTCTTTTTATGAAATAAGCCTTTATGGTTGTAGAGGTGAATTTTAAGTGGCATGAAGATGCCCGAAGGTGCCTTTTTTATACTCTTCCTTTACTAATTCTTTTGTGTAATTGCTGTAAATTCTTTAACGCTGTTCAACGTTTAAGTAAAAAATTTATTTTGAGCAATGCTTCAAATCTCTTTTAAAGGAGTAACAAAAATGTACGTTAATTTAAAGATCACTTGAGAGAGGAAAGGCCTTCGTGTTTTCCGAATTCCTAATCCCTTGTTTTGAAATTGAAGTTGTTGAACTCATTAACTCGTAAGATCAAGCAAAAACTTCAAAGGTAACAAAAAGCGCGCTTTCGCTCAGCTAACCAAGAATTTAGTCAACTAATTTACTTTTTAATCTAGTTATATAGAGTTGTTAAATAGGACAGTTTAGGGTAAGCCTTAGTAGTTAATTAAGTTGTTCAGTCAAAAAATACTATATTTCTAAGTACCTCTGTACCTTTATGACTTGGAATACCATAAAAGGTGTAGATCATATCCTTTTAAATGAAATTTTGGACATTATTATTGGTATTAAATAAACATTGAGTAATATTAAACCTGAATAGTTCTATTAAAATTGTATTAAATCGTACTTAGTGAAATGGTAAAGAAAAAATCACGACTCAATGTTATTCTTGAATTTACTTAAGCTATAGTAATAGTAAAGTAATATTTATTTGGAAATACGAAACGAAAATCCAAGAATGTTATACTAATATTCATCTGAGATTGGATTACCTCCTTTTGGCTTAATCCAGTGCTAGGATATGATAAAGATGGGCGATCACGCACCTCACTCCTTAATGGACCCGCCTGTCTCTATTCGCTTTAATAATATACTTGCCTCCCTCCTTCTAAATTTTGCTCCTACGATCTAGAAAAGTTCTGGCGTCTCGGCGAATTTTCATTATTTTTTCATGACCATCCCGAGTGGGCAAGATACACTCGGCCCTCACAGCGGATATACAGCTGTGAGGGTCAAGAGCAGGCTGGTTGTGGAAGGTATCAGGTACTGGTTGTGCTGGGTTGTCAACTAAGTTCATTGCTGCCAGTGCACACATGAGAAGGCTACGTCGGGTTAGGGTGTTAAGGCCCATCATAGTTCTAATTTACAGCCCGAGTAAGTTTAAATTAGCACATTCTAGCTGTTTCTCATCCTCTGTAACCATTTCTCTTAACTACCATCTCTTATTTTAGAACTCTAATAAAGCTACAACAGAAGAGATGTAGTATGTTTTAGGTGCCAGAGAGAACGAGGTAAGTCGAAGCATATCTTCAAATGGTGGAGGGACTCCCTTCATACTATGTCCATGATGTAGAGGAGTCTCCCCTTTAGCATTTTCTGACCTGCACTAGCGCAGCTCCATTTCGAAAAATAGAGCCATCCCTGACCAAATTACTATATCTTAGGGGCCGCTCCAAGAATCTTCTAGCAGAGAGAAGGTTTCCTCCTCTTCTATGTCTACGAGTGAGGGGCCTCCCCCCCCCTCACACCCTTTATTAGTTAGAGTCGTCTCCAGTCACCTTTCTATCTTTGCTGAAGGAGAAGCCTCTTTTTTTGCACATGCGTCTGCAAAGAACAGAAAAGGCACACGGATAAAGTGCCCCCTGGATTCCGGCTTCGAATGGGACCAACTAAATCGGCGAACTCTCTTAGAATGACAAGGGATCGCGAGGTAAAACTGTATCGAAGTCAAACATTTATAGACCTAAGAACGGTCACCTCGCTGGGGTCGGCATGCATGCCCACATCTTTCTCCCGATAGAAGGCGGAATGCCCGCCTTTTTGACAAATTTGTTGAAGAAAGCAACAAGCCTGCTGAGTCCCCAGCCGATATCTTTGACCCCTTATGGAGGGAAGCCAGATGGAGGCTCCTCCTGAGGTGAGCATGGATCTGTAGGTAACTTCATCCCAGAAGTCCAATCCTGGTCAAGATCTCTTGGGACAACACAGGTCCAGACGACTCAAGAGGAAAAGAAGGACTCATCATTCTGATGGTACATCTATCCCTTAGAACGCAAGGCTAAGAAAATGAAGGACTTCGTTAGCGCTGGATAAAAACAACCGTTTGGAATTCAATGGAATTTTACATAGGCCTAAAACTATAAGAGGACCAATTGGTCCGAGCTGCCAAATCTTTCCGTATCTCAGAGAAGGGTAATGCTGAGCTTGGCCCGTTTAACCTTGGGGCTCCTTAGGATTAGGGGAGAAATGGAGTGATGTCCAGGGACGCAATTTTCCTCTAACGATGGGACATTAGACCTTGGGGTTCCATACCTAAGATAGGAGTGATAAGACCCAACAGACGATGTTCAAGATAAAGATGAGCGGAGTGTCGCAGAGGAAAGGCCCTCATCCAGAGTTTACCTATCATCTTCGAGCCTGCCGGCTTCAAGCTCTTCATGGTTATTTGCTCAACCTATGGCAGAATGATGTCTAAAAGACACATGTTCCATCACTATCAGACCCTAGCTAGGGTCCTTGGTAAGGATACGAAGGTCACTTGGTTTTCGGACTGGACCTTTCTGGTAAATGCGACTGACTGTGTAAGTGCGGCTATTATAAATTCCCTCCGAGCACTTGAAGGCTCACCGGTGCACTTAATACCGCACTCTACCATTCAATTGGTAAAAGGAGTAGTTTATGCGCGGGTAATCGTGGATTACTACTTAGAAGACCACTGAAGAACTGGCAGAACAAGAGGGGGTAAGGTTGAGCATGTGATGAGGAAAGAAGGAGAGGTCTCAAGACAAATCCCCACATTCTTCGTCAAGTTTGACCGTGACAGGCTCTCTGAGTCGGCGGGTGATGGGGGGTATCGCTACCGTGTCAAAAAATACGTGTCTCTTACGCTAAGGGGTTACTACTGCTAACGGTGACTTATTTATGCCCGCGCAGGTAGTCGCCTGAGAGATAATATAAAAAAACAAAAACTGAGTTTTGATTTAATTTACCTAATGAGAATACAGTTTACTTGACTGGAGAAAACACGACTCAAATATTTCATGAGTCAAATGTGCTCTAAAATACTGGGTGCGTTGCCAATGTTAATTCTCCTCCTTCCAAATGGAGTGTTAGATATTTATCTTCTCGTTAAAGCCTTTAATATAATTAATTGAGGTTTTATACAGGAAAAATGTATATATACTATAGTAGAATAAGATTAGTTTTGAAGTTACGTAACTAGTTTTAAGAAAAGAGTGACTTTAACGTATTTATTTAATAACAAAGTTACAAGTATGCCATTCTATGTCAGTCAAGCTCCAAATACCAGGAATGAAGTGACAGATTTTGGGAAATGAGGGAGGGACATAGAGTTGCGCCGCAAAACCACTCAGTATGAAAAGGATGAATCAAGGACGTGAGTGAAATATTAAAATCTCACTCGAAGACGTTTGGATTTCCTTTAATGGGAACTCAAAATATTTTGACTTTCCTGCAGAGTGATAAACAATAAGGCACAAATATCTTCTTAGCTTGATGAACCGTGTTTGAATGTTTGTGTGAATGATTACAAGGTAAAGATAAAGATCGGCGGCGCGGACGATGGGACGCAAAATATTTCGTCCCTGTTCCAATATGTTTCACCTTTTGGGAGTAAATTCAATGGGACTGCTCGTTGGGGGGGTATCACTGGGTGGAGACCCCCCTACGATGATCCTGAGTTTCAATTAATTGGGGGGGTCTTGGGGCACAGCCCCCCAGTATATAATCATAATTGTTTATAGAATAATGTTCTAACGTTTATTTTAACGTTTGTATTTAACCAAACACGCATGAATATGCATGCGAGGGTGAGCGAAACATACACACACCCCTCCGCACACACACACACACTTTTTTGGTCGCGCCCTGCCAATCTTCATGTTTACCGATTCCAATATATATTCATATATATAAATATATATATATATATATATATATATATATATATATATATATATATATATATATATATATATATATATATAAATATATATATACGTACACTCGTGCTTTATAGAAGGATGGATTTGGTAGTTATACTAAGTTTTTACCTCAATAATTCGCAGTCGAGTAATTATTGTCCTTACATAACGTTTATCAATTTTTCGTATTGCTTTCATTTTTACTTCTTCAATGTATCATTTAATATACATAACCACTTCATTGTTTTTGCTCTAAAATCTGACTTTTCTGTTTATTGAATTTCCCCTCCCCAGATTTCGCGCAATATTACATATAAAAAGCAAACAAGCGTATTAAACCGAGCAATATTTCTTGAACTTGAACTTGATGTAAGAAGTGGGGAAGTGTGTTGTAGGTATAGATAGTGGTGAAGAATAGTATTCATTCCAAATACATATAACAGGCACTGGCTTCTCCCCTTTCCCCTACGGAGGGAGCTTGCGCTTTGCTACTAAGATTAAAATTTAAAATCTTAAAAAAAACAGCCATGGTTGAATTTTTATAAATTTTATGAACTTCGCCAATTATAATAACTTTTAAAAAAGAACTCTAAACTGAATTTTCTGAACTTCACCATTTGTAATTCTTTGGGTTTTAAAAAATTCACAAAATTTCGATACTTATATTTATTTCTGAACTTCACCATTTTGATTTTTGATATTATAAAAAGAATTATTAGAAATAAATTTGCTACAAAAAACATCAGTCATAACCAAACTAAGATGAAATTATTATTCAAATAATAATTTATTAAATTATAGAGTTAGTGCAGTGATGGTGATTAAGAAAATAGCTCTAAATTTGTTTTCTCTTTTATTCGCATCGTCTATTTTAAACCAATGGTTAAAGTTATCACTTAAATGCCCCAAACTTCATCTCCAACAGGATTCTTCCTCACCATTGAGCAGATTTCCCAACCAGGAAGGATATGTCTCTTAAGTGAGCTGTTCCTTTTCCACGGAAACCCAATAAATGTTGATGATTCATTGTATAAACCCCATTTTCATTCAAGGTCGACCTTCGGTTTTTCCTCGAATAAATGAGTAACAAAGGAAAGAAAGGAACACGCGAGGCAAATGGTCACTATTTGTGATCACTAAGCGTAATTATATATATTTTTTATCCAAAGCGACATTTTTTCCGAGATCTATTATACAGGGTGTCCCTAAAGTCTGTTAACATAGGAAATATCACAATGGTCCCCTCGTACACCGGAATTAATTAGTCCCCTTGACTTGTTTTCCTCGGGGTATGCCAAAGAAGTTGACCCTCACTTAAAATTAAAGAGACGAGTTACCCGAGGAAACAACAGAGCATCATAAATAAATGTGCTCAATTTAACGGAAATTTGGTGTCCCTAAAGTATGGACACGTAGGAAATAACACAATGGTCTCCTCATATACCAGACTTTACGGAATGACTTCTTTTTCCGGGGTGTATTCAATGAAATTAAAGAGACGAGTTACCCGAAGAAACAACAGAGCATCATAAATGAAGGTGCTCAAGTTGACGGAAATTTGGACTTAATTCATTGAGGTCATGTGAATCTCTTTTATACAGGGTGTCCCTAAAGTCTGGACACAGGAAATATCCCAATGTTTTTTCCTCGTTCACTAGACCTTACCCACTTCGACTTATTTTTCTGGGCTATGTAAAAGAGAAGGTGTATTCAATGAACATGGAAGAGACGAGACACCTGAGGAAACAGCGCCTCATGAATGAATGTGCTCAAATGAACGAAAATTTGGAGTTTATGCACCGCGTTTATTAGGTGACTCTCATCTTGTTCTTTAATACAAGGTGTCCATAAATTCTGGACACATGAAATATCACAGTCGTTCCCTCGTTCACCAGACCTCATCCCTTTCCCTTTGACTTCTTTTTCTGCGGTTTACTAAAGGAGAAGGTGCACTCAATTGACGAAAATTGGGAGTTAATGCATCGGATTAATCGAATGAATCTCGCAAGTGCATCGAACGTTGCATCACAAAATGAGGAAAATCCCATTGCAGATGTTATCATCATAATCATCATCATCATCATCACTAACTCTGTAATTTAAGGAGGGGATTTTTTTGAGTATTTGAATAATGATTTCAGCTTAGTTTGATTATGACTTATGTTTTTTTTATCGAAGTTATTTCTAATATTTTTTTTATAATATCAAAAAGCAAAATGGTGAATTTCAGAAATAAATACAAGTATCGAAATTTTGTGAATTTTTTAAAACCCAAAGAATTAAAAATAGTGAAGTTCAGAAAATTTAGTTTAGAGTTCTTTTTTAAAATTATTATAATTAGCGAAGTTCAGAAAATTTATAAAAATTTAACCATAGCTGCTTTTTTTGTAGATTTTAAATTTTAATCTTAGTGGCGAAGCGCAGGGGAGTGGCGAAGACATTACCTGGTTTATTAATATTTGAACTATAAAAAATGCAGTTCATTTTTATATTGAAGTTATATTCATTTTGCTTCTATACAGAGTTTAGGGACAATAGTTATACCGTGTGCTTGTGAGATCCATAATAGCTCATTATTTAGTGTAGCATATATTAAAATAATGATTAGTGAACTATTTGCTTATATCGGAATTATAATTTACACAATAATTAGTGCAAAAGTGAAAAATGAGAAGGATTCACCAATGTTATGGGGAGCTTTGGGGGTTTTGATAAAAACAAATTTAATGAATATTTTATATCAAATTTTTAATCCTTCCCCGAGGGAGTTGCTATCGAACCTTTAAGAAGAGCTTTTACGGCTATAAAATTCAAGTTTATTGCCATATTTAGAGCTTAGAACCTCACCAGTTACTAGTTTTCTGAAGCTTTCGCAAACCTAGTGAATATGGCGTTGGGGTTAGACCTTAATCCCCGGTGAGGGCGGAAACGAAAAAATTAAGACCAAGCCGTTACGCGCAGACAGATTTTGCCACGTGTCATTATAGACATAGTCAATTACAACATCGCTCTGCCATTTCCTTCCTTTTCTCTTCGCACACACAACATCACTCTTCAGTCCTAGAACTGACCGAAAGGCGTTTCATTACCACACTCCCTTGCTGCGGAACTGGTGGCTTTTCTTTGGGTCACGGTGGATTCACTGTTTCATGGTCACTTAGAAAACACACTACTATTATTTTTACAGAACTTCTATATCCAACGAGTCTTTGCCCACTTGGGCTTGCTAGCGACCATGACTCTAAACTTCATGTAGATTTTTTTTTGTCCATCCGGAGAATTTCACCCACGACTAGAAAGGGATGGGTGGCCAAATTAACTGATAAATTTCTCTCTAACTAGAGAGATATACTAGTAATTTAGTGATTGCATAACCGCGGAAAATGAGTTAGACCAAGCTATATGATTGATAAATTCAAAGAGCGATGATAAGAGTTAGGGCTACTGGCTTACAGCGATAGGATTGCAAATATCAGGGATTCAATAATCAAGCCATTCTGGTGTCATTCTTTATGATGGCGGACGTTCTTCTTTTATGCCTGTGACAAAGATCCGGTTTTACTCCTATTAAAAGCCCCCACCTCACTGTCAGAGGGGACTAAGCCCTAAAACATTGAAGAGTGAATCTACGTCACCCCCTCTCTCTCCAACGATTGACACTCGTACTGAAAGAGGTCACGATTCCGAGTTGGAGGCAATCACGACCCGTTCTTTCACCTTTCGAGCTTCCTCTGTAATTACTCGAACACCATTCAGTGGAGAGAACGATTCGTTGACGTTTATCTCCATTTGATGTCATGTAAGCTCGCCATTACCTCTAGCCCGATGACCCTAGTTAAGGCCATTCGCTCCTCTGTCATGACCATCTACACAACACCGTATTAAATCAAATCTTCCTGATATCCTACATACGTGGATTCTACATTCTAAAATCCAAGATCTTTTCTAATCCACACTCTTCTCGCCGATCCATCAACTGTTCTTTGCTGTGTTCATTAATTACCTTTTGTCCTGAAGACGTTTCCTCTTGCACGTGTTCACCATAGTTTCTTCTTCGGTTGGTCCTCCCCATCATCATCGACTTAAACGCAAGGTATACGTAGTTTACCATCATCCTTTGTTTACCATCATCAAATTGGAGGAGCTATGACACATTTTTGTCTCAAGCTTGATTGCTCTCCGGGAAGATCGTAGATTTCTTCATGGAAAACGATAGCGTCTTGGAGGGATCTAATATCATAAATTATGGCGATCATTTCAGCGCTTGAAAATTTATTTCCTTGGGAAAATATAATTCATTCTATTTCCTTGCCTTCTAAGTAATTAAATGTGCAGCAATAACTTCCTGTTTTTTTTTACCCTCTTTTGTACTTCATAATACTGCGCGGAAGGCAAAGAATGGCAATCTGTCTCGCTTCATAGCAAAATAGTTATTCTTACTCCGCAAACGTGCGACCATTCTCTGTGGCTAATTTAACTTTGTACTAACTTATAAATCTCTGATAATTCCCATTGTTTGTGATAATTTCGCTTATTCATTTAGGTAAATGTATTTCCTATAAATTCAAACCATGAAACAGTAGGCTACCTATTTCACAGTAATAGGAGCAATCAAGGTTATTTCGTTATATACTACATACATTTAATTGGTGTATAAATTACCAGAATTTTCTCTAGTTATATATTAGTAAAAATAAGCCTTTCAAACCAAGTTCCATAAACCATAAATTTTATTTATATATATATATATATATATATATATATATATATATATATATATATATATATATATATATATTATATATATATATATATATATATATATATATATATATATATATATATATATTTATATATATATATAATTCCAGCACCGCAACGAAGAGAAGATAAACGGAATTTTTTTTTTGAAAAATGTTCTTCCGGGTAGCAAAGTGGATACAACCTTGATATATATATATATATATATATATATATATATATATATATATATATATATATATATATATATATATATATATATATATATATGATAGTGAAGCCATTGTATAGGAGCCAAAGGTTTAATTTGTTGCGGTATGTAGTTTATCATACCCTCTTCAGTCGTATACTGAGAATGCTCTATTTTTACAAAATAGCAGATCAGAAAAAAACAAAAAGAAAAAACAAAAAGTAACACAAAAGGGGGAAAACAGTTCATTAATCAGTGGGTGTGAGTATAAGATCGTTGACTAAGCTGTTAACGATGAGGTTACGGGAATGGAGGCTGCATTTCAATTGCCCATCTGACAAATTAAAATATGGAATATCTTCTATTAATATAGATTCTACTATTTTTCTTTTACGGAAATCTTTACAATTATATATGCTAATATATAAAAATACTGGATGTGGTACTGACTCGTATGTCATCACCTTTATGTTAATAAATTCGTTTCGTTAAGGTTCTTCCGGTCTCTCCTATGTATAATGAGGGGACAGTTTGCAGAGCCACACGGGATTAAATATACACCCGCTTCATTTGGCTGATCCACGGGCTTGGTCGAATGGAAAGGCAGTACCCAATCCAGTATTTTTAATCATATTAGCATTTTCAACCACCAAACCGATTATTCAAAGGCACAAATCATATATAATTTAGAATATTTCGGTAAAAAAAAATAGTAGAATCTATATTAATAGGAGAAATTCCCAATTTTATTTTGTCTTCTCTTGTAGACAGTTAGACAAATTGCTGCAGATTATTAGCTAAAATGGCGTATAGGATATGGTTATCCGAATTTGAACTGATCGTAGACTACTAAACTTCCGGAAGATTGAAATCTAATAATAATGCATACTGCTTGAACTGTTTTATAGTTCGTCCATCGTATTATGGCATTATTCCTATTATATTTTGTAGTAACAATTTGTACGTAATAAAGATTTTCGACGGCTTCTGTACTCTTATATCGTTCCCGCTATCCATTATAAGGACTTTTCATCTTCGTTAACGGGTATTTCAGCGTGAACGGCTGACGCAATATTGTCTATGTCACCTTTCGGAATAAAAGTAAGTCTCCTCTTACGATGTCTTCTAGCTCAGAACTCTCTTCCAAACGAGTCTCCGCAAAGAGCGATTGAGGGCTCATCATCACCAGCTTCCTCTGCCAAGGCAGCAAATTTGTTGTTTAGAGTGATGGCGGAACCGGAGATCCGATTAATAACATTGCGAGCCCTTCTATATCTGTTTGTAGGTCTAAATCCGTCACCTTGATCATTTGAGGGTAGTGGTAGTGCAATTGTTTCTTCTTTTACTATAGTCGTAATATGTGTATTTGGAGTGTTCTTTAAGAGTTTGTTTACGATTCCATTAAGATCTTGAACCTCCATGCGTAATTTCGTTATTTCAGTGTCGGCATTCCTTTATTTCATTGATGTTTAAACAACACACAATACAAACAGCGACTTTAGAATTTTAAATATGGCACTCGAGTGAGGCATATACAGGATATGAGTTATGTCAGGTAGTAAGAGGCGGGATCACATTTAACTCTTCGGTTAATACCTTAAATTGGTAAAGCGTAAAACACGTCTCCACTGTGCCCCCTTCCCTACACATTATATATATATATATATATATATATATATATATATATATATATATATATATATATATAGATTTATATATATATATATATATATATTAATATGGAAGAATATAAAAAAATAGTGTATTTATGTATTTTCTTTTTTGGGGAAGACCAAGGGGGTGTTTAAACAAATTATTAAAACCGTTATGAAAAGGGGTTGAAAAAAATCATTTTGAAAGGCCAAAGAGACCGGAGGACAACAGCCCGAAGTGCTGGTAGAGAGCGCAAGCTCCCCCCGTAGAAGGGGAAGGGGCGTAGTAGATAAGCCATGGGTTGTATAAATATATATATATATATATATATATATATATATAAATATATATATATATATATATATATATATATATATATATATATATAAATATATATATATATATATATATATATATATATATATATATATATATATATATATGTACTTATTGCAAAATACTGTTGCTTCCAAAGTATGATGAATTTCAGAAAAAATAGTGTTTTAAATCCGTTATCTTGTAAGCATTTTATAATCCGCGATAGCATTCATCCATGTTTCTTAGCTCTTGGTGAAATCGTTCGACATTTTCAACGGTTAATTTAATGAGGTTATTTGAGAAACTATTCAAATGACTGTTGCTCATATTACAAACCAAATGATTATATATATATATATATATATATATATTCAAGAAGATATTTTCTCTAGGAATTAACCGTAGTTATCGGCATTATTATATGTGGTCATTAAATCTTGAAAACGCAAGGTTTTATAAGTTCTCAGACATGCGGTCCATCAAAAATACCTGCTTTCAGCTTTGGTATATCAACGGAGACCTCTAACACGTAGCCGAGTGGTTAAAAGGCTCACTTTAGTTGAGATCAAAATGGTTGCTCGTCGCCTCAATGTGCTTGGTCTGAATCCCACACAAGCACTAATTGTTTCGAAGTAGGAAATAAATGTTTTCGAAGAAAAAAATATTCCCTTTTCTCTTTCTTGCGGTGTGTTGGATTTATATATATATATATATATATATATATATATATATATATATATATATATATATATATAGAGAGAGAGAGAGAGAGAGAGAGAGAGAGAGATAGAGAGAGAGAGAGAAAGAGAGAGAGAGAGAGAGAAAGAGAGAAAATACAGAATACACTTTGGGTTCCATTTGAAACTAATAACCGCAATACAATTGATGTGTATTTTCCTATACCATTTTCATCAGCAATTCTCACACATTGTTGCAAAAAACAACTAAAATGAGAAGAAGGCAGTAAATAATTTTCTCTTTCGCGATATAACGTGAGTTGGGTTTTAGGTACTACGAATTCTTTCCTCTTCATCAATGAAAATAAAAATTCCGAGTTTTTTTTTTTCAAAAATTAAGTCACCTATGAGGTCATTGACTACAACTGATGTCGGTCCTTCTAAATCACTCTAATATTTCTCACTATGTTTTCTTTGTCAGAAGCTGATTCATCATTTTCCACAAAGAACTATAGTTGATAGATGAATGATGGAACCGACAACTTATCTGAATGTAGAGCAGGCCTTCTAGATAAGTCTATTTCAGGATACCTCCGGGATACGTCTATGGATTCCCTCTATATTCTACATACCATTGGTATACTAAATTTCAGATACTTCGAAGACGTTTCTCAACCACAGGAGGATCCATTTTCTTATTTTGATCCCATAGTTGTATTTTTAAAGAGGGAAAAATGTTTTTACACAAAATTAGTAGTAGCTCTTTTTTGTTCAATGAATGTGTATTTTTTTTAAATAAAACAAATACAAAATTTAGATGATTTAAACACTTTGTTGATGATAAAGCGCTGACACCACCAGTAAGAACTCACGCTAGTATGTACAGGGTGTTCGGTCGTAATTTGCTAGTTTGCATAACAGAATACTCATCGAAAATATCTAACCCCAAATAAATGATTTTAAAAATATCAACTAGAATATATCCGGAAATTAAGAGTTTACCCTAAGTAACCACCCTCAGGCTCCAGGGCGAAGTTAAAAATGCTCCGAATCTTGTCGAATGCATTCCTTATTGTGTCCCTCGGAAGTTCTTCGAACACCTCCTTAATTTTGGACACGAACTCATTATTGATGTTGCAGGCAGACCGGTTCGTACGAGTATTTTCCTCAACAGCGTTCCACACATGATATTAAAATTAGGGTAATCAGGATACCAGAGAGTGGCGCTGCAGCAGCAAACCTCTACAGACAAGATTTGAACACAGTCTCCAGCAGCTCCACATGGCCATCTAATTTGTGCCTAAGTCTCTGCTCAAAGCTGTGGGGAATCATGACGTCACCCTGGCTGAAGACACACTTAAAGACCATCAAGGTTGGAGAGAACTTGGTCTTCATGATACATTGAACGTTGTATGGTGTGTAGGAAAGCCACCTGTGCTTCTTGGTGTTTTAAAACAGGTCCTGGTATAAGGTTCTTTCGTCTAGGAAATTCCAGATTGTCCCGACATCAACACGATGGTTCAGGCTGTTTTGGAGGTACGTTGACTTCGTCAAGCGGTTCTCCCTAGCCTTAGCTGTCCGAATTTGTCCCTTGTGCTTCTTGTCCGAGTAGTAGCAAGGTTCTGATGCATGGCCAGCTTCATGGTGACGACTAAGCCAAAGTCATGATTGCCTTGATCGGGATTTCAATCAACTTTTGCAGTTAGTAAATGAATTTCAGCAGCGTACAGAATCAAAACGCCTGTTGTGTCCATTTTTGTCGACACGGCTTCGTAGTCTCTGTCGCAGTTGTCCATATCACGTCTTACAGCCTTTACAGTTATCACAAAGCATTGAGCAACAGTAGTAAAGTGGGCAAATTGATACTCGCCGCCAATCATCTTCATACAAATTACTCTCTTCCAATATTCACATGATTTCCAATCCACAATGTCAACTAAAACTTTACTCTATATGTTCTCCAACGCCATTGACTGTTTACCGATACATCAACATACCGCTGAAGAAAGTAGACAGTAGAAATAGACTAATTTACCTCAAACAATGTATACGTGCATACAATACACATGAAAAACCGGCAACATCAGCAAAACAATAGCTACAATTAAATTATACAGATGTATTTAGATTTAGGAGCAACTCATGCTACAGTTCTAGAAAAGTAATAAAGTATGTGATAACGTATGCATTATCTCAAACACTATAATTGCTAGAAAAAAAAAAGGATGCTAGTTTCTGAATCAGTGGCATTAAAATAACCAGAATAAGGTCCAAAAATCCCAGGCGCTAAGAAAAACGTTCATTTTCCTCGGTGCAATTCACCTACAACTGTGCTGGATACTTAAATTCAGGGCCATTCCATTAAAAAAAACCACCTCAACCATGAAATCATGAAGCATGAAGGGAACTTGAAATCTACCTTAAAATTCGGCACCAAACAGACCCTGCAAAATATCAAGAATACCAGAAATTACCACTATTCAGTATACCTCAAATCTGAGGAGACACAAAATAATTATACAATTGAATTATCTATGAAAAATTGCAGCTAAATTTAAATTACTAAACGAAGACACTCTAAAAAAAAATAATTCAAACCATTAGCCATATTCCATCTAAGCAAATATTCGAAAGAAAAATTAACCAAAGAAGACAACTAACAATCCAGTCACTAGCAGACATCCTTAAAATTATCATCCACGCCCAATTAAAAGTTGAGACGCAGTCTTAGTGAAAATAGGCCCATTCACTACCAAACTTGAATCTCTCATATCAGATAGGAGCAAATTTATTCATGGCAGCAACGAGAGTAACAACGATATCAACAGAAAATTTGTTGCATTGAAGGAGAAAGCATGAACCACTGAATTAAACGTAGAGGTGACTAAAACAAAAGAAACTTACCAAATATTCACGAAAATAGCACTAATCTCCCATCGTTCACAGGAAATTGCACAATACATTAACCAAATAATTAGACAATACATAAATTGAAACTTTATTGTCCTTAGACTAACTATTGTTAAAAATTAAAGCTTAACCTTCTTAACTGATAATCTCTATTTACGAACATCTTTGTATCAACAAGAATAAAGATAATTATCAGAAACAAAGTCTACCAGAAAGCTGATCTAACTTCACAAACGATCTAGGAGGAAATCAGGAAAGAACTTTTGAAATTATGCTTAAAAACACTTAAAAACTTTAAAAAAAATGTTTGTTCTATGGAAATTTCTTCCTGCCAAATATTTGTCTAGTTTAATAATACATTGCGGAAATCGAAAATAGAAACAGAAAGAAATAATTATTTTAAACCCGAATTCTGGACACGCTTTTTAGACAAGATTCAAACTGTATTTAAAAATCCAAGTCGTATACCCTCTTCATATACAACAAGAAGAAAAATGTCCTCAAATTTACTTCCAATCCACCAACGAATATTTAATTTACCTGACATTAAAAAAACACAAATAAGGTTACTTAAAATACAACTCCTCATACCCCCAATACATAATATCACTCTTATACACGAAAAGCAAGAGAAAAAATGTCCTGTTCTACATTTTCAACATGTGGGAAATCATATTCCAAACAATAAAAGAAATCTACATACTCATGAAAAATCAATGAGACGAAATCTATATTCTATTTACGGAATCATGTCCTAAGTAGGAACTTGGAACATCTAGTGCACGTATATTCGTTTTCATAGTAATTCATTTCCGTCCAACCACATGAGTTGTTGTTTTTTTTTGTTAAGCACGACCAGTAGATTTGGGCATACGTGTTGGCTTCGTGTATATCTCGGTGTATATCTGTGTATGTTTTGATCCGATGGTCATTTTCAGATGCGATTTAGATTTAATTATCACTTTCCCATTTTTTGAAATTTCGCTCCTCGGCGCTGCCTTGATTAGAGAGAGTCGCAATATTCTGTGCATTTATTATCTTGTCTGTGATAATTTAGGTATTTGAATTTGAGTGGACGTTTCGGGCCAATCACAATAGTTTTTAAGGTTTGACCAGTCAACACGGGTCAACACTCGGGTAATTTCTCGGTGCATATATGCGTATGTTTTGATTCAATGGTCATTTTAAGATGATATTTAGATTTGATTATCATATTCTCTGTCTCTGGAATTTCACTTGTCGCTGCTGCCTTGATTAAGGAGGGCGTCAATTTTCTATGCATTTGTTATTTTGTTTGAGGAAATTTAGTTATTTAAATTTAAGAGCCGGCGGTAAAAATACGTTATAGACTGTGCTGAGAGAAGATCGGATTACAACATAAATAAATATGTAGATAAAACCTAGGGACGTCTTCATTTTATCATGTAAATAATAATTCAGACTTTACTTTGTTACATTTTTTTCAATTCTAAGTATACGAATTAGTTCATACCTATGCTCGTTTTTTTTTATTGAGTTATCCGAAGATATCTGAAATTTCTGACCGTCGGAAGCAGACGATGTTATCTTCAGACCCAATTTCTCCTACTCTATTGATTCATATATCTACGCAATCATCCTCATCGATTCTTCTGACTGACTAAGCCTGTTCATCTATTATTGATGTAATTCTATCTGACATTGCTATCGAAACTTTTTTGTGAATATCTCTAGAAACAGAGCCTTATTGAACAAATTTTCATAACATAACATAATTCAACAGATGACAAAACAGGCCATCCGTTCAACACTCGCCCAATATACTGCATCGACAAGATTTGGTCTAAAACTATGGCTTGTCAAAAACTAAATCATGCAGGTAGTTCACGATATCATTAATATAATATATACAAATTAATAAAATTATTCTCCCCTTTTCCTCCAAAATCTGTATTTACAAAAATGCAGTAAAAAATTCACCTGAAAAAACAATATCGATAATCAAATAATTTTCCCCAATACAACTCAAAAAACAGTATAACCTCCTCATATAATCATCTAACCGGCGCTTGAACTCTTTTAAATTTGGACTGCTTATTTATTGTATCCTGTGGTAATATTTTTTACCCTGGAGTAATCACTGGTCACTAACTAAGAACAAATCCCATTTAAGAATTCTCTATTTTTCTATAACTAAAAATCGCTGCAGGGTTTTATTAACCGGCTCTCCGCAAACTTGAATCAATTTCTCCCCTTCTTTCGAATCTTGCCTTCCCACTCGAGTGAAACTCCCCTCTTCATCTCCTTATCGCTCTTTATTTCAAGTAGTGGAATAAGGAGAGGAAGAAAAATTATTGGACCTACTCACCTAAGTGTAGGTGAGTGGATCCAATAACTTTTCATCCTCTCCTTATTCCACTACTTGAAATAAAGAGCGATATTGATTGGAGGACGACCTTGAATCTTAAAAATAGCTAGGAAGAGATGCGAAGTTAGAATTGACTACTTGACAATTAATGATGAGAAAATTTTGTTATTCTTGTGTTAACAGATAGAGCAGAGATAACGAAAAAATAAACAAAATTTTAAACACAGATTAGTGAAAATGAATCAGAAAAGAAGAGAAAATAAAATGAAAGGATTCATTAAAGATATAAGTAGACCAGGCAATGGCTTCGCTACTATGATTAAAATTTAAAATCTAAAAAAAAGCAGCCATGGTTTAATTTATATAAATTTTCTGAACTTCACCAATTATAATAATTTTTAAAAGGAACTCTAAATTTAATTTCCCACCCCCCCTTCAAAATATCACGTTGCTAAACTATAGTTATAG
Organism: Ceratothoa steindachneri; assembly: GCA_963969495.1. NCBI lineage: Eukaryota > Metazoa > Arthropoda > Malacostraca > Isopoda > Cymothoidae > Ceratothoa > Ceratothoa steindachneri. The sequence goes on from OZ018334.1 coordinate 53,639,146, forward strand.
AAGAAGATATATAAAAATAAATTTTCTGAACTTCACCATTTGTAATTCTTTGGTTTTTAAAAAGTTCACAAAATTTTGATACTTATATTTATTTCTGAACTTCACCATTTTGTTTTTTGATATTATAAAATAATTATTAGAAATAACTTTGATAAAAAACGTAAGTCATAACCAAACGAGGATGAAACTATTATTCAAATACTAAAAAAAAAACCTTATTAAATTATAGAGTTAGTGATGATGATGATGATGATGATGATTATGACAAGGATCATTGGAAAGGAGCAGATCTTTTTCAGTTTCACGTCTAAGTGAATTAATTCAACATAAAAATGACCAGCACGTCCAAGAATTGTAAATTGTGAAAAGTAAGTGAAAAGGTCCGCATATGGGTCCTTAGAGAACTCGAAAATTAGATTAAGTCCGAACAAAATTAGATACAAAAAAATATAATTTTAAAAGTGAGCAAATAAAACTCTAAAAGACCGCAAGTGGATGACGAGAAATGAACAATCTTACCACAAAATATCTTTTTCAATTTTGGTCCTAATTTAAATCTACATAATTTCCCTTTCACTTTTCCACTAGACCTCCACACAAATTCCACTATTCCCCCAAATTATTCAAACTAAGAAGTGCCACTAAATGACAATCCAAGGCATAAATTATCCCTAGGAGCGGAAATTACGAACGCTTCTGAATTCCTTATAAAAACTCTTGTTTAATACATGTTGACCTCCGAAGCCCGGCTCTGTGAAGGCGTGTATCTCTGATCGTTTGTGGCATGGTAGGTGTGTACATGTATACACCGTATTTAGGCAACGTTGGGAAGTATGTAAGCTGTGTGGGTAGATACACGCATGTGGGTGTAGTGAGTGAATGTGAAATAGAAGATAAAAAAGGGTTCGGATCTCGTATGTGATTCATAACTTGATGAACGTTGTGGGCTTTAAAGCTCCTAAACTCGGCGCATTTATAACGGTAAAACACAGGAACAGTATTAATGAAAATGGAGAACCAGAATCGAATGCACCTAAATCTACTCATTTTTCTCAACACATTATTTAAACTACAAAAATGACGGTAAAGTGAAAAAAAAAACAGGAAAAGGGGAAAGGATGAAGATAGAGTGATGGCAGAACGGATTTTAGGTTTAAAACTATGACTAACTGTAGTACAATTGACCATCATATGTGGCAAAACAACTAAGGAGTAATAATATCAACCGATATCCAGAGATGTGCTTTGGTTTGTATGGTAAACACTCCTTCCCAGCAATCGTTTCGAATAGCTATCATACATCAGATCCATCCTCTTCATCACCTGCCTGCTAATTGATTCCTAAAAAAAACCCAGATAAAGTTCTACGAACATTAATCCTCAACGAAACGTTCAAATCTAACTTGCTATGCAATCTTTTGACCCAATTTGAGTGACCCTCGGTGGGAATTTTCCCGTTCACTTAAAGGAATGAAGGGATCCATATTCCGAGATCGATCAATTTCGATCTTAGTAACCAGACGTCTATTTCGTATTGATGAATAGATAAAGATTATCCTACGAACTACAAAATATATTTTTCTGCGCATCTCGAGCGATAGTTATAAAGTTAATTCTTAAAGATATCTCTTCTGATATAAAATAGAGATGAAAATTATTTAACTCATTCGATAATGGAGTAAAAAATACAATGACCCTGGTAGAATCGCTGCGTTATATTAGTCAAATATATGTGAATGGACGTAATAATCACATAAAGCAAAGCATTCATCAAACTAGGATTAGGTTAGAAAACTCGATGCTAAGAACCGCTACATGAGTACTAGTTTATTTATATACTGCTTTTTATCCCAATTCTAAATATTTGCCCTAATTCTTCTAACCTATACCATTGCGGCAGGATATGAGTCAAGTGGGCATTATATCACAAGGGAAATAGAAACATCATAGAAAATCTTGCGAATTTCGCAGAATAGTAAAAAATGATCAAAATAAACCTTAGCCAAGATATCTTTGGTCGTTGAAGCGAACAAAATTTGACTATTGAGATATAGGAGATATGTAACTAAATAAAAATACCTACCTAAAAAATAAAAAAATAAGAATATATATGTTTTTCAAAAATACGTATCTTTATCAACACTGGTCAGAAATATAGAGACATTCTTGCAAAGTTTTTACAGAGTGCATTAAAAATCTTTTCATAATACCGTTGCTCCAAAAATACAACTCTCAAATAAGATCAAAACTTAGAATAAACTCACATATTTGTATGTGATATTACTTTATAAAAGTTCAAAGTAGTATTTTCTTAAACTTTGAAAATAGAGTGAATTTGAAGGTCTAAATTCGCCTAAAATTCATCAAAAGGAATTAGTAACCAAGTTTGGATGAATTTTACGCGAATTCCTGCGAAAAATATTTTGCAAAAAATTCGATATATATTTTGTTTCATATTTCGCTATACAATTAAACCCATATTTCTCCACGGGTTCGCTATTTACGTTCCTACGCAACATGCTTCAAGGCGTTATACATCAAAGTTGCTACACATACAGAGCAGGTAACCTCCCTGTAATTTTGCAATAAAGTATTTAAATGCTATTTTATAGTATATTACAATATATCGGATTATTATGCCCTCTAATAAGAATTTTCGAGAGAGTACTACACTTCTCTTTTGGTTCAAATCAAACTTTATGAATATGGTAACCATTATTTAAAAAGAAATGGTAAATAATAAAATTATGTAAGCATCAGGAAACAAAGATAGGATGGCAATACACAGAGGCAAATAAACATAAAACATTGGATTATTTGATCTTAAACTCTGAATTTTGTTTATCTTTATTGTGCCGACCACACTGTCACTCTCATTTTCTTCTCTACCTACTAATCTCTGAACCTTTTTAACTACTTTAGGCAAGGAAGGTCCCTCTATTTTTCCAATAAATATAGCAATAAGTAGAAGAATTACGTTTTTCAAGAGGGAAAATGAGAAAAGATTACCCTAATATGATTAGAAATTTACACTACGATTTTGAAACCGATAACAAGAAAATGAATTCGATGAATATTATTTGGAACAAATGAATGAGGTTGAAAGTACATTTTATGCACGTAATTAGGGAGAAATTTCACGGTAACTAAGGATTCCCTGAGTTAGCCTGATAAGACTCAGGCTGTCTCAGGCCAGAGCCACCTCATTATGGCAGAGGCGAGAGAAGAATGAAACGCAGTAACCAAGGTGGGGTTTGATAGAGTGAAATTCAGTGAGAGGGGAAGTTTGTTAGGCATCTAGCTATTGTACATTAATGATTACCTTCACCATGTGGAATGCGATCAGTGAAGGAAAAGGCTAATGTGCATGTTGGGACAGAGGCCGACCAATCAGCTTGGTCATCTGCTTTAGTGCAGGCCACATCAACGTGAGAGGGCACCAGCAGAAGGTCGAAAACTTATAGCGTTAGGTGGAAAGATCATACAAGAAAAATCAAATTTCACGTATAAGAAGATTGGGATGAAGGAAGTGGCATAATATAGATAGCATGCTTTGGGAATCCATAAACTTCGCAACTTGGTATAAAGGAGTGGGCAAAGAGTATGTAAAATTCTCTGATAGCGTACAGCTTAGTTGTGTACCATGCACACACGAAGAGAGGTCAGGAGGAAAATGAATGTCGATACATTGCCTCTACAACAACAGCGAGAGATGAGCTATGGACTAAACTGCAGCTATGGTGTAAATAGCTGCTCTCTGAGAATGGATGAACGCATATCTGAGGAACTCTAAAAGGGGACCCTTAGCGGAGGAAAAAGACTGAAAGGTCAATGGATATCCTGAAATCTTTGTCACCTAACGACCACTACCCAAGATTGGTTACTGGAGGCAGAGGCAAATTGACTTTAAAGGAGAGACAAGAAATCTATTGCTCTTCTAGTTAGTTATTAACTAAGTCTATTCTAATAGACTACTGTGCGAAAGTAAAAAGTGAAAGTATGACGAGTGAAATATAAGTTTTAGTACTTGGATAAGAGGGCAGGTTCAGGCTACCTGGAAGGTCAGATTTAACTGAAGTTTTAGCTAGTCGAGGAAGTAGTCTGAGGATGTTGCGATAGAGGAAGGGGACTGTGCGTTATCTTAGGTGTCATTTGAAAGGGAAGTAGCAGTTTTAGTGGGTAAGGTGTAAAGATAGACTTGAGAGATGTGTAGAGTAAAGAAGGTGGAAGAGATGGCAATGAGAGAAGGCTACTGGAAGCAGGGATTTGTTGCGATGTAGACTGTTTAGGGGACTGGGATGTGCTGATCTTGGAAGAACTTGAGATTGTACATTCGAGAGTTACATAGTGTATTGAGGTTTTGGGGAGGAGTTGGGATGCGGTGAGTTAGAGTTATGCGAGGGGGCTAGATAGTATGTTTTTTTAGGAGGGTCCTGAGGAGTTGGGTTTTTGTGATGGATCTGGGAAAAGGATTTTCGGGAGGGACCTGGCAATAATGGATGGAGGAGTTGGCTTGAAAAAAGGATATTTATGGTGTGCCTAAGAATACGGATTTCTGGAGAGTCGTGGAGTGTAAGGATTTAGAGAGAGGCCTAGAGGATGGAGGTTTGGGTAATGGTCTCTGGGATAGGAATTTCGGGAGGGTCCTTGATGATGGGTTATTCGTAGCTATGGATTTTGAATTGAGCCTGTGGGAGAAGGGAGGTTGAGGATCCCAAGAGATACTCATTGCTTGTTCCACTAAGAGTAATGGGTAACTTTGAATGGTGGAATAAATGGTGCATACGTTTTAATCAGCCACGATAATGCTGTCCATTGGAGCTTGAGACTAGTGAGTAGGCAAAACATCAGCAAAGGGGGCGACAAAGAGGTACTATCAGTAGTGACAACCAGTGTGGCACCCGGAATGGCTCCATGTCTTTGGGGAATGAGCAGTTTCCGTCAGTGATGCGGTTTGCGACAGGTTCTGTGGCTGGAATTTGTTGACCTTCGGACCGTAATAGTTGGGTATATTGTAGTAGAGATACTTTCGGTATTTTGAAAGAAATAAGCTCAAAAGAGTTAAATGGGTTCAAAAGGGGAACAAGACAGCTGTTATGTTAGAAGCTTTCGCTGAGTCTGTGGGTTTAACGAGGGAAGATCTGAAAAGAGAGTTAACAAATGAATCCGTGGGCAATACCGGGCTCTACTTGACCTCACGTTATTATGGCACTTTAGGGCACGCGTTTTTTCCAGGAGAGTTTAGAGATCATTGGAAGGTCGATGAAATTGGTCGGGAATAGTTGGAAAAGAAGAAGAGATTGAGGTTAGTGAGGACTTTGGGGACATTAAGAGGAAGCAACGGGACGTGAAGTAAGGGAGAACTAGGAGTGGAAGGGGATATGATTGATTTCATCGCACATAGTGTTCAATAGGAGTGGATGAGGATCATTGAGCAGTGGTAGTATGGATTGGTGACTAGCAAATACTCGACCATGCTAGCCCATTTTCCGCCATTTGTCTACCCCTCTTTGTATGTCTATTTTTCGTGTGTTTGGACGATGTTTAGGAATTTTGTTGTTGGATGACGATATGAGAGTGGTCATCGCACCTAGTTTTCCTAATTTCTTTGCGAATCTATAGATTACTTTACGACTCCCACCCTTAATTGTGGTTGAGGAGGCTATATACACTTTTTAGAAGCGTGGGATCAAGATGGCTCTTCCCTCAATTAATATCCCACCCATCTTGCAGTATTTTGTAGGGTCCCTTTTTCAGTCAAAGTTTTTAAATGGAAGAGGCAGGAGACACAATTCTAAGTGCACAGGGGTGTTTCGAAGCTTCTTTGCTGAATAGAGAAAAGGCGACTGCTTACATTTATTATTTTACCGTAGTTTAACATTTTATTGTCGAATATTTTGTATTGCAGAAAACTGCACTTACTGTTAAATCAGTATCGTGCAGTTTCTTTTCGAATTCATATTTTTTATCAAACTTTGATACATTATTTTCAAATATTCAAGAAGCCATCTTTCAGCCCTTTGTTCAACCTACTCTACCAAGTAATGAGAGAATTTTGGACTTAACTCATCTCAAAGCAATCTTGCGAAAGCATTTAACTTTTCCAAAACTATCAATCTGTATTATTGACTACTCTAAACCCTTTATTAACCAGTAAAGACAAAACCCACTCTTACATCGGGGGAGATCGATACTAACAACTTGGAAAAGTTAAACATTATTACGATTAATTTGGGGGATAATCTCTCTCCCCGTCCAGTAGCTCATTCGTTGGTTACTTTTTTTCGCTCACCCGAGGCAGTCATCCTAAAACTTGTTCCTCCTTCAAATTCTTCACCTTCAAAGGTCGAAATGAATAAGTTTGAAGGTTTTTTACGCTCTGGAAATTTGTGGTAAGCGTGAGATGGTGTTCTTTTCTTGGATATTCCTTCGTTGGTTGTCTCTACTTTCTCTTCAATTATTGAGGTTTCTCAAAATTTTTGTTCCACAACAGTTTCAGTTTATTTGTAATTTAATGTTTATACATACGAGAGTTTCGAGAATTTACCCTCTTTTCCATCCGAATTCGCACTTTTAGTTTCACATTTATTAAAAGTGAACATTTAATTAAAAGAGGAATTACCATAATTCTATATAAAGAAGCTAATGCAGAAAACTCAGATTCCATTTCCAAACTAGAATAAATTTGATTGGTTAAAATCTCTTCTTGTTTCTGTGGAATATTTAAAAGAACAAATAAATTATATTTACTTTTCATTCAACATGGACGAAGAGAATGCTTTGTACAAATTGACTTCAAATTCAAAGTTAAAGTTCAATTGACTTCAGTCTTTCTACTAGTCATAAATTCACATTACTTAACTATAATCGGAGCTCACGAAAACTTTAAACGTCTGCTCCGAAACTGCCTTCTAAATCCACTCCTAAGCACACTTCAGATTGCCATGCGTTTCCTCCCTTTCACCGCCACTTTCTACGTCATCTTCTTCCGAAGAGCTTCCTTCCTTTCAATTTGTTAATACAACCATTAACATACTTCCGAGAAGCTTCTAAATTTTACCTTTCCTATCCTAATTCCACTTCTAACTAATGATCTAAGTACCCATACTCAAGCTGTGAATTCATCTTAGGATGCCAAATTTGGATGGCAAACGAAGAAACATAATTCGTTATACTGACTATTAACAATGAAGCCGAACTTGCCGACCTTGGGATAAAATAAGGCAAAATTGGTGACGTTGGGTTTAGTGGCGGAATCTGTTGATTCTAAACTACCAACTAAAATCAATCAAAAGAATCTACTTTCTACTATTACTGAAGACCTTGGATTGGGTTCCGATCAAATATTCACATTGTTAGAACCATGGGCCATCATCGTTTTAGTTACCAACATGAGAAAGCTACATTTCCAATCTCGCACAAACAAAATTTTACCGCCTCTCAGAACAAACACATTCAGGAATTGGGAGGCCATTTTTTTATGCAGATGTGAAAATAGCGGTTAAACATGCTCTGAGGGCTAATGGATTTCCTCTCGTGGATACGGCATATTACCATGAATTCAATTTAAACGATCGAATTGGAAGAATAAACGGTTTGCTCGCGGCTGATATCAAACACCACCTTTTCTATATACATAGTACGACATGTGAGACAGGATCGTTTTTAAAGGCCGATTTCTATTTAGTTTCTCAAGAAAACATCGTCCTATATAGTCATACACCGAAAAATGGGTATGTGGGGTCCTTCTTCCCTTTGTTGGAGGACCTGGAACGCGAGGCATCTATCCTTAACACGTGAAAAGATTTTTACTCTCGTTTAAGTAAGGACAAGATCACATTAAAATTACATATTTTCTAATGATAGAATTTAATCCATTTCTTTTAACGCATTATTTACCCTATATTTTGGGCATATCGACTTAGGTATGTTAATCATGTTAGATTATGTACCTTGGGCATTATAGTTGCTTGGCACTCAAGACCAGAAATTCCTTTTCTTTTTAAATGAATTGGCTCGCGAGACCAAAAGGTCTGCCGACTCCTGCTCTATAGTGACACAGTAAAATTAGGTTCGCTATTCTTGGGAGAGGAGGTCCTAAATGACATTTTATTAACCTGAGACGATAAGTTTAATTTACGCTAGCCCTTCTTAACCTAACCTAACCTAACCAAAACCCCATTGAGATCGGTGCCCTGTATGTAATTCCTGCGTGTTTGGCCGGGTAGATACAATTTCTCACTAGCAATTGGGTATATGGAAATAGTTGAACTCAAAGACGAAGGTCACTTGCCCATAATCTAAAAGGTGCTGGCAGATGGATCACTTATACAAGTAAGGATGAATGGTGTGCCCACACAAATCTGGCTAATAAACCAAATAACCAGCACAGAACCATCAACCACTCTTTGCACTCTATTAATTCACACAAGCATTCATACACAACATATGGAATCGTATTAGGAAGACCTAAGGCAAAATTAACAACATGTGAGTATGCAAACACGAATTTATTCCACGTTATTTGAAAAAGTTCATGTGTATGGAAAGAAATAAAGTAAATAGCTTAATTAATTTCTGTAACGTAATGGCTACTAAATTTCCTTTTAACTAATTAGTATACCTTTTATTTTCATTAGAGGGAGCATCACGTACGTTTAATTTTCTCCGGTACATAATATTTATATTGTAGTTGCTATCCTTCACATGGAAAAATTAGGTTCCCTATTTTTGGCATGATCCGAGGTAGCTGATGAAAATGATTAGTGACTTAAAAAATGAATAGGCTCTTTAAGATGGTATTTTTTATGTTGTGTAGATACGCATTGCTAAGGGCTCAAACAATGGAGAAAAATATTTTTTGAATATCAAAGATTTGAGTTCTTTCTTAAATTTATTTGTCCAACTATGAGCCAACTATTTATCCAACTGACATCCATTTTATCCAAACAGCTAGCCATTTATGTCCAACTGCAAGCCATTTCTATCCAATGACGATCCATTTTATATTTAATTAGAGCCATGACAAACCATGAACCATTTATGTTAAACTGCGAGCCATTTTTTTTTATAAATAAGATCCATTTATGTTGAAATATGAGCCAATAATATCTAAATGTGAGCCATTTACGTCAAAATACGAATCATTTATGTCAAACTACTATTTCTGTCTAATCGGAGTTATTTCTGTCCAATTACGAGCCCTTTCTTTCTATCCATGAGTCATTTCTCTCAAACTAGCAGCCATTTCTGTCAAACTATGAGGCATTTCTGACCAATTACGAGCTATTTCTATCCAATTATTAACCATATATCTACAACTACGAGCGATTTATGTCAACATACGAGCCACTTCTTTCGAACTAAGTCATTTCTGTCAACCTATGAGCCGTTTTTATCCAACTAAGAGCCATTTCTGTCCAATAACAAGCTATTTCTATCCAACCAAGATTTCTTTCAAATTTCTATCAAACTTTGATCCATTTCTTTCCCATTACGAGCCATTTTTGTCCACTACGAGCACTTTCTATCCAACTAAGAACTATTTCTGTGAAACAACCAGCTATTTGTGTCGAATTATGAGCAATATTTGTCCAACTAAAAGCCCTTTCTACCAAACTACGAACTATTTCTGTCAAAGTACAAACCATTTTTTCCAATTACGAGCCAGTTTTGTCTGCTGCGAGCCATTTCTATCCAACTACGAGCTAGTCTGTCAAATTATGAGATATTTTTGTCCAATTTAGAGCCATTTCTGTACAACTTGGAGCCGTTTAAGTTCGTTTATACTTGGCAAGCGTTATTTTCTGTCAGTTAAATAACAGAATTTGGAAGAGGTTGTGATCGTTTCTCATTACGGATGTAAATATTTATTTGCAAAGAATGCCGCTATTATTGATAAACAGGATAATCATTAAATATGAGACCTGAATGAAAATGTGAATTTTTTAAAAATATTTAACCCACTCCCCAAATTACATATGTATATAAGCGTGAAGAAAACATGTTTAGATCTAAATGGTTTAGGCTAAAGCTATAAAAATGAATGTATCAGAAAATAAATGTATTTTTCTGTAGGATAAAGTTATACAAATTATTATTGTTCATTATCGTCACATATTTAATATATATATATATATATATATATATATATAGACCAGGCAATGGCTTCGCTCTAAGATTAAAATTTAAAATCTAAAAAAAAACAGCCATGGTTAACTTTGTATACATTTTCTGAACTTTGCCAATTATAATAATTTTAAAAAGGAACTCTAAACTAAATCTCCCCGCTTTCAAAATATCACGTTGCTAAAATATAGTTATAGAAGAAGATATATAAAAATAAATTTTATGAACTTCAGCATTTGTAATTCTTTGGGTTTTAAAAAATTCACAAAATTTCGATACTTATATCTATTTCTGAACTTCACCATTTGTTTTTTTGATATTATAAAAAAATTATTAGAAATAAATTTTAGAAAAAAAAGAAGTCATAATAACCAAACTAAGATGAAATTATTATTCAAATACTCAAAAAAATCCCCTTCCTAAATTATAGAGTTATTGATTATGATGATATATATATATATATATATATATATATATATATATATATATTTTATTTTTATTTTTTTCCATTCTGACAATCTCACATACTCGTCTACCGGTTGTACTTTCATAATTTCTTTAACTCTCTCATTTGTTACTCTATCCTGTAATCGTATATCTCATATTCTTTTCAACGTTTTATTTTCAAAAGCCAAAAATGTTACATTTGTGATTGCCGTACTATATTACGATTCATGTCCATATATAAGAATTAGTCTCAACATACTTTTATAAAAAAAAAATTTATCTTTTTATCTTAGTGTGTATTAAAAAATTATTATTATTTCACACAGATTTCAACATGCCCACGGTTAGCTTTCCTAATTCTTTTTTTAAACTCATTTTTTTCAGAACCACCCCTTGATACAATCGTACCCAAGTACTTAAAACATTCTACTTCATTAACCTCCTGATCATTTATTCTGCACACTATCGGGTTTTTTATAATCATGTTTATTATTTCCGTTTTCGCACAATTTATTGTTATTCCTATCTTTTTGCCTTCTCTATCTAAACAATCTATTACTCTTTAATATCTTCGCAGATCTCTGCAATTAAAACAATATCATCTGCGTAATCCAATTCGGCCAACTTTATACCTCTCTTCCAAAATATTCCACTATCAGTTTCTCTTATCACCTTCTTCATTACAAAGTTAATGATCAAAGTAAAAAGAAATCGAGAAAGAATTCCTCCCTGAATTACTCCCGATTTAACTACAATACTTTCACTCAAACTCCCATCTATCAATACTTGGCAGAAGGTATCTTCATGCACACTTTTGACTATGTCAAACAAATTTCTGGGGAATTCCATAGTGTATCATGATTCTAAATATATATATATATATATATATATATATATATATATGTATAGTTGGAGGGATTGCCACTTTCGTTGATGGCTGTTTAAGGCGTTAATTCATCCTGCTTTCACTCTTACTTTGGCCCAAGTGATTGACAGCTTTTCTGCTTGCACTTTGATCGAGCTTTCCTCATTACAAACACGTCAAGAGATTGAAGTTTTTGCAACATTACTTTAATAAAATCAATTGATTAAGTTAACAAAACAAAGGTTGTTGGCATCCAGATAGAATCAATTGATTCAATTTTTTAACTTTGCCGCAGAAAGAATGAAATGAAGCATTAAGAATGAATGCCTGATATTAAGTTATGCTGAATTTCATGCCCCGCGTTATAGCTCAATAGAGTTTAAAAAGATTTTGTTTCTATAGAAGAGAAAAATGTCTTATATGTTGATAGATTATTGGGTGGAGCAAAGAGACAAACACATTGATTGGCTTTTTAATTTTTGTGGGTGGATACAATATTGGGGATGCTGTAAGCTGATTCTCAATGTAAGTAATTTTGTGATGAATGTTTGTATGTCTGTGCTTTTGTTATGCATTAAAAAGAAATAATAGGGTAAATTGTTATTTCTTTGCTCGTCATTATTTGAGGTTTATCAAGGAAATAACAATTGAAGTAGCTTTGAGGTTTTGGGGAAACCACTTCTCAACTTCTCATCTCATTCTGTTTCCTTTAAGGAAGGTATGATATATATATATATATATATATATATATATATATATATATATATATATATATATATATATATATATATATATATATATATATATATATATATATATATATATATATATATATATATATATATATATATAATAGAAATGAAGTCTGTGTGTGTGTTTCTGTCCATTTATAGGAATACAAAAATCATGTTATAAATCTCCCCTCTCACTCTCCATATCTCTCCCTCATATCTCCCTCCCACTCTCTTCCTCCCCATCTCTCCCTCCCCTTATCTCCCTCCCCCTCTCTTTCTTCCCTTCTTTCCCTTCCCTATCTCTCCATCACTCTCCCTCTACCCTCTAACCCCTTACTCCCTTCCCTCCATCCTCTCTCTCCCTCTCTCTTCGTCTCCCCTACCCTTCCCCTCTACCCCTCTGCCTCCTCATCCTCCCTCTGTCTCTCATCCCCTCTCTCCCCACTCTCTCATCCTCCACCATTTCCTCCCTCTCTCCCCTCATTCTTCCCCCTTGCAAAAGGATATCCAAAACAAGAGAAAAAGTTCTCTCATCTCCTCTCCCCTCCTCTTCCCTGATATCTCCCCCTCTTCCCCAATCTCTCTTCCTCTCTACAAAAGGAGATCCAGATCAAGAGAAAAAAACCCACTAGTAATCTGTATTTATTTGCGACCTAACTTTTTATCCAGAACAACGCCCTGGATAAAAAGTCTTACCTAATTTCCAAACTCATATTTTACCAGAGCAACGCAGGGTATGTCTGCTAGTATATATATATATATATATATATATATATATATATATATATGGAAACCTATAAAATTTGTGATGTTTCGAAAATCCATATATTATTAGTCCTTAATGGAATAAAATGAAATATAATTAAACGAAAGGGGAAAGTTGGAAGTTGTATAAACGAGCCTAAATATACTGATCTAGACCAGGTACAAGTTTAGAATAAGCCCTTGTTTATGACCTTCTTGCAGTGGAAAATATTATTATCGATGAACAAGCCACTTTAGAGCAGCCTTTTAATTATTTACTGTTAACAGCAAACTTTTATCACTGATCGAATGATCGCCATACATCCCTTCATATGAAGGAAAAATGAAGGTAACAACAAACCGAAGGACTTTCAAGAAATGAAAGGAGCTTGAAAGAGGGCAATTATGGAGTGAAGAAAAATCAAGTGATCGGTTTAGTGCACGAAGTGATCGATAAACACCACTAAATTAGTGAGAAAATTAGATCCTGAGACAAATCAGGGAGAAAAGTTGCCCCTGAAACAAACCATTGAGATAAATGGCCTCCTAGAGAAATCATTGAGAAAATTTGCTATTGAGAAAAAGTGCTGAACACGAACTTAGCAATGATTCTTATTTCAGTTGTAGTCTTAAGGATGAAGATCACCAGAAGGACTCAGTAAACATTAAGCTCATAATTTTAAATATGGTAGCCCTTTGTAATCTTCTACGAAGAAAAGGCAGAGTTCCTGTAATCAAGACTGAAGCAGCTTAGCTTGTTGGATGATATAGTGTGCATCACTAAAGCGCATCATCTGCATAGACAACTGTCTGTTTTTCAAAATGGGAAACAAACTTTGCTAATCTGATGACTCAGTCTCTCATGCAACAGCTTTGCGAGTTTTATCCATGCATGCCGTATCATTGAACGGTGTTCCTAGATTCAGAAAAACATACTCTGAAAACAGTCCTCCTACACAAAAGGGAATCGGCTTCCATCCGTTTTAATAGCACATGCGGCAACTTAAACCATTCACTCTACATCTGGGCCTTTAGAGCGGTTATACAAAGATATTTATTGCCAACAGTGCATCTCAAGCTGAGTTAAGCAAAATAAAAAATAATAAAAGCAATGGATCAAACGGGTACTGGATTTCAGTACCTGTGTATGAATCTCTATTTCGTGGTATCTGAAGCCAAGTAAAAGGACGGGAGGTTAAATTATTTTCAGATTCAAATGCTCACTAATGAATGTGACTCACCAAGACATCAAACTAGCTGGAGAAGGCGATATTGGAATTATTCGTGAAAGCCTCAATGAACTATGTCGAAGATCATCGTACAGACAACTGTAAAGAAACAGTGGTAGTTCTGTATATTGTGGAGTATTTGAGCTCGGGATTTCCTTTAAACTTCATTTCTTCCAATCCAACCTAGATTTCTTTCCAGAGATATCAGCGACGAGCATAGTGAAGGGTTTCACCAAGACATTAATGTAATGGAGAGCAGGTAATGGAATTCAGTCTCAACATTATAAGCGACTACTGTTGGATGCTGCAACGTGAATAGAATCGGCTCAACAAGCAAAATAGTTATAATTCAAAAATATTTTTAGAAATTTTTTGATAGCTAATAAAATTTTCGTTAAATTTCCATGTTTTTTTTAAATCACAAATCATCACAGTGCCACTTGTGTCTACCTCAATATTGATACTCGAGAAGTCTGGTTCGACACTAGATAATATATACCAGAATTAAGATTAATAGGAACACATATTCATGAATGAGAACCATTTACTTTGTTTACCAGTGTTGTACCTATTAGCTAAATATTACTAATTCACTAATTCACCTTGAGTTGATACTCGCTATAAAATTATAAAGGGTATTCCATAAAGTGTGCCGAATTTGAAAGATAAATATAATTAAAACTAATATTTCTAAACAAGGATATATTCTGCAATATTCTAATGAGTTAAGTTTGCCGTTTAGGTATGGAACCCATGGTTGGCCATATGACTACCTGCATACATGTATGCGCTCCTCGAAATTTCTGATAACTTCCTCACAGTTGTGTAGCTCGATGCTTCCAATCACACACGCCTGATTTCAGCCTTGTGTTCAGGAATTGTGCGTGGTTTGTTGGTGTATACCTGTAATTTCACATACCATCATAAGAGGAAACCACAAGGACTAAGATCGCATGACCTTGCTGGCCATTCCTGGTCACCGGGCAAGGATATCCCTCGTTGCTGATTTTTTTTGTCGAGTAATGCGAGTGTTTGGCGCGAAGTGTAGCAGTTCGCTCCATCTTGCTTAAACCAGAGGTTGTCAATCTCCGTATCTTACAATTTCGGCCATAGCATGTCTTTGGTAACGTTCTCCATTAATGGTAACTGCATTTCCCTCATCATCTTCAAAGAAGAACTGTCCAATCACTCCACCTGCCCGAAAACCACACCACACAGTCGCTTTCAGTGGATGCATTTCACGCTGAGGCATTATTCGAGGATTTTCAATTCTCTAAATCCGGCAGTTCTGTTTATTAACAAATCCACTCAAGTAGAAGTGGGCCTCGTCACTGAAGATGATTTTCTTTGCTAAGTTTTCTTTAGTTGCAAGTCTCTCCCCCACACAGTCAGCAAATTTCTTCCGCCTCCCGTGATCAGGTGGCTAAAGATGCTGCGTGAGTTGAATTTTGTACACATGCATATGGAGATCTTTAAGCAGAATTCGATATGATGAATTAATCGAGATGTTCAACTGCTGCAAACGTCGGCAAATCAATTTTCCCAGACTCAGAGTAACACTCTCTCGCACAACAGCAATTTGTTGCTCTGTCCGACAAGAGCGATTCCGCCCAGGCGATTTGGCCGTTGCAACAAAACCAGTTATTTTAAACTTCGTCATTAGTCTGCGAACCGTAGACTCACCGGGTCCTTCATTTCTCCCCAAAATGGTAAGAAGTTTTCGGAACCAGCATCTATATACTGCTGAACAAAGCGAAAGTGAACAAAAAATCAAGATAAAACAACAAAATAAAAGAACAACTCAACAAATCCAAAAAGTAAAAAGAGATAAAAGATTCGTAGTGAGACATCATCATAGTAAAAATTTTAAAAATTAAAAGATATAGAATAAATAACTAAATATAACAATAAACAAATAAACAAGGAAAAAAAAAGATCCCAGCAGTGGTACATTAAAATGATAACATTAAGAAAAATAAAAAAGTTTCCACAGTGTGATATTAAAATAATAACATTAAAAGAAATAATAAAAATCCCGGAGTCGGACATTAAAATACTAACATTAAAGGAAATATCGCAGTGGGACATTAAAATAACAACATTAAAGGAAATAAAAAGATCACGCAGTGGGACATTAAAATAACATTAAAGGAAATAAAAAGATCACGCAGTGGAACATTAAAATAACAACATTAAAGGAAATAAAACATCTCGCAGTGGGACATTAAAATGACAACATTAAAGGAAATAAAAAGATCACGCAGTGGGACATTAAAATAATAACATTAAAGGAAATAAAAAAATCACGCAGTGGAACATTAAAATAACAACATTAAAGGAAATAAAACATCTCGTAGTGCGACATTAAAATGACAACATTAAAGGAAATAAAAAGATCACGCAGTGGGACATTAAAATAACAACATTAAAGGAAATAAAAAGATCACGCATGGGATATTAAAATAATAACATTAAAGAAAATAAAAAGATCACGCAGTGGGACATTAAAATAATAACATTAAAGGAAATAAAAAGATCACGCAGTGGGACATTAAAATAACAACATTAAAGGAAATAAAAAGATCACGCAGAGGGACATTAAAATAATAACATTAAAGGAAATAAAAAGATCACGCAGTGGGACATTAAAATAACAACATTAAAGGAAATGAAAAGATCACGCAGTGGGACATTAAAATAACAACATTAAAAGAGATAAAGAGATCACGCAGTGGGACATTAAAATGACAACATTAAAGGAAATATAAAGATCACGCAGTGGGACATCAAAATGACAACATTGAAGGAAATAAAAAGATCACGCAGTGGGACATTAAAATAATAACATTAAAGGAAAAAAAGATCACGCAGTGGGACATTAAATAATAACATTGAAGAAAATAAAAAGATCACGCAGTAGGACATTAAAATAACAACAGTAAAGGAAATAAAAAGACCACGCAGTGGGACATTAAAATAACAACATTAAAGGAAATAAAAAATGACGCAGTGGGACATTAAAATAACAACATTAAAGGAAATAAAAAGATCTCGCAGTGGGGCAATAAGATAACAACATTAAAGGAAATAAAAAGATCACGCAGTGGGACATTAAAATAACAACATTAAAGGAGATAAAAAGATCACGCAGTGGGACATTAAAATAATAATATTAAAGGAAATAAAACATCTCGCAGTGGGGCATTAAAATGATAACATTAAAGGAAATAAAAAGATCACGCAGTAGGACATTAAAATAACAACATTAAAGGAAATAAAAAGATCTCGCAGTGGGACATTAAAATAATAACATTTAAGGAAATAAAACCTCTCACAGTGGGGCATTGAAATGATAACATTAAAGGAAATAAAAAGATCACGCAGTGGGACATTAAAATAACAACATTAAAGGAAATAAAAAGATCACGCAGTGAAACATTAAAATAACAACATTAAAGGAAATAAAAAGATCACGCAGAGGGACATTAAAATAACAACATTAAAGGAAATAAAAAGATCACGCAGTGGGAGATTAAAATAACAACATTAAAGGAAATAAAAAGATCACGCAGTGGGACATTAAAATAATAACTTTAAAGGAAATAAAACATCTCGCAGTGGGGCTTTAAAATGATAACATTAAAGGAAATAAAAAGATCACGCAGTGGAACATTAAAATAACAACATTAAAGGCGATAAAAAGATCACACAGTGGGACATTAAAATAACAACATTAAAGGAGATAAAAAGATCACGCAGTGGGACATTAAAATAACAACATTAAAGGAGATAAAAAGATCACGCAGTGGGACATTAAAATAAACTAAATTAAAGGAGATAAAAAGATCACGCAGTGGGACATTAAAATAATAACATTAAAGGAAATAAAACATCTCGCAGTGGGGCATTAAAATGATAACATTAAATGAAATAAATAGATCATGCAGTGGGACATTAAAATAACAACATTAAAGGAAATAAAAAGATGAGGCAGTGTGACATTAAAATAACAACATTAAAGGAAATAAAAAGATCACGCAGTGGGACATTAAAATAACAACATTAAAGGAAATACAAAGATCACGCAGTGGGACATTAAAATAACAACATTAAAAAAATATAAAGATCACGCAGTGGGACATTAAAATAATAACATTAAAGAAAATAAAACATCTTGCAGTGGGGCATTAAAATGATAACATTAAATGAAATAAAAAGATCACGCAGTAGGACATTAAAATAACAACATTCAAGGAAATAAAAAGATCTCGCAGTGGGACATTAAAATAATAACATTAAAGGAAATAAAACATCTCGCAGTGGGGCATTGAAATGATAACATTAAAGGAAATAAAAAGATTACGCAGTGGGACATTAAAATAACAACATTAAAGGAAATAAAAAGATCTCGCAGTGGGGCATTAAAATAATAAGATTAAAGGAAATAAAAAGATCACGCAGTGGGACATTAAAATAACAACATTAAAGGCAATAAAAAGAACACACAGTGGGACATTATAATAATAACATTAAAGGAAATAAAACAACTCGAAGTGGGGCATTAAAATGATAACATTAAAGGAAATAAAAAGATCACGCAGTGGGACATTAAAATAACAACATTAAAGGAAATAAAAAGACCACGCAGTGGGACATTAAAATAACAACATTAAAGGAAATAAAAAGATCACGCAGTGGGACATTAAAATAACAACATTAAAGGAAATAAAAAGATCACACAGTGGGACATTAAAATAACAACATTAAAGGAGAAAAAAAGATGACGCACTGGGACATTAAAATAACAACATTAAAGGAAATAAAAAGATGACGCAGTGGGACATTAAAATAACAACATTAAAGGAGATAAAAAGATCACGCAGTGGGACATTAAAATAACAACATTAAAGGAGATAAAAAGATCACGCAGTGGGACATTAAAATAACAACATTAAAGGAGATAAAAAGATCACGCAGTGGGACATTAAAATAATAACATTAAAGGAAATAAAACATCTCGCAGTGGGGCATTAAAATGATAACATTAAATGAAATAAAAAGATCATGCAGTGGGACATTAAAATAACAACATTAAAGGAAATAAAAAGATGACACAGTGTGACATTAAAATAACAACATTAAAGGAAATAAAAAGATCACGCAGTGAAACATTAAAATAACAACATTAAAGGAAATAAAAAGATCACGCAGAGGGACATTAAAATAACAACATTAAAGGAAATAAAAAGATCACGCAGTGGGACATTAAAATAACAACATTAAAGGAAATAAAAAGATCACGCAGTGGGACATTAAAATAATAACTTTAAAGGAAATAAAACATCTCGCAGTGGGGCTTTAAAATGATAACATTAAAGGAAATAAAAAGATCACGCAGTGGAACATTAAAATAACAACATTAAAGGCGATAAAAAGATCACACAGTGGGACATTAAAATAACAACATTAAAGGAGATAAAAAGATCACGCAGTGGGACATTAAAATAACAACATTAAAGGAGATAAAAAGATCACGCAGTGGGACATTAAAATAACAAAATTAAAGGAGATAAAAAGATCACGCAGTGGGACATTAAAATAATAACATTAAAGGAAATAAAACATCTCGCAGTGGGGCATTAAAATGATAACATTAAAAAAAATAAATAGATCATGCAGTGGGACAATAAAATAACAACATTAAAGGAAATAAAAAGATGAGGCAGTGTGACATTAAAATAACAACATTAAAGGAAATAAAAAGATCACGCAGTGGGACATTAAAATAACAACATTAAAGGAAATACAAAGATCACGCAGTGGGACATTAAAATAACAACATTAAAAAAATATAAAGATCACGCAGTGGGACATTAAAATAATAACATTAAAGGAAATAAAACATCTTGCAGTGGGGCATTAAAATGATAACATTAAATGAAATAAAAAGATCACGCAGTAGGACATTAAAATAACAACATTCAAGGAAATAAAAAGATCTCGCAGTGGGACATTAAAATAATAACATTAAAGGAAATAAAACATCTCGCAGTGGGGCATTGAAATGATAACATTAAAGGAAATAAAAAGATCACGCAGTGGGACATTAAAATAACAACATTAAAGGAAATAAAAAGATCTCGCAGTGGGGCATTAAAATAATAAAATTAAAGGAAATAAAAAGATCACGCAGTGGGACATTAAAATAACAACATTAAAGGCAATAAAAAGAACACACAGTGGGACATTATAATAATAACATTAAAGGAAATAAAACAACTCGAAGTGGGGCATTAAAATGATAACATTAAAGGAAATAAAAAGATCACGCAGTGGGACATTAAAATAACAACATTAAAGGGAATAAAAAGATCACGCAGTGGGACATTAAAATAACAACATTAAAGGAAATAAAAAGATCACACAGTGGGACATTAAAATAACAACATTAAAGGAGAAAAAAAGATGACGCACTGGGACATTAAAATAACAACATTAAAGGAAATAAAAAGATGACGCAGTGGGACATTAAAATAACAACATTAAAGGAGATAAAAAGATCACGCAGTGGGACATTAAAATAACAACATTAAAGGAGATAAAAAGATCACGCAGTGGGACATTAAAATAACAACATTAAAGGAGATAAAAAGATCACGCAGTGGGACATTAAAATAATAACATTAAAGGAAATAAAACATCTCGCAGTGGGGCATTAAAATGATAACATTAAATGAAATAAAAAGATCATGCAGTGGGACATTAAAATAACAACATTAAAGGAAATAAAAAGATGACACAGTGTGACATTAAAATAACAACATTAAAGGAAATAAAAAGATCACGCAGTGGGACATTAAAATAACAACATTAAAGGAAATACAAAGATCACGCAGTGGGACATTAAAATAACAACATTAAAAAAAATATAAAGATCACGCAGTGGGACATTAAAATAATAACATTAAAGGAAAAAAAACATCTTGCAGTGGGGCATTAAAATGATAACATTAAAGGAAATAAAAAGATCACGCAGTAGGACATTAAAATAACAACATTCAAGGAAATAAAAAGATCTCGCAGTGGGACATTAAAATAATAACATTAAAGAAAATAAAACATCTCGCAGTGGGGCATTGAAATGATAACATTAAAGGAAATAAAAAGATCACGCAGTGGGACATTAAAATAACAACATTAAAGGAAATAAAAAGATCTCGCAGTGGGGCATTAAAATAATAACATTAAAGGAAATAAAAAGATCACGCAGTGGGACATTAAAAAAAACAACATTAAAGGCAATAAAAAGATCACACAGTGGGACATTATAATAATAACATTAAAGGAAATAAAACATCTCGAAGTGGGGCATTAAAATGACAACATTAAAGGAAATAAAAAGATCACGCAGTGGGACATTAAAATAACAACATTAAAGGAAATAAAAAGACCACGCAGTGGGACATTAAAATAACAACATTAAAGGAAATAAAAAGGTCACGCAGTGGGACATTAAAATAACAACATTAAAGGAAATAAAAAGATCACACAGTGGGACATTTAAATAACAACATTAAAGGAGAAAAAAAGATGACGCACTGGGACATTAAAATAACAACATTAAAGGAAATAAAAAGATGACGCAGTGGGACATTAAAATAACAACATTAAAGGAGATAAAAAGATCACGCAGTGGGACATTAAAATAACAACATTAAAGGAGATAAAAAGATCACGCAGTGGGACATTAAAATAACAACATTAAAGGAGATAAAAAGATCACGCAGTGGGACATTAAAATAATAACATTAAAGGAAATAAAACATCTCGCAGTGGGGCATTAAAATGATAACATTAAATGAAATAAAAAGATCATGCAGTGGGACATTAAAATAACAACATTAAAGGAAATAAAAAGATGACGCAGTGTGACATTAAAATAACAACATTAAAGGAAATAAAAAGATCACGCAGTGGGACATTAAAATAACAACATTAAAGGAAATACAAAGATCACGCAGTGGGACATTAAAATAACAACATTAAAAAAATATAAAGATCACGCAGTGGGACATTAAAATAATAACATTAAGGGAAATAAAACATCTTGCAGTGGGGCATTAAAATGATAACATTAAAGGAAATAAAAAGATCACGCAGTAGGACATTAAAATAACAACATTCAAGGAAATAAAAAGATCTCGCAGTAGGACATTAAAATAATAACATTAAAGGAAATAAAACATCTCGCAGTGGGGCATTGAAATGATAACATTAAAGGAAATAGAAAGATCACGCAGTGGGACATTAAAATAACAACATTAAAGGAAATAAAAAGATCTCGCAGTGGGGCATTAAAATAATAACATTAAAGGAAATAAAAAGATCACGCAGTGGGACATTAAAATAACAACATTAAAGGCAATAAAAAGATCACACAGTGGGACATTATAATAATAACATTAAAGAAAATAAAACATCTCGAAGTGGGGCATTAAAATGACAACATTAAAGGAAATAAAAAGATCACGCAGTGGGACATTAAAATAACAACATTAAAGGAAATATAAAGATCCCGCAGTGGAACATTAAAATAACAACATTAAAGGAGATAAAAAGATGACGCAGTGGGACATTAAAATAACAACATTAAAGGAAATAAAAAGATGACGCAGTGGGACATTAAAATAACAACATTAAAGGAGATAAAAAGATCACGCAGTGGGACATTAAAATAACAACATTAAAGGAAATAAAAAGATCACGCAGTGGGACATTAAAATAACAACATTAAAGGAAATAAAAAGATCACACTGTGGGACATTAAAATAACAACATTAAAGGAGAAAAAAAGATGACGCACTGGGACATTAAAATAACAACATTAAAGGAAATAAAAAGATGACGCAGTGGGACATTAAAATAACAACATTAAAGGATATAAAAGATCACGCAGTGGGACATTAAAATAATAAAATTAAAGGAGATAAAAAGATCACGCAGTGGGACATTAAAATAATAACATTAAAGGAAATAAAACATCTCGAAGTGGGGCATTAAAATGATAACATTAAAGGAAATAAAAAGATCACACAGTTGGACATTAAAATAACAACATTAAAGGAAATAAAAAGATGACGCAGTGGGACATTAAAATAACAACATTAAAGGAGATAAAAAGATCACGCAGTGGGACATTAAAATAACAACATTAAAGGAAATAAAAAGATCACACAGTGGGACATTAAAATAACAACATTAAAAAGGATAAAAAGATCACGCACTGGGACATTAAAATAACAACATTAAAGGAAATAAAAAGATCACGCAGTGGGACATTAAAATAACAACATTCAAGGAAATAAAAAGATCTCGCAGTGGGACATTAAAATAATAACATTAAAGGAAATAAAACATCTCGCAGTGGGGCATTGAAATGATAACATTAAAGGAAATAAAAAGATCACGCAGTGGGACATTAAAATAACAACATTAAAGGAAATAAAAAGATCTCGCAGTGGGGCATTAAAATAATAAAATTAAAGGAAATAAAAAGATCACGCAGTGGGACATTAAAATAACAACATTAAAGGCAATAAAAAGAACACACAGTGGGACATTATAATAATAACATTAAAGGAAATAAAACAACTCGAAGTGGGGCATTAAAATGATAACATTAAAGGAAATAAAAAGATCACGCAGTGGGACATTAAAATAACAACATTAAAGGGAATAAAAAGATCACGCAGTGGGACATTAAAATAACAACATTAAAGGAAATAAAAAGATCACACAGTGGGACATTAAAATAACAACATTAAAGGAGAAAAAAAGATGACGCACTGGGACATTAAAATAACAACATAAAAGGAAATAAAAAGATGACGCAGTGGGACATTAAAATAACAACATTAAAGGAGATAAAAAGATCACGCAGTGGGACATTAAAATAACAACATTAAAGGAGATAAAAAGATCACGCAGTGGGACATTAAAATAACAACATTAAAGGAGATAAAAAGATCACGCAGTGGGACATTAAAATAATAACATTAAAGGAAATAAAACATCTCGCAGTGGGGCATTAAAATGATAACATTAAATGAAATAAAAAGATCATGCTTTGGGACATTAAAATAACAACATTAAAGGAAATAAAAAGATGACACAGTGTGACATTAAAATAACAACATTAAAGGAAATAAAAAGATCACGCAGTGGGACATTAAAATAACAACATTAAAGGAAATACAAAGATCACGCAGTGGGACATTAAAATAACAACATTAAAAAAAATATAAAGATCACGCAGTGGGACATTAAAATAATAACATTAAAGGAAATAAAACATCTTGCAGTGGGGCATTAAAATGATAACATTAAAGGAAATAAAAAGATCACGCAGTAGGACATTAAAATAACAACATTCAAGGAAATAAAAAGATCTCGCAGTGGGACATTAAAATAATAACATTAAAGAAAATAAAACATCTCGCAGTGGGGCATTGAAATGATAACATTAAAGGAAATAAAAAGATCACGCAGTGGGACATTAAAATAACAACATTAAAGGAAATAAAAAGATCTCGCAGTGGGGCATTAAAATAATAACATTAAAGGAAATAAAAAGATCACGCAGTGGGACATTAAAAAAAACAACATTAAAGGCAATAAAAAGATCACACAGTGGGACATTATAATAATAACATTAAAGGAAATAAAACATCTCGAAGTGGGGCATTAAAATGACAACATTAAAGGAAATAAAAAGATCACGCAGTGGGACATTAAAATAACAACATTAAAGGAAATAAAAAGACCACGCAGTGGGACATTAAAATAACAACATTAAAGGAAATAAAAAGGTCACGCAGTGGGACATTAAAATAACAACATTAAAGGAAATAAAAAGATCACACAGTGGGACATTTAAATAACAACATTAAAGGAGAAAAAAAGATGACGCACTGGGACATTAAAATAACAACATTAAAGGAAATAAAAAGATGACGCAGTGGGACATTAAAATAACAACATTAAAGGAGATAAAAAGATCACGCAGTGGGACATTAAAATAACAACATTAAAGGAGATAAAAAGATCACGCAGTGGGACATTAAAATAACAACATTAAAGGAGATAAAAAGATCACGCAGTGGGACATTAAAATAATAACATTAAAGGAAATAAAACATCTCGCAGTGGGGCATTAAAATGATAACATTAAATGAAATAAAAAGATCATGCAGTGGGACATTAAAATAACAACATTAAAGGAAATAAAAAGATGACGCAGTGTGACATTAAAATAACAACATTAAAGGAAATAAAAAGATCACGCAGTGGGACATTAAAATAACAACATTAAAGGAAATACAAAGATCACGCAGTGGGACATTAAAATAACAACATTAAAAAAATATAAAGATCACGCAGTGGGACATTAAAATAATAACATTAAGGGAAATAAAACATCTTGCAGTGGGGCATTAAAATGATAACATTAAAGGAAATAAAAAGATCACGCAGTAGGACATTAAAATAACAACATTCAAGGAAATAAAAAGATCTCGCAGTGGGACATTAAAATAATAACATTAAAGAAAATAAAACATCTCGCAGTGGCGCATTGAAATGATAACATTAAAGGAAATAAAAAGATCACGCAGTGGGACATTAAAATAACAACATTAAAGGAAATAAAAAGATCTCGCAGTGGGGCATTAAAATAATAACATTAAAGGAAATAAAAAGATCACGCAGTGGGACATTAAAAAAAACAACATTAAAGGCAATAAAAAGATCACACAGTGGGACATTATAATAATAACATTAAAGGAAATAAAACATCTCGAAGTGGGGCATTAAAATGACAACATTAAAGGAAATAAAAAGATCACGCAGTGGGACATTAAAATAACAACATTAAAGGAAATAAAAAGACCACGCAGTGGGACATTAAAATAACAACATTAAAGGAAATAAAAAGGTCACGCAGTGGGACATTAAAATAACAACATTAAAGGAAATAAAAAGATCACACAGTGGGACATTTAAATAACAACATTAAAGGAGAAAAAAAGATGACGCACTGGGACATTAAAATAACAACATTAAAGGAAATAAAAAGATGACGCAGTGGGACATTAAAATAACAACATTAAAGGAGATAAAAAGATCACGCAGTGGGACATTAAAATAACAACATTAAAGGAGATAAAAAGATCACGCAGTGGGACATTAAAATAACAACATTAAAGGAGATAAAAAGATCACGCAGTGGGACATTAAAATAATAACATTAAAGGAAATAAAACATCTCGCAGTGGGGCATTAAAATGATAACATTAAATGAAATAAAAAGATCATGCAGTGGGACATTAAAATAACAACATTAAAGGAAATAAAAAGATGACGCAGTGTGACATTAAAATAACAACATTAAAGGAAATAAAAAGATCACGCAGTGGGACATTAAAATAACAACATTAAAGGAAATACAAAGATCACGCAGTGGGACATTAAAATAACAACATTAAAAAAATATAAAGATCACGCAGTGGGACATTAAAATAATAACATTAAGGGAAATAAAACATCTTGCAGTGGGGCATTAAAATGATAACATTAAAGGAAATAAAAAGATCACGCAGTAGGACATTAAAATAACAACATTCAAGGAAATAAAAAGATCTCGCAGTAGGACATTAAAATAATAACATTAAAGGAAATAAAACATCTCGCAGTGGGGCATTGAAATGATAACATTAAAGGAAATAGAAAGATCACGCAGTGGGACATTAAAATAACAACATTAAAGGAAATAAAAAGATCTCGCAGTGGGGCATTAAAATAATAACATTAAAGGAAATAAAAAGATCACGCAGTGGGACATTAAAATAACAACATTAAAGGCAATAAAAAGATCACACAGTGGGACATTATAATAATAACATTAAAGAAAATAAAACATCTCGAAGTGGGGCATTAAAATGACAACATTAAAGGAAATAAAAAGATCACGCAGTGGGACATTAAAATAACAACATTAAAGGAAATATAAAGATCCCGCAGTGGAACATTAAAATAACAACATTAAAGGAGATAAAAAGATGACGCAGTGGGACATTAAAATAACAACATTAAAGGAAATAAAAAGATGACGCAGTGGGACATTAAAATAACAACATTAAAGGAGATAAAAAGATCACGCAGTGGGACATTAAAATAACAACATTAAAGGAAATAAAAAGATCACGCAGTGGGACATTAAAATAACAACATTAAAGGAAATAAAAAGATCACACTGTGGGACATTAAAATAACAACATTAAAGGAGAAAAAAAGATGACGCACTGGGACATTAAAATAACAACATTAAAGGAAATAAAAAGATGACGCAGTGGGACATTAAAATAACAACATTAAAGGATATAAAAGATCACGCAGTGGGACATTAAAATAACAAAATTAAAGGAGATAAAAAGATCACGCAGTGGGACATTAAAATAATAACATTAAAGGAAATAAAACATCTCGAAGTGGGGCATTAAAATGATAACATTAAAGGAAATAAAAAGATCACACAGTTGGACATTAAAATAACAACATTAAAGGAAATTAAAAGATGACGCAGTGGGACATTAAAATAACAACATTAAAGGAGATAAAAAGATCACGCAGTGGGACATTAAAATAACAACATTAAAGGAAATAAAAAGATCACACAGTGGGACATTAAAATAACAACATTAAAAAGGATAAAAAGATCACGCACTGGGACATTAAAATAACAACATTAAAGGAAATAAAAAGATCACGCAGTGGGACATTAAAATAACAAAATTAAAGGAGATAAAAAGATCACGCAGTGGGACATTAAAATAAAAAAATTAAAGGAGATTAAAAGATCACGCAGTGGGACATTAAAATAACAACATTAAAGGAAATAAAAAGATGACGCAGTGGGACATTAAAATAACAACATTAAAAAAAATATAAAGATCACGCAGTGGGACATTAAAATAATAACATTAAAGGAAATAAAACATCTTGCAGTGGGGCATTAAAATGATAACATTAAAGGAAATAAAAAGATCACGCAGTAGGACATTAAAATAACAACATTCAAGGAAATAAAAAGATCTCGCAGTGGGACATTAAAATAATAACATTAAAGGAAATAAAACATCTCGCAGTGGGGCATTGAAATGATAACATTAAAGGAAATAAAAAGATCACGCAGTGGGACATTAAAATAACAACATTAAAGGAAATAAAAAGATCTCGCAGTGGGGCATTAAAATAATAACATTAAAGGAAATAAAAAGATCACGCAGTGGGACATCAAAATGACAACATTGAAGGAAATAAAAAGATCACGCAGTGGGACATTAAAATAATAACATTAAAGGAAAAAAAGATCACGCAGTGGGACATTAAAATAATAACATTAAAGAAAATAAAAAGATCACGCAGTAGGACATTAAAATAACAACAGTAAAGGAAATAAAAAGACCACGCAGTGGGACATTAAAATAACAAAATTAAAGGAAATAAAAAATGACGCAGTGGGACATTAAAATAACAACATTAAAGGAAATAAAAAGATCTCGCAGTGGGGCAATAAGATAACAACATTAAAGGAAATAAAAAGATCACGCAGTGGGACATTAAAATAACAACATTAAAAAAAATATAAAGATCACGCAGTGGGACATTAAAATAATAACATTAAAGGAGATAAAAAGATCACGCAGTGGGACATTAAAATAATAACATTAAAGGAAATAAAACATCTCGCAGTGGGGCATTAAAATGATAACATTAAATGAAATAAAAAGATCATGCAGTGGGACATTAAAATAACAACATTAAAGGAAATAAAAAGATGACGCAGTGTGACATTAAAATAACAACATTAAAGGAAATAAAAAGATCACGCAGTGGGACATTAAAATAACAACATTAAAGGAAATACAAAGATCACGCAGTGGGACATTAAAATAACAACATTAAAAAAAATATAAAGATCACGCAGTGGGACATTAAAATAATAACATTAAGGGAAATAAAACATCTTGCAGTGGGGCATTAAAATGATAACATTAAAGGAAATAAAAAGATCACGCAGTAGGACATTAAAATAACAACATTCAAGGAAATAAAAAGATCTCGCAGTGGGACATTAAAATAATAACATTAAAGGAAATAAAACATCTCACAGTGGGGCATTGAAATGATAACATTAAAGGAAATAGAAAGATCACGCAGTGGGACATTAAAATAACAACATTAAAGGAAATAAAAAGATCTCGCAGTGGGGCATTAAAATAATAACATTAAAGGAAATAAAAAGATCACGCAGTGGGACATTAAAATAACAACATTAAAGGCAATAAAAAGATCACACAGTGGGACATTATAATAATAACATTAAAGGAAATAAAACATCTTGAAGTGGGGCATTAAAATGACAACATTAAAGGAAATAAAAAGATCACGCAGTGGGACATTAAAATAACAACATTAAAGGAAATAAAAAGATCCCGCAGTGGGACATTAAAATAACAACATTAAAGGAGATAAAAAGATGACGCAGTGGGACATTAAAATAACAACATTAAAGGAAATAAAAAGATGACGCAGTGGGACATTAAAATAACAACATTAAAGGAGATAAAAAGATCACGCAGTGGGACATTAAAATAACAACATTAAAGGAAATAAAAAGATCACGCGGTGGGACATTAAAATAACAACATTAAAGGAAATAAAAAGATCACACTGTGGGACATTAAAATAACAACATTAAAGGAGAAAAAAAGATGACGCACTGGGACATTAAAATAACAACATTAAAGGAAATAAAAAGATGACGCAGTGGGACATTAAAATAACAACATTAAAGGATATAAAAGATCACGCAGTGGGACATTAAAATAACAAAATTAAAGGAGATAAAAAGATCACGCAGTGGGACATTAAAATAATAACATTAAAGGAAATAAAACATCTCGAAGTGGGGCATTAAAATGATAACATTAAAGGAAATAAAAAGATCACACAGTTGGACATTAAAATAACAACATTAAAGGAAATAAAAAGATGACGCAGTGGGACATTAAAATAACAACATTAAAGGAGATAAAAAGATCACGCAGTGGGACATTAAAATAACAACATTAAAGGAAATAAAAAGATCACACAGTGGGACATTAAAATAACAACATTAAAAAGGATAAAAAGATCACGCACTGGGACATTAAAATAACAACATTAAAGGAAATAAAAAGATCACGCAGTGGGACATTAAAATAACAAATTTAAAGGAGATAAAAAGATCACGCAGTGGGACATTAAAATAAAAAAATTAAAGGAGATTAAAAGATCACGCAGTGGGACATTAAAATAACAACATTAAAGGAAATAAAAAGATGACGCAGTGGGACATTAAAATAACAACATTAAAAAAAATATAAAGATCACGCAGTGGGACATTAAAATAATAACATTAAAGGAAATAAAACATCTTGCAGTGGGGCATTAAAATGATAACATTAAAGGAAATAAAAAGATCACGCAGTAGGACATTAAAATAACAACATTCAAGGAAATAAAAAGATCTCGCAGTGGGACATTAAAATAATAACATTAAAGGAAATAAAACATCTCGCAGTGGGGCATTGAAATGATAACATTAAAGGAAATAAAAAGATCACGCAGTGGGACATTAAAATAACAACATTAAAGGAAATAAAAAGATCTCGCAGTGGGGCATTAAAATAATAACATTAAAGGAAATAAAAAGATCACGCAGTGGGACATCAAAATGACAACATTGAAGGAAATAAAAAGATCACGCAGTGGGACATTAAAATAATAACATTAAAGGAAAAAAAGATCACGCAGTGGGACATTAAAATAATAACATTAAAGAAAATAAAAAGATCACGCAGTAGGACATTAAAATAACAACAGTAAAGGAAATAAAAAGACCACGCAGTGGGACATTAAAATAACAACATTAAAGGAAATAAAAAATGACGCAGTGGGACATTAAAATAACAACATTAAAGGAAATAAAAAGATCTCGCAGTGGGGCAATAAGATAACAACATTAAAGGAAATAAAAAGATCACGCAGTGGGACATTAAAATAACAACATTAAAGGAGATAAAAAGATCACGCAGTGGGACATTAAAATAATAACATTAAAGGAAATAAAACATCTCGCAGTGGGGCATTAAAATGATAACATTAAATGAAATAAATAGATCATGCAGTGGGACATTAAAATAACAACATTAAAGGAAATAAAAAGATGAGGCAGTGTGACATTAAAATAACAACATTAAAGGAAATAAAAAGATCACGCAGTGGTACATTAAAATAACAACATTAAAGGAAATAAAAAGATCACGCAGTGGAACATTAAAATAACAACATTAAAGGCGATAAAAAGATCACACAGTGGGACATTAAAATAACAACATTAAAGGAGATAAAAAGATCACGCAGTGGGACATTAAAATAACAACATTAAAGGAGATAAAAAGATCACGCAGTGGGACATTAAAATAACAAAATTAAAGGAGATAAAAAGATCACGCAGTGGGACATTAAAATAATAACATTAAAGGAAATAAAACATCTCGCAGTGGGGCATTAAAATGATAACATTAAAGGAAATAAAAAGATCACGCAGTGGAACATTAAAATAACAACATTAAAGGCGATAAAAAGATCACACAGTGGGACATTAAAATAACAACATTAAAGGAGATAAAAAGATCACGCAGTGGGACATTAAAATAACAACATTAAAGGAGATAAAAAGATCACGCAGTGGGACATTAAAATAACAAAATTAAAGGAGATAAAAAGATCACGCAGTGGGACAGTAAAATAATAACATTAAAGGAAATAAAACATCTCGCAGTGGGGCATTAAAATGATAACATTAAATGAAATAAATAGATCATGCAGTGGGAGATTAAAATAACAACATTAAAGGAAATAAAAAGATGAGGCAGTGTGACATTAAAATAACAACATTAAAGGAAATAAAAAGATCACGCAGTGGGACATTAAAATAACAACATTAAAGGAAATACAAAGATCACGCAGTGGGACATTAAAATAACAACATTAAAAAAATATAAAGATCACGCAGTGGGACATTAAAATAATAACATTAAAGGAAATAAAACATCTTGCAGTGGGGCATTAAAATGATAACATTAAATGAAATAAAAAGATCACGCAGTAGGACATTAAAATAACAACATTCAAGGAAATAAAAAGATCTCGCAGTGGGACATTAAAATAATAACATTAAAGGAAATAAAACATCTCGCAGTGGGGCATTGAAATGATAACATTAAAGGAAATAAAAAGATCACGCAGTGGGACATTAAAATAACAACATTAAAGGAAATAAAAAGATCTCGCAGTGGGGCATTAAAATAATAAAATTAAAGGAAATAAAAAGATCACGCAGTGGGACATTAAAATAACAACATTAAAGGCAATAAAAAGAACACACAGTGGGACATTATAATAATAACATTAAAGGAAATAAAACAACTCGAAGTGGGGCATTAAAATGATAACATTAAAGGAAATAAAAAGATCACGCAGTGGGACATTAAAATAACAACATTAAAGGAAATAAAAAGATCACGCAGTGGGACATTAAAATAACAACATTAAAGGAAATAAAAAGATCACACAGTGGGACATTAAAATAACAACATTAAAGGAGAAAAAAAGATGACGCACTGGGACATTAAAATAACAACATTAAAGGAAATAAAAAGATGACGCAGTGGGACATTAAAATAACAACATTAAAGGAGATAAAAAGATCACGCAGTGGGACATTAAAATAACAACATTAAAGGAGATAAAAAGATCACGCAGTGGGACATTAAAATAACAACATTAAAGGAGATAAAAAGATCACGCGGTGGGACATTAAAATAATAACATTAAAGGAAATAAAACATCTCGCAGTGGGGCATTAAAATGATAACATTAAATGAAATAAAAAGATCATGCAGTGGGACATTAAAATAACAACATTAAAGGAAATAAAAAGATGACACAGTGTGACATTAAAATAACAACATTAAAGGAAATAAAAAGATCACGCAGTGGGACATTAAAATAACAACATTAAAGGAAATACAAAGATCACGCAGTGGGACATTAAAATAACAACATTAAAAAAAATATAAAGATCACGCAGTAGGACATTAAAATAATAACATTAAAGGAAATAAAACATCTTGCAGTGGGGCATTAAAATGATAACATTAAAGGAAATAAAAAGATCACGCAGTAGGACATTAAAATAACAACATTCAAGGAAATAAAAAGATCTCGCAGTGGGACATTAAAATAATAACATTAAAGAAAATAAAACATCTCGCAGTGGGGCATTGAAATGATAACATTAAAGGAAATAAAAAGATCACGCAGTGGGACATTAAAATAACAACATTAAAGGAAATAAAAAGATCTCGCAGTGGGGCATTAAAATAATAACATTAAAGGAAATAAAAAGATCACGCAGTGGGACATTAAAAAAAACAACATTAAAGGCAATAAAAAGATCACACAGTGGGACATTATAATAATAACATTAAAGGAAATAAAACATCTCGAAGTGGGGCATTAAAATGACAACATTAAAGGAAATAAAAAGATCACGCAGTGGGACATTAAAATAACAACATTAAAGGAAATAAAAAGACCACGCAGTGGGACATTAAAATAACAACATTAAAGGAAATAAAAAGGTCACGCAGTGGGACATTAAAATAACAACATTAAAGGAAATAAAAAGATCACACAGTGGGACATTTAAATAACAACATTAAAGGAGAAAAAAAGATGACGCACTGGGACATTAAAATAACAACATTAAAGGAAATAAAAAGATGACGCAGTGGGACATTAAAATAACAACATTAAAGGAGATAAAAAGATCACGCAGTGGGACATTAAAATAACAACATTAAAGGAGATAAAAAGATCACGCAGTGGGACATTAAAATAACAACATTAAAGGAGATAAAAAGATCACGCAGTGGGACATTAAAATAATAACATTAAAGGAAATAAAACATCTCGCAGTGGGGCATTAAAATGATAACATTAAATGAAATAAAAAGATCATGCAGTGGGACATTAAAATAACAACATTAAAGGAAATAAAAAGATGACGCAGTGTGACATTAAAATAACAACATTAAAGGAAATAAAAAGATCACGCAGTGGGACATTAAAATAACAACATTAAAGGAAATACAAAGATCACGCAGTGGGACAATAAATAACAACATTAAAAAAAATATAAAGATCACGCAGTGGGACATTAAAATAATAACATTAAGGGAAATAAAACATCTTGCAGTGGGGCATTAAAATGATAACATTAAATGAAATAAAAAGATCACGCAGTAGGACATTAAAATAACAACATTCAAGGAAATAAAAAGATCTCGCAGTGGGACATTAAAATAATAACATTAAAGGAAATAAAACATCTCGCAGTGGGGCATTGAAATGATAACATTAAAGGAAATAGAAAGATCACGCAGTGGGACATTAAAATAACAACATTAAAGGAAATAAAAAGATCTCGCAGTGGGGCATTAAAATAATAACATTAAAGGAAATAAAAAGATCACGCAGTGGGACATTAAAATAACAACATTAAAGGCAATAAAAAGATCACACAGTGGGACATTATAATAATAACATTAAAGGAAATAAAACATCTCGAAGTGGGGCATTAAAATGACAACATTAAAGGAAATAAAAAGATCACGCAGTGGGACATTAAAATAACAACATTAAAGGAAATAAAAAGATCCCGCAGTGGGACATTAAAATAACAACATTAAAGGAGATAAAAAGATGACGCAGTGGGACATTAAAATAACAACATTAAAGGAAATAAAAAGATGACGCAGTGGGACATTAAAATAACAACATTAAAGGAGATAAAAAGATCACGCAGTGGGACATTAAAATAACAACATTAAAGGAAATAAAAAGATCACGCAGTGGGACATTAAAATAACAACATTAAAGGAAATAAAAAGATCACACTGTGGGACATTAAAATAACAACATTAAAGGAGAAAAAAAGATGACGCACTGGGACATTAAAATAACAACATTAAAGGAAATAAAAAGATGACGCAGTGGGACATTAAAATAACAACATTAAAGGATATAAAAGATCACGCAGTGGGACATTAAAATAACAAAATTAAAGGAGATAAAAAGATCACGCAGTGGGACATTAAAATAATAACATTAAAGGAAATAAAACATCTCGAAGTGGGGCATTAAAATGATAACATTAAAGGAAATAAAAAGATCACACAGTTGGACATTAAAATAACAACATTAAAGGAAATAAAAAGATGACGCAGTGGGACATTAAAATAACAACATTAAAGGAGATAAAAAGATCACGCAGTGGGACATTAAAATAACAACATTAAAGGAAATAAAAAGATCACACAGTGGGACATTAAAATAACAACATTAAAAAGGATAAAAAGATCACGCACTGGGACATTAAAATAACAACATTAAAGGAAATAAAAAGATCACGCAGTGGGACATTAAAATAACAAAATTAAAGGAGATAAAAAGATCACGCAGTGGGACATTAAAATAAAAAAATTAAAGGAGATTAAAAGATCACGCAGTGGGACATTAAAATAACAAAATTAAAGGAGATAAAAAGATCACGCAGTGGGACATTAAAATAATAACATTAAAGGAAATAAAACATCTCGAAGTGGGGCATTAAAATGATAACATTAAAGGAAATAAAAAGATCACGCAGTAGGACATTAAAATAACAACATTCAAGGAAATAAAAAGATCTCGCAGTGGGACATTAAAATAATAACATTAAAGGAAATAAAACATCTCGCAGTGGGGCATTGAAATGATAACATTAAAGGAAATAAAAAGATCACGCAGTGGGACATTAAAATAACAACATTAAAGGAAATAAAAAGATCTCGCAGTGGGGCATTAAAATAATAACATTAAAGGAAATAAAAAGATCACGCAGTGGGACATTAAAATAACAACATTAAAGGCAATAAAAAGATCACACAGTGGGACATTATAATAATAACATTAAAGGAAATAAAACATCTCGAAGTGGGGCATTAAAATGATAACATTAAAGGAAATAAAAAGATCACGCAGTGGGACATTAAAATAACAACATTAAAGGAAATAAAATGATCCCGCAGTGGGACATTAAAATAACAACATTAAAGGAGATAAAAAGATGACGCAGTGGGACATTAAAATAACAACATTAAAGGAAATAAAAAGATGACGCAGTGGGACATTAAAATAACAACATTAAAGGAAATAAAAAGATCACGCAGTGGGACATTAAAATAACAACATTAAAGGAAATAAAATGATCCCGCAGTGGGACATTAAAATAACAACATTAAAGGAGATAAAAAGATGACGCAGTGGGACATTAAAATAACAACATTAAAGGAAATAAAAAGATGACGCAGTGGGACATAAAAATAACAACATTAAAGGAGATAAAAAGATCACGCAGTGGGACATTAAAATAACAAAATTAAAGGAGATAAAAAGATCACGCAGTGGGACATTAAAATAACAACATTAAAGGAAATAAAAAGATCACGCAGTGGGACATTAAAATAACAACATTAAAGGAAATAAAAAGATCACACAGTTGGACATTAAAATAACAACATTAAAGGAGAAAAAAAGATGACGCAGTGGGACATTAAAATAACAACATTAAAGGAGATAAAAAGATCACGCAGTGGGACATTAAAATAACAACATTAAAGGAAATAAAAAGATCACACAGTGGGACATTAAAATAACAACATTAAAGGAGATAAAAAGATCACGCACTGGGACATTAAAATAACAACATTAAAGGAAATAAAAAGATCACGCAGTGGGACATTAAAATAACAACATTAAAGGAGATAAAAAGATCACGCAGTGGGACATTAAAATAAAAAAATTAAAGGAGATTAAAAGATCACGCAGTGGGACATTAAAATAACAACATTAAAGGAAATAAAAAGATGACGCAGTGGGACATTAAAATAACAACATTAAAGGAAATAAAAAGATCACGCAGTGGGACATTAAAATAAGAACATTAAAGGAAATAAAACATCTCGCAGTGGGGCATTAAAATGATAACATTAAATGAAATAAAAAGATCATGCAGTGGGACATTAAAATAACAACATTAAAGGAAATAAAAAGATGACGCAGTGGGACATTAAAATAACAACATTAAAGGAAATAAAAAGATCACGCAGTGGGACATTAAAATAAAAAAATTAAAGGAGATTAAAAGATCACGCAGTGGGACATTAAAATAACAACATTAAAGGAAATAAAAAGATCACGCAGTGGGACATTAAAATAATAACATTAAAGGAAATAAAACATCTCGCAGTGGGGCATTAAAATGATAACATTAAATGAAATAAAAAGATCATGCAGTGGGACATTAAAATAACAACATTAAAGGAAATAAAAAGATGACGCAGTGGGACATTAAAATAACAACATTAAAGGAAATAAAAAGATCACGCAGTGGGACATTAAAATAACAACATTAAAGGAAATAAAAAGATCTCGCAGTGGGGCATTAAGATAACAACATTAAAGGAAATAAAAAGATCACGCAGTGGGACATTAAAATAACAACATTGAAGGAGATAAAAAGATCACGCAGTGAAACATTAAAATAATAACATTAAAGGAAATAAAACATCTTGCAGTGGGGCATTAAAATGATAACATTAAAGGAAACAACGGGCATCATCTATCTCTACTACTTCCTTCATCCTCTAACTATTTTTGCCCTCCTAGCTCTTCCTTAATTATTCCCCCTCTTATTCTATCTATTTATGAAATTTAATGAATTTAATAATTATTTTTTAAATTACCTGTATTTTAGACATGTATCATATAAGATACATTCGATTGCAACGGTTAATAAAACTTTTATATACTCGTATATATTCTATATTATTAAATAACTCTGCATAGAAAAATACAAGTATGGCTTGAAAATATAAACATAAACAAGTCTGAAAATATTTTGAGGGGGGAACCTCAGCATCCTAAGCTCTCCCCCCTCCCCTGTAGATCCGCGCCTGCTTAGTCACTATCAAGACTAACCATTTTCCCAAAAGGCGTAGTCATTGGTAACAATGCCCCTAGAATTACATTTTTCACAAACTCATCTATCCATATTAAGCACAATGCAAGTGATCCCTTTTCGCACGTCAGTGCCCCCCCCCCCCCCGTCCAGGTCACGATTCACCATTGGACACAAGGCCTCGACCACCACTCCATCACAAGTGGGACAACCACAATACCATGCACTCATTTAGCTTTCATTTCTTCTCATCCCTCTCATAAGAGAATAGTTACTCTCATATATCCTCCACTCCAGACACTTCTCATCTATTTTACTTAGATATCCCGACCATTTCCAAAAATTCTTAGTCACAACTTTATCCAACCTGATAACCCACGGGTTCTTCACTTCATCCTTTCCTTTTGCACCCGCCAACTATCTCTTTGCCTTGTGTTCAGTCTCAATATTTACTTCTCCTTCCATAACAGAATCTCATCATCATACAGTGACGTCAAAAACAGAATATTTTCATGGCACTATAGATTTAAACCATTTACATCCACTCCAATCCTCCTGATATTTTCCTACCATTCAAATTCCTACAATCACACTGTGTCTCCACTTTAACACTCTTATTTCATCGTCTGCACCTATATGTATCCATTAACTCCCTCTCTTTGCTTTCTCACTTTAATTTTATTCCCATACTCAAACACTATTCAATATTAACTTCAATCTTTGCTTACTCAAACATTGCAATCAATAATTATAAATTAATGCCACAAACAACAGGTTACCGGTGTACCAATACGGAATTCTTCCTTCTTTTTACCTGCGGCGAAGCGCCAGGTCTAGGCGTCGCTCTTTTTTTTCAAAAGGAATAAAGTTCAATTGTACCCATTTAGAGCCATGGCATGACCCATATGACCATGGGCAGAGAGTTACTCACCGTGGAGATTTCAAATTTTCCATCAGAATTGGCGCTAGGTGGCGTCATCTAGTGGCAAAAGACTGATTTATTTTTCAAAAGGAGTAAAGTTCCATTTTACCCATTTACAGCCATCAAATTACCCATATGACAATGGGTACTAGGGTTATCTACCCTGGAGATTTCAAATTTGCTATCAGATTTGGCACTAGGAGGCACCATCTAGTGGTAGAACCCTTATTTAGCCATTCAAAGGCACTTGTAAGTGATTTGAACCCTGGGAAACCATCGATGCAATAACCTTTTATCATCTTAACACAAAACGCCGCAGGTCATTGGACGGACTTTCCCTCTAGTTTAATCCACGTTCCTCAATCTTCATTACGGGCTCCATCACTGCCCTCACCATAAAGCCGCAAGAAGATGGATAGATAGTTTTAAAGAGGTAAATCCCTCACTACCCATCAAACAAGGTGGCATGACACACACTCCTAACTTTAGTTTGTAATCAGAAATCAGATGTCAGGTGTAGTATGGGCCGGTTTGCCGCAATTAACATCGGTTAGAATGCATCCCCTGTAGGTCGCAATATCCGCAGAGGATCTCCGGCTATATATTTGGGATACATTTTCAATTCACCATTCTATTAATAGATTGATTCTTGCAAACATTCTGCGAGAGATAGGTTGGTGCAGTAGATTAAAGTATTACCACCATATCATTTTCACCTTATCTTTACAAGTACTATGATATTCTATTCATATATATATAGATATACTTATTCTTGTTTCTTATATATCTCACATCTTTCCAAAATATTTTTCTAGGCCTATTTATCTTTTTCAAATGTTTCATTTTGTTCATTTCTTTATTTGAATTGCCACAACATTTTTTGACTCCTTGCTTGCCTTCATTTCCACTGGAGAATATCTTCCCTAAATATTGGCTAGTTTTTCGGTAACTTAATTTCGCTCTTGTAACTAGTAACATTACAAGTTTTCGTCTCGTTTACCACCTTAACACACTCTTTCGCAACTATTATCGTTATTCTAATTCCTATAATACGCGTGGAAGCATCCATCATTTATTCTTCTATTTCATTTTCGTTCATTTATTTTAGGATAAATTCATTTAAGAATAGAATTTTGTCAAAATGGAATATTAATTCCTCTATTTAGGACTGTAATGCGTGCAATCAAGGAGAAAATAGAGCCGATAATGCGGCTACTTCAACCCCTGTGTCTCCCTCAAAAGTTAAATTATTAATCCAACTCATTTCGGATTTAGTAATTACCAGGTCTGATAGACCAATAGTAGTGAAATAAGATAATACCGCTAGACACAAACATTAATAATGCAAAAGTCTGAAAGATGAAGGAATAGTATCTTAGAATTATGTATATATTTACAAATCTTAATTTACTCTTGATACATACAACTTACAAATACCATTTAACACTATTTAGACTTATATTAATCCAATCACCAATTTAAATTGTGCACAAATTATTTACAAGGGGTTTAGGCTAAACGCAATACGATAGCAGTACGGTTAAGTGCAAAGAGGAAAGATAAGGCATTTTATTATTAATTTATGGAGTAACCACAAAGTACCAAGGAACCATTGGGGAGCAACTGAGATTAATCTAATCGTAAGTGAAATCAGAGATTTAGCACAGCGACGAATGGAATTATGTAGAATGTTTGGACAATCTTACGACACCGGAAATAGTATAAAAGGACATCCAAAAATACACCGAAGGAGCGAATATGAGATAGTTCCTTTTTCCCTGGTAAGGATTCGACATCTCTACAGGAGTATTCGAGTAATTAAATCGTCCATCCCACTAGGGAAAACTAGAATACTTACCAAATGGCGAATGCAACACTGACTATTTGGTTCTTCAATCTCGCTCTACGAAGGGTGACGTGTTAAAATACGAAGGATTGTTATGCGTGATTCTAAATACCAACTAGTTATTCTAAACAAATATTCAATATAGGATAGATAAGGTATTGAATTGTATACAAAACAAAGATATGGGGATGGATGTTTGTAGCGTGTTTCAGCTCTGTATCAATTTCACCCTTGGTTTCCTGTTCCTCCATACCAATAGATAGCCTTTTCACTATCCAATCTCACTTTTTTAAATTTTTGAACATTTGTTCTCATCTCTCATATTTACTTCCTTTCTTCTCGTCTCGACATTCACACATACTCATCATAATAGAGTTGCTACGCAGGTTTTTTTCCATGCTGAGTTCCTCACCTCTTAGCATCCACACACCAAACCAGTTAAGTTTAAACACCACCATTATATAGATTGATAATACCAAATTCGTAACTTACAGCTTCTCCTATACAAATAATTAACATATTTTTCATAAGGAGGTCAATTATACTCTTGCATACACCCGTTCATTTTCCTCAGCATATATGTATTTCTGCTAAAAGAAGCCGTTCGCCCAATGAAATTTCTCTCAGCACAGAAAATTACAACCGTCTTTCCATTTTCATTCTCTCTAGATGTACCAAAATATCCAACTATTTTATCTCTCCCTCTTTCTCTTCCTTAATCATTCAAGTCTTCTCTAACCATAAACAATAACTATTTCTAATTTTACCCAACATTTTCCTCTATTACCGAGCATCTTTTTCTCTGCTTCACTTAACATAAAAACATAAAAAAGGAGCATTCTTTAAAGGACTAATCAATAGCCTATAGGACGCAGCTTCTGCTCCCCTCACTAAGTTCAGTCCCACCTAGCATCATCCATAAATCTATCCAATGTATTCTTAAAACTTCCCATGGACTACACTTTTATGACGTGATTAGTGAGCCTATTCCATTCCTCTACCACTCGATTTGTAAACCAATTTTTACTAATCTCTTTCCTAAACCTGAACTTAGCCAGCTTAAACCCATCGCAGGGTCAATCCAGATCAACTCTGTAAAGAATTCCCCCTCTCAACATAACTTCATTTATATAATTCTCTAGTTAACATTTTTTATCCCTAGCATTTCGTAATTCCATTCCTCATTCAACAATGTTTTTTTTTTTTCAACGTTAGTAAAACATGTCACACGTAATCACACTTCGTTCGCTGCATTAAAAAAAAATACTTTCCCTTTCATGTTCGCTTTTCCTTTCATTCCATACAAGCAGTCGATTAAAAATGTTGATGCCGATTAATCAGATAGACTAGATGAAGTGTGTGATAGCGACTGTGGAACTGTTCTGCCATTTCGCTCTTCATTCACACAACAAAGATTTTAGTTGGCCCGGCTTTCCAGAACAATGCTTTCTATCCAGCTTAGCTGCTTTGTAATACACGGACGGACAACGGTACAGGTAATCATTAGACACTAAATACAGTCATATTATTTTAAATAAATTAATTCCTTAAGTCTAGGGGTTTCAATTAATAATCTAGCTTATAAAGACAGCGTACATTCTCTTCTCTTAGATATTTTATCTATTGGCCGTTCTTCCGCCTATTAATTGCTACACAACACTTTACCCATTTTCTTTAGCATTGATAGTGATTGTTTTATTTCATTAACAATACAGCTTAAGTTTCCATAAAAATAGTAGAAAATTGAACTTATAGCTGTAGAGCACTTTCATGAACTTATTTTTCTCAATAAACTGTATGAATACGTATTATTGAACTCCAAAAACAACTTCAAATGCCGTAAAACCCAATTTCACGCTCTGCGAAGTGACAATTTTGTTTGATCTTGATATGTAGTTATTGGAGACAATTTTCATGGTAGGCTCTGCGATCTACGAGTCTGGCGGAGAAATTATGCATATGACTATATTATTAGTCTTAAGACAAGGAAGATAAAGCATCTCTATCGAAGTGGCTCAAACCCAATTGCCAAATAATCTATAAAGCAATCAGTCTAAGGGATTTTATCAGGGCATTTTAAGGAATTATGGGAGAGTAGTGTTAGAATTTATGTTATTAGATGGCGCAGATAACAAAAATATGGCTATCGTCGATCAGGTATGGAAATTCCTTATAGGAAAACCACAAGCAAAAGGAGTTTGCCTTGGATGGAAAGGTTGTAATTGAATCACTCGCGGATTAAGTTTATTGAAAACTATATATTTGATCATATTTTTTACTTATTTTCGAAGGTAACGGAGGAAATTTATTAGTACTACGTACTTCTTTACGTCCAAAAAACAACTTTTGCTTCAACTAATAGATAAACTTCATATCAATGGAAAAGTATTATCATTGAGAAGATATTATGAATGCTTATCTATAAGAAATATTTCCCAATTGAAGAAAACATATTGAGTAAGTGTAATAGATATTTTAATGGTCATTCTTTATTGGTACATCTTCATCTTATTACAATTTAAATGGGAGACAGAGTTTTCATCATTAGCAAAGTAAGCTACATTGGTAGCTGGATGGAGAATCATTTACGGTTATTTGGTTTGGTTACCATACTCTGTAGA
Source organism: Ceratothoa steindachneri (assembly GCA_963969495.1). NCBI lineage: Eukaryota > Metazoa > Arthropoda > Malacostraca > Isopoda > Cymothoidae > Ceratothoa > Ceratothoa steindachneri. Next base: position 53,682,911 of record OZ018334.1, read on the forward strand.
GACCTCGAGTGGTGTTGAAGGTTAAAATGTAAGCCTCCCTTTTGAATGAAAAGACTCAGGAAGGGTGCATATGGTATTAGGTAAAACCACTCCCTAAAACTAAAACTATCTGTAAAAATAAACTTTTGAATCTAATTTTAATCTCATAAAACGGAAAGAATATTAAATGGGAAATATGCTAACAAGAGGAAAAGTCCCTCCGATGACCTGCAGGGTTTTGTGATAAGATGATCAATGGTTACTGAATTGATGGTTTCCCATGGTTCAAATCACTATCACGTGCCCATAAATGGCTAAATGGCTACTAGATAGCGCCACCCAGCGCCAAATCCGATGGCAGATTTTAAATCTCCAGGATGAATAACCCTATGTCCCATGGTCATATAGGTCATTTCATGGCTCTAAATGGGTATAATTGATTTTTACTGCTTTTGAAAAGAAACGACGCCTAGAGCTGGTGCTTCACCGCAGGTAAAAAAAAAGACAGAAATTTCATTCACAAGATATATTTCCGCAATTATTATAATTCATGTAATAATGGAATAAGAATTACTCAGATACATTTTTCTCATTATATTGAATCCCCCCCCCAAAAAAATATTTCCAGGTGCAAAAAACTAAAATTATCCATTGTTTTACGGGAACTAATACACAAGGGTTAAAGGTATCCGGAAAAAGCAAACTATGCATTGATTACGAACCATTTCGCCTAACTTTAACAAGGCCTCATTTACAGAATATATAAATAAAGGTGATAGCTCATGGAAGAACATTTGTTTGATTGCTAGAAGCATGCATAATAGAAGTGAAAATTAGTAATATGTACACATGTAGATAAGTGTAGACGTAGATATAAATTGTAATGTATGGAAGTACAGTCGTAGATCAGTGAAAGAAGTAGACAGAAAAGTATGATATGTGTACCTGCTCGATAGAGACCAACTAAGTGCATGGAATACCCTCTCAATATTGAGGTGCTATAGAATTTAATAGCTCGTAGTTCTGTAGTTCTTTAGCCTGGGCAACTTTCGTGAGCTTCTTTTCATATTGGACGTGTATCATGTAGTTCTTTAGTCAAAATCACAACTTAAATTTTTCTTTGGGAAGTAACGGGAGTTTTTTTTATAGATTAAAAAACGGAGAAAACTAACGAAGCTTTCGACCCAAAACTTTTTTAAAGGAGATATTTAAAAGAATTTGTAAGACGTATATATTATTACACTTGGCACTTGAAGGAGTAAATCGCCCTGTGGAAGGATAAGGAGAGAGAGAAGGAATCCCCCCCCCCTGACTTACGCAGTTCGCCGTTAACCGCTCTGAATTCGTCTGCCCTATATACTGCGAAAATTAGAACAAAGGAAAGACCATCAAGGGGGCATCACGACTCCTCGCTATGGGCCCTTATCGCGACCCAAGGCAATTAAGGATGTCTGTTGGCGATGAATCTCTGTCCCCGTCTAGATAATTTCGGAGTATATATTCGACACTTCAGAGTTCACATGCTGATTGTGTCATAATCCGCCGTCCAGTACGTTAGCCGTAACGTCTTCGTTAGTCGAAAGGGAATCGACTACATTCTCGTCCAGAAAATAATTGATTGATTGTCGAAGAGCCAAGGAAGAGCTAGTCCTTACTTAGTGTTGTTCGTGAAGATAGTTAGGCGCGTTTCAACCCTTCCCACCACGTCTTCAGATTTTAAGGATCGGAAAAGATACCCCCGAAGCACACTCTGTTTGCCTCTTAAGTATAAAAGGCCCCCCATCTTGAGCTTTCGTGAGATGCACACATGTTCAAGGTCGAACTTACCTCCCTGATCCTACTCGCCGCACATCAAGGTAAAAGGGATTTAACCCCCGCTTCATCACGCTCATCATACCTTTATCGCCTCTAACCTCAAGGATCCCCTTTGCTATAGAACTTGCATTATTGTAAAATCATTATTTTAATTAATTATCCCTCGGTTCAAGCTTAGTTTATAGTGTTAATCATCTTAGCAGAAAGCCGTCAATATTTAATTGCATTGCTATTTAACTTGCCTTATATGTATATGTAAACTTTAGTCCTATTAAAGTATATTTTTGTAGCCGTCTTTGAATATTCCTTGGCCTAGCAACTATGTATTTAAAGCACTCTTAGAACCATCTCCAAATGAAAAATTAATTTCGGTCGGCCAGTAGGCCAGTGTTTGTATAACCGCATACACCTGGGCACACCACGACAAGCCCTACTGGCCTCAGTCCCAACAGTAGTGTTTACTGGGGCATTGAGAACTACAGCATAATTGATATCTGGGGGACCTTGTGCCCATGAAGGTCCATCACTCGTAAGTAATATGAGGGAAGTGGTGGAAACTGTTACCAAACAATCCATGACTATAAATAATCGTGGTCTACCGAAGGGATTCATCTATACATCTTTGAAATGTCCAACTTTATTTTCATTCACTCCAAATGTGTGGGTGTAAGCGGTAGCATTGGAAACTATAGCACAATAGAGATATATAAGACCTTGTGCCCATCCTAACATTTTGGAGGAGGCTGGCCTCCTCTACTTTATTTGACTCTCTTTGCTGTAGGTCGCATCTCCCTGCGGCGGGGAGAGGCTTGTTTCCTTTTTTTGTTTTTTTTGGCTTGTTTTTATCTTTAATTTTTAATATTTTTATTTGTTTTTGTATGTTTTTTGGTGGGGTGGTTGATTTTAATCTAGCCTAATAGTAGGCTGTAGGGTGATTACGACGACTTTTACCATAGTAGTCAGTCGCCATATAGGCTCCTTTAAAAATACAAACTTCTCACCAATTATCTTGGCTAATATCGCAGACTAGTCACAACCAGCCGAGAGCAGAAACTTGTTCATCCTCACCCTCTTAGCTCAGATTGCAGTGGTTAGTTTAAATATGAATTCTTCCACTCTTTTCTCCTTCTACTTTCTCCCCTCTTTATATTTTCTTATCTATCCTTTTACTCACCCGCAAAGGGATCTCAAATAAAATATAGATGTTTGCGTGCCCTCCCAGCCCTCCAGCCATTCCACCCAGAGTTTGCTTGGATGAGGATCTGAAACTATACATATATCCTCCATACATTTTCCCTTTCTCTATTTTCACCATTTTAATTATAGATCTTCCATTATAGCTTTTAGAAAGAAACACACTAACCTTTATTAATTTTACATATTCACCATACCAGACAAAAGGATAGAATATAGTGAAGAAAAGCAGGTTCCTTTCTTGTATTTCAAGAACAGATTTGTAGGAGAATAAACTACCATTAGGCATCAAAAAACAAAGCATGTTGCAAGTAATTAGACAATGCAATAATGATAGCTGTAGAAAGAATGGTAAGAAGCCCAAATTATGCCAAGGTTTGGTTGCAGATTGAGTTAAGGTTTTAGAGATGAAGCTGAAGAGATTCAAATATCAAAATGACGTGCAAGGCTACTAGGCTAGATTGAAAACATTGATACAGGGCAGAAGTTTGCAAAGGAGAGAATATTGCTAAATGGCTGACGGTTTCGAATGTGAAGACACTGTTACCTGCCTGACGATTCAAAAGAAGATAACATTGCTACATGGCTGATGGTTTCAAATGAGAAGACATTGCTACATGGCTGACGTTTTTAAAGGAGAATACATTGCTGACGTTTTCAAAGAAAGAGACATTGCTACCTGGTTGACGTTTATAAATGGGGGAGACATTGCGACATGGCCCACGTTTTCCAAGTATTATTCATTGCGACATGGCCCACGTTTTCAAAATATTATTCATTGCTACGTGGTCGACGTTTTAGAATGAAAAGAGTTTGCTACTTGGCTGACGTTTAAAAGGAAAACACATTGCCTTATCATTGTCGTTTTAAAATGGGAAGGAATTGATACATGGCTGACGATTACTAAGGAAAAAACATTGCTACATAGCAGACGTGTATAAAATAGAAGGTATTGCTACATGGTTAGTGTTTTCAAAAGAGGTGACAATGCTACATGGCTGTTTTAAAAGAAGAAAGCATTGCTCCTTTGCTAACGTTTTCAAAGGAGAAGACGTTGCTAGATGGCTGAAGTTTTCAAAGGAGAATAGAATGCTACTGGGCTGATGTTTACAAATGATAAGACATTGATATCTGATGACATTTTCAAAGAATAAGGCATTAATAAATGGCAGACGTTTAAAATTGGCAATATATTGCTACATGGCTGACATTTACAAAAGAGAAGCCATTGCTACATGTTTACGTTTTCAAAGGAGAAGACAATGCTACTTGGCTGATGTTTACAAAGAGAAGATATTGTAACATAGTCGACGTTTTGACATGAGAAGATATTGCTACATGGCTAACGTTTTCAAAGAATAAGATATTGACACATAGCAGACGTTTATAAATGACAATATATTGCTACATGGCTGACATTTACAAAAGAAATGACATTGCAACATGTCGATGTTTTCAAAGGAGAAGACTGGTACTTGGCTGATGTTTACAAAGAAGAAAACAATGCTACATGGCTGCTTTGAAAGAAAAAAGGATTGCTCCTTGTTAACGTTTAAAAAGGAGAAGATAATGTTACACAGCTGAAGTTTTAAAAGGAGAAGAGAATGCTATTTGGCTTAGGTTTACAAATGATAAGACATTGCTACATGGCTGACGTTTTCAAAGAATATGACTGATAAATACTCGACGTTTACAAATGATAATAGATTGATACATGACTGACGTTTATAAAGGAGATGACATTGTTACATGGCTGACGATTTCAAAGTCAGTTGCAAGTTAATGGAAAATATGACAAAATTTGACAATTAAAATTGATATTATAACGAAAAGTCACGCCAAAAAAATTATTATTATATATTTCTCTCTTTGTTGCGGGTTCTGATTTCTGGGTTCAGGGTTATATTTTGTCCTTTTGCTAATATATATTCTTTCATGGTCTGTAACACCTTACATTATATTTTTGTATTATATTTGAAATAAATCTGCAACATTTAATATTTCGTCGATTTTATTCAAATATATTTGAGCAAATCATTAAAAAACCTATACCAGTGAGCTGTATTTAAACATCTGCTTTGAAGCGTAAACTTCCTGTTATGAGGTTGTACAGAAAAAAGATGAGAGGTGGGGGGGGGGAGAGAAAAAACAAACGATTTCCCAGCCAGGATACCTTTAAAATGTGGTTCGTGAATGAAAAATTAATGATGTTTGTGAAGTGAAAATACTTGTAAGATGCCACTGCAGCCATAATAGGTAACGCCCGGGTGAATATTTTGATTCTGTTCTATTCTACAGGGTGTCCGGAAATTTGGGACACAGGAAATATCAAAAAGGTCTCTCGTTCATAGGCCTTACCCACCTTGCCTTACTTGTTGGGTTATGCTAAAGGAGAAGGTGTACTCAATGAAAGAATGATTCGACAACAAATTCACGCTTTCTATCAGTTCAGTCCAATGAGAAAATTTCTTAAGATTTCTGCCTTGTAACACTACTTCTATAACCGCCATCATTCCTCTATCTCTCATATATTTTATTTCCTCAGCACAATGGCATTTAAATTTCTCATATCCTTAAATGTGATATTCGGAAATATTATGCTTCTAGATGAGGAAATACGATATGTGGCAGGTCACCTCTGAACTTCTAAATCGAGTGCGGAAACCCTAAATTTACACTAAGTGTGAAAATCAGCTACTATATACCGAAACTAGAATATTGCTGATCCGTACCCCCAATTTTAAATGTCTCCCTCATATTTTTTTATGTCTAAAGTAATGACTAAGTAAAGTCGACACGATACGTTGACCTTTGAATCGGCAAAGAAATAATTTCCCTTTCTCACCCTAAAATGTTAACCGCGCTCGTTCCATTGTCGGGCGGAACACAATGGGAAAACTAGCGATTCGTACGGTTTTGTGGCCTTCGGGAGCAATCTTGGATTACCCGATTGCGTTCAGCAGTCAGGTATGCGCCGAGGACGATGAAGGAATTTATCGGATTACGTTTTTTTTGTATCCTTGCAAATGTTAGTATTAACATGTAGCTCTCATCAGGTGAAATATCACCTAAATTAATAACAAAATTGAAATTTCACTTTGCATAGTAATAATAATGAGAATTATTGTATGGTAATTAGTTAAGTTAGGATATTTTCACAGAGCACTCATCTAACGACGGGTGCACCAAAGAAGAAGGATGAACGTGAACGAAGGAAGAACATTTCACAGTCTCGGAGCAAATACAGAAAAACGCGATTATCCATGCAACAAAGACGACTAGGAAGAACGATCAGTAGTAGATCAGAGCTCAAGCGTAGAGTTTGGGTGTGAGGGGATGGGGTTAATGAGAAAGACAAGTAAGTGGGTGCGTCCATATTTACTCCCTTATATGTAATCGGGAGGGGGGGGGGCGATGCACGAGAAAAGCGTCACAGACAAGATTTTAACCACATTGAAGTAGAAGAGGGAAAATCTGGATCCAGTAAGAAGAGGTTTGGTGTTATCAAGCCGTGGAAGGGAGCCATAAACAGCAATCTCTAATTGGGATATTTTTTAAAAATAGGACCCTGGTCAAAGTGGCAACAGATGCTGCAGATATTACGAGAAAGTTGATGGCGGATTTACAAACGTAGGCAAAATGACTGTTGAGAGAGAACTGATAATTATAATCAAAGGTAACGCCTGAAATTTTAACTGTATCAGAAACGGGGCAATGGGAGACGCCAAGATTTAGTAGGGAGCAATAATCTTACACATCTTGCACATCAATTCACCTGAAAAGTTTGTGCTGCTTTGAAAAATGAGCAAATATTTTTAAGTAAATTTAAGCAATTATTTGATTACTTTTTTATTTGGTTGAAAAAAACACAAAATTCTCTGCAAAACTAAAAATTACTTTCCAATTGTTTCTTACCTAAAGACACCTCTCCCAAATGATCGAAAAATGACGACTAGTTTATTTTATTTAGGATTTCATTAATGCATTTAACAAGTTCTAACCTGGTCGCTCTTGTCCAAATTCGCTATTTTTCCGGTAATAGGCTAGTATATTTCTAGTTAATTGCCTAACTAGGCTATCTCGTTTCCAATGGTCCCGAAAAGAGAAGCGTTGTTAACTCAAAGTTTTACATAGAAATTATTAGTTTTTCTAGGAATTTTGTTTCTTTTTTTAAAAAAACAATAAAATGGGAAAGTGTTTTAGGACAAAAAAATATTAAATTTACTTGGAAATATTTTTTTTAATTTTTCCAAAGCGGGACGAACTATCTAGAGGATCTAATATTATTATGGACACGATTTTAGAAAAAGTGACAATATATATCTGGGATCAGTTTTAAATATTTCTGGGGTCAGTTTTGAATATTTCTGGGGTCAGTTTTAAATATTTCTGGGATCAGTTTTAAATATTTCTGAGGTCAGTTTTAAATATTTCTGGGGTCAGTTTTAAATATTTCTGGGGTCAGTTTTAAATATTTCTGGGATCAGTTTTAAATATTTCTGAGGTCAGTTTTAAATATTTCTGGGGTCAGTTTTGAATATTTCTGGGGTCAGTTTTAAATATTTCTGGGATCAGTTTTAAATATTTCTGAGGTCAGTTTTAAATATTTCTGGGGTCAGTTTTAAATATTTCTGGGGTCAGTTTTAAATATTTCTGGGATCAGTTTTAAATATTTCTGAGGTCAGTTTTAAATATTTCTGGGGTCAGTTTTAAATATTTCTGGGGTCAGTTTTAAATATTTCTGGGGTCAGTTTTAAATATATCTGGTGCCAGTTTGAAATATTTCTAGGGTCAGTTTGAAATATTTCTGGGGTCAGTTTTAAATATTCCTGGGGCCAGTTTGAATTATTTCTGGGGTCAGTTTTAAATATTTCTGGGGTCAGTTTTAAATATTTCTGGGGCCAGTTTGAATTATTTCTGGGGTCAGTTTTAAATATTTCTGGGGTCAGTTTTAAATATTTTGGGGGCCAGTTTGAATTATTTCTGGGGTCAGTTTTAAATATATCTGGGGCCAGTTTGAAATATTTCTGGGGTCAGTTTTAAATATATCTGAGGCCAGTTTTAAATATTTCTGGGTTCAGTTTTAAATATTTCTGGGGTCAGTTTTTAACATTTCTGGGGCCAGTTTGAAATATTTCTGGGTTCAGTTTTTAACATTTCTGGGGCCAGTTTGAAATATTTCTGGGGTCATTTTTAAATATATCTGGGGACAGTTTTAAAATTTTCTGGGGTTATTTTTAAATATATCTGGGGCCAGTTTGAAATATTTCTGGGGTCAGTTTTAAATATATCTGGGACTAGTTTGAAATATTTCTGGGGTCAGTTTGAAATATATCTGGTGTCAGTTTAAAGTATATCTAGAGCCAGTTTTTAATATTCCTGGGGTCAAGTTTAAATATATCTGGATTGGGTCACATTTAAATATATCTAGAGTGGGTCAGTTTTAAGCATATCTGAGGCGAGGTTTAATTATATTTGGGGAAGGTCTGTTTTATATATATCAAGGGCCAGTTTTAATTAATTCACAGGTGGGTCACTTTTAATATATCTGTGGTGGTTGAGTTGTAAATATATCTGGTCCGAGTTACTTTTAAATATAGAGTCACCCCCCAAAACGGGCCCCAAATTTCGATAGGCTTCATTTCTTAATTTTATGCAAGGATTGCATGAAACTTGGGTGATAACTAGTTTATTATGTTTAAAAACATCATATCAAAACATGAGAGTCTTTGGACTTTTCTTCTTTATTCTAGAGCACGTGTTCGAGATGACCTCAATTTAGCTCTGTGCGTTTCTTGAGGCGCAGCACAAAGTTGTCAATGACGTCCTAACAAACCGACCGACTAATGGCTCTGATCTGCTCCCTGATGGCTTTCTTGAGTTCCGTGATGGTCCTGGGTCTTTCTACGTATACTCTGCTTTTAAGGTATCCCTAGAGAAAGAAATCGGGGGGGGGGGGAAAGGTCTGGGTTGTGAGGTGTCCATTCAAAATCAGTCTTGAGACTTATCACACGGCCACCAAAGTTCTCTTTCAGCCAATCTCTGGACTGGTTTAAGGTGTGAGAGCTTGCTCCATCTTGCTGGAACCAGAACTTTCCCATAAGCGACGGGAACATGGTCTAAAGCTCCCTCTTGAAGGTTTTGAGGACCTCAACATACCGCTCCTTGGTGATTGTCACTGTCGCGCCAGATTCCTCGAAGAAGAATGGTCCGATGATGCTTCTGGCTGAGATTACAATCCATACCATGCATTTAGGGGAGTGTAAGGGGCTTTCTGACTAGCGGATTTGGTCTGGAGGTCCCCCAGAAGACATTTGTCTTCGAGTTTACCTTTCTTTCAAGAGGGAAGTGAGCTTCATCTGAGGTCCAAAGGAGGTCAAGGAAAGTTGGAGTCTCCTGAATCTTCTCCAGTATCATGTTGACTGCTATAGCGCTCTCCTTTAAGTCTCACGGGATATACCGAGGGACTGACTTCGCTTGCGCACAGAGCGTTTTGGACTCTGCTTAACTGACTCTCTCACGCTCTCGATCAGCTCAGCTGTACGCTTCTTGGGGCGTCCTAAATGGCTTGGACAGTTGTTACTGGCTGCATTGAGGTTCTCCACTGTCCAATAGTTCTCAAAGTGGTCCAATCAGTCTTGAATTCTGCTCTTGGAGGGATGCTTTTTCACATTCGAACTGATGCACGAAAGTGTCCTGCACTTTCCTGAACGAGCCTGTCTTGTAGTAATGTTTAAGGCAGTTTATTCTTTGCTGGAGCTACCATTGAGATCTAATTGTGTTCAAAGGCGTTGCTTCTGTCATGTCCTACAAAGTAAGGGTGATTAGTGAATGAATGAAGGATATATCTCAAAAAGTGTGTGCAGGCTCGTTTTGAGGGGTGACCCTGTAAGTTTTGGGTCAATTTTAAATATATCTGGGTTTGGTTTCAAATAGATCTGGGCTCAGTTTTATTGGGAAATTCAAACTTACCCAATATTACTTAATAAAATAAACCGCAAACCCTTAACTTACATTTCTTTTATATATTTTTGCGTCCATAATAATAATATTTATTAATATTGTTATTATTAATTACTTGATGGGTGAGAGCCCAATCAGTAAGAGCATTTCCAAGAGAATTTGAAAAAGGATGATTATAAGGAAATGAGTAAAGTTGGTGTAGGTGAAAATGGGTTTAAGTTTTTGAACATAATACCGCTAAACTCTCAAGAAGAACCCCCCTCCCTTCATTATCCAGTACCAGCCGATCTCCTTTCCTGATACAGAGAGACTAAAGAGAGAAGAGTTTGATTCGACTCTTCGTTCAAGCAACCCCTTCTCTACCATCAAATCCACTACTTTACTCCCATCTCTTTTCGTTTTCATTTCAATTTTGTAATAGATTTCTTTAGGTTTAATTGAGCCTTGATTGAGTAGTAGTAGCGGTTCGTCAACCTGCCTTTATCCAGGTAAATCCCGACGGATAATTAAATAGACATAAAGGTCAGTATGACAATCGCTGGTGAGCACGATGGCACCAGGCGCCGGTCTTCTTTGGGGATAGGTGCCAGGAAGTGTTATCTTTTGACACCAAAAAGCGTTCAGGAAGAACTTTCGTCGCTCCTGGGCAGAGGAAGCTGGACCGCGTCAGAGGTATGTGGATATAGATACCCATCGGCAGGATTCCTTGGAACACAGAATGTGTGTGTGTTGTGATGAGAAGTGTAAGATCCATACACCACAGTGGAGAACTGTGGACAGCACGTCTACCAATTGGTACCAGATCTCTCCGTGCGCTGACGTTTGTGCCCGCTCATGCCGGGATCGAACCCGGTACCTCTACGTTCTAAGACTAACGCCGTATCCATTCGGCTAACAAGAGCTCAGCATAGATTGAGTCAATATTGTTAGTAGCGCTGTTGCACATCGAAGGAGCTCTGGAGGAAAAATGGTTATAGTTGATTTACAGTTAAATACAGTGACTTAAATCCTATTCTCTTTTCGGAATTAAATGTCCTACTTTTTATAAAAATCTGTATTTTTATCCTAATTTCACTCTTTTGACCAAGAATTTTAGCCATTTTTTTAATTTGTTTTGGTAAACTTTATTATTCATTTTTCCGTTTAAATTATCTATTAATTTCTACTACTTCCAGATTCCAAGCTTATAAACATTTCACTTTAATCGCCGTTACAATGCAGAATATAATTATCGTTCTCCTTACATTCTTAATTCGATAATTAATTTTATGTCTATCAAACAAGAATTTTAATCGAGGTGAAGTAATATATTACGTTGGATAAATTAAAACTAGTTAATAGGCTCTGGATACATATCTTACAACATGTCTAGGATGTAGTGTGTACAATTTAATGTAAAAGGTGCAACAGTCTATAATCAAGCAGTGATAAATCACTCAAAGTCAAAGAGAATTCTGAAAAAAATCGAAATTAAGTTGGAGATTGAAGGTCACCTCATCATCATCGTCACCACTAACTCTATAACTTAAGAAGGGGAATTTTGGGAGTATTTGAATAATAATTTCGTCTTAGTTTGGTTATGACTTATGTTTTTTTTTATTAAAGTTATTTCTAATAATTCTTTTATATCAAAAAACAAAATGGTGAAGTTCAGAAATAAATATAAGTATCGAACTTTTGTGAATTTTTTAAAACCAAAAGAATTAAAAATGGTGAACTTCAGAAAATTTATTTTTATATATCTTCTATAGGTCTATATTATAACAACGTGATATTTTGAAAGGGGGGAAATTTAGTTTAGAGTTCCTTTTTAAAATTATTATAATTAGCGAAGTTCAGAAAATTTATACAAATTTAACCATGGCTACTTTTTTTAGATTTTAAATTTTAATCTTAGTAGCGAAGCGCAAGCTCCCCCCGTATGGGAAAGTGGTGAAGCCATTGCCTGGTTGTTTTATATTTTGAATGCGTCATTTTTTGCTGAGAGCATATTTCAAGGAGAGATTGGGTTAATTATGTATCATATATTTTGTATGTGATGTTTATAGGAAGTTTTCAAACAAACAAAAAATAATAGAAGAATAAGAAGTTACGCCTCTTTCCCTGATACTATACGATTAAAAGCCGAATCGCGAAGCAGATTGGCCTACGGGTGTTCCTTCGCTTATATGTAGGTGGAGGTCTAGATAATGATAACAAGGATTAGATTTTAAGTAAAAATTTCTAATATTCCTCAATGATGACACCTTACCTAATAAATATGATAGAGTGGAGATCAGGTTGTTACTCTTTATATCATGGGTTTTCAAATAGTTCTCTAAACATTAAAATCGGATTCCTTCCGCCTCTTTTTGCACATATATGCAGCTGGGCGTTCGTTGGTATTTTTTTTTCTCTCTGATTGTTTGTAAAATTGAATTGACTGTTCGAAAGCCTGCATGAAGGAATAACGATTTGAAACGTGCATTGCAGAGGAAAAGTGAAAGATAAGAGTGCAGTTGAATGTGTGAGAAAATGCTTATGAATGCAACGAGTAATGTAAAAAGAATATGGAAGCAACGAATGAAACATTTGGGCGGAAGAAGAAATGAAGATTTAAATGAAAGCGAGAAGTCATTTTGGTCCGAAGTAAAAAAGTGAGAAACCAAACGGAGAATAGCTGGTTAACTATAACGAATAAGAATAAGCGGCAACATGGGATCAATGAGGAGCACAAAAATAAAGGCCAATAGTATTTTTATGAGTTCTATGATGTAGGTATGAAACATGAAGTGAATAGGATGGCTTTGTGGATGTTTTCTGAGCGCTGCATCATGGTATGGAACTGATACGATAGGGTTTTACTACAGTAATAGGTCTCCAAAGTGGAGAGCAAGATGAAGTGGAGCATAAAGAGCAGAGATGTCAAAAGCTAGTAAGAAATTATTCTGGTTGTTGTATTGTAAAGACCTAAATCGTGGAGCAGTGGTTTGAAAATCTGTATTTTTGCGTGATGGCGTTGATGGCTGTCTCTTTTGCTTAGGTGTTTTAGGTGGATGTTTGAGATGTTGTCAGAGGTTGAGGACGATTTTTCTAGAAGAATCGGATGGAATACTATTAATGTGATAAATTGTGCTGTCAGGTCATAGTCCATTACGAATTAAGTGTATGTATGTGCCTTTTTTAGAGCTCATTTGCCTGGTTTTTATTATAGTGTGTTGCATGAAGGTTGCCTGTTTGGATAAGTTCACTTCTCCGTTTGTCTTCTAGTAGTAGATATCTTCTTGTTTCAAGTTTGAGTGAATGGTATTTGGAATCTGGGTAAGGTATCTGACCTGAGAAGGGTAAAAATAAAGGTGGAAACGAGTAATGATGATATTTGAGGTCAGATTGAGTGAAATTGAATTACAAAGCTCGAGTATGGGCGTTGAGCGAGTGCTTTGTTTTATTTTCCGAGGGTAACTTGAATGTTGGTGGAACAGATGTGGCAAATTGCGACCACAAGGTCTAAATATCAGGGTTGATTATGTCATTATTCATTATGTCATTAATCATACATTGAGCGCTGATGAATCAAAGTGATATTTTAGTATAAAATAAGAAGGAAGAGGGCTGCTTCAGAGGGTGCAGTAAGACCAAATGATAGTGGTTGCATGTGGAAGAAGAGTAGATAGAGTTAGAAACGTGAGTTTAAGAGGTAGGTAATTGGTGAGGAAGGCCATAAACAAGGATGTGACTCATGGTGCTGAGAGATTATATGACGTAAAAAGGATCACTGGAAGAGAAATGTGATGCGAATTTAAATGTGCGAATGGTTGGGAGGTCAAATAGAATGTGGTTTATTAGACCCATTCCAAAATCAATTTTTTCTTCTTTTCATAGATTTATGTATATTTGCCCATATTGTTTTACCTCACAAAGCCAAAAATTACAATTATTCTTACCTAAGAAGTTAGGAAGCAATGCCGCATGGAGTTTAAATTTTCAACCTTGAAATCGGCCAAATTACCCGTTCTGGGGCCCTTGAATTATATTTTGCACTATAACATTTTAACTAAACAAGAGAGAGTAACATATTTGGCACTAAATTAAAGTGTTTTAAATCCTCTTTTCAAAAAATGTTCATTAATACATGCAAAGATTTCAGAAATATCACCAAAAAATATGTTTTCTCACACTCAAAGCAGACAAAGCGGTGTATTTATGACACAAATTTGAAATTAACATTTTTTCACGAGTCTGATTGATCAAAAAGTGAAAGCATTACATGATAATTAATTTTATAATGCATTTACACAGTCAGTTGCTGAAATTTTATTTCTTAAATCTCTCAACGCGATGGATGTTGAACTTCACAGCTTAACACCACGTTCAACCATTCTCCGTTTTTAGATTCGTTACATAGTCCAAAGCATTTCTGTAGTCTTCATTTTGTGGCCAAGACTTGACAGGTTTCAGAAACTATTCGGATCCAATGCTCAGTGTGTCCAACAAATATTGGTATTCTGGACGAATGAAATCAACTCAAGTGGTAATATCTGTGACCCTCTGGAATAAACGCTTTACTGTTCTGAAGTTGTCCGGCTTCTCAGTGGTATGTAACTGGGAATCAATGACGTGCTTCAAAGTGTCACTCAATCCACCTACCACTGAACAGAGAAAATAGCAATACTCCCTGCGCCAGGTGCCATTTCTGATTTTCAATCCTATTAATTACTTCAACATGTCATATTAATTACTTGCACTTCAACATGTCCTGGATTAGAGTTAGATCATTCACGGAAGCATCTGTAGCAGATATTCACATCATTCATACCTGAGTATAGAACATCGCAAGGAAAGTGTCGAGTCTTTTCAGCTTTGATACAGTGTCTTCCTCGTAATCAAGTTGATCTGTAAACATCAGCATTTTCATGCAATACAGGTTTCTGACATCCATCTAGCCTGAATACCTCGAGGAGGCTTTCCTGCAAGAACAATGACTGTCAGTTCAGCTTTTTCCCTGTAGTCGGCTCTCGGAAGATTTTCTACAGTCATCATTTTTTTTAGTATTTGTTCACTGTTCTTTTTTTCCTTCAGTTATTTGCTGTTGATTGCCAGCATTTTGGGATCTTCCTTGGAGAGGTCCGTCCACATATCCTTTAGATGTTCAAATCAGAGATTATCTGGCCCCTTCACTTTCCCAAACTGCTGATACTTGGATTTCAAGAATGTTGGGGAGAGAGGATAGTGGTAGTTTTATAGTACCACTGATGGGCGTCAATTAAATTTTGTTGAAAATCTTTTAAAGATGGAGATACTGAAGATGAGAACATTTTTTTTATCTCGATTAATTATACGAAGTTTCGTTGCTACATTTTGCGATCGGCATCAGGTCTGCTGAGATCACCGGCGGCTTTCAAAGTCTGCCGCTTCCCTCACCTTAATTTTGGTCTCGCGCTGATGTCTTTGATTCGTCTTGAACTCATTCAAGATTGTTTTGTCTTCAGGAAAATTCACGATTGTCTTGACTTCAGGAAACTTCAAGATTGTTTTGTATTTATGAATATTCACGATTGTTTCGTCTTCAGGAAACTTCAAAATTTTGTTTGGAGGAAACTTAAATTCCTCGCCCACACTGAAGAGAGCTGACTTCACTTTTCAAGTGCCTGGTTTCTGTGTAGGAACTTTTTGTTGTTGGTGCTTTGTAATTCATCTTCCTTACCTCGCTACTGACCATAGCAAGAGAGAGGCAAAAAGCGACTCTCTCGAGTCTCTTATAAATCTCTCACTATCTTTATCACGCCTGTTTAGAGTCAGTAAACGGTAAAAAAAGGCGTTAGCCCTTTTTCACCCTTTACATAAAGGTTTCTGCAATTTTTCATTGCATTCTTTGTCATTCTCTACTATTTTCTACTATTACTTTTATTTCTTTTATCTACCCATTGTTCATGTTTTTTTCTCCTTTTTTCCTGATTGAATTAAATTTTCTTATGTATACCACTTTTCTTTCGAAAAACTACAAAATAAAGGTAGCAAGTCCTAGTATCCCTTCAAATCCTAAGTCCTTTGAAATGGTACTTTCTACTTTAAGTTTACCATCGAAAAAAAAAACCCCCTGCAAAAAGTCCCGAAAATTTACCTACCTAAAATTACCCCTAAATTACGGCATTTAATGCAATTTAATTTAAGAATTTTTAAAGTATATTAAAAACTGCTAAACCTTGAAAAAAGTTGAATTTTTCGATTATGAAAGACAAATGTAAGATGATTTTGAACACTTTGTTTCATTTAACTGAAGTAATCTATAAAACAATAAGTTTAGAAGTTAAATTTGCAGTAATATGCCGGTAGCATCTGATTTTCGAGTTCTACCCAAAGGTAAGATGAGGAAATGTGTGCCTCCACTTTTTAAAGCCAAAAAACTTGACTTTGCTTCGAAATTTTTCCCTAAACCATATATTTGAGAAAAGAGGGAAATTTCAAAGGTTATTTACCTGAAACTGTGTAGGTGTAACCAAATAATACTCCAGGATGTGAAATCTTCACACATATATATTTTACTATTCTGACAAAACAAAAAGGGTATTCAAATGTGGAGAAGAGATGGATGTACGAAAACGAGAAAATTGCTCTCCGTTAACTCTAATGAGCGACATTTGAACCAGATGAGTCCTAAATAGAGTAAACTTCAAATCCGATTTCTGAAACCAGAAATAAGTACATTCGAGGTACCTTAAGCACAGGAGCTGAGAAGCGCGATTGTCAACCAATTCACCTGGGTGTTCTTATCATGATTTCTCTCCTCCCCACCATCAGAGGGATCGAATGACTAGCTCCTAGAACATTTCCTGCACAACCACTTTTTGTCTTGTTCCAAAAGTCCCAGTCCTCTTTGAAAGATGAAGAACCCTCAAAATGGAGACTTTTGTTCTTTATATATATATATACAAAAAAAGAAGTAAATTTCTGTAATGCATGAAACCTGCCGTGTCATTCACAGATAACTTTGTACCGTAGACTAAATCAATTTTAGATTTTTATTTAAATTTTTAACAGTTACAATTCGATTACTTTTTACTTATTTAGATATAATAATACATCTGTAGGAAAATCCATTGGTCATGCTGATGGAGGTTTATTTTTAAATGTATAATTTCTCAAAGGAAAATTCTGATATGATCTATGACTCATGACTTTTAAAAACATATATGAACTGTAAAATGCATGAAAATGTTTGTAATAATTTTCCTCGACAACGTTGCTCGAAAATGAAAGAGGAGGAATAATTGTGATATATGAATGCTCGCTTTTCGTGTTCATCCTCCAATTTTAATTAGACTCTGCCTATTATATATACTCGTATACTACTCTAGAAAGTATTAGGAAAAGGTAAGTTTTTTCATTTATCTTTTTTTCTATGGGGTGGTAGCGAAAATTTCCTAATATAAATTAATTAACACTTCAAAATAGTATGAAAATCAATATTCTATAAGAAATCCTTTGTTTTTTATTCAAAGGTTGTTCTATTTGCTCTCAAAGAGTAAGTCTTCCATTGAGATATTTTGTATTTTTCAAGTTCTCAATCTACAAGATCGCACATATGTTCGAATGGATTGTCATCTCGAGTGTCTTGTCGCTAAATCAAGTTTAAAATCTATCTCGCTGATTATATTTACCTACCTAGATTTAACATAGCCTTTGTGGGGTCATTATCTTTTTTATACTAAAACCTCAGCCGATATGACGATGTCCATCTGGCACACAATCGGAAAAATGCATTTTATGATTCATTTTCTGAGCCACTTTGTCATTAATCCTGTAAGATCTTATATTCCTTTAACAACAGAGCATCCTCAGGCAAGAACATTACCACCTCCATGTTTCATACAAAGAATATTTGTGATTTTACCTTTCCTTTTGATCTTCGTCTACAATATTGTCTCTTTATTTTTTTCTATAGGATCATATCTCTAGAGTACTTTCATCAACGTCTTAACCGATCCAACTCTATGTTTTTTTTTGTTAATTCTCAGCACTTTATTACTGTATTTGAGGATCACTTGATCTTTACTACAATCTTTTTTACTGCTTTACCAACCAGCATTTCTCAAGGGTTTTATCTCTCTTTTTTTTTGTTTGCATATAGTGCCGAGGACTGGGATTTAGGAATTTTCCAGTTTTTAAATTAAAAAAGTTAGGAAGAATTTTTTATTCTCTGGAAAAGAAATTAAAATATTTTATTAAGTAAGTAATGTAGGTCATGTCAAGTTGATTAAGAACTAGTAAAATAAAGAAATTACTTGAACATTTTTAATGCAAATATAATGAACTTGTAAAATTTCAAAGAAAATAATAACAATCATAATATAGTACATAATTGCAAAAGGACTCCTTACAAAATATTTATTTTCTACTAAATTTGGTTTTAATTCAACAAAATAAAGATATTGTTGTTTAAACGAAATAAAAAAAGAAATCCATAAATTTGATTGTATATTTTCCTTACTATTTCTTAAAAAAACAATAATAATCAATATAAATGATATCGTTCTTATATTATTGCGCAACATTATATGAATATTTATATGTATCGAGGCAGCCTCATCTTCCAAAAGATCCATCCTCCAAAAGATCAATAGAAACATCCAAGTCAGTCATCCATCTTTCATTTTACACTATCCAGAGGAGCGACAAGTGCAGTTTAAACAAATACAGGTGGAGTTTAGACAAACATGGGTGAAGTTTAGACAAAAACAGGTGCAGTTTGAACAAATACATGTTCAGTCTAGACAAACACAGGTGCAGTTTGGACAAAAACAGGTGGTGTTTATACAAACACAAGTGGAGTTTAGACAAACACAGGTTAAGTTTAGACAAAAACAGGTGAAGTTTGAACAATCACATTTTCAGTCTAGACAAACACAGGTGCAGTTTGGACAAAAACAGGTGATGTTTATACAAACACAGGTGGAGTTTAGGCAAACACAGGTGAAGCTTATACAAACACAAGTGGAGTTTAGACAAACACGGGTGGAGTTTATATAAGCACAGGTGTAGTTTAGCCAAACCGGGTGGGGTTTATACAAACAAACGTGTAATTTAGACAAACACTGATGCTCTTTTATACGAAAACAGGTTGAGTTTTGACAAACGCAAGGGCAGTTTATACAAATGCAAGTGCAGTTTAGACAAACAGGTGGTGTTTAGACAAATAAAGGTGCAGCTTAGACAAACACAGGTGTCTTGGCCAAAGATCATTTCTTAGACAAAATAATACCCACCAAGGTACAAATGTTGCTTCGTCACCCTAGGAATGACATACTTCACTTCCACATTCTACTGTGGATGTCTGAGTAAAGTTCCCATTATATCGGCTTTCATGGGCTATACAGATCTCTGGTTCAGATCTCACGTTAATCTGTAAGTTCTTACTGAGAAATAAAACCCCTATCATATATTTTTGTATAGCCTACGTGGGACAAACACAAGAGCTCACACGTCCACAAGTAGAGGACTGGAATGGAGTGTCGAAGATCTCCGCATCTACACTACTGTTGTCCTATTTAGATCGTAGTCTGAATCACTCATCAAAGTGAATGACCAAACGCGGTGGATTTTCTGTCCCAGAACCTCCATGGTGGTACATAGAGTATATAGCAGGGCATTCATTCCCGAGAGGTGATCAAAACCGTACCCATGGTAAGAGGGAGGTAAGGTCGTGTGGTTGTTAGGAATATCTGAGCTTACGGTTGCCGATGGTTGCCAACCTTGTATACTTACAATATTCGTACACTTCAAATAACCCTTTGCTCCATGAAGTAAAAGAAATTAAGAGATCAAAATTGGGCATCTTTGACCTCAGCAAAGTAAAAAAGAAAGAAGTAGGAACTACTAATAAAATGGTAACATAACTTCTTATAAAAAAAGAAACCTTACACCTGATGGTGGCGTAAGATTACCCATGCACCGAGGCATATCACCATTCCAAACAAAAATAATAGTAATATCCGATAGATTTATCAAACTAGTAATTAAAATAGAAAATATATAATTGCTACTAGTAATCCGAGCGTAACACGCAATCACAAGAAAGAATCAGTTCAAGATTTTTGATGGGAACTTCGATGAAAAAATAAGAGAAGAAGAACATGTCGAACAGTAAGGAAATTTATGGTAGTTCAACGCTATTAACAAGAAAATGAATAAAAAGAATTTTCAGAAGGGGCAAAAAGAAGGAAAAGACGAGATGGGGATAGATAGGCATAGATGTAACTAAAAGACATGTGAAAATATATCGATTACCTACTCTTCAACAGATTCATTGAAGACCCATTATCAGTTATTTGCTCCTTCAGCACAAAGAGCAAACACAGATTACTAAGGACTAATCCGATTTATCCAAACCGAGACAGGGACCCTTCAATCAAACTTGACACCCAAGTAAAATAATTTCTTTCTAAATTATACTAATAACTAAGTTTAAGGAACAAAATGATCAAAATAACAAATCCTCATTAAAAAAAATACACCAATATTGTAAGAGAAACAATTTTAAAATTTGCAACATGGGCAAATAACGATCAGACAAATCATCTATAATAAAACTATGAAAATATTGCTTTTAGAGGAACTAGAGTAAAATCATCTAGTGGATCTGTGGCCAAAATCAATCAGATTACGCCTAGCGACATTGGTTTGACCTTAATATCTCTAAAAATGGCCTATTTAGCACCTCTAGCCACTAGGTGGTGCCACCTGGCGGTCAACTTATATAATATTTGACCTCAGTGACTTCAATTACATTTGGTAGCATTGGTTTTCGTAGGCTACACTGAGCCAGCGACTCGTTACGGACAGAAGATGAACACAACACGAGATTTTCATGCTTGATTCGGTGGAGTTAAAATAGACGAAATGGGACAATTGAGAGAGGATTTATAATATAAATCTCAACAATTTTATTAAAAAAACAACTTATAGGTCACATAGAACATATACAAATCTAGTCAACAAAAGGGTTGATAACAACAATTCAATAAAACAGATGAATCAACAACTAAAATCACAGACAATGAAAATGAAAACTTCACAAAAAATGACAAGAAAATCCCGCCATTAAACCAAGTAATTTTGCGTGCACTTTACTGCATGAAGAATGGTAAAATGGATCCGGATTATGTGTTTGCTATTGATCTAAACATGCAGGTGAAGAGCATCCTAAAGTTCTAGCTAGTTTTTTTTATATAATCTTTAAAGGAAAGGAGAATTTCAATGGCATAGTCCAACGATTCTGTAGTACTTCTTTTAAAAATGTCGATAAGATAGACAAAGAGATACTACAAGCAAACTTGTATCTGCTAGCCAAAATAGAAATACATGGATACTGAGACAAATGTACAAAGTAAAAAGCTAAAAAGTTCTGAAGTAGACAATGAACAGAGAACATTGTTGAAATAAACGACATAAGGTGGACAAAATAAATCTTAGACTGAGTTCCTTTATACGTATATATATCCATGAGACGACCTCTTATAATGTGATAGGATGAAATTCGCTCAATAACGGGTATAAGGTGGCAGATTCGTCCCATGAACCGTGTAATCCTTTATAAATGCAGGGGTTGGACAAAATAATTGGAACAGTAGAAATTTAACACTAGTTTCATGAGCCAATAGATTAAGAATATCCATCCAAATTTCATTGTGAGTGTTTTGTTTTTTATTATAGATACATATTTTATTTAAAAATTTCAATGATTATTTATATTTATTTTTAAGGTTGTAGTATAGATGGTAAGATGCGTCACCTCACTGAGTTCGAATAAGGGCAAATTGTTGGAGCTCGAATTGCAGGAGCTTCCGTCACCAGAACAGGTAAACGTCTTCGTTTTTCAAAAGTTATCATATCAGAGACCATGACAGAATTCAAGAAGCAGGGCAAAAACTCTAGCAGGTGGAGTAATTCCGGCAGGACTTCGAAGATCGCTGAAAGAGACCGACGAGTGGTGAAACGCATTGTGATGAAAAATCCCTAGACAATTGCCCCTAAAGTGACTGCAGAGTTGAATCAACATCTCACCAGCCCAGTTTTGACCAAAACTGTTCGCCGTGAGCTCAATATAGCCGAATATCATCGAAGAGCCGCCATCACAAGGGCTGGTCGCCAGACCAATGGAAGCAAGTAACATTCTCCGACGAGTCCAGTTTTTCTCTTTTCCCCACTATATGGAGAGTTTAGGTGTGGTACCCCCGGAGAAGCTTTTAATCCTGACTGCCTTCTTCCTACAGTGAAAGACGGAAGAGGTTCAGTGATCGTTTTGGCTGCCATATCTTATTATTCGCCTGGTCCAATCATTGCCCTACATGGTAGGATCAAATGCAACGAATATCCGAATATTTTGGAAGATCAAATCCATCCCATGGTCGAGACATTATTCCCTGATAGTGAGTGCTTTTTCCAAGATGACATTGTCCCCAATACACATCACTCATGTGGTTAAGAATTGGTATAAAGAGCATAGGAGTGAGCTACAACACATGGAGTTGCCCCCACAATCTTCAGATCTTAATATTATTGAGCATTTGTGGTTCGTCTTGGAGCATCAAGTTAGAAGTCGCTACCCTCCACCGTCGTTTTTGAAAGAGCTAGAACAGGTATTGCAAGACTACTGGTTAAAGATTCCTCTCAATGAAGTTAGGAAACTGTTTGAATCAATTCCAAGACGCATCGACGCTATTCATAAAGTAAAAAGAGGACCAGCTCCGTTTTTTAATAAATATTCATTGAATTTAACATGTGTTCCAATTATTTTGTCCAACCCCTGTATATATATTTATATATACACTATATATGAAATGAATAAAAACTTACAAAGTAGCACGTGAGGTTTATATATATATATATATATATATATATATATATATATATATATATATATAATTTAATGTTTTATGCTTCACCTTGATAAAAGGGAAAATCACTTTTCTACTTGACCTACTAATTAAATGAAGTTAACACGAATTTCTACCGTTTTTTCGCATTCGCCCATGTGCTAATATCGCCCCAAACCTTTATGGCGATTCGCTAATATCGCCTGTTAATATTTTATTCTATTAGTCTTTTTTCTTTCAGATAAAATTGATATTGTTAAAACACTCCATAAAATCCTCTGATAAATGAAATCATCGAGACTGTTTCCATAAATAGCCCCGAAGAAAGTATATATTCATTCACCAATGCCACACTGAATCTCTCTTAGCGTTAATCCTTAGAACGGGTTATACATAGCTTCGTCACCCAATGAAGAGAAAAATGTGCTTAAGAATCTTTAAACTCGAATTGGATAAAAATTATAATTTCATAAATTACCCAACTGAACAGGCTTTAAGCCAATTCTGTTTGCCCTCCGATGACATATGTTGGCACGAAATGCTATAAAGTACCTATTGGATCTCACCCCTTTATTTCTTCGGATGATTATAATCTCTTAACTCGATTATAGTTCATTGTAAATGATTATTGTCAATTGAAATTAAAGTAAGGATCTAATATTTCTGCTAAAGAGTAGTCCAGCTGCAGTAATTAGATCCGACAAAGTTTACTAATGTAATTTTGTTACTTATATCGTATATATCCCCTAATCTCTCCTCCAGCTAAGTAAAAAGGAAAAAAAACCCATAATAATACACAATAAAAATAATAAAAATTAGAGGAAAGTTTTTCTTTTTTTTATTTGCTAAAAAAATTATTAGTGCAATTAATGAGATCATTTCAATCACTGGAGAATGAGTAAGGGAGAGAAGGGAATCCCAGAAAAGGGGATAAAATCCTATGCAAAAGATACTAGGATTGTGAGAGATTAATATAATTCTCCACGAACAACCTGGTGCAAAGAATTCAAACACTATAACTACTAACTTGTAATGTTTCGGAAAATTTTAGAAGAAGCAGAGATAAAAGAAAACTCATTAATTGTTTGACATAAGCAAGGAGCGACCACAAGCAAGCATCGACGAACTTAAATAAGGGTTACTAGTTCAAGATGGTTCCTTCCAAAATCCACTTCCTCATAGAGCAGAGACAAGTACAACACGTCAAAGTACTCTATTCTTTAAGCAAAGAGAACCTAGAAGGATGAAAAATATAACAATGTTCTGAAAGTAGTGAAATACTTAAATAAAGCGAGAATGGAAAAGGATATAAGAATCTCGCCAACGAAAATACTTGAAAGTAGTAATTAAGTAGAGATGAAGTTAAACTATTTAAAAGCTAAATACGGGGCAAGCTATGGGTACATTGAGCCCGCAACTCTCCTAAACATGTACCCATACATAAATAAAATGTCCCCCGGCGGGAAAAAAACTTCCAATGACGAGGAAAATACAAGGGAAAAATCAGTGTTGCCTTAACTTCACGATTCCTAGCATTTGTTTCTCTCTTCTCTCTCTCTTTCTCTCTTTCTCTCCCTCCATCATCCTCTCCGATCCCTCATCCTGAACAAAGTACCATCTATTACTCGACACTCCGGAATACCTGTCCTCCAGGAAGTTAACAAATAATCCAGGCGAATTCAGGTTATTAATGGTCCAAGAACTCAATATCCATATTTGGAATTTAAAGTATCGTAAACATCACATCATGAGATAAGAAGACTGTAAATTGAGCAGGGTAGAGGGTCTTTTTTGCCTTTAGTATCTCACTTGCAGTCTCATTGGCAGAAAATTGTTTACATTGACAAAAGTCAACTTAAACTGGACGATTTTACGAGAGACTAAGGTAATATTGGATGGCGGGCCAAATGTCACTTTCGTTGTTACATTGCTTGTTATTAGTTGCGGGCGATTCTATATCTCACTATGTCGTTCGGTGGGTCGGTCTATCTATCGGTCGGTCAGTCGGTCGGTCGGTCTGTTGGTCGTGTATATCTTGGGCCATAATAGACGATTTATTTGTACTTTTTGGTAAGGAATGGCATTTTGGTCTTACTCTTAACTGCATAAGACTCCTTGAGAAACTTAAGCTTTGTTTCTGTCGAGACGAAAGGCTCTCGCGTCCCGAGCTGCCGCTGCAACCTTGCAGCTTTCGCAACTCTCGCAGCCATCGCAACTCTCGCAGCCTTCGCAACTCTCGCAGCCTTCGTAACTCTCGCAGCCTTTGTAACTCTCGCAGCCATCGCACAAGCTTGAAAATGGGTTTGCTGCTAACACGATGGGTTTAACCCCTCATTTTTGAAAAAGAGCTCGAAGTTCTTATTGAACCCTTTTCTTTCTTGCCTGAAAGCAATTATGTACAATTTTCTTAACAGCACAATGATGACACTTAGAAT
Organism: Ceratothoa steindachneri; assembly: GCA_963969495.1. NCBI lineage: Eukaryota > Metazoa > Arthropoda > Malacostraca > Isopoda > Cymothoidae > Ceratothoa > Ceratothoa steindachneri. Next base: position 53,708,148 of record OZ018334.1, read on the forward strand.
CTTTTGAATTTTCCAGAAAATACCTTAATTGATCAAATTACTTCCCTATATAATTCTTCTCTTCTTGTGATAGTTGATTTTACCATATTTTTCTGAAAATTCTTCTGGCAAATGATGTCTGGAGAGTCGTTGTAATCAAATTTTAGAAAATGGATTATAAACTATCTCGTACATAAGATAAATTAGTGTGAGCATCTACAAAGTTGTGTTTATTACATTTATAAACTTATATATAACAAGAAAAGTTTTATTTACTTTTTCTGTAAAATGATGACACTCTTTAGGTATTTTAATACCGTTTATTTCAAAATACACCAAAGGAAACGATGATAGTTTTGATGCAGTTAAGACATGTTTTTATTCTTTCAACATATTATAATGTTTAAATTGTAATATTAATCAATGTGGCCCACCTCGCCGGCGACCATGAGCTTCAGTGCTCTGGACAAAGTGGCCACCGAGATGTTCTACTTCTTCAACATCGCTGTCATTCGAGCTTTGGAGCACATTCAGAGTTTTTTTCTCACAACCAAACGATTGACAACTTGAGGTCTGACTGAACGAGGTCGATCTTTGAGGTCTTTCCCATCCTTCATCCTCACCTCGACTCTGTGGCTGGCCAACCTGGCTGACGTTGAGCAGTTTAGAGATTTCGAGCCTGCTTTGGCCCACGCGCAGGAAAACAAAGATCTGGATTCTTTTCACCTCTATCTCGACACACAATGGAAAAGAAGCTCTAATGACACATGCTGGACAAGTAGAAATTTAAGTTTGTTTGACTGAACTTTTTCTATGTTGCACCAAGTTTAAGCATTTTTAGGATATCGATAGATCTTGCACATGTATGTCTGAATGTAATAAAACTTTGGCAAAACCCGGTATTCCTAAAGTTGATAACCAAGAAATCATTTTCTTCGTCAACTTCCTTTAACCAGCTAATTTTCCGATTAAACAACAAATCCATATTCCTTTGCCCATATGCATTGCATTACAACCCTTTGTATTATATTTAATCTGCTTAAAAAATGCAATTTTCTTAATCTTTCTAATGATCAGTAGTCCCTTGTATACTTTACACTGGGGCAGCTATTTTAGTTTTATCAGCAAACCTCCAAACTTTTAACTTCAAAATCCTTTTTCAAACTTATGCTTTGGGAAGTCCATCGAGGTCGATGATGACGGATGCCCTCATATTGAGGGCCTAAAACCTGCACGAAGTTTAAACGGGTAGGAACGTGTTCAGTCTTCGGACTCTTATCTTGACCCTGGTGGTAGGAGAGACTCAAGAAGACCAGGCTTCATCCTCGGCTGCACTGACTGCCAAAACACCGGTCTATTGGTCCTCACCTAAGGGCACTCCCGATCCTAGTTTGTGATCGAGGTATCCTTCCTTTATCCTTTGCCTAAAAAGGCAGAACCAACACTGGACCAAGGACAGGTACCCACCTAAGTTTTCTAACTCTGCAGCTTCTCTCAACTACATTAATGACCATTTTAAACCACTATATTTTTATTTCTCAGCCACTTACCAATGCAATTAGAAAGAATGATAGAAATTCCACTTTCTTTTAGTTTACTAATCAATTTTATATTAGTAACTCTGACAAAAGCCTTAATAAATCCAAGTAAACTTCATCAATATCATGTTTCTCTTATCTAAGTTAACAGTCGCATATTCCCTGAAAGTTAACAAATGATAGACATGATTTTGCACCGAGTTTAATAAGCATTTGGAGCATATTGACAGATCTTGGACATGTATCTCTCTCTGTAGTAAATTGCTTTGGTGTTTTCTATTCATCATATCTTACTGAATAAATATAGTGGGGATATTTTCAAATCGACTATTTCGAAGCCGCTTCTTATTTGCATTTATGTCTGCCGAAGTTTGAACGATGTGAGGGAATGTTTACATTTGTCACGTTTATCAGAACAAGGTATGTATTTTGTTTATATTACCTTTAAGATTCTTTTAAATTCTTTGTAGGAGAATTTGAAAAGCGTTTGAACTGTCTCTTGTCAGAAAAGATTCAGAAAGGAGTGAAGCAAAGAGAGGTGCCACCTGGAATTCTCATTAGCACTCTGGCTTTAAAAACATAAAGCAGATGAAAAGAATGAAAGAGAAGTCTTAGCTTTGTAAGCCAAGATAAAAATAATTGAATGAAAGGAATGCCATGTATACGTGTGTATATGATTGGGTTTGTGTCTGACATGAAGTGAAAGTCGAGCAGTTTACTTGCCAAAAGATGGTGTACGATCCCTTATATGTTACCATACTGGATGAATTACATAAAATAAACCTGTCAAGATGTAGATATCCAAAAAAACACAACATAATATAATAAAAGAATGATCACTTATTATGAAAATGATTTAACTTTGTTAATTTATGACTATGACACCTAGTACATAAAATACATCTTAGATACACATGACATGAGAAATATCATATATTATATCGGCAGATAATCTTCTTATATATGCACATTTAGTGCATATCAATCGGTTTATGATTAGTGTTAATGAAGCCCCTGTCATCAACCAAGGAAATTTTGATGGTAGATGAATCCATCATATTTTCTTGCTAAATGTATCAGAGCTGCATAGGGAGAGCTACTTGAAACATGAAACTTTGGTAAACATATATTTATAAATGATTTTTTTTGTTATTTTCTTTGTATTTAAGGTAGATGATTAATTACCCAGCGAAATCTCTGTGTCGCAATTTATGTGATACATGACCTATTCTGTATGTAAAGGGGAAGGCATGAGTAATTATTTGATGAAAGAAATGGGGGAACTTTAGACTTTAGGCACTTTTATTCTCTTACACAACGTGGGCTATTATTGGGTTTATATATATATATATATATATATATATATATATATATATATATATATATATATATACATATATCACCGTACTTGTCTAATAGGTACTTATTGTGGAAATTAGCACTGATAAAAGATTTAACTGATGGTATTAGATCACATTCAGTAATACCCCTTATTTAAAATTTTGTTTCGCGGTTAATTTTGCGTGCGCGCTTTAAATTAGCTGAAATATTTTATCATGATTCGAGAAATCTGTAGTCAAATTTCCACTTTTCACATGTGAAATTCTTTTGCAAAACTAGAGATATGCTAAGAGTTTTCTTGCCAAATGTTCGAATATGTGAGCTTTTAGGAGTTTGGTAAAGAGTTGTGATTTCCTCATGTTGCAGGTCTGTGTGGGATGCGGGAATCATAGAGATCACGAATTAAGTGTAGACCACGGATCCTTCAATTTGAGATAAGGTAAGAAAATGAAAAATGGATAACTATTTTCACTCTACTACAAAAATCTGATGAGGGACGCCTATAGAACAGACGAACGAATGCTACTTGATATCGTAAAAATCGACATTATGCCTTTAACTGCCAACAAATTATCATTACGAATCTATTTTAAAAACCTAAAAGTTACCAACCTACTGGTGAAAATTAACCTTTCTCCTGAACAACCCAACTTAAAGGCTACCAATGTGGTCTTCGAAGTAAAATGCTCCCATACAGACTGCAAGACTCATCTTAACAAAAGCTACATTGGTTTAACCAATACTATTCTCAGCCTACGTTTAACAATGCACCTATAAGAAGATGCAATCAAGTTACCCTACAGTGAACCAGAAAACAAACAAGTCTCGATAAAAATACTAGAAGAAAAGAGTACCATCTATAGAATAAATTCGAATTTTCGCCACCTGAAATCCTCGAAGCTCTACTAATCAATCTAAATACCCTGCGAAACAATTCCGACCAAGTAGTCCAGCTCTTCCACTAAAATTGGACGCTACCATTGACTTCGATCTATAAAAGCACCAAAACACGACTGCAAGCTTCATTATTATTGACCTGACTCTGTACGGTTAAGCTTGTCAACTGACGAAGTAACTTGCAAGGAAAGAAAAATATCGTTTGAATTTTCTCATCGCTGGAAATAAAGAGTCAAGAGTCAAGTCAGCCGAAAGCACTGATCCAGGAGCTTTGGTCGAGATAAAATAATTTTTCTAGGAGTAGAACGAATAGGTGAGGACTTAAGCTCCCCCCTGAAAATCAAATTACCCCATCAATCGAGTTGCTGCATCATAATCCTCATTTTAATTACGCCTCACTACGATATTATGGCATAATAAGAGGAACCGGATGATGCTGGTTTGTGGATTAGATCGCAGGAGAGTCGTAACGGGTCTGATTTCGGAATCGGGTTTAGTGCATCCTTCAGGTCGAGCGAAATCTCCACATTAGAGGATCCAGCCAGGACGACAGAGGAGGTGGCACCCGGATAGTCGGAGATGATTCAACCACTATTCCTCATAAGCTGCACCATTAATCATTCCTCTAGACGAGCCCTACCCGATACTTCCATCTATTTCATCCATTCTTTCTTTCATTTATCTATCATCTTTCATCCTTACAAAAGTTAGTAACGGGGAGGTATAGAAGAAAAATGGATCCTGCCCCTTTTCAATTTCAAGTATAAAAAAAATGTTCAATTAAATACACACTACGCACACACACGACAGCAGGTAAATTGTTCATTAAAGAACACTGGAAACAAGAAGATGGAGGGAGAAAAACGAGGGAATCCATCTCCTGCAAGGGAATGGTAATAGCAACCCCCCCCCCCAAAAAAAAAATGAAATCCGCTTAAGTACTTTCCCAAGCCAAAGGACCTCCCAAGAGCAGTCTTCAAAGTCTTTATCGCAGGATTAAAAGTCGCCCTGATAAAGCTATGAGTCGGAATCAGATACAGAGCTTTATACTCAAAGTACAATGATGTAGACTATTCTCCCTGAAAACAGACAAAGGGCAGTGAAATCCATCGATCTAAAGGACAAAATAAACTAACCCCAATTGACGTCAAATAGAAACAACATTCAAAAGGTCGAATGTTGGGCGAGAAAAAACTACGAACAAATTAAAACAAGAAATCCTAAAGCAAAATAATTGGGTCAAAATCAAAGAGGTTATTAAATTTTATAGCGACTCTTGTTTTCAAGGTAATATTTATAATCAATGAGATGGAACAAAAGGCGAAAAAAGAAGGCAACCTTGCCTTTAACATGCGCATACCGCCCGAAATTATAGACCAGGAAACCTACAGCAACAAACAAAATATGGTTATTTTTTATACTACCATACGTCGACTAACAACCTGAATAAAGAAAAACTTATATGCAGTGAAGGCCACTGCTACAATGAATGTGACTGATCTACAAATAAATGTCTCAACAACTACGTAGAATACCGCACTATGGCCTTTAACTGCCTCATAAGCAAACAAATTATCAAAAAAAGAGAAAGAAACGAGAAGGGCAAATTCTCAAACATATGAAAACTCGGCGAAAACCACAGAGGAAGAAAACCACAAGAACAATGACCATTTCGTAAATATAGCTTGGGGAGAAAATGTTATAATTGTTACATGAGAAAGTAATCTCCCTGGGATAAAGATCCCAAAAGATCCCGAATCGTTCCAAATATTTGGTATGGCAAGCTAAAAAAACGACTTCCTCACCCACCAAGACCCAAGATTAACGAAGGAGAAAATCGAAAAAAATAGTAGAGGAGTATGACGAAGAACTTGACTGGGATGATGATTGCTCCCGATCAGAGGGAACACAAACAAATACAGAATGTGAAACAAGGTCAACAAAAAGACAATCTAAGACCCCAACCCAAACCAGAATAGAGAACATTGAGGGGGATAGAGATAAAAATAAATTGGGAACATAGAACAAACCCACTCCAAATAATCCACAATAAAAAGTATAGATAAAACTGCCTAATTAATTATGCACATAAATAACTTGAGAATACCCAGTATTAATATTAATGGATGAGCAGGAAAAAAAGAGTAAAATATAGCATATTCTGCACTCTCGATGTAAACATTATACTCATCTCTGAACACGGCGTTAGCGCAAATAGAGAAGGAATTAAAATCTGGAATTACGTACAACTAGCAGTGAATCACTCTCAAAAAACATATGACCGAGCGTCCTTAGTGCTAAAATAAATGGGACAAAATAGTATTTAGCAATAATAGTCAACATGGACTTGGGTATGAGGTGATCACTATAGGTTACTAACCCCAGAGTCGGAAATAATTGCCTATCTAGACACTTTGGATTGTGTTCAACCGGAGGTTACCCACCTTAATTATGCAACCTAAATGCATGATACAGAAAATCTATTAATCCAATTACTAATTGGATAGGTAGATGTCTCTACACACTACTGGGTAGAAACATCGTCCAGCGCCTTGGTCCCGACTTTCTCACTTACATCTAGGAAAGCATAACCACCAAGCCTGATATATGATTGGCAAATTTCCTCGTTCCATACAATTTTTATATGGAACCAGTCCAATTCTTTGTAGTGACCAATTGGGATTTATCTAAGTATCAATAGAAACCCGATTAAGAAAATATCACCGCTTAGGAAGATCTGTAATAGGGGGAACTGAGAAAAATACGAGGGGATGGTTTAAAATTATACACCAGCAGATCTGGGCGCTGTAATTCTCTAAGAGGTTGACGAGGAAATACAGCAGCTAAATAAAAAAAATATTGTAAGGAGATGAAGGACCAATCTTCTAAACCGCATATAAGACAATATAGATGTGCCAAACATGTGAGAAATTTGCACCGTGAGATGGAAAGAATATATGAGATGCATCGGAGCAGGAGCGACCCGATGTATGTCTCAATGACTATGAGAAATAAAGCAGGAATTAAATAAGATTATTCTCGAACAACATCGGCAGAGATTGGAAGAAGAAGTATAAGAACTTGAGAAATCATGCCGCACCCAAAGAATTCTGGCAAATGATAAAAAAATTATAAGGATCACCTCTAAGGAAAAAAGTGGAAATAGATAAAGCGTAAGGAGAGACCGAAAGGGAGGAAAATGAAATCAAATATCTTTCAACAAGGACGCTCAAGCTTTGTCAGGCGATAGTGGCCAAATTGTTAAAGCGACATCTGACAATCTCACTGTGAACTGTTCAGTAGTACTTGGCAAGTCACGATAAGAGGTTATAGCGTTGAACAGCGTATGCATATCATCAAATGTTATTATCAAAATCAGTGCTCCGTTGAACAAACGTCCCGCGCATTACGTGATTTCTATCTTCGCCACAATCGTCCTGCTGAGCCAACTATTCGACGTTTTGTGGCCAAATTCGGGGCAAAAAGGTCGATCAACAATCAGCCAACACTCGTACGTCGCCGAAACGCAAGGTCTGCTGAAAACATCTCTGCCGTAAATGAGAGTGTACGGAACAATCTGAGGCAGTCAATTTCTCGTCGTTCACAAAAACCTGGCCTTTCTGCCACTCCAGTTTGGCGAATTATGCGTAGGGACTTGGGTCTGCACCCGTAAAAAAAATCCAACTTACCAGGAATTTAAGGTAAACGACCATAGACAACGCTGTGTGTCCGCTGATTGGGCTCTAGAGCAGTTGGGAGTTGCCCCAAATTTTCCTTCAAAAATCATCTTCAGCGACGAAGCCCATTTTTGGATGAATGGATTTGTGAACAATCAAAATTGTTGGATTTAGGATGAAAAAAATCCACATGAGATACCCCAGCACCAATTGCATCTCCCAAAAGTCACTGTTTGATGCGGATTTTCGTCTAACGGAATCATCGGTCCGTATTTTTTTGAGAACGAAGATGGGATTGCCATAACCGTCAACGGCGAGACCTACAGATCGATGATAAACAACTTATTGTGGCCTCGAATGGATTATATGCCTGATATGGATACTGACGACATGTGGTTCCAACAGGGCGGCGCTACGTGCCACACTGCGCACGCCCCGATAGACATTTTGCACCAGCAATTTCAGGGAAGGGTCATCTCGCGCGGTGGCGACGTCAACTGGTTACCGAGATCATGCGATTTAACGCCATTAGACTACTTTCTTTGGAGCTACCTTAAATCTCAGGTCTATGCGAATAATCCGCAAACAGTTGATGTCCTCAAATTCAACATAACGAACACCATCCAGCAAATTCAGCCAGATTTATGTGACAAAGTCATCGAAAATTGGGCCTCCCGAATACGTTCCACCAAGCAAAGCCGCGGGGGACATTTAAACGACCTTATATTCCACACTTAATGCCATAAAATGTACTTTCAAATTTAATATAAATCTAGTGTATATTTTACACACAACTTGTTTTATTTACATTTAAAAATCGAGCTATCTTATTGAAAGACTTTTTACAAGCAATATTCAGAGATCACTGGGAGAAGATTTTTTAAATAACAGAGGAAGAGAATGTTAATTTCGGTAAAGAGTTTGCACATAAGATAATAGACGATCTAAATGACATCATTGAAAGGACACCCCCGTACTAGCAAGTGGAACAGGGAGAAGACGGCAATGTTGATGGAATTACTAAGATGAGCTAAAAAAGAACCTTCCATTCAGTTACTCCAAAATAGCCGGGCCATTCAGGCTTGAAGAAACTAAATTCCATCAAATCACAACAATGCATCCTAGGAGGGAGAATGTATGCTAAACATCTTGAATGGCTGATATAAAACAGGCTATTTCTCTGATGAATACAAAACAACACCAAATTTCCCTTCTCGAATTTGTAGGTAAGCTATTCAAGAAAATCCTCAATAGAAGGACTCATTCTTTCACGAACATTAATAAAGTTTCAGAAAAAAAGAAGCAAGGAGATGTCAATTTGCACTATAACTGAGAAGATCACCCGAGCGAAAAGATATCGGAACTATTTGGACATTGTATGCACAGACGTATTGAAGGCATTCGATTATGTGTAGCAGGTAGGGCATGAAATACATGGTCTTGCAACTGGTATTAATCAACAAATTAATCACAGGGGATTTAACGGGCTAGTATATGAGTTGCGATTGAATTGGTGCTAGATTTAGTGTTAAAGCGTGCATACAGGTTACAAGGTTAGATCGATGACCTTCTATGACCTTAGTTCTATTCTGATCTATGACCTTACGACCTTTAGAACTTTTAATAATTCCAGGACTAACCTTAGGACGACTTTGGCAATTATATCAATAAAAGAATAATGTAAATCAACATAAGAGTTTCAAATTTTGTTCGAATTGGCCGAATAGTTATGATGTTATTGCCAAAACAAAATAATTCCCGGGCTAACTTTGGGAGGATATTGGCAATTATGGCATTCAAAGAGAATGTAAAACAACATAAGGGTTCCATTTTTTGTTAGAATTGGCCAATGAGTTACAATGCTATTACCAAAATAAAAAATAGCAAAACGGGGACCGCCTGACCGACATAGTGAGATATAGAGTCACCCGCGACAAATATTTTGGCATCGCCTCCCTTACGAAAGAACGATCTGTATTAACATGGGAAAGTTGCACGACCTGGACGTTAAACTTCCCCTGGAATTGAGTTCATGGCTTTGACACGAAGTCGTTGTCTGTGGGCGTGGTTGTTGTGAGGCGAAAAGAGAATATTACAAATAAAAAATCTGCGTATAGGAAATTCGAGTGTCACTCCGGGTTAGTCAATAATATAGAGTGAGATGAGAAGTCATTACACTTTAGAGAGGGATGACTTTATGTGGTCTCAGCACTTGGGCTGCTTCCTAACTCTTATAAAAACCAATACTTGGTTTATATCTGCAACAAGAGTTATCTGCAACAATTCGCCTAGCTGACTCACATTCCCTTTCTTGAAACGCAGATTGAAAGATAAGTAAGTTTCCACGCTAATCAATATGAAAATAATACTCAACTTTAACAATTAATGAACTAATTGGGATAGTGAATGACGACGTAGTTAATACTTCTCACTGTGTTTCCAGATTACTACTTGATAAAGTGAATTAGGTGGACTTAGGTATCTAAGTCTTTTGTTGGTGAATGGAGCGGAATAAAGTTATTGGGATCGCGAATCGCAAAAAGAAGGCTTTAGAAGGCAGCTTATGACTGTGGCTGTCTGTGATTTCACCGAGGAATGCGTATCAAAATGAACTAGGTGTAGTGGCGAGTTTAAGTCTTTTCTCAGTGGACTTAGCGTGAAGAAATTACTGGGATCGGTAATGGTAGGAATGTGTAAGGCACCTAACCATGTATCCACAAAGGAATGCTTGGCAAAGCAAAGCGAGTTGAGTTAGATGAATAAAGTTTTTTCTCGGTGGATATAGCGTTAAGAAGTGACTGAAATGGCAAATAGAAAGAAGACTATGGAAAGTATGTCCACCGAGTAATGTTTGGTAAAGTGAATTGAGTCGATCTAGATGTGTTTAAGTCCTTCCTTATTCAAGATAGGTTAGAGAAGCGACTGGGATCGTAAATGGCAAAATGACTCCTAAAAAAATCACAAACTGAAGTATATTAATGGAATAATTATTTCAAAATTATTTCTTTAATAAATTTTATATTAATTGTTTTTTTCGTTACCCTAAAGGTATTCATTTCGGTTAATATAATAAAAACTTTTTACTAATTTTGTTTTATTAAATGAATTAATTAAATATTTTTAATTATATATATATATATATATATTAATGTATTCGGGTAGCAGTTTCTCTTGAATGCAAATTTTGTTGAAGACCATTGTGGATTTTGCCTTAATTGCCAAAGGAAAGTAATTAAGGCAAAATACACAATGGTCTTCAACCAAATTTGCATATATATATATATATATATATATATATATATATATATATATATATATATATATTAATTATTAATGTATTTCGTTGCTCTGCCCACAGGTCTAAATCAATAGCAATGGCGGGAAGGAATGTCAAATGTATTCAGAAGACAACGGTAAATTTAGCTTGAGAGCGGGGACTTACCAGAGTGCATCATTTGTTATAAGGTCTTGGGGAATGAGTCACACAAATGCCAGGTAAGCTTGAGCTGCATCTAGAAAAGTGTCATTCCAATTTGTTGCAAAAGGATGAAGATTATTTCGAATGGCAGTTATCAGCTCTTAAGAGGCGGCGCCTTGACTCATCATGTACATTCTATGATAAGAAGAACGATGCAGTGCGTGCTTCGTACTCTGTCCTATACAAAGTCGCACACGGCAAGAATCCTTATAAGATGTTTTACAAAGGAAATGGTGAAGCTTGTTGCCTGTGAGGATGCAGCACGGAATCTAAATGATATATCAATACTAATGACACTGTATCGAGACGGATAAATGAGAACAAGTTGTGGATGAAATAAAGAATTCTCCAATGTTTGTCGTACAGTTGACTGAATTAACTCATGTTTCTATTTATTCTCATGCTATTGACGCTTGTTCAATACGTAAGTGAGGGAGACTTAGAGAATAATTCCTCTTCTCTTTTTTAAAAAAACTCTTGACACCACCACAACAGCTCAGGATGTGTTAGAAACTGTTAAAAATCTCTTTCAAGTAAATGGTTTGGAAGGCGGAAATTTCCTGGTCGTTAGCACTGATTTACCTACCATGATAGACTCAAGATAAGGGCATCAAAACATCGGTGAAACAACTCACTATTGGTAATCGGAGTTCACTTCTTCATTCACACACAGGCATTGACATAAAAAAGAGTCGGCCCATGTGAACACTGTTTTTAAAGTAATGGTGAAGTTAATTACATCAAATCATCAGAAGTAAACAGCAGACTGTTCAGAAAATTATATCGGGAGATGAGCTTCCGATTTTTTGGTCTTGCTATTGTCCACTTATTTACGGTGGCTGTGAGCAAGAAATAAACTCGAGAGAATTTTCTAAGTTGACAGAAGAATTGACTTTATTTCACCAATCTCAAAGAAAAAAGGATTTGAGAAATCTGTTAAAACAATGAAAAATAGAACTTGCATATCTTGATATTTTTATCAATTTGGAAATAATTGGATCTTCAGCTGCATGTGCAAATCTCTTCCGTTACCTAGGCATCATCAGAACCTTTCTTAAAAAATTAGAACTCTGGATAAGACGAGTAGAAAGTAATAATTAGGTTCATTATCATTGCATGGATGCCGAGTTATCCTTGCGGCTCTGTCTGTTTGTTTGTTCTTTGACTATCAACTGTGTCGATTTAAACCAGGACGTCTTCTTCTATCGAGTCGAGGAAATAATATGAGCCTGAGAACGGCACCCAGTATTTTCACTATTTAGACCTAGGATCTCTAAGATTCTCTTTCTCTATAACTCTTGTTTGTTTTTACTCCAATTTTTTACCTCTTGTTCTGTTTACATGATATTTTTATTCTCCTTGATCATTATTCTGCTCTTATTCTACTCCATTCTCTTCCGTTCTTTATTTCTTCTAACTCCACTTTCTACATTACTTCTTTTCTCTATGTTCTTTTTTATTTTACTGAAATTTTCGTACATTGTACTGCCTTCGATTATTATTTTACATTTGTTTTCTTTTATTCTCTTATAAATTACCCAATTTACTCAATTGTTTTTTCTACTTTGGTGATCGAATAGAAAATATCAGGGGCCCAACAGCTAAAAGCCATCTGGTATCGGTGCGGCTGCACTTGCTGGTGCATAGACTATAAGAAGAAAACTACAACTCCATCACTCACGACAGCATTTGCATGTTCTGTGAACTTGAAGTAAGAATGGAGAGGAAGGTAAAGGAAGCAGAGGAACGTCACCACTGCGAGATGGCCTCAGTTAGAAACCGCGTTGGCCAGTTAGAAGAGAACTGCCTCTAAGAGTTGACTGAGCTGAGAAATCTGGAAGGAAGATTGAAATATTCCACGGCGCTTCGCCTCCATTTAACGAAAAGATCACTCCTACACCAAAAGTGTGGGATGGTAATTCTCATGTAAAGTTGGGCAAGGATAGGATTGCAAGGTTCAATACGAGAGGCAGGAGCTTATCTTTGCACAAAGACTGTTAAAGGTTTGCCAGTATGAATGTGGGTCGTAAATTCACTAGTGCGCTTGCACTTAGCAAACCTATAAGTATTAATGAGCGGCTAGGACACCTATGTGTCTTGATAAGAGTAAAGTTTTTGGATCCATTCAACCGGTTTTTTTGGACGCAAAGAGTTGTACGCTGAGGATCGGATCCATTTCACAGTGTAAGTAAGAAGTCGCTGACAAACTTAATCGACCAGAACACATTCTAGCCTTTGAAAGGAGCACGGGCCTTACTAGTCAGACACTCGGGGGTACACAAACGCAGAAGGCTAGGCAAAGAGCGCAAGAAAAGGTGATAGCTCCAACAAGAGAAGGAACCGTGATATATATCAATGCGATTGCTCATGGGCGACTGTCAGACGAGTCGAGACTGCCCACCACCCGTAAGATACCTGTTTTGCAAAGTGGGGAGGTAAAGGTGGGGAATTCTGTAGCCAGTGAATTCATGATACATCGTTTAAAGGAGAGTAAGGAGCCCTTTGCTGCCAAAGAGAATCTGGGACCAAATGGCAAGGAACTCTGTAGCTCGATTGAGGCTCGAGGCGGTGTGTCTTCTTCAGTGGAAAACTCGCTGATTGAGCTTCAGGGAAACGCATTAGGGTCGGAAAGGTGCTTAATAGAACCTGTTCGCTAAAATTCTTATCATTCAACCCCAGATCGATAAGGAACAATTGGGACGAACATGTCGCCTTGTTAGCTGATGATACCCGTATAGATAATGTGGACATCGTGGGAGCTTGGCTTCTTAAAAATACTCGAGACTTCGTTAGTGAGTTTGGATTCTTCTCTAGGCTATATTCCACCGAGATCGACAATATATAGAAGGTGGCCGAGCAATGATATACACCTAAAATTGTCTTATCGCCGTCGTGTGTAATGTTAGAAGCAACCATGAGATTCTAGGGATAGATATGAAGTTAGGTATGTCCTCATATCGGTTGGCGGTGGTGTATATGCAGGAAACTTAGTCTAAGGAGTCAGATTCGATCCTATATGTTAAGCTGACACAAATGGTGAACACTGCCTCGAGTTTGATCCCTCGGCAGATAAAGTCACCCTTTAACTGCCAAGGAAATAACTGGGGATATATTTTGTGAAACAGGAAAGGGAGGTGACTCATTGTCCTAGCCGACAATAACTATTTGACACAGTAAGTTGAGGATTCAACGAAAGGTGAGAACCTCCTTAACTTGGTGTTCACCACCAATGATGGCATGGTCTCAGTACTGAGCGTGGTAGATTTTTTTGGTTAGAGCTAGGTACAAACCCGATTACCGACGAACTAATTTCGACGGCCTTCGGAAATTGATAGATCGGTTGGAAATTGTAGTTGGCAATGGAGCCTCGACCAACTAGTTGGAGTTCAAGGGCGGATTTAAGGCAGGGCAGGCCCATTTCATTCCATAAATTAGGGTAATCGAAAAGCCCACCCAACCAAAATGGTTCAATCGCTACAATGTATCGGCAATTTGTAGTAGAAAACTGGCCTACAACAACTGGAAATCAGGCGATAGCGGTGAATACATTACTCATTCAGACAGAATTGTAGAAAAGTTAAAAAACTGGTGCGGCTAACTAAATATGGTGAGGAACTTCAGGTGGCGTCTGTCTGCAAAGAGAACCGTAAAGAATTCTTGCTGCAGAGTTCCTTGCCATTTGGCAGCAGAGGGCGCCTTACTCTCCTTTAAACAGGTACAATTCTGTTCACCATCACAGAGATCCATCGAGAGACGAGGTTGGCGTGTTGCGGAAATCGGACCAGGACATTGCCAACGTGTTGAATGATTACTACGATTCCGTGTTTACGAGCGAAGTCGACGGTCCCTTTCCGAGGCCGAGGGTTCTCCTCGAAGAAGGGAACAACCTATACGAAATATTTATAGATAATAATGAAGTGGCATTCAGGCTAGGGAATCTGAATCCGTATGATTCCTGGTCGAGATAACTTCCTTCCCAGAATCTTTCGTAAGTTCAGGTGTGTGGTTGTGACACGCCTTACTGAGATCCTCAATGATACGCTTGAAACGAGACAGGTGCCTGAAGACTGGAGGATGGTGGATGTGACCGCCATTTTAAAAGGGAAAACATGAAAACCCTGTTAATTACCGGCAAATTAGTCTGGCGTCCATAGTGGGCAAACCACTAGAAAGCACATTCGCTAGTGGCATAGGTTAGCACCTAGAATCTAACAACCTGATCTTAGACTTCCAGCATGGGTTTTGCAGAAACCGATCGTGTCTCAAAAATAGACTCAAATTCTTCCATTGTATATTGAGTGAGTACTATCGAGTTCTGGCTGTGGCCCCACCGCAGGTTAATACCTGTAATGCCGTCGACATTACCGGGAAGGTAGTTAACTGGATTGAGACCTGGTTGACGCACCCGAGGCAGCAGTGAAGGTCAGAGACGCAACCTCGTTGTCTTGTGGTGGGCACCAGTGACCAGTGGGATGCCCCAAGGCTCTCTCTTCGCTCCAATATTGTTCATTTTCTACATTAACGATATAAACAAAGGACTACTATCCACGATAACAAAGGTTGCGAATTATACCGTATTCGGCGGCGAGGTTAGCTCGCATGAAGGAGTATAACACTTAAGAGACAGGCTTTTCAGCCTAGGTGAGTGGTCGGAGATGTGTTAGTTGTCATTCAACCTTCCCAAGTGCAAGGTAATGCTCATCGATCAAGCTAGCCCTCAAGAAGACTACTACTTGTTACGTAGACCTTTGGAGGGGACCGAGCTGTATAAAGTTTTAGACGTGCAAAACAGCAACGACCTGAAGTTCTCTAGACAGTGCGCTGAGGTAGAATAAAAGGGCCCATAGACAGTTGTGGTACATAAAGAGACAATATCGTTTCCGATAAAAGAAGATTGTGCTCACCCTGTATAACTCTCTTTCCTGCCACACCGTGAGTACGCCATAAAATTCTAGGCATCATCACTGCGTAAAGGTATTGAACTACTAGAGAGGGTTCAGGTTTGGCCTAGCAAACTGATCCTGTCCTTTAGGCACAAAGGATACGAACGCTGGCTACGAGAATTAGTTCTGTTATCCATTCAGAAGGGCCGTGATCAGCACATTGAAAAGTATAAAATTATAAGTGGAATAGAAAAAGTGGACTATAGGAAGTTGTTCACCTTAAACATGAATCCCACGCGCAACCACGGTTAGAAGTTAGGTTTAACCATATTTTGAACAAACGTTGCGGTAACTTTTTCTAGTACAATATCTGTGACAGATGGGGCCATCTTCCAGCGGAGGTGGTGAACAGTTCAACAGTTGAAGAGTTAAAGTTTTGGCTGGACAGCTATTTTGAAATAAATCCTAGGTATGCTTTTTTGTAACATCCCTAAGGCGTTATTCCATTTCTATGCCGAAATATTGCGGAGGAGAACTTTCTTTTTTTTTGCTTTATTTTCCATCATACTTATTATGATAAGCTTTTAAAAACGGAGGGAGCCTTCTTATTTGGCTATCTCTTCTATCATACTTATTATGTTAAGCTTTCTTATACGGAGGAAGCCTTCTTTTTTGGCTATCTTTTCCATCATACTTATTATGTTAAGCTTCCTTATATGGGGAGAGCCTTCTTTTTTGGCTATCTTTTCCATCATACTTATTATGTTAAGCTTTCTCATACGGTGCTTCCTTGGTATGGCTCGCAAGAACTTATGAGGTTCTGCTTTTCCTTAAAACTCTTTGCACCTCTCGCTCTTTCTCGTTCTGTATATATATATATATATATATATATATATATATATATATATATATATATATATATCATTCTCTATTTCGCATACACTCTCTCTCACACACACTCTCTCTATCCCTTTCCTCTCTCACCTTCCCTCTCTCTCCTCTCTCTCTCTCTTTAAGTGCCTTGAGGATACATATGCACTTTTTTCACTTTATAAAATATTTCTTCCAATATAATGGAAATACTTTTCAGTCTTCCTGAGTATTCTATTCTAAACTTTTCAAAAGGATTTTTAACTGAATATTATTAAAAAAATAAATTGTTAATATAATATACGTATAATATTTGGGCGTGTCGTCATATGGGCTTTCTGAAAATGCTGACTTCGTTACTTCGATTTGGTCTGACTTGTCATTTTCTCTATTCCAACTTAACTTTCACCACTGCCCGTTCACGTTCAACTTTTTACTACCTTAATTTTCACCATTAATTCCTTACAAAAGTAAAAAATAATCTGAAGGACGAGGCAATACAACTCTCCTTATATCACCAGGGCGTGGTTTGGTTTCACATGTACACTATTTTCAATGTAAGTAAACTCCTTCTACAATGACACTTCACCCTCGATTTAGAGACCGGGATCAATATTTTCAGAGACCTGTGCACACACCTATCATGGCGAATAGGTCTTTGTCCCGGTATATTTAGAAGCCTCTTTACGTTTACGTTATAATATTATTGTTTTGGTGAAATCTTATTAGAATTAATTCGTTCAAAATATTTTTTTTAGTTATTAAGTTCTGTCTTCTTACTTTAACCACAACTTCATTTTCAACTCGGTTTTCACACTGCTATGCCACCACGCCTTTTTCTAACAGGGCAACCTTGGTCATCTGACCTCTACTCTTTAACCCGTTTTGGATTGACCATATGGAAGCAAAGCATGCTGCTGTTTCTACTTGGTAACTCAAAGAAATCCCCCCATAATCTGACAAACTAAAAAGGTCGCAAGTTAGAAGAAGATGAACGAGGGATTTCTTGAACATCGAAAGTTTGGAAATAGCAAAAACAAAGGCGTTTTCAAATCTATTTGGCATAAATCTTTTATAATTAATTTTTTAAAAAGGATTCACTCCAGGGGATTCATAAGTGCCAACCCCTTAGATAATCACCATGATACTACTTCTACTAATACTCCCCTATAGGTTAAATTAAATTAAATTGATTCGAATCTTGGCAGATTCAGATTTGAAAGACAAAAAAATTATCGTTGAAAATATTTTTCCCTCAATAATAGGAAGAGGCAGAGACAAATGAACGAGCAAAATGTATGAGTAGAAAGTAGGAGTTTAAAAGGTGGGGAATTTTCAAAAAACATTAGCAAACTTCGTCATTCTTTAAGAGGAGGGCGTATTATCAATCCAGGAACAGTTTGTCGAAAGAGACAAGGGCCTCAGAAGTACGAACTTAAGGCCACCTTGCGGCAGAAAAAGCGATTCCCATCCATTTCAAGGTAGTCGTTTTGTACCCGTTCGTGGTAAAGGAACGTTCCTCTGGTGCGGAACGGGGCGCAATTAAGGAGCGTCGCCCCCTGAATCGTCTCTTTTCTGGTTACTCGAGTTCTGTACCTTGCATTATTTTCACTTCTATTAACTTGAACATTTTCTTGGCATACTTTTCAAAATATTTGTGGTTAGACGCTCTCCTTAGTTTTGATTTTAAAGAATTAGTAATGGATTTGAGCTGTTAAGAAATAATATACAAAAACTGTTTCCTCCAACCACGTTGTGCTTCGTTTCTACAAAATCCAACCATTATTAAAGAATTCTAACCTAATTAAGTTGATCAAAGCCTTAGAACGCTTCTTGTATGTAATAACAAATATAATTATAGACCGACCGGGGAATAAAAATATCTTTACTTGCTAATTATTATTATTATTATTTGTGGAGTAAAGGCAGATTCAGGAGAGTTGCGCACTCTCAGTCTCATATAATATCATATAACATAAACTATCATATACTGTCATATAATATACTTACAATGAATAAATGTTTCACAACGTACGCCCGGCAGTTTACGCGTAAGCGTGAATGACCGTTAATTGTGAGAGAGCAACGTTGTGGACGAAGGAACAGATCGAGAGTTTTATAGATACAGTACAGATGTTTTTATAGGCCAAGGAAGATGGTATTATGGCTCTTGTTTTACGTATGGTTCCACCTGTGGATATTGCCCAAGTGTAATGATATATATTTTATTAACTCTGGCCTTTTTTGAATTCTCATCTGATAGTGTCCAGCAAATTCAAGAAAAGATAGTTTGCTTATATGGATAATAGTATTAAATTTCATGAAGAATAGGATAATGAACCCATCAACTAAACATCTCTATTGTATGCAAACACATTCTTTTATATTAAAAGGCATGATAATAATCACCATTACAGGTCGCAGCAAACAAAAGAAATATAAGATAAACTTAAATTAGTTTATTTATTATAAAGGCAAAAGGAAATGTGCTAAAAAAATGAGTAATGGAAAACAGGCAGAAAGTATTTTTTAAAAGGTAGAAATGAAAGCCTTACAGTAACTAACAATTCCTAGCTGACACAAAAATTGTAAATAATGTAAGTTGCTAAACTTCCTAGCTAGACGTACTCAAGAACTCTCTCGTGATGTTTTCAACCAATAAAATCATTTAGTCAAAACTTGCACACCATTTTCGCTAGCTTTTAACATACATTGAAATATGTGATACTACTCAATTGGGTATTTTTATGAGTCATTCACAATAACTTCAATGTTAAGGAGGAACTCCATTCTTTTGAAGACCAAAATGAGATAACCAAAGGATCTGATATCTTTGAAAAGCTAAAATTATGTTTAGCTCGCTACTGTTTGTACTGACGAGGCTGCTTCAATGGTTGGAAAAAACGCTAGCCCTACCTACACCTTTGCTAGAAAAGTTCTTGAGTCGCCCTTGGTTGAATCTACTGTATTATCCAACAAAAGTTTTTTGCAGGAAAAGGTTAAATTAGCAGGATGTGAGTCAACTCTCGTTAAACATGTCAATAAAATTAGAAGGAGAGAACTAAATCAAAATGAGTTTATAGAATATTGTAAACGTTTACAATTGGAATATGGCAGATTACTTGAATTTATTTTTTGAGAAGCTATATTTTAAAGCGAATTAAGAAATTTAAAACAGATGTTTAGGATTTTTTAGTGACTAAGGAGAGTGAATTACTCTGATAGCGTATAGTAATTTGATTGAGCATTATTACGTGATCGGTCAAAGTCATCTCATTGTTCTGCCATTTCATTACAGAGACGAAACACGAAGTTTAGAATGATATTTATTAATTATTCTCAGAAACCAATACACTATTACATACATAATTCTTAAACTGGAACGAAAGAAAATATGATATGCTACAAGATGATTTAACTAATAATAAAATTAATTCAATCGTATTTTGCGTCGATGATACACAAGTGGCACGCATGGTTTCAGTTGATATTTTCTCCCATCATTTGCTTGGGACCAGTCAAAAAATATCTTTGCTGTATATAAGGTTGTTCCATCTTTTTTAAGGGTTACATAGACATTCCCTATGGTAATATCAACCCAAGGGATGAATTTAACTTTAAACATCTCCAAATAAACAGGTTAATGGATCTTTAGCCCCTTTTCAATGAAGTTGAAAAGGTGTATTTTGGACCGTTGATGTTACGCCCTCCCACATCATCACCGAAGCTTGTTTCTGTCTCGTGAAGGATGTCCGCTGTTCAGCCGGAATCTCATTTTTATTTTGTGCCCAAACACGATCATTCCGTTTGGTGTGGATGGTCTGGACCGCAAACAACTTCTCTACCGTGCAAAGAACTGGAAGTTGAGAGTCATCAAGGAGCCGTTGGAGGAGCAGCTTTTCTCTTTCGACTCTTCCTTTTGGTGGGGTTCAAAATATTGCCACTGTCTTCATGCTTCTAAACGGATAGACGATTGCTTAAAATTTCCTAGCCATATTTGTAAACGTGTGTTGTATTTTTGTGAATTTATACTGTCGTGGAATGACCCTTGGTTTTGATCCCTCTACTCTTTGACACCCTTTTAGTAGCGGTATGCTTTAAGGGGCGTGAGTTACTTCTATGATGAAGTAGGCTTTGTTCTGAGAGTGCTATTTTAGTGGTTTAGTCCTTAAGGAAGAGCTATTTTTAAACACATAAGGATAAGAGGAAACACCAGAATCTATCAAAATAAACATGTATTTTAAATTAAATATTACAAACCAACAGTAAACACATTTCTAAATTTGGCCTCAAAAATTTTTCAATGACAAAACATAAACAAGTAGGCTTCCAGAAAACATACCAATTGCCAATTAGTATTTTTATCACGACCCTATTTGATTAGCATAAAACATTAAATTAATGTACTGTCATCTACAAACACATATGACCTAGGTTCAAGAATAATGGTTTCTACTCTCCTTTAAAACGTGGGACGTACTAAACTTCTACTATCGCAATAGATATATAAATGTTATTGTTAACTTACAGGTAGGTATTAGGGATTGCCGGATGTCGCTGGAGGACTTATCTCTCGCTTTGAAGTGGTGTGGCCGCTGGTTGAAATTTTCGAGGAGGGATTGCTTGTCGCCTGTGACGGGGGCTGATTCTTCAACGTAATTAAAGAACGGGAGCTCGTTGGGGCTGGGTTCTTCTCCTCTCACTCTTACGGAGCTTGAGATGTGAGAGTCGTTCGAGTGTGAGCGGCTTTGCTTTTCTTCAGTCGGAATTCTTTGCAGACTGAAAAGGCTTCTTCGGTATGGCATAGATATAAAACTTGACTATTTAGATTAATACGGCCCTGAAAGGGGGGATCGATTTTCTCAATCTGATCCTATCGTTCCTCACGGAAATAGTCTTGTATGGCTGAAGGATCGATCTTTACGAACTAATCTTTCTTCTGGCGAATCGACTTCTAATAATCTTCTTGTCTGGCCGATGGATCGATCTTCACGACCTTATCCTATTCTGGCGTATCGACTTCTGATAATCTTCTTCTCTTTCTTTGCGGGGCTCATTTATAGGCGGATTGCCGCCCCATCTAAAGGGGGAAGTGACCAGGCCACAGATGCAAAAGGGAGGGGGAAGCGAATGGTGAGTTAGCATCTGGGGAGAGCGAGAATTCCTGAGGTGGCACTGGGGTGCCCAAGTCAGCTCGCAAATTATAGGCTCACCACCGCACCGCTACTTGGCGTGCCTTCTGACTCGCACCGCTTTTTTTCCATAACCACGGGTTTATGGGTCTCGTAGGTAATTCGATCGTTAGAGCGTCGTTTAAGGACCTTAGGTGGTCGCCTTCAAACATATGTTAGCTCCAACTGCCCACAGCGGCGGGGAGATCACACATAGTAAGCATTTTCGCCGGCTACCTTTCCCACGCTTCTCCTCATGAGGGGGGGGGGCTTGAATGTACCTATACTCCTCCAGGATGCTTAATGTAGCCATTTCCTTACATTTACCTCCATCCTTAAGAAAATAACGGGAGGGGGAGGGGTTCCAATCCGACGCTTACAATAATATACATGGGTAACTTACGGAACATTATATTATACAATAAATTCTAGTTCACTCGGGAATGCCTCGATAACATTTCACCTGACCTTACATTAATTCCTATATTACTGTGCCAACTTAGGATTTTCTTACCTACCACTAGGGGGTTACTCGCCCCTACTTACTTACAATTCTACTGATTTACACTTAACTTTGCTATAATACAATAGTTAGGCTGCTCCTTAATCGTCGACAGGGTTCCGACTTAACGAGTCGGCCATACAATTGTTGGACCCTTTTATATAGTGAATGGAGTACTGGTACTCCATCAAGAGTAAACTCCATCTCAAGAGTCTTCCATTCTTACACTTATTTTTACCTAAGTATTACAACGGTTTATGGTCGCATTCCAACTTAAACTCGCGCCCTATTAGATAATATTTGAATTTACCTATGGACCATATTATGGCCAAAGCTTCGATTTCGATAGATAGTAGCGTAGGCTTTTTCTCTACTCAACAGTTTCCTACTGACATAAGCTATGGGATAGGCTGTTTCGTCATCTTAGTATTGAAGCAATACTCCGCCTAACCCGTCCCGACTAGCGTCCGTGCGAAGGCCGAAGATCTTGTTGGGATTTGGTAAGCGAAGAATGGGCGCAGTTACGAGTTTTCCTTTTAGAACCTCCAAATGAGTTATTGCATGGGGGTTCCACGTGACAGGGTCTGACGCTCTCTTTTTTAACAAATCATTAAGTGGGGCCGCAATTGAAGCGAAGTGTGGTACAAAACGCCTATAGAACGAGGCCGCTCCCATAAACGATCGGAGTTGTTTCTTTGTTTTCGGCCGGGGCATCTTGACTATGGCGTCCACTTTTTCTTGCTGGGTAGTCAAGTGTTTTTGTCCTATTTTGAATCCCAGGTAGTCAATGGATTCGTAGGCAAAATAACACTTGGTCGGCCCGGCGGTTAGACCTTGCTCCTTCAATTTCTCCAGCAATGAGCGTAAGGCGTGTAAGTGTGACTCCCATGTACGGGTAGCTACGTACACGTTGTCGAAGTAAAACGACACGTCACTTAGTCCAGCGATAATTCGCCTCATCATCCTATTATAATTGCTACCGGCTGTAAGTAGTCCGAAGGGTAGCCTGGTAAACTGTAACAGACCTCTCTCGGTCGCAAACGCCGTCAGTTTTTTGGACTCCTTAGCGAGAGGTATTTGATAGTACGCTTTACACAAATCCAATTCGGTGATGAATTTAGCGTCTTCAAATAAATGGAGATTTTGATCTATTAGTGGGATGGGCTCGGCGTCGAAAACGGTAACTGAATACAATTTTCGGAAGTCCACGCACATCCGAAATGATTGATCCGGTTTCTTAACCATTACTATGGGGGAGCAATAATCGGACTCCGATGGCTCTAAAATTCCCAATTTTAGTAAATTCCGGACTTCCTTATTGAAGGCTTCTCGTAGGTGGATCGGTAACGGATATGGTTTGCTCCGAACCACTGAATTAGTTTTTAGTTTTATTTCATGGATAAAATCCTTGGCACATCCGGGGTTTTGAGAAATGACTTCTGGGAATTCCCAGAGCAAGTTCAGCATTTCCGCTTTTTGTTGAATTTCTAAGTGGGGATTTATCTTTAGATCCACCCGAGGGTCTTCCGGGGTAGGTGAGAGCGAGGGAAGTTCGTATTCCTCGTCTTGTTCCACACACACGGTGTGTATGACTTGCAGGGGCGTACCCGGGTAAACGGCATCCATCGGTTCTGAGGTGAATTGGCGCCCTCTATCCGAAAGAATTTCTTTAGGCAGGCCTACTCGTGCAAAAATTGAAATTAATGCTTCCGCGCAGGAAATAGTGTCAATCTTCCGTAGGGCCACGGCTTCTGGGAACCGGGTGGCACAATCCACTAGGGTGAGGATGTAGGAGTGTCCTCCACTTGAAGGGGGGTGAATTGGTCCCACCAAATCAATTGAGACTCGAAAGAATGGTTCGGTTATAACGGGCACCTTTTGTAAGGGAGCGGGAGGTACCTGTCCTCTGGAGGGATCCTTCTGACACACGTCGCATGATCGGCAATAGGCCACAATTTCCCTGGCGGCCTGGGGCCAATAAAAGTGTCGGAATATCTGCTGCGCCGTTTTGTTGTGCCCAAAGTGTCCGGCTAATATTCCATCATGCGCGGTATTCAAAATTCTTTGCGTGTATTCTTGAGGTACACACAGTGCTTTCTTGTTCTCCTTATCCTGCTCGCTGATAGTACGGTAGAGAAGTGAGTCTTCTACGATATACTGGATAGGCTTCTTTCCTTTCACTTGGAGAATTTCACCTTTAATAGCTTTCTCCCATAGAGGTTTAAGAGTGGGGCATTCCTTCTGAGCACTGGCGAAGGAAGTCAATTTGAACCCATTGTCTTCAAGGGTAATCCTCGGGGTCAACTTAGCAGGTTGCTCTTTCCTCTGGGCTTCTTGTGCCCGGGTGACTACTTGTTGAGCCACTTCTTGCTGCGGAATTAGGGGGTTTTGTCCGATTAGTACTGCGCAGAACTTAATCGGGGCTACTACCACGTCCGTCCAACCGGTGAAATATCTGCATTGTATATGACATCTCACGACGGGGAATCGATTGTCGCGTCCTAAAAAGTCGTGGACGATTGCGAATTTCTTATGGGCAGGGTTTACTGGGGGCAGCAACTTGTCGGATACCACTATGCACGTGCATCCGGTGTCTCTGACTAAAGTGGATACTCGGCACCCATTAACAGTGCCCTCTTCAAATTGTAGGCCCCCTGGCGAACTTTTGTTGAATAGAAAGTTTACCTGTTACTGGGGCCCTTCGGATGTTGGCACGGGGACGTAGGACGAATCAGCTTGTCCTGCTGGGATCGCGGCAGTCAGGTTTTGCCCCTGTTGTCTCGAGGTCTCCCTCAGTCGTGAGTTCTGTGGGCACTGGAAACTCAGGTGACCTATTATCCCGCAGGTATAACAAGTGACGGGCTTCCTGGTATACGTGCCTGTATTAGGGTATGATCCTTGTGGAATCCTAACTTCTTTTTGATTTTTTTCTCCTCCAAAATTTGGCTTATAAGTTCCTTTTGCTACTGAGAACTTAAAGGGCTTCTTCTGCAAATCCCTGGGTGGCGGCCCATTTTTCTTTGGAGAGGGAGCCTTCTCTTTCTTGTACTCCCTAGGATATAACCGATGATTTACCGCGTGGAGGTCAGCCTCGTCCAGACACTCGTTGAAGGTAGAAGCTTTTCGGTCCTTAACGAATGCACGGATTTCCTGGGGTAGTGTACTTAGTAACTGATCTCTAAGCATGAAGTCGACGACCGCAGCGACTTCGTTCTCTACCCCTTCTGACTCCATCCAAAACTGTAGGCTTCGACGAAGCTCAAAGCCAAAATGTTTGTATGTTTGTCCAGGTCTTATACGAGAATGCCTGAACTTCGTCCTATATTCTTCCGGGTTAAGGTTTGTTGCTGAGAGAAGTTCGGCTTTGAGAGTGGAATAGTCCACAGTCGCTTCTGAGGGTAAAGATACGAATATCTCTCTCATCCTACGATTGAGTAACGGTAACAGTCTGGCGACCCCATCTTCTTCTAGGTCCCAATTATTGACTTCAAATATTTTCTCAAAATGGGAGAGATATGAGCATAAATCTTCTTCGTCCTTGTACTCCGGGAGTTTCATGCTGGCCGCTGGTGACACTCCTGTTCTAGATGACACTGACTGCACCTCTAACTCGTCTTTGCTAAGAGCTCTTTCGTGGGCCCTTATCTTCTCTCTTTCATCAGCTTCCATTTTCGCCTTTCTCTTCTTTCATCAGCTTCCATTTTCATTTTACGTTCCTCTCTTCTTTCTTCTCTTTCGTTTCTCTCTTTCTCCTGAATAAACGAACTCAGATCGGTTCCTTCCAGTCAGAGGCTTTGACCTTGCTTCCGATAAAGGTCAAACAATGCCATCACGCTTATGTCAGTCATCTCCATTGTTTTTAATCAAGCCTGACCTATTCCACCACCGAAACTTACCACTTGGCCTAACAATTTCCTTTAGATGGTATCCACCTCTAACTTTACCAATTTCCCACTCGTCAAATATTATATTATTCCTGGTGTTCCTTTTATGTGTTAGCTCTTCCTTAAATAGACACTGCTGGGTTCTTTCTAATATAAAACCTCTAGACGTGACACCACTTTTATTATATGTCGTAGAATGACCCTTGGTTTTGATCCCTCTACTCTTTGACACCCTTTTAGTAGCGGTATGCTTTAAGGGGCGTGAGTTACTTCTATGATGAAGTAGGCTTTGTTCTAAGAGTGCTATTTTAGTGGTTTAGTCCTTAAGGAAGAGCTATTTTTAAACACATAAGGATAAGAGGAAACACCAGAATCTATCAAAATAAACATGTATTTTAAATTAAATATTACAAACCAACAGTAAACACATTTCTATATTTGGCCTCAAAGATTTTTCAATGACAAAACATAAACAAGTAGGCTTCCAGAAAACATGCCAATTGCCAATTAGTATTTTTATCACGACCCTATTTGATTAGCATAAAACATTAAATTAACGTACTGTCATCTACAAACACATATGACCTAGGTTCAAGAATAATGGTTTCTACTCTCCTTTAAAACGTGGGACGTACTAAACTTCTACTATCGCAATAGATATATAAATGTTATTGTTAACTTACAGGTAGGTATTAGGGATTGCCGGATCTCGCTGGAGGACTTATCTCTCGCTTTGAAGTGGTGTGGCCGCGGGTTGAAATTTTCGAGGAGGGATTGCTTGTCGCCTGTGACGGGGGCTGATTCTGCAACGTAATTAAAGAACGGGAGCTCGTTGGGGCTGGGTTCTTCTCCTCTCACTCTTACGGTGCTTGAGATGTGAGAATCACTCGAGTGTGAGCGGCTTTACTTTTCTTCAGTCGGACTTCTTTGCAGACTGAAAAGGCTTCTTCGGTATGGCACCGATATAAAGCTTGACTATTTAGATTAATACGGCCCTGAAAGGGGGGATCGATTTTCTCAATCTAATCTTATCGTTCCTCACGGAAATAGTCTTGTATGGCTAAAGGATCGATCTTTACGAACTAATCTTTCTTCTGGCGAATCGACTTCTAATAATCTTCTTGTCTGGCCGATGGATCGATCTTCACGACCTAATCCTATTCTGGCGTATCGACTTCAGATAATCTTCTTGTCTAGCCGATGGATCGATCTTCACGAACTAATCCACCTCTGGCGTATCGACTTCTGATAATCTTCTTCTCTTTCTTTGCGGGGCTTATTTATAGGCGGATTGCCGCCCCATCTAAAGGGGGAAGTGACCAGGCCACAGATGCAAAAGGGAGGGGGAAGCGAATGGTGAGTTAGCATCTGGGGAGAGCGAGAATTCCTGAGGTGGCACTGGGGTGCCCAAGTCAGCTCGCAAATTATAGGCTCGCCACCGCACCGCTACTTGGCGTGCCTTCTGACTCGCACCGCTTTTTTTTCCATAACCACGGGTTTATGGGTCTCGTAGGTAATTCGATCGTTAGAGCGTCGTTTAAGGACCTTAGGTGGTCGCCTTCAAACATATGTTAGCTCCAACTGCCCACAGCGGCGGGGAGATCACACATGGTAAGCATTTTCGCCGGCTACCTTTCCCACGCTTCTCCTCATGAGGGGGGGGGGGGCTTGAATGTACCTATACTCCTCCAGGATGCTTAATGTAGCCATTTCCTTACATACACTTTAATTAAAAGAATTTACTAAATCCTCAAAGAACCTACAAAAAAGTAATTAATCAATGTTATTTAAACATAATTTTAATGATTTGTAAAAAGCTGTCTACACTTCGTGTTTCCACCATGTACAATGGATAAATCAAATGTTTGCTAACTTAATAAATGAAATCAGTGCATTTAAAATGAAGTTAAGATTGTCGATTGCTTTTACCTGCGGTGAAGCAGGTCATTGTGTCAGGCAAATCTCTGCTGTGTTCATCTTCTGCCCGCAACGAGTCGCTGGCTCAATGTTGCCTACGAAAACCAACGCAACCAAAGGTAATTGAGGTCACTGAATTGAAATATGATAGAAATTGACCACCAGATGGCGCAACCTAGTGGCTAGAGGTGCTAAATCGGCCATTTTCACCGCAGTCCAGTAGATCAAGTCCCTCTAGTTCAATTAGAAATTCGAAATTTGGATTTATTTATTTGTAAACCTCCAAGTTTCTAAAATTTAATTTTCAAAATATATAGAAAAGGCTAAAATTATTATAGCATTTTTTTGTCACCCAAAATAAAACAATGTGCACAGATTTATAAACCCATTTTCCATTAGTTAGCAAATCGAAATTTCTTCTAATGAACTACAAAGTGTTTTACTTGATTTGGAAACTAAGTTTATTTTAAATCTAAAATATGAAGAAAAATCTTCTCTACCAAATGGGTTGATTTGAGAACTTGGGGATAAATTCTTGCATTGCTAGACCTTTCTAAACCTCAAAATTCCGCAAAAAAAATGCATATACAAAATAAGAAGCAGTTTTGGGTCTGAATAAGCCTCTATTACACTGAAAAATTAGTTAAGAGTAACCTTAAAAATCAAGGATGACGATCATAATTTAAAGAATTTATTGATTCTTTCTATATCAAATTAAGCCCCTATCTTAAAAAAACTGATCATGCTCAATCCCCTCCCCCCGTAAATTCCATTAAATCTTAAGTAAAATTGTTTTAAATAGTATAATTTTTAGTTAAGACCTACTCTTATACACCCATTTTTTTCCATCTTTTAGTTACCAATGGTATACAAAGCGCTGACTCTTCCTGATTTATAACTTGATCTTTATTTTGTAGTCCCCTGAAGCTTAACTCTAATGGTGGCATATGGGTACTTCTCTCTCTCTCTCTCTCTCTCTCTCTTTTTCTCCTCTCTCTCTCTCTTTCTCTCTCTTGTCAAAGACTACTAAGTGCTTGTAATAACCCTTGAGTTACAATGTGTCAGAACTCTTTAGTAACTTTTCTGCTCTGAAGATACACAACATGTTATGTATTGCATTGTAATGAATTTTTTTTCTTGCAACTAAATCCACCACCATGTGTGGTATGGTACTTTACGAATCCAAAATTTGAACTATTTGGAGGAGTATTACGCCCCATCTCGACCCTATTAGACCCCAATGTTTCTGAAATAGAATGTGACTACCTTAAGTGTAATCTCTTATACATTTTCCTTTAGCACTTTTACTTTCGCAACTTCCTAACGAGCCACTTCTCACCCATCTTTCTTGGCCGGTGGCTAATTTTTCAGGATCATCGTCGACCATTTGTTGTTTACTCACACCTTGGCTGGGTCTAGGGTGTCTCCTCTTGACTCTGGTAGATTAAGAATTTTCCCTCTCCTATCTCCCTTATCCTGCCCGATATTTATATAGAGCTCGAGTGG
This sequence comes from Ceratothoa steindachneri, assembly GCA_963969495.1. Lineage (NCBI taxonomy): Eukaryota > Metazoa > Arthropoda > Malacostraca > Isopoda > Cymothoidae > Ceratothoa > Ceratothoa steindachneri. The sequence continues at coordinate 53,737,791 of OZ018334.1, forward strand.
AATAGCCTGTGTAGACTGCTACATCTGGTACCTCAAAGGGGAGGCACGTCTTCCAAAGTGGAGTCGGCAGTCGCCAGATAGCCCCTTAAAAAAAAATCCAAAGTGGAGTCGTATTGCTTGTAGGTTGCCTGGCCAGCACGCGAGAGAGGCGGACTTTATTGCTGACGGTCGGCTTCGTCGGTCCCCTATGCACCTATCTCAGAGAGGGGCATTGCGATAGGTGTTTAGCGTTTGCACCCCCGCGATAATAATAGGGATCTCATGTGCATCTATCAAAGCTATTAAAAAAACTAAAAATGTATGATCCATTCAATGATGGAGTTGATCCCAAATCAGATTACCATCTATTTTTGGTGTGCAGTTCAGAGACAAACACCAATATGGAAGTTTGATTTTTTTGATGCTAGTGATTTAGTCACGCTGTGGTATGAGCTGAAATAATGAAAATCTACTGATGGAGGTGTGCCTCCTTAATCAACACGATCTTGTAAAAGGTTTGGACTCCTTGATTGGAACACTAATCCCTGTGAACCATCAACCAACTTATAGTTTTATCGAGGGGTTGATCCGACAAAGCTTCAGAACAAGTTAGCTTTTAATAGTGATAGAGAGACATATAGACATACATAGAGTGACAATGGTGGGAAATTATGTCCAGATGAATACCCAAACACTAACCTTTGAGAGTCAGAACTGCATTTTTGAATGAAGGCCGATTGTCTTCATATCCATGTACGCCAATAGATAAATAAACCTGTAATTCATGTAATTCAAAGATGTAGTCAACATCGTATATGCATAGATTGTGCTGAAAATCCTTCACAAACCAGTTTGTGAACTTCCTAAAAAATATGTTAGCTTTGTAAAAGGACACAGCGCCTCTTCCCTTTCCTACTCTCATTATATCTTTGAAAAGGGTGTTATCAGTGAGAGATGTTTAAACGTGAAAATAACTACGTCCTTCGCCGGATCTGCGAACAACTTATATTCAATGGACTGCGTTTCTCTGACGTTCTCCCCCGGGGGATAACTAAAGCCCCGCTCTACCAATAGAGCTCATCGCGGCAAAAAAAGAGACACCCACCAAAATACTTGCTTATCTAGTGTCAGCCTCGAATGTTGCTACAACGGCTAATACCTCGGTACCATTCACTACAGATTCAATGCTTTTAAGAGACATAAGATTAATCGTTAAACGCCACCCTCAACCACCTCTGTCTCTCTCTCTAACTCTGTATGCCAAGGAAGTATGAAGCATCATATAATTTTATGGATAAGCCGAAAAATTAGACGATATCAAAGCTTGTTTGGAACACTCCACCTCGATTCCTAATTTTTTTCACCCAAATGGACGAAAAGATGATGTAGACCTCTCCAACTCTCAGAAACTGCTGGGGTTTTATTTAAAGTTTGATAGCTTGGTACACTTATGCAAATAAATTAGACCCCACTCTGACCTGTGCATCTTTTGAAATATACTATACCTTAATATCCCTACAAGCCACCATAATCCCACAATCACCTCTCCCCCTGCCGTTCTTCTTTGGTTCATCTGAACTCCCAGACGTCCATCTCAAAAACCTTAATTTAAACGAATGAGGAAAATTTGCTACAACCTGTCGCTATGATCCCGGATGTCAGTGAAATCTTTAAAGGTAAAAAGATAAAGCCAATAATAAAAGTCTCTGGAACCATACCTTCAAAGAACGAATAAATTTATCATGGCCTTACCTTTCCCTCCGGTAATCACTCCTGAGAATCTAAGTAATTGTAATCCGGGCACGCATCAAAGATCTTAAAATCCTACTAAGCAGATGTTACGATCCCCCTCCCCCTCCCTCCAAAAAGAAACAAGAGACAAGTAGAATTCAATAAGAATCAAAGTAAATTATCTTCATTTTTTTTTTAATCATCAGCGCCAGTTGAGAAGCCATCCTCTTCAGATGATAACCTAAAGAGTCTCAGCTTTTTTGCCATTTAAAAGCCATCTCAAAGGAAAAAACCCAATCCTTGCAGTTATCATTCTCTACCATCTTGACACAAGAGTTTAATTATTGAAATTTCTCCAAAGGATCTGTCAGAGCTTTCAACCCAATTGCGAAGAGTTCACACTTCTAATTAAAATGCTTGAACCAATAGCGATCTTCCTTTAAGAAAATAAATTTGAAAATTGACCATTCTCCTCTTTCAAATCATTTGAATTCTTTAATTCCCTGGCCCTCTGGTGGGGGATCACATGGGGGAATATGTTTGCTAATAAATGATCAATAGTTCCACAGCCAAATTCCTCTACATATCACTCTGCAAGTAGTTTATGTAATTTTAATAACTAAACGTTATACGATTTGTTCTATTTATATTCTCTCTGGAGGGGAAATCATTTGTTCGAAACTTTCAGAACTTATAACCCAACTCCCAGCCTCTTATTCACTTTTATGCAATTTTAATGCACGTTTTACCCATTTAGGTGAGACTTGGTGCAACACACATGGCCCTTTTATCGAATCTCTTTTATCTTCAACAAGTTTGTGCATTGTAAATGAAAAGAAATTCAAAATAGCTTTCATAATTGTATATAACTTTATTTTTAGGCGGGTATTTCATTTGGTCAGTTTTAGATGATGATCTTCACGGTAGCGGCCATTTCTTTATTACAGTCTCTCCCATAGTATTTGGCCCCTGTCCATTAAATTCCCTTCGCTGGAATATTAAAAGAGTTAGATGGAATGTATTTAGCCAGGCCTCCTTTACCGCCTGGATTATAGGCAATTTCCAAGATCAAGACCATGCTATTCGCTTCTCTACAAGGATAGTACGGAAAAGTGCATCAGCTCAGTTCCAAAATATAACCCTAACACAATGAAGAAGTATGCCTCAGGGTGTAATGATGATTGCGCACTGGCTGTTAATAACTACAAAAACCGAAACAGTGCCAGAGCCATTCGGCAGAGGACCTTAAACCAACCCGTATTTAGGAGAGGAGAAGTTATGTATCATTCCACTTACTCCATCCACCGCGTTTATAAACGTGTTAATAAAATACAGGACAAAAACGACAGACATTTTACAACGCGCCTTGATATTAACATATCAATTGTCAATGGCCACATTGAAGTCCATAACATACCGACCTCCTTTTTTACAGAAATTAGCAGCATTAACAAAAAGACAATTGATTTCCAGCACCTAAAATCACGTGAGAATCTTAATCTTTTGATTTTTTTAACCTCAAGGAACTACCATTACAACTATTTTTTCTCTGTAAGTGCCGTAATTGAACTACGCTCGGCTATCTTTAATTGTAGTCCAACTGCCCTTAGGCCGATGAGATCTACTATTCCTTTATCCATTACCTCCCCCCGGCTATCTTTAATTGTAGTCCAACTGCCCTTAGGCCGATGAGATCTACTATTCCTTTATCCATTACCTCCCCCCTCATACAAAAGCACCTATACTGGATATTTACAAAATAATCGGGATCTCAGGTAACTACCCTCTGATTAAAGAAAGGCCATTGTGGTTCCATTTCCAAAGCTCAGCAGAGATGCGCTCTTTCTTGCAAACTATCGCCCAATTGAACTCGCTAGTTGCTTAAACAAGTAAATCAAAACATTGTAAATGAACGAATCAGATGGTTTTAGGATAACATCAATCAACTAACGCCATATCAGTCTGGTTTTATTCAAAAATATAGCTCAACGGATCCTTTCAAAAGAGTGAAGACTTCGGTCCTATATATAACTATCGAGTAGCGCCTTCAGAACATCCTCAGTCCCAATACTTTATGCCGAGAGCAGGCTCCTCTCACTTCGATTTCACGTCATCTATGTATGCTTTTGTTACCTGTTTCGAATCCAGCAATTATCCTCATCTTCACTGCACATCTGCATTTTACAAGTTGAAGAATCCGTAGCTGGATATCATATATACCGTACCCAACCGTAAGCTTTGGCTTTATGATTGGGGAAACACATGGATAACTTAGATATCAACAGCTTTGTATCTCATTATGTTTACACCATCGGGCCATAATGGAAAATACCATTCTATAATGTTTTTTTTCATCTTGTGGGAGTTATGTAAGACCTCAATAGACCTAATATTGGCTCGCAATCGATTTACTGAAAAGGCATTAAGTCAGATATCATGCCATATATAAACATATGGCTCTAATCAGAGCAAGGGGTTGATGCAGCAGCAATATCACCTGGAAATACTCTTTCAAAAGGGGTTAACGAGGGAGGATTCTATATTCACCGCTTAGCTTTTTGTCATACTTTTAGCACCCCAAATTATCTGCAAATCATCTCTTTACAATTTTAGAGAACCCTGAAGTGTGCTTATGTCCATTAACACATTTAGCACGGACTATCCATTTGTCTAGAAGATTTGCTATTGTTTACCAGAAATTCCGAGCGATATAAAGTGGGCTTTTGTTGGATTCCCAGCCACATTGGTTGCTTCTATTATGAACAAGAAACGGTAGAAGATCGAGGATCATGCGTGGGTACCCCAACGATATTCAGTGTAAAATATACAAATTTTGACCCCACAATCAAGAATTATGTTTGGAACAGGTGGCAGATTGAATGAATCCGACTCTTGAATAAACACTTGTCCAAATCAAACAATCTGTCCATCTCTGGAGATCTCGGTTCCCAAAATAACGCTGCCATGAGGTCGTCTTGTGTCGGCTTAGAATTAGCTCTCACGGTTAACCACGGATATACATATAATGACTGATAGTGGCCAAGAATATGCCCCACTGTGTCACCATTGTGACTTGCCTATGACTAACAAGCATCTCTTGGTAGATTGCACAAGATTTGCAGCATTGGGTCTTGCCTTTTTACCTAACCTTGTAAATAAACACCAAGATAACCACCTTATTTATTTTTTGCTTAATTCGCAAAGTTTTAAACTTTTTAACTAGTACACAGTTGTTACCCCATTTGTAGCCAAGTACATCTGAGAGCACGCTGGTTTATAAAGACTAACTGCGAATAAAATGGTTATATTAATAATAATAATAAAAATAATAAAATAATAATCGTTATTTTTAGCGCTCCATAATTTTACGCCTAAGTTCCGGTGGCGACCCACGCTGCGGAATATTTGGCCAGCTGGCCGGAGAGGTGGTCCTAAGTAGGGCCAAGCATTTTCGACCAAAACCATATGCGCTCAATCTGGGATGAGTAACCGGTAGGTGACGGCAGTTAAATGCAGGTGACGTTTGCGTCCCTGGTTTTTAAAACGGGATTCCATGACCCAAAATGAAACAAAAAAATATACAAGAAGCAAGCAAATTTATGACGGTGAAGTGGTATCCCCCTCACCTAGCTCGCGAGCTAAGTGGCTTCCCTTTTAATCCCATATTTGTGAAACCACTCTTAAGAGGCTCCCTCTCTCCTGAAGCCCTTCGCCTAGCGGGGAAGAGCTACCCTCTTATTTATGTGAGTAAAAGGGCTTCCCCATCAATGTCTTCTGTCGAGTCACCTGTCAAGCGGCTTAATCTCGACTGGGAAGACGCCGCCCTTTGCTTTCCAATGCATCACTCCAGGGCTCTCATACCGGCGGCAGATTTTCCCCTATCCTACGCTAGTAGGTAAATGGAATACCTATTAACAGCCATTCTTTGGAAGCTACACACAAGTGTATTACTCTCTTTTACGGACGCAGCGTCCCCTATATTTTCCTAGGGACCCTACCAAAAGAAAAATAAATCAAATGAGAAAACTCAACTTTGCTCGTATAGAGTAAAGAGCCACAAAGGGCAAAGAGACTGGAACCTCCTAATAGTAAAATGAATCCATGTAGTGTATAACAACTGATAAAAGGACGTGCTTTATTAAGATAGTTTTTAATAACGAACGAGACTACATACGAAAGTCTACTGTTTTCATCACCAGACTGGTATAGAAACTGGATGCTTCCATAACTAGTCTGGTTTCTTTAATAAAGAATATCCTAAAATAGGGTGTCCTTTGCTCAGTATTTTAAAGTTCGTGACTTAACTAACGTTATTGGTAAAACAGAATTAAAATACAATCAAAATGATTATAGACCAATCAGCTTGACGTCAGTAGTCGGTAAACTTCTCCATTCTATTATTAGAGATTTAATAGTCGAATATTTAGAAATTCAAAACTTAATAAAAAGAGGTCAACATGGTTTTAGAAGCAGGCGTCTATGCCTCACTTAACCTTTTAGAATTTTTTAACGAGATGATTAAAATATTACGAGAAATTTAAGTTGTTGACATTATTTATTTGGATTTTCAGAAAACAATCGATTTCGTTCCTTACAAAAGATGGTATTATAATGAAAGCTCATGGAATACTGGGTAACTTGCCTATCTCGATAAAGGACTGGTTGCAACCGAAAGCAGAGTTGTTATACATGGTTCTAGTTCAATCTTAGCTATCGTGAGTAGTGATATTCTTTATGGAAGCGTTTTAGATACGTTACTGTTCATAATTTATCGCCATGAAGTTTAAAAAAATCGAATTAGTACAATTTTAAAGTTTGCTGATGACGCTAAGTTGGGTTGTAAGCCAATTATCAGACTGATGGCGAAAATCTACAGGGAAAACTAAACAAAATAACTAAATGGTCGGAGAAATGGCAGATTAAGTTAAATGCGAGTAAATGTAATCCTATGACAGAAACGGTCATAAGAGATAGATAAATGGTTATTATTTAAAGCCTGTTGATCAGGAACATGATTTAGGTATTATAATTTCCAATTATCTTAAGCTTTCGAAATAATGTACTTAAGTATCTAAGAAAGCAAACTGAATTATCCGTTATATAGCTAGAAATTATACCGATAAAAGCAAAGAACTAGTTTCAATTATAAACGGTTATACTGAGGTTGAATTGGGGGTTTCTCTTTGAGTAGGACAGAAGCTTAAATAATGGATTCAAAAGAAAAAACAAACGATTCAAGATGGCATTTGAGCAAAATTTCTTTTCATATAAAATTATTTGCATATGGAATGAATTACCAGCGGATGAAGTTCAAAAATATAATTTCTAACTATATTTTAAGGTATAAAATTCATTGCACAAATTCCAGAGCCTAACCAGGGTTAGCCATTGTCTTTGTTAGTCAAAAATCCGAAAATCCTATAAAGATGCATTAAAAATCATGAATTCATATTCACTTCTAGAAAGGGGTAAAAAGAAAACTTATTTAAATATTTAGTATTTTGGAGGGATTCCAAAAATTTAGAGCGCAATATTTAAGAGGAATGAAGCAAACTATATTTTCCAGGTTCTAATTTCCTTGAATGTTCTGCCTAGATGGGTTGTTATCTGTAACTCCATTAATTGATTTAAGAAATGTTTGGTGTACAGCGACGTTCTCACAAGATTACCTTCTCTCACATGTCTTCAATAAAATAGCTTACAAGATTAAATAAGTTTCGTGTTGATTAATTCCCAATGGAACAAAATCGTTCAAAGAAATTGAATTTGTGCCTATATGGGAAGAGAGATAAGCCAAATGATACAAAGTAACGATTCTTCACACATACATACATGTAAAATGTATATTAGTTTCGTAACGTATTTGAATTAACATAAGGAAAAATCACATGTGAAAATCTCATATGTTCAGAAGTTAAATTTTGAAATAAAAATTATTGTCATTGCGCCATGAATGATGTAATGGAGAAAGTTTGTGCAACGTAGAGAACGACTGATAGACAAGCGACCATGGAATGTTTTCTTAATTAGATATCACTGACTGCAAGGTGGAATTAGGTCAATGTAAAATAAGAACAAACGTGATTAAATTCGACATATGAGTGGACAGTGTTCTTAAACAAGGTATTTTCAAATAACTAAAATTTAGAATGAAATAGAAATAATTTGAATAATAAGAACAATCGTATTAAATCAAAATTTTAAGTCTACCAATATCGAGTTAAATGGTTCTTGCTGGTCAAATGAAATTTAAAAGTAATTTAACAGAGTAGATACTAATTAAATTTAAAAAAAACAAATCTCTAATTCCTGAGAAAGATAAAAACAGCCAACGAGATATATGGTTACGTCTAGTCGTTTACCCTCCTACCTATATTTTGTGAGAATATAATAAAATCTTCAATGAATAACTATAAATGATTTATTTGATGACGTTACTGGTATCCTTTCTCAGCGTTTTTTTACATATGTAATTGATGTATTCAACTATGTTCTGTTCACCAGACAGATGATATTAGGTCATTTAAAACCCATTGCGAACATATTCAAACAAGAGCCAGTGTTGATGAAATAGCTGAGGATCGGGTATTATTTTATATCTTTATTTAATTAAATGAAGTAATGTTAAATAGAATATTTGGGGGAGGACATTTGTAAAGAGAGAGATTAAGTTCGGAAAGTGAAAGTATTGGGTAAATATATACTCCAAGTAGCAATAAAAGGAAAATACTTAGCTCAATTTTGACTCACTGGGAGGAATACTCTGCTAACCTGACCTTTCTTGTTGCGAGAGAGAGAGGACATCTGAGTAGAATGAAGGTCAACGGATGATTGATCAATTCGTCGAGATGTAATTAACTACCTAGGAGAAAGATATCCGGCTAAAAATGCTTCTTTTCAGAAAGAAAGAGTGGAATTCTTTGCAGCAATGAGTATGTAACTCCAAAAAGATAAATAATTTATACAGGATGAGCTAATGAATTATTAGAGAAGGTTGATTGCCTTAAAATGCGGGTCGATGCACCGATTTGTGAGATTTATAGAAAATAAAAGAATATATGTAGCTGTTCATTAATGTTCAAACACTTTTGGACTTATTTTTGTTTGTATGTAATTTGCTTTATCTCTTTTTATTCATAATCTTGCCTCGTCAGCTTATTCAGGACAGGCAAAAAAGAGCAAGAACTCAAAATGTGTCGAATTTTGGGGACTTTATTTCATTATGTAAATATTAGAAGAAATTTATCAAATAAAATTATTTAGAAGGTTTGGGGATAAATAAGTCTGTTAACCGATAGTACATTACCTGCATCCTTGCCTTAGTTGAAATATATGCTTCAAAGAAATTAATATTACACAATCATAATTTAAATACCAGTATTGATCACAACAATTATCTACTCTCAATTTTATTTGGCGTTTGTTTGTCAAAGAAGCTCAACCGAGAACAGCCATCCTCTGGGAAGAATTCTTTCCATCGACGCTAAGTTCAAATAAATTATTAAGATTCTTCCTTCCTGTAACATTAAGTGCAGTGAAGGCAAAAAAGTCATATAGAAAGTAAAATCATGAAATGTATCTAAGTAAAACTTAAGAACTTATTATTTTAATGAGTAAATGCTAGGATTTAATTTAATTTTAAAACATTTAAAAGGTTTCACAGATACATACATTTTTAGCTTTCTTCCGGTGTTTAACCATTTAAAATTGTATGCAAATGGTTTTTGAATCAATTTATGGACTAGTTTTTCGAAATATAAAAATTTAGACAAAGTTTTGCCTCCGTTCCTCGAAGCTTGGAAAAAATTAATAAAGATATTATAGAAACTTTATTTCATTATTACAAACAGATTAATGAACTTTTCATTGCATAAAAATGAAAGTAGCATTAAAAATAAATAATTGTTTATTCGGTGATTGGTTTTTTCATTGAAACGTGATATAGTTTAATTCTCAAGAGGGGGATTAAATTATTATTTCATTATTTTATCAGATTTTATCAGAAATGACAGTGCTTCAACGGAATAAAGAATTAGTTAGCTTTCGGCTTATTTCATTGACGTGCAATTAAAAATATTAATTACTACTTTGTAATGAAGAAATCAAATTTCTATCATAGGTTTATAGACACTTTCCTAGGCTTCTCGGGACGGAGGTAAAATTTCAAGCACAATTATCGTACGTTTATTAAATACATTTCTCAGGAGAGATTTCTTATGGAATGTGTGAAAGGGTATTGGAAAATAATATATTAATTATGTTAGATTACCGAAAACTTCTATCTCTTCGAATTTTGAAATGAGCATTCTTGAAATAATGAATCTGAAATTATCTTTTAATATTTTAGGCATTCTTTTTGCGAGCGAAATTTCCTTGGTGATCAATATCGTTGGCCCCTGTTTAATTTGTTGGCAATCTGATTGTGGTTCTATTTAGTTTTTCCTTTACAAAATGAAGAATAGATAATAGTTTCAATAGATAACAAAAATATACCCATAACTTTCAGGAGTGCATAAGTTTATAAAAAATAGCTTATTTGCATTGAAATATTAAGCAGAAGAATTTGCCTAAAGCCTTCACTGATATTTCTCAAAGTCCAATATTCAAGATTGCTTTTTGAGGAAACTATTCCTTGCTGTTCCTTCTCTACCATATGTCAACTGTATTTTGATAATATTTAATTATTTTAAATAGTAAAATAATAGTTCTTAGAATTTTGTATAGATTGAGTATTAGAAAGTTGATAATTACTTTAACAGAAAAAGTAATCGTCTTTATTAAGATATTTTTTTAAAGCATTGTAAGCTTCAAACAGGACTTGAACGTAATACTAAGTGGGAACGTTTAATATCCGGCTGCTAATGGAATGGAGAGGGAAAATAATTAATGCCTCTAAGTAAATGTTCTAGCACATAATAAAAACAACCTGTCTGAGCCGCAAAGTAGAAGGATTAAGGACTGGAGAAAATATATTATTAAGAAGAAAAAGCAGAATTCCAAAGGGTTGAAAAGCAAAGACTGAAGTTACGTGTGAGAAAGATGAAAGTAAATGGACATCTCTAGCAAACAACATCAATAAATTATCAAGATGAGTTATGTTGTTTTCAAACGGGATCAAATCTAATGCCATTAAATTCGATGTAAGGTCAAGAAGTACTGACTCACACTGATCAAGATTTTTGCCAAATTTAAAAATCATGTTTTTATTTATTATTTTTTTAGGCTAGATCTAGGAATACAGATACAAACCTATCTATATCTAAGCAAGAACCTGCAGATTTAATCTACAGATATAAATTATCTATGTATATAAAAGGCTCATTCATGATTAATGGACAGATACAAACTTATCGATTTATAAACAAGATTCATTCATATTGAATCAAATAGAGATCTACTATTGCTTTACTCTATCGAATGCACATTTCCATTAAGAGAAGAGGATCTTTGTCTTTCCCATCCACTGGAATGGTAAAAATGTAACATTATAACAGTAATGTGCGAAAGGAAGTGGTAAAAATGCAAAATACTCAAGTCGATTTTTAAACATACCTGAATTACTTCCCACTATTTATCAAACTATACAATTCTACGTTTGTTTATTGTAAAGTAATTTTCAAGTTTAGTCGTGTTGAAGTGTTTGCTTACCAAATTGAATTCATTAGAGCGAATGTTTCTTCTTTCATATATTTGGCACTGTAATGTATAATTAATATTGTAGAACCCTTTTATTACTTTAAACAATTCAATCAATTGATTTTGTAATGTCTTTCTTGCGAGTGAAAATAGGCTTATGTATCTAAGTCTCTTCTTATTCATTTATTCATAAACTTGGTAATTAATTTAGTTGTCATTTGTTGTAACTGTTACAATAGTGTATGTCTTTATTCAAAGATGGAGGTCAAAGTCGGGCCACCTATTCCAGATGAGGACAGTAAAGAGATTTATATAGAGGCAGAATAGTAGTTTTAGTCCTAAACGTGAAAAACTGTTTAATACAGGGTTATTCAAAAAGAATGAACCGATTTCATTACGCACTATTTTACTAAGGAAAAGAATAGAAAACTCCAGCAAAGTCAGAAGTATTTTACTCACAATCAACTTTTATTTCCTGTCTTACAAGTGTTCAATGTGGCCACCACCTTCAGCACGGGCAACATCAATTCCTCCAAGACGCGTATCAACATTTCACGATCCATTAAGTTGATCTCTGTTGTTATTCGATATTTAAGGTCTTCGAGGTTAGTGGGTAGCGGTGGAACATAAACGTGATCTTTTACATATTCCCAAAAGAAAGAATCACACAGGGTGAGGTCTGTCGATCTCGCAGGCCAAGCGCAAAGAGCAAGGCCTTGGCCCCCTTTCAACCAATCCATCGCTGGGGTACTTTTTCATTTAAAAAACTCGAACCATCAGGTACCAATGGGGCGGTGCTCCATCTTGCTGAAAAATTAAGTCATGCGAATCTGCTTGCAGTGAGGTGAAGAGCCAGTTTTGGAGCATATCGAGATAGGTTTGTCCTGTAACGGTGTCTCCTTCAAAGAAAAATGGACAATAAACCTTGTCCCGAGACACAGCACAGAAGACATTCACCTTAGGGGAATTTCTTTCATGCTCAACTGTTTCATGTGGGGGCTCTGTTCCCCAAATACGCACATTATGACGATTGACTGTGCCGTGCAAGTGAAAAGTCGCTTCATCACTAAAAATTAAACGCGAAATGAAAGTTTCGTCTTCCATCATCTCTAGCATCGAATCGCAAAATTCCATCCGTTACCTCTTGTCGTCTTTGATAAGTGCCTGAACGAGGCGTAGTCAGTGTGGTTTCAAAGGTAAACGTCTTCTTAACTCATGCCAGATAGTGGAATAGGAATCGCAAGCTCACGACTAGCTCGATTTTTGGACTTCCACGGGCTCCCTTCAAACACAACACGGATTCTAGCTACTTGTTCCACCGAAACTCGTGATCGTCGTGGACTTTTTCCTTTACACAGACACCCACTCTCTTGAAATTGTCGAATGATCTTAGGAGAGGGCGAATTAATGTCGAATCGCCTTCGAAAAGCACGTGACAACCGAATTTGTTTTCGCGAACTCGAAAACGCAGAACGCCTTTTGCTAAGGACTCGCCATTCCGAGGGTGAACAAACAACGTTGCTGGAGAGACGACGCGACGCGACTACAGCGCCCCTGTGGCAGCCATTCAGAACTTAGAAAACTCCTCTTTCAAATAGTCACTGACTCATTCCATGACGATGCTTGAAAAATGAAGCATCGGTTCAATCTATAATACATTGTTTCGACACAGTTCTTTCATAATTAAATGCCCCAGTTCCCTTTCTGAGTTAAATTACTCAAGAGTTTGTCCGTTCTCTTGATTATCCCTTTTTAAAATGCTACATCAAAATTAAATTACCTTGCATTTACCTATATTAACATTCATCCTTTTTTGTCAGCCCATTAATTAGTTTAATCAATGTCTTGTTGCAGATTTTCCATATCACATGTACAAATGACTTTGTTTCCTGGGTTAGTGTCATCCACGAACTTATAAATTTTAATGAGAAAGCAATTATAAAGGTCATTAATGTATACTATGAACAAATATTGGCCAAGTACTAATCTTAGAGGAGCTCGAATAATAACTGAGACCTAGTCCAAATGTTTCACTTATACAATAACCAGTTGTGAATGATTCAGAGCCAATTTTCTATCTTAAAAAGAAATGTTAACCTTTTTCGTACTAGTGAACTTTCATTTACATACTCCTATGTTGAACAGAATAAAAACAGTTTGAAAGTCTAATTAACAATATACTTTGTGTTTCTTTAAAGAAAAATAATTTCAGGAAAACGACCAGAGATTGTTTATGCATGAGCGATTTCACAGAAATGCATACTGTTTATATTTAATTAGATTATTTAACTTCAGAAGCCTAACTATTTTATCGCTAATTAGGCATTCTAAAAGTTTACCAATAAATAAAGTTTAATTTATATAGCGATTGTTACCTAAGGTATCTTTTCTTTCCTTTTGGGAAGTTCAGCCTGATATAAGATTTATTTAGCACATCAAGACCCAGTGCCTTCGATCGCTTCAGCTGGGTTATATATGTAATTATTTCTCCCGAGTATACTCGCTCCGAATACCACTCCCCAACGACAATTTTATTACACTTGTATCAGTGTACGCCCCAACACTAGATGCAGAAGACCATGTCAAGGGGGCATTCTATCAACAACTAGAAACTACCATATCCCAAGACCCAGCTGGTGACCATCTCCTTCAATTAGGGGACTTTAATGCCAGAGTAGGGAGGGAACACGTGCTCTGGCACCATATCATTGGCAAGGAAGGCATGGGAAATTGCAATGACAATGGCATACTACTCCTTGGCCCCTGTGCTGAGGATGAACTGTTTATTACAAACACCCAATTCCGACTCCCAAACGGTCTGAAGACCACATGGAAACATCCCAGATCAAAGTAATTGTATATCTTCAATTACACCGTTGTCAAACTACACTACAAACCAGATTTAATCATCAGGAGAAGCATTCCAGGGGCTAATGACTGTTGGACAGACCATCGGCTTCTCATCACAAAGCTAAGGCTAACACTTAAAAAGAAACCTTGAAACGGCCCCAAAAATGAATCCAGGAGGAAGTATGATACAGAAAAGCTTAAAACCCCAGAGAATAGCAGAATCCTTCCAAGTGGCAGTTCAGCAAAATCTAGAATCAGACCACCCACAACCACTAATTGATTCTGAATGGGATAAAAACCGAACAGCAATCAACAATGATGCGAGAACCACAATCGGCTATAAGATTAGACAACATCAGGACTGGTTTGACAACAATGATGAGGTAATTAAGTCTCTCATTGATGCCAAACGTAAAACCCGAATAACCCTAGAACTAGACCCGAACTCTCATCAAAAGAAGGCTCAGTACAAGCAATTAAATTCACAGTGCCAAATTAGACTCCGGCAGACCCAGAATGACTGGTGGCAACAAACGGCTTAAAGCTCCAAAATTATGCTGATGCCGGAGACCTTCAAATTTTTTAGACAGGTACAAAGAACATTTTGGGCCCTAAACACACCTCAGTAGGTATACTTCTATCAGCAAACAAACCTCCTCTAACTGAAAACGCAGATATACAAAAACGTTGAATGGAGCATTTCAACACCCTTCTGAATCGGAACACATCAGCCCATCAGGATTTTCTTAGAAACGTACCCCAATATCCGCCCCAATTATGGATGTCCCTACCACCAACCTATCAAGAATTCTACATAGCCCTAAAACAAATACATTAAAGGAGAGCTGTTGGACCTGATAACATCCCTACAGAACTTCTTGCCCATGTAGGTATAGTTCTAAAAACACGATTGCATACCCTCATACTTAGCATGTGGGAAAAAAACAAATACCAGACGACTGAAAAAAAACTCACTTCTTGTTACCTTCTTTAAAAACGGAGACCGAAAAGTGCGTGAAAATTATAGGCAAATATCTCTGCTGTCTATTGCAGGAAAGGTCATGGCCAGGATCTTGATAAACAGAATGCAACAAGTCACAGAAAACATCCTACCCGAGTCTTAATATGGTTTTCGCTCATACAGAGAAACCATTATGATCCTCTGTGCCCGAGAACTGCAAGAAAAGGCAACCGAACAACAGAAGCGTTTATATTCCTCGTTTTCTATGACTTTGGAAAGGCATACGACAGTTGCCTAGAACTGCTATGTAGTCAGTTCTTAACCGATTTGGAATCCTTGAATCCTTCATAAAGATGATACAGACAATGCATGGTGGTATGACTGAAAATGTCATCTACCAAAATAACCTATCAGACTCTTTCTCCATAACATGTGGGTTAAAGCAAAGATGTGTACTTGCACCCAGTCTCATCGCCCTAAATATGGCCGCCATGCTATACGAAATTCCTCCAGACAAGATCAAGTATAGGTATGATGTGGACTCTTCAAAATGTCTAGACTCAAGTCCCGTCGTAACACCAACACTGCCAATGGAACGGAAATGCAGTACTGCTGCCCCTGCCTCCTCCCAGGAACAACTCCACTAGGGGGTAGATAACTTCCATGCTGCATTAACCCTCGTTG
This sequence comes from Ceratothoa steindachneri, assembly GCA_963969495.1. Classification (NCBI taxonomy): domain Eukaryota; kingdom Metazoa; phylum Arthropoda; class Malacostraca; order Isopoda; family Cymothoidae; genus Ceratothoa; species Ceratothoa steindachneri. The sequence continues at coordinate 53,753,632 of OZ018334.1, forward strand.
GCATGACTGTGAATAAGGATGAAACTAAAATCCGGGCAAAATCAAGTCCAGGAGAGGACCCGCCACAAATGTACATCACAATGGATGGAACCTCCGTTGAATGTGTGGAACATTTTCCCTACCTAGGAAGCATCCTATCAAATCAATGCACTGCATCCAAAGAAATGGAAAACACACTGACGGCGGGTGACACTGCCTTCGGAGGACTATCCACCAGAGTGTTAAAAAATAAGAACCTAAGCATACACACTAAAATAATTGTCTATAAAGCGATAGTAGTCTCCACGCTCTTATACGCATGTGAGACCTGGACCATATATAGACGTGATTTCTAAAAACTAAAACAATTACACCAAAAAAAGCTACGTATCATCGTGAACATTAATTGGGACGAGTATGTCACAAATAGAATTGTCCTTGAAAGGGCAAATATTACCAGCATTGAGGCAATGATCCTGAGACACCCTTTAAGGTGGTCAGGTCATATAGTAGGCATAGATGCAATAAGACTACCTAAGAAGATCCTCTCCAACGAACTGAGCACAGGCTCCCGCCCCAAAGGCCGCCCCCTGCTCAGACACAAATACCAACTGAAGAAATCGCACAAAGACGCAGACAGAGACCCAAACGCCTTTGAACTACAAGGGGCGATCAATAAATTTTGCGAATCGGTAGGGCAAAACAGAGGAAGGGGGGTGGATGTTTGTGGTGGTGTTAGGACAAGTTATGACAAGTCAGGATCGGCAGCCGCACGCTCCTGCCTCGTCTATTTAAGAAGCAGTAGCTCCTCGCAGATCATCAGTCACAAATTTTGCAACAATGGAGAAGGTTGAGCACCGCGCAGTGATCAAATTTTTGACCAAGGAAGGCAAGAATGCAAAAGAGATCCATGAACGCATGGTTGCATTGTGCACCGACACCGCCCCTTGCTATGTAACCATTGCTCGCTGGAATAGGGATTTCCGCCATGGTCGTGAGTCCCTTGAAGATGATCCCCGTCCAGGACGCCCGTCAGACGTGACCAACGAGGAATATGGTGGCTTATATGTTGAGGATGATCCTCGAAAGTCGACGGGTGAAGGTCGAAAAAATCGAGCTAGAACTTGGAATATCACACGCAAGTGTTTTCAACATGATCCATGACAATTTTGCCATGACCAAGGTCTCTGCCCGTAGAGTCCCTAGAAACCTCACGCCCCATGATCGACTTCAACGTCGTCAAAGTCCACAAGGCCCGAGTTGCACAAGCTGCCCTGCGTGAGTGCGGATTCAAGGAGCTCAACCATCCCCCCTACAGTCCAGATATGGCCCCTAGCGACAACTTTTTATTCCGCCAGTTCAAGGCTCCACTGCGTGGACGCCGGTTTGGGGACGATGAAGATGTCCAGCTCGCCGTCCAGGAGTGGATTAAACAGGAGTCGGGAGATTTCTGGTTGTCGGGAATTCGAAGCCTCAGGGACAAGTGGCGCAAGTGCATTGAAGTCGAAGGTAGTTATATTGGAAAATACCAAAACACTTTTCCTCATATCTTGTTTCCTTATATCCAAATTTTAAAACTTATTGACCGCCCCTCTTATCTGCTAGCAACAGAACAGAATGGAGTAACGAACTAAGCGTGGATGCTGACCTATTTGAAGGAAATAGGAAAGCAAGCCTGGAAGCCAAACGACAACAATGGGCCGAATGGGCAAATTAACCACAGCCAGAATCCACAATTCAATGCGACCAATGCCCTTGACTTTGTAGAGCTAGCATTGGGCTCTTAAAACATAAGATAGCTCACCACCTAAACCAACAATAACTACACCTTAAACTAAACTATGTAATAGACTTAATAAATAATACTCGGAAAATTTATTAATATTAAGATATCACTGTTTAATTTTTTTTTCTATTTGAATCTTTTATCGAACTTTTTTCTAAAATTTATTTTATATTTGGATCTTTATCAGGGGGAAATAGGTACCATCTAAAAAAAAGTACAGGAAAAGGTATTTCAAAAAAATTCTGATGTTCCTTTTTTGCCTTAGGTCAAGAAAATAAGGACGGATCTGAAACAAAAGACCAAGAGTAAATTATTAAGAGACAAGTGATATTTTTAAGTATATTAAAAGTTTTTTATCCAAGTACTTTCTAAGAATTTATTTAGAGTTCGAAAAATTAGAGTACTGGCTGGTTTTGAAAATTCAAAGCTTTTATTAAAGTTTTTTTCTAAGAATTGACTTAGAGTTTAAAAAAACAGCCCTTAGGGCTGAGGTTTCGTATATTTGAGGCTTTATCTAAGTAATTTCTAAGAGTTTCCATTTTTTTATACTTTTTACTCAGTGAATATTGTTGGCATCCTTCTGCCTCGCTGGGACAGCAGCACTGGAGTGACCTCTCCAGGGCACAGGTCAGGGTGAAGTGTATGGAGATCCTGGGTTGCCCAGTCGTCCATATCCTCTTCTCGACCTCACCGGTCTCATCCAAAGGAATGTATATCAGTACGTTTGGAACCAGGTTGGCTGCAGGAGCTGACGTAGTCAGTGAGCACAGCGCGCTGGTCCGCCTTCGGGGCTCCACTTCTGATTTGAAAGGTTTACTCCCCTACACTTGGCCGTTGGTTCAGTCGAGGATCTCCTCCGCCTGCCTAGCCGTTGGCTGCTAGAGGCATCATTATGAACATCATTCTTCTGAAAACCTAGGTTCCTCTTGATTCTTTCTTTCGTAGAGATTTTGCTTCTGCGAGTTGTTATTCTTGAAGAACTTCAGACAACAAATGTTTCACTGAATATAAGAATAAATATAATTATAAATCTCGTATTTCATGAAATGAGTTAAAATTAAGGCACGGCGGGTTTTGGGGTGATATATTTTAGTATCTAAAATAAAATTTAGATGAAATAAAAGTGAGGATTGTTTTTACAATATATAAAAGGAATTGGGTTAAAAGCTTTTTCTTGAAATTCAGCCTAGAAATAAATATGGATATGAAAAATATAGATCAAGAGAAAATTATTAGGGAATATATAATGAAATTAGTTTTATTTTTCTAAACCCAAAACCCGTTGCTTGAGCGAGATTAGCCGTAGGCCACAGACCAAAGGTCTGTCTGCAAAGTGTAAGCTCTTTCTGTAAAGAAGAGTGGCGAAGCCACTTTTGTTAAATGATAAAACTCTAAGGGTTGGGGGAATTACGTGTAAGTTCTTTTTTATAATTCTTTTTCGCTTTCCAGAAATTACTCTTCTAGGATGAATCACCTATCTCAGCCAATTTTTAATTACTTCATTAATTCTTTACCAATTAATATAGAAAATTATGCATTAGTCTTTAATACTGTATAAAAATGGGGTTTCTTTCTAAATCTCTATTTAAGAACATAAATATTTTCCAAGTTTTATCTAAATTGAGTCAAAATGTACTGAATTTATTACCCAATTAGGATCTTTTCTTCTATTATGGCGCAATTTCGCCTCCTAAGCCAGCTGGCTGAACGGCCGACTGAGGAAGCTGAACTGCCTTTCTCATGCGCGGGAATCGAAGAATAGGATCATTCATATGTTATAAGTATTTTGCTAGAGGGGAGGGAGGGGGGCGAATAAGGGGAAAGTAAAAACAAAAAAAGCTAAGGCAAGTAAAAAAGTAAAAGCTGAACATTATTTATTAGATAAAACTTTACAATGCCTTTGTAAATTTAAGCAACTAAGTCTTTTCCTTTATTTTGTTGCCTCCATAAAAAACTCACACATAGAGGAGTCGAGCCTTGGCCCCAATCGACTGTATTTGGTTTGTGTGGGCACCTGTTTCTTGGATCTTTAAAGTTCTGAGAAGGGTTAACAGTCAAATGTTTATACCACATCTCTAGCAAGGATTAATTATAAATAATAATGTTTCTGCCGATCTATCAGGAACTGCATACATCAAACACTCGCACGTTTCCCTGCAAATCCCTCCCAAACGATACAAATCTACCACATCCAGGCGAACCAAAAAGAAACAAGTCCAACCTTCTCATTAAAATAATGTACTATAACAGTAAGTTGAATAATTTATAATCGTTAAGTTGTATATTGTTAATTAAACAAATTCAATGTTTACTATTTAATATAAAAAAATCTTAAAATAAAATATCGAATATGAGTTGAAGTCAAATTAGCACCATATATTTTTATTTTCACCGCAAACTAAAATGTAATCTTATTTTTGCCCGGCAACTCTAAATGGTTCCCCATCCTTGTGCTAAGTAAATATACAAATTATACCCATAATTAATTTAAAAGTGTCAGAGATATTTGAGACACCCTGTATATCTTGCTTAACTTCTGATCGTTACATTATAAGGATTCTTAGTATGTTTTGCTGTTAATCCAGATTACTTAACTGCTGTGATTACCTACATGAACCTTTTCACAAAATGTTTGTACGTGGTAAAAATTATTATTTTTTGCCACCAACAAGTTCCTGAGCCTTTTGGAAAGAACGGTTCCCATGTATAAAATTTACAGATGTCTTTTCCTCTTTATCCGTATTCATTATAAAGTCATCGATTGTTAATTTAAAATATCTGCATATTATTTGTATATTTTTAACATAATAGCAAAGACACAATCGGTTTGGAAAAAGATAAAGATTGAAATTCTTCACCTATCACAGATTGAAAGTTTGAAATTATATGTCGCCTAATTTTCCCCCCAATTCTAATTATTTTACTGGTAAATTCTGCTACCATTTTTACATAGACTTAAATTCTCAAGAATATTTCTTACATATTTATTTATCTCCTTATTTTTAGTTACAACGAAGTTAATCAACAAAAGGTTTGTTTACAAGCCTTTTGAAGTCTTATTTTCGATCGACTTCACGAGGATCGCCATACCTTCTAAATATCCTTAGTTTGTACCCTAAGTTAAACTGTAATTCCCACTGAGAAATAAATAGCCTCAAATAAGTGAGGCGGTTGTAAAATGCCCACAAAGCTATTTACTTATGTCCCTTCTTAGGTCATTTACCTCGGCGTTGGAGGTTGTAAAATCTCGGAGAATCGTCTCTAATTCATTACGAATTTCCGCATATATCACGAGAAGGCTTGAAAGACTCGTTTACTAAAGAAAATAAACAAATCGCTGGTCTTAAGATAAATTCTATTGTTAAAGGTAAACTGCATCTTACCCATTTAAACTTTGTAAGTGACATAGTGTATAGGGTTTCTTTACTCAGAAACCCGGGATCTAGGGAATTTGTAAGATTTTTACACTTTTTGTATTCAGAGATTTATAGTTAGTTCCGGGAATTCCCGGGAAATTTTGTGCGAGTCAGGTAATTTATTAAAAGATTTGATAGTTGACAGCATGTGAAATTATGATGAGGTGGTTTACTAAGATAGTTTCACTCACATCGGATCACAGATTATATCTAATTGATCTGTGAGCGTGTCAGGTGTTGGCAACCTAGTTGCCTTGTTTACTTGTTTTCCTTCTTATGAAGCTAACAAATAATTTGAAGTATTTTAAATTAAATATTATTAAAATGTTAAGTGAGTAATTCAAAAAGTGATTTTTTGCATAGATCTCTGATCTTTTATCTTCTTATGTGTAGAGATGGGGTGAGTCCTTCAGAATTTCACAAGTTATACCAAGCGATGATATTGGAAGTAAAGTTATAGAAGGAACTAAGTTAGGCTACACACTCTTGTACTTAGCTGCGAGCGCATTGGCTTTGCATTACAGATAGTTCGATAGTTAAAGGCTCGATGAACTACCAAATTTAATTTCTCATGATAATAAAACATTGTGCAATATAATCTATGCATGTGGTAATAACGGTAAATTTTCAGAATAGCTCATCCAGACTAGCCTACTACTATACGATACATAAAAAGGTTTTGTTCAACTAGCTAGAGTTCTAGCTTAAGCTAGAGTGTGAAACATATATTTATAAAATTGAGCCAGGCTTTTAAAACAATTCCTCCATCATCAGTTAAAGAAGAGAGGCTATTTTCTGCTGCCGCTTCGTTTATAACAAAGCTAACAACTAGACTGAGTGATAGGAGTATTTTTTGCTTATGTTTCCTGAATCGTACTTTAAAAATGAGTGATGAATAAATATATTTGCATTTTTAGTTCCAATTCTAAATTAGTCATATATAAAAACAAGATCTGGAGACCAAAAAAGTCGCGTGTTCTCACTTGTTCTGATTTATGACCTTACGACCTTCTAAACTTTTAATAATTCCCGGACTAACTGTGGGAGAGCCTTGGTAATTCTATCATTCAAAAGAGAAGGTAAAACAACATAAGGGTTTCAAATTTCGTTAGAATCGGCCGAATAGTTAGGATGTTATTGCCCCCCCCCTCAAAAAAAAAACTTCCCCAATTATTCACGGGCTAACCTTAGGAGACCTTGGCAATTTCATCATTCGAAAGTGAATGTAGGATAACATAAGGGTTTCAAATTTCCTCAGAATCGGCTGAGTAGTTATGATTTTCTTGCCAAAAAAAGTAATTCCTAGGCTAACTTTGGGAGCACTTTACCAATTATATCATTCGAAAGAGAATGTAAAACAACCTTAGGGTTTCAAGTGCCGTTAGAATCGGCGGAATAATTATGATATTACAAAAAAAAGGCAAAATGGAGAACGACCTCTTACCGACTGACCGACTGACATAGTGAGATGTAGAGTCGCCCGCGACTAGACTCGCACGCGACTAGAAAGTACAAATTTTGGAACTTAATAATATCATTATGTTGTGTATTTGTTATTGATAAAAAATATAAATAACTACTTTAGATTTTATTAAATTTTAATTCATTCCTGCGAATGGCTTTTATGTTCCTAGTATTGCGGGACATTTCCTAGAAGAAAAAAGGGCGTGAAATCAGAAAATATAATGGTGTATGAAGTGATGATTGATGTATCAACAGTGGAAGATAATCTTCAATCATCACTGCATACACCATGTGAGTTAGAAAGTTTAAATGTTATGAATGCGAGTATAGAAGGCGTTTTAGTCTCTTATATTTGGTCTGAACGCTTTAAGTCCTCGGAAACCCGACGAGTTTTAGCAAATCCTGTATTTTAATTAATTTTCCAAGTTATTTTAACTAAATTAACTAAGTAATTTAGTAAATTTGATTTTAGCTTACATTATATTATTTCCAGAACGCAAAAAAACGTCACCTTATCACAAATTGACCCGTGTCAGTAATACACTACATTCTCGCCTTGTCAGAAACATGAAAAGATGGCTAATGGAAGTAGAAAGGAAATGAGATAAGAAGAAAAATTATTCTTCCCTCATATCAAAAGAAATTTCGGAATGAATTTCACTTGTTCCTCCCTTCGAGCCAGATTTGAATTTGCAAAGATTAGAATTTGGTTTTCTTTAGCGACCAATTGGCATATTTTCGGAAACTTCTAAATAAAGATTGACTTTCACGTCAGAACCAATACGGACATCCAAACTAATTTCCTCTGGTTTTTGCACTTACCAAGTAGTGATGTTAAAGTTTTCACAATAGTTCCCATCGCAAGGTTGTCTAAGGTTAAACTTTACCGATAACAATAAGTATTTGAATAAATTTTCACCAAAATTGTAACAATAAATAAATATTTAAATGAAAATTTAGTGTGCTAAATTAATTTTGTATTTTTCTCCTCTTAGTTATGTATAAATTTTCAATATTTCATTTTCAAATTGGTCAAGACAAAGTAGTTCTTCGCTCTGCCTTGAAATCTTTAGCGGGTAGAGATCATTCTTTTGGTGAGTCCAGCTTGATTGATTGTATAGGTTTATTGTGCAATAGCGTACATTTATACATAATCATAATACAAATAATAATAAAATAAAAACAAACAAACAAACAAAAAAACACAACAAATACAGTAATAATATGATACAATAATATAAATACATGTAGTATAAATGCACACATTACACAAAGCGGGCAGCCCGTCAGTGTTGGCGTGCAGTAAGACGTGGTGGAGCGTCCCACGCGTTTCTTGTCTGCTGCAAGTGGGTGGCGTCGGTCTTCATCACCTGTCGCCCGGCTGGGCGCGAGCGGCGATCAGCGCGGAGGGGGTGCTGTTCTCAGCACCTCCAGCAGCTCGTTTGTTGGGGTGTGGCGGACCACCTGGGCGGCTCTTGCCTCTCGTGCCCTCAGTAGGGCGCCTCTTACAGGGGGAGGGGCTGGCACTCGCTCTGGCCTGAGGCGGGCGGTGGAGTGAGTCCCGCGTCTCCTTGAGGCAGTAATTAAATACGCTATTCAAAATTCTTTAATTTATTTAGAATAATTTAGAGTGAAAATATTTTTTTTCAAAAGTGCTGCAAATTTATATTTTATCTGTTTACTGAAATTTCGTATGAAATTCTAGTTTTACGAAGTAACATTTCCATTTTGAATGATTTTCCTAAACTTAAATTCAGTGTGGTCGATGCTCGGTCGTTTTCTGTCCTAATAACCTTTCAGAAAAAAAGTGATTTGCCTTTCTCTCTGGCTTTATAATCCAGCCTTTCCTCTAAACAGGATATTTTGCTCCTTAAGTAACTAATTAAATTAAAATTCAGCAATATCATCATAAAAAATTAGTCTAAAAAGTTGGCTCAGCGGAAATCAATTCTACATTAACAAGCCTCTCTACTCCACAGCATCATGGCCACTAAAATCACTAAACTATCCATAGGTTTTGCCTGTCATTGGCACTTCAAAGTAAAGAATCATTATGTGCTAGAATAATCTCGTTCACTGTATGAGTACATTTAGTATAGCCACTATGTATATCCACTTACGCCTCTGTAAGTCTCCATTGTCTTAAAATTGTGACATTAAATCCATCAGTTAAGCGCACTTCTAACACCTCCACAACCACCATACACATATTATTCTGCGCAAGTCTAATCTCATCCACTAACTAACGTGTCCGTACCACATCAGAATATTCTTGGTTTCAACCTTATTCACCTCTTCCCACACAAGCCATATATATAATAACATCCTGTTTCTTACTCGAACTATCATTCTCTCACACATCTTAAATTGTACCTTTACAATGGTCTCGAACTTTCATCTTCCTTTAATAGGCTAACTCCGAAACACTGACTTTAGCAACATTCTAATATTATCCAAACACTTAGATTAATCCATACACAACCCAATGGAATTCTGATTACCTATGAGACTTTCATAGCATTCAAAGTTAGCCTTTTGTGCGCCACTATCATTCACGAAACAGCTTAGATACTTAAAGCATAAGACATTTTTACTTGGGACATATAACGGACTTTAATATCCCTCCCTACCACATCTTCATTCCCAAAGACAATCATCACTATCATAAACGAAACAGCTTAGAGACTTCAACATGAGGCATACTTTAATATCCCTGCCCACCACATCTTCATAACCAAACCCGAGCATTACACCTTTTCTCTATTTAATCATCATGTTTTTATGCATTTAGTCATACATATCCTCTCAAACCCTTCAGTAAACATTTTCAAATCTCTTCTACTATCATCAGATCATCATCATAAACCGAAATAGGATTTCATAAACCTTAACAACACTCGCCCTCTTTCTTCTCTCAAAAGACTTTACAAAGTTATATTAAACATGTGAGATGATATCACACATTGTTTTATCTTAATACAAACATAAATCTTGTCATCATTTGTACATTCATAGAACCTGGTAAAGCGCTTCCATATCAACAGAACTATAAAACTAACACTTCTTATCCCTTGTTTTCGCAGCCAGTAGTCTCAAGGGATCTAATAGAAGCGCCTCACAGTCACTATATACTCTAAACTTACTTTGTTTATCCTTTACCATTCTCCCTCTTTAAGATTTTTTACGCCCAATCAAAACTTTACAGGGCTCTTGCTAAGATCCCAGCACAAGCATTCTCTTGTTATTCTTTCTATAATTAGGAGTTCTCCAATCTTTACGTAAAGTTTCACATTCAAAGGTTTTACCAGACATTCACCTATTACATTTATCTGCAAAATCAAAACCATATCAAAAGATATCATATATTATACCATCTTCTTAGGGCTGCCATTTCATTTATCAGACCTTTCACATGACCGATCACATACACTTTGGTTATAATACTTGAACATCACAGGTATGTAACCCCCAAAACTACTTTTACTTGTCTTGTGCATAATGTCTACTTAATTATTTCTATTTTCTTATATTTTTCTCACCATTAAAAATATTTCATGGTTCCCTAAAGGATCCTTCTTCGCATTCCTTCCAACTGCCTCATTTTATGGTTTCATAATTTGCCTTATCTTTTTTAATGTTCTTTTCTTCTTCATGTATGTATTCATGCGGATCTCCCACACAATGATCAGTTTTACTATAATTAGTTTGCAAGTACCCCTCCCGCTTCATCTCTTTGAAAGTTCAATGATTATCACATCACCAACAGCATTCCACTTTCTTTTTAATATACTCGTATACTTAAAATCAGTCATCGCTCATCCACGATTATTGCATTAAACGTGTTGCAAACTTGCTCCATTGGCATGTTCGCAAAATAAATTTAAAAATCTACGAAGAATTTCCATGAATGTATAAAATTTTGCATTATCATAATTATCACTATGTTCTAGTCACGTTGCTAAAACAAAATATAGACTATAAAAAAGTGCATAAAATTTTAAATTAAATGATATCAAAATCAATGGTGTAGTTTTGCTTGTTTTTCACAAATTAACTTTAAATATCTAAGAAAATTTTTCACGAAGTGTATACAATTTTGCATTATCTTATTTTTTACTATGTTCTAGTCATGTTGCTAAAATAATAATTATAGTATAAAAAGTGGATAAAATTTGCAATAAAATGTTATACGAAAACCCCCAAAATGCGAATTTTGAACAAAAGAATTTATAAAGTGTAATAAAAAATGTGGTATCCCCTTAACGCGCTTGCTACAAAAAAAGTTTCTCTCACTACCGAAATCTACCATTCACTCTTAATTCCATTTACTTCCTTTCATATTTCATACAACAACCAACAGATAACCGTTCCCAATTTCAATCTCTACTCATCCCAAAGCATTCCAGAACTTATTTTCATTTTCACTTATGCCATTGTAGGAGTGATACATTTTAATCAACCACACTTTTACTTTTGCAAATATTAACTTTATCCATATCAATTTTGAGCTCACGAATTCATACTGAACGATTATGACGTGCAAACAGGTTTCTTCATCTACATATCTTCTTCACATGGGAATTTTTCTGGGTATGCTCGGCCTCTTGTTCCCTTTTTCATGCTGATGATATTTATATTTAACACTCCTATACCCTATTATTTTCACCGAGACCCTCAGAAACTCGTCTTTGTCCATATGGTACGATAAAGGAGTAGCTCTCTAACAACTTTCTAATGCTCACCTATGAAAAATTGAGGTTCTATTGGTGGGCACTGCTACGGAGGGACCATAAAGGTATAGATTCGTCCATAAATCTCAGTGGCCCTCCAGTTCTCTTCTCCAAAACACACATAATCTTGGGTTCATTTGGTTCTCAATTGTCCTTCAATAGCCACATTTCCCTCGGCTGTAGTTCGGCTATCCAATTCCTCCGTCAACTCAGACGGCAGATTCGTCCCTTTTCGATAATATTAGTTTTAAGATTACCATTCATGCATTTGTCCCCTGGTGCTTCGATTATTGCCACACCCTTCTTGCCCTTGCTTATGACTCTACTCTTTATCCTTTTCAACTCATTCCATAGCATTGCAGCTCGCATTCTTCTCCACCAGGGCTGCTTCTCCAGGGAAACGCTGATGCTACGGAATCTTTGTTGACTCCCCATTAGCTACTACATTATATCCAAGATTCCTCTTCTTGATAATAAAATCCTGAATGCTGCGACTCACTCTTACCTCTCCTCCTCTTTCTCTCTGGCTCACCCCACGCGAGCAGTGCGATCTGGTGCTATCCCTCCCTTAAGAGCTTCTCGCAGGCGCCTCTACTCTTTGTGGGACTGCGTATGATCGGTTTGTTTTCACTGAGTGTGCGACGCCCGGCTCCCTGCCATTCGTTCCTATTCCTCCTTTGGTAACTTAAAAAGTGTCTTGAAGACTCCTCTCTTCTCCCTAGTTTTTCACTGGTATTCAGACGGACAGGTGCCCTGTGAATCCGTGTGACCTTGAATAGCAAGGTATATAAACCTATTTACTCGTTTATTACTCCTGAGTTATTACCAGAGCCACTCTTTTCTCTGCTCCTATTACCACAAGTCACACCTAATAGAATTTTATTCATTTATCCTAGAAAAACTATTTACCTCTTCCTTTTGTTCGACCAGCAATGGAGTCTTGTGTATCCCCCCAACCCTGCCCACCAACACGCGGAGTTTGTCCTCCCAGCACCAATACTTGCAAGAGGATCTGTGACTATACATATATTCCACTCACTTTTACTTTCTCTAGCTTCATCTCTTCCTTTACACATCTCTCTTTACAATCTTTCGAAGTGATGCGCTCACCTCACCATTGAGCTTAAAATTCGAGAAAAATATATCTCTGTTCGTTTCACATCCTGCAAATATCCGTAATCTCCCTTTTCAACGCTAATCAACCCCCTTTTCCTTTGTCTTCAGATAGTATTCCATATACACATTCATACATTCGCAAGAATTAAGCCAATTAATGAATGGGTTCCACGACAACCCCGCTTATTACCGAAATTTAGTCATTGATTAAAGTAAAAATTTTCCCTATTTTAACTACCTATGTTTGTTCAAACAAATATATTTAGAAATGTAGAATACATTGAAGTTTGAAAACAATGAAAGCTTAGCTATTATAGCTTTGCCGATCATAGTCTTTAAAAAAAAACAGTACCTCTCCTTGTTATATGTAGTATTAATGTCTTTGGAGATGTTAACTTGAGATGATCCTGACAGACGTAAAAACTCAAAGAATTCTGATTCCATTGCAGATATTGAGGCTTGCTTATATAATAACTCTTGTCTAGTATTATGGATACCTGTTTCATAAGGTTAAAATTAATTGGAAACTCGATCAAGTAAGTTGTGTTTTTCTATTTCTAATCTCCCATCCTTTTATTTTGTAATTCAGTGCGGAATAATTGCTTATCTTGTGCAAACATTATTTTAATTTTGATCAGATGGACTATATTGGCATAAGTCCCTCTTCAAGTAATTAAGGTTGCCAATCAATTCCTATCGCATACTCACCCTAAGCACTCCGTAAACCATTAAAAACAAACAACAATTTTGAACCTTTGATAAAGCCTGTTTTTATCGAACTCTCATCTCGGTATGCGCAAACCCTTGAGCTTTGCCTCTCTGAAAACTCTTCTGTCTGAAAACTGAAACAAACTTAACGCTTCCTAAAAATATCCGCTATGAGAAAGAAAAATTAAAATTTTCTCTTTACCAAAATGAAGGAAGAAACCAACCTAGAAAACTCCGTCATAAAGTTTTCAAAAAGAAGTTCATATTGAAGTTGCGAACGTTAGAAGTTAGTCGACTCTTTTTAACTCTAGGAATCAATGGGGTTGCAACTCTTCTACACGATCTCCTGCACACAACAAAGCAAGGTCTCTTTCCGATTTGTGCCCCAAAGCATACTCTTATTTATTCATTATGTCAAGCCAATCATTACGTGTCTTTGTTTTATTCATCGTTAAAAGTAGTGTCTTCATGTAAATGAGCAGCATCTTAAATTAATAGAGATAAACTTCTTTTAATGAGCTAATGATGAATTATTTTCTGACAAGCAGCTTAAAAACAAAGAGTGATCTCAACGTGATAAAGTAAACACTCGATTGATGTTCATCTACGACACCAACCCTCAGATGGAAACACTTTCCTCTTCGAAAGTCATAAATTCCTTTTGTATTTTGCCTTATATGTATATTTTAGGTAATATTATTCATTAAATAAAAGCACGCAAATATTAGTAATGATACTAACATACGCTAATAACACATACGCAAACTCCATGGGATAAAAAATGAAATATAAGTGAGAGAGAATAGGCGAGCTTAGGTTCGGTAGCGCCTCGCGAGTCCTCGAGGCGTTCCCATGTAATCTCCCCTCAAGTTGATACTCTCTGTGTACCCTGTTACACTTGGTACCTGCAGGGACTGCATACCATCCCGGCCTGATTGCAAATTTAAGAAACCATGGCACTGGGTTGATTAGAAGTATCTCTTGGGGGAAAGGGACTGTCGGTGCGTTTCCCAGTAGCTCCTTCTTAGCGCTACTTTATATATATATATATATATATATATATATATATATATATATATATATATATATATATATATATATATATATATATATATATATATATATATATATATGTTTTGTTAAAGACCAGGTTGTATTTGGATTCTAACAATTTTCAATTTTATTTTGGAACGTTCCAACTGGCAAATGCAGTTTTTTTGTATCTGGTTGGAGGTTAAAAATCAGTTGAGGAAGATCCATTTTATTTTTTACAACTAATTTGGATTTTGACCGTGAGTTTTCGCCTTCCTTAAGGCATCTTCAAATGGAAGCCTTCGTTATTGTTAAGGCTGCGTTGATTTGTTGTTTCCTTTGGTTTTGCTTCCTTTACCGGTTAGGTAGCTCATTAGTTGTCGTGAGCAGCGAATAATGAAATTGATTTTCGTTCTTTGGTGCTTTTATAGGTCAACCCTTTGTTTACTTGCACTTGGTATGAAGACAAACGGTTCTCACCAGGACAGAGTGCAAATTAAGGATGACCCGCTAATGGGTTGAAGCGAACTCTTTAGGGGGCCGGGATAAGTTGTTTGTGCGTTTCCTCTTCACTCCCTCTCAGCTTTCCTTTTTGTCTACGACTATCTTTTCAACTCTCTCTCGGCTTAATGAAACTGATCAGGCACTTCATGCCATGTCAGAAGAAAGGCTAAGGAACCTCTATAAACAACACTTTTTAACGCTTAGAGGGTGAAGAAGAGACCATGCCTTGAGAGGACTTGGGCATTGGGGCGCAAATTAAGGAAATATCGGTTGTTTTCCAATAACTACTTCTCTGCGTGTAATGGATTGACCACTTTCCTGTGGCTGTTCTCAGTGACATAAAGCTGTAGTGCTTGTGCAGGCGGTCTTTACTGCTTTGTTATCTACCAGACAAACTAAAAGTCTCGTGTTTCTTATCTCATTCTGCCACAAAAAATCTTCAGATCTTGTCCGTCATATTGAAGACTAATACGTTCCAGTAATAATATCCGTCATGTTGCCTTGTCGCTCTGGCTCTCTAGTTGGAAGCTGCAACCTTTGAGGAAAGACCGGCCACTGGTTATCTTCTGGTCGGTGTGAGTCGCTGTCTTAGGTTGGGAACATAATTCTTTAACGCACCCAGAGAATTCCTGCAAAGTCTGAAAACCCGAGACTAAATAGGTGGGAGCTGCTCTACGTGGGAATAAAAACCCCTAAACCCCTTCTTTATTCTTCAGTGGTAGGAATTTTTGTCGTTTTGTAGGTCTTCAAAAAATTTCGGAAAAAATAGCGGAATACGTCTACCTCTCCATGTGCTCGCCATATTTTAGTGTTGTGGCGAACGTGGAGCCAAAATACAACACCCCTTGACAGGTGGAAGGGCTCCTCTCTTAACTTCTGACCCCGTAAGTGGCGTGACGATTTGCCTTCCTGGCCGCCGTGCTGACGGGACTCAGCGCCCCGTCCGGGCCCAGCTTAGCTTCTTCTCCTTCCTTCAATCAGCCTGTGTTTCTCTCCTACTTCCTCACTTCCCCTACAACCTCTACCACAACTTTATCTGGTCAGCCTCTATTTTCACAAGATAGATGCTGACCTTCTTCTCAGCCAACTATCCCGGATCAGGGCTGAGGAGGGAGGGGACAATGCTCCCTAACCCCTGAGCTCCGGTTTGGGATATTAGGTTTTTAACAACCTGCTTCATCGCCATTCACACCTTCCTCACTTCACTTTCCTTTCTCTTTTCAATTTCTATCCATTTTAGGCCGTGCCCAAGGTTGAGCCGCCATGCTGAAGGGCTGTGATGTCACCAGGCGGGAAGAGTGGCCTAAAATGGTGGCACCTGGCTATGCCAGCCCCCTACTCACCCATTGCAGAGCGGGCTACTGCGAGGGGTGATTAGCGTATGCATCCCGCAGAACGAATTGGGTCACCATGCCCAATGACGAAAAAACAAAGAATCTCCCCTTAATTTTCCCACATCCACCGTCGGAGCGGCCCTCGGGCAGTTCCACGGAAAAAATGGTGGTCTCCCCCCTGTGCTTTCGCAGGGGAGCCTCCAAAACTCTTTGACTGGAGAGGAGGCTTAATCCTCTCCATTGCCTACGGGTCAGGGGGCTTCCCTTCGCCCCCTTCTTTGGAGTCACCTTTACGTGACTCCATCTTACCACTGGCAGCGCCACCTTTAGTGTCTCAGGGGACTTCTAAGAAAGCCAGCAGGCAGCCCATAACCCACCGCTCCCCGTTGAAACGGTTCGGTATGGCAAACCCCCTTAGTGGGGAGAGGGAAGATAGAGCCCATCGGCCCCTTCCTTCGAAAGACCTGCTGGCTCTAATATTGAACCGGGGATTAAGGCACGTGCGTCCCCATCTAGCCAGACTAAAGACACAGCTTCCAATGGGACCTGTGATGTCCTTGGGGGAAGGGTCACATGGAGGCCCCACCCGAGATAAACATGGTTCTTGAGGCAACCTAGCCCCAGACGGCAGGACCTTCCATGGGGGCGAATCCGGGCTCTGCGCCAAACACCAAACCAGAGTCTGCCCCTTTGTAAGGTCCTCCTCAAAAAGCTCGGGTCTCCAAGACTTTACAACAAGGGGAGGGATCTCCTCCTCCGTCTGGTGCCCATGCTACCGCCGAGACCTTCTTCATCTTGGAAAAGGACCTTGTTGAGGCCGGTCCATCTAGCCCGGGGGCTCCTACTCTCCAAAAAAGAGAAAAATAACGAAAAAGACTCGGGGTTACTCTTCATCCGCGGGGGTTGCGGGGGCGGATAGGTCTCCTGCCACTTCGGTAAACGACTAAGCCAAGATCGGCACGTCCGGTACCGCTGTCCACCCTGGTGCGGAGTCCTTGACAAAGACCAAAAGTGGAATTGCGAAGAGCGGAGCCTCGATTACGTCGGAGCCTTTCATTTAGAGACTACCTGGCGTTTTTGAGCCCTCTGGCTTCAAACTCTTTCTTGTTATTCGCTCGACTGATGGCATTATGTTTGTTGGCTAAGGGCAACACAGTTGCCAAGGCCCTTTTTCTTGCTCGGAGATCTGAATGGTAGACGCCCCCTTTAGGGAGACTATTCAATTAATCACATGGGTCAAGTCCTTGCCGACATGATCGACGAGCTTGAGATGGGTGTCCTACATGTGCATTAGTTTACGCATCACTGCCCGAAAACCGCTTCATTTTCTTTCCTCGATCTATCTTTGTGCTTTCCGGATGCACAGCCTCATTTTGACTTCCATGGTAGTGATCACTTTCCCGTTCAGATATCATTTTTTGGGCCTCTGCCGCTCGATAGACCGCCCCGGTGGTGCTTGGCGCGAGCGCGGTAGTCTGCCTTTCAGGAAATGACTTAATTCTCAGTCGAGTAGTTTAGGTAGGTAGATGAGGCCGTTGAGTTCTTCTCCGGCAACCTGATCCTTGCGAGCCTAACTAGTATTTCTAGAAGGTCTGGCCATTTGCACGTCGACCACTACTGTGGTGGTCAGCCGAGTGTGAAACGGCTCTCAAGCAGAAGCGTAATGCCTAAATGCGCTATAAGCGCCACCCAAGCGATTTCACTGTCAGTGAATTTCTTTTGGCTAGGGCTAGTTTCAGGTATATTTTTAAACACGCCCACAGCTCTTCTTGGCGGGCATACGTGTGTTCACTTAACGGGAAGACACCTCTAGCAGAGGTGTGGAAGCGATTCCAAACGATTCAGGGCAAGTTCTCGCAGGACCCCCCCCCTCCAGTTCTCCAGGAGAATGGGACCGTAATCTCAGGCCCCGCGTCCGTAGCGGAATCATTCGCAACCGATTTTTCCGGATTCTATAGCCGGGATGCTGCTCCGGCAGCACTCAATGCGCGTCGTGATGTCGCGGAAGCCCGCTGACTGGACCATTCAACGACAGGTTTACTCTGAGTGAGTTGCATTCCGCTCTTGCTTCGTGTGCGGACACCGCCCATGGGCCGGACGATTTCCTGTACGCCATGGCATGGCCTTTCTCTTAGATTTGTTCAACAGGATCTGGGTATAATGTCTCCTGCCAGATTCCTGACGAATCGCTACTGTGCTCGCTTTGCGCAAACTGGGGAGAGATCACGCTACCCCGGCCGGTTTACCCCCAATCTCTCTAACCTCTGGCAGGTGCAAGTTGATGGAAAAATTGGTAAATGTTAGATTAGCCTTTTTTCCGGACAGCGGAGGACATCTGTCTTCTGCAAAGTGCGGCTTCCGAAAGTTCGACTCTACATCGGATGCTCTGCTCCGACTGGAAAATGCCGTCTGCGAGGCCTTCCTTCGTAGACAGCACTACGCCACGGGTTTTTTTTTATTTGTAAAAAGCTTATGATACCGCATTGCGATACGATATCATAGAGACTATCCACATGATGGGGGCAAGGGGACGCCTGCAAATCTTTATATCCGAATTTTTGAGAGATCGTCGATTCCGCGTACAGGTGGGGAAGCTCTCTCCGGCCCAATGGAGCAGGAAGTGTCCTCAGTGTCACACTCTTTGCC
The DNA here is from genome assembly GCA_963969495.1 of Ceratothoa steindachneri. Classification (NCBI taxonomy): domain Eukaryota; kingdom Metazoa; phylum Arthropoda; class Malacostraca; order Isopoda; family Cymothoidae; genus Ceratothoa; species Ceratothoa steindachneri. The sequence goes on from OZ018334.1 coordinate 53,772,347, forward strand.
CTGAGCATCAACGGTATCACGTTGGTACTGCCGGATGTTCTCACTACGTTCTACGTCGACGACCTTTCAATCTCTTTTGGCGTGGTCCAGATTCCAACTCTGGAGCGTCGACTCCAACAGGCAGCATTGAACCCCGTCTCTCGCTATGCCGAAGCGCACATTTTTCGGTTTTTCTTGGCCAAGACAAAGGTGGTGCACTTCTGCCGCCATCCACAGCTCCACCTTGACCCAGAATTGTTTCTCAATGGGGTACGCCTGGAAGTGCTTGAACCACACCGTTTCCTTGGTCTTGTATTTGACCGACGCTTCACCTGGGAGGCTCATATCCGTAGCCTTAGGGTCTATTGTACCCGTGCCATGGATAGTCTTGTTCCGTGACGTTCAGTGCTTGGACCGCTGATAAGGCTACTACCTTATTTTTTTGATAGATCATTTGTTCGTTCGAAGCTCGATTACGTATGTGAGTTTTAAGAATTCACAGCTGAAGGTGGACTCGATCCACCACACCGGCCTTCGCCTGGCGACCGGTGCCTTTCGTACTTATCCCATTGAGATCCTACTTGCCGATGCTAGGGAGATGCTACTCGCCCTATGCCGTGCACAGCGCATTATTCGCCTGTACGCGCGAGCATGGCGCCTCCCACAGTCGCCAACAGCTCTCAATGCATCCGCAGCTGAATTCAACGTTGCCTTTGCCGCGGAGAGACGCCAGTAATATACTAAGCCCTTTGGGTTTAGGGCTAGGAAACTCCTTCGATAGCTAGGTATAGCTCTTTGGCCCGTAAAGCCTCTGGTTTTGCCCAGGACGGCATCTTGGATGGTATCATCTTTAGCTATTTGTCGCCACGCCTCTGCTCCCAAAGCTTGTACAGCGCCGGGAGTATTGCGTTCTACCTTTTTGTAGCACACCTCGTGTCACGCTGGAACCATGCCAGTGTATACGGATGGCTCTAAGTCCCAAGCGGGGGTCTGCTTCCACGCCGTATGCCCTCTGTTTGAAGTCAGTGGAGCTCTTCCAGGCGCTGCGCCTGTCTTCAAGGCCGAGTTGGTGGCAATACACCACTCGGTACGGGAGATTACTCGACGTGCCCGGTTTGGAGACCGGATTGTGATTTATAGCGACTCACAAAGCGCTCTGAGTGCTCTCGGAGCATTGGAGTCTCCACATCTCCTGGTTCGCGATATTCCTGACGCCACGGCTTTAGCAAGCCAGGCGGATGTCGAGATTATCTTCTGCTGGGTTCCTGGACATGTAGGAATTGCGGGGAATGAGCACGCTGATGAGGGCCCAAAGAGTCCGCGAGGACTCGGCGACCAGACCAGCGTTTCGCCCTTCCTCGCACCGACTTCATGGCAGGAATACGGGTAGCTCTCTGGGCTGCTTACAAAGAAGATAGGAGACGGTCGAGGGTAACTTAAACTTGCGTGCCATTGCGCCCCGACTGTTTCCATGGACCTACCCCCTAATGCCGCGAGAAAGCTCAGGTTGCTTTCTGTCGTCTCTGAATTGGACACACTCGCGGGACGCACCGCCATTTGATGGAGGGCTCACCTGCGCCCTATTATGAAGACTGCATTGTCCTCCAGACTGTTTAACACATTCTTGTTGAATGTCCCAGTCTGGGTGATCTTCGCGCACGTTATCTGTCCCGGTACCGGGATGGGCGTGGCCGCTACCACCTGTCCCTTGTATTCAGGACGAGTTAGTGCACATTGACTGGTGGATTTATACACTTTTTGGAGGAGGCTGGCCTTCTCCCCTTTATTTAACTTTTTTCTGTTGTTTTTGTAGGTCGCACGTTCCGGCGCTGTGGGAACCGGTCCTCCTCCCTACGCTGGAGCTTGCCTTCTGCCTCTTGCCTTCGTTTTTTTTATTTTGTTTTATTTATTTCATGTTGCTATTTTAAGGTAACCTAGTACTAGGCAGTGGTGAGTACGATGACTTATGCCAAAGTAAGCAGTCGCCAGATAGGCTGTTAAAATAATAAATCCTACTTCTGAATGCCACCCTCGAGTACCTCCACCTCTGGTGCTTTCTCAGATGCCCCTCCAAAACTATTCCAGCGCAGAGGGCGCTTCTATTGCTTCTTCTTTGACTGGTTCATGGGTTCCCCCCTAAACCTCTTTTGCAGGGTTGCCTCCCGGCTATTCTCCGCATGCACCGGATCCCACCTTTCTTTTTCAGGGGCTCACTAAGGAGACAACGAGACCAACGATACGCCGCTTCGATTCCCGCCCCTCCCATTTTGATCATGTGCCTTACCACAAGGTTCGTAGAGGGATAAGAGGTGGCCTCGTCTCTCGGTCTTGCCTACGCACCCTGTCAATCTGAAGTCTGTTAAGTTGACGGTATCAGTCAAACCCGCTCCCCTTTTCTTACCTATGGAGGTCGGCATATCGTTTCCAATCAGGGGCCATAGGCTCTATTAATCCCCGGTTGGGATACCTGACACCTTGTGGGGTTGGAATTTGGAGGCACTTCCTGAAGGGGAGATGCCACTGAGGCGCCATCCCCCTTAGATGGCAGAATCTGCCAAGAGAATGAACCTTCGGTCGGTGCCAGACACTGAACTTGAGTACACCTCTTTGCAAAGCCCTACTCAGGCGGCACGGGCCCTCAAAGATTCACAAGGAGATTAGGGACTACCTCCCTCGACTGATGCCCATTTGATGGCCATAATGCTCCCCATCTCGGAGGAAGATTTGACCAGGGCTGTAAAGTCCTGCCTATGGGCCCCTTCCGGGAAGGGGAGAGAGAAGCAAGTTCAATTTCCACCCTCTCAAAAAAAAATAAAAAGAAAAGGTAAGAAGAAATAAAACAGGAGAAAGGTTTTCTCGTTCGTCACAAGGGTTCACGGGACAGATGGTTCTGCTGCCATTTTGGTAAGCGTCCAGACTAAGACCGGCACATCCGGACCTGAGTAACCTTCAGGCAGGGAGGCCCAGACCGAGACCAAAGTTGCATTTGTGCTGAGTGGATCATCGATTATGTCAGCACCACTCATTCAGAGATTATCTAGCATTTTTTAGCCTGCTGGCTTCAAGTGCTTTTTAATTATTCGATCCACTGATGGCATATTGACTAGTAGAGAGCATAAGGAGACCCATGCGACCGACGGTAGTCTTGCAAATATGGCGGACTCTTCCAAAGCGTTCATTATAAATGCTCTTAAGGACATTCGATGGCTACCAAGAATTTTGTAAAAGGAGCGGTTTATGCGAGGGAACTCGTAAACTACTCCTTATAAGACATCACCCAAGAGCCCGCTGATCAAAGAACAGTCAAGGTCCATCTCTACATACTTTGTCACATTCGATCGTAAAAGGCTGCCTGAGTTGGGGCCGGTATGTCTCGCTACCGCGCGAAGGTATTTCTTGCTACTGCCATGAAGTAATTACTATTTCCACCGCTTCAGTCATACGAAACAGCCATATATAAGTGCAACATCGAGTTTACCTTGTGTGTGTGTAAGTTGGTCCAAGGCCGTACATTATAGGTCCTTATCCTGTATGGAGAAAGGTTTCAAGTGTGAAGAGCGGCACCTTGCTTTCTCAAAGCAATGTGCCTTGTATCTCTAGACAAATGAAATCTTGTCCGTTCAAACCACGGAGAGTCTCTTCTTTCCCGAGGTTAATGACTTTGGTTCAACTGCGCCCAATGCTACCGGGGATGTTTTATGCTTCAGTAGTAATTAAATATCCATCTTCTTCCGGCCCCTCCGGGCTTACGGGTACGGTCGTTTCCGCCCTCCTTCGGAACCATTCTGTGGGTTCACGCCGAACTTTGGCAAAGACTAGGGTTCCCCCGTCTTTCCTCCCCATTCCTGAAGGTGGTCGTGAGGCCGTCTTCAAGGGTTTCTAAAGTTGTCCCCTGAAAGGATGACAGCACCAAAGGAGCTTCGGCGCTTACTCCCTGCCCGAAGGCTGAACTAAGTGGCTCGGAGACGTGGGATCCTCTAAAAGAGAGACCCCCCCCGCCCCTGAAGCCGTTTCACTCTTTTAAGTTTTCAAGCGGAGGGAGAAACGACTCGTATATCGAGCCCAAACTCCCCCGATAAGTCATTGAAGGCTACACCACCTTCAGCGCATTGTTCGGCCCACAGCGCGGACAGCAATTCCCGTGAGGCTATCCTACGAGCAAGGTATGTAGGTCATATTCCTTCAATGGAATTGCCATGGAATGCGACAACTTGCCTGCATCTTCCCTTGTGCTCTGTATAGCCCAGCCTGATTTTGAATGAGATGATTTCGATGAATTTCATGGTATTAACCACTTTCCCATTCAACTATCATTTTCTGAGATAATGCCGCATGAAAACCACCCTGTTGGTGTTTTGAATGGGCGCGGTCGTTCGCATTTCGGGAAATGACAGTTTCTCTGTTTAAGTTAAAGATTTTAGGTGAGTGGATGAGGCCGCCGAGTATTTTCCGGCAACTTCATCGTCGTGGGCATAACTACAATTTTTAAAACATCTAGTCGTTTTCCATACTCTCCATTTCTTTGGTGGTCGGCTTAGTGTAAGACAGCCCTCAGAAAGAAGCGATATGCCTACATACTCAATAAGCGCCGCCCGAACGATTTGACTATCGGTGAATATCGTCGATCTAGGACTAGGTTCCGATCTATTTCGAAGCACTTCCTCTGATCTTCCTGGCGTAAATACTTGTCTTAACTAAACGGGAAAACGTCTCTGAAAGACCGCTTCGCCATCTTCTTCAGTCGTGATGTTGCTTCGCCAGAATTCAATGTACGTTGTAATGTCAATAAAGGCCACCGATTGAACCTTACCACCAGAGCCGGAAAACACGTCAACAAGAAGTTTACGTTCAGTGAGGTGCTTCTGCTCTCGGTTCATGAGCGGAAACTGCCCTGATCGTGACGATGTCCAGTATCCCATGCTTCGACACCTAGGTGATCGAGGCAAAGCATTTCTGCTAGATTTGTTCTACAGGATCTGGACAGAGGATACCCTACCAAACTCCTGGAGAATGGCTACCGTGCTCGATTTTCAAAAAACAGGTAAAGATTACTCTCCTCCTGGTGGTTTACGCCCAATTTCTCTTAATTTACGCGTGTGCAAGTTGGTGAAGGAATTGGTAAATCTTAGATTACCTTTTACTGGACAGCGGAAGCTACCTGCCTTCTGCACACCACAGCTGTTCTCCGACAGGAAAATGCTCTCTGCAAGGCCTTACTTTGTAGACAGCATTATACCATGGTGTTATTCGATCTGAAGAAGGCCTATGACACCGCATCCCGATACGGTATGATGGATAATCTCCACACGATGATGGCAAAGGGACACCTCCCAATCTTTATTTCTGAATTTCTGCGAGATCATCGATTCCGTGTACGGCTGGGGGAATCCTCTCTACCCCAATGGAGTAGGAAGAGGGCCTTCGCAGCAAAATACCCTAAGTGTTACCCTATTTGTTATGAACATCAACGATATTACCTCGGTGCTGCAGATTTTCTTGCTACTCTCGAATTGGATAACCTTTCAATCTCTTTCGGAGCAACTCAGATGCCAACTCTGGAGCGTCAACTTAAAGAGGTATTGAATCGCATCTCTCGCTTTGCCTTCGAAGCGCACAGGTTTCGGTTTTCCCTGGCTATGACTAAAGAGGTGCACTTTTTCCGGCATTTATGGATCAATCCTGACCCAGATTTGTTCCTAAACGGTGTACGCCTGTAATTGGTGGATTTGCATACTTTCCTTGGTAGGCTCTTTTTTACCCGAGACATAGACATGCTGCGTTACGTGACGTTCAGCATTTGGGGTGATGATAGGGTTACTGCCTTACTTTTCTACTGATCCTTTGTTCGTTCGAAGCTTGACTACTGACACGAGTATCACGCATTCGCAGCCAGGCTTGTATTGTCAAAGTTGGACTCTATCCGCTATCCAGGTTTCGCCTAGCAACCTGTGCACTTTTCACCTTCCCCATTGACAGCTTACTTAAACCCTTTTGGTTAAAGTAAGCTAGCCCTAAACTCAAAGGGGTTTAGCTTTAGGTTTAGGGTCATCAAACTCTTTCGAGAGCTCGGTATAGCTCTCAGGCTGGTGGCGCCTCTGGTCTCGCCCAAGATGCCACCATATACGGTACCATCTCTGACTATTTGTCGCCACGCCCCAGTTCCTAAAACTTTCGCAGCGCGGGAGTTATGTGTTTGACCTTTTTAGAGAACACTTCGTGTCACGCTGGCTCCGTTCTAGTGTATATGGATGGCTCCAAGTATCAGGAGGGTATCAGCTTCTCTGCTGTATCCCCTATTGAAAGTCAGCGGGGCTCTACCAGGAGCTGTATCGGTTTTCACAGCCGAACAGGTTGCAAGACATCGCTCGGTAAGGGAGATAACGCATATTGCTCGGTTCGAAGACCAGAGTGTGATCTTCAACGACTCACAAAGCGCCCTGCGTGCTCTCGAGGCATTATAATTCCTCACTCCTTGGTTCACGATATCTGTGACGCTACGATTGCCGTGAGCGGGCGGATGTTATGATATTGTCTGCTGAGTTCTTAAACATATTGGAATTGCGTGGAATGAGCGCGCAATTGACGGTGACAAACAGTCTGCGAGGGCTTCCAGACCAAAGTTTCGCTCAATCATCACACCGACTATATGGCAGGAACCAGAGCAGCCCTCCGGGCATTGTGCCGTGACATTTTTCATGTACCTACACAAAAATGCCGGGACGGCTTCATTTCGCTTTCTGTCAGCTTCGAATTGGGGAAATTTACTGGATACACAACCATCTGATGGATCGTTCCCATGCAACTTCCTGCGACGACTGAGATGCCCTCTGGGTTTTTCTGCACATTCTTGATGAATGTCGCAGTCTAGGTGATCTTCTTGCACGTGGGAGGGAAAACTACAACTTCTCCCCTGTACTAGGGACGGGTTCGTGATCTCCTTGATTTCATTTGACTCTCTTTTGTCTTAGTCGCAAGATCCTGCGCCAGGGTGAGGTAGGCCTCCCCCACCCTCCATTCCCGACGACAGAACATGCTTCCTTCTTGTTTTTTCTTTTGTTTCTCTTTTTTGCTTTGTATGTTTTTGCTTTTCTTTACTTCAGATTTTGTTGAGTTAGTTTTACTTGGGGCTTTTGATTTATTTTTATGTTAATGTAGCTTACTATAAGGCTTGAAATTAAGCAAGGTATCTTATGCCGTACTAAAAAGAATCCACGTAATCTTATATAAGGGGATTATGAAAGTAGACAATCAGTTCCAAACTCAACTTATCTTCGCATTTATAACTATACCTACAATTGTTACAAGTTCACACTAAATTTATGACGCTTTTCTTAGGCGAGATCCACAGTTTAACCTGAAATCCGACCCATTGTAGTTACAGCATAGGGTAGAAATCGCAAAATCAACCTGACCGAGAACTCTGTCCGGCTATTAACCACATCCAATGTTACTTAACTTATTTTAATCTGGAGGCGGTGTAGTTTGGGAGAAGTGCAGGCGATCGGCTCAAAAGCTTCGCTTGAATAAGTCTTTTTCGAGACTCAGGATGACCGAGTGGATTCGCCGCTAGCTAACAGTAGTGCAGCACGGGAAGCTGTTTGCAACTCGCCTACGCAATTATTATTTTATTTTCTTCCTTTACAATTCTCTTCTATCTACAATGGTGCCCATACCCGGGAGGTGGGGCGTTAACCCTTGGATAACATTTGCAAACGGGTTCTCTTCATTTCTTCAAAATACGCTCCGCTTCTAGGAGAGAGTTTTGTAGCTTACGAGAAGTCTTTTTTGAGACTCAGGATGACCGAGTGGATTCGTAGTCAAGCACGGGAAGCCGTTTGCAACTTGCCTACGCAATTACTGTTTCTTTGCCCCCTTTCCTACTCTCCTATATCTTTAGCAGGGATTTTATTCGGTAAGGGAGATAACGCGTTTTGCTGGGCTCGAATCATATTTACCTGCCTTTTACCACCCGCAGGCGATATCATGGGGTGGTATACTTATCTCCTAAAAGGGAGGAATAAAATTTTCAAAATACTTTAATGGATTCATTTTACCGCCTAAAATTAATTGGCTTTCTTTTGTCCGAACCCATTTCTTTAAATATAGGAGAACAAATTGTATTTAAACCCTACACCCCATATTTAAAAACCCTTCACGTGAGTGAGTGTATTTTTACCATGGGAACTTAGAACTTTTCCTTCTTACTAAAAAATTATTCTCAGAATTTTGGACGAAAACAAACTTCTTTCTATGAATCTCAGCTATAGAATATAAAATATAAAAATATCCCCCTCTCCTCTTGCTCCTAACTTTTATAATTTTTTTTAGAATCGTTTCCTTTCCCAAAATTTTTCATGAGTTTCTAAAAACTATTATTTTCTTGATTTTTTTTCAGATTTTAAGTTTTTGTTTCCTCTGAAACATTGACTAAGTTTTCCTCAATAAATTGGTATCTATTTCCAATTTTAGTTTTCAGAAGCCAATCATTTTCTTCCACGACTTTGACAATTACATTCTCAGCCTTATCCTCCTTCTTTCTATTACACTGGTCTGCGTCAAAAATGTACCTTAGGTTTTCTATAGTGTTTCTTAATAAAATTGACCTCCTAAATCCGAATTTGTCATCCTTTTTTCTCTATCATTTCTAGTTTTTGCGATACAGGGGGTGATAATAATTTTATAGTTTATACATCTCCTATATTACATCAAATTTCAATAGTTTTTGCACTGCTCTATTCGCAGTAAATTTTGTGTACATTTTAAGTAATTATGCAAATAGGTTTATATTTTGCAGGTTAAAAATTGCTTAGCATTATAATAATAAGAATAATAATAATAGTGGTTGAGTTAAAAATTAACAGAAAATGTAAGAATAGCTCCGACAGATTTTGCTATGTTTGCGGCAAAGTGACTTTTTCCGAGTAGCAATGTACAATCTCTCTTGTAATTAAATCTTTGTATCATGCATATTTTGGAGTAAGGAGGAGATCGAGATAAAAGTTTGGTGCCACATATCTGCTGCAAGAAATGCTACATAGGTTTAAGACGCTGGAGTCAGGGCGAACAGAAGTCCCTCTCTTTTAGTGTTCCCATGGTGTGGAGAGATGGCAAGGACCACACTAAGGACCTCTATTTTTGCATGACAAATCTTAAAGGTGAGCATTGTATTAAGTATTTAAGCTTTCTGTATTATACTTTATGTAATATGCAATTATATTTTCCACAGGTATAAATAAGAAGAATAAACATAATGTGGCATATCCGGATGTTCCTTCTGCCATCAAACCCCTGCCCCATGGCCCAGGAATTCCTATACCTTCTCCCCCTGAACATATAGAGGTACATGAATAGATTAATATGGAAGTTGACCAAGATTATGACACATCTGAGTCTTATCAGGTTTCCACACATGATATGGTCGCAAGACCATTCACTCAAGTTCAGTTAAATGACCTGACCAGGGATCTGGGGGTTTCAAAGGCGAATACACAACTTCTTGGGTCTCGACTTCGTGAAAGTATCTTCTCGATAAGAAACAACATTTAGGGGGGTACAGAAATAGAGAACAAGAGTTTCGAAGCTATTTTTTTACAGCATTCTTCCAGCTCTTTAGTATACTGCGCCAATATTAAAGGACTTGTTGAGGCCCTTGGAATTCCCTACAACCCATTAGAATGGAGACTGTTCATAGATTCCAGCAGTAGAAGTTTAAAAGCTATGTTACTGAATATTGGTAACAAGATAGCTTCCGTTCCTATAGGCCATTCAATCCAACTTACTGAAAGTTATGAAAATATGAAAAAATTGCTGCATGCAATAAATTACTCTAATGCAAATCTGGAAATCATGAGTCATTTTTGAGTTATATTATTTGTTGAAGTGTGTCCCTATAGGTTAATGCATCCTATTGGGTTAATGGAGAACTTATCTTAATTGAGAAGGTATAGAACACAACTCAATAAACTCAAAATAAGATGTACATATATCCAATTAGTTCCAATACGATGATTTAATGCATCGGCATACAGGATTTTTCAGTACATATTCATATTCTTATGGTTTTAAGAAATATTACTTTGAATTTGTTTTTAGAAATATTACACTGAATTTACATACCGTGCTAAATTTTTTTCAGGTAGTGTCTCTTACGCTTGGGACGCAAACAGGCTACACGAAGCATCCCTGTTTCCTATGTTTATGGGACAGTCGTGCAGATAGTATGCACTATGAGAAGAAGGTTTGGCCTCCACGAGAAGCATTTAGAATTAGATCAAACAATGTGATAGCTGAACCTTTAGTGCCTCCTCAAAAAATACTCCTTCCTCCACTGCATATGAAGCTTGGCATAATGAAAAATTATGTCAAAACCCTTAATAAAGTAGGCCAAGCTTTTAAATTTCTTCTTAAAAAATTTCCACAAATCAGTGACGCTAAGCTCCATGGGGAAATTTTTGATGGACTTCAAATCAGGAACTTGATCAGCAATTTGATGTAAAAATGAAGGAGATAGAAAAAGATGCCTGGAAAGCTTTCAAAGCTCTAGTTAACAATTTTCTAGGCAATAAAAGAAGCCTAGAAGAATATGTTGCCCTGGTCAATCAGCTCTTAACAAGTCTCAAACATTTGGGAGCTCGAATGTCTATAAAGATACACTTTTTACAGTCCCATTTGGATTATTTTCCCGACAACTGCGGGGATTACAGTAAAGGACAGGGGCAAAGATTCCACCAGGACATAAAAACAATGGAATCCAGGCACCAGTGTAAATGGAACGGAAACATGCTTGCTGACTACTGTTGGTGTTTGAAGCGTGATGCACCAGATGACAGGCACAAACGAAAATCGTCAAGGGCGTCTGTTCTTCGAAATTATAATTATTTTCTTTATTATGTTGCATTATTTTATTTTTTGTTTATTAAAAGAATTATAGTTAACATACGTGTATTCCTGTTTATATGATATAACAGTAATAATGCATTATTAGGTAGAGAAAGTTTTTTTTTTAACAAAAATTCAGAAAAAATGAGGTAATCTCAATGAAAATGGTGTAGACTGTACTGAGAAAATCTGACCTGATTGAACAAATATACATTCATTTTTGAGCTCAGGAGGTTGGATTCATTAAGAAACCACAAAGAAATCCTGGGGAACATAAATTTTTTTCAAACTCAGGCCTGTGTTATCGAATCGATCTAGATGGTCCAAATCCCTTAGAGACCGTCTCGTTTTGCAAAACAAGGGCAAATTAAGAAGAGAGTAGAATTCTACCGGCCCCTTGCTCCTTTAGTTAACTTCTCTTTCAATTACTTTGGCGATTTACCTATCACTCACCTTGACTCCTTTTATCTTTACATCTTTCTTTACATAGATTTTCAAAAAAACTTACTCCCTGAATTATCACTTAATTTTCAATATAAAGTTAGGGTAGAATATAAGTAAGACAAGTAAAATGGAAATTACTCCCACACTCTTTCGTAAAGAACCTCGCAGAAAATAGAACTACCCTAGACAAAATCTCTTAAATCAAGAAATTTCACTGGAAAAAAAGTCAGGAAATTAATTCAAAACAAGTGAACAGACCATTCAAGGCCATTGCTTTCATAGTTTACCGTTTTAAATGCTCCAGATTAATAAATTACCCTCGAGCTCCATAAACACAAGTAACGACAAAGTAAATCGCAGAATCGTTAGACAAGACTATAATAACCCTATGATTACCAAAAAACTTCTTTAGAAGTTTGAGATGCAGAGAAGTTTTCGTATCTGAGTTTGCTCGATTTTTCAGAGCCCTTTGAAAAGGCTACGACGGAGAGAATATTATTATTACAATCAAGCATACCGCGAAATTTATGTTCAGGGAATCATTCTTTAGTGAAAGCTCCACTGAAATAATAGAAATCATAAAAAGTCGAATGAATGGTGAATATCACGCAAGAATTTGGACAATACATACTCAGAAATATGAAAATTTAAATAAAAATCTCTTTAAACAAAGCAATGATGTTCAAGACACGGTGACTGTGTATAAAACAGGTTTATAAAGATGAAAACCAATTTTTGGCATTTACTTATATTCTAGTCATTCCACTAACTTCGTTAAGCTAATTATCAATTAGTTGGTGTTGTTAATTCCTGAACATTGCTTCCACAGGTTGCGCCCAAAACGATTTCAACCTCGGTGTTTTCATTCTTTTGTAGCAATTTATGAAGAGATTGCTATGTGAGTGCCATTTTTGCATGGCTTGGGTCCAACCCTAATTAATTTTTAGGTCTCTAGTGTGAAAGGCAGGAAGAGGTGCATATGGGAGATTAAAACCATAATAAAATATTTTGGTTTAAATGCCTCTACTTAGATTAATGAAAACACAATCCCTATGTTGACAAATGTTAAGCCACATAATAATATTTTTCTGACGGGATTAGTACCAAGGCTAAAGTGTAGGTTACTACCGCAGTTGACATTAGACGGGGCAAAAGAATGGTAAAAAAAAAACATCAAATCAAAATCTACAAAATAAAATTCCCTCTTCCTTCTAATATTTTTTCGTCAGATTCGATGACATTGAAGCAAAATGGCACCCTACCTACATGCTCTCTATCGGTGGTTGACTGCAAAGGTAAACAACTTCAAGACAACAACAAAAACGATTAGAACTTCCCCTACTGCCAAACAAGGATCAATCCTGTTTTCCTACTGAATAGAAATCAGCTTAAAAAATGTAGGTAAATTTATCCTTCGCCATCCACTCGCACATTGCATTACTCAATTCAGGCTTCCTTAACCATCGCAAGGTAATTTTACATTAGCGATTAAATCTTTTATCACTTGTTCATTCCTTTACATTGTAGAAGCATAAAATACCCTAATTTAAATCATGATGTGGACACCGAATCAGCAAAGGGTATGGCTATTGGGTATGAAGAATGAGAATCTTTAACCGCGGCGTTGCAGGTCATTTGGTGATGCAAATCTCGTGTTGTGTTCATCTCCCGTCCGCACCGAGTCGCTGGCTCAATGTAACCAGATAAAACCAATGCTACCAAAGGTAATTAAGGTCACTGAGTTCAAATATGCTATAAGGTGACCACCAGGTGGCGCCACCTGTTGGCTAGAGGTGCTAAATCAGGCATTTTCGCCGCAGGTCCACTAGATCGAGTCCCTATAGTTCCTTATAGAACCCCCTTCCTTTTGCGTATTTCTATTCGATGTATTACTCGTCATTTACTTTAGGTACGGCATGTAAGTGTGTGGGTGTGGCAAGAATTCGTTCATACATGCAACTTTTTCAGCGCGTTTTGATATTGTGGTTTAAGCATTCTTTCTAAACCTATTTTGTTTTATATTTTTAAATTTATTTTATTGTATTCTTCTTTAGTTTTTGGGTCAATTTTACAGAAGTTTGGCTAATAGTGACACTAATTTCGGGGATTAATATTAACTGAGAAAATATTGGAATTTAATGTAACTAAGGAGGGCATTTTTACTCGGTGGAGAAGAAGTTAAATGACAGACATACGTAAAACGGGTTGAAAGAAATAAAGGAAACTTTAGGGATGAGAATAACTGCAATACAGAATTTTTGAAGTTTTAAGCCTTCATCTGGCGACAGCTTACAAGGGCATAAGTTGCCGTAATTATCTTATAGCCTAGTGCTAGGCAAATTAAAAACAAAACAAAAACAAACCCAAAACCAAAGGCAAGAAAACAAAAAAACAATAAGCAAAGAAGCAAAAAAGAATAAGTAAACACGCTCCGGCGTCGAGGAGAGCCCCACACACTAGCGCGAGAGCAGGCGACCAACACCAAAGAGAGTCAAATAAAATGGAAGAAGCCAACCCCCTCCGAGAAGTCAAATCGTCCATAAATCTATGGACACGAACTCACCCAATGTTTAAGGAAAAAACGGTAGCGCCCCCATTCGCTCCGTCTGCATTTTGAGATACTAGGGCACGTATTGGCCATTATAAGTTCCTAAGGAATAAATTCTAATCTAGAACATTGTTAAATTGTCTCCCAAACAAAGATAAGGTTCACAGTTCATTGACTTGTCGGGATTAATGATTATACCTATATTCTACACATTATCGGATTAATTAAGATCAATCCGATAAGTGAAAGTTAAGATAAATATCAACCAAGGGACCAAGCCCTAATTTCATGCTTGTAGGCACGAACACAAACAAGACAGATCTTCGCTGGATGATTAAAACAACTTATCTTCCACTTAATCTAGCACCTCTGTCGATAACATGATTGAAACCACTTATCTTCCACTTAATCCAGCTCCTCTGTCGATAACATGATTGAAACCACATAAAATCCACTTAATCCAGCTCCTCTGTCGATAACATGATTGAAACCACTTATCTTCCACTTAATACAGCTCCTCTGTCGATAAAATGATTGAAACCACTTAAAATCCACTTAATCCAGCTCCTCTGTCGATAACATGATTGAAACCACTTAAAATCCACTTAATCCAGCTCCTCTGTCGATAACATGATTGAAACCACTTAAAATCCACTTAATCCAGCTCCTCTGTCGATAACATGATTGAAACCTCTTAAAATCCACTTAATCCAGCTTCTCTGTCGATAACATGATTGAAATCACTTAAAATTCAATTAATCCAGCTCCTCTGTCGATAACATGATTGAAACCACTTAAAATTCACTTAATCCAGCTCCTCTGTCGATAACATGATTGAAACCACTTAAAATCCACTTAATCCAGCTCCTCTGTCGATAACATGATTGAAACCACTTAAAATCCACTTAATCCAGCTCCTCTGTCGATAACATGATTGAAACCCCTTAAAATCCACTTAATCCAGCTCCTCTGTCGATAACATGATTGAAATCACTTAAAATTCAATTAATCCAGCTCCTCTGTCGATAACATGATTGAAACCACTTAAAATCCACTTAATGCAGCTCATTTGTCGACAACATGATTGAAACCACTTAAAATCCACTTAATCCAGCTCCTCTGTCGCTAACACAAAGATAATAAGAGACTAATTTACCATAGAGTAAAAAGTGCAAGGACACACATAGATATATATGGGAATACTTTACTTTGAAGAATGAATCAAACACATTTGCTTCTCCTTGCTCAGGTGATTGCATCACTCTCACTTGAGTAGTTTCCCAAGAGATTGAAGATGTTTGTAATTTAAATTCAAACATTGTCGAATTTAAAGGTCAACTTAATACTGCCCTCAATTAACCTGTTGTATGTACTACAGGCCTTTACTAAAAGTGGGTTAATCGCGTAAATTCCATGAACAATTAATTAGGAAAAAGGGAACTTTACTAACAAACTCATTTTATGTAGATTAATTTAGAATGAGAGTTTAAGTACATAGTAATATATAGAGTCTATAGAAGGATGCCTCAATAAGGAAGCTCCTGTTCCCATTTCCATGTTCAGTTCCACCAAGCATCTTCAGCGCTAAATTTATCGAATTTATTATTAACACTTCCCAAGCAGGACGCTGTTATGACATAGTTAATTACTGAGCCTATTTTATTCATCTACCACTCGATTAGTAAACCAATTTATACCAATCTCTTTCCTAAACTTAAACTTGACCAGGTTAAAACCATTACTACGGGTCGTATCGTGTTTTCAAAAATAAGAACATTAGCTATTCCTCTCCTATTGAAGACTTCAATCAAGTCTTATCGAAGTCTTTTCATTTCTAACGTTTGTAGATATAGTCCCATAACCATTTTAGCATAAAGTAACCTCTTAAGTCCATCAATCATCTTAGTAATCCTTTTTTTTAACTAACTCACGCAAAATAATATCCAAAATCGTACCACATAGTCCAGATGATGTCTATATAATACCTTTATTACAATTTCAGAATTACATCATCACTCCTATTTTTCAAGCTCCTCCCAATAAACCCTAATACGCTATTAGCTCTATTTCTAGCATTTATGCAACGTTTTGCTTGCCGGAGATCGAAACTGACAAGGACACCGAATTCTCTTTCGCATTGTGACCTTTCCTAAAACTCTCCCATTCGATTTATAATTTTTCAGCGGATTACTCCAACTTATACTAATCACACTAAACTTCCTTATATTAAATTTCATTTGACACTTCTCCAACCATATGTATAGTAGGTCAATTTATCTTGTAATAGGTACTTCAGGATCGGAGTCTGACCATATAACCAAACTCAACTAGGTGTCATCAGCAAACTTGCATAGCTCGGTACTTATGTCTGTGTTAAGATTATTAATATAAATCAAGAACATCAACGTCCCCAACATAGACCCTTGAGGAACCCCAATGGAAACATTACCCCATTGGAATTTAATTCCATCTATTCTAATTCTTTGCTTGCTATCACTAAACCAACATTTAATCGACCTAAAAATCCTCCCATCAATCAAAAGTGCTTTAATTAACTTAATCCAAAAGTTGTAAGTGTGGCACCCGGTTGAAATCCTTACTAAAATCCAACTATACAATATCGTAAATCTCATCTCTATCGGGAGCATCGTACATCTTTCTATAAAAAAAGTAAATTAGTCAAACACGATTTGGGACTAGTAAAACCGTGTTTATATTCTTTAATCAACTTATGTTTATCTACTCGTAAGTGTTGCTTAATAGATTTCGCTATTAGAGATCTTAGCATTTTTCAGCAATGATGTCAAACTCATTGGCCGTTAATTATGCATATTCGTTTTATTTTTCTTTAATAAAAAGGGGGAAGCAATGGGTTTTTTTCTACACATTTGATACAACGCCACTCTTTTCCGCTGTAATAAAATGTGCAAGTTAAAAGCTCACAAAACACATTTTTAAATTATATATATTTCGCTTGGAACTATCTCCTAGGTAATATAAATATCCTCTAATTTTTTCCTCCTCATTACTTTGAGAAGACCAAAATCCCATCAGGTACTATTAGATCTCTTCTTATGTAAATACTAACAGAAAATAGTTATTTAGTATCAAATATTGCGTCACTCTCGCTATTACTCTCTGTCTTTAGTTTTAGGTAGCCCTATTTTATCTCAAATCTTAGGCTTGTATAATTGAAAGAAACCCTTGGTAGCTTCTTTAGTCTTATTTGAAATTCTAATTCCATAATTTTACTTTATCTTAAAAACCTTTTTAAATGTACCGATTTAGCTCATTTTATCTCTGCCTTAATTGATCCTCACCATTTTTATTTTCCAATAAATGGCCATTTTGATGAAGATATAATGTATAATTTTATCCAACAAACATTTAGGGTCGACAGATTTGGTTCTAATTTCCCTAAACGGAATATTCGTATTCTGTCCGTGAATTAAGCGCGTAAAAACTGCCACCTTATCCCAATCTACAATAATCCTCTATATCTGAAGATTAGCTTCTCCCTCGAAGGCCCCTATTGACCTAATTTTTATTGACATGACCATACTCGTTATCCCCTAATCAACAGCCTCTCGTTATCTCAGCATACTACTACTATAAGCCGCTTTCTTAAAGATTGAGATTTTAACCTTAATTAACCAATGAGAACCTACACTGCAACTTAACTTAAATCTAAGTTAGCAATGGTCATGGTTGCCCAAATTTCCCCCAATCTCCGTATTGCTAATGCCTTCCTGCCATCTTGCTACGACTAAATTCAATATATCATCACTTTTAATAATTTCACTTATAACCTGTTTAATAAAATTCTCCTGCACCATATTAAAAAATTCTTTAGCTTCCCGACACCTAAAAACACAACTTCACAGTCTATATTCCTCTAATAAAATCCCCCATTATCCACGCTTATTTACTTCTAAATCCACCTTTTATCTCCTGCTACAGTGGAGACGAAGCTTCCTTACTAAGATTAGGCGGCTTATATAATGATCCTATACCGAGTTTATCCTCTCCCTTTTATCTCCAAGCCATTAATAACTCGGCGAGAGTAATGTTTCCATCGTCGTAGTGTTTTCACGACAATGGAGAATATCCCTAATATAAGGTCTTGCTCCTCCTCCCCCTTTTCTCCCGTTTATATCTCTATAAAACATGTTATAACCATCAATCGGAAGCTCTGACTCTGTAATCACAAAAACATCAAAATACTCTACACTCATTACCTCTCTTAACAAATATATCCTATTTTTTATGTTCCTAGTATTTTTCAAGTATATTTTCCTAGTATCTTTCGTTATGGTCACACCTTTATCACTCTACCTTTCTGCTTATTTCCTCATCTGTTGTTTCTTACTTTTATCTGATTGCCTTCACTTCTACATTCCTCATTCCATGTTCCTCGTTAGACTATACTGTTATTCCTCTCTAAACAGTCACTTAACACTTTCACACGCACTCTTGCGACTCAACGGCAACCTCTTTATTAAATACAAATCTTCTCTTTCAAAAACACTTACTCCATGTATACAGAAATACAAGTCCTATATATCAACCAATACTTTCCCTCTCATTTATTCCAATTGCCCGCAACCTTCACTCACAACCTACTCTAAACCTAGGTAAATTTCTTGACAATACACACTTCTCATTACTATTCAGAAACTTTCCTAACAAATCCGTATATCTAGTCACTAGCTTCTCCGATCTAGTTTTCCCTATGTCATTTACTCCCACATGCAA
Source organism: Ceratothoa steindachneri (assembly GCA_963969495.1). Classification (NCBI taxonomy): domain Eukaryota; kingdom Metazoa; phylum Arthropoda; class Malacostraca; order Isopoda; family Cymothoidae; genus Ceratothoa; species Ceratothoa steindachneri. The sequence continues at coordinate 53,790,951 of OZ018334.1, forward strand.
AACAACAACTACATCCAATTAAGTTCGATTCCCTCTCTTTTCATTTCTCTCACTCACATCTCTAACACGGGTACCTGCAAACAAGTTTCCATCCTCTTCTTGCGTTTGCGTTATAAAAAAAAGTCCTGTTTAAATACCCAACCTGTAAATAATCCACCACAAGCACTTCAGGAACATCATTTACTTAACATGCGAATATAAAAAACACCTTCTACTAGTTCTCCTAAGACACTGAACTTAATGCATATTACTAGTAATAGTCTCAGCAGATTTACACTCTGTACTAATGTCTACTATCATCACAGCCATAAAACCGACAGCTAAACTTCCATCAGAAACACTAGATTCTCTTTAGCTACCCGTTTCTTTTCTCCCTTCATTACCCTCCATTCGTTACTCTCTCCACTAGCCCGACTCGTACCTAAGATAAATGGGCTAAACTTGCGTTACCCAGAAGCCTTCTTGCTCCTAGTGCCGAGATCCCTTCTAATTCTGGTGACTAACTGCTCTAACCTAGCTATCCTTTCTAAGTCCTTCCCTCTTCCCTATTGTAATGATAAAATCTACTTCGATGAATGAATGTATATTTTTTTATATTTAAAACAATTTTACTTTCTTTAAAAAAATGTCATTAATTTTTTTTAAAACCTAATAGATTAAAAGTGCTTTTTTACCTTGAACTACTCAAACAAATCTTGCTGCACCTTCAGTTTTTAAGTTTGACCTGTGTAGTTCCGCAAACACCATCACTGAAAGGAAGAATTTACACTTTATCTTTGGCAAGTTACCTTCACTCATTAATTGGTTTAGTTTTAGATTTCGCCTACAATTCTAAATCTATTTATTTCTGTATCCTATTTAATTTTTTTCTTTGGATTTTTCTTCACGTGCTTTGTTTTGTTATTCTTTCTCCAACATTCGTTGATCTTTAGCTTTATCGATGGGATGTTTTATGAATCCTGCTATTTCGTGTTTCTATTGTTCAGTAATTTAGGGGCCTCAGGGGGCCTTTGGACAAAGAAGATAAATTTTTAGGCCTTCCCCCCCCCTCCTAAATGAGACAAACCAATAACAAAAGTGCAAAAGTGAAGTTTAGCTGCTTCTTTAGAATGAGAATTTATTTTCTCCTACCAAGCCGCTCTCCCTACTTGAAGCCAAACTCTAATTACTAACCCAAAATAACCAAGTTCGCTTAGGGATGAGTATAGTCAACAGTTTTTTTATAATCGCTAAGCTAGATGCTACTCGTACACTAGAAAACTATTTTATTAGAAGCAGACAAATTATATACAGCTAAGAGTACCAAACAAACGGACTACCCAATTTTATTTAAATAACATAAATACTCAAAGGTTGCAAAATTAACCCAGCATTTTTTCCTCTATATAATACCTCACTAAGGAATGAAGTGTAAGTCCGAAAAAACATATAAATGTAGTTAGGAAAGATAGAGAAGTAATACTTCATTACAAACAGATTTCAATATAGTTCGCCAACCAGAAAATCCATGATTATATGAAACTGGGAGCGATGCAAAAGTAAACCCAATAAAGTCTTTTCTTTTTACCAGAACGACATATATTAGATAGATGCTGCTTTACTCAACTTAATTCACTCCATTTCTCCTTTGTGTCCACTATATACCGTTTCTATACGAAGTTGGGAGGGATGGGGGGCTACTCACTATCAAGCTTATGTATAAAATCTTATGTAGGAAATTGTGTGAATCTTATCGAGTAGAAATATATGTTAAGAGGAGACGGATAGAGACAAAAAGCTGATTTGCAGAGAGACAGACATAAAATAATATAGACTCAAAAAATATGTGCGAAAGAAAGTAAACAATTAGTGATACTATAATATTAAGTAAACACTAGTTGTAGTATACTAGGGAGGCATAAATTTTGGAGAAAGGTAAATTTTGAAGACTAGTTGAACACACATTTTCGTAACTGAACTGAGAGACTTGGCCACAAGAATCGCCTTAATTTTTTTTCTCTTGGTTTATGCTAAAGGAGGAAGTTTATTTTATTTAAATTAATGATATTAATCATCTGAGGCAACGCATTATAGATTAGGATCAACGCTGATAATTAATGTTTTACTGTGTCATGCACACATCAATTTAACAAGGCATCGAAATGTCTACGGAAAACATTCAAAATGTAACTAATCAAAGGTAAGAACGAAAAGGAGAAAAATTTTCACGAGTGGATATATTAATTATAATATTTTAGGAATATTTAATGCAAAATGTAATTAAAGATAACGTATGGGGTTGATATATGGAGCGCGAACTTCTTGCTGCAGGTTCATAGGCATCTTATCGTCATGTCTAAAAATTTTGAAGCTCGAGAAATTTTCTATAACAGAAAATAGCAGAATGTTGAAGCCAGATTTGGCTATAAATTGTAAAATGATAGAAATCTGTTAATTTTCAGATGGACAGTGCTTATGAAGATGGATAAGGCCCTTGCAGACCAAGGCAGTAGTAGTGGCGTCCGTCTAGCAAGCATACATACCCATTGAGAGGGCCAACATGGACGTAAGTGCCTGTGTAAGAAGTGTATCTGTTTATCGTTGGAAGGTTAAAAATGCTAATCGTAAGCTAACATTATCGGCTTTTTTAACCTGTAAGTTTACCTTAATAATACCTTCGTATCATTAGGGTAAACGTACACGTTTAAAAGCGGGATTGTCTGTGCGCTCGTGTATAATTTCTAGTGTACGCCCGAAGGTAAACCTTTCCATTTCAGAGCATTTTTGTGTATACGTGCGATGTTATATAGGTGTATGTTGCGTTTTTATATTTATGTCTGTATGCGCGCTAGTTATGCAGGCGTGCGAGTAAATTGTATATGGTTGTGATGTGTGTATATGTTTGCCAATGTGTTGCGCATGTGTATTCAGGCAGTGTGGGCGAGTGTTTGTGAGTATGCGTGCGAGTGTATGTTTAAGCATAATTGTGAGTAAAAATGTAACTGCCCGTGCAAGTAAATGGTTGTATGTGTGCATGTAACGCGTATACATCACTGCCTGCGAGTAAATATATATTTGCTCTCAAGTATGGGTCTATTTACGGCGAGGATACGGGGGGAACAACATCAAATATTTTCGACTAAGATTTGGAGCTTTTCAACTATAATTTTGGAAACATGGTTCAATGTTTCTCTCCACACAGCCTATCACACGAACAGTTTATGTTTTTATGTAGTTCAAAGTAGGGAGATAGGGGAGTATGTAAAATTATTGTGTAAAACGTAGTTTGTTTGTTTTGAGATATTATGTTAGCAGATTTCCAGACGTTTGTAATAGCGTTATGCGAAATAGGTTAAAGATCCGCGTGAGAGCGTCAATACCTCTTGGGTCTTGATGCTTTCAGGGATTGTTTGATAGGTGGGAAGCGACAGACGCAAAGGGAAATTTGGCCGAACGTAGAGTCTGGGCTAGCATTTTAAGGGGGTTTTCTGTACTAGCATGTCGTTGTCTAGTGTAAGTGACTGTAAGTGTTTATTTGAAACTCTGTAGGTGAGATCAGGTGTTTTGTTGCTAATTTTTTTTGGGGGGTGTAATGTTAGAAAAAGGTATATTTGCTGAAGTTAACTATGTTTGCATTCGATTAGTTAGAAGAGTGCGCGTTTTGTTACGTTGTAAGAGTTGGTTATTCTGTAAATATTGTTTTGGATTTTTTTGGCTGCATTTTTTGTAGATTTATGTATCTATGGACGTTTCCTAAGGTCGTTTCTGTTGCTGTGTTGAATCAATGCTTAAATGTTGCATGCCATAGTTTTAAAATTGTCTGTTTTATTTGAAGTCTGTGATTATAGTTTATGCTGACAACTACCTACTTGCATCGGTCTCTGTCTCTCTCATTCTCCTTTTCTCTCATTCTCTCTATCCTCTATTCTCTATATCTCTGATTCTATCTCATTCTGACTCTCTCAAACTCTCTTCTCCGAGAGCTTCGTCACATAAGGTAGGGTAACCCTCATTAGATCAGTTCTGATTTCTCAGCATTGATATGGTGCACGAACTCTCTATCACCTTGCGCAACCACCTCTCCAGAGTTAAGGCCGCGATCATTGAACCGAACTAGTCTGACGTAGTGTTCGAAATTCAGTGTAGTTGGTGTGCCACCAAATAGGAAGTTTAAACATCGAAAAAGCTCCGATCTCTGATCGAAAATTACCGTAGAACCCTCCAAAAGAAAGACCCTCTATCCAGTGTTCCGTCCCATTGCTTCAGCCAGAGACACGAGATGAAGAGGAATATCCGACGAATACGGCATAAACCGACACATTAACGTCAATCCCTTTTATGACGACTTGCTCTAGACCCCTTTTAAATCCTAAAAAAATGTTTTCTATTATGTTATTTATATTTGTCATTAGCTAAGAGTATGTTCATGATTAATTTATCCTTATATTCTTTACTCTATCTCTTAACATTACCCTTGCCTTCTTTAAGTCCTTGAACGTCCCACTAGTCCCGTTGAAAGAAATGGCTAACTAGGGTGTTCCTACATTACCGTCGACTCAAGAGCTATAAATTGAGTCACGACGGGAATCCGCCAGCAACGGGTAATAAGGGAGACCCGAATGGCTCCGGGTACCATCGAGCACAGGACAAGACCTGATATAGCACAACTATGTGAGACTATCCGGGGACCTCGAAATAGCCTTAATAAGTATTATTGATGTTCACAACGGCTACTTAGTTAACTGCAGCAAAGAAAACGACGTTGAGAAGCTAATCTCATTTCATGGCATGGAGATTGCACCTAGGATTACACCTCAGATCCCAGCCAATAGGAAAATTCAAAGGAAGAAATCAAGGAGGAAATCTATAAAAAACACAGTGACACGAAAATTACCTAAGTCATCGAATTCAGCAATCACACCTATGTCTTTACGATAGTGTGTGCAACAACTGAGAATACAAAATAAAGAAGAGAAAGAGAGACAAACCCAAAGCGATCGAGTAGCCAATATCGAACTAATAAACACAGTTATAAGAAAAAGAGCGGGGAAATATCTTAAGGAAAATCAACTCACTTTCTCCCATCTTTACCCAAAACAACAAGACCAGAGCAAACGCTTTTATCTACTCCAGATTACCCACTGGAAGAATTCAGCAGAGAATAATGAAAGCAGCAAACTACACTCGAGAAAATCAAACAAGACAATATAAAAGAAGTGATAATCTTCAGAGGAGCCCAACCCATCATGAAATAATAGTGTATTCGTAGAGACTGATCAACAAAAAAAAGTGAAATTATTGAACAAATTTAAGTGGAAATAAAAATTTTTAACCTACAATAAGTATAAATTAAACTATAAAAACTATTCATTCCTTTCAAACATCTAAAACAGGAAAGCTTACACAACACAACAGCTATGCAATACTTCAACAAAGATATTCGCAAAACGGCATGAATGGTACAGTATACACAAGAATGTAAGAAAAAATAAAGGATAACAGAGGGTAGTCGGCTCTCCTGACAACTATATAAAAATCGCGATTACTTAACACTATATCAACAACTAAAAAAATGCAATTAAGTGAAAAAGGATAAGAACAGCTCTTGGTTGTGGTTCTAACTTAATGGTCGTCTGATTATATGCATTTTGCGCAAAAAACCTGTAATATAAACGCAATAATTTGTTAAAAACTTGAATATCCTGTCACCTGGAAACTTTATTTCTTCCTTCCGTCTAGCTTCGTTTTACCTCCTCTACACCTTCCCCTTTTCAACAGTTGGAACTTTTTGATCTTTCTATTTTTACGTTCTTTTAATAGACTCGAAATTGTCTGACCATCACTCGAGAGATTACTTACTCAACGGACAAGATCGGCGTGCCATGGGTAAAGGAGGAAAAGACAAATGGATATGCTAAGAAACAAGGAAAGCTCCTTTACAGACCCGTATTGCCAATTCATTTCATTTTTGCCCTTTCTCATCAACTACTTTCTCCCACTCCTTACACTATGTACCTACCACACGGGGAAATTATAAAAAAGAGACTAATACTTATATTGGGATAGATATAGCAACCATTATGGTAGCCTTAATCGCTCCACATTTCCGATTTCGTTAATCTACTGGACTGTGTTTGAGGACTCCACAGATTGCATTGTAACAACTATGCCAACCATTCAACTAGACATAATTGAGGACCCCGGGGAAAGGAGGTTTAAGGAATAATCTACTCTGGACCCAACCGTCAGAGGTAGATGGAATAGGACAAAGTTGTAAATATTTAGAAGGGGTGAAAGCGGCCATCCTGAGGCCCCGGGTCTGCCACAGAATGGAGAAAACCCCGTATCTGCATATGCTGGAAGCAGCTTTAATAACCAAACCCATGAGTAAACGTCAGCTATGTTGTAGATAGATGAAACTACCACACACCTTAAATCTAAATCCAACGCTCTCCAGTAGGAAGCCGATTTTTAGTTGAGTCGATGGGAAGGAATAAAGCAACACCAATTAGCGACCCTCTACCAACTCACGATACCTTTTTACTGGTTTAGACCGGGGATAGGACTAAACAGGACAGATCTAAATGTGTTGAAATACATCACTGTGCAGATGGGAGTTGTTCTAATGCGCCTTATCGAGACTAATCGATGATACGCCGCACTCTTTCATACCAACGAGGATGTGGAAAAAGTGCAGTCTGAAGAGGCATAATGAGAAATCTTAAAAATCAATTACAAATCAAGGTACCACCGGAAATAAAGGCACAAAGAGCGTATGTTTGCAAAAGTCTAGACACTTTCTTTATGGAAAACAACGAGGATGAAATACCAAAAGAAATCGAAACAAAACAGTCCTTGAAAAACATCAGAGAAGTAATCAAATTAGAGACGAACTCCGGCTTAATAAAAAATTCCGCCAAGGCCACTAAAATGGCCCTCAACGCATAGGAACAGGTAGTTCTCGGATTCTATCTGAGGATAACAGCGGCACAGATTGAGAAACAAGAGTATATCATGTAAGTAATGACCGAGTAGCCTTACCCGATGACGGAAGAAACTTTGCATTTAGTTTAGAATATTATGTAACACATGAGAATTAGTTTTTAATGAGACATTTTGCAGATGTAACCTTTTATATGTATTTTTATGAATGTGTTGTAAGCCTTTGCGTTGTTAAATTTACTATTGCCCTTACTAAACTTTCATCTTCGCCATTTTGTTTTTTTTTATCGTTACATTGTATTTAATAAATAAAGTTCCACGTGCGTTGTAAATTTCATTGACTTGTGTTAAATAAATGTATGTAACTTTGTATTTCTAACAGTACGCTGTAGACTTTTGCTGCAAGTGAATGCAAGGCATAGTAGATAGTCTGTTCGGCCCACACCTACAAGGACTGCACCAGCCTTCATAAAAAATGCCTAAACTATAAAAATGGGGTAATAAGCAAAACGAAAGAGTCATACAAGAAAAGGCCAATAAATAAAATCAAATGTATGCACACATAAATACCACATCTAGCAACCAAGTAAAAGCACCGTCAGTAATTTTTAATGTTCAAAGAATAGAGATAACGAGCTATTTAGTCATGGCATTCATCGCCAATAAGGGCAAATTGGAGGGCGTCTCAAAAGCGCTGAATGGAATGCACGGAAACAGCGGAATTTCTGAAAAATTATTGTGCCCCCAAACTCTAAATGCTCAGATTTTCTAAATGTTGAATTCAAAGAACTGACCCTCAGAAGAGAAGAAATAGAGATTCTGGAGATATCAGGTATCATCTAACCAAAAGCGACGCCGTCCCGACATCGAGGAAAACGATGAAGTGAAAACAGATAAAACGACAGTAACCAGAAAGCAAGCGACCACCGGAAACACTGCTCTCAATTCCCTACAGAACGGAGAAAAATACGAAGGAATTTTAAAAATTAATGTATTCACAATCCCTAGTCAACCAGAATGAAAATAAAGAACACCATCGAGAGCATCAGAAAAAGTAATTACAAATGCCGCCATGACACGGAATACGAAACGGAGGATCTGGAGACAGAACTGATGAAATAAGCATAAAGAACACCATGAAGGGCATGCCCAAAGTTTTAAGACTAGTATATTGTTTTAATATAAGAAAACCAGGCAATGACTTCTCCACTCCCCACTACGAGGGGAGCTTGCACTTCGCTACTAAGATTAAAATTTAAAATCTCAAAAAAAGTAGCCATGGTTAAATTTTTAGAAATTTTCTGAACTTCGCCAATCATAATAATTTTAAAAAGGAACTCGAAACTAAATTTTCCCCCTTTCAAAATATTACGTTGCTAAAATATAAAGTTATAGAAGATATATAAAAATAAATTTTCTGAACTTCACCATTTGTAATTCTTTGGGTTTGTAAAAATTCACAAAATTTCGATACTTATATTTATTTCTGAACTTTACCATTCTGTTTTTTGATATTATAAAAGAATTATTAGAAATAACTTTGATAAAAAAACATAAGTCATAACCAAACTAAGATGAAATTATTATTCAAATACTTAAAAAAATCCCCTTCTTAAATTATAGAGTTAGTTATGATAATAAAGAGGATGATTAATTGAACTAATCAAAAGTTGAATTTTGTTTTAATATGTTTGTATCATAGTTTGTAGGTAAAAATATAAAACTTATAGGCTAAGCATATTTTATTAATGAATACTATACAGTCATTACACAATTGATGCACGCAGTCAATATGCCCCATATTCTTAACTAGTACTTTGTAGTAGTTCAATTCTTTTTTGTCATGCTATTATGACTCATATTAATCCATTTTTGTCCAATGAAAGCACGAAAATTTACAATTGAATAGTTTCTGTTTATCAATCGCCAGTTTGATAATCGCCTATGAATTCTTTATTTGGTTCAAATCTTCAAAATTCCCGATTCAAGGTCACAAAAGCTCGATGTTATTTTCAGCCAAGAATTTTTTTATGTCATGTGCTTTGCGACAAGGTGCACCATCATGCAGAAAAATACAGTTATCATCACTATATCGGTCCTGAACTGTTGGGAAAAAGTGCTCATGAAGCACGTTTTGATACCATTTTGAGGTCATAGTAGTGTTTCTTGGTCGAAATTGTCAGTGCTCAAGTTACCTTAGACAAGAAGCAGCCCCAGACATGAAGAGTCTCAAGATGTTTCAGCATGGGCACGACGCAAGACTGCTGAAAGCGCTTCCCTTTTCTCCTCCTAACAAGAGATATTCCGGAACTTTCCAACAAGCTGAACGGAACTTCATCACAGAATATCACTTTGACCCACTTTTCAACAGTCCATTCTTAATAATTAGAGCCTATCTGCCAACTTCTTCTTAATGAGATGAGCTTCTTCGCAGCGCTTCTCGAGTTGAGATCTTTTTCAAAACGTCTCTGCCTAAATTTAATGCCGAACAACAATAGTTGCACGCTTTTCTTTGGAAAGAATCTTTTCTGGAATTGAAAAAGATTCTCAAACATTTATTTTTACAAAAAGAATTACTAGAGAGACTATAATTACACACACCATTCATTTAACCGATATTTGTCATCATTTTAGCCGTTTAAACGAATAACAATTCTCCAGGGACTAAAACTCACCAAATACAGCAACAGGACCAGAGCTATATTAGCCATTCCCGAGCATTCAATCTTCCTATATGCAAAACATTATCAGTTTGTTTTGCTGTATGCTTGGCTTCAATGAGCTTTATAAATGCCCATCCTGGTTTCAAGTTCAGAGAGCCAACACTAGATAAAAGATTTCTTCAAGGAATTCCATGTACATTTCGCCGTTCATTATTTCTTCGACTACTTCTATTCTTCCAACCCTTGATGAGCAAAAACAAACCTATACTATGTTTAATCGACCATCACCTTCGATTGTAGGGACCGTATTTATGGCGCTTAAGCTTCACTTTTTTCTCCAAACCCTGCTGATTGAATTTAGACCGAAAGGTTTTATTATTTAAACGTTCATTTGCAAATCTAAGCGAGCTTTAGACTATGTTTTCTTAAAAAGTGGGGTCTTTCTTGGAGTACGAGAAAAAGAGATAAAACGATGCAGGGTTATAATTATTGTATCTTCACTAACTTCAAGTCCAATTGTGTTCAGATCTTCCTGCAACTCCATAAGAGTAGTCTGTGGTTTATCACATAATGTTCTAGCAAGTTTTCGAGCTACACGTTCAGTTAACATCCAAAGGCGACCTAAACGATTCAAAGAATGAATTGAATTACGAGACCTCCAATTGCCTTTTATAGTGCCAACTGAAGTTATAAGTACTTTAAGCTACACCTACATCTTTCTTTACCCAAGGCCACTCTGATAAAGGGACACAATGCGTGCACAAAGATCTTGCCTGATTCGTTGTTTTTCCCCATGGTGAAGATATTGACAGTACGACTATCATGTAAGTAATGACCAAGTAGCCTTACCCGATGACGGAAGAAACTTTGCATTTAGTTTAGAATATTATGTAACACATGAGAATTGGTTTTTAATGAGACATTTTGCAGATGTAACCTTTTATATGTATTTATATGAATGTGTTGTAAGCCTTTGCGTTGTTAAATTTACTATTGCGCTTATCAAACAGTCCTGTTCGCCATTTTGTTTTTTATCGTTACAATGTATTTAATAAATAAAGTTCCACGTGCGTTTTAAATTTCATTGACTTGTGTTAAATAAATGTATGTAACTTTGTATTTCTAACAGTACGCTGTAAACTTTTGCTGCAAGGAGTAATTTGTCGCCATTGGCAACTCTGTATTTAGCACATTCTCGTTATCTGGTTTTAGTTCTCTCGTCTTTAGTTCATAGTATAAACAGGTGTGCATCGTCTGTGAAGAAAACAATAGACTGAATTTTACCCTCTCAAAATTTAGAAAAGGCAACATATGCTCCTTAGGTTTAACGCCAGGAGCTCCAATGCGAATATCTCAGAGTACTTAAATTTCATTGTGAGTACAGGGCATACGATCAGAAAAAGGTTGAATGACTCAGTCTGTTATTACGAGGGTACAGTGACTCTGAATCCTCACTTTCAACGTTCTGATATGAAACAAAGCCCAGAAGTTGTCACGGATATCCTGGCCATAAAAATTGACAACGATCCCAGCCAGGGACAAGTGAGCGTCAGACTCTTAACATCATGCAGTTAGTCAATAAAGACATGCCACTAGTGATATGATATGAGAAAGACCATCTTTTCTATCAGAAGATGAAGAACAATCGGAAGGAACGCGCCGTGAATCTTGTGAACAAACCGAAGCATCCTCTCAAACTGGCTCGGGTTCTTCTCAGACGGGAAGGATCAGGTTATGTATTCGCATAACAACTGTTGGATTACTTTGTCTTTCAAAGATGTATAAAGAGCCACGAAGGCCCTGTTCTCAGTCAACTTCATAGGGTTTGGATGGGTAGTAGCTAGGGATACGCTATTCCACTGTTTATCTTCCGAGAGAACTACATCAAGTTCCTGGAGGAGTTGGTGTTGACCTGGATTCAGGAGGTGGCCCTCGGAAGGCCACAAGCTTATGGTACCAGGATTCTGTACCAAGAGACACAAGCAGCGGAACTAGTCTTGACTGTCAGATAATTTATTTGACCCCATTAATTCGAGCAGCTGCCATCCTAACTCCCCAGACTGCAACCCCCTTGATTATTCTCTGTGAGGCAGGGTGGTGAAGAGACCAAAACCCTGAGCACCACCAAGGTGAAGTGTAGGTCCAGGCTGACTATTGCCTTCACTCATTTAAACCATTGAGAAGGCTTGTAGCAGATCCCAAAGGAGCCAGGAGTCTGTGGTTGTGGGCGACGGTGATTTTATTGAATAAAATGAAAAGTAAAATCCTTCAAGTCTTTAACAAGTAATTTTGGTAAATATATACAAAATAAATGAATTTTCTGTGGCATTTTGTTTATATATATATATATATATATATATATATGCGATAAGTATATAGCACAGAATGATACCGCCCGATTCTTATAACAGCATGGGTAACGCCCTAGTTGCCACCAGGAAAAATCGAGTTTCAGTTAGCCATTTATGATGACTCCAAAAAAGGTCTTTTGAGATAGGAAGCTTAAACTTAAGATCTCTTGCTTACCGCACCATCTGTTATAATTTCCCATATTTGGCAAAAGGTATTTAGCGTAGATACCCAAGAAATTATGTTTAATTCCCTATTTTCTCCTCAAAAAAGCAAGAAATCTTGAGTTTAAGAGGTTCCTATTTCAAATCACCTTTTTCGGGTCACTAGAAATGGCTAACTGAAACTTGATCTTCCTTGGTGGCAACTATAGCATTCCCCAGGGGACTATAAGAAGCGGGCGGTATCATTTTGTGCTATATACTTACCACACCATCTGTTATATATTCTGTTTACTAAATTGCGGGTAACAATCTTTTCTCCTTCCTTATTGGTAAATTACTTAACGCTGATATTCCTATGCCTGTTAATATTTTTATTGCCCTCATCTCCATGTGCACCAAAAATTGTAAGTTTTGGTTTAATGGCAAATTTTATTATCATAAGTTTGGTTTAGCTATAGGAAAATGTTTATCTCCTGACCTCTCTAATTTATATATGGAGTTTTTTTTAACTACTTTCCTCTCCACTATTATCATTTACCCATTGTTTGGTTTAGATACATAGACGATATCATATGTTTGTGGCCTACTTCTAGAGATGTCCATGGATTCCTCACTAAGCTTAATTCTTTAGTTCTCTCAATTAAATTTACATTAGAACTCGAGCAAAATGGTGTCCCGTTTTTACATCTTCTCATTCACGGAACTCCGTCTGGTTTCACATTTTTTGTCTATTGTGAGCCTACCAATAACCTCTATTACCAATAACCTCTACTACCCTCACAACTTTCTTGCCAGGACGCTTAGATTCGGTTAAAATGACCTTTTACAGAACTGAAATTCTTCCTTCATTCAATTATAAAAATTCCCTTATTTTACAGTTTTTTTCATTCTTTCTCGTCTCTTAAAATGTTTAAATACTTTATCCCAGTTCAAGTATATGTCTACAATGTACAAAATGTTAGTTCAAAATAATAGCAGGAATATAGGGGGAAGGGGGGTATTCTGTCTATTGTACAGTTACTTTGCACAAACTGAAAAAATCATTAAATGTTTGTTTGTTCCAACACAAGTTTAATATTAGAAGAGGTGAAATCAATAGTGCTTTGTTCACTTACCTAAACATGGTCATCCTATCATTTGGAATTCTGCTAAGTTTATTTACCACTCAGAGAACTACGAGTATATCAAAAGAAATAATGTTGAATGCTCCTTCATTAATTCCTCTCCCATTTTCAATATATCCCACGGTTTCTTTAAACTAGACCCTGTCATTAAAAAGCTGACTTTAAATGAAATTAGCCTTTGATTTTTTTAATTTCTTATATTTCTTTTGTTTATTGAATAATGTATTTATATTTGCATATGCATGTATTCATAGTTATGTGACTTATATTCCTACATTTCACACACACTCTCCCACACGTGGATATTTTTGGTAGAGATTTTATTTGTTTTTATCCCTTTGTATCTGCTTTCAATCCCCCTTTTCTGATAATTTATTGTTATTTTTCACGCCCACTCTTTTGTAGCCTTTCGTTTCACGGAGGCGGAGCGTCTCTTAGTTTACTTCTATCCCTTTCTTTTAAAGTAATTCTTTTTGAATTCCTTGAAAATGAACTGAATAAAGTTGAAAAGTATTTGGATTCGGTTTTTCATCGTTCCTGTGGTATTTTATATATATATATATATATATATATATATATATATATATATATATATATAATAAAAAACTCACAAAGTGGCACTTGAGGAAAGCAATAATAGGAAAATTAGCCCACAGGAAAATGAAAAGATGAATCCAAGCACTTTCGAACTATATTTGCAAGTTCATTTTCAAGCAATAGCATAAAAATGGAGAAGACAACCTTATATAGGGTACAAAGATACGAAGGGAACACCCATCACATAGTACAAACCCATGGAAAACCCCCGCAAAAACAGGACAGAAAAATACCAAGAAAAGGAACAATAGGCAACTAATAACAGACATATGCATCCCAAAAACGATATACACACAACAACGCCGTGTATATGAATGGAATATGGTGGGTGAAAAAAAATTAAAGGATTATCATTAGAAGAAAACATTTAGGGCCAAGAGTTAATCCATAGTCACAACAGAGACACGTGGTGGGGAAGGCCATGCGAATGATATTACACTAATAAAGAGTGACAATAGGCTGCATTATGAAGTTATTTTATTTAGTACAAGTTTTTCTAAAACAGAGTCGAGTTTAAATAAGCCAGGGGAAATGTTTATATTGAGTAAGATGCCAATTAAGAAACACTCGACAATATTTCTTTTTGTGAAATCAGCGGAATGAAAAAGGAATTTTGCAGAATTACAGTCATTTTCCTGTGGGTTAATTTTCATATATATATATATATATATATATATATATATATATATATATATATATATATATATATATATATATATATACTTGTAATTGATTTGTTCCTTGGGAATCTGATATGAAGCAGGAATATGAAGACCCAGGTGATTACACTAATCATTTATTGACCGGACATTTCGGACCTTTACTAGGACCATCTTCAGCGACTGTGTCGACTATATATATATATATATATATATATATATATATATATATATATATATATATATATATATATATATATATATATATGTGTGTGTGTAAAATATTATTTGTTTATTTTTAATTATTTCAATACTTGGTTGGACACTGCTTGCTTTAATTGCAGCCATATACCGGGTGACCTCCAAAAAACAGAACCCACAAATCTTTGAATAAAACTGTTAATTTTAATTTTTCTTCTTTTCTTTTCAGGGTATATAGGGTCAAGTTTATGCATGAAATATTAGAAAACTTTTCTTTCCCAACATCTCTTGGTCAACCTAGAAAAAGTAATTTTGCGTGGAACTTTATTTCGCCGACAAATCATACACTGTAGGGCAAGCAAATTTTCGGAGAAAGATTCGATTTCGTCATGCTCTATCAAAAAGCCGAATTTTTCACTAGGTTTAGAAGTTCAGAGAGTATGGGACTGCCAAATCTTAATTCTAAAGGTTTGAGGGACACTTATTCTGATCGGGGGGGGAGGGGTGAGTGCTAGGATAGAAAGGAACATTGAGGCGTGTTCTTAAATCAGATCTTAATTTGTATTCTTATCAGATCCAAATAAAGCAAAAACTTACGGAGGCGGACAGGGAAAAACGCATAACCATGTGTGAATGGTTTTTGTGACACAATCGAAGACAACCCAGACTTCTTAAATGATGTTTGGTTCTTTGACGAAGCGCACTTTATGCTGTCAGGACATGTAAACAGTAAAAATAATGTCTATTGGGGTACAACCGCACCGGATGATGTATACAGAAACCGTTACCTCAACCAAGTGCACAGCATGGGTAGCAATCTCCAAAAATGGCATCATAGGCCCATATTGGTTCTAAGACGAAAATGAGAGACTTTAAACGGTCAATACGGAGCGCTATGTGGCAGTGCTGAGGAAGGTTTGGGGCATCACTGCGACGACGAAGAGGGATAGATCGAGATGAACAGTGGCTCCAGCCAGTCTGGGCCACTCCCACACATCAAATGATTCCCTAGCCTCACTGAGAGAGCGATTTCAAGAGAGACTGATCAACAGGAATTGTGACGTTTAGTGGACACCGCATTCACCGGAGTGAACCCCCCAGATTTATATCTATGGGGGTATCTCAAGAAAAATGTGTACCAGAATAACCTTCAAACGATTGGTGAACTGAAGACAGCAATCACAGCAAAACCAGGGAAATCCACAAAGAGGAATGTGTTCGAGTAATTGACAATTTTGCGCGACGTATTCCACTTCTACTCCAACGTCGCGGAGCCCATTTAGAGCATATTTTGGAAAGAACATGACTTTTATGCAAAGCGACCGAGATAACTGAAACTTTAGAGAATGATCATACACGGACTGAGGCTTAAATCCATCAAATTTCAAGAAATTTACTGAAGCTTTAAAGGATTTAATAAAATAATGATGTTTTCTGGGGGAGGGGGGGTCACCCGGTATCTTCGTGTAATGGCTTTCAAAAATTTTCACATTTATCACCCTATCTAGCCCTACATAGCTTGTCAGTTTCCATGGTTTTGTGTTTTATTTGTACATATGATACTACTTTTATGCTTTTTAAGCACCCCTACAAGTGTTCTATTGGATTTATGTATGTTTGGGATCTGTATTGAACACGCCATAGGCGTGATCCCTATTTCCCCCAACCCGTTCTTGATGTTATTAGATGTAGAGCATGGCGCATTGTCTTGCTAAAATAGAGCTCTACTTCTTGGTGTTGGAGATTACAATTTATAAATACACTTGCAAAGATACCCTGCGTTGTAGGGGTAAAAAGTACTTTCGGAAATAAAGTAAGACATTTGATATTTTTCCTTTTTTTATCTTCACAAACAATATTCTCATTCTATGAAAAAAACAATGTTGTGTAGACGCGCTACAGAACTTGATGGTACACAAATTCATAGTTCTTACTTGTGGAACATATACAAACATTATTTTTGCTTCCAACTTTAAAACAATCACATAGAGATGACCATAAGCAAAACAGGGTTGCTCTAGTTGCAACCATGCCATTAATAAAGTCTCAACCTACGATTTTTTAAATTTACATTGCAAAATTTACACGGACACCGACTGTATCCCAAAGGTAGATAAACTGAAACTCATTTCTAAGACTCTGTAAAGGCATACTGTATAGCTCACGTTCCCTCGATCGAACAGACAAACAGATATGAGATTTATATATATATATATATATATATATATATATATATATATATATATATATATATATATATATATATATATATATATATATATATAGAGAGAGAGAGAGAGAGATAATAGATCTTGCGACAGTTTATCTCTCTCTTGATCACTTGATATGGTTTTTATAGTGGTTTGGACAGAATATCTTAACCATTATATGTTTTAGCAATTTTTAACCTTAACTGTGGAGAACATGTATTTGAGCTCACCGTAGTTCTTTACTTTTGCCTATAATACTTAGTGTGAACGATATTGAATAAACAATAGTCATACAGTACCGAGAATAATAAGAGAACGATTTTCCTCTATTAAAATATTTTCAAATATATGATGAGCAGGTCAATGAAATTTCCATAGTAATATATTTTATGAAGATTTCATATAATACAATCGTATATTCAAGAAATTCTACTAAAGTAAGTAAAAGATAAAATATTAAAATGTACAAAATGAGAAAAAGATCATTCACAGAATCGATTAGCAAAAACAAACCTATACTATGTTTAATCGACCATCACCTTCGATTGTAGGGACCGTATTTATGGCGCTTAAGCTTCACTTTTTTCTCCAAACCCTGCTGATTGAATTTAGACCGAAAGGTTTTATTATTTAATCGTTCATTTGCAAATCTAAGCGAGCTTTAGACTGAGTTTTCTTAAAAAGTGGGGTCTTTCTTGGAGTACGAGAAAAAGAGATAAAAACGATACAGGGTTATAAAGACCTGTCCAACTTAACACAACATTTTTTCTTTGGCCAAACTATTAGTGAATAATGTTTTTGTTAAAGAGTTTCAGTAACTCTTTGTTTATTATTGAGTAGCTCATAATGAATAACTCCCTTCACATCCTGCCAACTGCAAATCATGACCTGCCTTGGGAGTCTAATTCAAGGAATAGGAATAAGTTGTTTGTGATCATTCTATTGTTTCTTGTCATCATCATCATCATCATCATCATCACTAACTTTATAATTTAAGAAGGGAATTTTTTGAGTATTTGAATAATAATTTCATCTTAGTTTGGTTATCACTTATGTTTTTTATCAAAGTTATTTCTAATAATTCTTTTATAATATCAAAAAACAAATTGGTGAAGTTGAGAAATAAATATAAGTATCGAAATTTTGTGAATTTTTTAAAACCCAAAGAATTACAAATGGTGAAGTTCAGAAAATTTCTTTTTATATATCTTCTTCTATAACTATATTTTAGCAACGTGATATTTTGAAAGCGGGGAAATTTAGTTTAGAATTCCTTTTTAAAATTATTATAATTGGCGAAGTTCAAAAAATTTATAAAAATTTAACCATGGCTGCTTTTTTTCAGATTTTAAATTTTAATCTTAGTAGCGAAGCGCAAGCTCCCCTTGTAGGGAGGGCGGGGCGGAACCATTACCTGCTCTTACTATTGATATAGAGCCCAGTTTTAATCTAAAATAACAACTCTGTTCAGAAATGTGTCAAGGACTTTGACTATTTATAAGATAGTTCTGCAGTGTCGATGATTAGAATCCCCAGGCTCCTAAAATGGATCAATATTAATGGTAGTATTGCAGTCCTCGGAAACTTTAGTGTGAAATGGCACAAACGGATTTTTTTTAACAACGATGAATTTTGCAAATATTCCTTCTTTTATTTTTAAAGCATCCTATACCTCATGAGTGTTTCTCTTATTTCCATTACTAATGAAATGTTCTAACAAAATATCGCTTGAAGCGCACTAGTCATTACTACACATTAAAAAAAGCGTTAGCATTACACTCATCTCTTTAAATAGCTTGGAGCAAATTTGGAACAATATTTTATATCCTCTCAATATAGCATTTATTTTTTGACAACATAATAGTTTAAGCAGAAAAGATAATTCATTAATAGCAATTGTTTCTATATTAAGATGACCAATTTTGGAAAGCCTAAGAAGCCAATATCATGATATTTGGTCCAAAGAAACTCAGAGATCCCTTAATTTTGACCTTCATGTGAATGAGTTTATGCAACTAAATTGGGAAATAGGAATTGAGCGTAGCCCAGAAGAGTTCAGTAACTAAACCCTAAATGATATTTAGAAGAATAATGATAAAAGGATAACATACAATTGCATGATTGAAATGTGCTTCTGATGGTAGCATAGACTCTCCTGTACTCAAGATGGCTGGATTTGCAAAGGGAAACAGTTGATCCACATTTCCTAATAAGTCCCTAAAGTCCTCCTCAGCAACATGTGTTAAGAACTAGAGCCCCATGTGGGAAGGTATATGAAACGGTCAGCCCTTAGCTTGACATGAATCGACACTCACATAATCGATAACTAATGGCTCTATAAATTACAACACAAAAGAAGCAGTGTGAACTTAAGTGACAGATTAAGAGTTGCACCGCTGCGTACACGGTCCATTAATGATTAAGATTTAAATGATAATTCTATTACTCTTGTATGTTAAAAAAGCATAGAGCTTCCATACAGGCGATCCCATGATACTGATAAAATTGAAGAAGCGAACGGATATTTAAATAGAACTTTTATCACCCCTTATAGACATCAAAGGGAAGCCTTTAAAAGAAGCGCTTTCAGACAACTCGATAACGCCTTTAAACATTGTAGTAACACTTGTATTGCAATGAAAACTTTGACACTTAATATTTCATTGCTTGTTAAATGTAAGCAACATTTTATCCCTTCGTCATATTTATCCTCGATGATCATACGAGAATTAGCAATAAACTTCTATTTACGAATGTAACGTGGACGATTCATAGAAAAGTAAACAGGATAAATTTATACCAGTATACTTCGCCTCTTTCTATGGTATCTAAGGTGTAGATATAAGTGGAAAAAAAAACTGAAGGTTAGAAATTATATCTTCATACTACATCTAACCTTATTGCATTTAGTGTCTACGTTGCCATGCTATATGTAGAAACAGATAAATTCTGACGAGTCAAATATCTTTGTTTT
This sequence comes from Ceratothoa steindachneri, assembly GCA_963969495.1. NCBI lineage: Eukaryota > Metazoa > Arthropoda > Malacostraca > Isopoda > Cymothoidae > Ceratothoa > Ceratothoa steindachneri. Next base: position 53,810,813 of record OZ018334.1, read on the forward strand.
GAGCAGAGAGATTTTGCTTTTGAAACAATAGACGTCTTTTTACTGAATTATTTTTCCTTTATTTTGTCATTATTAACAAATTTTATCGACTAAATGTATTTTTACTTTACTGTAAACAATTGCAGAGAGTCTGTATGGAATGGATGCTGAATATCCATAGGATTTTCTGTTACGTATCGTCAAAGACAACTAAACAAAAATAAAGGTTGCCAGTGCGACTGGATCAACAAAGTGTAGCCGTGATACGCGTCGATCCCATTATTTTATGGAAAAGAAGTGATATATTTTTTGTCACTATATTTACGGATAGATTTACTCTTTTATTCTTTCGAAGGCGTGTAAAATGTCGCTTTCCTCAAGAGAAGGATCTTTATTTGAAAAGTTGATGATCTCATAGCAAGTAATCAGTACATGCTAAGAATCGAAACCACAAAAAGTGCCTCCTCGATATGGGCCGCAAGGCCTTTGAGGTACTTCTTTTCCTTTTTATTACTTGTAACTCCTCACTTATATGAAGTTTCACATATGAGATTTAGTATCTATTTTGGTCTTAAAGGTCTTGGGATAACTAATTAAATTTCTGCTACCATATTTCCCTAGTTCTTTAATGTTATGAATGATATCTACTAGTTTTTATGTCGGATTTTCTTTATTCTTGACTGAATTTCGATGAAAATGTTCCATACATTTGCATTCACATCTTCTTCGAATGGAACCGGGAATGGCGTTCTGGAAGGATATCACAGAATTATAAAGTCATCTCTCCTAGCAAAATTGCATCCTGGAGAATAGATTTGGAGATGTGTATATTCAATTCTTCTTGATTTTATACGGTAACATATCATTTCTCGTGTTTACTATACAAGGAAGATAGTAGTCTTACTTATTTTACGGGTAACTGACTTTGTTTTAAAATAGCGGCCTTCAAAGTGTGTACATTATAAACGGGACACTTACAATGTCACGTCTTTTAAAAAACGTTCTTATTGGGCATTTTTGCAAAAAATCATTAGGTTTCTTAAGATCGTAGCAAGGTTAAGTTTGAAGCCATTTTGGGCGGTTATCAAGTTATAGAGAGTTTGTTGATTTTTCTCGTTAATTTGATTTTCTATTGATTTAGAAATATTTGCAATCTCGTTTCTGTTTAGTTTATGGCCATTTAAATGAAAAGCAAATAAATGACATAAAAATCTAAATTGATAGACATAGAAGAAGTAAATTGACCCCAACACTTTTATAAAATGGTTTTATTCTGATTTTCGCCATTATTATGACGGGATTTGTTCCAAATTTCAAAGTTTAACGTAATTAGTTATTAAACATGGCGAAAAAAACAAAAAGCCAAGGGAATTTTGGATTTTCAAAGAAGATGGATTGTTAGTCAATCTGAGGGTGGAGTGTGCAAAAGACAAATTATAGTTCAATATAAAGAAAAGGTCAAAACATTACCGGAGTTACAACCAAGGAATCTTGAGAGTGATAAAAGATGTATTGGTTATGTTCGAAGCTCCATTAAGATAAATCCTCGTTCAAAAGCTTATGTAGGGTTATGAAGATTCCAAAATCAACCCAAAGAACAACAGCAACTTAACAATACTCTTTTGGATATTATGGACGGCTAGCCAAGGGGAAGCATCTTTTAACTATGTCCAATATTATGAAGAGGAATGAATAGGCCGAAGAAATGAGAGACAAGACTTTGTAAATTTGGCTCATCATATTTTTATTCTGATGAATCGAGGTTTGCTTAGTTTTAAAATAGTGGACGGGTGAGGTGTGGCGATTACACACTGAGGAGTTTGATATAAAGAAGTTGCAGCTAAGTTCGCAAAACATGGTGGCATTTCTCTCATGGAGTGGTGTTAATTTGGCATGAGGATAGTTCAGAGTTGGTTGAGTGTGTAGCAATTTCAACCCGGGAAAAAAAAACATTTCCGTTCTAAAAGAGGGACTTCTGCCAGTGTTCCTAAATGTTTAGCTTCTAAAATAAAGTTGTTTATTCGTGAAAGATGAGACTCTCTGTCAAACTGAAAAAAAGAGAAGAATATGAAGAAGAAATTGGCATCAAATATCTTCCTTGTCCGAAAAATAGTTCCCTGACATGAACCCCAAACAACATGTGTGGGGAATAATAGACGACTCTACAGAAAAAGTGTCTTTTAAAAACAGGAATGAGATCATCATTGCTTGCATATGTCACCCATCTAAAGCTAACTCGGCCAAGCCCAGATCCACCGTATCTTTGCCGATAATAAGAAAAATATTTGCACGATGTCTAAGATTCTTGATTGTCTCTCTTCCCCTCTGTCGCTCCAGTCTCATAGCAACATCAAACCCTGCTGCATTGTTTTTTTCTCTAAGCAGATAGTTCATATCCTTCCTGTAGTTCTCTCTGTATCTGTTCCTCGTCAGTAGGCAATTAATCTTCCCTCCCCACCAAAACTTTTTTTTCTCTCTTAAAAAATATTATTTTTTCACCTCTACTATTTATTTTAAGACTCAACCATCAGTTCTTTCTTGTTCTTTCCCTTACCTTATTGGTATCGTTGACACCATTTCGTCAGTTGTTTTACCATGAGATTTCAAGTACCGTCTTCTTCGACTTATCCTTAAGAAACTTGCCATGAACTCCAACGACGCGGTAATTATTAATCTTCCACAACCCATTCATTTCGAAACTCCTACATACTCTACCATTAACCTGGAATCTAGAGCACATGTCATCCTTCAACAATGATGAAACATTCCAATCTAGCTTAAAGGCTAGCTGGATAATGCACTAAATCAGCTCCTCTATATCTAGCGCACTGTTTTTCTCTTGCAGATAATGCTGGCCTTCGTTCCCCTAATGTCATTCTTCAACTCTCGTCTCATTTGATACGATTACAATATCCTTACTCATCGCCTTGATGAATTCTTGGGTATCAGTTGGACCACGATTAACTTGTTTCAATAGTATCTACCATTTCTTACTGTCTATTCTTATTGGGATTAATATATCAGCCAGAGGAACTACGTTAAGGTTGTTTACAAGGCTCGATTCTTGGTACACTCTAGTTTCGTATATACGAGTATCTTATTCCCTTTGTTAGTTTTATGCAGCCACAATGTTTCCAGTTCCATACTCATTTTATGCCATTCTATCTTTCCTACTCTCAGCCTCGTTTCCTGAGACTATTAAGGAAATAATATATCCCCTATCATAATATTAATGAATGACTCAGAAATTTTTTTGAAACACAATCATTACAATACTGAGAAGGTACTAGAAGTTACTTCATCGGAATTGGCTTACTGTTAAACTATCGCTGCTTTTCTTAGCCTTAATAGCTCCTGAGGCGTCGGGACAATTCTGCTTCCGAAAAAAGAGTCTCGAATAATTCGATAACGCAGTGCCGTACAAATAGGTACCTTTAATGGAATACTTTGTATTGTAGTTCAGTAGATTTGTAGGAAGTGGGGGTGGGGGAACATGGGAGATACTAGGTGGACGGGTGGGATGACCTTCTGTTACTGGATTGCGTTTCCTAGTGGGTATGAGAGAATCATCTTATTCTGATGATACTAAGAGTTTGTATTCAGCAGTAAGGGTTGTCGAAGCAGCATAGTTCAATAGTGTAGTTGTTCTCTCTGAGAGAGCCACATATCAACCTCTGTTTTTTTGTTTGTTTGAAAAAAGACTGGACATAACGTCGATCAAGCTTGGTTAGTCTGAATTCTACGAGGCTTCGGCTGTTACTTCTTGAGGGGGTTTTATAGACAAGATCTCGAAATCGTCTTCGATTAGTGCATCTTCAAAAATTCTCTTCTCGTCCTTAGACAATTTAAATTCCTTATTTACTGGAACGACTCGTATAGATGTTGCTTGTGGTTATACATGTAAAAAATTAACTAAATCCTTATTTATTCATCAAATTCGTTTCCTTTATCTTTCTTATATTCTTAATCTATCATATTTTATAATTTTATTATTTATAACAAGTTTATCCTTATTCATTTACAAGTAAATTTATTTTATAGATTAATTAGATTTTCTGAAATTGAATAAAAGTATTCTTGTGATAACATAGTTAAGCGATAACTCAACCAAACCGAAAGTTCATTTTTTTAGGTTTTAATGTTTTTACTCTTACCTTTCGGTAATATATATATATATATATATATATATATATATATATATATATGATTTATATAAATATAACAAATACTACATTATTACATCGTGTAACTGAAAGATAGAGACAAATGTTCGTAAAGTGACCAGCCTTTATTATGGATAATTCATATGTAATTTTGCTTAAAGACTGTTTTTGGGGGGCAAACTCCCCAAAAGTTGTTTTTTTTAAATCAAAATAACCAATAAAAGTATAGGAACAGCCCGCACAAGTTGACGAATTTATATTTAATTTTGCTTAAAAACAGTTATTTTTAATTTAGAGACTGTTTTATCTTGGGTCAGAAGGAATCATGAAAGCCTTGGATGAGAAAAACTAGTGACTAGAGCTTGGAACGATATTATCTTCCCTTTAGATTGACCCCTCGTTCAGGTAGCAGTCATGGCGGACGCCATAACTGGTAATAAAATTTATGAACAACATTATAGCGTGAAGAAGCATTTACCCAAGGTTTGGAAGCTTGTCTCAAGTTAATTTGTGGTTGTTAGTTAAGGATATACAACTGAAAAAATTGCCTTGGGTTGGCTGGTTATTGACCAAAAATTGTTTAAAATAGGATATATAATGAGTTTATTTATATTCAATCTTTCCTTTACCAATATTTTAAATAACTTATTTGCAAAACTGCCCAAAACTAACACCTATACAAGTTGCCGTAGGTTGTGGTTCTTTTAAAGCGAATCAAAAATAACTGCAAAATAAAGTTTAGTTTTCTCCCCAAAATAATAAATAGAACATGATTGACTCGGGCAGGTCGTTTTCTCTGAAAAACTATTTGCCCTACTATACGAAAGCAAACAAAATGCCGGCACTTCTACCCACACCACCATGCACTTGCATACCATACGGTATACCCAACTCATACACAGCTCCTGCACCTACACGCTCCTTTCCTTCTACCGATCGTCCCCTTTCCTCGATACTCCCCCTCCTCCCGCAACTGTCTCCAATCCACCTGCGCATCCCACTACCTTTGTCAAACCTCCCTCTGCCCCGGCTCCTCTCCCCAATACTTGTGCCCTATCACCCCCTGTCCCTGCTCCACTCCCCGTTACTTCTGCCTCCTCTACTGTTGAACCCACTTTCCTTTCCACTACTCTTACTCCTACCTCTCTTAAGCCTTCCTTCCCTACCAAAACCCCTTCCAATACTTCTCTTCCCTCTACCTATGATGAAAAATCTTCTTTCACTACTCCTACCCTTCTAAAATCTCCTCCTTATACTAAAACCTCCTACTCCGAAACTACTCCTCCTTTTACCTCTGCATCAAAACCCCTTTCCACTCTTGCCCACTCTGTTAAAAGAACTTCTGCTCCCAGGACCTCCTTCATACTCTCTGTCTGATCTTCAACTATCCTCTTCTCCTCTAACACCTACACCACCGCACCTTCATCATCCATACACTCCATCATCCTCTCCATTGCCTCCCTCCCCTCGGCACTTCCAACAAACCCCACCCGACCCAGCCACGAGTGAGGATGATCGCCCCGAACTCTGCCCTCTCATTCCAAGAGCCCGCGGAGAACAGAGCGGCCGTACCTCGCTTGCTACGATCCAGACCAGAGGTCTTCTAATCGTAGTACAACTAAACGTGTGTACATTATTAGATATACTGTCGCCAAATAGCTACTCAATGCACAGAGACCTGACATCCTACCAGTCTACACCCTTCAAACAACACACTCTTCATTGCAGGCTACCACACATACCTGATAACACATGCGCTGCAGCTTGGCTCAGCAATCCTTGTCAAGCGGTCTATATTTCACTCCGTCATAAAGACACGAGACGACTCCTTTCTACGCTGCTAAATACAAACGAGTTCCGGCCCCATCCCTGCGACCATTCAGTACAGACCTCCACGACTACAAATAAACCTATATATACCAATGGCAGCCCTTTATAACCACAATCTACCACTATTTTTTAAGGGGGACCTGAATGCTCACTACCCCACATTACTATCTAAAACCACATATGAGAAAGAAATGAATCTGGCAGGTGCCTTAGAGCATTTTGGCTGCTAGCACATCGGCCCGGCCTTTCCCACATTTTTTGGTCCCGGCGAGGGACCACGTTCCATGACGTGGTCCTACGCAACAATCATGTTACATGCTTCTACACTCATGTTGCACCAGAGCCCACGTACTATCTGACCACATTCCCATATGCGTGTTTATTTCATCATCACCCATACTGATGCTTACACCCTCCTCTTTGACTACAAAAACACGAAATGGGTAGAATTTAGTAGACATATAACAGATAACAAACCACACAACATCAACCTAGATAATACAAACCCCAGAAACTTAGACACTCACTGGCCCACTCCCATGCACACAATAATGACTGCACAGGACACACACCACAAAAAACATACACACCCATTAGAAATTTTACATATCCCATATACACCCAAGCCCTCATTAAACTATAAAATAACCACTACCTTAGATTCACAAAATAACCGAACATAACTCTTCTACGTGCTCGCATCCTCTGATGCATGCAGAAGCACCGAAATCGTCAGTAGCGCGAGATGGTTCGCATTGCCGATGACGCTCTCTGCACTGACCCTTCTTTCTTCTGGTGGTGCATACGGGAAATGTTCGGTGCGGAGCCACAAAGACCAATCACTCTCACTATCAACAACCAGACAGTTACTAACACTAATAACATCATCGACGCCTTTAGGTCCCATTGGGACACAATTCATACACACAACCCATCGAAAGCACATGCTTGACAGCACTTCCTTAAAGTCCAGAAAAGGTACCGACTCCACGCTGATGAGCTGGAGCCCGCTCTCATGATACAATTAGAGGTACTCGATAAAACCACCACAGTAACCACTCCCATCACCGTCGGAGAGAAGAGACTACATTAAATTTACACCAAAACATGCCCCCGTCCCCTTCAGCCTTCCTGCTACATTAATACACTACCTTCCCGAAGCAATTCACTCCACAATTACACACCTCTACAATGCCACACTAGCCTCTGGTTACTTCCAAGAAATAGTTAAAACCTCACACACCATTTAACTACATAAGAAAATAAAGACCCGTCACACCCCAACAACTACAGGTCTATTGCTTTGCTAGACCATCTAGGCAAGATACTCGAACGTATGGTTAATAGCCGCCAATATGGCTTCAAGAGAGGTTGGTTCACTCGGGCGGTTGTGACCATCGTTCACGATACCATACAAAGAGCCTGCCAAACACGTCCAAAAGCATTCTTCATCTGTAAGAATGAAGAGAAGGCCTTTAATAAAATGTGGCACGCAGGACTCCGTTGATAATATTTAATAATTTAGCTTAATTAATGGTAGAGGGAAGCACAGCCCATCTATAACTCCGCTATGAAGCGCGCCAGTCGCCTCCGATATACACGCGAACGATCACCCTACACCAAGACAAGCTCGCACCGCTAAACACCTACACTCATACACGACTGACCAGACAACTGGGAAAACTCAGAAGAGATCACATATACACGCACATTCACAAACATAATGCTGCGCTGGCCTTTAGGTACTCCGCAGCTAGAGACTATCATGAATCCATACTCATACACACATAAATGTGACAGTGTTGCGAATGTATGCATTTCCTTGAATGCTACCCTCCTTTTCGTCTAACCTCCCCTCCAACTGCTCTAGTTGTAGAACATACACACACAAAATAAGCCTAGTAACACATTCTATCCGTGTATCCCTACCGACCTGTCAAACTTCACCTACCCCTCTAAAGTTATTTCCGAACCTCTCCTCTCTAAGATCTACTGTGCATCCACAGAGATCCATCTCCTTTACTTTCTATACACAGATTCAATTTGATAAATACTCATATATGAGTACAATAATGGTAAAAAGATTGGAAACTACTATATTTATTTATATAATAAAATTAATATAACTTATTAAATGCATTTTCTTTAGTATGTTTGTATCATAAGTAGAAGGTAAAATATACAAAAGAATACAGTCCAAACCCATTTTTTTAATACTTACAATGATGTTTCTTGTTCTTCAGGATTGCTTAAATTCGTTTTGGCTTGCTAGAGACCAAATAAGTAATGATATCTTTACTGATAATGTTCCATTTTTGTTCAATAAGCAGCGCAATTGCTCACAATTGGATAACTTATGTTTATACCACCAGTTTGATTATCGCCCACAAATTCTCTATTAGGTTCAAATCAGACCAATTCCCGGCCCAAGGTCCCAAAAGTTTAATATTATTTTCAGGCAAGAACATTGCGGTTGCTTTTGCTTTGTGACAAGGTTTGCGTTCATGCTGAAAAACACAATAATCACCCCCCAAATTGGTCCTGGACTGTTGGGGAAAGGTGCTGATGAAGCACGTTTTTCTGCTAATTTAACTTCATGGCTTTGTTCTTCGGCAAAAGGACTAAAGTTCGTTGACGTTATTGTGGATGATCTTGCCCTCAAAATGCACCTACAAGCTGTAGTTTAAGCGATTCAGCTTGGGCGAATGCGGCGAGCAAGTGTTCTTTTATCAGAAGTTAATGTTAGGCTCCAACCACTATTGCACGGCTTTGTTCGTGTGGACCGGGGCACCGTCCTGCTGAAAGTCATACTCTGTCATCTTCGTGATCTTTCTTACCAGAGGCAGGACTTTTGTGGCCAAGATATTCCTGTAATTGACCCTTTAGAGCCTGTAATCGGACTCGAATCACACAAGTGTATCTCACCATTCTAAGCCACCACGTTGAGCATCATTAGATATGCCGGCTGCTGGGTCGTGGACACATAGCGGACATCATAGGTGTCAAGCCGAAATTTACCACGCGATCGTTCCGCTTGTTGATGAAAGGATCAGCTGTGCAAGTTTTTTTATCAGAAAAAAATGACAATTCGATTGACATGACACTTTAAGTCGTTGAGAAGGCGACGACAGCGCTGTCGACGATTTTTTCGTATAGAGTCGTTAAGCCCAGGCTTTTTCCCACACCTCAAGCTCTTGTCGCCTTTCTTCTTGCCGCCCTTGCCACGATGGGAACCGAGATGTTTTTCTTCTTCGCAAGCGCAGTCACTTTTAGCCTCGGAGCAATTTCAAAGGCCTTTCGCACAGCTAAACAGTTGACAACTTGAGGTCTGTCTAAATGAGGTCTATTTCTAAGGTCTTATCCGTTCTTGAATCTCTCCCCGACTCAGGGGACCATGATCCATCTGAAGTTGAGCTACTTAGGGATATCAGACATGCTGTGACCGGCACGTAGGAGAGATGAGACCTCGATTCTTTTTACTTCCATCTCGGCACACTTGTACACAATGGAAAAGATGTTTTAATCGCACACGCGAGATAAATAGAACTTTAAGTTTATTTGACATAACTCTTTCTATCACACACGTTAACCTTTCAAATGAAAATGAAAAAAAAATCTACTTTATATAAGGAATATAAATAATCATACAGTATAAATTATTTAATAATTTTCAATTAATTATTCAATATTTTTTTTTTAAATCGCTTCTGGCTGACAATTTCTTCCAAAATTCATTGAAAATGTCTTTGTCTTTCAAGCCACATAAATTCTTGTAGGTAGGACTTTAGGATCTCTTCCATACAATCCTCCTTTGTCTTTAGAGTTTTTGCTTATTCCAGTAGCCTTCGAACACCTTTTTTTTACACCAGTAACTCGTATCTATAAATTTTAAAGAATGATTGAGGGTAAAATGGGTATAGCTTTTCGGTGTTTCGAAATGACTCCATATAACCTAACGAAGGAGATGTAGAAGAATCAGCAATTCCAATTAACTATAAAACAGTATTAGGTGAAGTTCAATGAGGATGCTTTGGTTTATGGTTGAATAAACCCTCCTAAATTTTCACAATTCTACTTGGAGCTCACAAAGTTTGTGAGGTTCTCGTTAAAATGGCCTGTAAAAAATTATCACCCAAATAGCTTCTATCCACTTTGGTAGGGAAATACGAGAGTGGAAAATGATTGAATTTTTGCGAATTGATATGTGATGTTTGTAATTTGTATACAGTTTATTTTGACATTTCCAAACGCGACTCTTTTACACTTTTGATGTTAAACTCTAATGTATTACACCATTGCACTAAATGCATTTCAGTTCACTTCAACAGAGGCGCTTTCTGTTTCATCCATTTATACCAGGGAGAGGATCATCGATAGGTACAGATGTAATTATTTTGCTAAATACTACACGATCTATCTAAGGTGACTATGTATCTTCCACACAGTTCACTTCTACAGTTTAACACTTTATGAACATTTTAAAAAGCCTTTTAGCATAGAAGTTTTACTGAAATTCTCCATTAATTTTCATTTAATAAAATAAAAAAGACCACTTTGCAATAATTCAATCCTTCTTCACTGAAATTATAAGGTTACCCAATCGACCAATATGCAACTATCTCGCAATAAATACGTCCATCCTGTGTTATTCTAAGAACCCTTGGCCACAGTGTGGTTGAAAACAGAGTCGAGATCTTGCATCCCTCATGGCCCAAGTCTCTGACTCTTTGAAGGGCCATGGGAAGAACTTTCATTGCGGGACTTCTTGCAGCGGAAACAAGTTTCCTCCTGTTTTCAGGCGATAAAGATTTTTTTTTTTCATCTTTACGGAACATTAGACACACGGGAGCCGTATAACTGGAAAATTACATTTCATCTTCCCAACATTTCGAACTCTCCCTCCGTCCTTCTCTCCCATTCTCCCTCCTCCCCCCTCTCCCCATCTCCCTCTCCCCCTCCTCTCCCTCTCAATCTGTTTTTCTTTCTCCTTCTCCCCATCTCTCCCTATGTTTCCTTATCTTTTCGCCCTCTCAATCTCACTATCCCTACCTCCTTCCCTGTTCACCCTCTCCTTCTCCCTCCCTCCTTATCCCCCCTCCTCCTTCCTCTCCTTCTCCCGCCCTCTCCATTCCCCTCCCCCTCCTCTGCTTCTCCCGCCCTCTCCATTCCCTCATCTCCTTCTTTATCACCCTATCCCTACCTCCTTCCCTCCTCCCCCTTTCCTTCTCTCTTCCCCTCCCTCTCCTTTTCTTCTCCCATCCTCTCCATTCCCCTCCCCTCTCTCCTTCTCCCGCCCTCTCCCTTCCCCTCCCTCTTTCTCTCATGGTATGGGGTCAAATCGAACGAGTTACATTACATAAGGAAGACAGGTAAATAAAGCTATTAAAAAAGCAAAGAAAGACCATGGAAAAAATATAGACGATAATTATAAAACAGAGCCAAAGCGATTTCATGCATACGTTAATAGTAGTTTCCTAGCCAGGGAGACAATAGGACAGTTAAGAAGTAAAGAGAGGCGCCTATCAGATAGTGTGGAAAAAACTCTAAAGATACTAAACGATCATTTCGTAACGGTCTTTACACAGTTAAACACATTAATTGAGGATATCGTTGTAAGAAATTACTACCTATTTAATAAAATGAAACAATCGAAGGTACCCCAGCCAGACGGTCTATAATCGATGCACCTACGCAATTAATAAATAAACTGGGAAAAATATGAGAATGATTTTTACTCGTTTTTTATATGAATGGAAAGTTTCGAGAGTTCAAGAGAGCAAATATCACCCGATCTTCAAAAAGAGGGACTAATCCGATCTCAACAACTTCCGTCATATTAGTTTTAAGCCGGTAATTGATAAAATCTTATAATCGATAATCAGAGAAAGGATGGTTGCTTACTTCGCGGCTAATAATCTAATCTAAAAAAACAGTATAGTTTTAGAAAAGGAAGATCACGATTAACAAATCTCCCGGAATTCTTTCACCAAATGATTTCCATCTACGATAATAACAGAGCAGTAGACATAATTTCCCATGACTTTCAAACAGCGTTTCCTACAGTACTGCACGAAAGGCTCTTGCGTAAAATAAAAGCCAACGGAATAGGGATAAATTGTTAAATGGATTACATACTAGCTAGCTGATTTTTCACAGAGGGTAGTGATAAATTGGACAATCTAAACCTTGTCCCCAGTAACCATTATGGTCCCACAAGCTTCAGTTTTTGGCTTATTATTGTTTATAATATATATATAAAATAACTACATAACGGATTAATTGGTAAAATTTATCAGGTCGCGGATGATATCAAGATAGAAAATACTGCTGCAGCTAGATGTGATGTTGCGGAACTGCAGCGAGACATGACCAACATTGCTGAGTGAGCAAATAAATGGCAAGTGAAGTTGAAGATACGTAAAGGCAAATTCATGCAATTAAGATAGAGAAATCTAATATCAAATTATTATATGAATGGGTGGCAAACTCTTGGAATCCGTCGATATAGGAAAGCATCTTGTGATAGAACGGGTTGAGCAGCGTTAGTTTCAACTCCTATCACATATTATTTAAAACCACGATGCCCCTACGTGCATCTTCGCTTCACAGCTTGACGCCTTATCACAGCCACCGGATGTCAATGTTTAAACAAGGAGGTTAGCGTCCCCCCGTTTGCCCCCATACGCCGACCTCGCCAGATGGAGTTAGGCTTATGGGCAGATAAGGCATTGTTCCCAGGCTCGGCTGTTCATTCCCTCGAAGTTCCCACTCCATTGTCCCCCACGCCAAGGGAGTGTCTCGACTATTTAGATGGAAACTTTACCACTAAGATCAGATTGGAGATCCAGATTTCGTCGCGAAACATCACCACGACCCTCTCTCCCTTTGTGCGCCAAGGGACCTCGACCTCGAGATTCACCATCACTTGTCCAGAAGGAGGACAATATCCCTTGAGTGCCAAAGGTTCGAGCCTTTAGTGACGCCAAGTCCTCAAGGCTTCCCCCTCATTGTTCAGAAAGAGAACAACGTAGAACAGCCATTGTTCTTTTGAGTCCTTCACCAAAAAACGGTTCTCACCCCCCCCCCCTGTTGTTCAGAGGAGAACAACGTAGAACAGCCATTGTTCTTTTGAGCACTTCGCCAAGAAACGGTTCTCCCCCTTTCCCCTTGTTGTTCAGAGGAGAACAACATTAGAACAGCCATTGTTCTTGAGCCCGTAGACAAGAGACGGTTCTCACCCCCCACCCCCCTGTTGTTCAGAGGAGAACAACGAAGAACAGCCATTGTTCTTTTGAGCTCTTCGCCAAGAAACGGTTCTCACCCTTCCCCCTTGTTGTTCAGAGGAGAACAACATTAGAACAGCCATTGTTCTTGAGCCCGTAGACAAGAGACGGTTCTCACCCCCCGCCCGGTTTGTTCAGAAGAGAACAACGTAGAAAAGCCATTGTTCTTCAAGCCGTTCGTCGAAAAACGGTTCTCATTCCCAAGACGCCACGTCAGGATCCTTTTATTCCCCCTCCTTCGGCTGGAACTCGTTAGCGGACCGAAAATTCCTTCACGTCGCCTTCCACTGCACCACTCGTATAAAGTTACGTAAGCCAAACGTCACCTTTGAGTACCTAACCCTTTTGTCAATTCTATCCTGTTCTTTAAATGGTTTAGCGAACCATCCCATCTCTTTAACTCTATATTTGTTTTACCTTTTTAAATCCTTTAATCCTCGGATTAGCCAAAGCCCCCACGACCCTTTCCATTCTCTGTTTATGTCAATATTTTCCGTCTTGTGTTTGTTGATAGTTATTATTAATAAAACTCTATTTTATTAATGATAGCAATATTATTATCCTTGAGCTCAGTTCCACTTCTTAAGCATATCGAAGATACATAATATCGGCCCACCAGACATTAACGCACTCTAAAGATACTTAAAGAAGTTCCCTCAACGAATAGTGATATATGGTATATCGTCGGGAGTACATTCTACGACATATATATATATATATATATATATATATATATATATATATATATATATATATATATATATACTATTTAAATTTGGTATCAGGTGTGTAAGGTTTAACGTTATATCTTTGCAAACACTGGTCTCAGTCGAGTAAAGCATAGTGTTATTCGTTATAATAATAGAGTATAGTAGTTCCCTTTTGTTTTAACGATTGCTATCCCCTTTTTTAAACTTAAGAAGCTCGAGTAGCTCAAGGAACGGTTATAATATTTGTTTGTGTTTTTTTTTTTTTTTAGTCAGTGGTTATTTAGATCGAGAAACCAAGTACGAATAGGTCAGTGCCCATATTTAGGGAGGCTAATTCTATAAAGGCATAATTCTTGTTGCAAGGAATTTTAGTTGGTTGACTAGTGCACCCCCAAGTACAAAGATGACTCAGTTCGAAATCTTTAAAGCGCAAGGAGAGTCCTTGGGACTTTCTGGGAAAGAACTAATTGAGTATGTTCAAGAGGAGCAAAGAACAGAAAGAGAAAGAGAAAGAGAAATCCAACGAGAAGAACGAGAAAAAGAAATCCAACGAGAAGAAAGAGAAATCCAACGAGAAGAAAGAGAAAGAGAGGAACGGAAACGACAAGCTGAGCTTCACCATCAGATTGAATTAGCTCGTGTTGAAGCAGAGATACAGTCCGCCAGTTCCCGTTCCGAAGCCCCCCCCCCCCTCAATCTCTCACTAAAGCTCCCCAATTTCAAGGATGGAGAGGATTTCGGAGCATTTTTAGCCCACTTCGAAAAGATCCTCGAAATCAATAACATGGCTCGGGAGGCTGAAGGTGTAGCCAGATTACTTCCCCTGTTAAATTGTAAATTGGACGAAATTTTTATATCTTTACCATCTGAGTGTACAATTAACTACAGCACCTTAAAAGCTGAGTTATTGGCCGCTCATAATATGACTCCCGATTTCTACCGCCAAGAATTTCGAGGAGGTCGTATTAAACCCGGACAGACGTTCCGTCAATTCTGATACATTCTTCAGAGGAATTTTAAATTTCGGTTAGAATCCTCAAAGGTTGATCCAAACTACGAGTCCTTAACAGACTTCGTGTTGCGAGATCAATTTTTGGCGTCTCTCCCGACGGAGATCCGCGCGTTCGTTAAGGATCGTCGGTGCCAGACCTTTAAAGAATGTACCGAAGAAGAGGATATCTATGCCGCAAGCCATAATTTATACCCAAAGGAGAATCAAACTTCTCACCAATCCCCCTACAAGGAAAGAAGTAAGGATTCGCGCCCCTTCCCAGGGAAGCTGACAAAGTTTCCGGGCCCCGTAAAACCCCAAAATTTCTTTCCCCAAAACCAACAACGGGACTACAAACCTCCCGTTAAGATTTCTCCTCCATCTCTCTTCCCGAAGCGACCAATTATATGCTTCACCTGTGGTGTAGAAAACCACATGAGCTGGAATTGCCCCCAAAATTCTAGGCTTAAAAGCGGACCAGCCCACCAAGTTCACTAGATTAATGCAACCCCGGCTCCCCCGGTGGTTCAGACACAAGCAGAAACTTCTCCCCCTCCGTCAGGCCACCAGGTAAATTTTACTTTTGATAAAAGTTCATCGGGAACTTTGAAATTTGAGGAGGGCAGCGTGAACGGCTGTCGAGTATCGACTCTCGTCAGGGACACAGGATGTACGTGTTTCATCGTGTCCGACGAACTCCTCCCCCCAGTGGACCCTAGCCACGAAAAATTTGCGGTGGTACATGACTACCTTGGGCGGGCGAACCAATTCCCCGTCGTTAGATGTTACCTGCAGTGTCAATATTATGATGGCTGGGCTGAAGTCATTTCAGCACCCATTCAATTCTGTTCCGTACTTATAGGACAGAGCCCCCAAGTAAGTTCCGACCCTGTGTCTCAGGCCGCCCTTCCTCGAGGCCGAGCTAAGAAAGAAGCCAAGGAGCCCGTCCCCATCAGAACCCCGATATCGTCCGATTTCTCGGAGACCCCTAACCAGGACTTTAGGACGACACAAAAGGAGTGTGAATTACTAACACCCTTAGGCGATAAGGCTCAAGACAAGGACACGGAGACTGTCCGTGGACCCCAAGAAAAAAAGAACCCCCAACGCGCCCATGGAGATACCTTCGTAGAACTGGACGAAACATCGGCGCTTGAAGAAGATTACCCCGCGGAGTCCCTTAATGTAATACAGATAGTGTGCACCCAACCTGATGCCGATTACCCTTCTCCTTTCCTACCAGGCGAGTCTTTGGAACCCTCTGACCTGGATATTGACGCGCAGCTGACACCACATCAAAAGAGTCAGCAACAAGAACTATTTAAATGGAGTCACCATTTAACCACCTTATTAGCTCTTTTCGAGCGACTGCGCGAAAATGGCCCCAGCAAATGCCCTTTTGCCCACGAAACCATCAAATATTTGGGTTTCAAAATAGGACAAAGCAAGTTAGGTCCCCAAGAGAACAAGATTAATGCAATTTCGGCCCGCCTCAGCCCCCTTCAAAAAAAGAATTCCCTCGATCGTTACGTTGGAATGATGTCGCTGTTTCCTATTTTAATCAGCTCAAGAGTAAGCTCATTTCTGCCCCCATTTTAAAGTTGCCCAACCCGGAAAAATCCTTTGGGATTAAGACCGACGCGTCCAACGAGGGCATTGGAGGTGTACTCCTTCAATACGAGGATGACGGAACAAGTCATCCAGTTGCATATGCTAGTCGTCAATTATTACCACGCGAAAAGAGATATGCCACTATAGAAAAGGAAGCTCTATCAATTATCTGGGTTATAAACAAATTCAAGATGTACTTGATAGGTAAAGAATTTCAGATAGGAACCGACCACCGTCCGTTAGCCTATATTAGGAATGTGCGACACTCCAACGGCCGCATCATGCGCTGGAGTTTACTCTTGCAAGAGTATCAATTTAAAATAAATTATATAAAAGGTTCCGATAACCAGGTCGCTGACGCCCTCAGTAGGAATGCGTTACCGATTAGCGTAGAGTAATTGTATTCATAGAATTAGTATCTCCATGTAGGTATATACCGTCTTGTACGACTTAAATTAAGATTCTCTTGTAATATAATTAGTTAATGTATATGTCTGAATTTTGTAACGCTCAATGTCTATTTTTTTTTGTATATATATATTTGTACCTATTAATTTACGTATAAATTATTTTGTCCCATATGTACTATATTTATATCATTTCATTGTTCCATGCCTTTTTTTTATTAAGTTTGTATTAAAGGTTATTTTTCCTTATAATCAAAAGATCAAAATAATCATATGTATCTAGGTAATACGAGTTAGGTGCAGGAATGTACGGATGTTACAAGAAAACGAGTTCCCCGCAACGGAGCTCTATCGTTGTCCCTTCTCTCTTTTTTTTCGAAGTGACAACTTCCCCCGGAATGGAGGAGTGTGATAGAACGGGTTGAGGCAGCGTTAGTTTCAACTCCTATCACATATTATTTAAAACCACGATGCCCCCACGTGCATCTTCGCTTCGAAGCTTGGCGCCTTATCACAGCCACCGGTTGTCAATGTTTAAACAAGGAGGTTATCGTCCCCCCGTTCGCCCCCATACGCCGACCTCGCCAGATGGAGTTAGGCTTATGGGCAGATAAGGCATTGTGTCCAGGCTCCGCTGTTCATTCTCTCGAAGTTCCCACTCCATTGTCCCCCACGCCAAGGGAGTGTCTCGACTATTTAGATGGAAACTTTACCACTAAGATCAGATTGGAGATCCAGATTTCGTCGCGAAACATCACCACGACCCTCTCTCCCTTTGTGCGCCAAGGGACCTCGACCTCGAGATTCACCATCACTTGTCCAGAAGGAGGACAATATCCCTTGAGTGCCAAAGGTTCGAGCCTTTAGTGACGCCAAGTCCTCAAGGCTTCCCCCTCATTGTTCAGAAAGAGAACAACGTAGAACAGCCATTGTTCTTTTGAGTCCTTCGCCAAGAAACGGTTCTCACCCCCCTCCCCTGTTGTTCAGAGGAGAACAACGTAGAACAGCCATTGTTCTTTTGAGCACTTCGCCAAGATACGGTTCTCCCCCTTTCCCCTTGTTGTTCAGAGGAGAACAACATTAGAACAGCCATTGTTCTGGAGCCCGTAGACAAGAGACGATTCTCACCCCCCCCCCCTGTTGTTCAGAGGAGAACAACGAAGAACAGCCATTGTTCTTTTGAGCTCTTCGCCAAGAAACGGTTCTCACCCTTCCCCCTTGTTGTTCAGAGGAGAACAACATTAGAACAGCCATTGTTCTTGAGCCCGTTGACAAGAGACGGTTCTCACCTCCCCCCGGTTTGTTCAGAAGAGAACAACGTAGAACAGCCATTGTTCTTCAAGCCGTTCGTCGAGAAACGGTTCTCATTCCCAAGACGCCACGTCAGGATCCTTTTATTCCCCCTCCTTCGGCTGGAACTCGTTAGCGGACCGAAAATTCCTTCACGTCGCCTTCCACTGCACACCTCGTATAAAGTTACGTAAGCCAAACGTCACCTTTGAGTACTTAACCCTTGTGTCAATTTTATCCTGTTCTTTAAATGGTTTAGCGAACCATCCCATCTCTTTAACTCTATATTTGTTTTACCTTTTTAAATCCCTTAATCCTCGGATTAGCCAGAGCCCCCACGACCCTTTCCCTTCTCTGTTTATGTCAATATTTTCCGTCTTGTGTTTGTTGATAGTTATTATTAATAAAACTCTATTTTATTAATGATAGCAATATTATTATCCTTGAGCTCAGTTCCACTTCTTAAGCATATCGAAGATACATAATATCGGCCCACCAGACATTAACGCACTCTAAAGATAATTAAAGAAGTTCCCTCAACGAATAGTGATATATGGTATATCGTCGGGAGTCCATTCTGCGACACATCTTGAAACCATAATTTCAGCGAACTTCAAGGTGTCTAAGTAATGCGTGGAAGCCACTAAAAACGCAAATCGAATGCTAGGATACATCGCACAAATTATCTCTTATAAGTATAGACATAAACTTACTCATTATATAAATCACTAGTTCGACCGAATCTAGCGTACGGGATTCAATTCTGGTCTCCAAGCCTTAGCAGAGATGAGAAAATACTAGTTAGAGTACAACGCAGCGTGACTAAACTGATACGTGAATTTAGGAACAAGGCCTATGAAGAAAGAATTCGACGCCTAAACCTATTATCTCTTCCAAGTAGAGTTTACGTGACCAACTGATATAGGTTTCTAAAATCTGAAAAGGTTTTACAAACAGGTTTTGCTCGCTATTTTTTGAGATGGATTATTAACCCAATACTCGTTAAGAGCTTCAAAAGTGACATAGCGCAAAATTTTGTTAGATATAATGTCACTCAAGCACGGAACAGCATATCCGACCGAGGATAGGAAAGTACGTCAGTAATATATTTAAAAACGCTCGGAAAGTATTATTCGCATGTAAATGTAGCTGATTCTAACGAAATTTAAAAACCCCTATATCTATTTCGAATGATATAATGGCCAAAGTCCTCCCAAGGTTAGCCAGATAATTATTTGGCAATAACATCATAACTATTCGGCCGATTCTAACGAAATCTGAAACCCTTATGTTGTTTTACATTTTTAGTCGAATGATATAATTGTCAAGGTCCCCCTAAGTTTAGTCCGTGAATTATTGAAAGTTGTGAAGGTCGTAAGGTCTAAATTAGAATAAGTGAGAGCAGGCGACCTTTGGTCTGCAGATCTTGTTTTCTTACAGAACTATTAAAATCTAGAATTAATTACCTAAGATGAGGCTTACAGTAATTTATTTGACACTTTTAAAACTTAACTAGACCAAGTAATTAGAAACATAAAGTAATAAGTGCCAATACATTGTATGCTTATAAGAAATGAATAAAAAAGGATGTTTTAAATATAGATTAGTAAAATATTCTGTTACTGTTTTCCTATTAAAAATTTCCTGGTCGTGTATATTTCCCTATAGAATTGTTAACATCTGCAATCTGAAGTAGTGATGTCCAATAGTTCAGTCGAGACTTTTAGAACCAGACTCGACCTAGAAAAAAATTCATTAGTAACAAATTGCATGTGGATAAGAAGTAAAAATAAAAATATAAAAACATGTTCTAAGTTTAGATTAGCAAAATATGTAAGTTCTTTTTCATGAAGAGTCTATTGTGTCTTTGTGTAGCTAGGTAAGAAGGTTGTGCCAATCGTCACTCGTATCATTACCCTAATCATATAATGCAATATACATAAAGATCAGAATAAGAATTTCTGGTGAACCTGAAGGCATCAAGCGCCTGTCATCGTTAGGAGTAAAGATGTATGGGTAAGGGTAATTCAAAGGGGGAATACTAGTATTCTATTGGCAAGGTTCCAGAACCTAGGAGAGAGGTGATATGTTCCGTTGTGAAGATGGGATGGAAAATGCTAGTAAGTATGTTATTGATTGTTAACTGATGGTGTGTAGGAACCCACCAAGAGTGATAGGTTCAGGGATTTCGCCCAATCGGCCACCAGCCCCAAACATGCGCTGAAGTTTTATGTCCACTTTTCGCTCTGATTTAATCCGACACCTCGGCGCCAGAAATCCAACGCGTTTTCCAACAAGCTAGCGATAGTTCCTGTTCGAAATCATATATGGGGTTTTTGCTATTAAATCTCCAGATGCTTATGCGCTCAGTGCTAGATGGGACGATTAAATCGAGGTAAACCAGACATGTTGTGCGTGATTATTTGTGGTATTCATCATTGTACGATTATAGACCATTTAAGTGCTGAGGATTTCTGAGGAGGGCGGGTTTCAGGGATCCAATTCTTTTTCATTTGATTTTCTCCCTGGCATTCAGAGTTACGGATAAAGTGTCGGGTTTATCTATGTTCAGTACGTATCCGTAGAGTATGGTCGTCGCTAGTTCCATAGATGATTAGATAGGGACGTTGTGGTTTCTTCTTTTCCACGCGACTCTCACCATAGCAGATTATTATGTATCCTTTTGAGATGTCTGTAAATCGTGTTAAGGCAACCTTTAGAGTTGTGTAAAATGATTCTACAAGTTTATCTTTTGGAGGTTGGTTTTCTTCTCGGTGGTCCTACTTTAAGGAATTCGACCCTACCTATTTTCCTTGTTTAGGAAGTTGTTCCCGCTATCTCTTTCTTAGCGAGCACCCATCCATGGCACTGTGTGGGGTAGTGTTCCTTCCTCGATCTATTTTGTGTCTCGTCCTATCGTAAACTTTCTGTAAAAGAAAGAGAGTCACAAAAGTCCTACATATATCTTACACCGCCGATGGGTCCCGATATCCCTTTCGATATGAGAAGCAATCCTCGATCACCCTACCTATATAGACCTAATTATATTAAGCGCATCCACTATATTTTTTGGTTCGTGGTTCTAAGAATCCATTCTTCGCGCTCCCTATTGTGACTTACATCCGGGGTTAACTATGCTTAGTGTCGTGGTATGACATTATATTACATCAATGCCATATTATATCTATGGGGCAGGGACCAATAACTTAAAGGCGAGCCGACAAGAAACGGAACGCCACGAGTTTCGACGCGCGAAACAACGAGATAAGAGTGCAACGAGATCAGTTAAAATTTGGGCAATGGCAAAGCTCAAGGTTATTTAAAGAGGCATATACAAAAATATAATTTTATTTACATAAAAATGAGAGAATTAATGGGCAAAATTACATCGGTAAACGAGGAGGGGAATGGCAGAGTTATGCATCAGACTATGAAATTAAAAATTAATGTATTACAGGATGAGACTATTCAAATAAGGGGAATTAACTCAAATGGGTTACTGAAGGGGGAAAGGGGTTGGCTTACGGAGGATTCCCGGTGAGACGTCGAGGTAAGGCTTCACGGATGTCTTCTGCCCGTGAGGCGAGGCCGCCCCGAGCTTCTGGGCGGGAAGTTAAAGTGATGACGGTTCTTCAAAAAGGGGGGGGGGGCGGTAACGTCCGGTCCAGAGGAGAGTATTTCGGCCACCCGAAACGAGGGGCAAACAAGGAAGAAGGCTTCGACAGGAGTTGATGAGAGGAGTCGAAAAAATCGCTCGGTAGCGATCGTCAAATGGAATTATCTCACTGGCTGGGGCTAATTCCAAGCATAAATAGTTCAGCCGTCACTTTGCTTTGTCTTTAGCACCTGACTTGTAACTAGGGAAAACTTCTTGAGTCCAGGCGAGACTCCTCAACTCTGTGTCTGCCTCATGGGAGACGAGCACTATACATGTCCGAGGCTCTACCCGCGGGGGTGAGTGCGAAGCAGCTCTACTCTCCAATGGCCTCGAATCTTCTTGCCGAGGCGATTCTAACCCGTGTAAAGGTGGACCGTGGTGGACGCGGTTCGAGGCTACCGCTTGTGGAAGGGGGGGGGGAGTTAGGCTTACCAATTTAAGCCTAACAGAACCTTCTCCAGCGCATGGAACTTCCCTGCTGGAAAATAAATTCCACGTGGAATTCCCCCACACTGAGTTTTAAGTTGTTCTGAGCGCAGTGATGGTTGAATTATGGTGTTTTAATTTACCCTGATAATACATTTCTTTTTACTCTTAATTTTGTAAAACTAAAGCAAATCTGTAAATATTTCACCCCTCACCAGTGAAAAAATCAGTTGTTCATTCCATACCTACATATATAACAATACCTTGTATAACTCATTCGCAGACGAAGAAGAACTCGAGAATTGCTTGTAGATCAAACATCCCCGAGATAAGGGCTTTGTGGAATTATTGAAAAAGATCCCTCCCCTTATAAGCCGTCATAACTGAACCTAAAGGGGGAAGCCATCTAGAGAGATCTTTAAATTGATTTTCTCTATCCAAGTAGACCAATCTTATGGCTATGTCGCCAATGCGACAACAATCAAGACTTTTATAATCTATTAAGTAAGAAATCGAGAAGAAGACTCGATGATAAAAGTTTGGCCCCCGAAATCCAAACACATGCTTCCACGCAGATATCTATCGTTTTCAGACACATGGATCCGTGTTTCGGTTCACATACAGCAGTGTCGTAGGATAACCTCACACACCTTACACCAGATTAATATAGATGTCGTAGGTTAACCTTACACACCTTACACCAGTTTAATATAGATATCATAGAATACGGTCAAGTTCACCCTTTCTGCTTTAGGAGTGCGGGGGAAGTTTATAATATAAGCAGAGTGCAAATTAACTGAAAGTAGTTTGGCCAATAGTCGACTATCTTGGAGTTCTGGGATAACAGAAAAACGGGTACAAAATTAACTTTACTAATATGCCAATGAATATTATTTTGCAATGTTAAAAAGAGTTTTAGAATGAGCTATACGTACACTAGATTTACATGCGTCCCAGAAGCTAAGGGGAGGGGGGAGAAGTGGTGAGGACAGTCACCGTACAAATAAACGGACAATATTAACCGAGGGACGCTCGAACGACCTTGAACGTCAACTAAGCCGATGATGAAGCTTACACTGGGGGAGGGGGAGAGAAGAGAGAGCCCTTGCACTGGAGAGTTGCGCGTTCCTGTTACCTCGAATATTTGGTTCGAGAGAGTAATCCTTGCATTGGCTCAAAGTTGAAACAATAGTCTCTGGATGATGACTATTATGGGGGTGAACTTAAATCTTTCTTTTGAGTAACATGAATCGAGATTGAGCGCGCTGGGTTCGAGGAGAGGGGGAAGCGGGCCAAGGTAGACTCACGTGAATTAACGAGAATACCGGGAGCTTGAGGGATTCTGTGAGAATTGTGCAGAGTCCCACGGGACGCGAATAGCGGGTACCGACGGGGGCAGACAAAGGATACTGACGGGGCAGGGAGGACGGCAGATATTGACTTCCAACTCTGGCGCCGGGGGATTTATAGGGGTCGAATGGGGTTTCCCCCCCCTCTCCTACTGAAGGAGAGGGTTCTAGGGTCAGACGCATCTTAGACGAGAATATACTCGGCCTTTTAGCGCGAGCGCGAAAAGGTTTTTAAGCCGGCGAGGCGAACTTTGTCCGACTTCAGATGGGACCTTCTGGGCTCTCCAACCTGTCGCAGCTTTCTATGATGGCCGCATTCCAGGTCATCGTGGCGTCTCATGGCGTCTCATAATTTCGCAACTCAATTAGCGCATACGAATAGGGTCGCCCAGGTGTCTGTTGTCTCTCTTTCTCTCTCTATTGAATGGAAAGGGGGAGCGTATCTTCTTCTCTCTCTATCTCTGATCTCTGACAAGTAGCTAAAATAATGAAGGAAATTGAGGATCATCAAATTTGGGCTCAAATAGACGAGGTGTAATAGGTGCATAATACATGTTCATTATGTTTTTAAGATTACATTTCGAACGAGTGTGATGAGTGCAAGAGCATGAGAGAATGATTTGATCTTATTTTATACTAAAAGTCCAGCCGCTAGTGTTGAAAGAGAGACCTTTATTTCCATTCAAGTTTGTTTTCCGTGCTACACGTTGGAGAGCAGCGCAATGAATCATTGTAAATTTATACCTATAGTCTGTTCGGAATGTGCTGACTCTGTAAATATTTGGAGGGAATGCGCTTCTACGGAGAGAAAAAAGTGCCTTAACTGCGGTAATCCCCATCGCATCCTTTCAATGCCGTGTCACCTTAAAAAGAGCTGGATAGTAAGTATGAGAAAATAAATATTAGAAATTTAAAAACAGGAAAGCAAATACATCGTACTCGAAAGCTGCAAAGTTTGCAAGCCAAAGGAAGACACTTTCCAAATAGACTAGACCATGAGACCAGACCTCTATCATGTGCATAATGCATGGTCATTATGTAAATATTGCAAGGCCCGTGAGCTATGCCACCGAGTTGAACAAGATGCTAATAAAGAATGAATTTAAGCCGATGTGGTTTCTGGATAACCTCTATCAGGCGAACTGCTCTAAGTTATAATCAAAAGCACGAGAGAGACAATAGCAAAATCCCCCTCTCCATCTCTCTCGTTCGATAGAGCCAGCCTGAATAAACCAACAACGTAAGCGCAACAAATGAAAATATATCTGTACCATCAGGAGGGAGCTACATATGTTGAAACAAGGCTTGCTGAGCAAAGTCGCCTGCTCTCTCTTATTCTGATATATAACCTTATGACCTTCAAAACTTTCAATAATTCCCGGACGAACTTTGGCAGGACCTTATATCATTCGAAAGAGAATGTAAAACAACATAGGTGTTTCAAATTTCGTTAGAATCGGCCGAATAGTTATGATAGCATTGCCAAAATATTCCTCGGCTAACCTTGGGACAACTTTAGTTAGCAATTATAGCTTTGTAAAGAGAATGTAAAATAATATAACGGTTTCAAACTTTGTTAGAATCAGCCATATAGCTTTGATGTTATTGCAAAAAAGATTTCCCAGGGTAACTTTGGGAGGACTTTTGCAATTATATCATTTGAAAGTAAATTCAAAACAACAAAAAAGGTTTAAAATTTCGTTAGAATCGGCCGAATAGTTCCAATGTTATTACCAAAACCCCCCAAAAAAAGCAAAACGGAGACCGACGGACGACCCGACCGACCGACGACATAGTGAGATATAGAGTGGCACGCGACTAAATATGCAGGAACCAAAATCCCATAAAAGTGCGTAACATCATATATATATATATATATATATATATATATATATATATATATATATATATATATATATATATATATATATATATATATATCAATATATATATATATATATATATATATATATATATATATATATATATATATATATACTCAAGCTTGTACCTAAGCATAAAAATCTATGCCTCTCGATCAGCGCCGATGCCAAGTTTGAGTAAGACTAAAAAAATCACAAAAGGCCTCGTCGGTGGCATGTTCAAATGGAAGTACGACCCTGATACACATGAGAAAGAAGTAACTACAGTTTTAAAGCATGTTCAGCCTCACTCACGACCAGTTTAAAAAGAAAAGATCGGGGAAGGCATGATCTCCTGCAAGGTAGGGTTCATTTAAGACATAGAAGGCACAATAACACTAATATGGCTGATAAAAGGTATAGTAGATGTTTTTCTTTAAACCTAAACGGCTGGCATAAGAATAAAAACGTATACAACAACATTATTAGAAGAAAAGATCCCGACGTCGTCCTAATCTCTGAGCACGAGCTTTAGGAAGACAAGGATTACATCAAAACCTACGTCTACGATCTTTTAATGGCCAACAATTCGAAAAAAAGAGATAAAAGATAAGACAGCGTAGTCATTACCATCCGGAGAGGCATAAGTTAGGGAAAGTACGTGACCTGGAAGAATCTTATTGAGATGATCTACGATGATTGAGCCTAGCTATGGGATATCACTTCCGAAACGCCCTTACATACATCCCGATCCCCAAATTGCATACGCCTCTTCCGAAGAAACGCTTCTACATTTTTACTTGGCGATCTTAACACCCTCTGAACAGAGGTTGGATACACTATTGCCTTCAGTTGAGATGTTAATGCATTAAGGCTACTTATTAACCAGAATGCAGTACAAAGGAAAGGTTCAGACTTTCCTACATAGTTGACCAGAAGATCTTCAACAAATCCAGTATTATATTAACGAATCCTAAATTTTCCTTGAACCACGTATCAACCTCGGGTCTGAATACCCCATCAGATCACCTCCTTATAGTCACGACCATCTCTATTTGTTCTAGTTAGGTGAAAGTCTCGAAACGTAGATACCTGCCCAAAACTGATTTAACCTTCTACAAACAACACCTGCAATATATAAAAAGTAGAACAGATAGATGGCCCTACTCTTGTGGTTATAGACGAACACTTTAGTCACCTAATTAACAAAAGTCAGGGAGGTTGGCAGTCTAGCTATCCCTAAGACAGAGTATAAAAGGCGCCAGGCCCCGCGATGGGAGATAAAGAGTAAACGTAGAATTGACCGTTTTGAAGCACTTATTACAGAAATACGTAACCATGGTAACACGGTTGACTGATATAGAGAGCTTTGTAATATAAGGCTCGAAATTTGACAAGATATCAGAGATAAGGCAAAGGGAAACCGGACACAACATCGTTAGTAAAATTGACGTTGAATAAGATGCAAAACATATTCGGGAAACAGATAAAGAGAATGAGAAGCTGACATTTCCATCAAAGTCAATGGCAAAGAAATTACAGACGACCTCGAAATTGAACGCCATTTCAATAATCATGACGAAACAAGTTTAGAATATGCAAAGAAGATAATTAAGAATCTGATCCAGATTATGAAGTATAAATAACAACAGGAATAATTATCCACTTGTCTCGCTATTTTTGTCTCCGTTTTCTTTTTATCCTCTTCCTCCTGTCTTCTTCTTTTCTTTTCTTCTCGAATAATCCACTTGGCTTGTTATTTTTGTCCTCTTCTTCTTTTTATCTTCTTCCTCCTTTCTTCTTCTTTTCTTTTCTTCTCGAATAATCCAATTGGCTCGTTATTTTTGTCTCCCTCTTCTTTTTATCCTCTTATTCCTTTCTTCTTCTTTTCTTTTCTTCTCGAATAATCCACTTGGCTCGTTATTTTTGTCTCCCTCTTCTTTTTATCCTCTTCCTCCTGTTTTTTCTATTCTTTTCTTCTTTTTCTTATCCATCTCTTATTCCTTACCTTCTCAACCCCTCCTCTTTATTATCCTTATCCTTCTTATTTTCTTTTCTTCTCTTTCTCTTCCTCCTATTTATTATATGCTTTTCTTCCTCTACTTCTCCTCCTCCTCCTCCTCTACTTCTCTTCTTCATTTCCCACTCTTCCTATTCATCTTCTTCTTCTTCTTATTCTCATCCTTTTCTTAAACTTCTCCTTCTATTCCTCCTCTTCTTCTTTTATCACTTCTCTCTTCTCTCCTCCTTCTTCTTTTCTCATTTTTCTTCCTCTCCTTATCCTCACCTTCCTTTTGTTTATATTCTCCTACTCTTATTCTTCTTCTTCTGCGCATGCATCATCACTTCACTAACTCATAATTTAAGAAGGGGATTTTTTGAGTATTTGAATAATAATTTCATCTTAGTTTGGTTATGACTTATGTTATTTATCAAAGTTAGTTCTAATAATTCTTTTATAATATCAAAAAGCGAAATGGTGAATTTTTAAAACCCAAAGAATTACAAATGGTGAAGTTCAGAAAATTTATTTTTATATATCTTCTATAACTATATTTTAGCAATGTGATATTTTGAAAGGTAGGAAATTTAGTTTATTTTTCCTTTTTAAAATTATTATAATTGGCGAAGTTCAGAAAATTTATACAAATTTAACCATGGCTGCTTTTTTTTGGCTTTTAAATTTTAATCTTAGTAGCGAAGCGCAAGCTCCCCCCCCCCCCCCCGTAAAGGGAAGTGGCGAAGCCATTGCCTGGATTCTTTATATTTAACCCCTCTCAAAATTCGCGTTCTTAAAATATATTTCTAGGGACAAAAGGAGCCTCTTCTCCACTCCTCATTTAGCTCTACTCGCTTTTAGGTGCAATTAGATATTTCCCCTCCTGATCAAGATTAAAATTTAAAATCTATTTTAAAAATAACTTCGATAAAAATTTCGAATATACCAAAAAATATAATAAAAAGGCAGCCATGGTTAAATTTTTATCGATTTTCTGAACTTCACCAATAATAATAATAACAATTATATCTTGGTTTTAAAAAAGTGTTAAAACAGACCAGGTTCTAAAAATGGATTTCGTTGGCATCCTTCTGTCTCGAAAGTCAATAGAGATTGCCCCATGGAAGCGCACGCCTGGGCGAAGTGTATGGAGATCCCGGGTTGCCCAGTCGTCAAGATCTCCCTCTCGGCCTTGCCGGTGCCATGCAGAGGAATGCAGAACAGTAGGTTTGGCATCAGGCTGGCTGCAGGAGCTGCTGGAGTCAGTGGGCACAGCGCACTGGAGCGCCTTCGGGGTCCACCCATGATTTGGATCAGTCGAAGATCTCCTCCGCCCGGCTAGGCGTTGACTACTAGAGACAGCTCCTCCGCCTATCATGGTGGTACAGTGTAAACACCATTCCCTCACGTGGTTTAGCCTGCCGACTGGGTCGGTGTACTGTGTGGCGCTTGGAATCAGGACTGAATTGTGATCTAACGCCCTTGATTTAATCTCCACTTTGCCATTAGCAGATGGCACGGAGCCAACCCAACTTCAAATCCTTTAACGGGCGTTAAATAGGACCGTCTTCTGCCCAGGGGAATTTGATTTGATTCAACGTTTAACTCTGCGTTGTAAGAGACATCATAAGATTGAGAATTAGTAGTAAGAAACATGAGCAAACCTTAAAAACCAAATATGCCACTGATCACTTCTGAAATATAAATAAATAAGGGCATATAAAGAAGGAAAAAATAAAAGTGGTAATTGAGTAAGAAAATTCATAGATTTATTTTATCCTCGCTATCCCCAAACCTTTATTAAGAAATTATGACCTAAATTCATCATGAAATCGATTAAACATTTCATTTTAGCAGTCATCATCGTCAGTTGGTTATTTAATTCGCTATTTGATGATGAAAACCAATCAAATAACCCTAAAAACTTAGTTTTATTCTTTTTATTTATTCATTTTATGTGGTATTCTTTTTTTATTCTTTTTCCCTCTCACTGAATTCACGACGCGGTTGCTTTCAAAGCAGGAAAAAAGAGGCTTTTAGTTCGATTGAAATATTAGATTTGAAAGGAAAACTATTTTAAAATATTTTTTCTTGTAATATGAAAGTTAATCACCTAAATCTAAATACGATTTTCTCCACCCTCCCCACTTCTCTCTGCTGCACTGCAGAGCTACAGTGGCCAAGGCTTGCCTTTACTCACCCAAAACATCAGCATTGTAGGTCGAAGCGCTCTAATAAAGGTGCAAGCCTCTTAGTCGCACAGCTCCTATTCTCCCCCTCTGAGCTCAAGAGATACCCGACGTGTCACATTTCCGTTTATCGACAAAATTGTCCCAAAATAGGAGCGAAGGTGTGTAAATTAATAACGTACGCGGAGTAATGTTTAGTCAAAGCATTTCAGTAATAGTCTCTTTTAATTAGCAAACTAATAAAAGAATGCGAGGAAGGGAAAGATAGATAAATAAGTAGTACAAGAACATTGAAAAAAGATTAATAACGAAGAAGACTGCAAAAGCAAGTTAAGCTAAGATCTGAAATTATAAACAGTGTGAAGGATTTGAAAATGATGAATGCTACTGAATTAGGCCAACTTGATTCCTTGTTTGTGTTTTTAGATTTAGATACATATTCATTAACATTTTATAATAATCCACTTGGCTCGTTATTTTTGTCTCCCTCTTCTTTTTACCCTCTTCCTTATGTCTTCTTCTTTTCTTTTCTTCTCGAATAATCCACTTGGCTCGTTATTTTTGTCTCCCTCTTCTTTTTATCCTCTTCCTCCTGTCTTCTTCTTTCTTTCCTTCTCGAATAATCCACTTGGCTCGTTATTTTTGTCTCCCTCTTCTTTTTATCCTCTTTCTCCTGTCTTCTTCTTTTCTTTTCTTCTCGAATAATCCACTCGGCTCGTTATTTTTGTCTCTCTCTTCTTTTTATCCTTTTCCTCCTGTTTTTTCTTTCTTTTCTTCTCGAATAATCCACTTGGCTCGTTATTTTTGTCTCCCTCTTCTTTTTATCCTCTTCCTCCTGTCTTCTTCTTTTCTTTTCTTCTCGAATAATCCACTTGGCTCGTTATTTTTGTCTCTCTCTTCTTTTTATCCTTTTCCTCCTGTCTTCTTCTTTTCTTTTCTTCTCGAATAATCCACTTGGCTCTTTATTTTTGTCTCCCTCTTCTTTTTATCCTGTTCTTTTTATCCTCTTCCTCCTGTCTTCTTCTTTTCTTTTCTTCTCGAATAATCCACTTGGCTCTTTATTTTTGTCTCCCTCTTCTTTTTATCATGTTCTTTTTATCCTCTTCCTCCTGTCTTCCTCTTTTCTTTTCTTCTCGAATAATCCACTTGGCTCGTTATTTTTGTCTCCCTCTACTTTTTATCCTTTTCCTCATGTTTTTTTCTTTCTTTTTTTCTCGAATAATCCACTTAGCTCGTTATTTTTGTCCCCCTCTTGTTTTTATCCTCTTCCTCCTGTCTTCTTCTTTTCTTTTCTTTTCGAATAATCCACTTGGCTCTTTATTTTTGTCTCCCTCTTCTTTTTATCCTGTTCTTTTTATCCTCTTCCTCCTGTCTTCTTCTTTTCTTTTCTTCTCGAATAATCCACTTGGCTCGTTATTTTTGTCTCCCTCTACTTTTTATCCTTTTCCTCCTGTTTTTTCTTTCTTTTTTTCTCGAATAATCCACTTAGCTCGTTATTTTTGTCCCACTCTTGTTTTTATCCTCTTCATCCTGTCTTCTTCTTTTCTTTTCTTTTCGAATAATCCACTTGGCTCTTTATTTTTGTCTTCCTCTTCTTTTTATCCTTTTCCTCCTGTTTTTTTTTTCTTTTTTTCTCGAATAATCCACTTAGCTCGTTATTTTTGTCTCCCTCTTCTTTTTATCCTCTTCCTCCTTTCTTCTTCTTTTCTTTTCTTCTCGAATGATCCACTTGGCTCTTTATTTTTGTCTCCCTCTTCTTTTTATCCTCTTCTTTTTATCCTCTTCCTCCTGTCTTCTTCTTTTCTTTTCTTCTCGAATAATCCACTTGGCTCGTTATTTTTGTCTCCCTCTTCTTTTTATCCTTTTCCTCCTGTTTTTTTCTTTCTTTTGTTCTCGAATAATCCACTTAGCTCGTTATTTTTGTCCCCCTCTTGTTTTTATCCTCTTCCTCCTGTCTTCTTCTTTTCTTTTCTTCTCGAATAATCCACTTGGCTCGTTATTTTTGCCTCCCTCTTCTTTTTATCCTTTTCCTGCTGTTTTTTCTTCTTTTTTTTCTCGAATAATCCACTTAGATCATTATTTTTGTCCCCCTCTTGTTTTTATCCTCTTCCTCCTGTCTTCTTCTTTTCTTTTCTCCTCGAATAATCCACTTGGCTCTTTATTTTTGTCTCCCTCTTCTTTTTATCCTTTTCCTCCTGTTTTTTTCTTTCTTTTTTTCTCGAATAATCCACTTAGCTCGTTATTTTTGTCCCCCTTTTGTTTTTATCCTCTTCCTTCTGTCTTCTTCTTTTCTTTTTTTCTCGAATAATCCACTTGGCTCGTTATTTTTGTCTCCCTCTTCTATTAAAATTTAAAATCTATTTTAAAAATAACTTCGATAAAAATTTCGAATATACCAAAACATAAAATAAAAAGGCAGCCATGGTTAAATATTTATAAATTTTCTGAACTTCACCAATAATAATAATAATTATATCTTGTTTTTAGAAAAGTGCAAAAACAGACCAGGTTCTAAAAATGGATTCCCATTAATATTTTCTCATTAATAGTTTTATATCACATATCAACCGTTTTATCCCATACTTAAAGCTCTTCCTTCCTGACTCATTTATAATTAGTTTTGCTGTTCTATTCTACACTGGCGGAATTACCCGGCGTGACATGGGTAAAAACTTGCATTTTAAATGTATAGATCAGTATTTCTATTAGCAAACACTGATGAAGGGGCGAAACAGGTATGCCGGGGTGTCCTGGAATGGCTTCGGAGGGGGGGGGTCAGATCTCCCCTTCTCGGTGCCCCATTTTAAATGGTTCTACAACTTGGACTCCATAAAGCCCCCCAAATTCCCGCTCCTTTTCCGAGTGTTCAGACTCATATGTTTCCAACCGTCACCTGGGGGAGTGACTGTATATGAGGTGGCAGAACCTCACATAGCCTATAACCATCTTCTTAAAGATATATATATATATATTATATATATATATATATATATATATATATATATATATATATATATATATATATATATATATATATATATATATATTCACATCTGTGCCAAATTTCAATTCAATTGGTTTAGACATGTGGCCAACAGGGTCATGAGATTTTTTTCAGCTCCCTTGCAGGAGACAATGTATGGAGGGTGACAGACACCTACCATAGCCTAAAACCATCTCCTTACATACATGTACCAAATTTCACCTCAACCAGTACAGAAATGTATCCACCAATAGAGAACAGCTATACAAACTTTCCCTTTTTATATATAAAGAAATCAAATTAAGCTGATCATTCCAAGATCTTAACTAAACTAGAAGCAACAGAGTACCGATATAATAAAAAAAGTATTTATTAAATTTGTGACATTTGCTTTAATAGTCTCGTTGAATTTGATTTTTAATTAATATTGCAGTAGATTTTTTCAATAGGTTAGAAACAAAGTTCTCGGACAACTTTTATTGACAATGATTTACAAAGAAGCAATGCAGCAAAGGAAAGATATCAATGAACAATGTAATCAGCATTATTTTCGAGCACCTGCTTCCAATGACGGGATAGATCATGGATGCCTTTGTTGTAAAATTCAGCTGGTTTGCTATCAAAGAAGTCGTCAATTGCAGTCTTCAGTTCGTCATCGTTTGTGAACGTTTTGACATTCAAGAATTTCTGCAGTGGGCCTGAATAGAGGTTAGTCTGTTTGCCCCAGGTGTGGCGAGTACGGTAAGTGAGGGAGAACTTCCCACCCCCGCTCCAGGAGCTTTTTACAGATATGAATTGCAACGTGTTATGGGCGTTATCGTGAAGAAACATGGAATCAGTCAATTCTGGTCGTTTCTGGGCAAATGCATCTCACAATCCCCCTAGACACCAAACCATAAGCTTCCTTTGATGTCGATCAGCCTTTGCCTAAAGTTGTGCAGGTGTACCCTTGTCTGTCCAACTTCATTTGCATACCATGTTCGTGTGTAGACACCACTTCTTATCTGCAGTAACTACTTTGTTCAAACAATTAAAATGACGTTTCTTGTACAGTAGTGTAATGCAGGTGTCTACGCGGCGATAACGGTTAAAGTTGGTCAGTTATGTGGAATCCTTATGTCCAGTTTGCCTACTTTACCCATTACCTCAAAATGATGAAAAGTAGCCGTATGGCTAATTTCAGATGTCGATCAGACTTGACACATGTGCACAAACGCTCATTGTCAATAGATCAGATCAGATGAATAAAGTATAGAAATTTGTATTAGATAAATATAGGTAAAATAGAAATTAGCTAGTGTACTGGTGTAGAGGGAAACTCTTGAGCTAATCACTTTTCTTATCTTTACTCTCTTTTGTTTTCTCTTCTGCACCACCAGTGTCTTCTACTAGTGTTAAGGTCGGCCGCGTTGCGACCATTGTTGTATTTTTTCTTTCTCTCTCTTGATATTTATTTATATTTGATTTAATTTATTTATTTATTCATTTATTATCTCAATTATAGAATATGTTATCTCATTAGGTTTCTATATTGTGTTTCATTTGATTTATAGTTATTTATCGCACCGATTTGTGGGCATTTTTTTCTTATTTGATTGTTCTTTGTTGTTTGGCACTTCACCTCTTTTTAATATTATTGTTAGGTTTTCATTTGTAGGTGTCTAGTTATATTTGTTAGTATTTAGTTGAAGTTGGCTATTTCGCCTCTTTTGGTCTTATCTTGTATTTGTTATTGTTCTTTTTTGGTCGTGATCAGGTGAATATTCCATTTGGATTATCTCGGGAGCATGTTCTTCCAATCGGGAATAAGGCTCTCCTGGTGGCGCGTCCAATTTCAGTTCTCGGAATGTCAATGTCGGTGTCCATGTTTGAGACTATTTCTTTTTTTATTTTGTCCAGTTCTTTCTCTCTAGCCTCTAGAGTTCCATATTCAATGGCTTCAGTCCTGCTCTTGCGTGCAATTCTGTCTTCCGAATATGGTCCATCCTACGCGCTCCAGTTATCAGCAGGATTGCTTTGTTCTGCACTCTCTGCATTTGCCTGAGAAAAGAAGAAATCGCAGTCTGCATGACCACTGCCGGGCGCACCAATGCTGAGCGTTCCTGAGGAGTGTATAGCTCCTTGATATTATTTGTGCTGAGGCTTTTGAATCTGTACAGTTTCCCGATCTCTCTCTTGGCCTGGGAGATTCTGTTGCTAATGTGCGCCTTATACCCTGTTCAGGTGATGCGCAAACCTCGGACTTAATCCTCGTTGGTGTATGTGTAAACTTCGCCATTCACTATGACATTGTCTAGTTTCGGATAGTTTACTGGAAGGATTTGGAACTTTCTGCGGTCGGTCTTGATCTTCCACTTTCTTTCTTATCGATTGATGTTTTCGATTTCGGTAGCTGTCTGCCCTGCTTGAACTCCAACATTCTTGTGGGTACTGGGGATGATTTGAGTGATGTCATCTGCAAACTTCAATTACATCACATCTTCCCCTACTGGAGCAGGTAGGTCCAATGTGTATACTATGTACAGCAGTGGACATAGTGAGGGTCGACCGCTTCCTAGCTGATCTTGAAGATCGGATTGGCCGCGCTAAAACTTCTTAAGCTAATCGTAGGCTGTCCGACTACTTATTGTGTCTTTTCTAAATGTATGGTTGATACGACCTTACGATTGGGCAGTGGTTAGACCGAACATGAAATCATACAGGCAAAGTTTACGTTGCTGTTCACGAAAGAAAAAGTGATTTGATGGGTAATTTCTGAAACTTTAAATATCATTTAGGGTTGTTAGACTAATTACTATGTAGTGGCCTAGGGTTTTATTGGCCTCGCTTGACCTAGTCTAGCTAGGATCTAGGTCACTGCGTACTTTCAAGCAGGCCTAGGAAAGACTAAGCCACTACACATTAACTAGTCGTACACCCTGTATAAATTGATAAATAAATAAACATTTAAATATATATATAAATATAAATCTATAAATAAATAAAGTTGTGCACGAACTTTGTCTCCAACCTAATAATTTTATTATGCACATAATCATATCCATGTGAATACAGAAGAAAATTTCTATACTTGTTTATAGTCTATAACTTTTTCATAAATTTTCCGATCAATTAGAATTTATTCATTAATACCAAATTATATTCAAAATAACTAATTAATAAGCTCCTCATCTTTACCTATAAAGTTCATTGTTGTGCATAAGAAAAGCCAGTTAGTTACCGCTTTCCTTCTCGATAAACCAAATTAATTAAGGAATACTTTAAGATGAAAGAAGGAGACTTGCTGCCACGCGGCTTCAATAGATGCCAATACATGAAATTAATCGCGGAATTTTATTATATTTGTGAAATCATAATTAGAGTTAATCATCTTGGAATTGTTTTGTCGAAAGCGAAAAGATGAGGGATAAAATGATAAAAAGAAAAGAAATAGGAAAGGGGAAAGAATAGCACTAGTAGTTGTTAGGAAAAAAATGGAATGCAATACCCAGAAAATAGTTGTAGATTTAACGTCTAATTAAAGCAAAAAAATGTTTGACACTGGTTTCAATATGGTTACCACATCCATCTTCAGCACTTCAGCTATTCGTTTTCCCATTCCAAGTGAGTGTAATTTGTTAAGAATTTTTTTTGTGCTATCGAAAGGTTAGATCCTTTGTTAAGTCGCTTGTAACGGTTATTTCTAGTAACGTTTATTTTTATAGATTAGGTATTGAGTTATAATTTATATTAGTAACACTATTTAGTATTTTAAAAACTGCAAGAAAGGAGCGCGTAGATCCCAATCTCTCATTGTAAGTAAATTGAGGTTCTTCAATCGTTCTTCGTACGATCTCATTCTAAATACGGGAAATAATTTTGCCACTAGACGAATGCCAATATTGCAATACCCTTTGGCATTTAGGGATAGCAGAATTGCCCCAAATACAACCAATGAATTCTTACAAGCGATTGAAATGAAGTTAGAATATCTGTAGAACTAAACGTCTCAGTTAAAACCATCAAGGACAATATAATTTATCTCTGAGGTGGAGTCATAGAACATAGTTTAGTTCTAATTACTTTATATGTGCAGGCTATACATTTATATATATTTATGTATGTAAAGAGAGGATCAAGCGCTTGATCCATTCAATGAAATCTATCGCGTTATTTATCTATCGGTGTGAAGCCAGGGTTAAGGGCTTCAATTCTTGGCCCAGTCATTTCACGAGTTCTTAAGTCTAGTTGCACTTTTTTATTCTTTTAATATATTGCTATGTATATTCGGTAACCCGTGAGGAATTAGACAACATAAAAGAGATCTTCAATTGGGTAATTTAAATTGCGCCTT
This sequence comes from Ceratothoa steindachneri, assembly GCA_963969495.1. NCBI lineage: Eukaryota > Metazoa > Arthropoda > Malacostraca > Isopoda > Cymothoidae > Ceratothoa > Ceratothoa steindachneri. The sequence continues at coordinate 53,847,876 of OZ018334.1, forward strand.
AGTGAAACATTGAGAAAAAGAGGATCGTTACTCCCCCCAACGGTGGGAGCTTGCGCTTCGCTACTAAGATTAAAATTTAAAATCTAAAAAAATGAGCCACGGTTAAATTTTTATAAATTTTCTGAACTTCGCCAATTATAATAATTTTAAAAGGAACTCAAATATATTTCCCTCCTTTCAAAATATCACGTTTCTAAAATAGAGTTATAGAAGAAGATATATAGAAATAAATTTCCTGTAATTCTTGGGGTTTTAAAATTTCACAAAATTTCGATACTTAAATTTATTTCTGAACTTCACCATTTTGTTTTCTGATATTATAAAAGAATTATTAGAAATAACTTTGATCAAAAAACATAAGTCATAACCAAACTAAGATAAAATTATTATTCAAATACCCCCAAAATCCCCTTCTTAAATTATAGAGTTAGTGTTGATGATAATGATGATGATGATGATGATGAATTGATTAACACTTCCCGAGGATTCAATTAGTTTTTATCTCAAGGATAAATACTTACTCCGTAAACCCCATTGAATCCCTAGAGTCGCTTTGAAAAGGATGTTTTGCCTTTTGAAATTCTGAGTTAACTGGGGGGGGGGTGGGGGGGTTTTATTTGCTGATTATTTTTATAAATACATTTTTCAGTGGTTATTATGATAATTTGAAATATACAGGGTATTTCAAAAGTCCTTGTTACACTCGTTACAACGCTATCCACAAAGGACACAATGAAAGTTTTGATGCAAAGTGACTCGTTTTTATTATTTTTAAATGAAAATGTGTTTAAATTGTAATATTAATCAATGGGGCGTCTCTAGGCGTGAGCACCCGCTCCAGGTGAGACCTGAAGGCCGCGCACAGGTTGCGGAAGTAGTACTTTCTTCTGCTGGGCCACACGCGGTTAAAGGAGGACTTCAGCTCGTCGACGTTGCTGTAGGGGAGCTTGGAGGCCTTGCCCTCGGCATGGGTCCACACTCTGTAGTCGAAGGGATTGAGGTCCGAAAACTGCGGCGGGCAGAATTCCATCGACCAGAATTTCATGTTCGACTTCAACCACTCTTGCACGTTCTTGGCCGTGTGAACCGAAGCACCGTCCTGCTGAAAGTCGGAGTCCACCTTCTAAGTGATCTGTCTCACCCAAGTCATGACTTTCGTGGTCATGATGGCCCTGTAATCGGATGCGGTGAGCTTACAACCGACCGCGAACTATAACGGTGGTATCTTCTAGCCATTCTAAGCCACGATGCCGAGCATCTTTACAAAGGCCATGTACTTGGTCGTGAACAAGTAGAAGACCCCGAGGACGTCGTGGCCGAAGCTTACCACGCAGTCGTTCTGCTTGATGATGAACGGATGGACCGTGAATGTTATTTTCATCAGAAAAAAATGAGAATTCGATTTCCATGACTCATTAATTCGTTAAGAAAGCGCCGACAGCGCTCACGACGTTGTTCTCGCATACGGCCGGTGAGCAGAGGCCTTTCCACGCACCTCAAACTCTTGTTACCCTCTTACCTGAAGACTCTGGCCACCGTAGCAACTACGATGATGTTTTCTTCGCGAGCGTAGTCATTTTGAGCATCGGAGCACTTTCGAAGGCCTTTCTCACGGCCAAACGGTTGAGAAATTGAGACCAGCCTGGAAGAGGTCGATCTTTGAGAGTTTGCCCGTTCTTTGGCCTCGTTGCGTCTCTGTGGATGGTTATCCGTCTGATGTTGAGCCACTTGGCGATGTCCAATTTGTGGCCAGCGCACAGGAGAGAAGAGATTCCGACTTTATATATATATATATATATATATATATATATATATATATATATATATATATATATATATATTAATATAGGCGTAAGGAGTGTCGCGAATACTTCGCCCCCTTTTGTGCAACAGCAATCGGAAGTAGGGAGTAGGAATCCTTGCTTTTATTAGTATTCCTCAATGGCCATGTGAAAAGAGGCCAGGAGAGATCAAATCTACTCCGGTGCCTTATTTTGGGGTGTTTCAATGTGCGTGGATGTGGAGAGAATGTGAAGAGAAGTGAATTGGGTTGTCAGTTTGAAAATGGAAAACTGGAGGTTCTGGCCCTGAGTGAAACCAATTTAAGAGGAAAAGGTGAAGAATGGTTTGGTGGGCTGAAAGCTATAAAATCAGGAGTAAGTGAGAGAGTGAGAGCGAAGCATGTGGTGGTGGTACTAATGAGTTTGGAAGTGTGTAAGAGAGGACAAAGATGTAAATTCAAGAGTGTTGTGGGTCAGAGGGAAGTTCGGATGTGAAAAGTAGGTGATAGTGAGCGTGTATGCTCCACATGTGGGTAACCCTGAAAGTGCGAAAGAAGCGTATTGGGAAGAGTGAATGGATGTCTGCAAGGTTTAATGTAAATGAGAAAGTTTCTGTAATGGGTGACTTGAACGCAAAGGTAGGTGATCGAGTAGTGAATAGGGTAGTTAGTTTGGAGATAAGGACTGCCGCGAGTGAATTATATTGGTGTAAAGCCCGTGAAAATGTGTGTTGAAAGAGAAATGGTAGCTAGCAACACATGGTTTAGAAAGAAAGAGCACACGAAGTATACCTGGGAAAGACTAGTTAGGCAGGTGGGAGAAAGGGTGATTGAGGATTAAAGAAGCATGTTACACTATGTTCTCATTGGAAGAGAGAAATGAAGAGACTTTTGGATGTAGATGTAAAGAAAGGGATGGTGAGAGACTTATCCGACCATCACCTGTTGATAGCAGAAGTAAGAGTAAAGAGTGAATGGGTTGGCAAACGAAGGAGCTTACCAAAGTAGGAGGTGGTTAGGTTGGAGAAGATGCAAGAAGCGAGGTGCAAGGAAGAATACAGAGTTGGTTGCAAGGGAGTGGGAAGTGATAAGAGAGTATGAAGGTTTGGATTTGGAAGGTGAGTGGAACTTGATGCGTGAGAGCATAGGAGAGGGTGCAAGGAAAGCATGTGGAATTTGGGTGATTAGAGAAGGAAGTTAGGAAGCGTAGCAATTGATGGAATGCTGAAATGGAAGAGCTAGTGAAAGAGAAGCGTGAACTGTTCAACAGGTATAGACAGAACAGAAGCGCAGAAAACAAGGAAAATTATAGGAAAAAAATACAGTTGAAAAATCGAGTGTCTGAACTGAAGAGAGAAATGAATGATCGGTGGGGTAGGAGAGTGTCGAATGCTTTAGAAAGAATAAAAAAGCAGTTTGGGAAGAAAGTAAATTGTGTGAAAAAGAAAAAAGAGGCAATAGAAATGAGAGTAAAGGATGGAAGGAGTGAAGTAATTAGTACAGAGGAAGAAGTAAGGAAGAGATGGGGAGAATATTTTAAGAATTTGTTAAAATATGGACGATAGTAGAGAAGTAGAGCTGTTATGTCTTGGAAGAGGTGGGATGACATTATAGAGAATTAGAGAGAGTGAAAGATTTAGCAAAAAAGAAGTGGAAGAGGCAGTGAAAAGTTTGCCCGAGATAACTCGTTATTGATTATTTTAAGCATAAAATAAAAGCACCGGACGCTGCAACAAATTAAGTCAATCTTTCTCTTACAATGTTCTTGAAGAAAAGGAGAAAGTTAGTTGAAAATGTATGGGAGTGGTAGCCAATGTCTTTAAAGAAAGGAGATTGCAGAAGATTTATGTGAAACAAACATGAAAGAAAATAAAGCTTCCCTCGAATGGAATGAATGGAGTGCAATCAAGAGTAAATGAGGATGGTAAGAGTAAAGAAAAGTCTATTAGGATGATAGGATTAGAAGAACCATGATACTCTCTTAACCGTTCTTCCATTCCGCAAAATGTGTATGTCCAATGGGTGTGATGATCTTTGCAACCACTACAGGGATACTTGATAGCATCTTTAAATCAGGCGAAATTCGTCTTTCTTTTAGTCTTTTCGAAAATATTGAAGCCTTTAAAGAGAAGTGTTCCTTTTTCATCTTGATATCAATTTTAACACACTGGACTTTTAGTCGTGTGCGCCTCTCTATCTCCATTCCCTTTTTGGCTTTTCTTTGTTTTGGTATAACATTGCAACTATTTGGCTGATTCTAAAGAAACTTGAAACCCTTATGTTGTTTTACATTCTCTTTTGAATAATATAATTGCCAAAGTCCTCCCAAGGTTAGCCGGGGAATTATTTGGCAATAACTAATGGGTACGATGTAACATATATCATGTTTTAGGTAAAAAAGAGAGGAATGAGGGTCATATAAGCAGTAATAAACATTGCAGAAGTGCCTAGAAATGGATTGAATATTCTTTAATATCTGCGTTGGTTCGGAGAATTTCGTTCTGGCAATTCGGGACCACAAAATATCCCGGGGTAGCGGCCACGATGCTGAATTGGATGCTAATACTTTTTCCCCTTCATGCCCGTATGTGAGGAATTCGTCACATAAAAATTAAAGGCTCATAACTAGAGACATTACATGCGTGGAGTCTATCAAGCGAGTGTGACGAGTACAACATATGTTCTGTTTACGTCCACACAAGGGTTGCATCAGATTTGAGCGCCGTTTACCACTAACTCTTTACCGGTTAATACAAGCGATAAATGTAATTAACATGTTTTTCATTGTTTAAAATTAAATCTGGGCATACAGGGTTAAGACCTTTCGAGAGACTAAACCTAATATGTGAAACTTTATTTATGTACAAAAATGGTGTTTATATTGCATATGAATTGGCTGAAAGACAATGTGTACGTGTGAATAATGCTTCATGTTTAACCTAAATTTAATATTCAACAATTGCCACGTCTTCTACTGGTCAACTGAAAAGGTAATGAGGCAGTTAGTGAACGATGATACCCTCTTGATGGCGACAGCTGGCAATCTAATATCATTCGTAGCCTATTTATTCTGGCACTCCGTAGAGGCGGATTATTGCTATTTACACAACTCTTAAGCTGCCACCATCGCTCCAAGCAAGTGCCATGGTTCTCATCAACCTCCAAAATCTCTCCATCCACGCGAGTTGCAAGCCCGCTGACTTTAGGCAACCATGAAGAAATCCAACCATAAACCTTGTTCGCTCCACGCCAAGTGCCAGGCTTCTCATCAATCTTAGGAAGCTCTCCATTCCCGGAGTTGCAAGCCCGCTGACTTGAGGCAACCATGTGCTAGTGTTTACTTAACGAACTGCCCAAGTGATATCCTCCCTTCATTACAATATACACCCGCGTGTGGCACATTTGACCCAAGAGGTAAATGTTGCTTTAGGTTAGGAATTAATTTCTAATACTCCGTATTCAAGAGACACTTCATCGTTTAGTTACGATCTATTTAAGATATTACATCCTCACCTAAACAGATAAGTTTAATTTGGTGTGAAAGAGACGAAAAAGGACATAAAATCATATATTCTATCAAAACCAAATGAATTCTTCAAGAAATGCATCCACTGCTTAGTTTAACAATTTGAGAGCATTGTCTTTAGTGTTATGAAATTATTTTGCTGAATCGTTTTTCTATATTAAAATGATTTTAATTTCCTTTTATAAAAACAAAATGAATTTCATAGCTACCTATTATATCAACCAGTTTTGGAGTCAGGAGAAATTTTCGTTTCGTCGAAAATTTATGTAGGGTCCAAGAGCCTTTTATTTTTCCCTTTGTGATGTCTTATTCCTGTTAAATGACAATGCTTTAAAGTCCATAAGGATTAATTGGCATCATCAAGCAATCATCTTTCATCCTTGCTTGAATTCCTTTGAAGCATTCGGAGAAACGCTCTTTGCCTTTATACATCCCTTTAATTTGGTTACAATTCGGCTTCGCCATTCTATCGATTTAAATGAGTATTTTCTTAAGCAATATTTAAAATTCTTATTAATCTTTTCATTTATCATACTATCGATTATCTACTCAAATTGAGTCATTGATTTGATTGACATTTGCTGATTTTAAGTATCTATTTATTTTTTTATGCCGCAAATAAATACAATTATAGGGTACAAAAAAGACTCCGACTCACAGCGATCTTTGTAATTTATAACTTAAAATACTTTCTATACTATTTATCTAAGCGATTTTTTAACATAGTAATATTATCATTGATTATGAGGGGTGGTCAATCAGTTTTGCAATTCGGATATAAGGAAACGAGATATGAGGAAAAGTGTTTTATTATTTTTCAATATAACTACCCTCGACTTCAATGCACTTGCGCCACTTGTCCCTGAGGCTTCGAATTCCCGACAACCAGAAATCTCCCGACTGCTGTTCAATCCACTCCTGCACGGACAGCTGGACATCTTCATCGTCCGCCACCCGGCGTCCACGCAGTGCAGCCTTGAGCTGGCGGAATAAAAAGTAGTCGCTAGGGGCCAGATCTGGACTGTAAGGGAGGATGGTTGAGCTCCTTGAATCCGCCCTCGCGCAGGGCAGCTTGTGCAGCTCTGGCCTTGTGGAATTTGACGACGTTGAAGTCGATCATGGGGCGTGAGGTTTCTAGGGACTCAACGGGCAGAGACCTTGGTCATGGCCAAATTGTCGTGGATGATGTTGATAACGCTTCCATGTGATATTCCAAGTTCTCGCTCGAATTCTTCGACCTTCACCCGTCGATTTTCAAAGATCATCCTCTCCACACGGATCACATTGTCCTCGTTGGTCACGTCTGACGGGCGTCCTAGACGGGGGTCATCTTCAAGGGCCTTAAGACCATGGCGGAACTCCCTATTCCAGCGAGCAATCGTGGCATTGGAAGGGGCGGTGTCGGTGTACACTGCAACCATGCGTTCATGGATCTCTTTTGCATTCTTGCCTTCCTTGGTTAAAAGTTTGATCACTGCGCGGTGCTCAACCTTCTCCATTGTTGAAAAATTTGTAACTGACGATCTGCGATCAGCTACTGCTTCTTAAATAGACGAGACAGGAGCGTGCGGCTGCAGGTCCTGACTTGTCATAACTTTTCCTAACACCCTCACAAACAGCCATCCCCCTTCCTCTGTTTTGCCCTACCGATTCGCAAAACTTATTGACCGCCCCTCGTACATTGTGAAACAATCTATTCCAATGATTATCCACATAATAAGTGAAACACATTTATCTATGTAAGTTTCACAACGTCTAACTTCTAGTTTAAATCCATTGCTTCTTTCCTTACCTTAGTTATTAAGTGCAAAGAACTAATCAGATTTAACATTTTAAAAACTGTTTAATATATTAAAAAATAAAATCAGTTCTCTCAAACTATGATTCTCCAGTGACTGCAAATGGAGTACTTGAACCTTGCCTCAATATTCTACTTTAAATAGCCATGTTTCTTCTTCTAATTAAAATAAGTTATTTTAAGTACATAACCGGGTTTAATTAGAACATTGAATGCCTAATCAACATTCAATATGAGTCAACAGTACAATTTAATCGAAGAGAAAAAAATAAAAGAGTCAATTTAAGTTGAGAGAATGGAGAAGCCTAGATGGAGCCAAATTATGGATGTATAAATGCAAAGATTGGGTTCGTGAATCGATTTATTAAGAAACAGTCAAAAGATAAGCGACGATTGCTTAATTATTCTAATTCATCATAGAGAATTCAGAGCTATTTACCAATCTTTCTTTAAACAGAGATAATCTCCCTACCCTAACATTAATAGTATAATAATTAGAGATTCATGAACTGAGATCAATAAAGCCTAAAATTCTGTAATATGTGTTTTCGAGCTTTCTTATGCCAATTAAAATTTACATAATTCAGAGAGCGTCACCAAAAGATTAGTTTTCCTGTGTTCATTTAAAGTTTAATTTTTAATGGAATATCAATTTAATATGGTTTTATATTTCATTGTAACGGCTTGTCTGTTTAGAAATGCAAGTGTACATACCTAGAGATGTATTTTGACGACATGACAAAAAAAATTAAATTCCACAGTGCGGAAAATGATTATTATTCAATCACGCGCGGAATTAGAATGTTCTAGTAGTACTTACTTTTATTGCTAATATTTCTTTCAAAATTTCATAATAAGTAAGTTCACTATGTATAACAATAATTCTAAAAAAAAAATTCAAATATATATATTGTTAACCAAACTTTACTAACCTAACCTAACATAATATACATAGTCTAACCAACCTTCATAACATAATGTAACTGACGTAGTTCATGTTAATTAATGTTAATGATACTTTTAATTTCTTTGTCAAATTTTCATATTATGAGAACAAATTGTGAAGACGTTCTTTCTCACATTTATACGTGCCCTTAAAACATTACGCGTAAAAATTGTATTCCTTTTGGATTTAAGATTGGCCTTAAAACATTTAAATAAATTCTTATCTTCACAGTAAAAGCAGTTGTTACACGTAGCGCACTTTGAGGATCATGGAATTATTCCATGATCTAAAACTAAATCGATCGTTTTTTTAATCGCCTTTGCTTACATGGCAAATGGAGTTTTCAAAATTCATAGATCATGTCATATTTTCCCTGGTTTTTACCAACAAAAGAACGGATGCGCCCTAGCACCGTGACGTCATAAAGAAAAAAAGAATGAAATAAGAGAACTCCCCAAATGAGGGGTTTATTTGTGACCTCAGGGAAAAATAATGAATAAAATAATTGGAGGTTGGGGGGTTCTTTTTTGGGGGGAGGGGGATATACTGACAATATTTTTACTTTGAATTAGAAATTTAATTTTGATCCTCGTGCTCGTTGTGTCGCATCGGTGATCGTGTTTTTTTTTATATATTTGCTCCTAGAATGTGGAATGACCTGCTTGTGAAGGCACATGTTCACGAAAAGCGCAATATATAAACCAATTTAAAAATGCAGCAAAATTTGCTCCTGGTAACCAGACTGCTTTTTAAGTAGAAAATTAACGAAGGCACCTCCGCCATAAGGTTGAAAAATAGTACACAAAGAAAGCGATGAAGTCTGGAGCAGTAAAAATGCGTGATAGCACTATATTCTGAGTAGCCTGAAGCCTACTTATTTGATTAGATCAAGTAGGGCGTAAACCCCCTAAACTGGTTTCCTTTCATAATAAGAAGCCAACTTTGTGAGAAAACCAAAGGTGGACAAGAAAATATTCCAAAATAAGAATTCCTGGCACGAACTCCATTTATGAGGAATTTGACCAGTAAAAATGGAGATTTTGCTCGTAGGTAGGGCCAAAATTATCGATGAAGGTCCCCATTTCGACATTCGATGAGCGGAAATAGGATCAAATTTCTTTAGCATGGCCCTAACTCATGAAATGAATTCCACTAAATCGATTCCTCGGAAACTCAATCCTGTTAACCCGTATCGTAAACCATCCAAAGCAAATGTTACTAAAACTAAAAAGAACCCCGAAACAATCAGGGATTTCAACCAGATGATTCCAACAAAAGCTCTGAATCACTTTTAACACGGAAGCGCCAAATTCAATTAATCAAACAATTCTTCACCGGAAATTGTATTAATTTATAATGAATTCCGAGGTCGAAAAAAACGCCCAAAAAAGGAATAAGATCAAAAGCGATTGTGAGTAGAAAATGGAGATTAAAAAAATATCCTCTCAAATTTTTACGTAAGGGAATCCTTCTTAGACTGACTCAAAGTTTGTTAATGGCTGGCCATAGATAAAAAGTGCAATTCCATTTGGAGGATGAAATGAGAATGAAAACGAGTAAAATTGCAGCCAAATTCAAAAATACATACAATTGTAAGGAACGAAGCCCAAGAAGGACATAAGTATAATAAAAGATTTGTAAAATTGTACTAGCCGGCAAAGTTCTTCTTGGTACGAATAAGATTACCAGACAGAAATGGATTTCAAACTGTGTCAATCAATGTGGAAAACTTCCTAAAACTATGAAATTGCTTTTTTAATCCGTTATCTCTTTTCATTCACTCTGGACGTGTTTTAGTGATGCAATTTATCAGAGCGAAGAAATGTGTTCGAAATCTATACCAAATGACCCCGGCGCTCAGGAGAATAGTCCAAAGAGAACTGCTTTACGGATCTGCCTCCAAATGATAGTAATGGACGCTTGCACGGTTCTTGGCAATTTATTATAACTATCAGACACGGAGATCTCTTCCAGGGATTCTTTGAAAGAGGTTGCAGAAATGTTGAAGTTAGTTGAGATGAAAATATATAAGAATAACATAGCCATACTAACCAAAATAGAGAGCCATTGGCCCTCAAGATAGCATGGGTGGGAAAATTAGCAAACCTGCCCAGTTGCATTGGCTATTCGGCCACAAAAATCTATGGCAACCAGTCTGCGCTCTTTAGCCATATACTTCAATAACTTTATTTTCCGTACTACAAAACGGATGAAAGGGTAATGAAAGATATCATAAAGAGAGGAGTAAAACCAACAGAAAATGAAAACAATAGTTACTCATAATCTACTCCAATAGTAAACGCACATCCAACCATATCATGAAATCAACCCACAACCTCACCTAACACCTAAGGAGAGAAGTCATTTAGTATATGAATATACTTTCAAAATGGGAAACTGTGAGCTCCTACCTCATTCATATATAGGAATGACGGAAACAAAGTTAACACGAAGAATGAGTTACCATTTAAACAATGGTGCCCCCCAAAACACACTTGTTGGAAAAACATGGAAGACAACCTGACCTCAAGTCAGTCGAAGATAATACCGAAATCCTAGCACATGGTCCAAACCGCCGACAACTACTTATATCATCATCATCATCATCATCATCACTAACTCTTTAATTTAAAAACGGAATTTTAGGGAGCATTTAAATAATGATTTCATCTTAGTTTGGTTATGACTTATGTATATTTTAAAGTTTTATCAAGGTAATTTCTAAGAATTTCTTTAGAGTTTGAAAAAACAAAATGGTTTACTTCAGAAAAAATAAATATGATTATCCAATACTTTCAAAGAAAATGAAATACTATATTACTATATTTTATCAACGTGATAAAGTGATAAAATTTATTAAAATTTAAGTAAGGTTGCTTTTTTATTTTATCTATAACTTTATTTTAGCAACGTGATTTTTTTGAAGGGGGGAAATAGTTTAGAGTTCCTTTTTTAAATTATTATAATTGGCAAAGTTCATCAAATTTATAAATATTTAATCATGGCTGCTTTTTTTAGATTTTAAATTTTAATCTTAGTAGCGAAGCGCAAGTTCCCCCGTAAAGGGAAGTGGCGAAGCCATTGCCTGGTAATTTATAAACAAAATAAACGAGAGAAACATGACTAAATTAATAATTCAAAGGGCTAAGATTTAAGTTTATTTTTATGTATTCACAATTAGGTGTGTATGTACTTAGTTTAGGGATCTAAATGTCTACATTCTTTGCTCACTATTGGAATTTCAAGAAATAGACATTATTTATTTGGTTTTATACTTTATATCCGTCTTTGATAATATTTTTCTATTTTGTGTGCTTTCTTTGTACATGGGTTGGGCATTACTCTGTTATTTCTCATATAAATACCACCTTTGTAAAAACTTTCGTTATTCCTTGAGAATGAACTGAACAAGTTCGAAAGTAGTTGGAATCCGCCTTTCATTTTCCTGTGGGATTTTTTACATTTATTGTTCTAATCACGCGCTACTTTTGTGAGTTTCTCATATATATATATATATATATATATATATATATATATATATATAGAAGAAGGAGCAAATGCAAGTTCTGCGGGTGATAACAACCACCACAGGGCTTTCGCCATATTTATTTTCTGCCTTTCAAAACAATTTTGAAGACAGAAATAAAGGTGCAGAAACCTTGCATTGCAGACTATATTACAATACAGTACAAGAAAGAGAAATTGGACGCGAATGAGACAAGAAACAGGAGTTTTTTAGAGGTAAGAGAAAGGGACATTAGAAGAAGACTAGAATCATTGAGAGCAGAGGGCGGCACAATGAAGGCAATCCTTTACCGAGAAGACAGAGATAACGCCAGGCAAAAAAAGTTTGAAATTCCTGGCCGGGAATCGAACCCGGGTCTGCTGATTGCCGGTCAGATGCTCTACCGCTGAGCTACCAGGCACAGTGAATCTACTTCGCCCAAAGCGTTATCCCATCGAACCCAGTATCTCTCTAAGCTAGGAACCTCCAAGGAATTTTTATACCACATCTTCTTACCCGCTCTTCTTACCCATGTATAAATATATACAAGGGTTGGAAAAAATAATGAAAATAATGGAAACATTAATTAAATTACTGATTTTGAGTTCCCTTCTCCTTAGCAGTATAAATAGATTCAATACGCCGACCAATCAATTCATACAGTTTTGGGCTGTTATCTATACAAATTTAACTGTTTTCGAGTGAAACCTGCTCTAGCTCCTTCGTAGACGCTTTTTAGATGGAATATATCCTCCAGTTTTTGCTCCAATTTAAACAAAAAAACTTGATTATGGCAAGATTTGGGAATTTTGGAGACCAATATGTGTTCAACGTCGATTTTCAGGCATTTTAAACAAGGTTTAGAATCTTTTTTGGTGTGAATGGGTGCATTAGTTAATGTTTCCATTATTTTGTCCAACCCCTGTATATATATATATATATATATATATATATATACAGTAAATCCTCGATATAACGAACGTCAATATTACGAATTTCGGATATAACGAACCAAATTTCCTGGCCGAACTCCAACGGGTTTAACAGGCAAGCGTTACGACCAACCTGAGTGAGTGTTGGTGTGTCACATGTCTCCTACAGTGCGAGGTTCGTATCAATACTATGTTGTGTAGTCCACTTAACTTTCTTAGTAATTACATACTTATTACATATTCATAACGAACTTGGTTCGTTATTTCCATTGCTTTTAACGCCCATCGGATTTAACGAACATTTGGCTTTAACGAACCCCGCCCGCCCCATATAGTTCGTTATATCGAGGGTTTACTTAATAAATATTTACACACACACATATATATATATATATATATATATATATATATATATATATATATATATATATATATATATACATATATATGTATATATATATATATATATATATATATATATATGAGAAACTAAAAAATAATAGTAAACCATATTTCCAATATTTTGGTTTACTATTATTTTTTCACTGATATATATCTAATGGAGTTTTATATGTAGATTGTAAAAATAACGCTCAATTTTGTGTGACCAATCAATTTCTTGTAAATGACGTAATTATGAGGTCATTCACGTTCTGAAACATATTGTAACACACAAGAAGTGGCTTGTGACGTCATTCCGAATGCGCAATTAACATTTTGTACCAAATTCGAATTTGATTTAGATCATCATCATCATCATCACTAACTCTATAATTTAAGAAGGGGATTTTTTGAGTATTTGAATAATAATTTCATCTTAGTTTGCTTATGATTTATGTTTTTTTAGCAAAGTTATTTCTAATAATTCTTTTATTCGAGTAATATAAAAAAAAAAATGGTGAAGATCAGAAATAAATATAAGTATCGAAATTTTGTGAATTTTTCTAGAACCCAAAGAATTACAAATGGTGAAGTTCAGAAAATTTATTTTTATATATCTTCTTCTATAACTATATTTTAGCAACGTGATATTTTGAAAGACGGGAAATTTAGTTTAGAGTTCCTCAATTAAAAATTTTATAATTCGCGAAGTTCAGAAAATTGATAACAATTTAACCATGGCTGATTTTTTTCAGATTTTGAAATTTTAATCTTAGTAGCGAAGCGCAAACTCCGTGACCAAGCTATTGCCTGATCTAATTATATTTTTATTTCCTTTTACAGGTGACATGGATATTATTAAGTAGCAATGCCTAGAGAATGCAAGAATTCTCTAGACAGCTTCTGCTATATTTGCTGAGCGATGACACTCAACACTTATTTTAATTTACTTCAAATAACTTTACACTTTTGGATAAAGTACTTTTTAAAAAGTTGAAAAGATAATACAACGAAAAGATAATTGCATTTCCTGGGCTGATTGGAGATAACTCCTGTTCCCAGGAACGAATTAATACCTCAAAATGGTATCACTTTCTTCTTTCACACCTTTCCGTCTGAACTTTAATCTTCCACGTTACTTTTTCACTAACTAGCACAACAAAACTCCATCACCGGCAAAGTTTTAGACACAGTTGAAAAGTAAGGTACAGTGAACCCCTACAAGAGACCCTGTGAAGGAGGCACAAAAAAGGGAGGTCGGTTATCGACCACGAGCCTGAAACCAACCATGGACTGCTGTTATGGTTAAGACTATTTCAGTAGGGTGATCGATGAGTGTGCGAATTATAATAGTTAGGAAAGGTAGAAATAGGCATAAATAGGGAAAGCTTCCCACTAGAGGAAAATAAATACTAATTGGGGACGCAGATTTTTTCAGAGAAATAAAAAAACAAAAAAAGAGAGGAATAAAAATTAAAAGGAGCACCTTGGCGCTCCAGGATATAAATGGGGATGGAGGGCAAAAGAAGTGAACTCCGGAGATCGGGGCCAAACCCCCAAAACTAGATAGGTGCAGACTGGTTCAAACCTTGTATGAAGAAAGAAGAGTAGCGCTAGTGAAATTGATAGACAACTCAACAGGATAAACCGCAATATACCACCATGAAAGAGATGCGGAAAGATTGTTTTCACATGAAGAAATCAAAACCCTACGAAAATAGGACTAAATCCAGTAATTCCTCCTCAAGTTGGTGCAAATAGAAGCGTAATGCAGCCGGAAAAGTAGACTCAAGGGTGGGATAATATTCAACGTAAGACTTAAACAAGAAATTGATAATAGCAATCAAAATATAAAAGTTCCTAAATAATTAAATTGTGAGAAATCATTCCCGTAGTTAAGGTTGTGTGTACAAATAGCGAAGTGACAAACACGATAGCCACAAATGGGTTACTCGAGCTCAATTTAAGTATCTCAAAATAAAATATTAAAAAGGAAAAATTTCTAAATATTAAAATATGTTACAACTGCTACGCATTTGAAATCCACACCGCGAGAAATTGCACAATGAAAACAAAAGATCTTCAGAATACTCTGCTGAACATGGATGGAAGAAGTGCAACGTTACCACAAAGAAATGCTTAAATTGTGAAGGTAATGGTCGCACCTTAGCAATGAGGCTCTTTAATCATAAAAAGGCTGTAATGTTCGCCGGAGACTTAAACGCCAGATGTATGGCTGCTGAGTACACCAGCACCAACAAGATGGAACAAAACATGGAACTGCTACTAGAACGAAAAGTTACAGTACGCATTGGACCAGAATTCCCGACCTACTAGTCAGTGAGGTGTGCAACAAAGCCCGACATTGTTTTGGTGAGCACAAGGTTCCCCTACAACTTACACATTGTCCCAGGGCCGGTGATCCTCAGCGACTAGGAAGCAGTAATCATCACACTGTCGACAAGCCCGATTCAGATACCTATAAGGGAAAGAAAGTCGTACGCGTGAGCAGACTGAGATGCCTACCAGGCCGTGTGGCAGAATTACACTCCAGCAAACCTAGAGGAGGCCACGCCAGAGTAAATTGACAAGGAATTGAGCAAAATAACATCGAAACTCATTGAAGCAGACAGGAAAACGATACCCAGAATCAAATTCAAAACTCTGCCAGCTCCAAGATGAACCCCATAAATTATCGCCCATCAAGAGGAGTAGAAAGACTTAGTAGACGCGATCAAAAGATGGGGACCCAACAGAGACCTACACCAAATGATGCACGAGACGAAAAAACACCTCCGCCAGCTGATCACACTACAGAGGACAGACATTTGGGACAGACTTATTGAAGCACTTGATGAGGAAATGGAGCACAGGACCTTCTGTCAAACTATGAAGAGACTCCGGAGGAAACCACCAAACAAGAAGACGAACATTAATAACCGCCAAGGCAAGGAAATCACGGGGCCAAAAGATGTAAAAGCCGAATTCAGAGAACATTCGTCAAACATATTAAAAATTACCCACGAGGAGCAAGATATGTTTGACACAGAGTTCGGCAAACAAGGACTTTTAAATACTATAAACGCAGCCCTCAATACCGGATACTTTCCCGACGCCTGGAAGTTACCAAAGAGGATATTTATTCCTAAGTCAGGGAAGTCCCCAGTCTCTCCAGCAGACTACCATCCGATCTCTCTTCTCAAATTTGGTGGAAAATCTTTTGAAAAAATCATTGCCAATATGCTACAGTCCTACCTGGATGCCAAGAATCTTCAGAACTTCCAACGACATGGCTTTAGAAGGCAGAGAGGTGCGGACATGGCACTGGCAGTGATAACTGAGAAATTTGCCCGAATTGAGAGGAAGCAAAAACACGCGGATCTTGTATCGAGGGACGTAAAGAAAGCGTTTGATAATGTATGGCGCAGAGGACTACAGTTCAAGATCCTCCAACTGGGACTAAACCCACGACTGGAGAAAATAATTTATGACTACATCATGGATAGACGAGCTTATATCAACATCGGTGAGCAAAAGGGGCCGGAATTTGTACTGGAAGAGGGCGTCCCTCAAGGTGGATGTCTGAGCCCACTGCTTTACTCCATATACACTAGAGACTTCACTAGCCCTCGGCTCGAGGAATCTATGTATATCCAGTTCGTAGATGACGTGTCACAGATTGTAGTCTACCCTTCTCAAAACGAGAGAACAATGGCGAGGATGACGGCATATGAAATTGAAGCCATAAATATTTATGAAGGACGATGGAAAAATGCAACAAATACAAGCAAATTTACCATTATTCCAACCAAGAGAAATAAGATTGCGCCAATCTATGTAGGAGAAGTACCCGTACAAGAGGGCAGGCACCGTGCTAGGCCTAAAAATAGACAGCAAAGGATATAGGGATCAAGTGTGCAGCATAATTGCATGCACAAGTACGGACCTCAAAGAGTTATCTCGCTTCAGATACTTAAAGATAAAACACAAAAGAAAAATATACTCTGCCTACATCCAACCAAAGATTCTATATCCCCTATGCCTCTGGCGGCTATACCAAACTCCTGGATTACTAAATTTAGAGAATGAAAATAAAGCACTCCTATTAATTAATAACACCAGAAAAACGGACAGGAGGCGTCAACTAACACTCCATGAAGAAACCAGAGCACTCTAGATTTGGAGGAAAGTGGAAGGGAACACAGACCTTCGGTATTTCCAACCACCTATTGAACCAGTCAATGAGAAAGTTCTCCAGCAGCAATCACCAACCAATTTACACATAATAATGGCGAGAATTGGCACCGGAGAAGAAATAGACTAAAAAAGATATCAAAACAAGAATTAAGTCAAACATGCAGAAAAAGGCTTAAAAGCTACACTGTTCAGAGAATTGGTATGTACAAACTACGAGGGGCGGTCAATAGGTTTTGCGAATCGGTAGGGCAAAACAGAGGAAGGGGGATAGCTGTTTATGGGGGTGTTAGGACAAGTTATGACAAGTCAGGACCTGCAGCCCCACGTTCCTGCCTCGTCTATTTAAGAAGCAGTAGCTCATCGCAGATCGTCAGTCACAAATTTTCAACAATGCAGAAGGTTGATCACCGCGCAGTGATCAAATCCTTGACCAAGAAAGCAAAGATTTTAAAAGAGATCCATGAACGCATGGTTGCAGTGTACACCGACACCGCCCCTTTCTATGCAACCATTGTTCGATGGAATAGGGAGTTCCGCCATGGTCGTGAGTCCCTTGAAGATGACCCCGTCCAGAACGCCCGTCAGACGTGACCAACGATCACAATGTGGCCCGTGTGAAGAGGATAATCCTATAAAATCGACGGATGAAGGTCGAAGAAATCGTGCGAAAACTTGGAATATGACATGGAAGTGTTATGAACATCATCCACGACAATTTGGCCATGACCAAGGTATCTGTCCGTTGGGTCCCTAGAAACCTCACGCCCCATGATCGAATTCAACATCGTCAAAGATCAGAGGAGCTGCTGCTCCTGTAAAACCAAAACTCGGCGCGATTCGAGTCACGCATAGTGACAGGTGATGAAACGTGGGTCCATCACTGGGATGCCGAGACCAAGCTCGAAAGCATGGCCTGGAAGCACAGGGGCTCTCGCACCCCCATCAAGTTCCGGACCCAACTCTTAGCCGGGAAGATCATGGCCACCATCTTCTGAGATTCTGAGGGAGTGTTGATGGTGGACTATGAACCTCGTGGAAGGACCATCACAGGCCAATATTACGACAAGGAACTGGTTGAGTTGAAGAAGTGCATCCGTCAGAAGCGGCGCTGCAAGTTGACACGCGGTGTCCTGCTCCTCCGCAACAATGCCCCTGTCCACAAGGCCAGAGTTGCATAAGCTGCCCTGCGCGAGTACGGATTCAAGGAGCTCAACCATCCCCCCTACAGTCCAGATCTGGCCCCTAGCGACTACTTTTTATGCCGCCAGCTCAAGGCTGCACTACGTGGACGCCGGTTTGGGGACGATGAAGATGTCCAGCTCGCCGTCCAGGAGTGGATTGAACAGCAGTCGGGAGATTTCTGGTTGTCGGGAATTCGAAGCCTCAGGGACAAGTGGCGCAAGTGCATTGAAGTCGAGGGTAGTTATATTAAAAAATAATAAAACACTTTTCCTCATATCTCGTTTCCTTATATCCGAATTGCAAAACTTATTGACCGCCCCTCGTATCAACATAGAATTTAGTATTTTACCAATTAAATATTAGTTTAAAAAATTATAAAAACAAAAACAATAATATATATATATATATATATATATATATATATATATATATATATATATATATATATATATATATATATATATATATATATATAAATAAAATAACCCATAACCCACCGCGAAATGAGATATATATATATATATATACCAATAATAAATCAACTTTAAAGGCTTTGAAGCTAAACAAACACGATTGAAGAATATAAGTAAAACACATATAAAACAAAGACAGAGATACCCTTTCCCCAGGGACCTACCTATCCTCTCTCTACTAACTTCAAAATTTAACCACTATTCTACTAGATACTTCGCTATCTATCTATTCTGAACCTCGTGTCTCTCCATTATTTATGTCCATTGTCCATTGTCCATTGGAATGTCGTACACAGAGTTTCGTATGTGAAATAGTGCGAGATGAGTAAGCCCTTAAATGGGGAAGATGCCAAGGGTATTTGACGAACTTTTGTAGGATCTGCCCAAAATGACAGCTGCTACAACGGTAACATAATTTAAGAAGAACAGGAAATAGAACATAAATTCAGACTGCCTTGGGAGTCAGTTTTTGCAATTTCACCTGAAGAAAACGAAGACTTCTGTGATGAAACGGAAGAAAGGTTGCATAAGTACCTACGTAATAACATCAACAGGATTACTCCAACCCAATTGGTAAGCGCTAACCTGGAAGAACAATTGGGGCCGGGGGTGATAACAACGGATGAAGAAATAATGAGCGTAATTCAAGCATTTAAACAGAAAGTGCCAGGATTATCATAGTTCAGAAAGGTCAAGTTAACTCGTTCCCGAATACCATCCTAAGAGCATTAGAAACATTTTCAATGCAAGTTTAAAACCGGCTACTTCTTGACACATTAAAAATAGAAATAAAATTGCTCTTCCCTAAACCAGGCAAAGCTCCAAACCTCCTGAATAGTTACCGGCCTATATCGTTAATGGATTTTATCGGCAAAGTTTGTGAAAAGGTAATGACAAGAAAATTAATGGAATATATAGAGGAAAATTATCTATATAATAATTTCCAGTTTGGATTACGGAAGAACACAGATAATACTATGGCCCTCGGATTAATAAAAGAAAAAAATAGCATAAGCAAAATAAAAAAATAGGTATATAGACTTAGTGCTTAGAGACATAGATAAAGCCTTAGCTAATAAAGTCTGGATCAGAGGCTTAGAATATAGGAATTTGGTCCTAATGGCCGTATGCTAAGACAAATGTGAAATGCACTTTTATGAGATTTAGTGTAGCTTCACGATTCTTTATAAATTTATTATATGCAAAAGGCTAAAATATAAAATATATTAAAAAAAAATATTTTTTTTTAGCAAATGTGCATTTCACATTTGTTTTAGCAAACGGTTCTCCAAATAAACAAGAATTTGGAGAATCCTCTCCGACTATATCACAGAATTGCGATAAATGAATACGAGGGACCAGAATTTGAAATGAAAGCCGGATTGCCACAAGGCGTGTGTTTATCTCCCACGCTGTATGCAGTATTTACAGCGGATATGGAATCACCAATAAGACCAGAGACGCTGAATATCCAATTCGCGGATGATATCAGCCATTGTATAAAATCACCAAGCGGAAATGAAACACGGCGAGCACTGGAAATTTCAAGACGGAAAACAGCCGATAGCATATATGAAGGAGAAATCTACAACTATTGATCCGACTATTAAGCCTTGGGTCTAAAAATAAACATCAAAAGGGTGCATAAGTCATCAACGAACAATCCCAACCTTACAATTGCTATATTCACTCCGAGGAATCTCTGTGAAAAACATGATAAAAATATATATGGCATTTGGTTGGGCAAGACTAACTTACCTCCCAATACCATTGCTTATCGTGTCAAAATCAAGAAAAAAAGATATGCAAAGAGTACAAAATAAGGACCTAAGATTGATAACGAACACTAGGAAGAGAGATAGGAGAAAATTGCGCCACCTACATTTAGAGGTCCATTTGCTACCACAAAATATAGTCCTGGAAAAAAAGGGAAGGAGAAATATGTGCCAAAATCAGTATTCTTCCTAAAATATTCGCGGAACATAATATTTCCAACGATCAACGCAGTAACCTTCATTTCCAAAGCTCAAGACATCAGCTAAGGAGAGAGGATGAGCCCATATGTACGTGATTAAATCAGAAAGAACAGCAAAAGGACCATAAGAATTTACCAAAGAGAAAAAAGAAGGAAAACCAAAAAATGACAAAAAACCGGGCAGAGTCAAATTATCCTACGGGAATAATCATTAAATAGTGAAAACCGAAAGAGACAACAAAACTAAAAACCGAATATGGACTATACACGAATATGATACATGATATAAGACAACTGTAACCGAAAATGACAAACAAATAAAACAACCAATGAAGGAGCTACTTTGAAAAGAAGTACATTAGTAGAGCTTACGGTCCATTCAAAGAGGGTACCTTTGGGGTAACAGTTAAGCAGGCGCAGTCCTCGAAAGTGTCAATTGACGCCCTCGAAGAACATTAGCACAACAGTTATGTGCCAAAACGGCTACTTTTCAAGACTTTTTATAGATGCGACTTGAACTGTTTAACAGAGTTGCTGTTGGCAACTTCCACTGGAAGGGCGTTCCAGCTACCGCAGATGCTGTATGTGAAAAATTTCCCACACAGATCACGGTGGTAATGCTCCAACTCAAGTTTGTGCCGTGGTTTCTTATTCTGTTCTCGCTAAGCTGCAAAATATCCCTGTAGTCTACATTGTCGAAACCTGGAAGCATTTTAAACACTTCGATAAGCTGACCACGTAGCCTCAGGTTCTCCAACGAAAACAAATCTAATTTCCGTAACCTATCTTCATAACTCTTATGTCTGATAGAGGGAATCAGTTTGGTTGCCCTGGCTTGCACACGTTCAAATCTGGTAATGTTCTTTCGAAACGAATGACTCCATAATTGTACTATAGCATACTCCAAGTGCGGTTGGACAAGGGAGTTGTACAAACAGAGTACAATCTCCTTGTTGTTCCGATATCCAAACTATCGCTTTATGTAGCCTAACATCTCCCCGCCTCAATACATTTTTTCGAAAACTTGAGGTCCCTAGTGATAGTTACACCCAAGTCTTTCTCAGTATCAATGCATTCAAGAGCAGTGCCCTTAAGGATATATTGCGATTGGGGGTTTCGGTGGCCGATATGCATCATTTTGCATCTGTTCACGTTAAAAGGCATTTGCCAGGTGTCCGAATAACTCCTGAATCTTCCGAAGATCTTCTTGTAGTCGGGCAGTATTTCCTTCCTTCGCAACGTTCATACGAAGCTTGGTATCTTCGGAAAATTTAGAAACCTTTGCAACCATGTCACGGTCCATCTCGTTTAAATAGATGATGAACATTAGTGGTCCCTAGACAGAACCTTGAGGAACACCGCTAATAACGGGCACCCACTCAGAAGCCTGTCCATTTAACACCACCCGTTGCCGTCTGCCACTTAGCCAGTTCTCTATCCAACCTGCTACTTTTCCGTCTATGTCCAGCTCACGCACTTTCATGAGGAGGTGGCGGTGTGGTACTTTATCAAAGGCTTTCTGAAAGTCTAAGTAGATAACATCCACCGCCTTATACAGATCATGCTTACTGAAAACGAAGTGGAGGAATTCCACAGGATTCGTCAAGCAAGACCTTTGCCTTCGGAACCCACGCTGAGAACTCCTCAATAGCAAGTTTACTTATAATATGACGTTATTTTGTCCATCATGATGCTTTCCATGAGTTTACCAACTTTCGAAGTTAAACTAATAGGTCGGTAGTTTGACGATTTCCTATAGTCTCCTTTCTTGAGGATAGGAGTCACCTCCGCCTCACGCCAGTCTATAGGAACGCATCCACTCCGGATTGACATGTTGAAGATTGTGTCCAGATGTCGTGACACATCATCACATATCCAAGGAACTCCTTGGGATTCTCTTTGCAAAGTCTCGCCACTCGAAGCTACTCGGCCCTTTTGGAAAGTCTCGCTACTCGGAGCTCCTCGGCACGCTTTGCCACCCTTAATCTGGACTTCACTCTCTTGGTTAGCCTCCAGTACTCTTCGAAGTCACCAGAAATCTTTGACTGCCAGTACACAGTTCTCTTCTCCCTCAACAGTTGACCAATTCCTCAATTAAATCACCTTGGTTGAACAGAAGACTAACGCCAGCTTTTCACAATATACAAAAGATATAATAATAATAATAATAATAATATAATAATAAGTATTTATAATGCGCCCATCAGGGCTGTTAGCCCTCACAGAGCGCAGGTTGTGTAACGAGTGTACAAAAATTTACTGGGGAGAGAAGGTAATTTTGAAGAGATGAGTCTTCAGGAGATGTTCAAAAGTAGCAAGGGAGGTAGAGGATCGGACTTAGGCAGGAAGAGCATTCCAGAGTCTAGGAGCACAAACTGAGAAGGAACGGTCATGCATCAAACAGAGGACAGAACCGGGAGTGTTCAGGTCGGGAGCGAGGTTAGACCGGAGTGCCCAAGGAGTTTGACGACGGGAGAGGGCAGACGAGAGATAAGATGGAGCCTCGAGGTTTAAGGCCTTATAGGTGATGAGAAGAATTTTATAGTGGATACGGAAGCGAATAGGTAACCAGTGTAGCTCCTGTAACAGAGGCATCGAAAGAGAGAACCGGGGGCGGCGAAGAAGGAGCCGGGCAGCATAGTTTTGAACTAGTTGTAGGGGGCGAAGTGACAAAGAAGGGAGATTTACTAGAAGAGAATTGCAGTAGTCTAAGCGTGAGTTAACGAAGGCATGAATAGCAGTCTCAAGGCTTTGTCGATCAAAATGAGATCGAACACGTGAGAAGTTGCGGATGAAACTGAGGGAAGACTTACAGATACGATGGATGTGTAGTTCAAACGAGAGTTGCTCGTCGAAAATAGCACCAAGATTACTGACAGTATCAGAGAAGGCGACATTGGTTTTCCCAAAGTTAAGGGTGGGGAAGAGAGCTTTATATTTCTCCACCATCGAACCGGTACCAACAAGGAGAACTTCAGTTTTATCGAGATTAAGTTTGAGAAAGTTGGCAGACAGCCATTCGTTTATGGAGGTGTAGGCTGACAGGAGCTTGGTAATTGATAGAGAGAGGGACATAGGGGATAAGGAAAGGTATATCTGAGTGTCATCAGCATAGAAGTAGAAGGACAGACTCAAATCGTGAAGAAGGGAGCCAAGAGGAAGTAAGTAGATGTGAAAGAGGAGGGGACTAAAGACTGACCCCTGAGGCACCCCAAAATAAATGGGCACGGGCTCGGAGGAGAAGTTATCGAGCGCGACCGACTGAGTGCGGGAGGAGAGGTATGAGCGTAACTAAGCAAGTGCGATGCCCAAGAGATCAAGGAAGACAGTATGGTCGATAGTGTCGAAGGCAGATGAGAGGTCTAGGAGTACTAGAATGGACGTACAACCCCTGTAAGCAGCTCTACGTAAACCGTCTGAAACATTAAGAAGAGCGGTTTCCACATAAAAACAAATAAGATAAAGAGAATATTCAGATCTCCCGATAGCTACAAATCAGTGTAACTAAGGTACTCTGAGTGCGAAAAAGGAAGAATTAATGATAAGTAAATAAAGTATGGTGGTTCTGAATCCAAACTAATCAGCAGGTCCCACTTGTCCTTTAGGTATTGGCATTCTATTTTTACTTATGATTAACCAGGCTGCTTATTCTGCCCCTTCACTAAAATTTATCTTTTTATTTTTTTTATATTTCCATCTTCTGCTAAAAGCCCTCTATGAAGCCTTACTCCGGTCTTCCTACCAAGCACTTCTCTCTCGGTTCACTTGAGCTGAAGGTCAAAAGTTTGAGAAGTTTCTCCAAGGAGGAAGTCAACCGCAGGCCTCCTCTTCCTCTGTCTCCCTCTCCTCCGATTGGTGGGGAAGGGGGGAGGAGGACCAGCGAACCGTTTCATTACCCCTTAAATAATCGTGGTCATTATAAGAGCTATACTTCGAATGTAAAGTTTGTGATCAGAACAAACGATGGGAATCTCATTAGATGTGTCAAGTTCCCAGGTACAATTTCGGTATGGGTCAAAGACATCGGTCCTGGTTTTTTCCTCTGACTACTACCTCTGTTTAACAGATAACATAGGTAAGTATTCTTTCCTTTATATTCCTTGTTAGTTAGAATTTTCTCACAAAATATCTAATTTTTTCTAAATACAAAATAAGTGCTATATGATGGGATTTTTATCACTACATGCCTCAATCGGAAGTGCAAAAAAGTAATTGTTTATCAAAATCTTCACAGTCTGCAATTCGCACTCTGTGACACATTTAATTGTAAACCTGTTCTTCAGGCATCATCTGAAATGGCAAGCGATTACACGGACAGCTTGGACGAATCAGGATCACACGATTCTAAGTATGATTCACGACCTGAATAGGACAATAAACGGCTTTTCGTCACCCAGCCTGAACTCAATGAGTTAGTCTGAGATTTAGTGGACAACAGAACGAACTTAAAGCCTCCCGTCTGCGAGAAAGGAATCTGTTGTAAAAAGATGGAAGGAATATAACATTCATAAAGCTTTTGTGACATCTGCAACAATTTTAATCATTGGAAACCAACCTTTGTTTTTGCAAAGGTATCAGAGCTCAATCTGATGCTTTTGAATTGAACGATGACTCAAGCCACTGGAGGCTGTTTTTTTGAGGCATCACGTTAAAGCATTAAAGCTGTTTCGCTTCATATTGGAAACACTATGTCATCTACTCCAATTGCTCAATCATCAATTTAAGATAGATATTAAAACTTTCTTTCATTATAAATCGCAAAAATTAAACTGAGCATGAAAAGATTATTTACACAGATTTGAAAGTTTGAGCCTTTTTTAATGGGTTATAAACTGGTTATATAAAATTTATGTGATTTCTTTGAAAATGAGACAACCGAAGTTAATCAGAATATTGTGGACGTTCAACATGGCCAGCTCGAATCACTAATAGCGGGATCCCACAAATTTATTCGTGAATCACTAGTACAAAAAGGATAAAATCATTTTGGACCATATACATATAAACCTGGGCTTAATGAAAGTTTGGCAAAATTGATGCTTCATTAAACTACACACCAGGATAGTTCAGATGTTTTATTGCGATTCTGTAGTAAATCGAAAATGATATATGTCTTCTTTAGGTGTTGCATGGGTTTTTTGCCAGTTCTCTTCTTTTATACAAATGTTTTGGTCGATTAATATGGTTTTATAAGGGTTTGAAGAGCATATCTTAAATATTTTGTGGGGAATTTCCCCTTATGATAACCCTTAGATATGGAGAAGTTGGATTTATGTTCTATGTGTTTTAGTAAGTTCTTTTCATTTAGCCGTACTACTTATTTAGGAAATTACTGAATACACAATAGTTATAAATTTAAGCTGAAATAAAAGTAACCCTTCTAAACAAAAATATATATTTAATTACAACATAAAAAAGTGAAATATTAAAAACAAACTTTACCTCTATAAATAACAATCTACGTGAAAATTACTACTTTAAAAATGAATATTAAGTAAGGGTTGACACCAAGCTCTCTTTAATAATGAGCGTTAATTGACACACAAAAATATAGGAATTTCTTTACCTTTAAAAAAATAATACAAGTGAATCCGCTGCGGGATGGCATTGCCTTTGGATCTTATGAATACGGGAAGTGGTTTGCGGTTCGACGTGTGGGTGTGGTCGCAGACGCCCAGCCGTTTGTCTGGTGGGGAGACTGACTTCAAGCAACAGGTGATTTCGGTGAGAGCGACGGATGGTGTTATACACGTTGTCTTAGTCAGATTATTTAAGCAACGTGACTGTAAAGGTATGCTCTTTCCAATCTTCTGGTTAATCTTGGGATGCTTGGCACTGACGAGCGATGAGCAAAAGAGAATCCTTTGACGAATGGGGGGCGGGGAGTTTACTTTGGGTATTCCTCAATGGCGAGGACTATCTCTGGTTTTTGTTGCAAACCGAGATAGGGGATTTCTTTGACGAGAGGTGTATGAGAGTGATCCTCGATACAAAAGGGGCTAATCTTCGGTGTGACCAGAACTGACTTAGAATGAACTTCATCTCTGTTCTGTTCCGTAAGTGCCGGGCTGTCGCTGGACTTCGTCGTGTCGATATCTAACTCGATCTCCCTTGTTATTCTCCATCTCCCCGTATATATATATATATATATATATATATATATATATATATATATATATATATATATATATATATATATATATATACTTCATCGAACCACTGGGGGTAGGGAAACAGGGGAATGAGGGCTTCTGTATTAAGTCTCACTCCTATAACGACGCTTCTTAAAGCGTCTTTCACTTAGCCCTAAAGGCATCTTCTGGTTTTGGTCGCAGCTGCTCTAATTTCGTCAATTACGCGAAACTAGATCTCAAATCTTGAGGGAAATAGTGCATGTTTAAACATAGTTATTGCACCTCGTCTCCTTCCCTTTGTATTGTTATGCTCGCTGGCACAGAAATCTGTTGATACGTACTTCTCATGGTTGGAGGAGTCGTCTGGAGGCCAGCGGGTCAAGGGGAGAGAGGGGGGTAAAGAATAGGGTTACACCTCCTTGCGTCTGGGTGTTGTTGTACCCGAATGGGGCATCTGTTCTTATGGTAGGATATCGATTTCCTTACACAGACATTTTAATGGATACATCGTAACACGAGAAATAATGAATAAATGCACTAGAATTAGTTGGTTTGCAGTAGACGGAACAATATGCTCTCTCGTTCATTTTATATATTTTTACATCCAGAAACGGCAATGAGTTGTTCAGTTCCCATTCTACTTTAAATGTAATAGTTGGGTGGATCTTATTCAGATTTTCAAAGAAAAATTGAATAAGATCAACCAAACTATTACATTTAAAGTAGAGAAAGGCGTTTCCACCTTTCTCTACAAAGAAGAAACACGCAACAGGTTAATCTCCTAAATATTAAAGATTTTCATGACCTTCACATTTCTTTACAATTAATAAAATCCAATTTTTCTTATGTTACATTTCACTTTCTTCCATTTATATACCTAATCTATATTTTTTTAATAAAAAACAGCTGAACGTCTTACCTAACTCTCTTTTCATTTAAAATGTATCCCTTTTAATGTTCTCTAGGTTCACTTAGTTTTCTGAGAAATATCAGAATAATTACTATGGTACGAGGGGTGGTCAATAAGTTTTGCAATTCGGATATAAGGAAACAAGATATGAGGAAAAGTGTTTTAGTATTTTTCAATATAACTACCCTCGACTTCAATGCACTTGCGCCACTTGTCCCTGAGGCTTCGAATTCCCGAAAACCAGAAATCTCCCGACTGTTGTTCAATCTACTCCTGGACGGCGAGCTGGACATCTTCATCGTCCCCAAACCAGCGTCCACGCAGTGCAGCCTTGAGCTGGCGGAATAAAAAGTAGTCGCTAGGGGCCAGATCTGGACTGTAGGGGAGATGGTTGAGCTCCTCGAATCCGCACTCGTGCAGGGCAGCTTGTGCAACTCTGACCTTGTGGACTTTGACGACGTTGAAGTAGATCATGGGGCGTGAGGTTTCTAGAGACCCAACGGGCAGAGACCTTGGTCATGGCCAAATTGTCGTGGATGATGTTCATAACACTTCCATGTGATATTCCAAGTTCTCGCTCGAATTCTTCAACCTTCACCCGTCGATTTTCGAGGATCATCCTCTCTACACGGACCACATTGTCCTCGTTGGTCACGTCTGACGGGCGTCCTGGACGGGGGTCATCTTCAAGGGGCTCACGACCATGGCGGAATTCCCTATTCCAGCGAGCAATGGTTGCATAGGAAAGGGCGGTGTCGGTGTACACTGCAACCATGCGTTCATGGATCTCTTTTGCATTCTTGCCTTCCTTGGTCCAAATTTGATCACTGCGCGGTGCTCAACCTTCTCCATTGTTGAAAAATTTGTGACTGACGATCTACGATCAGCTACTGCTTCTTAAATAGACGAGGCAGCAGCGTGAGGCTACAGGTCCTGACTTGTCATAACTTGTCCTAACACCACCACAAACAGCCATCTCCTTTCCTCTGTTTTGCCCTACCGATTCGCAAAACTTATTGACCGCCCCTCGTAAGACCAAAGTCAAATTCTTAGGCAACTTTTCGTTTATATATATTTAGAAAGTAACAATCATAATGATTCGGACACTTAGCTTTACATCATTAAACTTACAGTACCAAATGATAGGAAGTAATGCATCATAAATTAGAGATATAAAATAAGCATGGCTATAAGTTTTACATGTACATCGTATATATCAAGATAGATGAAACTGCAAGTTACGTGCAAAGGACCATTTTTATTCCAAACATATCTTGGTCAAAATGATCCGGATGGATAATACAACAGATGTTGAAGAGAATATCTTAAGATATGTTATTCAAAAAATAATTTTTGGTTGTTACAATATATTAGTACTTGGTATGTAGACCTTTACTATCAATTCCGCCCTGAACTCTGCAATACGAGTGCACTAACCAAAGACATTCTTCCGGTAATATTTTTTCCATTCCTCTTGTAATATTTCCCAAATTTCTTCAACGGCGCTTGGGCTTTCCTCCTTACCTATCTCTCCTGGCGTCTTTCACATATTTTCAATTGTATTGAGATCTGGCCTATGAACAGGACAGTCCGTGACACTTACTTCTCCATTGATCCAAGAAGTTCTTCACCAACTTTTCCGTATGGCAAGCTGCATTATCCTGAATAAAGATGACAGGTTAGTCAGACGCGACTCTGATATGAAGCACAACATATGCGTGTAGAATTTCTTTATACACATAAGCATTTACCTCTCCTTGTCAGTGGACAATTGGTCTAGTATCTTCCTCACAAATTATGTCCCACTTCTAACGGTTCATCCACCAAACCTGACATTGCTCTTCACTCAGTTTAAGGATAATCTTTTGCCAAGTCTTCGACGGACAAACCTCCCGCCAATTGTACGTCGATTTATCGTTGAAGTGTACTTTGGGCCATCGGTTATATTTCCATAGAACGTACTTAGTGGCGAAGTATAATCTGGCTTTCTTGTTTTTAGGGCTGATGAATGACTTGAGTGATGATGGGCGAGATTTTCAAGATCTTTCCATCAGGCATTATTGTCTTCTTGGAGACACTGATGCCCATAGTTTTATTTACTTTCGGGAAATCCTGGCTGCTCTCTTGTATCGGTCCTTTTTTGAGATACGGACGATGGCTTGGTCATCTCTCTTTGAGGTTTTCCTAGGCCTACCAGTAGAAATTCCACTGGTACATGAGCCTGTGGTATCGTTACGGGATGTAATATCATGTACGACACTTTGTGGGCGTGTAGCCCTTTCAGCTATGGCTCTGATGGAGAGATGATCCTCTTGACGTAGTGGGTCACCAAGGCATGTCTGCTGCTCGGATCTTAAACATGCTAAGAATTCATAGAAGTAAGTCACTAACCTAAATTAGTTGGTTGCCTCAAAAATGGAAGTAACAGAATTCCGCCGTCCGGATCATTTTGACTACCATATTTTTGGAATAAAATGCTATTTTGCACGTAACCTGCAGTTTCATCCATCATAAAATGTACATTGTAGATCTACAACTTATAGCCATGTTTATTTTATATCCGTAATTTATCATGCAGTACTTACCATTATTTGGTTTGAATCTAAGCTATATTTTGTGATGGAAACCTAAATGTCCGAATTATTATGGCCGCTACCATATATATATATATATATATATATATATATATATATATATATATCACATATGCGCACGAAGGTATAAAGCTTAAGATTTTTTTGCCAATTTTTCGCTGTCCTCAACAAGTCTAACCTAGCCACATCTGAGACGTTTTATTGCTTTTTCACTGTAAATAATCAGTTATTCTTGCTAGTGGTATTATTTAAGTTTGGCTATTAGTATTTTCATTTACATGTTTTGTTAACCTCTTGTACTCGGTTTCTTTGAGTTCTGCTTATTTCCTGCCCTCTTTGGTCATTTATTATCTCACATTCATCCTACCCTACCATTTTATTAGGTTCCTCTGGTAGTTTTCTTCCATGCATCAGGATTAACAATTTATCCTAAATACGCCATTTAATCTAAATAATCAGGGATTGTTTTAGTAATCGTAACTCTTCTTTTATGAGACTTAAGGTTCCTTATCATAATTGTAAAAAACCAAGATTGATCCGCTGTGCTTTCGCCAATTTCATCTCTCTGCTACATCTAACTTGAATTAAATATCTTAAGTTAGTTGTAGTTAATTTTAGGTTCATAATTGTGAGTGACTCTGCTCCTTTGTTCCAACCTTTTTATCTTAGCTTATAATACATCTTACCGTACTAGTGTTCAGTCTAGATAAGGACCACCAGTACATTATTTTTATCCTTAAACTTACTTCTTATTTTTCTTCTTTTTATATTCAAGATTTTTCTAATTGTATTCTTTCCCTATATTCTTTTCTACATAATGAAAATGCCTTCATTAGTCCGCCAGTTCCTTTTCTGTTCATTAAAAATGCGAATAGCCTTAAAACTATTTTAGTTCTTGTTTCTTGGACAACGCAGAAACCTTGTCCGATTTCTATAACCAGATATAAATTCTATATACTTCCACTAAGTCCTCATATGACTTGCTAAATACAACGCCTAAGAAAGAGCAAAGAACGAATAACCGCAAAAAACAATCCTAGACACAATGAGCTGATGGTGTTTTCTGTAGGACATCCTTGAAACGCCTATAATAACCAAACTACGAACTAAATATCAGTGAAAGAGAGGTACCAAGGTCGACCTGTGTCCTTTCAAATGGACTCACATTTGGAGAAACAAAGCATCGACATTCATGGCACAAATGCAGGAAAGTTTAGGCTTTGTGCTGAGTGGAGAAATCGCTTCAGCTCGGCCGAGCGAGGAAGAAACAACGCCTTCCATTGAGCGATGTTAATTCAGATTGGAATAGTGTCGTCACCGCATGATTTTTCTTTAATTTATGACGTCGTTTATAGATCTAAGCAATCCAGGGATCAGATCTCACGTTAACATATACAATGTGGGCCTTTTAACTCTGACGCTTTTAATAACTTTAGAACTTTTTTTTTTACTAATTCAATTATTATATAAACGAATATATATATATATATATATATATATATATATATATATATATATATATATATATATATATATATATATATATATATATATAAATGTTAGGAGCGAATATCAATTTAAATATTTTATGAACTTGCATGGTTAGTTATAGCTTATATTTATGTGATTTCTACCCCATTTTCGAGTAGAAACTAAGAAGTGCTAGTTTAGAAAAAGTCGTTGGATTAGGTAACTGACCTAAACTCTCTCTCTCTCTCCCGGTATATATATATTATATATAGAGAGAGAGAGTGAGAGAGAGAGAGAGAGAGAGAGAGAGAGAGAGAGAGAGAGAGAGTCAGGTGGACACGAATCGTACTGCTAGGGATTTCTTGCTCATCAAAACTAAAGTTTTAAAGCTAGCAGAAATCAAAAGTGCCCACGAGGTAACTGACATAAATACCTTTATTTTCCACATACAGAACTTTGAAATACGTTTACCAATTCCAATTTATGGTGGCACTTTGGAAAAAAAGTGTTTATGTACGGATCGTGACCATGTAGCACACGCTCCCTACGCCCTTGGTGCTATTTTTGTGTAAATTTTTTTTATATGTCACAACTGAGGTTAAAGGATCTACTACTACTAAATGATACACAAATGTTAGGAAAAGACATATAATATAAAATGGAAAGAATTGCTATTTTACAACATTTAGACATAGGTATCAAAGATAATATAAAAAATATATAAATTTCAATTTCTTAATTTTTTAGAACATGTTTTAGCAAGTAATGCACAGCCCTCATTGTTTATCATTGCATAAATATATTAATAACCTCATTAAGCAATGTGAAATCCCCATCTTACTGCAATAATGCAAATGGAAAAATAAAATATTTTTTTCAAAAATATTTAAAAAATATAAACACTTATCCTATTACTTAATGCAATTAACACATCACTCTATATAGGTAAATGTTGTATCTAACGTAAAATAATTTAAGATAATAACAACACAGAAAACATCACTTAACACTGATAAATATAGTCAAATTTGCACTCTGAGATACTTTATACTTTTATTCATATTTTGATTGCTTTTTCATATTTAAACCCCAAAACAATGATACGTGATTAACATACAGTAGTTTCAAAACGAAATCTTCATTTGGATAAGTTTCACAAATTTCAAAACTTTGTACGGACCGTATACTACGCGCCATTATATGTAAACTGTAAACACAGAAATCCCCACGCTGGTTAGCGTTATGAGATTACACTCATTTTCTTTCACAATGATAATTTTCACCATGTAAACCATAACCTGCAGAATCACGCAATATTCACGAACACTAAGGACTATGATGTAACTCGTCAAAATTACATTAGACACGTAAAATATCATGTGAAAATCATATGATACGTGATATACAATAGATGTATTTCAAGACCCAAAGAAAATGAAGACGTACGCGATGGTAGTGAACATGATTTTTTACACCAAACTTTTATGAACAATTTTTCTTCCATCTTCAGTGACTAAAAACATTAAATTAAAATATTATAACATATGTATTATGCATTTTTTAACAACCAATACGAAATAATTAAAATTGGAAGGATTGTCATTAATAATGATAAAATTGTATTGGGTAAAATGTCTGGGGAGAAGTGATCCGAGGTCTTTGTTAAACTTACAAGTCAAGTGGGCCAAAAAAGGTAATTTGAAGTAAACTTTCTGTTTTGAGCAAGTTGGAATAACTGGTTTGGAAATGAAAATTTTCTTTAGAAAATTTGACGCTAGTTTAATGAAAGTAGTGATGGGGTAGCAATTCAAATGAAAACCCTGTTTTTTAAAAAAAACGATTTCTTTGTCGAAAAAGCACCAATCCGAACAAATATGGAAAGCCCGATGGATTCTGGATTTGATGGCACAGAGGTTGAATTTCAATGGAATTATGCTGAAAAAATGATACCGTAAAGAGTGATGGTGAGTTTTCTAAAAATCGACCTGGAAAACCGAGACTCGTTCCTAGTCACCAATACACCGCAAAATGAAATTCTTCTATTATGTTCAATATCCATTGAGAAGGCGATATTGTTTTTTTTGGTTTATTTAATTATTTACAAATAAGGGAGCGTTGTGTTTGTGTTTAAAAATCACAAAGCAATCATCTATATACGAGTATCTTTTAAAAAACTTAGGTTGAAAATCAGAGGGACAGCAATCAATCCAAGCCCTTTCGTGAAAGCACAAAAAAGAATTGGCAAATGAAGATCCTAAGGATGAGCCTATTGCCATACCATCATGTTGAAGATAAGGTTCACCTTTAAAGAAAAATACGGTTTCTTTGACTTCTAAGTGCAAAAATTTAGCACACAATGTTTTGCTAAAACAAAGAACTGCCGAAGTAGATTGAAAAGGTGAAGCAATTATGATATTGGAAGTTTCAGCAACGGGATGTTCGTAAACAAACAGGCGACATCAAAGGTAGTCACAAAACAATTATTTAATTGAAGTAGAGAAATACAATCTACAAATTCAAAGGAATCACGTAAAGTGAATTTATTTTTTGATAAGAGGAACAATCACAGGAAACAGAAACTTGGCAAAGTTATAATTGAGTATGTTTATTGCTGATAGAATAGGACGAAGAGGCACCGAAGGCTTATGTATTTTTGGAAGTCCATATAGGAATCCAGTTCTGGTGCTAGGACCAAAAAGGGAATGATAATAGTCTTTCAAAATGTTGCTAGATGGAAGAGATCGTAGAAAATTGTTAAATTTGTAATCAAGCTTAAGAATAATTTTTAGGGCATTAGTGTGTAAATTTAAAGATCATAGGTCTTTAAAAGTACGAACTGGCACATACATCCGCCCTTTCGCGGTATGTAATTAGAAAGAATCGATCATCATATGTTAGTTTTACTCAAAAGATTACTACGAATCTTAACATGAGTGTCAATCCGTTCCTAACTTTTAAATTTCTAGATCCCATAAGATAGCTGTCAATAAGTATCTGAATTTAAAACTACTATGTCCTTTATGATGACTGTCAATCCATTCCTGATGTTAAAATTTATATCACCCTTAAGCTGAATGGCAATCAATTCTTGAATTTAAAATTACTACGATCATTAAGATATTTGTCAAGCCTTTCCTGACCTTAAAATTAATAGCAGCTTTAAGAGGGCTCTCAATTCATTGCTGAATTTAAAATTACTACGACCCTTTAGAATGCTTTCTATCCTTTCCTGACATTAAAATTACTATGACTTCTAAGATATATAGGTGTCAATTCGTTACTGCCTTTAAAATTACACTTACCCTTAAGATGACTGTGATTCCGTTCCTGACTTTAGAATTACTACGCGCCTTAAAAAGCTGTGAATCCGTTCCTGGCTTTAAAATTACTAATCTTAATCCATTCCTAACTTTAAAATTGCTACGACCCTTAAGATACTTCGGAATCCATTTCTGACTTTAACATTACGATTACCTTAAAGATACCTGTCAATCTATTCGTGAATATAAAATTACTACGACCGTTAATATAGCTGTTAATCCGTTTCTGACTCTAAAATTACCATGAAACTTAAGATGACTATCAATCCATTCCTGATTTTAAAATTACTACGACAACTAAGATCAGTTTGAATTCGTTCCTAACTTTAAAATTACTACGACTCTTAAGATGACTCTCAATTTGTTCCTGAATTTAAAATTACTACTACCTTTAAGATGACTCTCAATTCGTTCCTGAATTTAAAATTACTACGACTTTTAACATAACATAACATAATTTCACGGATGACCAAAGCCACAAGAACCTATCAAAGGTCATCCGCATCTGTCAAAACACACCCACAAAATGCATCCATAGGATTGTGTCAGATCATGGCATCGACAATATACAATTTAAACCATCCATAGAAATGTGTCAAAAACTAAAAGCATCATCATCAAGACTCGTCAAAATCCAAATCAATCATAATATGCAATTATAAATAACTGCATCCACAGGAATGAGTCCAGAATAACACCACCACCCCTAAAAAAGTTAATCCTCCCTCCCCATATAATCATCTAACCTAAGTGTGAAAACATTCAAGTTTGGACTGTCTACCATCTCAGATGGCAAACTATTCCAGTAATCTACCACTCTATTAGTAAAAAAATATTTTCTAACATCCAACCTACACCCCTATTTTTTTTATTTTTAAGTGGTGACCCCTAGTCCTATTACTACCTGTCGTAGAAAAGGCTCCCAACGATATACTATATATCTATTCTTTGTGGAGATTATTCTATATTCGAGTGCGGGGTAAATCAGATGGCCAAAAATGACTCTACGTTAATAAATAGGCATGGATTCGGGCTTATTTATCTTCAATATACTTAAGAAGTGGAACGGAGCCCAAGGATAAATAATATTGCAAGCATTAATAAAATAGAATTTTATTAATTAATCTAACAAAACAACACATGAAAAATATTTACATGACCGGGGATTAAAATGGGAGATACATATGAAGTGAAAAGGTCATGGGATAAATTTGACTAAACGGAGGATTAAGATTTGGAGGGATTTAAATAACAAAACAAACAAGAATGGCAAGGGGCGGCTAGATCAGTGTTAAAGC
Source organism: Ceratothoa steindachneri (assembly GCA_963969495.1). Taxonomy (NCBI): domain Eukaryota; kingdom Metazoa; phylum Arthropoda; class Malacostraca; order Isopoda; family Cymothoidae; genus Ceratothoa; species Ceratothoa steindachneri. Next base: position 53,884,297 of record OZ018334.1, read on the forward strand.
ACGGAGTTACGTTGGCACAAAGTTAAATAGTTAAAGCAATTCGTAGCTTACGTAATTATAAGGTCGTCGTGCAGAGGAAGGCGATTTGAAGGAATGGCTTCGGTCCGACTGACGATTTCTTTCCCAGGAGGAGGGGTTTTTAGGGGGGTTGTCCTTAACGAGGAGGAGAGGACTGACTTCGAGGAGTGAGAGCGAAGTGGAGCTCCGAAGTACGAGCGATCCTTGAGACAGGATACCGGAGATGTTCTGGATGAACAATTGAGGTTATTGGTGTAACCAAGCGTTCTCTTGAAGAACGTTAAAAGGGGGGAATTAAATTACCACTGACGTGATATCAGGGGAGCGAGAACCTTTTATTGTCGAACGGGCTCGAAGAACAATGACTGTTCTAAAGTTGTTCTTTTCTGAACAATAGGGGGGCACGAACCTTGGCACTCAAGGATATTGTCCTCTTCTGGACAATATGGGGGTTCTCGAGGTAGAGAGTTCCTAGGTGCACAAGGGAGACCGGATCGGCGTGATGCCACGCGAAGATGATCGGGATCTGCTTCAAACGCGAAATTCTATCGCATAAATAGCCGGAGCCAGCCCCTCGGGGTAGGAGACAATGGGGGACTTCCATGGAATATCCCAGTAGCGCTTGGCAAAATCTTATCTTCCTATAAGCCTAATTCAATCTGTTAAGAACTTTACATTTTTTAAGGTTAAAAGTCATTTGTCACTTCTGAGCTCAAGCTAATACTTATTTAAGTCACTCTGCACTTTAAAGCTACCCTCAATTTCCTTGAATACAGCTGCCAATTTAGTGTCATCAGCAAAAAATGACACTTTGCTATTTACAGCCACTGATAACGTTCCTCCACTGTGACCTCACCCCATTCAGCACAATTCTCTGTTTCCTGTCTTTTCTCAATTCAGTTATCCAATTCAAAACTTTACCACATATCCTATGCATTTTAAATTTGTGAACTAGTCTCCTATGTGGAACCTTATCAAAAGCTTTGCTAAAATCTAAGTAAATTGCATCAACATTCTCCATAACATAATCCATAAAATCCAATAAATTTGTTAAACACGAGCTACCTCTTCTAAAACCATGCTGAGCATCATTTATTAACCTACTACAGTCTAAATGGTCAGAAATCCCCTTTTTAACTATGTTCTCAAGGATTTTACAAACGATAGAAGTTAAGCTTACCGGCCTAAAGTTATTCGGGTCCTATTTACTTCCCTTTTTAAAAAATAGCACTACTTTCGCTTACCTCCAATCATTAGGTAATTCTCCAAACTCTAGTGATCTAGTATATATCTTCTGAAGAGCTACTACAACACTACCTACACTTTTTTTGAGGAACCTAGAATGAATGTTGTCTGGGCCAGATGAATTACTAGTATTTAACTCCAATATAAGCCCTCTAATTATTTCCCTCTTCACATTAATGGTATCCAACACTACTTCTTTTCACCTAGAATTATCATCAATTAATCTATCTAGATTCTCTTCTGTAAATACTGATGAAAAATAACGATCATTAAGAGCCTCTACTACATATTTCCTCATCAGATTCTTTCAAAACCCCTTCATATCTAATAGGCCCTATTTTATTACTGTTGGATTTGTTATTAATTCTACAACAACTAAAGAACTTTCTTGGATCTTTATTATTATTTTGAGCTAAATTAATTTCTTCCGTCCTTTTGCTCTTCTTAATAATCTTATTTAGCTCATTTCTGGTCGACCTCTAATGAGTTAAATTGTCAAAATTTTCCTAGCTATCTCCTGATTCCACCACAACGGCTTCCTACATTTCTTCCTAATAGCCTTCATTGGAATACACTGCTCCTGTACTATGTTTAGTATAGTCTTAAAAGTGTCCCACATCTCATAAGTATTCTTTCCCCTGAATTCTATATCCCACCCATTCTGATTTAGCAAGTTTCATAATTTATCGTAATCTCCCCTATGCAAATTTGAAGATTTTGTGGAGTTTGTTGATGTTCTACCTTTCACTATTCTCAAGTTAAAATGAACCATCTGATGATCACTATTTCCCAATGCTTCCCCGACAGTCAATTCCTGAACCAAGTGATCATCATTTGAAAAAATCAGATCTAATATATTTGCACCCCTTGTTGGATTATTAACAAATTGAGTAAAAAAATTATCCTCAAAGCATTCTCTAAACTTAAAACTTGCTCTATCCCTTCCTATCATATTTTCCCAGACCACAGAATTTAAATTAAAGTTACCAAGAATAACTGTATCTACTTCACATCCTTTCCTTATTTCATAAATACAGTCAGTCTGTCCGGGTGGTCTGTAAAAGTCTCCCAAATGTATTATCCTATTTTTACTGACCCCAATATCTATCCACAGTGACTCAACTTCTTGTTTTATAGAATTATTTAGATTTGAAGAAATGCTATTTCTGATATTAATAATCAAACCACCACCAGTCCTATCTCTCCTTTGACTAATGTACATATCATAACCGTGTAGTTCAAATTCACTCACGTTTTCATTAAATTTACCCTTATTATATCTATATCTTCATCATTAATATTACTAAATAACTCATCTTTATTATTTCTAATACTACGAGCATTGGTATAAAGACAACTCAGCCCTCCTATCCCTGAAGCACCTCTTTTAGAATGTATACCTTTCGCTCTATTTCCTCTGTATCTCTTTTCTTTCCCTGCCCCACCTTGTACTCTTATATTTCCCTGACCACTATCAGTAACTAGTTTCCCGCCTGCAAAGACCCAACGACACTATGTAACTCCTGCCACAACACGTCAACCCCAGCCCGGCTTAGGTGGAATCCATCCAATGCATACAATGCCTTATTCCCATAAAACTCATTCCAAACATCTACAAACACTAATCCCGACTCCTCACAAAGGCCTTTCACATACTAATTCAGTCCAATTGCACGAGACAACCATTCCATCCTGACATCCAATCTCGGAAGCACACCTGAAACAAAGCCTTTCACTCTACTTTCACTCATCCTTTCAACTAACCTTTTGTACCTCTCTCATAACTCACATGAACCAACCTCCTTTACATCATTTACTCCCACCTCGTAATCACAACTGCATCCCTCTCACACCCAGACACCAGACTATCATACCTCTCAGATACATCATTTACATCAGCACCTGGCAAACAAACTCTCACTCCCTTTCATTTGCTTGCACTCAACTTCCTATATAAATATCTAATCTAAGAGTCACCCATCACAAGCACCTCAGTCATCCTCCTAGTCCCCCTAGGCCTAGCATTACCCTCCCTTCTGTTCTAATTAGAACTACCACTTATTTCACTTTCTGCCACAACCACATAATACAAATCACTTTCAACCTCTTCCTCTCTCAGGGCATCGAATCTGCTAGGCAACCTAACAGGTTCCATGTCCCTCTTACTCACACACCTAAGCTGTCCTAACCTATCTATTCTATCCATATTCACCCACCATTCATCTTAACTCACATCAGTCACTTCTTTCTCTCCAATCCCTAGTCTAGGCCTACCTTCCACTCTCCTAGTCCCAGCCGCATTCTTAATGCGTTCACTCGCATCACTTAATCTCTTGCACTCATCACACAACCGACTCACCTCTTCTACCAAAGCCACATTTGCACTAGTCACATAACACGCCGGGCATTTAGATACATTTGCTCTTCTTTCAACACCACAAAAATCACAAACTACATACATACTGCTTACATCAAAAGGCATACTCACTTCATCCAAAGCAACAGCCATACTGAGAAACGTTTCAAAAACTTTTAATTAAGCAATCAAGAAAAGTGTAAACAAAAAAGTGTAAACAAACAGGAGCTATTTCACCAAATGGGAGCTATTTCAAGATTTAATTTAAAATATAATTAATAATTCCTTTAATATTATGCCTAACACTCCAAGTCAACTATCTTGCCGAACTTAAATATATTACACCGAAAAATCCAAAATAAAAAAAACGTCACTGATTAGATAGCTCGCTAAGGACACGTCTGTTCTCTACTTAATAGATGTCACTCCATTCCTGACTTTAAAATTACTACGACCCTTAAGATGACTGTCAATCCGTTCCTCATTTTAAAATTATTACGACCTCGAAGCTGACAGTCAATTCGTTGTGAACTTTAAAATTACTACGATCTTTAAGAAAGTTGTCTCTCCATTCTTGACTTGAAAACCTTTCAATTGTCTTACCTGACGAAAACAAGACAAATTTATCTGGTAATCCAGACGTAACTAATTTTGACACTGGCGGGTTCTTTCGAATGTTATTGTAGCCAAAAATGAAATGTCACTATGTAAATAAAAGGAAAATAACTAAGGCCGTTAAAATTGACCCAGGTCATCTTAACCTCTAATTAATGTATTGCGATTCAAAATGCTGCTGTTACCAAACTTTTTGTGCTTTCTATTTATTTGTTTTCCCTACTGAATGACTGGATCCCAGTACCAGTTACTAATTAGTGCAAGTGTGTGTGTTTCTGTGTTTGTAAGGGATAAAGTATATGTGGATAGATAGAAATCAATAAAAGGGGTGAAATGTGAATCTAATGTAGGAGATTTGCAAAGGGATGAAAGGCGCCTGGTGATCGGGCTTATCGCTTTCAGTATTTATTGTTTTTGTAAATTTTCGGCTGTTGTTTTTCAGATTTAGTTTTTTTTATGGCGTTCAAGCCATTTGTCATAAAAAATTATTAATGTTTTTTGTAGATGAAATGAGCATTTGCTGTTGTTCTTTTATGATTTAATTAATCGTTATTTATTTTATACTTAGTTTATTTTCGTTTTTCATTTATGTTGTGATTTGTGTATTTTGGTGTTTTTTTTGTTTCTTCCATCTTCATTCTTCTTTAGTATTAGTCGGTATTTGTTTAGCCATAATGGTTTTTTTTTCTTATTTTAGGTTATTTTTCCTAGTTCGTGGGCTTACATTGTTCGGTGTTAGGTTATTCATCATTATTTCCGGTATTTTTACCGATGATTTTGCGTAGAACGGCACTTCGTCACCATTAGCCACGAGTCTAGCTGATATTGGAAATCTAGCATGGCTTCTGGCTCTTCTGTTTTGGTTAATCATTTGAAAGATTTACTCATTCATCTCTATATTAACCATTTCCTGCATATTCTTAGTCCGTTCTTCGATGGTTATGTTAATGGGACTTAATCCCACCTATGGTTTTTTTCTTTTTCTTTCGGATTTAACAACTTCAGTCTTTGTCAATTTCAACCATGGAAAGATTAACAATCGAACAACGTGTTAAAGTTATCGAAGCCTATTACGAAAATGGACGTTCAAACAGAAACGCATTTCGGGCACTTCGCGATTTTTTTGGTCAACATAATCGACCAACCGAGAGTTCAATTGGGAAAATTGTTCGTCAATTCAAACAAACGGGGTCGGTGGCAGATATGAAAACGCCATTGAGTGCTCGTTTACGCCGTTCAGCTGAAAACATTGCTGCAGTGCGCGAGAATGTGGCCGAAGATCCAGACACCTCTATTCGTCATCGCGCGCAGGAATTGAACCTCTCCACAACAACGTTACATCGAATTTTGACAAAAGACTTGTCTCTACACGCTTACAAAATTCAATTGACACAAGAACTGAAGACTGCTGACCATTTGAAGCGCCGTACATTCGTCATTTGGGTGCACGAGCAAAGACAAGCCGATGATGATTTTTCGCAAAAAATCATCTTCAGTGATGAAGCCCATTTTCATCTTGGTGGATTCGTTAATAAGCATAATTGCCGCATTTGGGCTGATGAAAATCCTATGCAGATTGTTGAAAAGCCACTGCATCCACAAAAGGTCACTGTTTGGTGTGCATTTTTTGCTAGCGTTATCATTGGGCCGTATTTCTTCGAAAATGATGCCGGGAATTTTGTTACGGTGACAGGCGAGCGATACCGTGCCATGATAACCAACTTTTTATGGCCTGAATTGAATTCTATGGATGTCGAAGATTTGTGGTTTCAACAGGATGGCGCCACATGCCACACAGCCAATGCAAAAATCGCTTTATTGAATGAGAAGTTCCCAGGTCGCATCATCTCTCGAAACAGCGAGGTCAATTGGCCACCACGATTGTGTGACTTGACTCGTTTAGATTTTTTCTTTGGGGTCATCCCAAAAGTAAGGTCTATGCCAACAAGCAAACAACAATTCAACAGCTGAAGGATGAGATAATAATAATATTGGTGAGATCGATGAGCAACTATGCAGAGACGTCATCAAAATTTTGACCATCGAGTGGAGGTGTGCTGACGAATCCTTAGCGGAGATTTAGGTGATATTATTTTCACACATAATTGCCATGACCCAATGTCATGATCCAATAGAAAAATCAGTAAATAGATTTTCACCAATAACACTGTTTTATTTACTGCTAACTTCGATCCGTCTTAATGGAACACCCTTTATTCATATATATATATATATATATATATATATATATATATATATATATATATATATACGTGAATGTTTCTGCTTCTAACAAGCCGAATCTTCAGCAGGAAAACTAGAGCAAGCACTGAATTTGACATATATTAGCCAACGTGTTTCGAGTCTGGACCGATCTTCTGGGCTAGAACAGTAAACACAAAAAAAATAATTTTTTTATAAAAGAGAAAAATGACGAGAATTAAGGGTTAAATGTAAAAAAGAGGGAAAGGCCTTACAATAACCTGCAGCGTTTAGTGATAAGATGATAAATGGCTATTGCATTGATGGTTTTTCATGGTTCAAATCACTTACAAGTGCCTTTGAATGGCTAAATGAGGCTTCTGCCACTAGATGGCGCCACCCAGCGCCAAATCCCATGGCAGAGTTGAAATCTCCAGGTTGAATAACAATATATCCCACGGTAATATGGGTCATTTCACGGCTTTAAATGGGTACAATTGAATTGAATTTTACTCCTTTTGAAAAAAAAAGCGATGCCTTGACCTGGCGCTTCGCCGCAGGTTAAAAATATTAAAAATGCAAACAATAAAATGCTCAAAAAATCAATATGAAGGAAAATTTCTGTAGTTTGATCAATTTTTTTTTAAATAATGCAAAATCAATTAAAATTACATTAATTTCAGTAGAAGTAGATAAAGAGGTAAACACAATAAATACAGTATCACAAATTACCTGATTCGGAGAAAGCCGTGCGCTGACTGACAGAAATTTTAAACATTTTAACTAGGGATGCTTTGATTTAGTATTGGTTGTTATTTTAAATCCTATGTAATTAGTTGGTAGAGAGAATATAGTGCTAGCTAGTTAGTTGTTTTGGAGGTTATAAATTACTGGAAATTACTTAAATAAGAGATTGTTTTTATCTTAAATTAAGCAATATAATGGTGTCGAACTAGAACCGATTTAACTGTGGCTGATTGTGTTTAATTAATAGGGGACTCAATTATTGAAAGGTCAGATTTAGATTAGAATGAAGAGAGGATTTATTATTGATTCTAATATCTAGGGATTTTACACGAATTAGAAAGAGACCGGATAACAGTATTTTCTCTTACAGACAGATCAATTCTTGTTTTGTAGCTGACTCTTCCCCCCCCCCCGGTGAGCATCAATGCGAACCTTGAGAAGGCGTTCCGGACTTCCAATCTACGTCCCCAAGGAACATTTGGGACAAGTATATTTATATACTACTCCGGAACGCGTGATTTCAGGAGTGGAGTCTTTTACAGTGAACAAGGAGCCAATTTTGAACGTGTTAACAAAGATTGGCGTTAAATTGTAATGTGAATAGGATCTTTTCCCAATATTCAATAATTCTTTCCTAAAAGCTCTAGTTTGGTATCTTCAAAAGGAAAAGGAGATATACAATTTCTTGCGAGGAACATTAAAATTTTGTATGGGGTTAAAAATATTATTTAAAAAAATCCCTAATACAACGCCTGAAAATAAGGGGCAGGTAGTTATTTAATAAAAAATTGTTGAGAGTTTTTCCCTTTCCAAATGGAATATATGATCCAGTTAGAGCAGATATTGAAAGTGCGGTGGATTAAGGTTTTACAAATATTAACTTTAAATTGAAATGTACAAAAGCTATAAGAGTTTAGACCAAGATTAGTAAACTTTAACTTTCGCAAGACAGAACATACAAAATAACCGCGGGTTTTTTTTTTATTTTAACATCCAAAAATGATAAACTGTGTCCGGTTCCATGGTAAATGAAATGTTAGGGTGATACGAGTTTATAATTTTATTTTAAATTTAACATTGAGTAGAGTTATTGTATAATTTGAAAGTGTCATCGATGTATCGTTTATAAAAATTAGGTTTAAATTCTATTGGACAATTATTTCAAAATAGGGTTTCCAAATGGTAGATAAAAATGTTGGCTAAGGTTGGTCCAAGTGACGAACCCATAGCTATATCATCAACTTGTTTGTATATTTTTTTTATTAAAAGTAAAAAAGGAATCATGAACAGCTAATTCTAGAAGGTATTTAAATGCAGATCGAGAGAATACACGATGCAAGCTATCAGGGGAAGGAAACAGTATATTTAAAATTATGTCTATGGTTTCATTTAATGGATGTTGGTAAAGAGAGAGGGAACGTCATAGCTGACCATGTGACTGTAGGAACGGAGTGGCTTGATTGAATCTACAAATTGTTAAAAATTATCCACAGTATGATCATTTCGGGTTAATTCAGAAAGAAGGGGAACTAAAAATTTAGTTAGGTCGTAATTAGGTGAATTGTAGGCGGCCAAAATGGGTCTAAAAAGAACACAAGCTTTATGAGGTTTTGGCAAACCGTATAAGGAGCACAAATAGCACATTTTTAGTATTTTTACATTTAACAATTATTTTTTTTTGCTTTTATTGTTCTAGCCCAGAAGATCGGTCGAGGTCCCGAAACGTTGGCCTGCTGAATTCAGTGCTTGCTCTCCTTTTCCTGATATATATATATATATATATATATATATATATGATAAATAACACCCACAAGGAAAATGGAAAAACGATTCCGAGCGCTTTCGTCTTTATTCTAAAAGACCTTTTCATGGAATAACGTAGGTCAGGACAGACAATGTCTTAAATAGTAAGGAGTGGGGGGTTAATACGGCGCTACCTGCATCAAAACCCTAACTAGGGGGTACAAATTCTTTAAACACTTTAATTTGTGCAGGTAGCCGTATTATCCCCTACTCCTTACTATTTAAGACATTGTCTGTCTTGATCTACGTTATTTCATGAAAAGGTCTTTTAGAATAAAGACTTAAGCGCTCGGAATCGTTTTTCCATTTTCCTTGTGGGTGTTATTTATCATAATTTTGACTCACGTGCAAGTTGTGAGTTTCTTTTCATATATATATATATATATATATATATATATATATATATATATATATATATATATATATATATATATATCTGATGAGAGCCCAAAATATCTCCTTTTATAGAATGCTGTAATTTGTTAGCCATTGAAGCTTGAAGTAAATATCATTACAAAGAATAATATTTGAAATTTTATTAGCTAGCTTTTTAACATTCGAAATGACCACCACCGGACTCTATCCACTTATCAATATGATCAGCAAAATTTCTTATGGTATTCTGAAAAATATCTACCTTCGATAGATGCAATGATTTCTCGAAACTCATTCTCCAGTTCTGCGATATTAGATGGTGCAACTCGAAATAGTCTTTCTTCTACAAAACTACATAAAAAGTGGTTTAAAGGAGACAAGTCAAGTGACCTGACCGGCCAGGGGAAATTTGTTCTAAGCAACAATAGTCGTTGAAGAAATCGAGCCTTCAACCAAGTCATGGTGACACATGCAGTATGGGTGATAGCGCAATCTTGCTGAAACCATTCGTCAAGATCTGTGCTATTGACGAAAATGCTTTTGATCATGTCAAGATATCTGGCAGCGTTAATTGACCTGTTTCATGGTGCTCAAAGAAATACGACCCGTTAATCTTATTTACACTTAGTCCACACCATGCTGTTACCTTTGGGGAGCGTAAAGGAGTTTTAAAGTGATTATTTGGCTTAGTTATTGACCACTTACGGTAATTCTGTTTATTTGGTAGATACATTCATCACTAAAAATTATGTTATTCAATGTTAATTGTCTATCATCGCACATTTCTTTAACCCTGAGGAAAAATGATAAACTTTGTTGCTTATCCTGCATTGAGATTTCTTGATCAAATTCAATTTTGTATGGCTTTGAATTAAGATCTTTTTTTGAGAATAGTTCACACTGCTTCTCTATTCAAATGTGTCTTAGCAGCCAATTTTCTCCCTAACTTTGTTTCGTCAGTATCAATTAAAGTCCTTCCCTTGTCAAGATTCTGCCCGGTCAATCCTGACATTAACATGCAGAACGACTGCGTGGTAAGCTCGGGCCAGGATTTCTCCCAGGTCCGCTACGTATCCATGACTAAGTACCCGTCATTCCTGATGATACCCATGCTCGTGGATTCGAATAGCAAGAAGACACCTCCGTTGTGATTTGAATCCGGTTTTATGCCCACTGCGGTTGATTACAGGGACACCTTGGCCACGAAAGTCCTGCTCTGGGTAGTAAAGATCACGAAAAAGGTGGACAACGTCTTTCATCAGTACGGTTGCCAGGGCCACATGGCCAGGACCGTGCAGGAGTGGTTGTGGTCGAACATGAACTTGTGGTCGAAGAAATTTCGGTCGCCGCAGTCTCCGGATCTCAATCGAGGGCAATGCCCGGAAAGTCCACCACAGAAACGTCGACGAGCTGAATTTCTCCATCAACTGCCTGGAGGCCAGCATGTGCAAGGTCTTCGTACTGAACCTATGCACGGCCTTCAGGTGTCGCTTGGAAAGCTTGCTCGCCAACGAGGGTGGTTTTATTGATTAATATTACAATTAAAACATATTTATATGCTAAAACATTAACGACATGTCTAACTGCATCAAAACAATAATTGTGTCATATGTTGAGAGCGTTATAACGAATGTAATGACTTTTGCACTACACCATATATATGTTATTTAATAAGTACAAAAATAATGAAAATAAAGAAAGAATTATGACTTATAATGCACAATTTCATATAAAATGAGCCTTTTTACGATAGGATCAAATTTAAAGTGACAGGGATAAATTTTAAAATTAGAAGTAGTAATAAAGAAACATTCAACACTATTGCGTTTAACATTGTATTTTGAATTGTAAATAAATGTTACAGAATTTCCATCGATAGAATGATCATTTTCAGATAAATAAACAACAAGGTTAGCCGTCACTACACTTGTGTAAGTTGACAATGATTGAGGTTAGGACAACCTTTTCGGCGAAGCATTTCTTAAGATATGAAAGTTTTGTTTTCTTGTCTTACGCACTTAGCATATCAAAACGATACCATTTAAAAATTGGTTGAAACGCTTCATAAAGTTGATAAAAGGTTGTAGAAGATAAATTTGTAGTGTAAAAGACGCATAATGGATACGGGAAACCTTCAACGTAGCGCTTGAGTGGAGCCAAACTCTGGTTCTTACGACTTTATTCGCTTTTATTCCGGTCATAGCGACAAAGCCAAAAGTTCTTTATTTACTTCATTGTGTCCCCGTGGCCTATAGATCGTCAGGACGGAATTCCTGGATATTGAGTTTTCAAAGATCTTTGAAATATGTAAGTTACAACATTTGTTACTTCGTAACTTTCTTGCAACATGCTTAAATTCTGCCACAAAAACTTCTACATATAGTACTGAAACGCCTCCCGCAATTAATTATAAGAATTCTCTGGTTTTTACCTTTTCTGATGCATTTTCCGTTCTTCTGTGTCTCCTGAAATGTTTGAATATCAGTCGTAATTTATATATGATTTTACCCTCCCAGTAACTTCAGTTAATAACTTGATAACTTTTTGTCTTTTAATACTTTTTGCCTCCCCTCCTTACCCTCTGACTCCCTTTTTATCCTTCCTTTTTTTTACTTCCTTAGGTTGAGCTTCGATTATTTTCCTATATAAATCCTTTTTTGTTAATATTATTACGATATTACTAGATAATGAACTGAATAAAGTTCGAAAGTACTTGGAACTTGGAAATACCTTTTCATTATTCCTGTGGGATTTGTTTGAAACTATTGCTCCAGCCAGTCACACGCTACTTCGAGGGTTTCCCATATATATATATATATATATATATATATATATATATATATATATATATATATATATATATATATATATATATATATATTATTCCGTAAAGACGTAAATTGGACTTATACTCGGTAAGAACAGACCGAATGGCTTAATGCTCACTCGGTGACTCCTTTAAAAGAATAAGGCTCGTCTTCACAGTGTAATAGAAATTCTAATTACATATATATTAGAATCTAGCAAAACCTGTGTTTGATTTTATTGAAAAGGAGTACAAACAAAATTTAGACTGAAACTGAAAATAAGGCAATTAAACCGAAATATATCGTTCAAAGTAACGATAAACTGAGGCGAGGGAAGATTATAACAAAAGAATTCGCGAATAAAGCTTCAAAAAGACAAGAAAACTGATCCATGCCAAATATTCATTGAAGTAAGGGAATAAAATGGAATTAGAGACAATAAAGAAATTTTAGGATAACTTTCTTGCTTAAGAGAGATTAATGATGTACAATTCCCGTGTATACAGGAACAATAGGTACGAACATTTATCAACAGCAGTATTAATAAACATTGAACGAATAAAGGTTAATCCTAAATCATGCAGGGGCAAAATATTGTAATCACAGAAGGAAAAAGCACTGCTTACACTATTAGTTAGAGCAGCCTTATCACGGATATCAGGGAATAGTCTTCTAACACAAAACGGTCCTCCGGTCAGCACTGGATTGATTGCTAATAAACCATTGGAAGAACCACCAAATTCGCCTCCCTCTACGATATCCGAAATCCCAGGAGCTGCCTTCCTTTGGCTCTCCTTTAATTAAGAATTCTTAAGCAGCTCTTTCCTAGCTGTCCTTACTTACCTACCCTTTAACGTTCACTCTGCCTTTCCTTAAGAATTTTGGAAAATGCTCTTAGGATGTTAGACTACAGGCGAAGGCATGATATTTTGGGTAATACTTCAGATTTGGGGCGCACGGTAGATGGCGCTGTTAGGCGGCTACAATTTGGGGCTACAGCATATCTCTTATGACGTCAGACGGTAGCGTCAGATGTGACTAATCACTGCGTTATATTTTTTTGTTGTTTTGGGGATTTGTAACTTTTAGTCTATTATTTACTAAATATCTGCGCTCTGCTAGTTTATAGTTTTTTTTCTAAGTTAGGTAAGGTTTCTTGATGTCTTTTATTGTTTTTTGTTTTGTTTACTTTGTTTACTGCAAACGATAACAACTTCTTACTGGCAACATCGTAGGTTATAAATAGGACCCGTTTTGCAAATGTTTTCTTTCGTTATTGTGTTTTCGTGCTTTCCATGTGCTTCTTTGTTATTCGAATTCGGCTTTACTTTGTATAATCGCGAAAAACATTTAGATTATTTAGAGGCGCATAAACTAATCAAGAAACCTATAAAAGTAAGAATTGTTTGTTATTAGGTTAGGTTTTTATGCCAGTAAAAAGCTGTTGGGGAGAAAAAAAAACCCAGTAAATTCAAGGGGACTGCTCGTGGGGGAGATATCACTGCAGGAGGACCACCCTGCGATGATCCTGAGTTTCAATCAATTGGGAGGGGGTCTGGGGGGCGCGGCCCCCAGTATATACTTATATACAAAACAATATTACGCCGATATTTTTAACATCTGACGCTACTGTCTGAAGTCATAAGAGATATGCTGTAGCCCAAAATTGTAGCCGACTAACAGCGCCATCTACCGTGCGCCCCGAATCTGAAGTGTTACCATATTTTAATCCAGTGCATTATTTTAAATTCTTCGTTTTTTGTGTGGTTAGGTTAGGTTAAGTAATGATAAACTTACCTCCATTGATATTGGCATAAAAAGTTTGAATGTAGGAACAATTCGCATGAAATTTTAACCTTTTCAGCATTTGCACAAGATTGGTAAATTCTGCGCTCTAGTACTGCAAGGTGGGGAAGATTAGTGAAACCTGATTGGTTGGATTTGAAAGGCAATGAGTTCTTATTAACCCCGAAAGCAGAAAATCAACCATCTAAGCATTAAATTTTTTTTTAAATGGTGCAATTAAGTATCCCATCTGGGATATTTGGCCTCTTTTTGGTTAAACTAATATTCCTTGGAGTCGCGCAACTATGATTACTTGGACTTGTACTACCTTGGCTCTCTTCTTTTAAACTATGATTCCTTAGATGAGCAATCTCTTGGCTCTCCTCTGTTAAACTAAGTTTGCTTGGAACAGCACTATCTTAGTTCTCCCCTGTTAAACTACAACTCCACGGAGCAGCACTCTCTTGGCTTTCCTCTTTTAAGAAAATTCCCTTGAAGCAACATGCTTCGCGTTCCTTCACAAATTCCATATCTATTAAAATTATACACACTTCAGTGTCTAGCAAGTCTGATCAGTAAGAATTGATCAGTTTCCGATCCTTACAGATTATAGCCTTAAATCAATATTTTAGATGGCTTTCGACTCTAATAATTCATCATAATGCGAGGGTAAATTTAATCCATTGCGCCGGAGAGTATGATTAAAATAATCTGGGGAACAGTAATCTGGCGGATATTTATCATACGACCAGGATGGAACCATATAGTAAGTCTGCACAAATGCAGGTTCCTCATACAATAACAACTGCCCATTTATCTCTTCGACAGAAGCTTCTACTTATCTAATGGTATTTTCCTGTCTGTTACCTTGTATTGGCGTGACATGAGCATTTAGTTGGAGTGGTGGATTTACTATTTGCTACCTTGGTGGATATTGCCTAATATATGTAGTAGGTACATGACTATTATACGGGAATCGCTGTTAATAGCTTTGCTCTTATTGCTGGCAGATCCAACAAGATGAAGGTTAGGTACATTAACGACTAAATGGCCACGGTTATCACAGTTGTAACAAACTGGGACAGGCCGGGAATGACCTTTGGCAAGAAATGACTCGCACCTAGCAATTTTAGGGCCTATATTTTATCGCCTATGGATCCTTTGACCCACGGGGCTGTGGCTATCGTAGGAGTAACATATTCCGCGGTGAGTCAGCTATGATGACATGTAACTAAGCCATGATAATAATAATATTATCTTCCTTCTTTCGAATCCTCCACTATAGTCTAATTATGAGTATGTCTCCTTAATTCTATTCATCGCTCGGGTGGACGTCAATCGCCAAATTTTCCTGTAGCGTTGTTTGGGTTTGTGGGGAGAAATTTGTATACGTGTCAGCATTCACCAACCAATTAATCACATGCTTCTTAGTGTAAGAACGGGCCAAAATTCAATAAAATCATCTTTTTTTTACTTGATTTTTAAGGACTTACGTTCATAGATTCCTTTCTAGGGAACGAAAGAGAGGTATAAAGGGAACTATGCCATTGATTTTGGTTAGCATGAGTTAGAAAAGTTTGATCAATCATGTTTTTTTGTATTGTTGGGCTTACCTCAAAAGGCCGTGAAGTAAGAACCAAATCGAATTCTCGATTGAACGAGAAAATAAAATTCTCACTATGAAAATAAAAATCTAGTGTTCATGAGTAAACTGGCGCTCAGTTACTTTCTTACACAAAAATAGGTGGCATTGCAACCTGCTTCGACTTAAATAAAATCTTTCAAACACACGAAAAAATCAATGAGGCTATAGAATATTCATAAAAAAACTTACTTAAAAACCCCACCTATCAAAACGCATTCTCAACCAAAAATTAGGAGGCTTGGAAATCAAAATTAATCAATAAAAATAATGATTTACCTTTAAGATTTAATTATAAATGATTCTTGTAGTCTTATATCACTTTCTATTAAAATTATATCTCTGCTTCCTGTTATATTCAACTGAAGAACTCTAAAGTAAAATCCAATCACACTTAGCATTTGTTTTGTTTTTTAAATGAAAATCTTTACATCTACACGATCTAGTGTACGTATTACATGTAGTTGATGAACGTCGACGGGGTTTCAGATGGTTTCTTCTGCTTCTTTGAAACTTCCGAACTTTTTTCAACGTGAAGGTTGATTAAAGGTACTTCAAAACTGGGCCTTGTGGTGAAGAAAGCGTACCGCTGTATCTTCTAACTACTTTCCGGGACAAGATTATTCCTATATGAAAGGGTGTGCGACCGAACAAGAGGATTACTAAGGCTAAAGACGATGAAAATATCCTGCCAAGGTCGCCAGTATAAAACGGGTGGAGTTACTGGTGCTGATTAAACCCTTTACTTAGGGCCTTATTTTAACGGTGAATTGTTTTTAGTAGGGGACTCAATATTGATTGGTGCAATGGGTGTTCCTAAAAGCAAAAAACGTGAGTCTTAGTTCCAGGAACAATCTCTTCTTAGAGAAGTAAAGAAGTCAAAGGAGAACTGAACCAATTGATCCTCGAACAACAATGGAGACGATGGGATGATACGATCGATAGCCTCGATCACGAAGCAACTCCCAAAGATTTTTGGAAAAAGATCAGAAATCTCAAAAGATTGACTGGGGAGAAGCGGAAGATCGAGCTACAACAAGAAGATGGAAACATCGAAAAGGAAGAAGGAAAAATTGAAGAGCTATTCAGAAGTTATTGGGAAAAGAATCTTCAATATAACTAAGGAGGAAAACCAAGACTATGACCTAGAGTTTGAAAGCAACATCATCGACAAGCTTAACGAACAAATACACAAGATGCACTCTCACCACAAGGTAGATAGACAGCGCGACGGAGACGTCGAGATTACCGAAGAAGAACTACTCGGTGCGCTCCGCTCATTCCGACAAAACGCCCCAGAACAATCGGGGCTTACAAAGCTAAACTTTGAAAAAACACCAGCCAATGTCATCAAAGGGATGAGAAAGATATATAACGCCGGTCTCAACACTGAATACTTCCCAGATGCTTATAAAACCGATAAGATGATTTTCTTGCCTAAGCACGGAAAGGACCAAAGGTTGAAGGAGAGCTACCGTCCAAGTTCACTTCTAGAATTTGGCAGGAAGCTCTTCGAGAAGATCCTCAACAGAAGACTGGTGTCTCACCTGGAGGAGAACTCCCTCTTCAATCCACATCAATTCAGGTTTAGGAGGAAGCGAAGTATAGAGATGGTGATTAATGTCATCACGAAAAAGCTAGCCCAAGCAAAACGGGAAAACAGTTACGTGAACATTGTTTGTTGAGATGTATTAAAAGCGTTTGATAGGGCGTGGCAACGGGGAATGCAGTACAAGATCTTACAACTAGGCCTAAGTGAAAACTTAGAAAGAACTCTCTGTCACTATGTCATGGAGAGAGCGGTGTACATCAGTTTAGGGTGCACGGACAGACTAAAGTTTCCGTTCACTGTGGGCCTCCAGCAGGGGGGGGGGCTATCCCCCACTCTCTACTTGATTTACACCGCTGATGTCCCAGCCCATGTAAGCACCACTTGCTTTAAAATTCAATTTGCTGATGATTTAACCCAGATAATCACTTGTCCATGGAGGAATGCGGCTTGGCAAGCTCGTATGACAGCAGCAGAAATTAAAAATCTTAACACGTACGAGGCCCGTTGGAAGATCCCCACCAACCAGGAAAAGTTCAAAGTAGTCCCCATAGGCAGGAGACTACTTTACGACGTCAGGGTAGGAGATAAAGGTCATCCCTACACCACAGAGTGCAGTATACTCGGAATGAAGATTACTTCAACGGGGTACAAAAGGCACGTCCAAAAGAGAATCCCCAAGGCCACTGCTGCAGTCAAAACTCTATACAGGTTCAGAAATCTCCGTAAAAGAAATAAAAAAAGATCTACAATGCACTTGTAAGATCGACGCTGCTATACCCTGCTTCCGCCCTCTCGTTTGTCCCGAAGACAGAAAAGAAGAAACTACAAGTGGTGCGTAATAAACGTATGTACCTAATTACAGGTACAAACAGATAAGAGAGAATACGCCAGGAAGAGCTGCACCGAGAGGCGGGATTAAGTCCAATTAACATTGTCATAAAAGAACAGCAAGGAATATGCAGGAACTAGTTAATCGTGAATTGGACGAGGATATCGTCCAAAAGATTGACCAGAACAGAAGAGGCATAAGTTGCGCCAGATTTCCAAGCTCCGCTGGGCTTTTAGTGGCGGAGCAGAAGTGCCGTTCTACACATGATATTAGAAATGTTTTTTACTCTAAACCAAATAAAAAAACCCGACCAAGAAAAAGATTACCTAATTGTGAAACCTCACCGATTTCTACAAGAATTCACCGATGAAGACCCAAATTTCTCGAAGAAGACATCCACGAAAAAACAAAAAACACGAATTACACTCACTACAAGATATACGAAAAAAAAGACACTAAGCACAATACTAAAGTGATTAATAAAGTAATTATTACCAAAACAGCAAATGCGCATATCATACCCAAGAACATTAATTGATTTTTGAAGACAAATGGCTTAAACGCCATCTTATATATATATATATATATATATATATATTATTTTTTTTTAACTCAAAGACAACAAAGGAACCACAAAACAAAAAATATTTAAAAGCGATAGGCCTGATCACCAGGCACTAACATCTCTTTGCATCTTACCACAATCTTTCTCTATTCACCACTTGTCTATTTTCCGCTATCTGTCCCCACCCCCTATCTCTATCCCCTGCCCACACCCACTCTTACAACAATTCAAATTCAAATTCTGAGCACGGAGGGGATGACATCCAGGCCTCCTCTGTAACGTGTTTGGACTAGCTTTCCCGATACGAGGTGAAAGGCGACCCAAACAGAATGAATTTAGAGAAATCTTTTATTTAATTTCTTGAATATACTTCTAAAGTAATTTAAAAGGACTCAAAAGGTCCGCACTTTAAGAGTAAAATTGACAAGAGGCAAGTCTTTGAATGTGTCCAAGCACTAACTAAGTTTACAAAAAAATTAAGAGCTTAAGTTTCACCAAGCGGGGCACATTGTGATACATTGGACATAACAAGTGAGGAATATAGTAGAAGAGGGTTTTAGTGGGAGAAATAGTGGGGAAATAGGGAAAAAAATGATAGGAAAGCGAAAATGAAAGGTAGAATGAAAGACAGATCTCTAGTGAAAGGGTATCACTGGCTTTCTTTGCGTTTTGGTTTTGTTTGTTTTTTGTAGTATATAAATACACCATCTGGTTAATGCACTGGGCATTCAAGCCTTTGTAGTAATATATAATATCTCTACGTGGCTTTTTGGAAGATTTTCACCTTCGATTCTGGGTGTTTCACACCTAGATTTGGATTTTTTGTGTTGATTTTGTTTTAATTGTTTTTTGGCGATATTTCGCACAGAAATTTGGGGAAGTGTCTTTAGAACCAAATTTAGCAAGTGCTAATTCGGTGGATAAACTCGTTTGGCTTTGTTCATGTTTTGTTGTGTTATGGATGTGGGTTATTTAGCTTTTTAAGTGAACTTTGGGTCGACGTTAATGTCATTCGGTAGTCTACTGCTTTTGAAACTAATTGGTCGTCTTAAGTTAGGTAAATTGTCAAAGTCGATGTGCTCGAGTACAAACTCGGGAGGGAGGTGCCGGTGCACCTTGTCCCAGATTTTGGTTGCTCTGAGGTGAAGCTCCACGTTTATGGGGGTCATCCCCAGTTCACCATGGAGATCACTCTGCCTTCTCCCTTCTCTCCTTCAGGCTCCCGTAATGATATATACTGCCTTATTCTGGACCCTTTGCAGTTTAAGGACTTGGGTCTTGGAAACTACGTTTATAGGGACCGGGGGGTACAGGAGTTTTGAGCGAATGCACGGATTATAGATTTTCAGTTTGTTGGAGGTACTCAGGTTTACGAATTTGAAATATTCACCCAAGTTCTTCCGTGCATTCCGTGTAGTTTTTGCTACATGGCTCCTATACCCACCAGTCGTAATTTGTAGTCCCAGAACCGTGCCCTCCGTGCGGTATGGGATGCGTGCACCCCCCACACGGATGTCTGCCAGTGTCCTTCGGAATAATGGAATTACACGGAACTTTTGGGCATTGGTGGATATCTTCCATCTTCTCTCGAAAGAGTTGATGTTTTCGATTTCCACTGCCGTACTTCGTGCCATGAAATTCGCATTCCGATAAGGCCCCGTACATATCATTGTTATATCGTCCGCAAATTGGACGTATAAGGAACCCTCAGTCAAGGGTTGGGGAAGGTCTATGGTGTAGATGTTATAGAGCAGGGGAGAGATGCACCCGCCTTGCGGCACCCCCGCCTCGAGTTCGAACTTAGGGCCGCTATAACCTTTGATACTCAGAAACGCTCTCCTCTCCATCACGTAGTCACAAAGAATCCTCTCAAGTATGGGATTGAGGCTTAGTTGTAGGATCTTATATTGTAGGCCTCTCGTCCATACTTTGTCAAAGGCTTTTTTGACATCGCGTAGCACCAGATTTGCATGGCGTTTTTCTGATTTTACTTTTGCCAACTTCTCGGTAATTACGGCTAGCGCCGTGTCTGTTCCTCGCTTCGCTCGGAAGCCATGTTGTTGGTGTTATGAGAGTTGTTTCTCTCGAGGAACGTATTTACCCTGTTGGCCAATATCTTCTCCAAGACTTTCCCTGAAAATTCTAGGAGAGATATCGGCCTGAAGTTCGCTGGACTGTCCGGTGGTTTACCGGCTTTTGGAATGAATATCATTTTCGCTACCTTCCAGTGGTCAGGGAAGTAACCCACGTTTAGGCATGCGTTTATGATATTCATGAGCCCCAATAAGATATTGGGCGGGGCTCGAATAAAATTCTCCTTCGTCAGTCCTGTACGCCCCGGTGCTCGCTGTCGAAAGGATTTTAAGGTCATAGAGAGTTCCTCGGCAGTAATTCTACCGCCGAGTCCCTCCATTTCCCTATCCTGTGATACGCAATGGTGAGGGTGCGTTCTGTGTATTTGATTATTCAGGTCGTTAATAATAAGTCCAAATCGAAGTCATCATTCTCTTCCGGGGATATCTTAAATATAGATGCCCAAAAGAGTCTGAATTCCTCTTCGATTCTTTTCACGTCAGAAATTTCAGTGTCATCACGTATAAGTTTGATGGTCTTTGCTGGCTGTCCGCCTCTTAGTCGTTTTACCGTCTGCCAGAATGTACGTGAGTCAGTTTCTACATTTAGTCCGTCAATTAAATTATTCCAGAGTACATTCTGTTGGTCCCTTATAAGAGTCATTAGTTCGTCGCGTATGAGTCGTGTTTGTCTGTGTGTGTTGATATTGGGGCCAGTGAGGTTCACTTCATTGATCCGTTCCTTATATTCCCTCGCGAGGGTTTTCATTCTAGGGGTCCATGAGGGGGCAGGGAGAGTTTTAAATTTAACTCGAGGGACGGCTTCCTTGTCGGCTTTTAATAGATTTTCATTTAATTTATCCAACTCCTCGTCAATTTCTTTAAGGGAGGCATTATTTAAGGGTTCTGGGATATAACTTTCGAGGAGTTGATTATACTTATCCCAGTTGGCTTGAGCGTAGCTCTTCCTCTCTGGGATAGGGATTTGAATGGGGGAGGTTGAGACTTTAATAAGGATAGCCTGGTGGTCGCTGGGAATAGGGGGGCTCGGCTCAATGAAGTAATTATAAGGGAACATATTGCTGGTTAGCACAATATCTGGTTTGGTGGCTGACCTGTCAGTGATATATATGGGGAAGTCTGGTCCAATTCTAGTCATAATGTGTCTATCAATAAGTGTCTCGAGATTCCTGCCTGCTGGGTTGGTCGATTTATAACCGGAGGCAGCGCTTCTTGCATTGAGGTCACCGGCAAAGAGAACGGTTCTGCCGTGACCACATAACTGCAAGAAGTTTGGGAGGGGCAAATACCCTCTCCTTGGGGGTTGGTACCCCGTTGCCAGGACCAGGGGTCCCACTGGCAACTTGGCACTTAAATATTTATCAATCGACATTTGGCAAATCCAGTGTGTCAGTCTCTTCCCTTATTTATGCCTTTAGGTTAGGGTTGTTTTCTTGGGCCCCACAAGCAGTTTTGAGTGTATCCTATATTTCATATTTTTCTTTCGTAAAATATTATTTTATACTCAATTATAACTCCTTTTTTAAGATGATAAAGCAAAGAAAATTTGATAGTGAATACAGACAAGTGAACAAAGAATGGGCAAATAAATATTTTTTTATCGAGTCGACTGGTAAGCCTACCTGCTTATTTTGTAATAAACAATGGGCCGTTGCAAAAGAATACAACATTAAGAGGCATTATATATATAATCATGAAGAAAGATACAAAAGTTATGTTAGAAAGCTTCGTGAAGAGAAAATCCTCAAATTACGTAGTGAGTTGTTAAATAGGAAATCACTTTTAAAAACATAAATAATAAAAGTGATGAGTCAGTGCTGGCCAGTTATGTCATTGCAAAGGAAATAGCATTTTCGTCTAAGCCCTTTGTGGAAGTTGAAGTTATTAAAAAATGTATGCTGAAGGCTTCAGAAATAATATGCCCGTAAAAGCGTTACTTGTTTTCAGATATAGCTCTATCAAGGAATTCTATTGCAGAGCGCACGCTGGATATTTCTGAAAATTTAAATTTCCAGCTTAAAGATAAAGCCGCCTCTTTTCTTGCCTTTCCAATTGCTATTAATGAAAATACCGAAATTAAAGATGTTGGTCAGCTCTCTATTTTTATTCGAGGAGTTGAAAATGATATGACCATCATTGAAGAATTAGTCGAGTTAATTCCAATGAAGAGCCAACCAACAGGGGATGATATATTTCAATCTTTGATTAATTCATTAAAAAAGATTAACATAGATTGGAGCAAGATGGAAAGTTTGACTACTGATGGAGCTCCTCAAATGATAGGTCGAGAGTTAGGTGTAGTTTCAAGATTAAAATCTAAATTGCAATCAATGGACGAATCCTTCATCTTTATGGAGTACATTGCATTATTCATCGTTAAGCGCTGTGCTGCAAAGTACTAAAAATGTATCATGTGATGAGTATTGTTGTTAAAAGCGTTAATTTCATCAGGTTTCGTGCATTAAATCACCGACAATTTAATGATTTCTTGAGTACAGTTGATATTCCTTGTGAGTTGCCTTATTATAGCAATGTCCGTTGGCTAAGTAGGGGCATTGTATTAAAGCACTTGTTTTCATTGTTCGATGAGGTGAAAATTTTTATGGAAATAAAAGATAACAATATACCTGAACTCAGAAATAAAGAATGGATTCAAAATTTGGCTTTCCTGGTTGACATTACTGGTTATCTAAATGACCTGAACTTAAAATTGCAAGGAAGAGCAAAGTTAATAACAGAATTTTCAGATAACATTGAAGCTTTTCAAATGAAGCTCGAGCTTTGGATTAATCAAATGGTGAATAAAAATCTGTGTCATTTCACTACTCTGAAATCTCTCGCCAATGAGAAAGATTTTCCCTTTGAAAAATATAGTTCCATAAATTCTAATTTAAGAAGCGACTTTGAAAAAAGATTCACTGATTTAGTTGAAATAAAACAAAAATTATTAATTTTTCTTGATCCTTTCTCTGTTAAATTGGACAAAATTCCTGAAGAACTTCAATTTGAAGTAATTGAAATGAAGTGCGATTCTGCTCTTAGGAATAAGTTTTTTGAAGCGAATATAAAGACATATTATCAATTTTGGGGCGATAAATATCCTAAGTTCAAGATTTTTGCTGCCAAAATAATGTCTGTATTTGGCAGTTTATATGTTTGTGAGCAAC
This sequence comes from Ceratothoa steindachneri, assembly GCA_963969495.1. Classification (NCBI taxonomy): domain Eukaryota; kingdom Metazoa; phylum Arthropoda; class Malacostraca; order Isopoda; family Cymothoidae; genus Ceratothoa; species Ceratothoa steindachneri. The sequence continues at coordinate 53,908,098 of OZ018334.1, forward strand.
TTTTCTCTCCTATGAAAATAAATAAATCAAAATATCGTTCGAAACTCACAGACGCGCACCTAAATACAATATTGAAAATTGCAACGACAGAGCTGTCTCCTAATTATGACGCTCTGGTTGAACAAAAAAGGGAGTCAAGTCTCTGGCAGTAAAAGTTAAGGTAAGAATCATTTATTTTTTGTTTGCAATTAGGTTTTTTGTTAAATTAAGGAATTGATCATTCAATATTACAATACCCACAAATATATATTCTGTAATTCTAATTTAAATTATAATCCGGTCCGCAAATTAAGATTTATGTTGCTATCTGGCCTCCGAAGCAAATTGAGTTTGACACCCCTGATCTAGATCTTAAGGGAATCGATCAGTTATCCTAGAAGATTTTAATATTGGATTTGTTCGCCAGGCTTTTGAAGTGGGGCAAACTGGAGCAACAGAAAAGGGACGTACGAGTATTCGGGCTAGGGGGAATGCCGACACTAAGAGGGGATGGTCGATTGTCGATGGTCGGTGCAATTCATTCAAGAGAATACCTTCAGAGCAAATTTATATTAAATAACGGGTCTTGAGTGATGCTCGGTTTCCCGAACGTAAGCAATGGAAATTGACTCACTTGACTGCTTCGACAAGAGTAAAAATATCTTCCAGCTTCTTGGGTCTACGGTCGAGTGAAATCTATATGTACAGGGTGGATCATAAGTCCCAGAACGCTCCACGTACAACTTTGTGTGTAAATATGTTATTAACGGAGAACAAATGTAATATTTTTATGTAACTGTAACTATAGTGTCCTAGGAGTTATGGGCCACCCTGTAGATTTCTGAATAGAAGAAACTATGTTAGACGTGAGTGAACACATGGGACAAGAAGCTGGTTTTTAAATGCAAATGAAAGACCATTGGAACGCAAAGATCAAGGAAAGCGAATGACAGCTCAATGGAGGGTATCTATACATAGACATAGTTATATATATATATATATATATATATATATATATATATATATATATATATATATATATATATAATGGAAGATATCGCATTATCGTGATGTATATCAGTCAAAGATAAAGGTAAACCACAATATTTGAATCAAGATTTTATTTATAACTATCGGACTAGTTTCGTCAAGATGCCATTATTAGTTGATAATGGCATCTTGCCGAAACTAATCCGATAGTTATCAACAAAACTTGATTCATATATTGTGGTTTACCATTATCTTTCATATGTATATATATATATATATATATATATATATATATATATATATATATATATATATTTGCATATTTGACATGAAGCCGGTTGGGCGGGACTAAGATTCACTAAGTAACCATGTTTTTAGTTTTGTATTTTAATTAAATAGATGACGATTCAATCACAGGCGAAGAGACTGAGCGGGGGTTATGTTAAAATTGTTAAGAAAATTTCTACAAACACATTTCAAAATAGTGTACGGCAAAGAATACCGTACAACTTCAATGCAAAGAATAACAGAAAGAGAATACAGTAGAATGACCAAGAAAAGAATATTCTAGAATATAAAGGCAAATAATACCGTAGAATACGAAGGCACAGAATGCAGTAGAATACTAAGGCAAAAATTGATTATAATAACTTGACAAAGAATACCTGTTAAAGAATATCGTAGAAAACCCAAGGACAACATATCATGAAAACAAGGAAAAAATCCTGTAGAATACCAAGGCACATAATACCGCAAAATGGCAATGGAAAGAATACCATAGAATACAAAGGTAAAGAATGCCTAGCAAAGAATAACCTAGAATAGCAAGGAGAAGAATATCTGAGAAAGAATAGCATAAAACACTAAGGCATAGAGTAGCGTAGAATACCAAGTTAAAGAATACATGACGAGGAAAAAATCGTTGAATCCTAAGACAAAGAATAAATAGCGTATAATACAAAGGCAATGAACACCGTAGAAAATCAAGGCAAAGAATAAGAAACAAATAATACGGTAGAAAAGCAAGACATACAATATAGCAGAATACCATAGAATACCAAGTCAATGAATACCTGGCAGAAAATTTCGTATCATACAAGGCGAAGAATAGCGCAGAATGCAAAAGCAAAGGAAACCGCTGAATACCAAGGCTAAGAATATAGTAGGATACCAAGGCACAGAACACCTTATAAAACCAAGGAATGAAAGGAGTACCTGACAAAGAATATTGTGTAATACCAAAGTAAAGAACATCGTAGAATGCCAATGTAAAGAATATCTAGCAAACAATACCGTAGAATACCAAGACAAAGAATATATAGTGGAAAATACTGTAAAATATCAGGACAAGAATAACTTAGAATATCAAGAGTAAGAATAACAAAGCAAAGCAGAACGTAGAAAACGAAGGCAAAGAATACCGTAAAAGAGACGAAAAAAATACCGTAGAATACCTTGACAAGGAATATCTGGCAAAGAATACCGTAGTATACAAAACAAATAATACAGTAAAATATTAAGGAAAAGATTACTGTAGAACACCAAAGCAAATAATACCGAGGCTGTCAAATGCACAGATTAGAATACCGTAGAATATCAAAGAATAACTAATACTGTAGAATAACAAGACAAAGAATAACGTTGAGTACCAAGGCCAGGAATACTGAAAAATGCCAAGACAGAGAAGACCATAGAATACAAGGGCAAAGAATACCATTGAATACCAAGGCACGGAATACTATAGAATACCAAGGCAGATTACACCGTAGAATACAAGAGCAAAGAATACCCTATAATAATTGGCAAAAAATACCATAAATTAGATAGGTAAAGAATACCTGACAAATATACGGAAGAAACTCAAGGCAAAGATTACCGTACAATACAAAAAAACCCCGAATACTTGGCAAAGATTTCCCTAGAATCCAATGTATAGAATACAGCACAATACCAAGATAAATTATACCTGACAAGGAATAACCTATAATACCAAGGCAAACAATACATTACGATATGAAGGCAACGAGTACTTTGCAAAAATAGTGTAGAATACAGAATCAAAGAATACCTTTTAAAGTATATCATAGAATTCCAAGGCAAAGAATCCCCTATAACACTAAGGCAAAGAATACCGTAGAATACCAAGGCAAATAACACCTGTACAATACCAATGTAAATAATATCTTAAAAATACAAAGATAGGGAATAATATAGAATACCAAAGATAAAGAATACCGCAGAACACCACTTCAAACAATACCGATTAATACCAAGTAAAAGAATACTTGAGAAAGAATACCAAAATTACCAAGGCAAAGAAAACCATTGAATATCAAAGCAAAAAACTGTATAATACCAAGGCCAAGAATACGGTAAAGGTTAACGTAGAAAGTAAATAATACCGTAGAATAGCAACGCAAATTATACTGTACAATACAAGGAAAAATATACCGTATCATAGGAAGGGAAAGAATAGCGTAGAATGCTAAGGAAAAGAATACACGAAAAAGAATACCGTAAAATACGAAGGCGTAGAATACCAAGTTAAAAACACATTGTAAATATACTGTATAATGTAAGGCAGATAACACCACAGGATACCAAAACAAAGATAACCACAAACAACCAAAGCTAAGAGTATGGTAGAAGAGCAAGACACAGAATACCGTAGAAAACCTCAACAAGACTACATTACAAAAATACCTTAAAATAAATAACAAGGCAAAGAATATTGTAAAAAAACTTATAATACCAGGGCAATAAATATCGTATAATACCAAAGCAAAGAATATCTGGCAAATAAAGCTTGAATACCAAGACAAAAAAACCCGTAAAAATACCAATGAACAGAATATCATAGAATATTAAAGCAATTAATACAGTAGAATACCAAGGCGAAGTTTACTATTGAATAGCAAGGCGTAGAATAGAAAGGCAAAGATACCTATAAATATAAAATAAAAGAAGACCGCGGCATACCAAGAAAAAGAGTAAATACCCTTGAATACCATCCAAAGAATACCGTAAAATACTCATGCAAAGAATACCGTTGAATATCAAGGCAAGGAATACCGTAGAACAACAAGGCAAATAATACCGTAGAATATAAAGGCAAATAATACAATAGAATACCAAGGCAAAGAATAAAGAAAATGAAACCGTATAATATCAAGGCAATGAATATCGTAGAAGAGCAATGCAAGGAATAAATACCTGGCAAATATTACCGTAGAATATCAAGGTGAAGAATAACGTCATAGAATAAAAAAGGAAAGAATATCTTATAAAATAAAGGCAAAGAATAGCGTAGAAAACAAGGCAAAAATTACCTAGCAAAAAATATCTGTAAATAAAAATTTAAAAAATGCTTGGTATAAATACCTTAGAATATCAAGAATACAAATCAAAGGCAAAGAATACATGACAAAGAATACCGTAGTATAAAAATGCTAAGAATAGCATAGAATAGCAAAATAAAGAATGCTCGGCAAAGATTACAGCAGAATACCAGGTCACAGAAAACCGTAGAATACCAGGACAAAGAATACCGTAGAATATCACGAGAAAGTATACTATGGAATATCAAGGCAAATAATACCGGAGTATAACAAGGCAAAGAATAATGTAGAATAAAAAAAAAGAAACGAATACTGTAGAATATTAAGTAAAAGAATACCGGAAAATAAACGATAAGAATATCGTAGAATACCTATGCAAAGAATACCGTTAAATACTAAGGCAATTAGTATGGTAGAATATCAAGACCAGAGAATAGGGTAGAAAGCATAAGAAAGAATACCGCAGAATATTAAGGCAAAGAATACCGTAGAATACTGGGCCAAAGGATATCTTGCAAAGAATGCCTTATAATACCTGGCGAGAATACCGTAAAATACCAATGCAAAGAATACCTTTAAAAACAAGGCAAATAATACAGTAAAATACAAAGGCAAAGAAACGCGTAGAATACTAGAGCAATTAATATCGTAAAATAACAGAATGTCAAAGCAAAGAATACCAATCTAAAGATTCCCTAAACAAAGAATACCGTAGAATCCCAAGGCAAAAATACCGTATAAAACCAATACAAAGAATACCCTACAATGATTTCTGTAGAATCCAAGGAAAATAATACCTTAGAATATTTGGAAAACTACCGTAAAATAACAAGGCAAAGAATACAGCAAATCCCCCAAAACATGCATGGCATATAAAACAGTAAATTTTCAAGGCAAATATTAACCGTAGAATGCCATAGAAAAGAAAATAGTTGAGTCCCAAGGCAAATAATAACTGGTAAAATATTGGGTAGAATTTGATGGCAAAAAATACCGTAGAATACACAGGCAAAGAATTCTATAGAATACCAAGGAAAGGAACAACTGCCAAATATTACCTAGGAAAAAATTCCTTAGAATACTAAAGCAAAGAATAACGTATAATAGCAAGATAAAGAAGCCTATGGAATACCAAAGCAAAAAATACCGTAACAATTACCAAGGCAACATACTTGGCAAAGAATGGGGTAGAACACCAAGGCAATAGATTACCGGAGTATCCCTAGCCATAGAATACAGTTAGAGATCAAGGCAAAGCATACCGTAGAATACCAATGCGAATATACCATGAAAGGAATACCTTAAAAAAGACAGACAAATATTACCGTGGAATACAAAAGCAAAGAAAACCGTAGAATACCAAAACAACGAATACCTAGAAAAAAATACCGTAGAATACCATTTCAATGAGTACAGTAGAACACCAAGGAAGTAATAGCTAGCAAAGAATACCGTAGAATAACAAGGCATAGAATATCATAGAATACCAACGCAAACAATGTCGTAGAATAACAAGGCATAGAATATCGTAGAATACCAACGCAAAAAATGTCGTAGAAAATCAAAGCGAACAAAAACATAAAAACCATACAAAGTATTCCTGAGAAAGAATACGGTAAAATACTAGAAAATGCCCAAGAAAAGAATAACGTAGAATATCATGCCAAAGAATACCTTTTACTACACGGCAAATAATACCATATAATTCAGACAAAATAACTTTGCGAATAATATAGTAAAATACCTTAACAAATAATACCTTGGGAGGAAAAAAACGTAGAAAACTGCGGGAAAGAATGGGGTGCAAAGAATACCGTAGAATAGAAAGTCATAGAATTCTGGCAAAGAATACCCTAGAATACCAATCTGAATATTATCTGGCGAAGAATACTGTAGAATACCAAGCCAAATAATAGCGGTAAAAAATAAATTAAAATACCAAAGCAAATAATACGCTAAAATACCAAGGCAAACTATACCATTTGATACAAAGACAAAGAATACTATAAAATATCAAAGTAAAGAATACCAAGGCAAATAATACATGTAAAAGTATATCGTTGAATATCAGGGCAAAAAGAAATTACATAAAATCTTGTTACAAAGAATACTCTAGCATACCTACGAATACCATATAATGCCAAAGTAAAGAATACCTGGTAGCGAAAAACGTATAATGCAAAGCACTAAATACCTTCAGAATACCTGGGAAAGAATACTTGGCAATAATACCGTAGAATACCAAAGCAAAGAATACAGTATAATATTAATTTAAAAAATGTCCTAGAATAAATAGACAAAAAATAGCGTAGAAAACCAAAGGCAAATAATACAGTACAGAGAGAGAGAGAGAAGGAGGGAGGGGGGACAAAGAGAGTTACAAGGCGTTACAAGGAAAGTTCTTGCGTATACGAAGGCATAATAGTAAAGTAAGTATGAGGGAAAGTATAGCCAAAGATTGAAGGCGCTCACCCCCCCCCCTCTCTCCGCAATATTGCGTTATGGAAATTGAAGAAACGACATGAGTATATCGAAAAAGAGAATACCAAGAAATTTTGACAGAATATATGAAATATTTCTGTGTTCGATTCTCTATTCTAACTCGTGCAGGACTCTGTTCAGTCGAGTCATGAACAGTTCAACTGTTGAACTGTTCACCACCTTCCCTGTAAAATGGGTTGATCTTAAAAGTTCTTTTCCTAAATTTGGGTAAATGTAACTTCTAACCGTGGGTGCGCGTAGGATTCATGTTCAAGGTGAACAACTTCTGTAGTCCACGTTTTCTACTCCCATATAATTTTGTATCGATGAGCTGGCGACGTATACTGGGCGTCTCAGGGAGAACAGCCACAATTCTCTTGGGCGGCATCGTTATCCTTTGTGTCGAAGTGACGGGATCAGTTTGATAGCCCTTGCCTGAACACATTCTAACCGTTCAATGTTTTTACGCAGCGATGGTGACCAGAATTGTACGGCGTACTCAAAGTGCGGCTGTACTAGAGAGTTGTACAGGTTGATCACAATCTCCTTGTTTCGGAAACGAAACACTATCTAAGGCTTTCTGAAAGTCTAAGTATAAGATATCCACAACCCGAACTCGATCGCACTCACTCAATTTGATATGGATGAATTCGAGTAGATTTGAGACACACGATCGGTTTCTGCGAAACCCATACTAGGATTCTTAGATCAGGTTGTAAGATTCTAGGTGCTCAACCGTGTGACCAGCGATTACACTGGTCTGCGTCAAAAATGTACCTTAGGTTTCCTATAGTGTTTCTTAATAAAATTGACCTCCTAAATCCGAATCTGTCATCCGTTTTTCTCTATCACCTCCAGTTTTTGCGATACAGGGGGTGATAATAATTTTATAGTTTATACATCTCCTATATTACATCAAATTTCAATAGTTTTTGCACTGCTCTATTCGCAGTAAATTTTGTGTACATTTTAAGTAATTATGCAATAGGTTTATATTTTGCAGGTTAAAAATTGCTTAGCATTATAATAATAAGAATAATAATAATAGTGGTTGAGTTAAAAATGAACAGAAAATGTAAGAATAGCTCCGACAGATTTTGCTATGTTTGCGGCAAAGTGACTTTTCCCGAGCAGCAAAGTACAATCCCTCCTGTAATTAAATCTTTGTATCATGCATATTTTGGAGTAAGGCTAAGAGATCAAGATAAAAGTTTTGCACCACATATCTGCTGCAAGGGATGCTACATAAGTTTAAGACGCTGGAGTCAGGGCGAACAGAAGTCCCTCTCTTTTGGTGTTCCCATGGTGTGGAGAGATGGCAAGGACCACACTACGGACTGCTATTTTTGCATGACCAATCTTAAAGGTGAGCATTGTATCAAGTATTTAAGCTTTCTGTATTATACTGGCTCCTGAAAATGTCATTATTATGCAAAGACTTAGCCTAAAATTAAAAACTAACATAGTTCACTTTAGCATGAACATATCTTTTACTAAGCATTTATGTACTATCTGCAACTCCAAATCAATTCCTTTATGTAATATGCAATTATATTTTACACAGGTATAAATAAGAAGAATAAACATAGTGTGGCATATCCGGATGTTCCTTCTGCCCTCAAACCCCTGCCCCATGGCCCAGGAATTCCTATACCTTCTCCCCCTGAACATATAGAGGTACATGAATAGATTAATATGGAAGTTGACCAAGATTATGACACATCTGAGTCTTATCAGGTTTCCACACATGATATGGTCGCAAGACCATTCACTCAAGTTCAGTTAAATGACCTGACCAGGAATCTGGGGGTTTCAAAGGCGAATACACAACTTCTTGGCTCTCGACTTCGAAAAAGTAATCTTCTCGCTTAAGAAACAACATTTAGGGGGGTACAGAAATAGAGAACAAGAGTTTCGAAACTATTTTTTACAGCATTCTTCCAGCTCTTTAGTATACTGCGCCAATATTAAAGGACTTGTTGAGGCCCTTGGAATTCCCTACAACCCATTAGAATGGAGACTGTTCATAGATTCCTCCAGTAGAAGTTTAAAAGCTGTGTTACTGAATATTAGGAACAAGATAGCTTCTGTTCCTATAGGCCATTCAATCCAACTTACTGAAAGTTATGAAAATATGAAAAAATTGCTGGATGCAATAAATTACTTTAGCTATAAGTAGAGGATATGTGGTGACTTAAAGGTAAGATCATTTTACACTTGGCATTTCTAAGCTTTTGGATATTGACATTTTCATTTTTAATTGTTAATACTTGTATACACCTTTTGGTCAACTTACATTTTACAAGAATGCAAATCTGGAAATCATGAGTCATTTTTTAGTTTTATTTTCTGTTGAAGTGTGTCCCTATAGGTTAATGCATCCTATTGGGTTAATGGGGAACTTATCCTAATTGAGAAGGTATACAACACAACTCAATAAACTCAAAATAAGATGTATGTGATAGAACGAGTTGAAGCTGCGTTAATTTCAACTCCTATCCCATATTATTTAAAACCACGATGTTGCCCACGTGCATCTTCGATTCGAGGCTTGGAGTCTTATCACAGCTACCGGATGTCAATGTTTAAACAAGGAGGTTATCGTCCCCCTGTTCGCCCCCATACGCCGACCTCGCCAGATTGAGTTAGGCTTATGAGCAGATAAGGCATTGTTCTCCGGCCCGGCTGTGCGTTCCCTCCAAGCTTTCACTCCATTTTCCCCCACGCCAAGGAGATGTCCTGGCTATTTATATGGAAACTTTACCACTAAGATCAGATTGGAGATCCAGATTTTCGTCGCGAAACATCACCACGACCCTCTCTCCCTTTGTGCGCCAAGGGACCTCGACCTCGAGATTCACCATCACTTGTCCAGAAGGAGGACAATATTCCTCGAGTGCCAAAGGTTCGAGCCTTCTGTGACGCCAAGTCCCCAAGGCTTTCCCCTTGTTGTTCAGATAAGAACAGCACTAGAACAGCCATTGTTCTTTTGAGGCCTTCGCCAAGAAACGGTTCTCACCATCCCCGCCCTGTTGTTCAAAGGAGAACAGCATTAGAACAGCCATTGTTCGTTTTGAGCCCTTCGCTAAGAAACGGTTCTCATCCCCTCCTGTTGTTCAAAGGAGAACAGCATTAGAACAGCCATTGTTCGTTTTGAGCCCTTCGCCAAGAAACGGTTCTCACCCCCCCCCCCCCTGTTGTTCAGAGGAGAACAACATTAGAACAGCCATTGTTCTTGAGCCCGTAGACAAGAGACGGTTCTCATCCCCCCCTTTGTTCAGAAGAGAACAACCTAGAACAGCCATTGTTCGTTTTGAGCCCTTCGCCAAGAAACGGTTCTCACCCCCCCCTGTTGTTCAAAGGAGAACAGCATTAGAACAGCCATTGTTCGTTTTGAGCCCTTCGCCAAGAAACGGTTCTCACCCCCCCCTTGTTGTTCAGAGGAGAACAACATTAGAACAGCCATTGTTCTTGAGCCCGTAGACAAGAGACGGTTCTCATCCCCCCCTTTGTTCAGAAGAGAACAACCTAGAACAGCCATTGTTCGTTTTGAGCCCTTCGCCAAGAAACGGTTCTCACCCCCCCTGTTGTTCAAAGGAGAACAGCATTAGAACAGCCATTGTTCGTTTTGAGCCCTTCGCCAAGAAACGGTTCTCACCCCCCCCCTTGTTGTTCAGAGGAGAACAACATTAGAACAGCCATTGTTCTTGAGCCCGTAGACAAGAGACGGTTCTCATCCCCCCCTTTGTTCAGAAGAGAACAACCTAGAACAGCCATTGTTCTTCAAGCCGTTCGTCGAGAAACGGTTCTCCTTCCAAGACGCCACGTCAGGATCCGTTTATCCCCCCCCCCTTCGGCTGGAACTCGCCAGCGGACCGAAACTCCTTCGCGCCACCTTCCACTGCACCACTAGTGCAAAAGTTACGTAAGCCAAACGTCACCTTTGAGTATTGATCCCTTTTGTCAATTCTATCCTGTGCTTTAAATGGTTTATCGAACCATCCCATCTCTTTAACTCTATATTTGTTTTACCTTTTTAAATCCTTTAAATCCTCGGATTAGCCCGAGTCTCCACGACCCTTTCATTCCCTGTTTATGTCAATATTTTCCGTCTTGTGTTTGTTGGTAGTTATTATTAATAAAACTCTATTTTTATTAATGATAGCAATATTATTATCCTTGAGCTCAGTTCCACTTCTTAAGCATATCGAAGATACATAATATCGGCCGCCAGACAGTAACGCACTCTAAAGATAATTAAGGAAGTTCCCTCAACGAATAGTGATATATGGTATCGTCGGGAGTCATTCTACGACATATATATATATATATATACTATTTAAATTTGGTATCAGGTGTGTAAGGTTTAACGCTATATCTTTGCAAACACTGGTCTCAGTCAAGTAAAGCATAGTGTTATTCATTATAATAATAGAATATAGTAGTTCCCTTTTGTTTTAACGATTGCTATCCCCTTTTTTTAAACTTAAGAAGCTGGAGTAGCTCAAGGAACAGTTATAATAATGTGTTTTTGTTTTTTTTTCGTGATTTTAGTCAGTGGTTATTTAGATTGAGAAACCAAGTCCGAATAGGTCAGTGCCCATATTTAGGTAGGCTAATTCTATAGAGGCATAATTCTTGTTGCGAGGAATTTTAGTTGGTTGACTAGTGCGCCCCCAAGTGCAAAGATGACTCAGTTTGAAATCTTTAAAGCGCAAGGAGAATCCTTGGGACTCTCCAGAAAAGAACTAATTGAGTACATTCAAGAGGAGCAAAGAAAAGAACGAGAAAAAGAAAGAGTAATCCGACAAGAGGAACGAGAAAGAGAAATCCAACGAGAAGAAAAAGAAAGAGAAAGAGAGGCATGGATAAGACAAGCTGAGCTTCACCATCAGATTGAATTAGCTCGGATTAAAGCAGAATTTCAAAGAAAAAAGGTAGAAAGAGAAAGGGAAAGAGTAATCCGACAAGAGGAACGAGAAAGAGAAATACAACGAGAGGAACGAGAAAAAGAAATACAACGAGAAGAACGAGAAGGAAAAATACAACGAGAAGAACGAGAAAAAGAAATCCAACGAGAAGAAAGAAGGACGGATTCGCGCTCCTTCCCAGGAAAGCTGACAAAGTTTCCGAGCCCCGTAAAACCCCAAAACTTCTTTCCCCAAAACCAACAACGGGACTCCAAACCTCCCGTTAAGATTTCTCCTCCATCTCTCTTCCCGAAGCGACCAATAATATGCTTCACCTCTGGTGTAGAAAACCACATGAGCTGGAACTGCCCCCAAAATTCTAGGCTTAAAAGCGGACCAGCCCACCAAGTTCACCAGATTAATGCAACCCCGGCTCCCCCGGTGGTGCAGACCCAAGCAGAAACTTCTCCCCCTCCGTCAGACCACCAGGTAAATTTTGTTTTTGATAAAAGTTCATCGGGAACTTTGAAATATGAGGAGGGCAGCGTGGACGGCTGTCGAGTATCGACTCTCGTCAGGGACACAGGATGTACGTGTTTCATCGTGTCCGACGAACTCCTCCCAGTGGCCTCTAACCACGAAAAATTTGCGGTGGTACATGACCACCTTGGGCGGGCGAACCGACTCCCCGTCGTTAGATGTTACCTGCAGTGTCAATATTATAATGGCTGGGCTGAAGTCATTGTAGCACCCATACAATTCTGTTCCGTACTTATAGGACAGAGCCCCCAAGTAAGTTTCGACCCTGTGTTTCAGGCCGCCCTTCCTCAAGGCCGAGATAAGAAAGAAGCCCAGGAGCCCGTCCCCATCAGAACCCCGATACCGTCCGATTTCTCGGAGACCCCTAACCAGGACTTTAGGACGGCACAAAAGGAGTGTGAATCACAACACCCTTAGGTGATAAGGCCCCAGACAAGGACACGGAGACTGTCCCTGGACCCCAAGAAAAAAGGACCCCCAACGCGCCCATGGAGATACCTTCGTAGAACTGGACGAAGCATCGGCGCTTGAAGAGGATTGCCCCGCGGAGTCCCTTAATGTAATCCAGACAGTGTGCATCCAACCTGATGCCGATTACCCTCCTCCTTCCCTACCAGGCGAGTCTTTGGAACCCTCTGACCTGGATAGTGACGCGCAGCTGACACCACGTCAGAAGAGTCAGCTACAAGAACTAATTAAATGGAGTCACCATTTTCCCGCCCTATTAGCTCTCTTTGAGCGACTGCGTGAAAATGGCCTCACCATTGGCCCCAGCAAATGCCATTTTGCCCACGAAACCATCAAATATTTGGGTTTCAAAATAGGACAAAGCAAGTTAGGTCCCCACGAGAACAAGATTAAGGCAATCGCCGACATGCCCCTCCCGATTACAAAGAAGCCATTAAGATTATTCCTAGGATCAGCTTCTCCCTATCAGCGATTTGTTCTGAATTTCGCTGCAATTTCGGCCCCCCTAGGCCCCCTTCAGAAAAAGAATTTCCCCGATCGTTTACGTTGGAATGATGTCGCTGTTTCCCATTTTAATCAGCTCAAGAGTAAGTTCATTTCTGCCCATATTTTAAAGTTGCCCAACCTGGAAAAATTCTTTGGGATTAAGACCGACGTGAGCAACGAGGGCATTGGAGGTGTACTCCTTCAATACGTGGATGACGGAACGAGTCATCCAGTTGCATATGCTAGTAGTCAACTATTACCACGCGAAGAGAGATATGCCACTAGAGAAAAGAAAGCTCTATCAATTATCTGGGTCATAGACAAATTCAAGATGTACTTGATAGGTAAAGAATTTCAAATAGGAACCGACCACCGTCCGTTAGCCTATATTAAGAATGTGCGACACTCAAACGGCCGCATCATGTGCTGGAGTTTACTCTTGCAAGAGTATCAGTTTAAAATAAATTAGATAAAAGGTTCCGATAACCAGGTCGCTGACGCACTCAGTAGGAATGCGTTACCGAATAGCGTAGAGTAAGTGTATTCATAGGATTAGTATCTCCCTGTAGGTATATACCGTCTTGTACGACTTAAATTAAGATTGTCTTATAATATAATTAATTAATGTATATGTCTGACTTTTGTAACGCTCAATGTCTAATTTTTTTATGTATATATATTTGTTCTTATTAATTTACGTATAAATTATTTTGTCCCGTATGTACTAAGTTTATATCATTTCATTGTTCCATGCCTTTTTTTTTTATTAAGTTGTATTAAAGGTTATTTTCCCCTGTAATCTAAAGATCAAAATAATCATGTATTGAGGTAATAATAGTTAGGTGCAGGAAGGTACGGTTGGTACAAGAAAACGAGTTCCCTACAACGGAGCTCTATCGTTTTCCCTTCTCTCTTTTTTTTCGAAGTGACAACTTCCCCTGGAATGGAGGGGTGTGATAGAACGAGTTGAAGCTGCGTTAATTTCAACTCCTATCCCATATTATTTAAAACCACGATGTTGCCCACGTGCATCTTCGATTCGAGGCTTGGAGTCTTATCACAGCTACCGGATGTCAATGTTTAAACAAGGAGGTTATCGTCCCCCCGTTCGCCCCCATACGCCGACCTCGCCAGATTGAGTTAGGCTTATGAGCAGATAAGGCATTGTTCTCCGGCCCGGCTGTGCGTTCCCTCCAAGCTTTCACTCCATTTTCCCCCACGCCAAGGAGATGTCCTGGCTATTTATATGGAAACTTTACCACTAAGATCAGATTGGAGATCCAGATTTTCGTCGCGAAACATCACCACGACCCTCTCTCCCTTTGTGCGCCAAGGGACCTCGACCTCGAGATTCACCATCACTTGTCCAAAGGGAGGACAATATTCCTTGAGTGCCAAAGGTTCGAGCCTTCTGTGACGCCAAGTCCCCAAGGCTTTCCCCTTGTTGTTCAGATGAGAACAGCACTAGAACAGCCATTGTTCTTTTGAGGCCTTCGCCAAGAAACGGTTCTCACCATTCCCCCCCTGTTGTTCAAAGGAGAACAGCATTAAAACAGCCATTGTTCGTTTTGAGCCCTTCGCCAAGAAACGGTTCTCATCCCCCCCCTGTTGTTCAAAGGAGAACAGCATTAGAACAGCCATTGTTCGTTTTGAGCCCTTCGCCAAGAAACGGTTCTCACCCCCCCCCCTGTTGTTCAGAGGAGAACAACATTAGAACAGCCATTGTTCTTGAGCCCGTAGACAAGAGACGGTTCTCATCCCCCCCCTTTGTTCAGAAGAGAACAACCTAGAACAGCCATTGTTCGTTTTGAGCCCTTCGCCAAGAAACGGTTCTCACCCCCCCCTGTTGTTCAAAGGAGAACAGCATTAGAACAGCCATTGTTCGTTTTGAGCCCTTCGCCAAGAAACGGTTCTCACCCCCCCCTGTTGTTCAGAGGAGAACAACATTAGAACAGCCATTGTTCTTGAGCCCGTAGACAAGAGACGGTTCTCATCCCTCCTTTGTTCAGAAGAGAACAACCTAGAACAGCCATTGTTCTTCAAGCCGTTCGTCGAGAAACGGTTCTCCTTCCCAAGACGCCACGTCAGGATCCTTTTATCCCCCCCCCCTTCGGCTGGAACTCGCCAGCGGACCGAAACTCCTTCGCGCCACCTTCCACTGCACCACTAGTGCAAAAGTTACGTAAGCCAAACGTCACCTTTGAGTATTGATCCCTTTTGTCAATTCTATCCTGTGCTTTAAATGGTTTATCGAACCATCCCATCTCTTTAACTCTATATTTGTTTTACCTTTTTAAATCCTTTAAATCCTCGGATTAGCCCGAGTCTCCACGACCCTTTCATTCCCTGTTTATGTCAATATTTTCCGTCTTGTGTTTGTTGGTAGTTATTATTAATAAAACTCTATTTTTATTAATGATAGCAATATTATTATCCTTGAGCTCAGTTCCACTTCTTAAGCATATCGAAGATACATAATATCGGCCGCCAGACAGTAACGCACTCTAAAGATAATTAAGGAAGTTCCCTCAACGAATAGTGATATATGGTATCGTCGGGAGTCATTCTACGACATATATACATATATCCAATTAGTTCCAATACGATGATTTAATGCATCGGCATGCAGGATTTTTCAGTACATATTCATATTCTTATTGTTTTAAGAAATATTAATTTGAGTTTGTTTTTAGAAATATTACACTGAATTTACATACCGTGCTAAATTTTTTTCAGGTAGTGTCTCTTACGCTTGGGACGCAAACAGGCTAAACGAAGCATCCCTGTTTCCTATGTTTATGGGACAGTCGTGCAGATAGTATGCACTATGAGAAGAAGGTTTGGCCTCCACGAGAAGCATTTAGAATTAGATCAAACAATGTGATAGCTGAACCTTTAGTGCTTCCTCAAAAAATACTCCTCCCTCAACTGCATATAAAGCTTGGCATAATGAAAAATTATGTCGAAACCCTTATTAAAGTAAGCCAAGCTTTTAAATTTCTTCTTCAAAAATTTCCACAAATCAGTGACGCTCAGCTCCATGGGAGAATTTTTGATGGACTTCAAAGCAGGAACTTGATCAGCAATTTGATGTAAAAATGAAGGACATAGAAAAAGATGCCTGGAAAGCTTTCAAAGCTCTAGTTAACAATTTTCTAGGCAATAAAAGAAGCCTAGAATAATATGTTGCCCTGGTCAATCAGCTCTTAACAAGTCTCAAACATTTGGGAGCTCGAATGTCTATAAAGATACACTTTTTACAGTCCCATCTGGATTATTTTCCCGACAACTGCGTGGATTAAAGTAAAGAACAGGGACAAAGATTCCACCAGGACATAAAAACAATGGAATCCAGGTACTAGTGTTAATGGAACAGAAACATGCTTGCTGACTACTGTTGGTGTTTGAAGCGTGATGCACCAGATGACAGGCACAAACGAAAATCGTCAAGGGTGTCTTTTCTTGGAAATTATAATTATTTTCTTTATTATGTTGCATTCTTTTATTTTTTGTTTATTAAAAGAATTATAGTTTACATACGTTTATTCCTGTTTATATGATATAACAATAATATTGCATTAGTAGATAGAGAAAGGTTTTTTGAAGTTTTTTTCAGGAAAAATGAGGCAATCTCAATGAAAATGGTGTATACTGTACTGAGAAAATCTGACCTGATTGAACAAAAATACATTCATTTTTGAGCTCAGGAGGTTGGATTCATTAAGAAACCACAAAGAAATCCTGGGGAACGTAAAAATTTTTTTAAACGCAGGCCTGTGTTATGCTTTCTAGCAGTTTGCCCATTTTGGAAGTTAGACTAATTAGCCGATAATTACATGAATTTCGTGTTTTCCCCTTTTATAAAATTGAGTATCACATCGGTCATTCTCCACTCTTCTAGAACCTGTTCCGTTTCAAGCAGTAAAGTAAACGTCTCAATCTCATCGCTGACCTCACGAAGGATTTAAAGAAGGAAGGGATCAGGACCAGGAGACTAATTCGACCTCAGATTCCCTAGCTTAGCCGCCACTTTATTGTTATCTATGACTATTTCATAAAAGTTGTTTCCTTCTTCGAAGTAAACCACTGGCCTCGGAAGAGAACCGTCTACTTCTCTCGTTAACACGAAGTCGAAGTAGTCGTTCATCACGACACGACAATGTCCATGTCCGATTCCCTCGACACGCCAACCTCGTCTCTGAGGGGAATTATTCGATTGCCAACCAAGTTTTAACTTGACATGAGGGAAGAATTCGTTTCGGTTCTCTTTGCAGAGAGACACAACCCGAAGTTCCTCACCACGTTTAGCTTGTTGCACCAGTTTTTTAACTTTCCTAAAATTATCTCTACCCTGGGCAATGTATTCGCCCCTATCGCTGGTTTTTCACTTGCTGTAGGTCATTTTTCTATTACCTATTGCCGATGCGATGTTGCAATTGAATCAATATTCGGTTACCTTTTTTTTATAGAACGAACTGGACCTGCTGTGCCTTGAAGTGGCCCTTGAACTACCATCAGTTGGCTGTAGGCTTAATGGCCAACTATAGGTTCCAGCCGATCTATCGCGCTCCGAAGGCCGCGAAGCTAGCTAGCTGTGTGGTAATCGGGTTTCTAGGTAGCGATTCAACCGCACATGTTGCAGAGAGCCTGAACGAAAAACGCAGTGGGTCGGTGATTGCTCCCGCCAAAACACTCGCCCACGCTCAGTCATGAGGCCATGTCGTCTTCGATGGTGAACACCAAGTCGAGCAGGTTCTCGCCACTCGTCGGCTTCTCGACCCACTGAGTAAAATAATTATTTTTAGTGAAGTCGACGAGTCAATCCCCTTTCCCCTTCCCTGATTTATCTTCCTAGTCAATTCCGTGAGAGTTAAAGTCACCCATGATCAAACTCAAGCGACTATTCCCCATATCTGCCAGCTTAGAATACACGACCGTACACGACCACCAACCGATATGAGGACCAACCTAGGTTCAAATATACCCCGAGGAAGAGAGAGAGAGAGAGAGAGAGATAAGGGAGAGAAGAGGGAGAGAGAAATGAGAGAGGGGAAGAAAGAGGAGAGGGTAGATAGAAAGAAGGGGAGAAAGGGGTAGGGAGCGAGATATATATATATATATATATATATATATATAAGGGAGAGAAGAGGGAGAAAGCGAGAGAAAGTGGAGAAAGATATGGAGAAGTGTGGGAGAAAGAGGAAGATATATATATATATATATATATATATATATATATATATATATATATATATATATATAGAGAGAGAGAGAGAGAGAGAGAGAGAGAGAGAGAATATATAAAAAAAATAGTGAATATGTGTTTGTTTTGAAAGAAGTTGCTTTTCGTGAAGGAATCCAACTCAAAAGTAAATTAGTTTGCAATAAGACTGCATTCCTTTGGATGGTGTTTGCTTGAAGTGTAGAATGAACTTTTTTTTTGTCCAATGCATTTTACATTTCCGCGTATTATTTATATTTACAACTGTAATCGAACCTTCCCCCCCCCCTTCCCTATATTTATCTTTATCCACCTTACTACCGAAAATTGACAGTATATTAGACACGCTGTTTACTATGGGAATTGACCATTGAGGACTTAAGTATTAATTGACTTTAAACAGTTGTCATACAAGTTTCGTCTACTATTGTGGGATAGGAAATTAAAAACAGAGAAGTGTAAATTTTTCTGAGAATCTACTTTATTTATGTTTCAGTTAGTCCAAATGCAAGCAAATTCAAAGGGGAAGGGGGGGTTCTTAGTTCCTAAAAACTGGAATTTCAGCCTAAAAGCGCTGAGGCGGTTGGCCTCCACGAGTTCCTTTTCAATCAGTGTGATTCTGGATTCCAGCGAGGGAGGGCGTGTTGTGATTTTTCTGTTGAACTTAAGAGACAGCTATTATTATTATTATTTCTTTTTTGAACAAGTGTTCAGTGTAAAGCAGTACAAAATTATTTCATGTGAATATAGAATGGGTAAAGCCCATTAGTTTATTTCTTGGGGGGGATTTAGTGTGCGTGAAAAGTTCCCTACTAAGTGAGTTTAAGAATCTCCTATGGAATGTAAAGTTACGAAGATGGAACTTTTACCTGTGCTCAGATTGCTGCCTCTGCTCTTACTTTCCTTCATTACTTTTACTTCTGGTCAAACAGGTAAGGGCCAGTGACAACCATCTCCCATTCCAACGAGGCAACATAGGCGATAAAAAAAGTGAATAATTATCGAACAAGTATCTATTAATTAAGGTATATTTGAGAAAAAAATCAAATGAAAATAATCCTGGAAACATAATTGATAATGGCCTTCCTTAAACACAAACACACACACATATATATATATATATATATATATATATATATATATATATATATATATATATATATATAAAAGAATGCAAAGACAAGGTCTACGAGTGTTAAAAATTACCACAAAGCTTTTCCCTTATTTAATTTATGCTTTTCAAAAACCTTTTGAAGGCAGAAAGAAATATACATGAACTGTGCATCGTCGAATATACTCTACGAGGCAAGAGAACGATTTTCTTTATTAAAATTAAATTTCTATGGTACATGAATGATTGGATTTAATATATTTTAGGAAGATTTCATATGATACAATCTTATATTTAAGAAATATACTAAATAAACTAACAAAATAAGATAGTGACACGTGAACGATAATAACGATTTATTCAGGAACTTTTTAAAAGTTCCTTAAAACCATCTGGTAACATTTTCCTTAGTGGGAACGAACTGGACAACCACAATTGCTGTCTTACTCACTCTGCAGAGTTTCCACCTCACAGGACTGTTGACTCCTTACTCTGTCAGAGAATTGTTCGCTTCAAGATTTCGAAGAGGGCACTTTCTGAGATTTTAAGAGAGATAGAAAGGTCCAA
Organism: Ceratothoa steindachneri; assembly: GCA_963969495.1. NCBI lineage: Eukaryota > Metazoa > Arthropoda > Malacostraca > Isopoda > Cymothoidae > Ceratothoa > Ceratothoa steindachneri. Next base: position 53,928,189 of record OZ018334.1, read on the forward strand.
GAGTGTGGTTTCGCGCGTTCTTAAGTTATATATCTCATGCAAAAATTGATCGACCACGCATAACCACTGTCCGAGAAGACAGAGATATTAGCCGTTTCTCTATGAAGGATCCCTTCGCGACTGCAGCAGGAATTTCTCCAAGAATTATGACCAAGAGTGACAAAGAAGTGAGCCGTTTCAAAGTGTCCGGTCGCCTCAAAGCATCTGGTTTAAACCTCGTTTATTAACAACTAAACCAATCATCAGTAAAAAGAAGCAGAAGGCGAGACTCGAATATGCAGAAGCTTATGTTGTTTGGAGGGATAAAAATTGAGAGAGACGAAACTAAATTTAATTTAGTTAAATCTGGAGGCAGATGCTTTGTTGGGTGCGCTGAAGGTGACAGACTTAACTCTGAAATGTGTTCAAAAGTTTACCAAACATGGGTGAGGAAGCGTTAAGGCATTGTGGATGTTCTCGTCTGAGAAGGTTGGTCCACTAGTAAGAATAGTTAGAACGTTAAATGCGAATGTGTACCTAAGCCTCGTACAACAACTTGTTTTACCTTCACTCTGAGCATGTCTGAACCAGCCAGCAGTATTTATGCCGGAAAATGCGCCATGCGATACTGTAAAGCGGGTACAATATTATTTTGAACAAAGAGATATCGAAGTAATGAAGTAGCCTGCTTTGAGCCTGGACTTGGACCAAATTGTAGACCTCAGGAAATTCATTGGATACAAAGGTCAAGACAACTAGCCTTCAATTATGACGGATTTATGGACGAAAATTGAACAAGAATAGAACAAAATAACACTTGAATTTTGCGACAAACTGTTTAGGTCCTGGTGTCGTCGTTGCACCGACGTAATCTCAAACAAAGGATTCAACAATTCATATTAAGTGTTTAAAGCTTCATCGTTGTCAAATCTTGTTTTGTTTCTAGTGCATTTGGTTGCTAAGCAATTCTGTGAATGATCGTTCTATTATTTTGCGCGTGTCCATATTTTATTTTGTTAGTTTATTTAGTCTACTTTCTTGATAATACGATTAATTCCTAAGAAATCTTCATAAAAATATATTAAATGCATCTCTTTATGTACCATGGAAATTTCATTACCTACTCATCATATTTCTTGAAAATATTTTAATAAAGGAAAATCGTTCTCTTATTTTGCTCGCTAGTGTATATCCATAGAGTACAAGAGAGAGAAAATTGAATATATATGTATGGTAGGCCGAATGGAAATGAAAGGACGTATACAAAAACTCCGTCCCATAGTATTAACATGTACCTCCTAACTGTTTTGTGATTGCGGTTCTTTTTTTTTCCTTCGTGGCTCAGAAGTAGCAAACTGCCTTTCTGTTGCGAGAGGTTGCTTGCTTGAATCCAAGGGGAGTTCATGATGCATATATATATATATATATATATAGAGAGAGAGAGAGAGAGAGAAAAAAAATTAGCTGGTCATCCCGCTGTTTGGCAAAGTCCTCGCCAGGAGGCTTCCACTGATCATGGATCAGTGGAAGACATTGCGCTGATTTTATCCTCTACGCGGAGTCATATTCTAAGCATCTTTATGTCTAAATGTTTTATTTTTACAATTTCTTTTGTGCCTCTTGATTATTTTTTTTCTAAGAATGTGTCCATCCCATTTCCACTTTATGACTTTTATTCTTCTTTTTTTTCATTAGAATTTGTTTTCTTGTACATGGATGATTTTGGGGTGCCTATCGATAATTGCTTACATGTATAGTACCATGTTTCTCGAGGTTATCTTCAGATTTAGCGTACGCTTTATGTTCGAGGTGCAATATTCTCTTTCATAATTAAAACTCGGTACGATACCGTGATTAAAATTCTTTGCCTTTGAAACGCAAAGGAAATTTTCTTCCGAAGATGTGACTAAGTTTTTGGACTACAGCTATGGCTAGAAAGTCTTGAGACTAATATTTATTTGTTAAGACCAAGTTGGGGGCCCTAACTATAGTTTTCAACATTAAAGATCATAAAATTAATCCAATATTAGTGAGAAGGTATAGAAAGTATCGGAATAGTTATTGAGAAGTTATTACGAGATCACTGCAGTTTGGAGAAATACCTAATGATTAGAAACTAGCAAATGTAGTACCAATTTATAAGAAGGCAAGTAAAGAGGACGCCAATAACTTAACATGTATATATTGTAAAATTATTTAATATAGTTAAGAATTAAGAAGAGTATTTCTTAGCATCTAGAAAGAGGTAGTTTAGGAAATGATGTTCAGCATGTGTTTAGAAGTGGCAGATCATATTTATCCAACTTATTGGGATTTATGAATTATGTAACTAAACAAATAGATAAGGGAGAATAGGTTGATGTAATTTACCTAGATTTTAGCAAAGCTTTTGATAAGGTTTCACATGAGATACTAGTTCACAAACTAAAAATGCATGAGATATGTAGGAAAGTTTAGAATTGAATTTTGATGACTGGAAGACAGGAAACAGAGAGTTGTATTGAATGGGGTGAGGTTACAGTGGAGGAATGTTATCAGTGACGTACCTCAGGGCTCAGTTCTAAGCCCACAAAATTGGCAAATGTGGTGAATGAAGTTGAGGCTAACTTTAAAATACACAGTGACTTAAATAAATTGTTAAGTTAGGTACTAAAGGGATAAATGGAATTTAACCTTAAAAATGTAAAGTTATTAACATAGGGAGAGATGATACAGAATTTAGCTATGAAATGGATTGACATTGGCTGAATGGAATAGAGGATGAGAACGACTTAGGGGTAGTAGTAGATAAGTCATTGAAGTTTTATAAGTAGTGTTTTGAGGCAAAATATAAAGTAAATAGAGTCTTGGGCTTCAGTGAGAGGAATGTTAGCTATAAGAGTAAGGAGGTTATCTTTAAACTATATAATTCATATTTTAACCCAAATTTAGAGTACTGTATACAAGCAGGGTCACCAGATTTTAGACATGATATCAACTTGCTAGAGTTAGTGCAAAGGAGGGCAAAGAAGATGATACCTGTGTTACCCCTTAGGTGATATGAGCTTTTGAGAATTTGTTCTTGGGTGGATAAGTTGGATTTTAGCAAGTTCTTTGAGTTGGAAGGTAATAATAGGATTAGGGGCAACCCCTTTGAAATTTAAAAAAAAAACAGATGTGGAAGTGAGAAAGTATTTTTTCACCAACAGAGTCATAGATTACTGGAATGGTTTACCACAGGAGACAATAAACAGTCCAAACCTAAATGGTTTCTAGCGGAGGTTAGATGAGGATATGGGGAGGGGAGCTTATCATGGTTTATAAGTGGTATTGGGAGTTAATTTACATATTGTAATATCAATTTATGCATATATTATATTATTATTATTTGTATTAATTTATTTAGTTGTTGTTTTTTTTTACACGTTATGCTGGTGATGCTTTCTGAAGCCGTAGCTGCATGATTTAGCTTTCGACAAGTAATGATAATGATGCCTGTTTGATCAATTCAGAACAATCACAATTGTAGATGCATTTTATATAGTGTGTGTTGACTCAGATGAACTCTGAGAGTCTTTTGTAGCTTTTCTCATCCGTTGATTTATGTTATGACCTTGGACCGGGAATTCGTAAGATTTGAACCTAATAAAGAATTTGTGAGCCAGAACCAAACTGGTGGTTGTTAAAGATCACTTATTCAATTGTGAGGAGCAGTTACGGGTGCTTACTGAACCAAAATGAAGCAATAGCAGTAAATATATCATCACACATTTGGTTTCCAAGAAAACAACATTTCACCAATATATACATAGACGAAACACAGTAAACAATACAACATATAAGAATCAATGAGTACAAACATTACATTAAACTTTCAACACAAAGTAAATTGTTGGCGAATAGAGCTAATAAAAGCTTGAATGCTGAATATTTATACCAAAAAATAAGTACACCAAATCATTAAAAAACAAACAATAAGAAGAACGCTAAAGGACAAAAATACAAAAACATAAGATAAAAGTTTAAAAAAATAAAGGAAAGTGATGCCTTCCCTACCAAGGCAAAATACCTCTCCCCGCTTTAATTATTCATCCACTATTATCTACCAGTATTCCAACATCTTCTAAAATTGAGTATATCATCTTCTTTCGTTTCCAACATGTCAAAACGAAGTGAAGCTGTCCTGAAGAACAAGTGATATCATTGTATATAGTGACCGCAGGCATCATTTGACTGTATTTTTTAATAAAATGGGCTTAATCTCTCTAAACATTTATATATTTAACTTTCAACTTATGATACAAATAAAATAAAACAATATGCAACCATGGAATAGTCTATTAAATTTATTTTATGAAAAAAGTAGGTTTTACGACATAAACCTAGTTTTTGTAGTACTTTTATTTTACGAATACCATGGTTTCCTTCTTCATTTCTTGGACTGAAGATTAAATCAAGTCATTTAGCAAGACCAGTCTCCTCAATAAAGTTGTTTGCGAAGAATTGAGTGTAATTTTAATTTACAAACTCGACACTGAGTAATGGCCCTCAAGTAGAGCTGTATTTCGTATTTATTTGTTCTCTACAACAATTGTTGACCAACGCAGAGGAATATAAGTACTACAATTACTTCTGAAACTTGCCTGTTTAGGTAGCTGTATAAAATATTTGTAGCATATTATATTACGTTACGTTTTCCCGTTTCAATAATTTATTAACATGCTCTCGAAATATTTTCTGCAGCAAGTTTTTTTTACACTGTTGTAATCAAGTAAAGTACAAGCGAAACTTACAGCAAAAGTTTACAGTACAAAGAAACGGGAAATGAAGTATTAATTTCGATTTTACATGTGAAAAAAAACCCTCACTAAACATCTCTTACAACTGAATTTAAGCATCTCCCAAAACTTGGATCCCATTAATTGGTTTAAACAAAGGCAATCTTATCAATCACCCGATTTTTTACTGGATGTACTTCAGTATTTGGGATGCTCTGAAAGATTTGTATAGATCGAAAGGAAAGGTTTTAATCGGTCTTAGCTGTTTTTTGTTATCCGTTATTTTTTTTATCCAAGTTTATTATTTATAAAATTATAAAGCAAAGTAATGGATGGTAGTATTGGTATACTGATTTATAAGCAAAGAGAAAATCCCCAAATTAGAGAGAAATATAAGCCTAAAAAGTCCTTATTTAAAAATAGTAAAAAAAGTCGAAAAATTAAATGTTGGCAAAAACAATAAGGAAGCGAACATACAATATTTTGGATCTCTTCTTGGATGGTCATCAAGCCTTACCCCTTTTGGCAAAATCCCCTATCATTCCACCTAACTAAAAAAAAGGCTTTACGTTCGTACTCTCGATTCTTTAATCCTCGTACGAACTCCTTTCTGTAGACATACAGGGTGTGCATTTAAGATTATATCATAATTTTATCTTTACCTTTATCCGTTTTACTGTTCCTCTTCGTTTTATTCTTCCTGGGATTTTTTCATGTTTTCTGCCTTCTCCACCTTCCCAAACGCCCTGAAACTAAAAGATAGCAGACATTTTGCGGTTTTATGGCCTTGCAGAACCACAAGTAAGATATGAGCATTATTTTTTTGAGGCGAGAGGATTTGTACAGAAAGAAATCCTTGTTCTAAAACAGGAAATTGTTAAATCTGATTCGTGTTGGGGGGAGGGGGGCACATTTTCTGTATGTATTTAAAATTTTGGATTCAAATACTCCGCCGTATTTTTACTCTGTCCTTCTCTCTAGTGTTTTATTCTTTATCGCCCTTGATTAATGGGGTTCTTTAAATGTTTCACAATTATTAAACAAAATAATTAAAGGGCCTGATCGCACAGGGTACAAAATTTGAGGATCAAAACATAGACATGATAAAATGACCCTAAAAAACATAGTAAAATCAGAGATTTAGGGTTAGAAGAAAATGAACTACAAATCTGACTCACCCAGGGTGGGGCAACTCATAAATCCACCCCCAAACTAACGCCTCAGTAGGAGGAAGTGAAGTATTTCTGTTGTGGATCCTCCTGTTCCTGACAGCCTCTAAGATACATAATTGCGGCTAATTAAGTCCTTGTCGCCAGATGGGCACTAAAATAATCCTGACAGCCCAAATTAGTCTCCTATTTAAATCACTCGGGCTTTTTACCTTTCACACTTCACTTCGATCACCACCTACCATCACTTACTTAACGAACATCTCCATGGAAAATTTCTGGCCCATCTACCACCGTCTGGTTTCTTTTTTAACTTGTGAAAATAACTGCCATTTCCAGTTCGTTTCCGCTTGTTCTTAGACCTAGCTTTTGTAGCAAATAAAGCAATTACCACATTTTTACCACACGCAGTGGCTGGTTGACACTAATGGCAAGAATAAATTAAAAAAAGAATAAATTAAACGAATAATGATGGTAATCTTCCTTACAATCCACTTTAGTGGGAATTCGAGAGAGAGAGACAATTCATATTAAATACATCGCCGTTACATTAAGAAGTCCCTTTGATGTAGAGACATCCGTTGTGTTCACCATTTGAGAGGTTTAAAGGAGCGGTTTTACACAACAAAGAACATTGAAGACGAACAAAGAACGGTTAATATCAGACACAAATTCTTTTCTTTGTAATCGCAAAGATTGTGGCTTCAAGAGGAATCGTGGAAAATCATATAATTCACGACCGAAGAGTCGTGAAAAAAAAAACAAGCGTTTTACGAGCACACCACATTGACAATTTTTGTTTGTCTATCGCGAACTCCATTTTTCTTATTCATGTTCCATTACCCTTATTAACGACCTTAAAAGTGGGAATAAGGAATGCCTCCATGGGTTTCTTAATTATTTTTTTAAATTACATAAACACTTCCATCAACAAGGCGTAGAGCTTTCTTCCGCAAATACAACTTCGGAGTTGGTTTATTTGAAACAGTTTTTAAACTTTTCCGGGTGTTCTCACGAGGCTATGGCGGTCTTGTTTATCGGGTCACGAACCTGGAGGAAGTTGAGGTCATACCGATTGTGTTCACTGTCGAGTGTCCCTGCCTCCTTTACTTTCCACTAAGGAGACTGCTGTAGTGGAACGGGATCTGGTTCAAGGACCAAGGATTTAATCGTAACAAATTAAATACAAAATACAACTTGTGTAATGCAACTAAAGTACCTGGAACGAACGAGGAAGCAAAATAATAGATGATAAACGGTGAGAGAGAAATAATTGATCCATCACCACACAGAAATAGGATGAAAAGTGAGGATTTCAAACGTAAAAATTAATGCATTCTTGGTTGTTGAATTTGGTAGCTCGTCAGCTAAACTCCGCTTTTTGTCTAAATAGTAAATATAGGTTAACACAATTTTGGTAATTGTGGCAATTTAGAGGTTCACGATAAATATCAAGCACCCCCCCAAATTTTCGACTTTTATCTAACGTTTAGTACCATGAAATTGAATGTACGTTGTATTACCATAATTTGACTTTAATTTACAATAATTGTTGGTTACGTCATTAAATACAGCACTAAACACAAAACAAATAACCCCATTACATTCATTCTACAAAACTGGTTATTATGAAGTTATAAAAATATATAAGTTCAACTGTTTGATTTCAAATAGTACATTAATAAACTTCCATATATATATAAATAAATAAATATATATATATATATATATATATATATATATATATATATATATAGATATATGTATGTATTAGGTTGTGTGATGTCAGACATATATAGGTGGGTAGCAACTGCCTTCAACATAAAACACTGTAATTAAAATTTTAGCCTAGTGCTAAGCTACGTTATAATTCCCCAAACCAAACTAAACAAAGAAAAAACGAACAAACAAAAAAAAAGCAAGAAAATGGAAGCACGCTCCGGCGTCGAGGAAAGGTCGGCCTTCCATCGGCGGAGGAGGATGCGACGAACACAAAGAGAGTAAAATAAACTAAAAGAAGCTAGCCTACTCCAAAAAATCAGATAGTCCACAAGTCTGTGTGCACGAACTCGTCCCGACTACAAGGGACAAGCCGTAGGGACTCCACTCGTCCCGGTACCGGGACAAGTAACGTATGGGAAGTTGACCCAGACTTGAACATTCAACAAGAATGTGCCGAACAGTACGGGAGCAAGGCAGTCGTCGCAGGCGAGTGCTCCATCAAATGGCGGTGCGTCCCTTGTGTGTACCCAATTCGAAGACGACAGAAAGAGACCTGAAGCTATTGAGGCATTGAACGTCTACGTAATTTTAGGAGAAATAATAGAGCTTCCTAAAAAATTCAGAGTTGAGCGTTCCGCTACATTAGTCCGCTACTTGCGGACTCTCTAAATGGTAGCGAAGTAGCGGAAACGGTTCCTATTATCAAAAAGTAGCGGACCAAAAAAAGTCCAAACCGCTACCTATTTTACGTTTCTTTACAATAAAACTGCTAATTTTGGATGTAATATATAATATTTTTCCTTGAAATTTATTAAAAAACAGTGAAAATCTGTTTTTCTGGGTCAGTGCTTTACAATAAAAAGTGTCAGGTAGCGGTTTCGCGATTTTAAAAATTAGCGGTAGCGGTTTCGCGATTTTAAAAATTAGCGGTAGCGGTTTCGCGATTTTAAAAAATTAGCGGTAGCGGTTTCGCGACTTTAAAAATTAGCGGTAGCGGTTTCAGTTAGCCAGGGTAGCGGATAGCGGTTTCAAAAATTTAGCAGCGGTGCCCACCTCTGAAAAATTTCAATCTTGTTTATAAAGTTTATTGATGTCCGCCGTTTCAGTTGTGAGCCCATTTTCAAGGACTCTATAGATGAAATGAAAATACTCTACTAGGGTGATAATGCAAAAAAACTCCTTCTATTAGAGCTCAACTAACTGGTCGATAGATACAGATAAATTGTTATCGTTAATATCTAATATAAAAATATTTAAGAGTTAAAAGGGGAACGGAAAGCGAGATTTAAACTAAAAAAAATCGTATTTTAGCTGTGATTGAATGGGAAAGTTATGTATAAATTGTTCTAAAAAAGGTGGCTAACCTTACTGAGAAGCCTTTTCGTTATGTCGAAGAGGGAGAAACCAAAAATTGTGAACGGTTATACCTTTGGGGTAGGATTGGAATTATGAGGCATTGGTTTTCGTTGGTTATATTTAATAATAATAATAATAATAAGTCTTTTGTAATGCGCTCTTCAAGGCCTGAGGCCTTCCCAGAGCGCACATTGTGCTGAGATGAGAATGGAAATTTAATGGAAATTCAAGAGGGAGGAGAAGGCAATACTGAAAAGATGCGTTTTCAGGAGACGCTTAAATGTGGTAAGAGAGGGAGAAGACCTGATTTCAGCAGGAAGAGCATTCCACAACTCAGGGGCGGAGATTGAGAAGGAGCAGTCCCCCATTGAGCAGGAGGATGAACGAGGAATATTCAAAAGAGGAGCATGTAATGACCGAAGGGCCCGAGGGACATAGCGTGGCGAGAGGGCAGAAGAGAGGTAAGACGGGGCCTTGTTGTTTAGGGCCTTAAATGTGATAATAATAAACGAGCGGAGCTTGTGTCAGCGTTTAGGCTCGGGAAATTATTCACTGAAGATGCGCTTCAGTGATAACGGCGTTTGCAATGGAAAATTATTCGAAAGAGGCTTTGGGATTGCGTTGACGATTCTGATAGTGAAATAGGATGGAGGAATTATCGGGGTTAGTGATAGACTGCTTCTGTTCTATTACCAATTCCAAGATGGGCACGAGTACGTGTTGTTGTTCTTATATATTCCTTAGATGTACATCGCGAGCAGTTGTATTTGTAAGTAATGGAAAACCGATGTGTTAGGAGATGTTAGGTGACAAAATAGTCTGACATTTTTGAGTGAATGTATTTTTAGTACCAAATAATAGAATATTTTAAATTTAAGAATTTATAGAAATTTCCGGGTTTTGGATGAATCTTTAATTATAGGAATGGTTTGACATGATAAAATATTAAACATTTTAAATGAAAAAAAATGTTGATAATTTTATTCCAATTTACTTATATATATAGCAAAAAAACAAATTTAACTTTTACAACTTATAACGAAATAGTTTACGAATTTATGCCTCATAAGTTTAACAATTTAAGTAAACAAGCCTTTCTGTGTACTATCTGGCTCTGCACCGCTGCATCTTTACGTGCTTCGTACCTGAAAAATTCCGCTGAGGACCACATAGAGAAATCCCAGACGGAAATTCCAATTTAAGTGAAAAGAATGGTCAAAGACGTCCACTGACGTCACAGTCTTAACAGCTATTATCAACAATAAAAGAGAATTAAAGTTTACATTTAATATATATATATGTGAATATTCATATCTTTAATATAAGGAACTTTGTCACATTTACCCTTCTAAAAATCGATGTTATCCTACAGAGATACCTTTTCAAAGGTAGCAAATATTTCTAAATTCTTCTCTTTTCACAACTTTTACCCAACTATACCCACTATCACTATATACTCTCTTCTACTATGTCCAAATATACCTCTTTATCGTCGGGATGGTCTGGGTATGAAAAGAAATATCAATCTCAGATAAAGTGAAATGTCTCAAGGGGTTTTCTTTCACTTGAATCGTTCCATCATTTCACTTGTATAATTCTATCTACTTTTATTGCTTATAGCTATCTTTCATACTGAGAACTTCACCTTTCTTCTCTATATAATCATATCCAAAATCTTAACACTATATTTGTGTGACAATCAAATTTATAATACACCATCGCAGAAGAGTATTAAAGGTTTAGAATGTTCACATTTACCGTTTTTGTAATTTTAATTCCTCCACAGTTTATATTATTTCTATTTATTTATCCTTTCTGTCTATCTAACTCTCCAAATATTTTTATGGACTTTTTGAACATTTTCTCCCTGGCTTAAACATACTTCACCCTGAAGATACCCGAAGTTTAATTTAATCCTAATTCCAATAAAATATGTTGACTTTCAGTAAGAACACCGTTTGTTGACCACGGTGAGAAGTAACATGTTTATATATTTTTTTTTTGGGGGGGGGGAGGACCACCATACAGAAAATATCTCTTGCGCTAAGATTTTTCCCTTTAGAACATCTCTTCCCCAAGATTTTTAAGTAAAGCATATCAGATTTTTAGCTCAAAAATATCTCTTCCCGCAAGATCTTTAACTAAAGAATATGTCTTCTGTCAAGATTTTAAACTTAAGAATATCTCTAAACGCAAGATTTTTAAACATAGGTATTTTTTCCCGCAAGATTTTTAACTAAAGAATACCTTCTCGCAAGATTTTGAACTAAAGCATATGGTATTTTTAACTAAAGTACTCGTATATCTCTTCCCGCAAGAGTTTACCTAAAGTATATTTCTTCCCAGAAAGCTTTTAACTAAATTTTTAAATATTTATTCCACATTTCTTTTAATTATATCTAGTTCGTATTGTATTGATGCTGCAACTCAAAGTTGCATTGTTACCGATGATGGTGGCAAGGTGAATGGAAATAAAATGTCTGAATGAGGCTTAGCCCCCTTAGGGCTAAAGCCTAGGAGAATGGAAACGCCGATCCATACGTTGTACAAAGTTAAGCTATTCGGTAATGAGTAGTCTTCGCTGGAGCTCGAAATTCTGTGGTTGCGGTTACTACTATATTTTTTAATGACCCTTTATATTAGAGATCACGTTAAACGGTAGGTCTCTACGGAGTTAGGTGTCAGATGGTGCGAATGAGTGAAAGCAGCATTCGCTAATTGAGCAAATGGGAGTAAGAGACCAACGTAGCTCTCCTGAATTTGCCACCGTACAGAAGAGAAAGCAGGTTTCCTAATTGGATTTGACACCCCACACAAATATATCCACCTGAATTTTAAGTTTTGCTTTATTTTTCAATTTCATCCATCTGCTTTTTAAAATTCAAATTGGCGCAAAATAAAGTATGATTTTCTTTCCAAAATAAAAGGGATTTCAATTCGAGACGGAGTTCTGCGAGACCAAAATGGAAATATATACTAATACTATGTTAGGTTTCCTTTTTTTTCCCTATTTTTTGTATCCCATTTTCAGTAGGGGGGGGGGACATAAGTATGGTTATTATTGTTTATAGTTTGTGTACTTATTTAGTACTTGTTACAAACATAAGCATTGATAATTTATGTGTTATTGTTCAAAATAGATCAATGATAGTAATAATAAAAATAATAGCTGCTCTAGATTGTTATTTTGTGAAGGACAAAACAGTTCAAAGGGAGGGGGGGCTACAGCGCCATACCCGCCAAAGCTGCCGTTGCCTCTGTTTATTTTCCAATTTTAAAGCTTAGTTTTGCGTTTTTAGCTGCCTGTTTTCCCCCTTCTTACGTTAATTTGCTTCTTGCCGCGAGTTTTCCAGTTAATTACGACAGAAAGGTTTCCCCCAAAGAAGTTTATTTCCCCGCAACTCCTCTTCACTTAACGACCTAACTCCCTCACTTAACGACCTAACTCGGCAAAAGGACAAAAAGTTAAGGATTGACTTGTGAGAGGAGTGGTTATCTAAAGAGAACAAAGATTGTTAGAAAAACCAAGATTCCATTGCAGTTTAGCAATGAAATCTTGGTTTTTTTTCGCATTTAATTGTCGCTTACGTTTAATATATATATATATATATATATATATATATATATATATATTGATCTAGTTTTCATTTTCAAATTCGGTATTCGTTTTTTTCAAACATTTGTTTTAAATGTAGAATGTGTTTTGCAGTGACTTCTAACATCCATCTTACTCTGGTGGACATTTGGACGTCACTTCAACATCTTCCATTCAGTGAGAATGGTGGAGAGTGTCTGGGATTAACTTTGGTGAAAGACAATAAACTCTATTTGAAAGAAACGGGTTTGATTATGTGAAATTTTATCTAGCTATTGCTAGATAAAACCTTCTCATAAGCTACTCCATTGGGTTGCAGGTGGACAATGCTGATGTGAAAGAATTGCTTGAGGATCACATAAGGGAAATCACCATTGATGAACTCAAAATCCTTCATCAAGGGTAGTCAGGCATTAAAAATTTCAATTTCTTTACCTAATGAGGATAAGGCAAATTTTCTAGTGCTCAACTCAGAAAATTGTTTTCCATTTGGTCAAAGTTGAAGAGAGTAGCAAACTGGCATCTTGATATTTCTAAGGTAACCATGAACATTATTAACCCATTTGATAAAAATGTGAATTAATTACTTGGAAAAAATTATGAAAAGTAAGAAGAAATCGACAAATTAGGCAGATTTTTGTCTAAAAGAAACACATAAACCAGAATTTTAATTTCTTGATCTTTTCATGGTAGATGACTCTAAAGTATATCGTCTCCCATCACAACCGTCCTCCTTTGCAACTTAACTTCAGACTAATACACTCCACTTATTTACATTTCTTTTATTGATTTATTTTATTTATGAAATGCGATATTAATCTTTTATTTTTTTTATAATTTTGGTTTTAGTAACATATTTGGTACAATAAATCATTTAATGTGTATTTCAATGAAATGTGTTGCTTTAGTTTGCGTCATTCTTTTTTACTTTCGACCCCCTCCCAACAACGAATTAATGACTTCACTCGTAGAACATTCGTTCATGGTATTATTTTATTTCTTGTCCTTTGAAGGAGCGAAGGCGTAAATAAAAGATAAGCAGTGGAGTAGGATAGTGGGGAAGGTACTTGGTTTGAATAATTAGAGAGTTAGGGACTTGGTTGGGTTGACTGAAGGTTACAGTGCGTGAAAACCAATCGGTGGTGATTTACTACAGGCGCATTCATTGCTCGACATCTTCTCATTTTGACTTGGACTAAGATCATTTTCACACATTCGGGAAGAAGTTAATCTATTTTTTCCAGGAATTCGGTTGAAACTTTCAAGTCTTTGGGGTATAGTGTACCCCCCCCCCTCCCATCCTCGCAGCCGGAAGATGTCAGTCCAGTGAATTTTTTCAATAGGAAAGGGATGGAGGGGGGGATGGGAAGTGTTATGTTTTGGACATTTTGACATTAGCCAGCGAGGAACCTTTCGAGACTCGGGGTGGGGGGGGGGCACCTGTTCGAGCTAGAGAATGTGTGGATATAAATATCCCTTTGGCACATCCTGAGATGAAAGAGTGGAAATGTTGCGTACGTGATGACGGGAGAAGGAAACACAGCTGTTATGATTGGCTGTACAGTGCGCGGTGGGTAAATTGTTGCCGTTGGCAGTTCTGAATTCCTCGCATGCGTATCGTCCGGCGTCAGTTTTCTATTCTTTATATCATAGTAGACTCGGTTGTGCATCGTCTGTTAAAGAAGCAATACTATGAATGAATTTAATCCTCTAAAAGTTTGAAAAAAGCAAGGTGCAGTGCTTGATATTCACGCTGGAGCCTCCAAAATGAAGGTGGAGTGTTTTTGGTGTCATTCTAGGGACGGTCCGGAGGCTCAGACAAGAGTTTGATGATCCAGGTTGTAATTACGATGGTACGGCAGCTCGGAAACCTCAATTTGAGTGTTCTCATACAACCTTCGCCCCCCGAATTTGCCGCAACGATCAATGCCATCACTGACAACGAAGCCAGCAAGTCAATGGAGTCCCTAGCCATGGAAGAGTCAGATTCTCTCATCAAGCTGTTCGTGCATGATGACATCCGCTCCCTCTCATACAAGATAAGAATGAACCAGCTTCTGTCGGAGGTAATGAAGGACGAGCGGAAAGAAGGTGCTGCGAAGTTTGTAAACAAACTGAATTAGTTCCTCAAGCCTGGCATGCCTTGGTTCTTCAAAGACGAGAAGAATTTCCACCAGAACAAGGTAGTGAATTCGCAAAGCAACGGCTAACTTGGTGCGTCGCTCAAAGATATACAGAGTCATGAAAACCAAGTTCCAAGTCTAAACAATGGGCTTTGGGTAGGTAGTAGTGAGGTTTATCTCCCCAAAAGGCTATATCAAGTGCCTGAGGATTTGGTGTTGTCCTAGATCCAGGAGGGAAAGTTGGTAGGCCGTACGAGTAGCCTGAGGACTTTGCACCATGCACTACAAGTAGGAAGACACAGTCTTGACTGTCAGGCAACTTATTTGACTACATCACATAGAACATCTGGCGTACCAACTCCCTTGACTTTATACCCCTGGAAGATTATTTGTGGGAGGTTGTTGAGAGAGAGAGAAGAGCTAGTTCCTTTGCACCACAATGGTGGAGCTTAGGTCCAGGATCATCCTTTTTTTTTACCCAGTTAAACAGGGGAGCCGTCGAGAAGGCCTCCAGGAGGTTCTGAGGCCGATGGTTATTTCATGAAATAAAATGAATAGTGCAACATGTAATTTTTGTAAATATATCTGTATAAATGAATTATGTGCTATTTTATTCTATATTGAAGTTAAGAGTAGCCTCTGTGTGGTGACGAACGGAATGGAGTTTTGTGCGCATGCATCCAGGAAGAACGCATTGGCCCAATGGCAGATGACCCCTTCGAGGACCTAAATTTAATGTGTCTGCTCTCCCCTGGGATCGACCCCATACCCGAGCGTGCCAATTCAACGCCGTTTCTACTAGGGTTATCGAAACCTTCTTGGAAACACTTGAGTTATCGATACTTCCCTGGAATCACTAGACTATTGGCACCTCCTTGGAACCACTAGTTAGGGCTATTGACACCTCTTAGGGCCATTAGGGGTATCGAGACCTCTTTGAAACCACTAGGATTATCTAAACCTACTTGGAACCACTAGGTCTATCCAAACCCCCTGGAATCCACTAGGGCTATTGACACCTCCGGGAAATCACTAGTGTCATCGACCCTTGGAACCATCTTAGATTTATTTCTCAGCCCTGATATGTGGCCTTTATGTTTTTCCTCTTCTTTTGTCTTTCTTTCTCTCCCTTTCTAAGTCAAAGGATGATAAAATGAGAGAGGAATAACAGAAAAGGGAAAGTGTGAGGGATTTATCCCTTAAGAGAAAAATCCTGAAGCAGACCCCACCCACGAAGGATTTTCCTTCTCGCAAAAGGAGGCCGTCGATGAGAAATAAAGACACGATGAAACGCAATAAATATAACTGAGGAAGTGAATAACGAATGAAGAATTATGCAAAATTAGAAAAATCTTGTTTGTGTCCCGGAAGAGAAGAAAAGTAATTAATTATGAGGCTATAAAGATGCCCAATAAATGAGCGTCATGGCAACGTTTCTCAATGGTTTAACTTTAGCGGGGTTTAGGTGGCTAAGAACACAAGGAATTATGAACCGATACTAACCTCGGCACAATTGCGCCGTGGAAGAGAGAGGGTGAATAAAAGGCACGAAACAAATATAAATAACAGGTACTCAAGGTAAATTTTATGTCCTGTTTTGTGTAGTGAAGAGGGGTGAAATTTAAAGCCACGTCCGAATTTTCACTTATTTTTATATAATTATTTACCCCTTTTCCACAATGTTGCGTGTTTGATATCTAATGTTTGGGGGGGAAGGGTGTATCTATTTTAATAGAAAAATAATAATATTTCAGATAAGGATATGGGCCTGAAGCGATCACGTCCACTGCTGTACTTCCACCAAAAACTGTGCAATGCGCCTACCAAATCGGGAAGGTCTTAATGTAACACAAGGGTTTCAAATTTTGTTAGAATCAGCCGAATAGTTATGATGTTATTGCTAAAACAAAATAATTCCCGGGGTAACCTTGGGAGGACTTTGGTAATTATATCATTAGAAAGAAAATTTCGTTAGGAATCAGCCGAATAGTTATGATGTCATTGCCAAAATTATAAAAAAAAGAAAAACTGGACTGACTGATCGACACGACTAAAAATTCATACTTTGAAGTTTAATTGGCTATTTCCTGTTCTAAGAGTCTTATTTTGTGTTTTTTGGGGTTACAAATGCCGCTAAAGCAATATTTTCGAGACCCACCTATAATTTGTTTTTTTTTTTCTTTACTCTTCCAGGATTATTTTCTTTTATTAGCTTTCTCTGAACTTGTTGTTTACGATCGTGACTCTTTATCCAAGAATGTTTCTCTATCAAGTTTTATTTATTGTTATTGTTTCTTATTCCCCGGAAGAAGATAACATCTCTTCTCCTACCGAGACGTTAGGAGATTAAAGGAGAAAGCTTTGATCCTACAGCCCGTCCACTGTAGGCTTCATCAACGTTACTACAATGAAGTAGGATTTCATTTTCTCTGAGGCTGTCCTTAGGGACCAGGTTCGAGGGGAAAGATGCTGTTGCATGCTGTGGGAATTTTATAAATATAACTAAAAGAACAAATGTAGAGCCATAACTACTGCTACAAAGGACCCCCCCAAATCAAGTCAATATAGTGAGAACATAACTCGAAAAGTATTTCGGGAGTTGCCTCCTCCTTCTCGAAACACCATTGCTATAAATAGATTTCTCATCGCCACGAGCTTTGATAAAACGTTATATTCACACGGGTATCATTTACCCGTTAATTTATATTAGTTTCTAATTTCAGTACCACATACAACTGCCCCCCCCCCCATCACCACCTCCCGCATTAACTGCAACGTTCCAATGAAGCTGGCCTTGAGTACAAAAGTGGTAGAATACTGAGATCTGGGGATGCAGATGTGAGCGCGTATGTTGAAGAGAGAGAGAGCGAGAGATGAAAAAAACCGGTAATAGAATGTTTGTTACACACTTCCCGTTCTCCTTGAAGGAAATCCCTACCGAGCAACGCTGAGTGTAAGATCTGAGTGGCTTTACCCGCAGAGTAGAATCAGAAGTGTATTTAACCAATTCCAGCGTTATTTTTTGATGTTTTTTTTAACAGGTGTCTTTTATCGCTTTAAAACAATCAGCCTTACACGTCTGTTTATTTAAAATATAACTATTTTTACTTTCTCTCTCTCTCTCGCATTTAAGCCAGTGCTTATGGTTATTCATAAAATGTAGGCCCGACTCGAGGTGGGGTGGCATTGCAGAGGATGGTACATGTTGTAGCACCCATTATTAGGACGCAAAGGTACCATACATATATTCGCATAATCTCCTACCTTCATTATCGAAATATGTAACTACAATACGAATAATGAGCCAACCTCTTCTACCTGTAATTAATAAATTCCTTTCAATTGTTTGAATTTGATGGGGAGTGTCAGCATTACTCCACAATCTATTCTCTCAACTTGGTTGTATTTCTCCGCAAATCGATAACAGAAAACAGACATTTGCATTTTAGGCATTAAAGAGTAGAGTCGGTGTCTAAAATTTGTAATTTGCGCAGAAATAAAGAAATGTGATAAAAAAACTAACTAAACTATAAATAATAATGAATATTTCGTTAGTGAAGGCAGGACTGGTGAAAGAGATTGCGAGCATTAATAATCGTGGGTATTCGGTGAAAACTGATAATAAAATGCAGCGGAGGGAAAATCCGCAATAATGGACAAAAGTTGTACACTACAGATTTGTTTCACATGTCATCCCTTCTTTAAGCTTTTTAGGTTTAGCATTATTATCATTTTATCGAAATATTTATACTGTTCTTTTAATAAATAAATATATATATATATATATATATATATATATATATATATATATATATATATATATATATATATATATATATAACAATATAGTACAAGAAAGTGAAATTTGACGCGAATGAGCAATGAGACAAGAAACAGGAGTTTTTTAGAGGTAAGAGAAAGGAACATTAGAAGAAGACTAGAATCATAGAGAGCAGAGGGCGGCACAATGAAGGCAATCCTTTACCGAGAAGACATAGATAACGCCAGGGGAAAAAGTTTGAAATTCCTGGCCGGGACTCGAACCCGGGTCTGCTGATTGCCGGTCAGATGCTCTACCGCTGAGCTACCAGGCACAGCGACTCTACCTCGCCCAAAGCGTTACCCCATCAAACCCAGTATCTCTCTAAGCTAGGAACCTCCAAGGAATTTTTATACCACATCTTCTTACCCGCTCACAATTTAAAGGCTCATCCCCAAGTCACATACAAAGAAGAAGGAGCAAATGCAAGTTCTGCGGGTGATAACAACCACCACAGTGCTTTCGCCCCTGGCGTTATCTCTGTCTTCTCGGTAAAGGATTGCCTTCATTGTGCCGCCCTCTGCTCTCTATGATTCTAGTCTTCTTCTAATGTCCCTTTCTCTTACCTCTAAAAAAACTCCTGTTTCTTGTCTCATTGCTCATTCGCGTCAAATTTCACTTTCTTGTACTATATTGTAATATAGTCTGCAATGCAAGGTTTCTGCACCTTTATTTCTGTCTTCAAAATTGTTTTGAAAGGCAGAAAATAAATATGGCGAAAGCCCTGTGGTGGTTGTTATCACCCGCAGAACTTGCATTTGCTCCTTCTTCTATATATATATATATATATATATATATATATATATATATATATATATATATATATATATATATATATATATATATATATATCTCAAAGTAGCGCGAGAGAATGATGAAAATGAATCCATTAAACCACATTGAAAAAGAAAACGGAATAATTTTTCCTTGCAGTAATATTTTTATTACCTTTTTTCGAAAAATCCGTGCAGGGAAGCGATTCGAACCAGGCACACACACTAAGGCAGTGAGCACCGCTTTGATCACAGTTAAAAGTTACCGGCATACTTTTAACTGTGATCAAAGCGGTGCTCGCTGCCTCAGTGTGCCTGGTTCGAATCGCTTCCCTGCATGGATTTTTCGAAAAAAGGTAATAAAAATATTACTGCAAGGAAAAATTATTCCGTTTTCTATTTCAATGTGGTTTAATGGATTCATATATATATATATATATATATATATATATATATATATATATATATATATATATATATATATATATATATATATATATATATATATATATATATATATATATATATATATATATATAATTTTAAGGGAGTTTTGGTCTCAAGCAGAAGTTCAGTACATCGACACTTTGATAAGATTTGGTAAGGAACTTCTGCTTAGGAATCGACAACACTCCCAAATCCATGGGGTTCGAATCTGCCAAACTAGGAGAGCAAAACCTCTTAAAATAATCCTCGCGCCAGTCTTGAATTTTTTTGCTGTATGAGGTTGCTCCATCTTGTTAAAGGGTTACACCGTCATTTCCTATAGTGGCTTCCACCAAAGGGACGACTTTCTCCTTCACCTTCTTCAATTAAACATATTGATTCAACTTTACCCCTCTCCCCCTTCACAATGAAAATGAGAGGTAGTTTTTCTGGCCTATTGTTACGTTCACTCACTTTATCACAGAAGCTGGCTTCAGTCTTTTGAAAGTTGTTCGTTGTTAAACCGGAATCTTATTTTTATTTTGTGCCCAAACACGATGATTCTGTAAATGTTGTGGATGGTCTCGGCAGTGAATAACGGTGAAATACGAAGGAGCCGTTGGCGGAGCAGCTTTAATCTTTCGATTCTCTGATTCCGGGTAAAATGAAAAGCAGGTGTCCTTTAGCCATCTTGGAGGGACGAAGTTTCAGGTCATATTTGAGCAATTTTTTTGCATTGTAACGCGGTTCTCTTTGGCCTGCTAAGCAAACTGTCCAGCACTCCTCTGATTTCGCTCGATCTTGCTCCTCGCCGATCGAGGCAGGATGCTCCTCACCCTTAAAAGACAATTCCCTGTCTCTTTATACCGTTTGATAGGTTTTAAAACCCACAAATCTGCTCACAGTGGGCTTCAACATTTCGTAAATATCACTCACTCTCTTTCCGCTTCTCTACACACAATTGTTTGACCTTTTCCTGCCATATTCTTACGAATTTGTAAGGGCAATCTACACTTTATCTTTTCACCATATATACAGAGGTTGGACAAAATAATTGGAACACGTGTTAAATTCAATGAATATTTAATTAATACGGAGCTGGTCCGCCTTTGGCTTTATGAATAGCGTTGATACCTCTTAGAATTGATTCATACAGGTTCCTGACTTCATTGAGAGTAATTTTGAGCCATTCTTCTTACAATACCTGCTCCAGCTATTTCAGACACGACGGTGGAGGGTAACGACTTCAAACTTGTCGCTCCAAGACGCACCACAAGTGTTCAATAATATTAAGATCTGGAAATTGTAGGGGCAACTCCATGTGTTGTAGCTGACTCCGATGCTCTTCATACCAATTATTAACCACATGAGCGGTGTGTATTGGGGCATTGTCATCTTTGAAAAACCACTCACCATCAGGGAATAATGTCTGGACCATGGGATGGACTTGATCTTCCAAAACATCGGATATTCGTTGCTGTTGATCCTACCATGCAGGGCAACGATTGGACATAGAGAATTCCAAGATATGGCTGCCCAAACCATCAATGGCCCTCATCCATGCTTCAATGTAGGAAGAAGTCAGTCAGGATTAAAAGCTTTCCCGGGCTGCCTCCACACATAAACTCACCCTGCAGTGGGGAAAAGAGGAAAACTGGACTCGTCGGAGAATATTACTTAATTCCATTCGTCTGTCGAACTGCCCTTGTGATCACTACACTAGTTCAACCTTTTCTGAATGTTTTGATAGGAAAGCAAAAGTTTCTTGATGGCTACTCTTCCATGATATCTGGCTATATTGAGCTAACGGCGAACAGTTTTGGTCGAAGCTGTATTGGTGAGATGTTGATTCAACTCTGCAATTACTTTGGGGGCAATTGTCCGGGGGTTTTCATCACAATACGTTTCAACACTCGTCGGTCTCTTTCAGCGAGCTTCGAAGTCCTGCCAGAATAACTTCTTCTGCTGGAGGTTTTGCCCTTCTCCTTAAATTCTGTGATGGTCTTTAATATGGTAGCTCTAAAAAAAAACAAGTCATTTAGCTGTTCTGGTCACAGAAGCTCCTGCAATTCGAGCTCCAAAAATTTGCTTTTTTTCTTAACTCAGGGAGGTCACGCATCTTAGCATCTATACTACGATCTGAAAAAGAAATACAAATAATCATTGAAGTTGATAAATAAAATATGTATTTACAATAAAAACAAAAAACACTCAATGAAATTTGGATGGATATCCGTAATATAATGGCTTATTGAATTATTGGTGTTAAATTTCTACTGTTCCAATTATTTTGTCCAACCCCTTTATATATATATATATATATATATATATATATATATATATATATATATATATATATATATATATATTTATATATATATATATGTATATATAGGGAAAAGGTATTAAAAGATGTATATATATATATATGAAAAACTCACAAAGCATCACGTGAGAGTGGCAAATGAATGCAATATCCCGCAGGAAAAAATGAAAAGGTGTTTCCAAGTATTTTCGAACTTTATTAAGTTCCTTTTTCCTGCGGGATATTTCATTCATATATATATATATATATATATATATATATATATATATATATATATATATATATATCTTTTAATACTTTTTCCCGACCCTGGATGGACTAAGAAAGTGAGCTTTAAACAATTTCAGAAAAGAGAGGAAAAACTCAAAACAAAAAATGATTTGAAAGGACCGAGAATGGCTTTCCATACACTTCATAAGCAATTATACTTTCGTAAACTCTAAGTTGGGTTTTCAAAGTCAGATTTTTCCTAATTATATTTGTAATTTTTGGTTTTACAAATCGAAATTTTGTTCCCACATCTAATCGGTACTTCTAGTAACGGGGAAAGACTTCCTTTAATTATAATTTTAGAAAGGAAAAGAGGAATATGTTCTGATTCTCTGGTTCTACTTCAATGAGCAGAACGTTTAAAATGAACCCATAAAAGTACTGCTAAACTCTTCCTTTCGATGGGGTGTTTTCTATTCAAGTAATCCAACGGATGTATGTTCAAATTTGAACGAGAGAGCTACGGAGATACTGGCAAATCCTGACATGACCCGCGGGAAATTTCAAAGTACTTCCACCCTCTTTAAAGATTCACTGTTCCCATAAAATATTCCCGATCAACAAAAAGATTGTTTCCTTTAACTTTATTGAAATAAAATTTTTATTTAACTTTTGTTTGTAGGAAACAAACAAAGTTTTTAAAAATACATTTCAAATCATTTTATTGATTCGTTCGAAGGCAAATAATACAGGATTGTATAAAAAAAATGGCCCGATCAATAACACTTACTCAAGAAAAAAAATCTTAACTGCGAGAAAAAAAACATATGCAGTGCCTGCACGTAGTGTTGTCTATTAAACAAATCAGCCAAATTTTGGTCACCATGGAGACCATAATTACAAGATTTTTGTACAACAAGATCAACAGACCAAAGTCGCGTGAGCTCAATTATTCTCGGGCTAACTTTGGGAAGACTTTGGCAACTATATCATTCGAAAGAGAATGTAAAACAACATAAGGGTTTCAAATTTCGTTAGAATCGGCGGATTAGTTACGATATTATTGCCAAATAATTCCCGTACTAACCTAAGGAGGTCCTTGGTAATTAAATCATTCGAAAAAGAATATAAAACAACATAAGGGTTTGAGAGATTTCTTTAGAATCGGCCGAATAGTTACGATGTTATTGCCAAATAATTCCTGAACTAACCTTGGAAGAACCTTGACAATTATATCATTCGAAATAGAGATAAAATAACATAAAGGCTTTAGATTTCGTTAGAATCAGCCGAATAGTTACGATGTTATTGCCAAATATTTCAATGATGTAAAATAGTTACCATCCGACGGAACGACCTACGGATCAAAATAGTAAATTTTAGAGTAGCGTGCACGCCACAAACAAATAATACGACTCTATCTCTTCTCCGCCTGTCTATCAATAAGGAAAATAAATTAAGACACCCATAATTTACAATCTTACTTCACCCTCATATGTCACAACTCCCAATTTAATGTCTCTTTTTTTTACCTACTCAGTTTTGTACCATAAGTACCCTTTCACTGCCCCCGAATGACTTTCTTACAAAACTGTATTCAAAGACTTGGTAGAGATATCTCCATGACTTCTTTTTTTTAAATACACAAATATGTGATTAATAAATTGTAACCATTAAGTCAATAATTAATTTCTTCTCCTCAAATTTCTCAGCTCTTGAATAGGGACATCATCTTCTTACACGTCCTGAAAGCTATCCCACTTTGCTTTCTATAACGCTTTATTGGTTAATCGAGAATCTTAAATCCTTTTATACTCCTTGATCGTATATTCTTTCCCTTCACCTTTTACCTTGTGGGTGAAGGTGTTGAGCCCTATTAATGCTTATATTTTCTGATCTAATAGAACGAATGCTTTAAAAGGTTAGCAGTTCCGATTTGATTCTTTTGTGTGTGAAATCGAAATTTCTCCCAGTACTCGATCTTACTCTAACGAAGAATGGCCACTCTAAGATGCCAGTGCCCCTCATAGATTGGTGACAAGGTCAACAGGGAAATAAAAATACTAATAATGAACTTGATAAGATTAAAATTGACCTGTACAAATGTACATTACTCTGCAACCTCCAAGGATGGAGAACTCCAAAGACACCAGTGACAAATTCCGATAAGTTTACTTCGTAAAGTTAAAGCGCTAAGGACCTATGGGCAACACCTTTGCTCTTCCATATATTTCAGACCTTTATTAGTTCTTGATCGAGAGGATAAAGGAAAAGAGTATAATTACGGAGGGCATCTTCACATGACGATCAGAGAAGAGGAAAACGAAGAGGGAGGATAGTCAAATTTTATGGAGAGGAGTAGGGCGAAAACTGAAGGATATTTAATACTGTGAGCGCAAATCTCTTCAATGCTAGGTAATGAGGTAAAAATAATAGAAAGTATTAGAACTAATTTCGTACAAATATCATTTATACTAGAAAATAGGAACTTGACCTCAGTGAAGGTAAAATGGAAAGTCAAGCTTATTCTAACACCCAGAAGTCGAAGATTTATTTTTTCTTTGCTTATTAAGCAATCGATTTTCAGTGTAAAGCCTACTACAGAGCGATCATTTTGCCCTAAAAAGGCTTTACAATGGACATGAAGACATCCGTATAAACCAAAGCAAACTTTTATGGAAGGAGGAAGAGCAAGGACTCGTGATTCTCCTCTGTCTTCTTTCATTCACTTGAGGAACAACGTCCTCGGGGATTATTCTTTTGTCGAATGTTGTCTTCTAATTTCCGCTATTCTGACCGAGCACTCAAGGCGTACCAATTTATTTATCTTTTCATTGACCAAGCCGTCTTATTATGGAAGGCCATAAAGTAATATATATATATATATATATATATATATATATATATATATATATATATATATATATATATATATATGTAACAAAGCCCACAGGGAAAATTAATACGAGGATTCCGAGTACTTTCCACACATATATATATATATATATATATATATATATATATATATATATATATATATATATATATATATATATATATACCTCGAGTAAAGAGAAGATAAACAGGCAGAGGTGGGGATCGAAGCAAACGTAGCCGAGTAGGGGTTTTAATTGAGATTAGAGCAGCTGTTCGCTGCCTCACTGTGCTTGGTTCGATCCCCACGTCTACACGATTTTTGTTCGCAATTAGGAAAATTTATTTTTCCGAAGAAAATATCATTCAGTTTTTCTTCTCTATCCTTGCTCTTTGATTGATTTAGTTTCATCATTCTCTCGCGTTCATGATATATATATATATATATATATATATATATATATATATATATATATATATATATATATATATATATATCATGAGAGCGAGAGAATGATGAAATAAATCAAACACACCGCAAGAAAGAGAAAACGGAATAACTTTTCTTCGGAAATAGTTATTTCCACTTCGAAAAAATCCGAGCTGGGGTGGGATTCGAACTGTGCACACTGAAGCAAGGAGCAACCGCTTTGATCTCAATTAAACTTTCCTCTAGACCACTCGGTTCCAGCGTAGCCGCGTGGTCTAAAGGATGGTTTAATTCCACCCCAGCTCAGATTTTTTCGAATTCGGAAATAACTACAAGGTGACCCCCAATAAACGGGTCCCAAATTTCGATAGGCCTCATTTCTTAATTTTCTGCAAGAATTAAATGAAACTTTGGTTTAACTAGTTTATTTTGTTTCAAAACATCATCAAAACATGAGAGTCTTTGGACTTTTCTTCTTTATTCTAGAGCACGTGCTCGAGATGACCTCCATTTAGCTTTGTGCATTTCTTGAGTCGTAGCACAAAGTTGTCCATGACATCCTTACAAACCGACCGACTAATGGCTCTGACCTCCTCTATGAATGCTTCCTTGAGTTCGGTGATGGTCCTGGGTATCCATGCGTACACTCTGTCTTAAAGTTAGCCCCAGAGAGAGAAATCTAGGGAAGGGGGGGAAGTAAGGTCTGGGCTGTGAGGTGCCCACTCAAAATCAGTATTGAGGCTGATCACACGGCTACCAAAGGTCTCTTTCAGCCAATCTCGGGACAGGTTTGAGGTGTGAGAGCTTGCTCCATCTTGCTGGAACCTGAACTTTCTCATAAGCGACCGGAACAGGGTCTGCAGCTCCATCTTGAAGGTTTTGAGGACCTCGACAAGCCACTCCTTGGTGACTGTCACTGTCGCGCCAGATTCCTCGAAAAAGAATGGTCCAATGATGCCTCTGGCTGAGATTGCAGTCCATACCGTGCAATTAAGGGCGTGTAGGAGCTTTGTGGCTACCTCCTTTGGTCTGGAGGTCATTCATAAGGCATTACTCTTCGAGTTTACCTTTCCTTCAAGATGAAAGTGAGCTTCATTTGAAGTCCAAAGGAGGTTAAGGAAAGTTTGGGTCTCCTGAATCTTCTCCAGTATCTTGACTGCCATAGCTTTTATCTGCTCCTTGTCTGGGGATGTAATGGTCTACTTCTTCTGTATTCTGTATGAGTAGGCCTTTACTTTCATTACTAGCACTCTCCTGCAAGTCTCACGGGATATACCGAGGGACTGACTTCGCTTGCGCACAGAGCATTTTGGACTCTGCTGAACTGACTCTCTAACGCTCTCGACCAGTTCAGCTGTACGCTTCCTGGGGAGTCCTGAATAACTTGGACGGTTGTCAATGGCTGCATTAAGGTTCTTCACTCTCCCATAGTTCTCAAAGTTGTCCACCCAGTCCTGAATTCTGCTCTAGGCGGAGACTTTTTCACATTCCAACTGATGCACGAATGTGTCCTGCACTTTCTTGAACGAGCCTGGCTTGTAGTAATGTTTGACGCAGTATATTCTTTGCTGGAGCTCCCATTGAGATCTAGTTGTGTTGACAGGTGTTGCTTCTGTCATGTCATGCCAAGTAAAGGTAATTAGTGAATGAATGAAGGATATATTCCAAAAAGTGTGTGCAGGCCCGTTTTTTGGGGGGTCACCCGTATTTCCGAAGAATAATATTCCGTTTTCTCTTTCTTGCGGTTTGTTTTTTATATATATATATATATATATATATATATATATATATATATATATATATATATATATATTGTATCCTCTCTTCTTTAGTTCTTTAGTGAAGCCAAAAAGATCTTAAAAGGCGCCATATACCCGTATATCCTCAAATAATCTGAGTATAAAAGCAAGAATCTACTTCGCTTTTTCTGCCCGGAAAAACACCTGTGACTTCAGTAAACTTTTCTATTTCTATTTTCATACTTTTAAAGAAAAGCATATATATTAAATAATACTTGACAGAAAATACTAAGAGATCCACTATTATGACTAAAATGGATTCCCGCACCTTCTTGCTGAAACATGTGATCGCTTCTGCACAATTTCCCAAAGTTACCCTTCGAATTTTGTCCTTATTAGAAAATAGAAAAAAATTTTATGGTGCGGTGCTGATCCTTAGAAAAGGGATTTGTCAAGCGTTTCGGATATTTACTCTGAGATTCCTTCCAGCAGAGATATTAGAGAACTCGAGAAACTCATTAAATTTTCTTGATTTTCCTTTTGTTAGCGAAATCACAAAGGAAACAGACTGAACAATAGTAGATTAACACACAGTGGAGATAAAATAAGGCAGAGGAGACTTATATAAGGAAGAGGAACGCGGGTCAATTAAAATAAATAGTGAAAGACGTTTAAAGTGATATTCTAAGAGATCAAAATTAAACTTTTGCCATCAATAGTAATTTATTTTTAAGGGATTGTAGAACGAGGGAAAAAGAGTTCAGGAACAATCTTACTTGACCTTGGGGTTCCTTCATTACTGCGCCTAACTCGATTTTTGTATAAGTTACTATGTCGATCCGTAGGTTTGTCGGTCGGATGGTAACCATTTTACTATTCAATGAGTTTTCTGGTAATAACATCGTAACTATTCGGCCTATTCTAACGAAGTTTGAAACTCTTTATCTTGTTTTACATCCTCTTTCGAATGATATAATTGCCAAGGTCATCCTAAGGTTAGTTCTGGAAATATTTGGCAATAGCATGGTAACTATTCGGTTGATTCTAATGAATTTTAAAACCCTGATGTTGTTTTACATTCTCTTTTGAATGATATAATTGCCAAGGTCCTCCCTAGGTTAGTCCGGGAATTATTTAGCCATAACATCGTAACTATTCGTCCTATTCTAACGAAATTTGAAACCCTTTATGTTGTTTTACATTATCTTTCGAATGATATAATTGCCAAGGTCTTCCCAAAGTTAGTCCGTAAATTATTGGAAGTTTTGAAGGTCGTAAGGTCAAATTCCCCCTAATCCTGTATTATACATAAATTTTAGACATCAGAATTTTAATCAATATCTTAAAACCTTCTCCATTTCAAGTCGGTGAAGTTAGGGGAATGAAAATATTTGCCTAATGAAACTATTTATTTGAACGTTATTAAACGGGAGTTTGGGCAACTTCTTTCAACTTTCTGCTCGTCAAAAAGGTAAGTCCATCTAAGGGGGCGGTGGCTCTGGCTAGACGAGTGGATACGGTGTTAGTCTTCTGACGTAGCGGTACTAGGTTCGATGCCGGCATGAACGGACACACATAGATATCTGTCTACCAATTGGTAGAGGCAATGTGCTTATCCCCCCCCAGGGTAGATTTTACACTTCTCACCACACAGTCAATTAGAGCACCGCTTTCTTTCCTCTCCGTCTTCGCTGTACAACACATACACACACAGACACACTGTTTCAAGGAACCCTGCCGATGGGTATCTATATCCACATACCTCTGACATGGAACAGGTCCTCTGTCCCGGGGGGACGAATCTTCTACCTGAACGCTGTTCAGTGCCAATACATAATACTTCCTGACACCTCTCCCCGAAGTGAACCGTCCTCTGGGGCTCTCTGGCTCACCAGCGATTGTCATACTTATTCTTATATCGATTTCATTTTCCGTTAGGGATCCGCCATGGCCAAGGCAGAACAATACATTTTCGGAAAGAGATAGGAGATTAGAATTAACTCTATCTTTAACCTAAATTTAAAATTCGTATCTGAAAAAATGTCAAACGCAAAATATGGTTAATTAGCATAATAATACTGAGTATATTCATTATTGCTTAAATTTCCGTATCAGAGAAAAAGCTAAATTTGCTTTGGCTCGTAACTAGAAACTTTCAATAAGCCTTATTAGAGGCAGCGGCTGTCTTATAAGCCACTGAAGGTCATTCCTATTTCGCTCAGGAGTACCGCAACACCCGGTACAATGTGGCTTCCTCCTTAGGATAAAAAAGAAAGGATAATTAAATGCAAAGGTTTATTTGCTAGATAAAAAATATCCCTGGCTAAATTCAATTGGCTTGAGAATCTATAGTGTTTTCCGCGTCGAGAATGAACGAAAAACAAAAGATTTCAAAACACTTCCGGTGCCTCTCTACGATTAAGGCAAAAAATAAAATCAAGATTTACTAGTTAGAGCAGATACTAAAGACCCCTTCTCCTCATCCCCCCCCCCAAAAGATTTAAAGAAAGAAAATCACTCCATTAATTCCACTGTTTGGGAAGTAATGATTTTTGTTGAGGTTTTACGACTAAGGCTGTAAGGAATATTTGGAAGTTTGTCAGCTTTTAGAGATATTCTGTTTAGAGGCTTTTTTTGAGGGGGGGGGAAGGGGGGTTCCTGTTAATGAGTCTCAAGGCCTTACTTTCACTGATATGTGGACTTTGTACTAACGTTTAATATGAAACATTTAAAGGTGGCTAGATTTGCTAGATAAAGCCTCGTTATTTGATTCACTTTTATGGATTAAATTCATAGATATTTGCTTCCTCTGTTGATTCTATCCCTCCCCCGCTTAAATCATTCTATCCCTCCCCCGCTTAAATGAGTGTGTATTCATGCATTTTGTGCTGGGTTGGCGAAGGAATGAGTAGCGGTGTTTTATTCAACCAAAAAAACTCGGTTCAAACCTCACTTTGGCCCATGACACTGGTTGGAGGAACTCTACCAATATTTCTGTCTTTAATTTAGAATGTCAAAGGCTGAGGATGTGGTGAAAGGATGGAAGCTAACATAAAACTAAGTCACAAGTGTGTGGTAGATATCTGATAATGCAAATCGGTTATAAAACCATTCCACTTTCTCAATATTGCACACTTTACAACATTTTTAATCAATCATTCACGTGAAATTTCTACAATTTGGTTTAGAGAAGTTGATTTTACAAGACTCTTCTGATCAATTCTCATTCCTTTTTTTTTTGTTAAGCCATTTTTATCAATCATTCAATTTATTGTTACCTTCAGAAAGGATGGAAGCTAACATAAAACTAACATGTCACTGTTTAGGCACTATTAATAGTAGGATTATTTTTCTAGAATTTATACACTAGTTAAATACGAAGGTATTAATTATATATATACTGTGATTTATCATTTATGATTAAATATTTATTGGTATAATTGATTTTAGTGTTTAGTAAAGATCTACGAGTATGTCTCTTTTTCTGGGGGGGGGGGGGTGCATCGGTAGTTGAAGGAATACTTCTTGCGATTCCACACTTGATGGATGAGGATTTTTATATCTAATTTCTTACACTAAATATATCCTAAATTTGCAGCCCCTAAATAATTTTTTTTTAAAAACAGCTTTTTTAACACTTCTGTTATTATCGTAACTCATCCGAATTGATAAAGACAAACTCTGCATGATTAAAACTTGTTGTGGTAGAGATTTCTTTACATATTTTCGAAATTCACTCCCTATAGATATATCTTAATAAGAAAATATTCAGTAGTGAGTACCATTTCACAATAATCATTTGTGACATTAAAATTTATTTGAATTTTTCATTTCTAGTTAAGCTCCGTAAATTCATCTACCAATCTACTCGTGTTTCTACCTCGTTAACTCGGGTGAGATTTAGGTTTGGAGAAAGAGGAGAGCCGCACAGAGTGGCATGGATTGACGGGGGAAGAAATCTCTACCACAACAAGTTTTAATCATGCAGAGTATATCTCGAGCCTCTCACAGGTTCGATCCCACCCCATCCTCCAGAGGTGTTCATGAAACATATCAAAAAAACGCTCGTTGGATTCTCTCTTTATCTAATCACTTCGCACCCACAACAAACATCGGAAATTTCATTCAGATTCGTTCATTACTTTTTGCGCGATCTTGCTGACAGACAGACAAACGAATCCCATCTCTCTCTCACAATTTCCGTTGGTGGAGTAATAAGTTGGTTCTATTTGCCTAATGAAGGGTTTGTGCAATTTAGATATTTCGTTCTTTATTTGATGTATTTTTTATTTATTTATATAGCCTACTTTTTCTATTTATGTTTATTATGTTAAATAATTATTGTTTGAATTTAGCTATTTATTGGCACAATTGCACATGTGTATAGTTTTAAATGTTAAGAACATAGGCTCAATAAAAGTGTTGATTTGTACCTAATTGTTGGGTTGTTTATTTATAACTTTTTAGTTGATATGTTGGGAGGTGGATCTCATTGCGAAGAGGAGGCGCGATGAAACGGGATAGAACCGCCACTGTATTAACTATATATAATCATCATCACTAACTCTATAATTTAAGAAGATGATTTTTTTTAGGATTTGAATAATAATTTCATCTTAGTTTGGTTATGACTTATGGTTCTTATCAAAGTTATTTCTAATAATTCTTTTATAATATCAAAAAAACTAAATGGTGAAGTTCAGAAATAAATATAAGGATCGAAATTTTGTGAATTTTTTAAAACCCAAAGAATTGCAAATGGTGAAGTTCAGAAAATTTATTTTTATATATCTTTTTCTATAACTATATTTTAGCAACGTGATATTTTGAAAGGGAAAAAATTTAGTTTAGAGTTCCTTTTTAAAATGATTATAATTGCGAAGTTCCGAAAATTTATAAAAATTTAACATTGGCTGTTTTTTATTTTAGATTTTAAATTTTAATCTTAGTAGCGAATCGCAAGCTCCCCCCGTTGGGGGGGGGGGAAGTGGCGAAGCCATTACCTGTTATATTTATATTGCTATAGATCATTATTCTTTTTATAAAAGAGTTAGAGGACTTATTTGGCACATCTTTTTCTCACTTGAAATAAAGGAAATTGATGTTTCCTCTTTCTGATGTCTTCAATTCACTTTATTTGAACATTACAAAGTATCGTATCTTTATAGGTAGAAATTGTAAAAAAAAAAAATGATGATCTGAATGTACTAAGATTTTATTTTTGCTCCCTGTTTCATTAGTATGGAACACACGATTCTATAAGTTACTATGTCGTTCATAGGTCGGTCATTCGGTTGGATAGCAACCATTTTACTTTTCAATGATTTTTTGGCAATAACATCGTAACTATTCGGCCGATTTTAACGAGATTTGAAATCCTTATGTTGTTTTACATTCCCTTTCGAATGATATAATTGCCAAAGTCCTCCCAAGGTTAGTCCGGAATTATTTGGCAATAACATCGTAACTATTCGGTGGATTCTAACGAAATTTAAAACCCTTATGTGGTTTTACATTCTCTTTCAAATGATATAATTGCCAAGGTCCTCCCTAGGTTAGCCGGGGAATTATTGAAAGTTTTGAAGGTCGTAAGGTCATAAGTCAGAATAATTGAGACCACATGGCTTAGGTCTCTTGACCTCGTATTAGAACTTGAAGTTCTTTAAGATTTTTATGGCGATTTTGTCATTTATTTTTAGCATATAAATTCCATTGAAAATGGACTTGGGTTCGTTTTCGGATGAGGGCAAATTAATTAATGAGAATAGCTTCATACCTGTCTCTAGCAATCCCAATGGGTTTTCATTTTTAGTTACTCAAGAGATATTGCCTTCCTCATATTCTCACCTCACCTTACTTTACCACGATTATCTTACGAGAGTTAATAGAGAGAGAGAGAGCGATTGTAATAGTAATAATAAGTATTATTATTATTAGCAGCATGATTTGATTTCACTTTTATATTTATATAATTTATAGCTGTTTTCAATATTAAGAATTGTTATAAATGATTAAATATAAAATTATATTAAATGGAGGAGAATCCTGCTAATAATTATTATTACTATGTCAATCTCTCTTTTTAATACCTTTTTTTTAATTTGATAAATGATCGAGTATATTGCTGACTTCAAATCAACCATGGCTTGGTGCAGTAGTCGCCCTAAGCTGAGCCGAAATGAGCTGTTGCTTAAATAGTGACGCGATTCAAATTGATGCTGGATTCGAGCGTTGAGTTCTTTGTTTCGAAAGAACAATCTCGTTGTTGCTTCACGCGCTAATTTGCCGTCGAAGCGAAACGCCCGGCGCTGGAGGCACCATTGTTCATTTTGGAGTGTTGACCACCAACGTAAAATGTGTAGGCTGATTGTGCACAAGTGGCTCCTTCTCCCCACCACTTCTAGATTCTCCTCAGTGGTAAAGTAGTGGCGTCAGGAATGAAATAGAAACACGCAAATCAGTACGATACAAAGTGGTCAGATTAAAATTTGCATACTACATATAAAAGGAGACTTAATAAATTAAAATGTAAATATAAAATTGAAAGTGGATTTTTGTAGTATTAAATAAACAAATAATACTTTAGTGTAATATCTCATTCGCCCTACAGGATCGTAGTGCAAACTTCATTTACGTGCTATTCCTCTTGTTCGTGGCTCACTCACTCCCCTCATTTAGCCCTTTATACAAATTTTCCGCATGAATTAGACGCTCTCTCACATTACATACACCATCTATAATGACGTCTATCTCACTAATTTGTGGCAAAACTCTTCATCTGATTAATGCTATTTGTTAAGAGGTGACTAATTAGTGATCCTGTTGTCTTGAAAGCTTTTATATAAATTTATCATCATCATCATCACTAACTCTATAATTTAAGAAGGGGATTTTGGGGAGTATTTGAATAATAATTTCATCTTAGTTTGGTTATGACTTATGTTTATCAAAGTTATTTCTAATAATTCTTTTCTAATATCAAAAAACAAAATGAAGTTCAGGAATAAAACTAAGTATCGAAATTTTGTGATTTTTTTTAACCCCAAAAATTACAAAT
Source organism: Ceratothoa steindachneri (assembly GCA_963969495.1). Lineage (NCBI taxonomy): Eukaryota > Metazoa > Arthropoda > Malacostraca > Isopoda > Cymothoidae > Ceratothoa > Ceratothoa steindachneri. The sequence goes on from OZ018334.1 coordinate 53,962,545, forward strand.
GGAGAAGTTCAAAAAATTTATTTTTATATATCTTCTTCTATAACTATATTTTAGCAACGTGATATTTTGAAAGGGGAAAAATTTAGTTTCGAGTTCCTTTCTAAAATTATTATAATTGGCGAAGTTCAGAAAATTTATACAAATTTAACATTGGCTGTTTTTTATTTTAGATTTTAAATTTTTATCTTAGTAGCGAAGGAAGCCATTGCCTGGTTATTACATGTAGATACACTAGTAAAACGACATACACTTCAATCAAAGTTGAATGCTCATGTAGCTTTCAGAACAAACTTGGAGATAATCGTTAACAAGTGGCCCCCATGAAGTCTCTAAAAGTTTCGTTCGAAGTTTTAGACTTAAAATTGTATTCATCACCCCGCCCCCACACACACTCTTTCTCTCTCTACACATACACATGTCATACATGTGGAAATGCATTTCACTTAACAATTCTGCCTCAACTCATAAATTCAATTCTAAAATCGACTAAGTTGGATTTAGTTAAGTGGTACAAATGGACATACGAAACAAACGCATATGAAATACTGAGTCACCAGAAAAATTGACAAGAATGATGTAAAACGTATAAAAAAGGGCAAATAAATACCTGTATTAAGAAAACAAGTGAGAGAAAAATATTAATTATCAAACAGTAGTAAATAAGGGACAATTCGAAACCTAAAACAAAATGAAATTATGAATTAATAACATTCACTAATTGAAAGTTGAAAAGTAAACAGAAATAATTACTTTCATTTTGAAGTGAAAATAGTGAAATATACAATAGTGGAAAATTGAAAACTACAATGAAAGGAAAAAAATAAATATAATTGGTATCAAAAGCATAAGATAATAAAAGTAGGGTAGAAAAACTTATAACTCTCATTTAAAATATTTCAAAGGATCACAAAAGCAGCACAAATTATCGAAGATAAGTCACGCTCTCAAAAAACATGTGATCGAAGACAAAGGAAACATCTAAGGAAGGAAATATGTCAAATAATGATAATTTTAACTAAATCAGAATTGAATGAAATTAGTCTATTTGAGAGGCGAAAGAATTAGCAAAATTAAAGGTTAATATAATAAAAATAAATACTAAAAGACATTTTAATGATGGAAATTATTAAAGGACTTGGGGCGAGTCGGTAGTATAATAGTCGATGCAATCAGATGGTAATAAACCTCGGTAAAAGTCATTATAATACTCGGGATAAGTGGAATGTGACAACACTTGCTTGCTCGGAAATCTTGGTTTTAAGTACTGGCAGTATACCTCAGAATCGGTAAAGGAGGAAAAGTTTTGGGAAAATTTTTCCCAACCCCTACGAAATTCACCTTTGTCACGAAAGAGAGATAATATTCATCATTCACTCATCACTAACCTCATCATTTTCTTTTCTAGAGGGCCCCCTTAGGCAGATGACTGCCTAAGCCCCCAGCCCTGCCCCCCCAAGTGAACTACTGCCAGATGTGACGAGGATTTGCCATTCATATTTCGTCCCAACTATGCCGAGCAGTTGCATTGGCATAATTGGGGGCATTGGAGGAAGCTGGTTTGAGGAGTAGCCCACAGTAGAGAACAATGTCAGAAACATTCCGGACAAGGGACGGACTGCAACCTTCGGTGCTAATTACGGCGAAGGCCCCTTCCAGGACCATAGAGGGTGAAAACCGTCTCTATGGTATGTTGGGGAGCGGTCGCGATTCAAAACCCTCGGGGGGGCGGCGTTGTCAATAAGTCCGCCATACAATCACACCCCTGGGAGGATCCCACCCGGACTCATCTCATCCATTCTATCATCCATCCTAAAGGCAAATTCTCTTCCATCTAGGTGGTGGGGTAATGAGGGGGGGCGCACTTCTCCCCAAGGCAAAAAACCCCAAAAAACGTAAAAAACGTATTAACACACCATAAATTCCACCGTAAATCACGTATAAAAGCCTCATCACCGGAAGCAAGAAGAAGGATTCGAAGAATAAAAGTGCACCCCTCTTCAAGGGGCGGCACCTCGAAAATGGCGGACTCGAACGCCCCAAGAGTACCGCTAAGGACACTGGCGGGCAAAGAAAAACCGGATAAGGGAACGGTATACCAAACCTTATTCGGTGAATTAAATGTCGCCGTGCTCCGCCTGCTGGACGGACCGTCAGGATATGTAGCAATATGCGAAAAAGAACGCGATATAGAGGTCCTGACCAAAGAGGAGTCAATTGAAATTCTGAAGGGAATTAACCTCCAGCCCACTACCCCTCCCCAAATACAGGCACACAGAAGCGTGGTCTGCAGGAAGTTGGATCCTTGGATAGGCCAACATTCCAAAGAGGAGATAAAGGAGGAAATTGAGAAACATCAATCATGGGCAAGGATCGCAGAAGTCGTGAAGTTTAGGAACAGGAGGGACAACACTGAATACAGCCATGTTTTCAAGGTGGTATTCAGTGATACTACAATGGCAGCCAAGGCAAAGGAGAATGGCATTTTGCTGTTCAATGCCAAAATAAGCGGGGGGCAGATCGAGAGAGAGGAGTTCACTCCTATCCAGATCTGCTTCAAATGCTTCAAGCTTGAAGCACACGCTACAAAAGACTGTAAGGAGCAGGAGATCACCTGCTCCAAATGCAGTATCAAAGGCCACGGCTGGCGTGAATGCCAGGCTAAGGAAGAATGCTGCCCAAACTGTGGACTTAAGCATGGGGCCATGGCGATGTCATGCCCCCAAAAGAAAGAGCTTGTGAGAAGAAAGGAAGAAAATAGAAGGGCGGAAGGCGTAAGGAGAGCCAACACCTCCTACGCTCAAGCAGCCAGATCCCCCCCAGCAAGAACAATTGAAACCCCCCCAGCCCCAAGGACCTACTTGAAGGTCGGAAACCAGGTTTCCACTAAGATCCTCACGTGCATAATGTATGCTCACGTGAGGAACTTGACTAACCCGGGCTGCTTCGCGACTGAGATGAATACCATGCTCAAGAGGAATGGTCTGGAGGAACTCTGGTTCCCGGACAACCCTCCGTCGGGGGACATACTGCAACTGCAGTATGAGCCCGAGGAAGAGGCCCCAGCAACCCCATTCCCTACTCAGACGGGAAGAGAAAAAATAAATGAGAAAAAGAAGACCCAGGCCCCCCAAACGAAAGTAAACAGAGACCCTAGAATTGAGGCTCAAAAGAAAAGAGATCAAAAGGAAAAGAAAGTCGCGAGGAGGATAAAGGAGGCAGAGGGAAACCTCGCAAGCTCCGCGTCTCCCTCAGAGGATGAGGAGACAGTAAAGCCTCAGCCCCACAAAGCAAGAGCAAGAAGCTCAAGCAGGGGTAAGGCTCCTCAACTGCCCAAAACCCTGGACGGAGAAGAGCTCAACATGCTCTTCTTCAAAACAGAACACACCCCCTTCCCAGATAACCCCACCATTAGGGAAATCGTCGAAGGGGTAAAAACAGGGCAGTTGAAATGGAACTTCGACGCTCCAGTTCAAGAGGCTATAGTCGACGAGGCGCTCATGTCCTCGAAGATAAGGCTGTATACAGACTCCTGCCTCACGATTAGTGAGGTGGAATTTACAAAAATTCGTAACGGAAAGAAGAGAAAGGAGAGAAAGTGATCAAGGTAGACACACACGCACACATATAAACACACTTAGAGTACAAAAACACTAATTTAACATGGAAAACAACAGCAACAAACTGAAAATTCTATCACTTAACACGAACGGTTGGGCTGGAAAATCCATCATATACGGAAACATCTTCCGAATGGTGGACCCCGACCTGATACTCATATCTGAACATGGTGTAAACACTGACACACATACAATCAAAATTCCAAATTACACTGTTATCACAAAAAATCACACACAAGAGCGATACGATGGCGCTGCTATCGCCATTCGTAAAAACATTAAATTTAAAACACTTCCAGACTTAGAGGAGTCCTTTGTGGCTGTGGAAATCCCAACCCTAGTTGGAGCCTTGACAGTGGCAGCGGCTTACCAACCCCCCCGCCGTAAATATCTGCCAGTTCCTAACCTATTCAACATCTTTGGTCGAGGAAAAATGGCATTGCTGGGTGGTGACCTAAACGCCTGTTGCGCAGCTTCAGGATACTGTCACACCAACAAGAGGGGAAGGAACCTGGAACTGCTCATTGAGAGAGATAAACTCCAGAGAGTAGGACCAGACTTCCCGACTTACCTTACGCAACACACGGCAACAAAGCCGGATGTTGTATTGGCAAGCCGAAACTTCCCCTTCAACATCAGCAGCGTGCCAGGTCCTGTGGTACCGAGTGACCATGTCCCCATACTGACAACCATCTCGCTGGCACCGATACTCATGCCAGTGCCACTTAGGAAAAGTTATGCGAAAGCTAACTGGGAGCTTTATAGAGAAATGCTCGGCGAATACCAACCTGCCGACCTGGGCGACGCCATCCTTGAAGAGGTGGACGAGGAGATAAACACCATCACCAATCTCCTCATACAAGCCGACGAGAGATGCGTCCCCAGGATTGCCTATAAAATGCTCCCGCAACCTAGGTGGACAGACGAGATGAGGGACAACGCTCGAGAACACAGAGAAATCCTCGAAGAAATAGGCAGGACAGGCCCAAATAGGGAAAGGACAGCCAGAATTAGACAGCTAAGCGAGGAACTCAAACACATTATCACAGAAAAACAACAGGAAATCTGGAATGACATCATTGGTAGACTGGATAGGGAGGTCAGTCCACAGAGTTTTTGGAATACAGTCCGAAGACTAAGGGGACTGCCCGCCAAAGCCAGGATTAAACTAATAGATGGAGAAGAAATCATTGAGGATCCAGAGTCTCTCGAAAAAAGATTCAGAACACACTGGAAAAAGATTTTCGCTATTTCCCCTGAAGAGAACGAAGACTTCGACCAGGACTTCGAAGACCAACTACTGGACGAACTCAGCACAATGATACATAGAACTCACCCACACCCGCAGGTGTCTCAGGAAAGAGAGATGGTTGGCCACGGTTGCCCGATAACATTTGAAGAGACCATGAACACCATAAGGTCCTTCAAACAAAGGGCACCAGGCTGGTCCGGGATCACGAAGTACAATCTCGTGATGGCCCCAAGGCAAATCATTCAGGGACTGGTAAACACCATGAATGCCTCCCTGAATGTAGGCTATTTTCCGGACGGGTATAAGATGGCCAAAATCATCTTCATCCCGAAAGGAGGTAAGCCCCCGGATCAGGTGGCGAACTTTCGCCCAATCTCTCTTCTGGAGATGCTCGGCAAGATCTTTGAAAAGATCATAGCAAACAGGCTAAAAGCTCAGCTGAGCGAGTTAGGAGTGCACAACCCTCAACAGCATGGGTTCCGTCAAAAAAGGGGTACCGATACGGCCCTAGCACTCCTAACGGAAAAAATAGCCTATTGCCGTGCGAATAAGTTCTATGTAGACATTGTGTTGAGGGATGTACAGAAGGCCTTCGACAAGGTCTGGCTGGAGGGATTGCAATACAAAATCCTCAAACTCCAGTTAGATCCGGTCCTGGAAAGGATCCTTTGTGACTTCGTCATGGACAGGAGGGCATGTCTCATGATAGAAGGACACAAGGGACCCGAATTCGAACTAAAGTCAGGTGTCCCTCAGGGAAGTTGCCTGAGCCCTTTGCTTTACTTGGTCTTTACCATCGACCTCCCGAACCCGGTACATAGGGACACGATGTATCTGCAATTCGCAGATGACATCACACAGATCGTCCCGTGCCGGGTGAGGAAAGCAAGGGAACAGGCGACGCGAACAATAGCGGAAATTAATAACATCAACCAGTACGAGAGACGCTGGAAAATAAGAACAAACAGGGACAAGTTTAAGATCGTCCCAATTTGCCGCACGTTGACGGACCCCATTGTCATCGAGGGGAGGAGATACGGCTACTCCGCCGAAGGCACCGTCCTGGGCCTAAAATTCTCCGATCACGGATACGCAAGGCACTACACGGAGAGGCGGAACCTGGCGAAGAGAGAAATCTCTAAGCTATACAGGTTTAGGGATCTTAGCTCGGCCAACATCAGGAAGATATACCTAATGTATGTCCGGTCTAAGCTCATCTATCCCGCAGTAGTGACCCAAGCGGCAAACAATACCTCAATGAGAAGATTGCAACGAGTGCAAAATACTGCATCCCTGCTGATAAGTAAAGTCAGAAGGCGAGAACACCGCCGTCAGAGGGATCTCCATATTAGTAAGAAACTGGACCCTATCAACATCTTCACCAGGAAACTGGGAAAAAGGGTCTGGTTAACACTTACTAATGATGTCATACCAGAACTACGAGAAATAGGAGGCAGAATGGGCATTCCTGCGCATCTACGTGGGAAAGTCACAAGAAGCTCCCGATTCCCAAGCACCAAACATTGTACACAAGATAACACACCTGAACTGTACACATAACGGACACCAAAAACACGACACTAAGACAAAGAAAATAACATAAAATGCAGAACACCGAAACTGTAAACTAGGTAAATTGCCGAGCCGAAAGCTTAGAAAGGCTTGAATGCTCAACAATTTCGCCAAGAATCAGTAAAATAACATTTTGAAACATGAACAATAAGAAGAACACGCCTGATACACGTAAAATTAACAATACAGAATAAACAATACATAACACAAATAAGTAAAATATGACAACAATAAAAGGAAAAAGACTGCGATGCCCTCCTACTAGGGCCCCCCCCCCATCTTATATATCTTTTATATTTTCACCTACTTTATCTACTACTATCCAAATTCTTCAGAGAGTGTAATATACCGTCCGTGACAACACTTGGCATAGGAGAGTATTTATTGTATAATACATTCGGAGTATTATGATAATACTTGGCACAAGTGGAGTAATATAATATTCGAAAAAAAGTATTATAATATTCAGGTTAGGTAGAGTATTATAATTCCCCTGAGAAGAAATAATATAATACTCGAAACTGAGTATATTAATACTCCTAAACAAATAATACCCCTAAATAAAAGACCCACCCTAATTGAACTGCTCGGAAATACTTCATCAATATATGAACTGGAACGATTTGGGAAAAGAGAGAATCAATGGAATGTGCATTTAATATTAAGACCTATGCCCCTGTTAATTGATGATGGGTAGGTTTCGTACCTTATTTAAAAATTCTAGATCAAGAGCAGAATGCTGTGCGGGACTTCACTTAAGTTAGGGTCCGGACTTTTGGGGATCTCTGCTTTTTGTATGAATTTTCCCGGAAATTCATTCAAGGTCAACATAACTAAGCCGCGTGCTCTTAATTATTCTGACTTATGACCCTATGACCTTACGACCTCCAAGTCTTTCAACAAGATTTTCATAAGATTTTTTTATAATTCCAGGACTAACCTTGGGAGAACTTTGGTAATTATATTATCCGAAAGAGGATATAAAATAACATACGATGTTTAAATTTCGTTAGAATCGGCCGAAAAGTTACGATGTTATTGGCATAAAACACATTGAAAAGTAAAACTATTACCCTCCGACCGACAACCTACGGACCGCCATAGTAAATTATAGAGTCGTGTGCACGTGACTAAAAAGACAATGTTCGAGTCGGATTACGGATGTGCGATCATGCTTCATTGGCATTCGTAATCCTCTGCTATTTCTTGGTATTATTAGATTATAAGCCCCTGCCTTGCGATCATTAACAATATATTTTTTGTTTTAGTCTTTATTCATGTTTACTTACATTGGAGAAGTAGTGAAGTTTTTTAATCAACTTTGGATATCCTATGGGAAAATTTTCATCCTCCTTGCATCTATGGTACGAGTTGCTGATTTAGGAGATGTGCGTCACCCCATTTCCTCTCTCCATCTCTATTGCCCCAAGTAGTACCCTCTTTGGGCTAATCATCTTAAGGAAAGGGTTTAGGCCCTTGCTTAGTAGACGCACGTGGGAACTTGCCTTCATTGCGGATTAGGGGTTGATTTAAGAGAGTTGCCACCCCTACATCCCAATGGCCCAAAGAATAAATACCCTCTTTTGGCCAATTGTCGTCCGCAAAAATTAACTTCCAAAATAAAAACAAAAATATGGTTTGCATTCGATGAATACTCCCCAAATCAGTCTCGTTGAAGCTGAGTTAAAACGGGGAGAAATTTGCTGTGCATCGATTCACTTGAAGAAGCCAATAAGCGTCAGAACATTGGTTATACTCATAAATGCACATAAATCTCAAGAATCTTCAGGTGAATGGAAACAAAGTTGGCCAATTAATTAATCCATACATTGAATGCGCGGATTTAAAAACAAAAATAAACGACCACAAAAAAACTGTGATGTGGAATCTGATGATTCAAAATACCCTTTCTTGTCATCTTCGGAGGTTCTATGCTGGCAAGCGTCTTCCGCTGGCTCACGTGGCATTTCGCTCTCATTTTCAGCGGTCGTCCTTGGATAAGGCTCAGACTAGTGTTTACCAACCTCTTCCCTTTCCCCCCAGCCCTACTTCATGGTGGTCCGAAAGTCTTGTTAACCCCTACCGAAAAGTAATAATAACAATCGAGGAGTAATAGTAAACACAAGTATGAAGTCATGTCGCATATCTTCTATGCTATTTCCAGAATAGAATACACACGCTCTTGTGCCCATAGACTTTCAATCAGCCTCTCTCCCAAACTGTAGGGGCTCTTCTCAGCCATCTGGGATAGAAAATGAAAACAATATTAACAGAGAGAGAGAGAGAGAGAGAGACAAGACTTTCGATCCTCTGAAATTAAAACACTATTTCAAATACAAAGTTAAAACCCTATTTACAGGGGTAACAAGGCTTTCGTACCACCCTGTATAACAAACCCATGCCCAACTGGTAGTTGAAAAAAATGTAATTATTTTAATATTGTAATATTTTTATTGACTTCAAAGGAATCTCTCATATTTATTGACCACCTAAGAATAAGTGAATCACTCTAGTTTAGCCAGAACCTTGTGCCTGGCGCTTATGGCATATATCCTTGATTCGAGGAGACAATTTTGTTAGTTTCCGTCGTAAATCACCACATTCGGTAATTTGAAGTCGGTTTTCTTTTGGTTCGGAGCAAATCGTCAACATAATTCGTCACATTCAACAACATAATAGTTAATGTAGCAGTGTTATGGTATTTCCTTTCAACCTCGTCACATAGCCACATACTGGTACTTTTTATTTTGATTCATCACTTCATTGATTCATTGATTTATTGATTCATCACTTTGCAACGAGAAGCATGTTGGAGCGACTGCACTAAATCAACCAATGAACCAATTTTCATCTTACTTCTTATACAGGTTTTTTGCCAAATTGCCATTTAGCAAAATTATAAAACAAACACTGATGTTTATTATTAAAAAAATATTCTTGGATCCCAAAGCCACCACATTTAACCAAATATTTCCCCAAGCCCCAACGGTAGAGCATATGCTCCACGTTTAGAATTACTGATCTAGAACAAATCTACGCAGGGTAACTTGGAGCTTTTATTCAACCGTAGGGATCGTTCTGCATTATATTTTTTGCTATTTTTTTCCAATTTTTGTATTTCCATGGATAGAAATAGAGAAAATAGAAAAAACGCGACTGAAAACCATTACGTAAATTTATTTTAAGTCAAGATTTTCCATTGCCCACTTGTTGTTTCAGTCTGATCCTACAGCCATCCAATTAAAAACTCTGCCACTAACAAGTCCAAAAACCTCTTAAAAAGAAACTCATTACCTCCATTTTTAGCAATTTCTATTCCCTTCGAATTTAGTTAATTAATGAAAACAAGGTCAAAGGAAAGGCGGTTGTTATAGCCCCTCGGCGTTCAGCCGGGACCTCTAGCGAATCAGCCTCTTCGATGGGGAGAGGGCCATGGCATCTGCAATTGCATCTTCTCCCCCCACCCTCCCATTCGTATCTCATCACCGTCCCATTGTTCATGAACTAATTAAACCGAGAACCGGGGTCATGGAATTCGACTCGTATATTCTCTGATTTTAATCCAGTCTATAAGTGAACCTTCCGTTTCCATCGGTTTATGCGCTGCTTCCTTGTGTGATTGAAACAAATCCCTGCCCTTCCAGACATTTATGATTCACGGCAGTTTCTCTTTGAGTCCTTTTATTCTTTTCAGTAACCCTCGCCTTTCCATTTCTCTCTTGTCATCTTACTTTTAATCTATCATGCATACTTGTGTTTATTTGAGTATAACAATTCCTTTTCTTTCAATAAAATACTGTGATTAATATCTAATAAGTTTAATCCGTTCTTTAACCTTATAAATAGAGAAATATTTGGATTAAATATTCATCAGCCCAGTTTGGACAAAGCGTAAGTCTCTTCTCATTCACGGAGAGGCTCAAGCATGTCCGAGTAACCAACCCTTGGTGGAAAGGTAACAGCAAGATACTCTTGATGCTGTCAAGGTCTGGACATTGCATAACATAATTTAACGGATGACAAAAGCCATAAGGGCCTATCAAAGGTCATCTGAATCAATCGAAGAGCTCCGAAAGAATCACCCATCATCTTCAAATACTACATCCATAGGATTGCGTCCACAATACAGCTCGTAAAGCATCACCATTAAAGGTTTGGCCAACACTAAAGCGTATAGCTACAATATATACATCAATATTAAAATATGTACATCTAAACTGCAGTTTAACACGTAGACTTCGAACTCTGCCGCCAGTCGACTCATATCGGAATTTCTGTTCTGCGACGAACAGTACTAAATATATATATATATATATATATATATATATATATATATATATATATATATATATATATATATATATATATATATATATATATATATATATATCCAAAGAAGTACAGTATCGTACATGTAAATGCAGGAAAGAAACCACAGTATTTTGGACCGATTTATTGTGAAACCAGGTTTCGACGGATTCGACGGAGATATCCATCATTTTCAATCGCTGACAAACTAATGAATACAATAATCGGCTTAGCCTAAACAAAAAATTTACAAGTCAGAATTTAATCAGACGGGCTGGTAGAGAACCGTTGCATGAGTATTTTTCCTTCTTGTCGAAGGTCAGAGGATGAACTCAATTATATAACCATATAATATCGAAGAGAAACCAAATTACCAATGCATCTGACATTGTTATTACAATTAATATTTCTTCAGTTTTTAATTTCCACCCGTCCGCAGCATCTCTCTCTCTCTCTTTAGACAGAAATCGAATCCGAGGCTGTTAAAATAAGAATCAGATAAGCAACTAAATAAACATGAATTGCTAAAAGAAATATAAGTAAAAAACAAATATTCGTATTATTTATCATTACTCAGTATCGGATTACATTTTAAATAGACTGGAAGTAGAATTAGGTTGGAATCCTTTGTTTGGTACCTATTTTAAAAACATGACAAGTAAGATTAGATCCAATCTCTACTGGACTCTGGCCTTGGAAGAAGATTCTGTGTATACAATTCTAAGGTGAAACCGAGTGGATAGTTGGGCATCAGAATACTTTTAAAAAGAGGCTTTTTTAAGATAATGGTGAAGTTAAACCAAGCGAAGATATGTGTACAATACATAGACATAGCCAGAATAGTCAAAAGAAACGGGTAGTTTGTAGTGCAATTGTAAGGGTTGATTCCTAAGTCTGTCCTGTCCGTAACAAAATCAGTCCCCCATCCCACCTTCCTTGTAATGCCCCCATTAAGATGATATAGGGGTAGTAAAAGAATAAAATAGAGTATTATGTATAGGGTTTGTTTCAATAAATAATAGTTATCCAAGAAAAACATATAATTAATTTTCAATGGAGGCAATTCCATACGCATACCGTTATATAAATCAACCGAATTTCGTTCTCCGTTGAGACCTTATAATTACAGGAATATCTACGATTATTCATCGAAAAAAAATTGGTGTACAATCCTATAGCTATATAATGGGGTGGATTATAAAAAATGGATCAAAGTGGATAAAAAGTGTCAAACTAAAACTAGTGGATTCTAAATGATGGGGCGGGGTACTTATACTCGTTATTTGTATCTTTTAAAGAACCAATCCTGAAGAATAACCTAGGCTTTCTCAAATTCATTAAGCTGCCCTTAATCCTGCGTTCGAATGGGTTGTCTCGACTTCAGAATTGGACTTAGACGTTTTCACTTTTTATTATGACATCATTTATCTCTGCAATTTTTCTTCACGATTTTTCCACCTTCAGTAGATATTGCTTTTAAGGCCAATTCAACTCATGTCAAACCTAGTTGAGTGTTTGATGCTTTGTTTGGTATAAAATAACTTTGGGACTTTGATTACAAATAACTACAACCGTTAATTAGCAATGAATTAAACAATTCGAACAAGTAGAGATTCTTATTCTACTGATTAATTATGGCAGAAGGGACATCTGCTTTAATATATTCTGCTAATTTCTCTTCTGTTATTCTTCTCTTTCAATGTGTAACATACACTTTAGAATTAGGTCGTGCCTTTGGTAGACACCCTAACAATCGAAAACCAGCTCCGAGCGAGCGCTTATTCAAGGACGAAGGTGAGGGAATGTTCACAAACCGTTTCCCCCGACACAAATCCATTCCACCTTTGTTCACATTTGCACAAAGGCTTCTTTTGTATCTTTTAACATTTCTTAATATTAAAGGCTTTTTTTTGTCTAAGGGAACGTACTGCTCTAATTGATTTCGGTAATAGGAGATTCAATTACACTGAATTGAGAGCGCTCAAATATTCACATTTCGAAACCGATTTTATTTTTTTTTATATGTACTCCACGATTAGATATGCTATTAATATTAGATATTACTAATATTATTAGCATGACATCTTCTAAATATGTGTTGTCAAAAATGTGTCTGACATTACAGAATACCAATAGAGAGTGGAAGGCCATGAAAAAGACGAAGAGTTGGCTGACAGAGAGATGTTCACGAATGTTCGCTACGAGAGTGAAAGTGGGCCAACGACTTTCACCCTAAATCATTAGTTCACTTGACATTCCGAGCCTATTTGTGGATACACGTCGATACATTTGCTTGATATTCAGAGCCTATTTGTGGATACATATCGATACATTCCCTTGACATTCCGAGCATATTTGTGAATACATGTCGATACATTTGATTGATATTACGAGCCTATTTGAGAATATATGTCAATATATTCGCTTGACATTCAGAGCCTACTTGTGAATACATGTCGACACATTCGCTTGACATTCAGAGTTTATTTGGAAATACATGTCGATACATTCGCTTGGCATTCTGAGCCTATTTGTGAATACACATCGATACATTCGCTTGACATTTTGAGCCTATTTGTGAATACATGTCGATATATTCACTTGACATTGAGGGCTAATTTGTGAATACATCTCGATACATTCCCTTGACATTCTGAGCCTATTTGTGAATACACATCGATACATTCACTTGACGTCCTGAGCCTATTGGTGAATACATGTCGATACATTTGCTTGATATTATGAGCCTATTTGTGAATACACATCGATACATTCGCTTGGCATTCTGAGCCTATTTGTGAATATATGTCAATATATTCGCTTGGCATTCAGAGCCTACTTGTGAATACATGTCGATACATTCGCTTGACATTCTGAGCTTATTTGTGAATACACATCGATACATTCGCTTGACCTTCTGAGCTTATTTGTGAATACACATTTATACATTCGCTTGACATTCTGAGCCTATTTGTGAATACATGTCGATACATTTGCTTGATATTACGAGCCTATTTGTGAATATATGTCAATACATTCGCTTGAAATTCTGAGCCTATTTGTGAATATATGTCAATACATTCGCTTGACATTTAGAACCTACCTGTGAATACACATCGACACATTCGCTTGACATTCAGAGTTTATTTGTGAATACATTTCGATACATTCGCTTGGCATTCTGAGCCTATTTTTGAATATATGTCAATACATTTGCTTGACATTCAGAGCCTACTTGTGAATACATGTAGACACATTCGCTTGACATTCAGAGTTTATTTGTGAATACATGTCGATACATTCGCTTGACATTCTGAGCCAATTTGTGAATACATGTCGATACATTCGCTTGCTATTCTGAGCCTATTTGTGAATACAGATTGATACATTCGCTTGACATTCTGAGCCTATTTTTCAAATACATGTCAAAACATTCGCTTGACATTCTGAGCCTATTTGTGAATACATGTCGATACATTCGCTTGACATTCTGAGCCTATTTGTGAATACACTTCGATACATTCGCTTGACATTCTGAGCCTATTTGTGAATACACATCGATACATTCGCTTGACATTCTGAGCCTATTTGTGGAACATGTCGATACATTTGATGGATATTACGAGCCTATTTGTAAATATATGTCAATACATTCACGTGACATTATGAGCCTATTTGTGAATATATGTCAATATATTCGCTTGACATTCAGAACCTACATGTGAATACATGTCGACACATTCGCTTGACATTCAGAGTTTATTTGTGACTACATGTCGACACATTCGCTTGACATCCTGAGCCTATTTGTGCACATCGATACATTCGCTTGACATTCAGAGCCTATTTGTGAATACACATCGATACATTCGCTTGATATTCTGAGCTTATTTGTGAATACGCATTGATACATTCGCTTTTCATTCTGAGCCTATTTGTGAATACATGTCGATACATTGGCTTGACATTCAGAACCTACCTGTGAATAGATGTCGACACATTTGCTTTACATTCAGAGTTTATTTGTGAATACATTTCGATACATTCGCTTGATATTCTGAGCTTATTTGTGAATACGCATTGATACATTCGCTTGACATTCTGAGCCTATTTGTGAATACATTTCGATACATTCGCTTGAGATTCTGAGCTTATTTGTGAATACACATTGATACATTCGCTTGCTATTGTGAGCATATTTGTGAATTCATTCGCTTGCTATTCTGAGCCTATTTGTGAATACATATTGATACATTCGCTTGACATTCTGAGCCTATTTTTGAATACATGTCGATACATTCGCTTGACATTCTGAGCTTATTTGTGAATACATGTCGATACATTCGCTTGACATTCTGAGCTTATATGTGAATATACTTCGATACATTCGCTCGACATTCTGAGCCTATTTGTGAATACACATCAATACATTCCCTTGACATTGTGAGACTATTTGTGAATACATGTCGATACATTTGCTTGATATTACGAGCCTATTTGTAAATATATGTCAATACATTCACTTGACATTCTGAGTCTATTTGTGAATATATGTCAATACATTCGCTTGACATTCAGAACCTACCTGTGAATACACATCGACACATTCACTTGACATTCAGAGTTTATTTGTGAATACATTTCGATACATTCGCTTGGCATTCTGAGCCTATTTGTGAATATATGTCAATACATTTGCTTGACATTCAGAGCCTACTTGTGAATACATGTCGACACATTCGCTTGACATTCAGAGTTTATTTGTGAATACATGTCGACACATTCGCTTGACATCCTGAGCCTATTTTTGCACATCGATACATTCGCTTGGCATTCAGAGCCTCTTTGTGAATACACATCGATACATTCGCTTGATATTCTGAGCTCATTTGTGAATACGCAATGATACATTCGCTTGACATTCTGAGCCTATTTGTGAATACATATCGATACATTCGCTTGACATTCTGAGCTTATTTGTAAATACATATTGATACATTCACTTGACATTCTGAGCCTATTTGTAAAGAGATGTCGATACATTCGCTTGAAATTCTGAGCTTATTAGTGAATACGCATTGACACATTCGCTTGACATTCTGAGCCAATTTGTGAATACATGTCGATACATTCGCTTGACATTCTGAGTTATTTGTGAATACACATCGATACATTCGCTTGATATTCTGAGCTTATTTGTGAATACGCATTGATACATTCGCTTGACATTCTGAGCCTATTTGTGAATACATGTCGATACATTCGCTTGACATTCAAAACCTACCTGTGAATAGATGTCGACACATTTGCTTGACATTCAGAGTTTATTTGTGAATACATTTCGATACATTCGCTTGATATTCTGAGCTTATTTGTGAATACGCATTGATACATTCGCTTGACATTCTGAGCCTATTTGTGAATACATTTCGATACATTCGCTTGAGATTCTGAGCATATTTGTGAATACACATTGATACATTCGCTTGCTATTCTGAGCATATTTGTGAATTCATTCGCTTGTTATTCTGAGCCTATTTGTGAATAGATATTGATACATTCGCTTGACATTCTGACCCTATTTTTGAATAGATGTCGATACATTCGCTTGACATTCTGAGCCTATTTGTGAATACATGTCGATACATTCGCTTGACATTCTGAGCTTATATGTGAATATACTTCGATACATTCGCTCGACATTCTGAGCCTATTTGTGAATACACATCAATACATTTGCTCGACATTCTGAGACTATTTGTGAATACATGTCGATACATTTGCTTGATATTACGAGCCTATTTGTAAATATATGTCAATACATTCACTTGACATTCTGAGTCTATTTGTGAATATATGTCAATACATTCGCTTGACATTCAGAACCTACCTGTGAATACACATCGACACATTCACTTGACATTCAGAGTTTATTTGTGAATACATTTCGATACATTCGCTTGGCATTCTGAGCCTATTTGTGAATATATGTCAATACATTTGCTTGACATTCAGAGCCTACTTGTGAATACATGTCGACACATTCGCTTGACATTCAGAGTTTATTTGTGAATACATGTCGACACATTCGCTTGACATCCTGAGCCTATTTGTGCACATCGATACATTCGCTTGGTATTCAGAGCCTCTTTGTGAATACACATCGATACATTTGCTTGATATTCTGATCTCATTTGTGAATACGCAATGATACATTCGCTTGACATTCTGAGCCTATTTGTGAATACATATCGATACATTCGCTTGACATTCTGAGCTTATTTGTAAATACATATTGATACATTCACTTGACATTCTGAGCCTATTTGTAAAGAGATGTCGATACATTCGCTTGAAATTCTGAGCTTATTAGTGAATACGCATTGACACATTCGCTTGACATTTTGAGCCAATTTGTGAATACATGTCGATACATTCGCTTGACATTCTGAGTTATTTGTGAATACACATCGATACATTCGCTTAAAATTCTGAGCTTATTTGTGAATATGCATTTATACATTCGCTTGACATTCTGAGCCTATTTTTGAATACATGTCGATACATTCGCTTGACATTCAGAACCTACCTGTGAATAGATGTCGACACATTTGCTTGACATTCAGAGTTTATTTGTGAATACATTTCGATACATTCGCTTGATATTCTAAACTTATTTGTGAATACGCATTGATACATTCGCTTGACATTCTGAGCCTATTTGTGAATACATTTCGATACATTCGCTTCAGATTCTGAGCTTATTTGTGAAGACACATTGATACATTCGCTTGCTATTCTGAGCATATTTGTGAATTCATTCGCTTGCTATTCTGAGCCTATTTGTGAATACATATTGATACATTCGCTTGACATTCTCAGCCTATTTTTGAATACATGTCGATACATTCGCTTGACATTCTGAGCCTATTTGTGAATACATGTCGATACATTCGCTTAACATTCTGAGCTTATATGTGAATATACTTCGATACATTCGCTCGACATTCTGAGCTTATTTGTGAATACACATCAATACATTCGCTTGGCATTCTGAGCCTATTTGTGAATATATGTCAATACATTTGCTTGACATTCAGAGCCTACTTGTGAATACATGTCGACACATTCGCTTGACATTCAGAGTTTATTTGTGAATACATGTCGACACATTCGCTTGACATCCTGAGCCTATTTGTGCACATCGATACATTCACTTGACATTCAGAGCCTATTTGTGAATACACATCGATACATTCGCTTGATATTCTGAGCTCATTTGTGAATACGCAATGATACATTCGCTTGACATTCTGAGCCTATTTGTGAATACATATCGATACATTCGCTTGACATTCTGAGCTTATTTGTGAATACATATTGATACATTCACTTGACATTCTGAGCCTATTTGTAAAGAGATGTCGATACATTCGCTTGAAATTCTGAGCTTATTAGTGAATACGCATTGACACATTCGCTTGACATTCTGAGCCAATTTGTGAATACATGTCGATACATTCGCTTGACATTCTGAGCCTATTTGTGAATACACATCGATACATTCGCTTGACATTCTGAGTTTATTTGTCAATACACATTGATACATTCGCTTGACATTCTGAGCCTATTTGTGAATACATGTCGATACATTCGCTTGACATTCTGAGCCTATTTGTAAATACACATCGAGACATTCGCTTTACACTCTAAGCCTATTTGTGAATACATGTCGATACATTCGCTTGACATTCTGAGTTTATTTGTCAATACACATTGATACATTCGCTTGATATTCTGAGCCTATTTGTGAATACACATCGATATATTCTCTTGATATTCTGATCTTATTTGTGAATACACATCGATATATTCTCTTGATATTCTGAGCCTATTTGTGAATACATGTCGATACATTCGCTTGACATTCTGAGCCTATCTGTGAATACCTGTCGATACATCTGTTTTTAATAAAAAAACACATAAATAATCCGCATTGACGCAGTTAGGAAATGCGTTTATATTAACAAGATCACGCTCTTATTCATTTTGCATCGGGTCAGCTGGGGCACGCTCTTCTTTACCCCCACCCCCTCAAATTGGCTCTATCCAATAATCTACCAGAGATTGCTATCACAACCGCAAATTTAATCAAGTCTTCTGACATATGCTGAATCCAAATAGAATTCAAATAATAAAGGAAGGATATTTAATTTACTTCTTTCCACCTGGCTAAATGTCCATGTCTCTCTGTCTTCCCCGAAGGTGACAGCCAACTTTTCTCGCTCTTAATGTTTGCAGGTGACACTGCAGTTATATACATATCTTCCACACTTTTTTCTCTTCCTTTAACCTCACACCTTCCTCTACAAATTCCTTCCTCTACACATTCCTTCCTCGATGTTATTGCGCTATAATATGCGGCGACGACGTACCTAAGATGAGGACAAGGTATCACTCGTATAAAGGAAGAATGAGGAATAAATAAGAATAAAGAGGGAAAGGGAGTAATCATTTAATCACGTCGAAGAAGAAAGTGAAGGCTGCAATCAGGTAACGACTCATAAAATCACCTGACGATCAAAACATGAGTGGAGGGAGGCTTAAACCTCGATCGAAACGGCCCTAAAATTTCCTGTTTCCAATCATCTCTAGTTGCGTTTTACGACGCCCAAGTTGACACTACGGAATAGAGAACCCACTCCCTACAAGACTTTCGGACAGACATAACCCTGTGAAATTCAAGCCTCGTAAGGAGAGATTCTTTCGTTGCCGAACGGGAAAGAATTCAGGTGAGTTACGCGTTCTCACAGACTCGAGTCTCCAATATCTATTCAACTCCGCCAACTTCACCAAATTCATAATAAACTTCTCAATGCTAAGCGGGGAAGTTGCCTCATTTATTTACGCCCTAAGAAAAATAATGGTCAAATGGGGCTGTTCAGATTTTGTTAGTCAACCACCCAATAAGGAAAATGACGTCATAACGGGAGAAAATTAAAATACTTCCAGAATAGACCATCGTTATGCTTTAAAAAATGACTGAGAAATACGAAATATTCAATAATTTCAATAGAATAAAAAAAATCAGGAGGTAAAAACCATGACTTAAAATTATGGGAAGCCATGTAAAAGTTTGAAGCATTCTGATCTCCGATTAACTTCTGAGGATATTAGGACGTGAAACCCATTCCAATCAGCAGTCATGGCAAAAGTGAGGCAACATTTTTGCATTTTTTTTTTAATTTAGGTGATAAATATAATCATCATTAACTCCATAATTTAAGAAAGGGATTTTTTTTTAGTATTTGAATAATAATTTTATCTTAGTTTGGTTATGACTTATGTTTTTTATCAAAGTTATTTCTAATAATTCTTTTAGAATATCAAAAACAAAATGGTGAAGTTCAGAAATAAATATAAGTATCGAAATTTTGTGATTTTTTTTAAAACCCAAAGAATTACAAATGGTGAAGTTCAGAAAATTTATTTTTATATATCTTCTTCTATAAATATATTTTAGCAACGTGATATTTTGAAAGGAGGGAAATTTAGGTAAGAGTTCCTTTTTAAAATTATTATCATTGGCGAAGTTCAGAAAAATTATAAAAATTTAACTATGGCTGTTTTTTTTACCCTGGTTATTCTAATATTTAAATTATAGCAAGTTTATAAAAAGAATTCATAATTTCAAAAATAATTTTAAAAAATGCATTCCTTCGTTGAATAAAAAACAAACAAAAGCGCTCTTTGTTCTTGATCCTGTAGAAGGTGAGTTTCCGTCGCCGGAAGCTTTGCTATTCGATTAGAAGGTAAAAAGATGACGAATGAATGAATGATGTCGTGTAATTATAATCTAATAATATTTTGTGTAAAAATAAATGTACGAATATTTTTCAATTCCAGAAATGGTTCATTCAAAAGAATAGTGTAAAACCATTGTCGCTCTGCACCCCAAGGTGCCTGAAAGGCAAGCAGATTGTTGCTAAGGGTTAATGCATTAAGGAGCGCCATTTTTAGTATCATTGATAACTTTAAAAAGACGCGTTACACTTTTGTGACAAAGTATTTCGGATGCCCAAATGCTTCAAATGAAGGCCAAGATCGCCCCCTGGTAAGATCCCCGCTCAAAGATCGGATTGACCCCTGTGCCAAGTTTGCTCACTTCTGGAAAGAGGCAAAGGTCTCAAGTCGAGAAAGGCTGCGAAGAAGCCAGATCACGCCAAGAAGAACGCTACAGATTGTTTTCACTTTTGTAGGAAATGTAAAGAATGGAATTTTGAAGACTTGGCCAAAGGGTTGTTCTCTGATCAAGCTTCCTTCCGCTTGTTTTGGAGTTTCTGCAAGATCCCTCGTTATGCGGAGAAAACGGGATCGCTTGCATGGGTCCTGTGTCGTGCCTATGGCGGCTTCTCAGGGAAATGGAGCACTAACTCTTTGGCTTCAAGAACACTGGCATGAACTCAAAATGGTACCAAAACCTGGTTCATCGGCACAGTATTTTTCAGTATGATGGCGCACCTTGTCACAAAACAAAAACAATAACAAAGTTCATGGCTGAAAATAGCATTGAATTTTGTGCACCTTGTTCAGAGAATTCGCCAGATTTGAACCCAATAGAGAATTAGTCGGCGATAATGAAACTGGCGTTTGATAAACAGGAGCCACCTAATTGTGAGCAGTTGCAGGTGCTTAAGGAATAAAAATGGACCAATATCATCAATATATCATCAATATATGATCATAAATTTGGTCTCCAGCAAACCAAAAAGAATTAAAGCAGTCCTTAAGAACGAGGGACATCATTGTAAATATTGATTGCGTCCATCAATTCACTGTATTCATTAATAAAATGTGTTTAAGCTCTAAATTATTTTATATTTCACCTTCAAATTATGATAAAAATATACAGAAACAAAATGCAACGTTTTATTAATTTTCTTAATTTTGTTATATGAACAAATATAATCCTCTCAAAAACTTTTGCCCATGACTAGCAAATGTTTCAGATTAGATACAGCACTTGCGAGCGTAATGAAGAACCCTATACTAGAACCCTGAAAAAACATAAAATCTGCATGATTCAAGGGTGATATGTAAAGAAATGTTATACACAAAGCACAAAAGAATAACGGTAAATGGTAAACACATACCATTCTTCCCTTCCCGATTCTATTTCTAAATGTCGCCAATTGATGCGAACCTGCCTTTGTTCTTGCTACAGAAGGAGGGGAACTATTCTGCAATTTCGCATTACAAGTTGCTCTTTAATTAATTAACAAATCGTTAATATAGTTAGCGAGAGAGAGAGAGAGAGAGAGAGAGAGAGAGAGAGAGAACTACTGACAAACAAACATAAGAGAGGGAACGATTATAGTGGAGATAGAAATTTTTACTTACGCAAATTTATGCATTGCTCTTTTGAATTATCGCTACTGAGTATGCATTGGTTTATCCGGAATATACAAGGGGAATCTTCTAATTATGAAAATAATGATTAAATTAGACTAACAACATTTACACATTTAAAGTTACGGCTTCATACTTTTTAGAAAGAACTTAAAAAGTACCGTAGTTTCGGTGATACAGCTCAGTTTCTGACTAAACAGCTTACGCTTTATTCCCAACCACTAAAAAAAAACCCCAAAGAAACATTATTATAGGTCATACAGAGAATAAATTTATAAAAAAACTAATGCTTATACATAGATTAACAGATTAAAACAGATGTGAATGCATGGTAATGATACCTAAAAAATTGAGAAACCATTAATCTCACTTAATGAAGACAATGCTGTTGGATTTCTTTTGGAAGTGATCGTCGAACCGGGCGTCATCCTAAAGGATTACAAAGTGAGTAGGCATCTCTCAAGGGCCCCTCCCTCATGTTAATGAATGAGTGGATCTCTTCAAACATTCAGTTAGATGCAAGTGCGGATCTAGGGGGGGGGAGGGGGTTGAATCCCCCCGTCAAATTTCAGATTCGTTTATGTTTATATATTTTTTTAAGCCATACCTTTATTCTGCAATTCAGAAAATGTTATGTAATAATATAGAATAAATATAAACACTTTTTTTAAATCGTTGCGATCGAATGCACCTTATATGATATATGTGTAAAATACTGGTAATTCTCAAAAATAATTATTAAATTCAGTATTTTATCTTAGCTGACATCCAAAAAGTACCATTTATAATTTTCTGATTAGTCGAAAAAAATTCGGATCTGAGAGAGTTAGGGCTCACTTTCGTGTGATATATTGTTATTTATTATCGATGTTGTGTACCATAACCTTCATTAATGATCAATGCCCTTTTTCCCAGACTCCGCAGAGGGAGGAACTCAAGTTAGCCCCCCCTCCCCCTAAATTTTTATCCTGGATTCGCTACTGGCTAGATAGATCTTCAAAAGCAGCGTGACAACACTTGACCTAAGGGCAGATCATGGAACCACTAATGGGTTCCTGAGAATAAAAGGAAATTTAATAAATGACTTCTTTCGTGATCCAATAACCCAGCTAATTTGAGAGCTGCTGTCTATTCTTCAAAAGACAGGAAATATTGTACCGGAATTTCCATTGCATGAATATTCCATTATAGTTGTCACTTTTAGGCTTGTTCTTATTGCAAAAATTGAACGAACAAATCAAGGAAACATTTGATTTCGGCAATGAAAGAGAGAAGTGGGTAACTCTATAAAAATGAAGCATCATTAATCTCTTTACATATATCTCTCCAATTCTATATTGTAATTAGTTTATTTTGAACTCTAGAAACATCTTTAATCTTTAGTGTAGACTCTATAACATTATTTAACCTAGGTTTAATTGTTATGTTGTAGATCGGACTCTAAAGAAGGAATGCCTTTTTCCGATTTTTCTGGTCGCCACTGAGAAATAAATCTTCGAAATTGGAAAATACGGATCGGTGATAAAACCTCTGCCATATATTTATTCATATCTAAAGTGTAAAAGCTTACATGTGTGTTGGGAGCTATGGCTGTGTCTAGTATGATCATAGAAGAGTGAATGTACATACATATTTACATTCCTTTGTCCTTACGAAAATATATAAATACATACACCCACATGTTTGGTGAGCCGTCAGTTAAGAATGTTGTCGCTTTCCGGGCTTCGGTGATGCGATAGTAGGTTCGTTTGTTTGTTATCGCACCCAACGGACGAAGCAATTTTGATTTCACTCAAGTCGATCTGTAATTGCAAATCGAGGATTTAAATTCACAAATAATTTAGGTGGAATTTGTTTTGAGGATATTTTCGAGTGTGTTTTGAGATTCACGAAAGTGTGTATTTAGTGAGGAAATGCGAAGCATAATAAAACAACAAAGGTATTGGGAAAAGTTGGCAATGCTTAAAATAATAATAACCATTATTATCTATGAAGAAGATATATTTAGTAAGAAAGCTGGAGGAGAATGGTGTAACCAAGTTGGAGCGTTGTCATTGATTGAGGAAAGAAAGTGGAGGAAGAGCATATAAAAGCTTTCCTCCCGATATGAAAGGAAGGAAGGGAGAATCACAAAACCGAATAAATAAATAAGACATAAAAGTGAAGTAGAGAATTTTTCCAAGAAGAGTCGGGATGCGGCCAAGGATAACAAATTCTCCTTTATAGTGGGACAGAAGGAGGAGATTTATAGGGATAATTCGAACTATTATAGATGGGGATATCTAAATGGAACCTATCTGAAGTATAAACTTATGAAAATACGGAAATAATGGCACAGACTAACAGAATAAGAAAGGTACTAAAAATAAGAGGAATAGAGAAAAATAAAATGGATAAAAAAAGGAGCAGATAAGCTCGCATGTTCACCCTCAAAGGCTGGATAAGACTGCGTTCAAAGGCTCAAGAATTCTCCCCAAGGAGAAAATTAAAGGGAACAAATTTGATCCTGCTTAGCGGATAACTTCCATGGCTACTTCGTCTGCAGCTTCGAAGGAGAAGGAAGCCATCGGGAGCAGAAGCTACTTAAATTAATCGCAATTCTGCGCCATTTGCCAATAACGAAGCCTTTGAAAGCGAGCCCCCTCCTTAACGAGTTGGCTTTTTCTCGTTTATTTTTTTATTCTCAGTCGCTTATTCACTTGATCATTGCCTTTCACCATTTTGAGGACACCATATTCACTAGTTAGTCTATCAGTACATGCGTGAATCACTTTCATATTTGTCTTTTTCGAACGTCTCGCAAAGCAATTCATGTTCGTAGTTCAAGAAACTAAATTGTATTGTCGGAAGCCTTGAAATGCTACTTCGTGGTTTGGATCTAACATAGGTTCTTGCCTTCCTTGGAGAAAGGTGGAATGTGTTGAAAAGTTACGTGTTCTCTGGTTCTTCGGGTACTCTAACAATGTAGCTTCCATACAATTTAACCTCTATACGAACGTCTCGCAAAGCAGTTCATGTTCGTAGTTCAAGAAACTAAATTGTATTGTCGGAAGCCTTGAAATGCTACTTCGTGGTTTGGATCTAACATAGGTTCTTGCCTTCCTTGGAGAAAGGTGGAATGTGTTGAAAAGTTACGTGTTCTCTGGTTCTTCGGGTACTCTAACAATGTAGCTTCCATACAATTTAACCTCTATACGAACGTCTCGCAAAGCAATTCATGTTCGTAGTTCAAGAAACTAAATTGTATTGTCGGAAGCCTTGAAATGCTACTTCGTGGTTTGGATCTAACATAGGTTCTTGCCTTCCTTGGAGAAAGGTGGAATGTGTTGAAAAGTTACGTGTTCTCTGGTTCTTCGGGTACTCTAACAATGTAGCTTCCATACAATTTAACCTCTATACGAACGTCTCGCAAAGCAGTTCATGTTCGTAGTTCAAGAAACTAAATTGTATTGTCGGAAGCCTTGAAATGCTACTTCGTGGTTTGGATCTAACATAGGTTCTTGCCTTCCTTGGAGAAAGGTGGAATGTGTTGAAAAGTTACGTGTTCTCTGGTTCTTCGGGTACTCTAACAATGTAGCTTCCATACAATTTAACCTCTATACGAACGTCTCGCAAAGCAGTTCATGTTCGTAGTTCAAGAAACTAAATTGTATTGTCGGAAGCCTTGAAATGCTACTTCGTGGTTTGGATCTAACATAGGTTCTTGCCTTCCTTGGAGAAAGGTGGAATGTGTTGAAAAGTTACGTGTTCTCTGGTTCTTCGGGTACTCTAACAATGTAGCTTCCATAC
Organism: Ceratothoa steindachneri; assembly: GCA_963969495.1. Lineage (NCBI taxonomy): Eukaryota > Metazoa > Arthropoda > Malacostraca > Isopoda > Cymothoidae > Ceratothoa > Ceratothoa steindachneri. The sequence continues at coordinate 53,988,492 of OZ018334.1, forward strand.
AATTTAACCTCTATACGAACGTCTCGCAAAGCAGTTCATGTTCGTAGTTCAAGAAACTAAATTGTATTGTCGGAAGCCTTGAAATGCTACTTCGTGGTTTGGATCTAACATAGGTTCTTGCCTTCCTTGGAGAAAGGTGGAATGTGTTGAAAAGTTACGTGTTCTCTGGTTCTTCGGGTACTCTAACAATGTAGCTTCCATACAATTTAACCTCTATACGAACGTCTCGCAAAGCAGTTCATGTTCGTAGTTCAAGAAACTAAATTGTATTGTCGGAAGCCTTGAAATGCTACTTCGTGGTTTGGATCTAACATAGGTTCTTGCCTTCCTTGGAGAAAGGTGGAATGTGTTGAAAAGTTACGTGTTCTCTGGTTCTTCGGGTACTCTAACAATGTAGCTTCCATACAATTTAACCTCTATACGAACGTCTCGCAAAGCAGTTCATGTTCGTAGTTCAAGAAACTAAATTGTATTGTCGGAAGCCTTGAAATGCTACTTCGTGGTTTGGATCTAACATAGGTTCTTGCCTTCCTTGGAGAAAGGTGGAATGTGTTGAAAAGTTACGTGTTCTCTGGTTCTTCGGGTACTCTAACAATGTAGCTTCCATACAATTTAACCTCTATACGAACGTCTCGCAAAGCAATTCATGTTCGTAGTTCAAGAAACTAAATTGTATTGTCGGAAGCCTTGAAATGCTACTTCGTGGTTTGGATCTAACATAGGTTCTTGCCTTCCTTGGAGAAAGGTGGAATGTGTTGAAAAGTTACGTGTTCTCTGGTTCTTCAAGTACTCTAACAATGTAGCTTCCATACAATTTAACCTCTATACGAAGAAATTTACTTTCTGAGCTTTTCCAAGATTTCGGATCTCTCATCGGGAAACTCTCAATGTCTGTGGCTGCTTTTGATCTAAGGACCAAGATCAGTAAAGTGATTTCTTTTTATATCAAAATACTATGCGTGTCCATGATATATGACCCTCAGAAAGGTAGCTATATAAACCCAATCATCCTCGATATTTTTCGTCATTTCTTTCTATTTATTTCCTTTTTTTTATTCCCCATATCGTGTTCTTTTCGAGTCGATTGAGCAAAGACTTTGGTCTCACCCATATCCTTTTATTTAATAACAATTACAAATATTTCGCTTTAAATAGATTATTGGTTAAAGGTTTTTATCATTATTACCTTTTTCGTTCTCTGTGTTCTTTTCTTTTTGAAATGAATTGTCCCAGAATTTCTTTGCTAGTTACCACAGATTTTCGCAACACAGTTTCTAAACTTTGTTCTTTCAACGCCTTTTTAGATGATGATGGATGCCTCATGGCAAAGATCCTCCCGAGAGCTGTCATTAGGGGAGACAGAAAGAGGGAGGTGAGCGCTTAATAAAGGTCCAACCAATGATTATTCATTCAGGTTACCTCAAAATATAACTAAATGAGCCTATGTTTGAAAAATCACCCTTGCCCTCTCTTTATCTCGTACCTCATTATGTCTCTCTCTCTCATTCTCTTTCTTTCTATCTATCGCTCTCTTTCATTCTCTCTATTTCCTCTCTCTCTTATTCTCTCTTTTAAGTTATCTCTTATTTTCTCTATCTCTTTCTCTCTCTCCTTGTTTCTTTCTTTAGATATGACGATTAATGTCAAACCATCAAAACACCGGATGTATCTTAATATGTAGCCGGGTTTCATATATGGGACATTTTACCTCTTTCCCAACTCATTCTCGAAATGATTATAATTTTTTTCCCACTGGTACAAAATGCTCAAAGAGTCTTCAATAATTATTTACTCTTAATATTTAAATTAACCATATCTTCGTCAGTCTCTTATCAGAACTTTGTATCTACTTGGATTCAATCATCGAGATATTCAACCTTTGAAAATAAACAAATTAAAATTTATAGTAAATATTTTGTGCTTCGTATTTTCTTGGTAAAGTTTTCGGTCATAAATGTATGGGTTGGGTGAAATGGTTTGGACTTTATTTAATACCAGTTCAAAGGTGAGTTAATATTTTTGTATCTTGTATGGACACCATGGGATGAAGTGAATGAGTCTACTTATTCATCTACACTCTTGTATCTTTTTATTACTATTTATAGTTTGTTACTTTTTAAAAAAAATTCCAATCGGCAAAGGTAATAGAGGTTTTTTTTTGTTATAAACTTAATTACCGACTAACTCCAGTTATCCCCCCAACCCGGCTCGAAAGTTCTCCATAATGTATTTTGAAAATAAACTTGACAAAATATATTTGTGACCATGATGAACTTATAACCTCAAACGCAACCATCATTTAGGTAATTAGTTCTTAAAATAAGGGTTATGTTGGAATTATTTTTCTTAAGTGAATAAGAGAAGGAAGGAGAATAAGGAGATAATATCAACTCAAAGAGGAAATCAAGAATGAATAACGAAGGAATAGGGTGGAAAGAGCACCTCTAGGAGTCGCCTTTTGGGGGTTTAGCGATGACCTATACCGAACACTTTCACTCATTTCAACTAATTCACTTCTTTTACGACCCTCCTTCCAAGAGCGTTTTGGGCATAGATGCCTTCATATAATTTCGCAAACACACACACACACACATACACACAAGTATGCCAGCTGCTCTGTGTACACTGAAATTCCACCTGACACAACCAGGAGAAAAATCCAATTGAGAGAATGGTGAGGTGGTAAAATGCAAGACATCTTCTTACCTTTCGATGGGATAGGATAGGCAACCAATACACTACACTGCTTGTGTAACTTTGAGTATAGGTGACGAACACAGAGCGTCCCAATTCCTCCTCTATCGGATGAAGGTGAAGTTGAGGTTATCTTCTTAGGTGTTGTAATTTACGCGACATTATCGCAATTTACAATTTATTCCTATAATTAAGTTTTCGCTAACTTAAATTATTGCTTTTTCTCGCGTTCTTTGTGTTTTCCATAGAGATATTAACGTATGTATATGTTTGGGTGTTAACGTACGTATCTGTTTTAGGTGTCAGCATATGTACCTATTTTAGGTGTTGGCGTATGTACCTGTTTTAGGTGTAAGCGTATGTATCTGGGGTTTTGGGGGTCTTGGCGTATGTATCTGTTTTAGGTGCTAACGTATGTATCTGTTTAGGTGTTAGCAGATGTACCTGTTTTAGGTGTTGACGTATGTATATGTTTTAAGGTGTTAGTGTGTGTGTGTGTTCAGGTGTTAACGTATGTACCTGTTTTAAGTGTTAACGTATGTATCTGTTTTAGGTGTTAGCTCTGTCGAGAACTGATCTCGGCATCAGACGAATCTTTGCCAACTCCTAATTCACTGATATAAAAGAAAAAACAGTAAAATATTTGAGGCTTCCTAATAAATGTAGAGCTAAGAGTCATTATTTCAACTAAACTCTCTATTGTTACTTTTTTCTTAACTCAAATCACTCTTTCGCATCAAATCCACCCTTGTCAGATTGAGCTACAAAGATAAGTCTCAAATAGGGTACATAGAAGTAAAATCAAGCTATGTGTGAGGGTAAATATATATCGAATACTACACTTTTAGCTATTGATCTATTTGTTTGAAAAAGATTTTGCTTAATTAGGGAGCTAAAATTATATTGTCTTCATTGTGATTAAAATGAAGAATTTAGATATTTTTCCCCCAAAATTCCGTCAGTCAACAAAAGCTCTGAAAATATTGTTTTTACGATTCGCGAAAAAATATAGAGTTCAAAATTTCCATTTCAAAGAACAGCGCTGAAACTAACATCTTTTCTCATTGCTCCTTTCGACTGTGTATCTCCATTCTAAATGGAGAGAGGGAGTGATTTGTGTTCCTTCCGTATTTCACCACCTGGGAGAATATCCAATTAGCATAGGAGTGGGGTCGAGAGAACTGTGCTTCCTCTCCAGCCTTGGAGCTCTAAGTTGTTTCTTCTTTTGATATCTCGGGTGATAACACGTTCTAACTAGTCTCAGCAATTCATCATATTAAGAATCGCTTTTCAAAATTTCTCTGGTGATTTGCGTTTCCTCATACGTTTATTAAGTAAATTCGAGGCCTGGCGCTTTCAAACAGGCTCCGAATATCCACCTTTGCTCCTATGTTTTTTTCCCAATCGATGGACGGGCGACCAGGAAAGGCTTCGAGGTCTTGAAGGGTGCTATATAAATCCGTTATTTTTATTATTATTGCATTTTAAATTGGGTCCGGTGAATAAAGGCAAATATTCTTAATTGGTCTATGCATACAGAAACTCGGGAAAAATTACTTAATATTTAAAGCAATGGATATCGATTTTACAATATTGCCACATCTCACCAATATTCACCGACCGCCTTGTTAATTTTTCTCCACAATCAAATTTTCGGTTTTTAGCAGATAACTGTCATCAGCGGAAACAATTTCACTGTGTTCCTAGACGCCTGGATTTCAGATAAACCACCGACATTCTTTGCAAATGGCATCAGGAAATTGCCAGAAAGTCGCTACAAGTGTATAAAAACATTTATTTTGTTTTATTTTCTTAAATAAATATCATTTTTCGAACAAAACTTGTATATAAATAAATCGCGCCATGGCTGGAGATCACTTCCAGGAGTGGAGATCGAATGCTCGTTTTTCGTCACTTAAAACTCTGGAGACTCGAACCTCTCCTTGATACCCGATAGGGGGCGGGTAGGAGGGTGCCATACCCATGATACCACGGAAACCGGGAGTAGCGGCATACCCTCCGGGGCGTTTTTTGAAACCTCTTTTGAAATCTCACTTTTCGCGCCTGGATAAGCCCACCAATGTGTCAAAGAGGGTGTTAAACGTCCTAAAAGACCCTCTCTTGTAAGAATCCTTGGGTGTATTGTGCTCTTCGGATGAAATTGACGTTTGCAATGGTTAATATTACCATTTATTTGCTAAATAAAACCTGATAATATCTCATAACGGAGGGAGAAGTCAAACAGAAAAGAAAGTTTTCTCCGGCTTTCGTTCTCGAGGCCTCTATTATATCCTAATCCTTTTTCTTTATTATTATTCTAATTATTTTTATCATTTATTATTATATGTTTTGTTGGTTGAAATAATACACGAAAACCCAAATATTCAATGTAACTTACAATATTGTAATTAAAATTGTGCAATGCAAATATCTCCTTAACATCTAATTCTATCTTCTCGCCATTGAAACCCCAAAATATATATAAAAAAAACCCCAAAGGTTCAAAAGATCTAATGGATTTAGAACCCCCATGGATCAAATAAAATTCTATTTTAGGACAAAAAATAATGTAAGGAGTGAAAGATAAAACCGAATGTAAAACAAATTTCTATGTAGTAAACCCGAAGTTTGCCACTACAAAAAATCGTATTGATCGATCTTAAGGTCTTAAGAAGTGGGCAAAATTTAACGATTCTTTTTCTCATAACTTATTCTGATTCCAAAGTCGCAAATAACTTCTAAATAGATTTCCTTATCTTTTATCTATGCAAGTTTTATACAACTAAATATTTCTTCCATATTTCTAACCAGGAAATGGCCCTTTTTTTCCTATTTCAAGCTAATTCTGATTTTAACATAAACTGCAATGCACGCAATGAAGGTATGCGGTATAGCTTACATCCTGAGGGACGCTATTCATCCACGCCAATTTCTGGAGTATTAACAAGATAATTAATGGCAGTTAGATGACAGTCACTTTCATGGCCTGGATGAAGATCGTTCCCCAGGTGTGTCCGGTGGAGTGTGAGGGAGGCTGGCTAGTGGCTACTCATTGCTATTCTAATCGCATAATTCTGATTTTTATATTAGTTTTAATTAGAGTTTAACCCACTAGTTTCTACTTCAATGCAGGTTTATTATAATAACAGTATTTGAAGTTGATTTTCCTTTGTTTGTTTTTTTTAATCTAAATTTCCATCATTATGTTTCCATGCATTGGCTGTACTAGTAATTGGCTTTTAAAGTTGACGAATATTACAAGGAGAAGAAAGGATCTTTGTTATTTCTCATGGAGGTAACTACTGGTATATTAACAAAACAATCTGTATCTCTAAGACGCTCGGTCTGTTCGCTCATAAATAACGGTTCGCGCGCGCACGTAAACTGCCGGGCGTACGATGTGAAACGTTTACTCATTTTAAGTATATGTTATATGATATTTTATATTATATGATATTATATGATATTTTATGATATTATATGATATTTTATGATACTATATTTTGTTATATGATATTATATGATATTTTATGATTTTATACGATATTATATGATATTTTATGATATATGATGTTATATGATATCATATTGTATTTTATGATATTATATGATATTATATGATGTTCTAAGATGTAATATGAAAGAGAGAGTGTGTAACTCTTCTCAATCAGCCTTCAACTCACAATTAATAATAATAAGCAAGTAAAGATATTTATTTGCGACAGGATTTTTTTTAGCCCAGTCAATGCCGGGTACCTATGATAGTAAATTCAATTTTTATGGTAGATATTAAATGATGTTACAACATGATATTACCTGGTAGATATTTCTCAAAAAGTAGAAATCTTGGTCATTCCATATGTCTTATTTTTTTTTGCACATTTTCTAATTCTTTGTAGCTAATTTTCTTTTGTTTGTAATATTAGGAATTTCCGGATTTCTCATAGGCAGGTAACGCGGTCTTTAATTAATTGGACTCAGTATAAATTTGTTTGAGGAGGTTTCGATATTCCTTTGCTAATCCTATGTTTTAGGTATTAGCTAATTCAGTTTCTCTAATGTTCATTTATTATTTTTTTTCTATTTTACTTCTTTTGTTTCAGACTCCATTAATTCCTCCACTGTTGGATTACGTCCTCTATTTTAGGGGGATGCGTTGGGTAGTCGTCAGTGATATTTATTGAATAGAAGGAAAATTTATATAAATTTGAGAAATTTAATAGAAAAATATAAGACAAGACCTTTCTTTTATTTGCAGGTTAAGGAAGGCGAATTCCCAAGTCAATGATAGAATTTACATACAATAATCGGTTTTCCAACTGTTAATTTCTCCCTTTTATGTATTAGTTTTACTTTTGTAACCATATATGTTTATACCTAGAGTACTTAGATTTGTAAAGAGAATACAGAAGTACAAATGGATTTGTTCAGAGAATACAGAAGTACAAATGGATTTGTTCAGAGAATACAGAAGTACAAATGGATTTGTACAGAGAATACAGAAGTACAAATGGATTTGTACAGAGAATACAGAAGTACAACTGGATTTGTAGATAAAATAAAAGTATGAATGTATTTTTAGAGAGAATACAGAAGTACAACTGGATTTGTAGATAAAATAAAAGTATGAATGTATGTGTACAGATAATACAGGAATACAAATGGATTTGTAGATAAACTAAAAGTACGAATGAATGTGTACAGATAATACAAAAGTACAAATGGATTGGTACAGAGAATACAGAAGTACAACTGGATTTGTAGATAAAATAAAAGTATGAATGTATGTGTACAGATAATACAGAAGTACAACTGGATTTGTAGATAAACTAAAAGTACGAATGAATGTGTACTGATAATGCAGAAGTACAAATGGATTTGTAGAGAGAATAAAGAAGTACAAATGGATTTGTTGAGAGAATACGCAAGTACAAATGGATTTGTAGATAAAATAAAGGTACGAATGTATTTGTAGAGAGAATACAGAAGAACAAATGGATTTGTAGAGAGAATACAGAAGTACAAATGGATTGCTAGATAAAATAAAAGTATGAATGTATGCGTACAGATAACACAGAAGTACAAATGGATTTGTAGAGAGAATACACAAGTACAAATGGATTTGTAGATAAAATAAAGGTACGAATGTATTTTTAGAGAGAATACAGAAGTACAAATGGATTTGTAGATAAAATAAAGGTACGAATGTATTTGTAGAGAGAATACAGAAGTACAAATGGATTTGTACATAGAATAAAAGTAGGAATGTATTCGTACAGAGAATACATAGGTACAAATAAATTTCTACATATAATTCAGGTTCGAATAGAGTTGCACAGTAAATACAGAAGTACTAATGGATTTGTACAGAAAATACGGAAGTACAAATAGATTTATTTATACATAGAATACAAGTATGAATGGATTTTACGGAAAATACAGAAGTAAAAATGGATTTATACAGATAATACAAAATTACATAATAGATTACTACATATAATACAGCTACGATTACAGTTTTACAAAGAATACAAATGGATTTACACTACAACACATTATATGCAGCGTCACCTTCATACATACCTCGACATCTCAGTTTCATCCGTATTTCTGGTCCCTACAAAACCCGATCCTCTTTGTTATGTAACGCTGATGGGGGATTCTGGGGGCTGTCTCACCGCCTCGGTCTAAAGTGCCCTAAGTATTTCCTTCTTAATTATGCAATGTACTTTGCCTCATTTTTTTTTACATCCTCAACTAGTACTAATTTACGCCAACGCAATTACTAGATATATGAATTACCCCCCCACCCCCCTCTCTACTTCCTTAAATTCAACCCAGTTCAGCTCAGGTCCGGATAACCTTGTGGATCTTTCAGTGTCTGAAACTGTATTCATTTTGGAGTGTCCTTGGAATTATTTTTTTCCTTAAGGTACGAAGAACTTAGGGAATTTTGTAGTTAATTCAAATGCCAACTAGATATAATTAACCAGCAAAAAAAAATATAACAAAAACTAGGAGAATTATACTAATTAACATTGTCACTGCCTTAATCATGCCTAGACAACTGGCCAAGGAAATAGGTAGGCCAATTTGAGATTCGTAAAAAGAAGTTTCTGTGGCCTAGTTGTAAGCTATCTGGCAATCTTATAAACCTCACCTTTACCACTGAGTAGGTGAAACCCCGCGGGTTAAATAAAATAAATAACGATTTATTTAATTATAAAAACAACAGCAAATCCTTATTTAATATACAAATAACATTGAAGATTTTTTAAAGACCCATGGCTTGAACCCCATATAAATAACTAAATCTAAAAAAAGAACAACAACCAAAACATACATAAAACAAAAACAATGAAAACGATAGGCCTGATCATCCGGCACCTTGCATCCCTTTTCAAATCTCTTACACTCTCTTCTATTTTCACTACTTTTCTTTCTTTCTGTCTATTCACACATGCTTTGCCCGCCTACAAACACACGTAATACGACACCTAAAATAAAACTTGCCCTCTTTTGGAACGCTAATTTGGCCAGTTGAATGCAATCAGATGGATGAAGATCGTTCCTCGCTCATGCCCGATCGAGTGGGACATATCGCAAATCAGTACATACCAAAATAACTGACAATGTGTCATAAAATCTCTTAAATAAATTCTTTCTAATTCATAATTCCACTATTATTGAAGGTTGGTGAAATAGAGGGATAGTGGTAATAAAAAGGGGGTGCGAAAAAACTGGTGTCAAAGGCACCTCTAGCTTTCTTATTCTTTTTACACGATTTTAAATTATTTTAATGTTATTCGATTCTTGCTTTTAATAAATATTTGATATATATATATATATATATATATATATATATATATATATATATATATATATATATATATATATATATATATATATATATATATATATATATATATATATATATATATATATATTTAATATCCTGTTTGGGGCCTTCCGCTCACTTTCAAGGATTCCATCTACAGATTCTGACGCGCCAGCTTACCTGACGTCATTCGTGGGAAACCACGATACATCTCTGAAGACAAACTAGTGTGCTACGGTTTTACGTGAAGTAGCCAATACCTTTTAAAACATTCATAACATCAATATTTCTGTTAATTAGAGCTGTGAAATTATAAACATAGATGAAAAACGATGATATGAAAAAACACATGGGGTACAAAGTTCTTTACTAAGCTGGGAAATACCAGCTTAATTTGTTTTCATAGCATGGCTTATAAGACTGCCTCTGCGTAATTCATTATTTACTTATATATTTATCATTAAAAAATACGACCGAAAATTATTTTTCTCAATGAAATAAATAAAATATAGCATTTTTTAAATTTAATTACAGCATTTCTTTAAAAAAAACTTCGACAAATAATTTTAAGGCTGCTATTTTAGTAAAAAATAGCTGCCGATATTAAATTATATTGGAATTTACTTAGATCTGTTTTAACAATCATCAATTGTTAAATTTTAGCTGTCGCCCCCAACCATTCAGAACAATTCCAAAGTTTAGTTTCTCTTGACAAGATATTCAGGCCTCTTTTATTAATCCTGCCTCCATTTTGAATTGTTGGAAAAAATATCTGTATTTACTTATTGGGAAAATATATGAATTTACTTATTGGGAAAAGATTTGGATTTACTTATTGGGAAAATATATGCATTTACCTATTGGAAAAGATCTGGATTTACTTATTGAGAAAAGATCTAGATTTACTTATTGGGAAAAGATCGATCTGCATTTACTTATTGGGAAAAGATCTGATTTACTTATTGGGAAAAGATCGATCTGCATTTACTTATTGGGAAAAGATCTGATTTACTTATTGGGAAAAGATCTGAATTTACTTATTGGGAAAATATCTGAATTTACTTATTGGAAAATGATCTGAATTTACTTATTGGGAAAATATCTGAATTTACTTATTGGGAAAATATCTGAATTTACTTATTGGAAAATGATCTGAATTTACTTATTGGGAAAATATCTGAATTTACTTATTGGGAAAATATCTGAATTTACTTATTGGAAAATGATCTGAATTTACTTATTGGGAAAATATCTGAATTTACTTATTGGAAAATGATCTGCGTTTACTTATTGTTTGGAGTTCAAGTGAATTAAGGTAGCCTATTGGAGACGTGACCCAGAAAGCTTCTCATACGAGGTTTGCGAGGAAAGTAATTCATGTGAATGAATGCGCGTGGAAGGTGCATGGCTTCATTAGCCAAAAAAAAGGGGGTGGGGGATTTATAGTAATCTTGAACATAAAACAGACCAACAACCTTAGGGGATAAAAGTAGAAATATCATATGTAAAAAAAAAAAAACATAGAAAACGATACAGGCCTTGACAAACATACATCAGTGTATTAGCCTGTATGAAAGATTGTAGTGAAGTTGAACTGCAAGGTGACTCCGAAATCAACGTCAGTGACGATAATAATGAGAACTTGTGGTTACGAAAAAACTGTAATGGAAGAAGAAGGTCAATGATAGGCAAATCTGTGTGATTCTTAGAAGGTTGAAAGCAAATGATTTAAATTATAATTAATTTATAAATGAATGGGAAAACGTCGTTTCGATACGGCAAAGATAAGAATTTTACCATAGAGTTCACTTTAGATACAATAATTTTAAATTTAGACTTGTGTTCTCGAACTATAAATAATGTCACCAGGATTTATGTTATATTTTCATTCTAAATTATACCTTATCAAATATGCGTCTTTTTTTTCCTTCGAGTATTTCGAGGTACCGCGTCTTACCAGATGCCCTTAATGACAAGTGCGGCCTACAGTTTTAAGTCGGTTTAGACTTCACCCATTCAAAACGAATACCATTTAAAAATATTAATATTAAATGATTAAAAGGCTGGTTTATTTCGTGTCAGATACACCAGACCGAAGTGACTCCAAAGTGACTCTGATGTGCGAGAAGGGTTGATTTTTCCTCGAGTATAAATGTTGTTTGTGGAGTGGGGGCATTCGAACATTTTATTCCACTAAGCATTTTAATCAAGTTTTAATATTTTTTTGTTACATTAATTTGCGAATTTGAATGTCTCGCCGATTTATAGCCATGATATTTTGCCATTTAATCAAAACCGGTTGAGGGAGACTTTAAGAAACATCATCCTAGTCAATGAACGAGAAAAAATAACCGGTTTTGTGGGGACAACGACCCTTTTACAGCCTCACCCTCTACTTCTTCCTCTTATCTTATTTTAACTTCTTGCGTTTTTATTATTCTGTTCTCTTGTTTTGTTACATTCCGTCTCCAATTGTTTGCAATTAAAGGGAGTTTACCCCTCCCCCCTGCGAAGCAGCGTTGAGTTTTCCAGCTCGGTGCTTGTTGGTCGCGGTAAAAGTCCCTGGTAATTGTGGGTGAACTATCAAGCGGTCCAGAAGGCTAGAGTTAGCGGTTTCGAAAAGATGCTACTTTTCTCTAATTAAGAATTAAAAATAACAGTAATAAAAATAGTTATAATAAATTGGCAGATTTCTGTTCAGTTGTAGTGTTTGAATGCGAATTCTTTGTTCTTTATGTCTAGAGTAGTGATCTAATTTTCCTTCCAGCATCATATTCAGTGCTCATCTAAGCACTAAATCGATCGTTTCTCATCTTCTTTACCCTTCATATAAATGTCCTTTCCTTCCATTCATAATGATGGTCTCGCTGTATTGCCGACAAATAAATGTTTTTCCTGGTTTGTCGACACTGGTAGGTGTTTATAAATAGCTAACTAGTACATGTAAATCAGTTTGGTACAAAGTAAACGAACCTTTGTACCAGTCTTTTTTTTAAAGTTACATTTTGTTTTTAATTTGATGGATTTGATATATAAAATATGGTTCAGTCTGTAGCAGTTTTGGTTTTAAAAAAATCTATCGATGGGTGCAAAGCCCAAATTTGTCTTATAGGGATTAATTGAAGAATCTCTTCCGAAGAACAACCACTGGACTCGATCCTGTCGAAAACAACGAATGAGCGGGAACCCCGTCAATTTACGTTCATATTCCCCTCTGTAGCATTTTCTTAGCTGACATAATTCAAAGGTTACGAGGAAATGTATTAGTCATTTTCTCTTATGGTAAAGTGAATCGAGTTCCTGCCGGAGCTCACATCCAGGAGGAGTTTAGAGCCAACGGTGCTCCTCGGAACCTTTTATGTATCACTGTAATCCTCGTAGTACAACAAAAATAAGAACGAAAGTGCGTTAATTGAAGTCCAAAAATTGACTGGATAGACTCAATAGTTTAATAGCAACATGTCGGTTAGTAGTATTGCCGCGAGGTTGAAGTGTTGACTCCTTAATTAGACACTTTTGTGGAGTAAAGAAACAAGTTGTAAAACTCAAGGTCGATTTGCTTCCAATCAACTTAAATAAATGGATTTAATATGGAGCACAACGACAGAGCCTTTGTAAGCGAAGAACAGTTTTTTTGAAATAAAAGGGAGAAAAATATATTAGATATAAGTCTATAACACAACTCGATGAAAAAAGGTTGTTAAAAATTGTCGTAGAATGGACTCTCGACGATATACCATATATAACTATTCGTTGAGGGAACTTCTTTAATTAACTTTAGAGTGCGTGGATGTCTGGCTGGCCAAAATTATGTATTTTCTATATGCTTAAGAAGTGGAACTGAGCTCAAGGATAATAATATTGCTATCATTAATAAAATAGAGTTTTATTAATAATAACTATCAACAACACACAAAACGGAAAATATTGACATAAACAGAGAATGGAAAGGGCCGTGGGGACTCGAGCTAATCCAAGGATTAAAAGATTTAAAAAGGTAAAACAAATATAAAGTTAAAGGGAGGGGATGGTTCGCTAAACCATTTAAAGCACAGGATAGAGTTGACAAAAGGGTTAAATACTCAAAGGTAACGTTCGGCTTACGTAATTTATACTTGTTGTGCAGAGGAAGGCGGCGTGAAGGAATTTATGTCCGCTGGCGAGTTCCAGCCGACACGGGGGGGAGAATTAAATGATCCTGACGTGGCGTCTTGGGAATGAGAACCGTTTCTTGACGAACAGCTTGAAGAACAATGGCTGTTCTACGTTGTTCTCTTCTGAACAACAGGGGGGGGTAAGAACCGTCTTTTGTCTACGGGCTCAAGAACAATAGCTGTTCTAATGTTGTTCTCTTCTGAACAACAAAGAGGAAGGGTGAGAACCGTTTCTTGGCGAACGGGCTCAAACGAACAATGGCTGTTCTACGTCGTTCTCTTCTGAACAACAAGGGGGGGGGGATAGTCGTTTCTTGTCTACGGGCTCAAGATCAATGGCTGTTCTAATGTTGTTCTCTTCTGAACAACAAGGGGGGAGGGTGAGAACCGTTTCTTGGCGAACGGGCTCAAACGAACAATGGCTATTCTACGTCGTTCTCTTCTGAACAACAGGTAAGGGGGTGGGGGAGAACCGTTTCTTGTCATCGGGCTAGAGCCAACAATGGCTGTTCTAACGTTGTTCTCTTTTTGAACAACAGGGGAAGGGTGAGAACCGTTTCTTGCCTACGGGCTCGAAAGAACAATGGTTGTTCTAACGTTGTTCTTTTTCTGAACAACAGGGGAAGCCTTGTGGACGTGGCGTCACGAAGGCTCGAACCTTGGCACTCAAGGGATATTGTCCTTCTTCTGGACAAGTGATGGTGAATCTCGAGGTCGAGGTCCCTTGGCGCACAAGGTGATAGTGGGTCGTAGTGATGTTTCGCGACGAAAATCTGGATCTCCAATCTGATCTTAGTGATAAAGTTTCCAAATAAATAGTCAGGACATCCCCTTGGCGTGGGGAACAATGGAGTGGGAGCTTCGAGGGAATGCACAGCCGAGCCTGGGAACAATGCCTTATCTGCCCATAAGCCTAACTCAATCTGGTGAGGTCGCACATGGGGCGAACGGGGGAAGATAAACCTCCTTGTTTAAACATTGACTCAGGTGGCTGCGATAAGGCGCCAGGCTTCAAAGCGAAGATGCACGTGGGGAGCATCGTGGTTTTAAATAACATGTGATAGTGGTTGAAATTAACGCGGCCTCAACCCGTTCTATCACAAAAAATATTAATTAAAATACACTAATAACGTCATTATAGCTTCCTCAAGTAAAAGCAAGAAGTATGAAGAAAAAAAAGCCCTAAGTCAAGGATTAAGAGGTGCAAAATTTGTGACTTCAGATCGAAAAACAGGCCAAATTAGTTTATGGGCCTACCTAAGAGTAACCATCCCTACTTTTTATTAGTGTGCAATAAACAGAATCAAAACAGGTACTCAACTGTTGGCGTATTTTCGCTTAAACTTAACTTAAAACGTATTTATTTGCGCTTAGATTAGAAACTATGTTCCAGCAAGGAGTTTTGCTGCTTACGCCAAAAGACAATTTCATTTGCTACTTTGACCCGTAGTGGGGTATTTTATGGCCCGGGATCGAACAAAGGAAAAGAGCAGAATGAAAGAGACGAGTAATTTGAGATGAAAAGGATTACAATAACATATTAAGTCTGCTTAAATGTTGAGACCCCAATATGTAGTTCTAATTTTGACCCATTGGGCGGGGGAGCCACTCTATATATTTGTGCTTCTCAAAAAGCGTCAACAGCCGTCTATAAGGTGGACAGGTTTTTATTGCTATACGTTGCAACCAATTACTTTTTGCTCTTCTTTTTAGAATATTTTTTAACTTCTCGCTTTCCTCTCCATTTTTTTTGGAAAGGAAAACGCCTATGCATTTGTTGGATTATAGAAATTTCAATTTCTTTCTAAATAGTCAATCAATTTTCAATATTGGAAGCTTATGTGTGTTTGAACCAAAATAAAATAAGTCAGCATTGGACCTATGCAACCGTCCTACAAGCAGTTTCAAGTGGGGGTGATCTTTGGAGATGCGAACGGAATAAGTTTATTTGGGAAGAATTATGTCGATTTGCGTGTTGGTCCCGTTAGCTCAGTGGTAGAGCACTGGTCTAGATAACAAGAGGTCTGAGGTTCGAGTCCTTGCCAGAGCAATGTGTTTTTTTCTCGTGTTTTTTTTCGGGGTCATTTTCTGTAAGTCTTCTGTTCTCCTGATCTTCGTAATCTTTGCACACACCTCCTTTATCAGGCCGCATAAGGCTGAATGTGGTAGATGCTTGCTCTTTTGCACGCCAACCACAATTGGCCGATAGCTTTTGGTCGTACAAAGAAAGGATGCGTTCACTTTTCACTTCATCATATATTTTTTTAATATATATATATATATATATATATATATATATATATATATATATATATATATATATATATATATATATAAGGGTGAGAATAGGAGGGGGAATTAAAAACTTAGAAAGTACACTGAAGTTCCTTATTGACGTTTCGCCTGTTGGCTTCTTTAGAATTGAACTAAACGAAGAACGCGAGATCGCCCCATGTATATACAGCAGATTTATCCCGGGTTATTCTGGCTCGACCCTCGTAATCTTCTCTGGTTGGATTTGTCCAGCCTTAATCTTTCCGCTTCGTGTCTGATGAACCGTCCCGCTCCATTAGTCAGTCGAAAGAAACCGTCTCGGTGATTAGTTGACCTGTCGGAAACGATATATGCAACCTCAATTATCCTCTTCTCATGTTCACTAATCCTGGTTTTAATGTCTCTACCCGATTCACCATAGTAACAGGGTATTTGATAGATAATACTCTTATCTGTTTTATATGTAAGAAAATATCATATTGTTATATATAAGAAATTGCTGGCATGTGACAAGATTTACCTGATTTTCCAGGTTATTTACGCGTACACCATATATTTATATATTACACACAGAAAAAAGAAAATAAGATCAGACTACATTTGGCTCTTTTTAACAGGCCACCTACAAGGAATGAACAACAAATACAAAGATAAATCTCATATAATAGAGAAAAAATGAGTGGAGACGACTTCAAATGTATAATATTTTCATTAAATTAAATTACCCTCTACATTTTTTTATAAATTGTGAAAAAAAGGCCGACAAGTAATTTTATGATTGTAATAATACTAAGCAAACCTTTGCACACACATTCGCCGCCATTACCATTTTAATATTAATGTTTTATTTAAATATGATTCAAATTTGTACCAGTTTATGTAAACAGCCACCGCAAAGGTGTTATCAATCAACTTTTATGCATAGATTGCGGTGAGAGTTATGCTGAACAGACAAAAACTCCGTATATGAATAAAATAGCATAAATTCAATGTCCGCCTTTGCAGTGAGCAAAGTGCTTTATTTATCCATAACTCCTCTAATCATATGATCAAGGGGAAAGCAGGCGCGAATCCAAGGGGCGTGGAGGGAAGGGGGCTAAGGAGGTGAAGCCCACCCAAATTGAAAACTTGTTTATGTAGATCATTCTTTTTTAAGCCAAACTTGTATTCTGCTATCCTGGAAGCACTGATGGCGCTGCCAGAAGCTTCGGTTAACCTGCGCTAATTTAATATAGCCACGCTGAGACGACTTTACCGAAGAGGTATAAAAGCACGGTGCCTCCGTGGGAAGGCTTGAATGCTTCCCTCAAAAGAGATAACAATATGTAAATAACTATTTATGAAAAAAATAGAACAAAGGCTCCTATGCTGATACAAGATAAACAAAAGTAAAATAAAGCAAAATAAAGCGATTGTCAGGCAACCTAGTACACACAAACTCATCTTCACACACATTACTGACATTATCACCCCATCAATCATCTCTCCTTTTACACAATTATTTATATCTATCCTATCTTATTCTCCCACATATGTATTTACCACTTTTGAAATCCCAATCTCAATCACAAATGCCATGCGAATTCATCGCTTGGATCGCCTTCTCGCTGAATCACTCACGCTTGGTAAAGCATCACCGAAAGCATCTCCACCCTTTCCTTTGAAGATAATTTTCGCCGCCGAGGTTGGAAGTTTAAGTACGAAAGAAGTTACGAAGAATTACATCTGTAGATCTGCAAGACAATTCACACTCGTTAAAAGAATATTTCAAGATAGAAGAACATCTCAACCTCACCCCAATCCTCATTCTTATTTTTCATTTTAATTTCATGTATTGTCTCCTACACCTTTTTCTCTACCACACCCAAAATCTTCCCACTCAAGAGGTACTAAAAAATAGAAAATTAATATTTTCATTAGGCGCATCATACTCATCATGACTGCTTAATTGGACGTTGTAATTTCAACTTCGTCTCAACTATGCAGTGCACTTGCGATTGCATAATTGGGAGCACGAGAGGAGGAAGGTCTGAGGAATAGCCCGCTGCCAGATACCCGTATCAGAGGAGCCCTCGGATAATGGGACGGGTTGCAACCTTCGCAGGGGAGCTTAATCACTCCGCCTGTGGGGGGGCACCAGAAACGATGAGGGACATACAACCGTCTCAGCGTATGTCGGATGCAAATGCGGTTTTTAGCTTTACCGAGGAGGCGACACCGCCTGGTTATAGCTGGTTGATTCCACGCTAACCAACAAAAAGTCTGTCACATTTCACCCCTTGGGAGGAGCTCATTCGGGTTTATAATTTCATCCATCATCAACTCATTCTTGACAGCCAAACTAGTGAAGGCGTGGCAAAAGGAAGGGGGAAGATCCAAAACACCACACCAAGATGGATAACAATATGGAGTATAGAAGGCTCCCTTTGAGATTTGAGCTTGGGTCACAAAAACTCGAAAGAGGTCTACTTATAAGAACTATATACATCGATTTAAAGATCGCCCTAACCAAATTAATAGAGGTCCCCAACGGAGACATGACCCTATGTCACAAACAGAATGACATAGAACGCCTGGTATCACCTGATGAACGAAGGCGCTGAATAAAATTGGACTAACCCCGAAATTACCACCACAACTTTTAGTAAACCCCTCCTTCGTCTGCTGCAAGGTAGACCTCTATGTGGGGTCCCACACAAAAGAGGAACTGAAGGAAGAAATTGAAAGAGAAAACTAGCAACTGAAATCACAAGTCATAAAATTCGGACACCAGACGCACATGTTCAAAGTTAACTGCGCCACGGAGGAAATGGCGAACAAGGCTACTACCAGCGGGATCTTAGCCTTTAGAATGAGAATTCCTCCCGAAAACACGGAGATAGAAAAATTCATTAATGTACAAGCTTACTTTCAGTGCTACCCCATAGAAGAGCACGTAACAAAAAAACTGCCCGAATAAGGACAAAAAAATATGCTCACAGTGCGGAAACCACAAAAAGGTGCGTGAACTGCCAGGATCCACACAGGACTATGCTAGTAAAACTGTCCAAAAGAAAAGAAATCATAAACAAGAAAGAGCAGGAACAAAAGAAAGAAAAATAATCGAAACTAAACCAAACAAAAATAAAGGAGAACCAAAAATCAACATCATTGTGAACGAGGAAACGGGCCTAGACATTCTAGCCTGTATTATGTACGCCCACGTCCAAAATATTGCACAACCGGGGACTTTCTTGGAAACGTTCAATCATCTCCTTGAGAAAAACGGAGTTAGAAAGATGTGGCTCCTCCCGACCCCCCCCCCCCCTTCGGCACTTGTATACGGAGTAACGGCGAGCAAAACCCTTCAGGTAAAGGATATGTTGAACATAGGAGCAAAGATGGAAGAAAACAATCGAAACCGATTAACCCAATGAAGAGGAAAAAGAAACGGAAGCTTCAGAGAGTGATCAAAAGGAGAGAAAGAAGAGCAAAAAGAAAACCACCAAACACCCAATTAAGAACCAAACCGAATGGGACGCGGATAGCGAAACGGAGAGAGAGGAAGGTTGTCATTACGAAGCAAGAGATTTTAAGCTTAAGGTCTTCGTAAACGAGGCCTATCCCCTATCCAAGGGTACTAAATTGAAAGATATAAATAAAGGTATCGAAAAAGGTGCCTGCAAATGGAATTACATGACAGACCATGACGAAAAGATTATCCAAAAACTACGATAACAAAAGAAAATAAAGGATCTTCCCCAACGACGTCAAAATTATCAAAAAGGATATGTTCGAAAAAATAACAAACAGCAAGTGGAAAAAACCCAAAGCAATGAAATAATTAAAAACAAGATAATTTAGACAAAATGGAAAATGAGATAACCAAACTAAAAATACTACACCTGAATACCGACGGATGGAGAACTAAAGCAATACAATACGGAAATATATATCAACAAGAGTAAGAACTACCACAAAGGTAGGAATGCCTGAAAAAAAGAGAACAGGGACATACCTGCATAAATTAAAGGAATTTAGAACAACCTAACATAAACATGGAAGAAAAGCAACATGAACAGTAATAATACCGAATTTGTAATCGAATTAGAAGTACGTTACCGAAAGGTACCCCAAGCAACAAAATTAAGATTTTGACATAGATAATAAAGAAGACAAAGAACAAAAAGCTTAGAAGCAACCAATAAAAAACACAATCCTAAAGGCAATTAGAAGAGCATTAAAAAAGAGAAACATCAGAGTAAAGAGATCAGCCAGAATCCTAGGAAATTTAATTTTCTATACTCTCACACACACTAACACTCCCCCCCATTAATAATAATAATAATTAAAAATAACAACAAATTACTTTCATGCTATATTCTAACTATCTCATCTATTATTGAAGCGCCATGCGGCCATTGTCGTTTAGCATCACGTCGTCGCACCATCTCCGAGGACTCTCCGCTGGACCTCCTCTACCACCCACCCATACATTGACTTGATGTTGCAAAACCCGGACAAACCATTGTTTCAAATATGAAATATATAGAAAACTCACAGCCATAGACTCTTTTATACATTTTAATTCTAACCACCATAATAGCATCAAACAAAGTGTTTTCTCTTCTATGTTTTTGCATGCCCTTGGAATTGTCTCACCAGAATACCTAGGCACATTAGTCGATAGAATATATAAAATAGGGATAAATTTGTGTTACCCATTGTACTTTCTCAACAATTGTTATAAGTCCGCCAAGCGTTCCTATTATTAAACTAATGTTAATATCCCTAAGTTGCAGGCCAAAAACTTATTAGTTTTACCCTATAACCATATTTTCATTAAATTACCTCGTTTACTTAGGCCTCTGAACAGAAATGTTATTTTTAAGTACGAGACTACAATTAATCACATCCTTGTCAAAAATTCTCCCCTGCCCCTCCCCGACCTGTCATTGTTTATTCGATAGGCTGCAACAACTGCCAAAAATGTTATTATGGACAAACTGGGAAAGAAGTAGATGTCCGGGTTAAGCAACATCAAGCCAATGTACGTAATCACAGTGAACAATCTTCGCTTTTTCTACATATGTACAATCTTAACCATAGCATTAACTCGAACAGTGCCAAACCAGTCATAAAATGCAGTAATTATATATCGAGAAATATATTAGAATGTATCTCCATTAACGCGTTCCCAAATTTCAACCTTAGCCCTGGTTTGTTCACGCTAGACCCCATTATCACTGCATACCTAAAATCTCAAATAAAGTTGTTTCAGGATTCTGTACCCCATAATTAGTGTTCAGAGGTAGGTAGTCTAAGCCCCCCTTCCACTATTTAAGGCAATGTATGTCTTGCCTCCTGTTCATTCTTTGAAAAGGTCTTTAAGAATAAAGACGAAAGCGCTCGGAATCGTTTTGTCCCTTTCCTTTGTGGCTGTATCTGCAGAACTTTGACTCACGGGCACCTTGTGAGCTTTTATATATATATATATATATATATATATATATATATATATATATATATATATATCGCCTTGGCTAAAAGTATAGATTTATAAATTTAACACACTTAATCATACTTTTTAGAAATCATTCTATCTACGTTAATAATGTATGTTTTGCTGTGCTATATATTTTGTTAATATATTTTAATTAGTTAGTAATTTACTAAATCGTGTGTAATTAATTAAATGATAGGTTTTCTAAATTCAGAATTTAATCAATATTTCTTATGTTTCTGCTTAAATTTATGACTATTGTGTATTCAGTATTGTTCTGAATAAGCAATATGTCTAAAACTCAAGAACTTACAGAAGCACAGATTGCACAAATCCATGTTCTCCATAGCCAAGGTTTATTGCAAGTATAAATTGCTTAAAAAGGTATTCAAGCTCTGCTGTAGAAATCAGTATAAAAAGATATCAAGAGATCAAGAACTTTGTATCAAAAAGTGGCAGCAAACGAACTAAAACACATAGAGATGACAGTAATCATTCAGGTATCACTAGAGAATCGCAAAAAGGCAAATTCTGAACGTGCTAGAGAGTTCACTGAAGCCTAGAGTTGAAATGTATCACTCACAAACGTTAGAATGAGACTTAAAAATCAAGGGCTAAAATGAAGCAAGGGGAGAAAAGCTATGAAAATCTGAGATAAACAGAATATAAACGTCTTCAGTGGGCCAAAAACCACAAAATTTTAAACATAAATAATGATCTGGAGTTATCTGGTCAGATGAACCTAATTATCATGTATGTATGAGAGACTATTGCATTGTGTTTTTAAATGTAATTTATATAGTTTCATTTAAATATATCTTTGATCTTTTAAAATTTATCTTTTATGCAACATTTTGCAGAATTTCAGCATTTTGGGGGCTACTTTTGTGAGCCAAATAGTAGGAGAGGCTTTTCATCCTGCTTTAAGTTTTCTAGCTGTAAAGTATGGAGATGGTTCTATTATGGTATTGGACAGCATTTCTGCCAAGGGAGAAGTTTTTATGGACGAGAATAATGAACTTCACAACTTACACCACCATGTCACAAGTTTTAAAGCCATCGATTCAGAAATCGCATCCCACCCCACCAAGAAATCAAAATATACCTCATGCCAATAATTCCAATTACACCAAGAATTGGTTTGGAGAATTGAGGATTGCTCCTATAGAATGACTACTTCAGAGCCCCAAATTAATTTCAATACAACACTTATTGGGAGTGCTTAGAAAAGGAATAAGACGTACCACAAGTACAAATAAAAAAACTGTGTGAAAGATTAGAAGCTGAGTGGGAAAAGGTAACGTCTCAAATTTGTAAGCATCTAGTGAAATCCATGCAACTAAGAATTATAACTGTAATTAAAGATAAAGAAGCTCTAAGCTGTAAAATAATTACACTGTTTCCTTAGAATAACAAGAAACTAAGACAAGAATACCAAATTAGTCTTAGTGTGTGTACGTGTTTGGAGAGGGATAAAGCATGTGAGATATCGATAGAACGAAAAAAAAGTGATGGAAAAGAGTAGTGTATGAGATTTGCAAAGGGAGGCAAGGCGCCGGGTGATCAGGTTTATGGCTTTCATTGTTTTAATGTACGTGTATATCTGTGGTTGTTATTCTTGTTTTAAATGGTGTGAAGGCTTTTGTCTTAAAATGAAATCTTTTGTATCTATTATGAGCATTTTGTGCTGCTTTATGGTTTAATTACTTTATTATTATTGTAATTCTTGTTATTTTTGGAATTTCATATATTCTATAGTGTATGCCGGTTTTTTTTTGTTTTTCTTCATTTTCTTTCTTCTTTGACTTCCTTCCTCTTGGGTCACTATTACTAAGTTTTCTTTGAGTCGAAATCGTTAAGTTTGGTCGTAAATGGATAATTTTTCCAGTTTATTGAAAATTCCATTGGTCTGTAAATTTTTCTATTCCGGTAGGACGGCACTTCGTCCCCGTTAGCCATAAGGTTAGCTAAACTTGAGACTCTTAAATCGCATTTGGCTCTTCTGTTCTGGTTAATCATTTCAATGCTTTCTTCGTCCATTTCCTGATTAACATTCTCCTGGGTATTTCTAGTCCGTTCTTCTATGACTGTGTTAATAGGTTTTATACCCGCCTATTTTTGCAGATGTGAAAAATCTCTGGCCTTCAAGGAGCGCACTGTGATACCTATGTAATTCCCTCGGTTCCAATCTGTAAACAAATACAATAGTAAAATCAATGTGTAAATAAAACTATTTTAATAATTTGGAGAATTTGGCACGCGCATTCTTATTTAATGAACAAGTTCCGAGAACACGAAATATCGTTTATTTTTAGGTGCATTTGTGGTTTGTAACTTGTGGAAATAAATGTTCAAAAAATTAGGTTTTGATTTGTTTGCAAACGAAGAAGGATATCCGTTGTTGGTGAAATATTGGGATCTCCTCAAGACCCTACATCATTAGAGCTCATGCTAGCCGAATGGATACGGCGTTGGTCTCCCAACTTCGTGGTACCGGGTTCGATTCCGAATCCCGGCATGAGCGGACACAAACGTCAGCGCACGTAGAGACCTGGCTACTGATTGGTAGACGCGCTCTGCTCACCCCGTTTTCGGGTGGGTAGATCTTTCACCTCTCACCTCACACAAAGCCAATCACAACACTGCTTTCTTTCCTCTCCCGCCTTCACAGCACAACACACACATACATACTCTCTGTTCCAAGGAAACCTGCCGATAGGTATCTATATCCACGTACCTCTGACGCGGAACAGGTCCCTCTCCCCCGAAGTGATGAAGGCTGTTTAGTGTCAAAATAAAATACTTTCTGGCACCTCTCCCCAAAGAGGACTGGCCCCTGGGGCCTCTCATCCGACCAGCGATTTTCATACTGACCATATATAAAATTCCATATCCGATCGGGGATCCTCCCAATATCATGGAAGGATTGTCGCTGACTAACTAACTAACCATACGTCACTCAAGAGTTTGAAATCGCTCTATATTAAACAATGCAATCCTTCTCTTAATAGCGACATCTTATTTCCCATTATCAGGTTTAAATAGTATTTATTGTGGTAGTGCTTCTTAGTATCCTTTATGAATGCTATATTGAGTAATTTATACCTTTTATTAGGATTATCAAAATATTCTTCACAATGTTCTTCGGTATTCACCCTCATGCCCTCCTACCTTAAGATTACATTAGAGCACTTATGGTGGTGATTAAGTAAATCAAAGAAGTTGCAGCAGGTGGTTTTCCCGTTTCCTAAGTGAGAAATTTCAGCCTAAAACACGGACCAAAAGAAAGTTGTCCAAAAGAACTTGATTCCGACCTGTTGGAAGATGTTGTCACAGCAAATTCTTTTATAACTTCTAAGGAACTCGCTGAACATTTTAACGTAACCTATACGCCTGCCCAACGTCCACTGAAAAGGAATGGAAAGTGGATTACGCTAGAACTCTCTACGGCGAATCTGCAACAGCGTGTTGCTTGCTTTACCAAATGTTTCTTGGAGGAGCTCTGTTGGAAAATATTGCTTCATCCTCAATATTGTCCTCAACTTGCTACTTCTGATTATCACTTGTTTAGGGTATTACAGAACCATTTGGATCAGGTTAGGTCATCATGAGAAGAGGTTTAAAACGTGTTGGATTCATATTTTGCATCGAAACCTAAAGAATTTTACAAGCGTGGCATTTAGTACCTTTTTGTTAGATGGAATGAGTTTCTAGAAAATAATGAGATTATGTTTATTATTAAATATTCCTATAGTCATAATTTAATTTTTTTTTTTAATATAAACCCCAAAAATTGGAGATTACATTCTTTGCAACCTGATATATACCCAATGGTGCTACATATACGCTATGTATTCACTATTGAAGAATTCTCATACCTCTTATTTGGACCATCACAATCTATTTAATTTTAGCCATTTTTTTTACCTCTTTGGGGTTATATCAACATCAAATACTGTCTCACGGAAGGATTGGCGAAAATACAAATGATGTATTTATCTTTTACTCGTATTCGATTCTCTCTCTGTTTTCTCTTTTTCTATTGTGTTTTAGAGGCGGGTATTATTTCTCTTAACATTCTAATCACTATTCCGTCCAATTGTTTCAATTTTGCTGGGTATTACAAAACTCGGCAAGGTGGATTTCGTTTGTTAGGCATCTTGAGAAGGTTTGGAGCGTTGCGTACCCTCATAGTCGCCTTGTAATGAGGGACCAGGTGTAGTATGAGCAAAGATGCGTATTGATGGCTATTCCATTACAAATACCTAGAAGTGAATCTAATGTTGTGTCAAACCGTTCCTAATGATTTCGAAAGTTGTGTATTTAAACTCTTCATATTACAGCCGAAATGTTGGTACGACTGATATGTTGGCATTACCTACACTCAAATAACATACTGTCTATTTCTCACATACAAAATCAGTAATATGTCTTATTTTCGTCAGCCCTTATAAAGGTCAAACATGGATAACCAAAATTGTATTTTCTGGACGTAATTGGAAAAAATAAATGCTGAAAAAGATGCAGAAACCTGTAAAACCATTCGTAATGTTTATGGTGAAGATACTGTCGATGAATCATCGGTTCTTAGATGGTTTGCAAAATTCAAATGCAGAAATTTAGCTTAGAAGATGCAAGTCACTGTGGAAGACCATATTTGGACGACAATCTTTTGAAGGTAATTGAAGGCAAGCATTGAAGCCAGTCCTAAAATCACAACTAGGATGGATATTCCAAAATGTGTAGTTCATAAATTCTTAATGAAACTTGAGTACATTTTTCGATATGATGCATAGCTACCGCCCATCCCTTCAGAGAAAAACTGAATGGACCGATATTCCATTTGCGTCATGCTGTTAAAAAACAATGAAACTGAGCCATTTTCAAAGCGATTGTTGACTGGAGATGAAAAATGGCTTGTCTACCCTAACATAGTGCGGAAATGATCCTTAGCCTCGCGTGAGAATGCACCAAAACAACTAAGAAAGTCGAAGATTCATGCAAAAATTTATGTTTTATGTCTGGTATGATATATATATATATATATATATATATATATATATATGTGTGTGTGTGTGTGTGTGTGTGTGTGTGTGTGTTTTGTAATAGTGACGTTAAATCATCGTTTTATTGCTTGTCTACTTCATTCGTTCGTGAATGCCTGAAAAGCGTAAGAGAATTTTTTTTTTGTATTAAGCGAAAAACGACATCTTCCTCAAAAACACCAAGGTAACAAGTTTTGCCAAAATCGGATTTCCATTTTCAAATTGAGTTTGGCCAGATCGCGGGCACACTCCGAATACTTTGATGAGGTGTGAATCAAATATATTTTTTTGTTTATCTTTCAATACATACAATCGTCTCACTGTAAATATTTCGGTGACTTTTTTGTATTCATCTCTTTTTCTGAATCAAAGACTAAAAATTGTAGCTCTTCAAAATATTCCGAAAAGTTTGGGTTCAATTCTAAAATCTATATTTGGAAATTAATAGTAAAGACATATTTATATAAATTCTTACTTTTACATTCTCTCGGTGATATTAATTGAATTAAATTAGTAAGTATTAATAACTTTTCTGCTGACAAACGACCTCCCATACTGATTAGCCAACGGGTACATATATACATTTCTACTGGGACTCTTTCATATCGAAAATACGAAATGGCCGCATAATTTTAATAGAGATTTTTTTATTTATTAAATTTTAAGAAAAATACGACGAGAACATCTCGCAAATAATGTTTTTAGCCAGAGCTCTGCAAAGAAAGTGGAGAAGATAGAGAAAGTGTCTAAAATATATAGTTCTAGTTCCTCTGTAACCATTCGGAGATGGATGGCACTCAATAGCCGAAGTTGAGTGCCATCCATCTCCGAATGGTTACAGAGGAACTAGAACTATATATTTTAGACACTTTCTCTATCTTCTCCACTTTCTTTTCAGAGCTCTGGCTTGCTTTACCAAATGTTTCTTGGAGGAGCTCTGTTGGAAAATATTGCTTCGTCCTCAATATTGTCCTCAACTTGCTACTTCTGATTATCACTTGTTTAGGGTATTACAGAACCATTTGGATAGTTTTAGGTCGACATCATGAGAAGAGGTTTAAAACGTGTTGGATTCATATTTTGCATCGAAACCTAAAGAATTTTACAAGCGTGGCATTGGGTACCTTTTTGTTAGATGGAATGAGTTTCTAGAAAATAATGAGATTATGTTTATTATTAAATATTCCTATAGTCATAATTTAATTTTTTTTTAATATAAACCCTAAAATTGGAGATTACATTCTTTGCAACCTGATATATACCCAATGGTGCTACATATACGCTATGTATTCACTATTGAAGAATTCTCATACCTCTTATTTGGACCATCACAATCTATTTAATTTTAGCCATTTTTTTTACCTCTTTGGGGTTATATCAACATCAAATACTGTCTCACGGAAGGATTGGCGAAAATACAAATGATGTATTTATCTTTTACTCGTATTCGATTCTCTCTCTGTTTTCTCTTTTTCTATTGTGTTTTAGAGGCGGGTATTATTTCTCTTAACATTCTAATCACTATTCCGTCCAATTGTTTCAATTTTGCTGGGTATTACAAAACTCGGCAAGGTGGATTTCGTTTGTTAGGCATCTTGAGCAGGTTTGGAGCGTTGCGTACCCTCATAGTCGCCTTGTAATGAGGGACCAGGTGTAGTATGAGCAAAGATGCGTATTGATGGCTATTCCATTACAAATACCTAGAAGTGAATCTAATGTTGTGTCAAACCGTTCCTAATGATTTCGAAAGTTGTGTATTTAAACTCTTCATATTACAGCCGAAATGTTGGTACGACTGATATGTTGGCATTACCTACACTCAAATAACATACTGTCTATTTCTCACATACAAAATCAGTAATATGTCTTATTTTCGTCAGCCCTTATAAAGGTCAAACATGGATAACCAAAATTGTATTTTCTGGACGTAATTGGAAAAAATAAATGCTGAAAAAGATGCAGAAACCTGTAAAACCATTCGTAATGTTTATGGTGAAGATACTGTCGATGAATCATCGGTTCTTAGATGGTTTGCAAAATTCAAATGCAGAAATTTAGCTTAGAAGATGCAAGTCACTGTGGAAGACCATATTTGGACGACAATCTTTTGAAGGTAATTGAAGGCAAGCATTGAAGCCAGTCCTAAAATCACAACTAGGATGGATATTCCAAAATGTGTAGTTCATAAATTCTTAATGAAACTTGAGTACATTTTTCGATATGATGCATAGCTACCGCCCATCCCTTCAGAGAAAAACTGAATGGACCGATATTCCATTTGCGTCATGCTGTTAAAAAACAATGAAACTGAGCCATTTTCAAAGCGATTGTTGACTGGAGATGAAAAATGGCTTGTCTACCCTAACATAGTGCGGAAATGATCCTTAGCCTCGCGTGAGAATGCACCAAAACAACTAAGAAAGTCGAAGATTCATGCAAAAATTTATGTTTTATGTCTGGTATGATATATATATATATATATATATATATATATGTGTGTGTGTGTGTGTGTGTGTGTGTTTTGTAATAGTGACGTTAAATCATCGTTTTATTGCTTGTCTACTTCATTCGTTCGTGAATGCCTGAAAAGCGTAAGAGAATTTTTTTTTTGTATTAAGCGAAAAACGACATCTTCCTCAAAAACACCAAGGTAACAAGTTTTGCCAAAATCGGATTTCCATTTTCAAATTGAGTTTGGCCAGATCGCGGGCACACTCCGAATACTTTGATGAGGTGTGAATCAAATATATTTTTTTGTTTATCTTTCAATACATACAATCGTCTCACTGTAAATATTTCGGTGACTTTTTTGTATTCATCTCTTTTTCTGAATCAAAGACTAAAAATTGTAGCTCTTCAAAATATTCCGAAAAGTTTGGGTTCAATTCTAAAATCTATATTTGGAAATTAATAGTAAAGACATATTTATATAAATTCTTACTTTTACATTCTCTCGGTGATATTAATTGAATTAAATTAGTAAGTATTAATAACTTTTCTGCTGACAAACGACCTCCCATACTGATTAGCCAACGGGTACATATATACATTTCTACTGGGACTCTTTCATATCGAAAATACGAAATGGCCGCATAATTTTAATAGAGATTTTTTTATTTATTAAATTTTAAGAAAAATACGACGAGAACATCTCGCAAATAATGTTTTTAGCCAGAGCTCTGCAAAGAAAGTGGAGAAGATAGAGAAAGTGTCTAAAATATATAGTTCTAGTTCCTCTGTAACCATTCGGAGATGGATGGCACTTAACTTCGGCTATTGGGAAATGACATGTAATTTTTTACTTGTCAGCTGAAGCGTGGGTTCCTATTTTACATCTGACAGCCCATTGCAAGTTTTAAAGAGAGAACCTAAATGAAGAGTTAATAGGATTAAAGATGTTAAATTGAAATACGAATCTGATAGTGAGAAATATAGCAAGGTTTTAAAAATGCTCAGTATTTTAAATTTTAGTCCTTTCCCACCAAGATATACAACGATACCCACCCCCTCAAATTCCTCGATATACTCACCCCATTGAAAAATATTCTCTGAAACTTTTTTTTTCTGTGATGAAGATAAATTTAGATCTTTTTGGAAGGGAAGACGGGCGTATTTTGTGTCCTATCAACGGTTATCGGCTTTAGCTGCGGCAGTCGCCCTCGAACAAGAGGACTGAGAGGAGAGAATCCAATAGGAGAGGAGCAATGAGAAGAATGGAGAGAGGACTAAAATGCAATTTTAACTTCTTTTTTTTCTGAAAGGAGTCACCGTCGTGATTTGAACACATATTAAAATCATATAAATACATTATTATTAATTACGTCACCTGCCCTTTAGAGGGATCCACCGACCAGATAACGAAACCAGCATAAAGATCAGAGTGACAATGTATGGGCACCATGAGTTACTTTTCGCCGGCGGTGAGGAGGGGGGAAAGTGGCAAAACAATTTGGCCACCACTCAGCGAGCATTTGGAAAGGAGACTAAAGGGGGATTTTTAACTCTTTTTTCGTGACTTTGGTCACCGTTTGGATTTTAAACTCATTTCTGTTTAAATTCTTGTCTATTCTTATTCTCGGTTTTCTAAGTTAATTCTTGTATGCAGAGATGTGAATCTTCTCTTCGTGCTCGGATGGATTGTTTGTTTTTTAACGTCTGGGTAGACATTAAGGTGCCTTTCATTATTCGAGGTAACAAAATCTAGATTTGTCGCGGAAAGAGAAGAATTTAAAGAGGGTTTGGGGCGTGCATGTATTTATATAATCCCTTATCTTAAGAATTTATTATCTAAAACTTCCTAGTGGAAAATTATTCTCTTTATTTTTGTCTTTTAGCCAAAATATTCCAACATTTTAATCGCTTTCTCCTCTCCTTATTTAAAGCCCTCTCAATAAATCTAAATATTAGACTAATTATTTTATCTTAAATGAAAAAGTCCCTCCGATATCGTATAAATTCTTCATTGCCCTAATTCCTGTTCTTTTTTTTTACAGGTGTGTTTCTTTCGTATTGTTCTCGGCAAAATCAACGTGAATCAATTGACTGTTACGTAATGTATTTATTTAGTATTTAAATGCATGTTTGAATGTAATTTTTAGAAATAACAAGGTATCGATTAACAAGAAAAACTACCATGTCATGTTACGTTTTGCAAAATGTTTCGGATAAAAGTAAGTTAACTATAATATAATTATTAATATTTTATAACCCTTTGAATAGTTTTGGATGATTGACGTTAGGCTTTTCTGTGCTGTATTGCCAAGTAGTGATATTTCTCATAAAACCTTAGGTTTGAAAATTGACTATACGGCAAAAAAATTAAAATAGGTGACACAAAAAAGGGTGGAAGCGGGTTACAGCTGCTTAGATATTACAAGTGCATTGAAGATCTTCTTATTGTTCTCTCGGAGGCTTCTGAACGTGAATAAGTTCTAACTGGAACCGAAGCTTTCAAAATTCGATCCAAGACGTGCTTCTTGTACACGGATGAAGTAATTTTTATACCGAGTATATTCCACTCCGTGGAGTAGGGATAGCTCCTTTTTCCCACCTTGACATCTGATGGTTAGCTCTTCTAAAATCTTAGCCTGGATCTGCCACTAATAATTACAAAGAATCGCAGGTACAGGATCTTGAATTGCATCTCCCAATATTTTTAAATTATTGGCAGTTATCTCGGTTTTACAACTAAAGCAATTTTGGTGAATTGCTGAAATTTCTTTTTTTGCAACATTAGCTGTTCTTAGGCTAATGCGGAGATGTGAACAAACTCTGGCCTTCAAGGAGAGCACTGTGCTACCTATGCGCTCCCATGTTAGTCCTCCCGGGCTAACATGTGAGGACTTTGCCAATTGAATTATTCAAAAGAGAATGTAAAACAAATTAAGGGTTTCAAATTTCGTTAGAAATGGCTGAATTGTTACAATGTTATTATAAAAAAAAGCAAAACGTGGACCAACTGACCGACCGAATAGTGAGATGTAGAGTCGCTCCCGACTAAAAAGTCACAACTTTGTAAATGTTTATTAAAAAGCAGAACTAAATCATATTAAAATATATATTGGAAAGGCGAAAAATTGTCACACCCTAATTGCATAGTCTAGAATAGTATAGCATAGTATGACATACCATATTATTGCATTGTGGTGCTTATCATATCATAGCATATTATAACATGGCATAGTATATTATATACTCTAGCGTAGCTAGCATAGTATAGCCTAGCGTTACATAGTATAGTTTAGCCTGGCATAGTATGACTTAGCTTAGACTAATCTAGCCTAGCCTAGCAGAGAATGTATAAGTATGGCCTACCTTAGCCTAGAAACCATAGTAACGCCTATCCTAACATAGTCTAGTACTAGGATCCTAGCCTAGTATATTCTATCCTATCTGAACTTAGTTAGAATATTCTAGCCTAGACTAGTATGGCCTAGTATAGTATATCATAGCCTACCTTACTATAGCCTACCCTAGCCTAGTTAGTATAATATAGTATACCATAGCATGGCCTAGCCTAGATTCGACTATTAGATCTTAATCTAGGTTTGCATAGCATGCATAACATAGCCTAGCCTACCCGAACAAAGCCTCGCTTATCCTAGCCTAGTGTAGCATAGCTTAGTATAGCATAGCCTAACCTTGCATACCATAGCGTAGCCTCCTACCCTTGTATAGCCTTTCATGCCCTACTTAGCCTAGTATAGAATAGCATAACCTAGCCTAGCATTAACTATCCTAGACATGTATAGCCTATGCTATACTACTATACCCTAGTCAAGCATAGCTTATTATTGTCTATCCTAACATATGTACTATATGTAGGGTTGCCAACCGTCCTTTATTGGAAAGGACAGTCCTTTATTTAGCTTTCCTGTCCTTGTCCTTTCTTTAGTTTAGAAAGGACGCCAAATGTCCTTTATTTGGAAACTCGTTTCCCTCATAAGACATTAATGGTATAATTTATTTAGATGGATATCAATCTAGACTGTTTATCTTAGGAATTAGATATTTTGTAAATTATTTTCCTTTTATCGTATATATTTATACATATATATGTATAACATATATAATTAATATTATATAATGATGCATGGGAACATGAATCACCGGAAGAAAAAGGAACTAAACGTTAGAGTTCCCTGTTCGTTTGATTATATTATAAGTTGCGTTTTGGGGGCCGAGCGATGATCATGCTATAAAAGCAAGGAAGCGATCATAAAACTGTATAATGCCTATGTTAGATCACATATTGAGTACTGTATTCAAGTATGGGCACTTCATTATCATCAAGATTTAGAAATGTTGGAGGGGGTACAGCGAAGAGCTACTAATCCTATATCTGGGTTCCAAAAATTAAGCTATGAGACCAGACTACAAAGACTGGTTATGTTTTCGGTTAAGAAGAGAATGCTGAGGGTGGATCCGATTGAGGTATTTAAATTTTTTTAGGTTTTGACCATATTAACCATGGAAATTTATTGAGTGACACTAGGGATGTTACTCGAAGACACCAGTTTAAAATTATGAGGCAATTCGCTATGAGAGATGTAGGCAAATTCATTTTTAGCAATAGGATGGTGGATGCTTGGGATGATTTGCCTCCATGTGTGGTTAATTGTTCCCCTCTTTCTGAGTTCAAGACAAAATTGGACAAGAGATTGAGGGTTTAGGCCAAATGGGTATATATTAAGCATGTATATATTTGCTAGAATTGCCGGCAAATGACAAGTCCTTTATGAATGGATGTATACATCTTAAGGTTGCATGATAACAATTCCTTTTATATTGGGAGTGTATATATATATATATATATATATATATATATATATATATATATATATATATATATATATATATATATATATATATGTGTGTGTGTGTGTGTGTGTGTGTGTGTGTGTGTGTGTGCTAAATCTCTAATTGGGGAAGTTTTTTATGGCTCCTTTGGGGTTGATCTTCTTAATTCACTGTATATATGTATTAATTTGTGGGGGGTGGTTGAGTTGTGATTTGTTGGTGACTGGTTCCTTCTGGTCTTTTCTTACTGCATCAACTTTTTATGTTCTTATGTACTCGTAGGTAGGCCCTACATAGGCTCGGAGTTTAGTTTCACTATCTCTGTCTATTTTTTTAAGGCGATTAATTACATGAGTAAATACATGAGTAAAACTCTGATTACCCACCTCAGTTCATTAACTTTTAATATCTAATCCTTTAACTATTAATGATCAATTATTTTTAATGATGGAACCCTCAATGAAAGAAGAAACGATTGTGCTCATATAACAAAAAATGGGAAACTGATTATAAAAGGTTGGCGGCAACTAATAATCCACAAGAAGCAAAGTGATTTATTAGCCAAAATGTTTTTTAAATTGGATAGATGAGTGTTTTAGCAAAAACACAACATAAAAGTTCAAATGATCATAAAAATAAAATTAGAGTTTTCATTTCCCATTTCTTTAATTGATAAATTTATCTTAAAAGCAAATTCTAAAGATGAAAATATTACAGTTACTTCGGAAATAGCTCAAATATATGATGCAGTTAAACTCAATCATTCCTCCACCTCACTTTATTGCAGTTTGAATTAAATTCAAAACTTTACCAGGATTCAAAATTAGCAGAAAAAATATCTTGTGGTCTAACCAAATCAGAGGCAATCCGGTACAAATGTGATCGGTAAAAAGGCAAAAGTACTTTTGAACGATTTGTATCACCATTATCCGCCTCTATATTTTTGTCTTCTAATTGATGCTGCAAATCACATGAAAGTGTGTGTTCCCAGTATGTGTTCAATATTTTAATATGGAATTTGGCAGAGTAATTATATAATTTATTTTTTCGAGAATGCTGATGAAAGTGCAGATGAAATGTTCAAATGCTTGAGAAACATTATTGACACTTTGCCACTTAATTGTTAAAAAGGGTTTCTTATTTGAGTGACGATAATGCAAAATGCAATACCCTCACACTGGATGACTGTCTTGTTAAAGCTAATTGCACTGCGCACATTTTACATAATGTAGTGAAATTTGCTTTGGGAACCTTGAATGTGGACATAGAACATATTGTCCTAAAGATTTATGGCCAATTATCAACGTCAGCAAACAGACGCGAAACTCTTAAAGATTTTCCTTCATTTGTAGAGACATAATTTAATGAAATGCTTCGGCATCTACCTAGTAAATGGTTATCTCTACAACCATGCATTGAATCAATTTTACTTTCTTGGAAAGCCTTAAGTTCTTATTTATTAAGCAGACCAACCGATTTCTCTAAACATCTACACAAAGTTCTTTGTTCTCGTAACATCAAATGGAGATATTTAAACTATCTGTTGAATGACGATAAAAATAAATATTCAGCAGCAGATATTTCGAATATGTTGGTTAATTTAAGAAATAAGTTAAAATCTCGATATGGTGAGGAATATTTTGGCTATCATGTTCACCAACTTATGAAAAATTTAGATCCTGCTGAGGCTCGAAAGATTATTGAGATCTTTAAGTTATTTCTTATTTCAGCTATCACATATTTGGGAAGAAAATCGACTTTGATGAAAATTCAACATCTGGAAAATTATCAAATCTAAGTTGTTTTAGACTATTCATTCCCAAAATACCAGAAATCTATTGAAGTTGTTGAAGAGTTGAAGCTAAAAGAAAGACATAATTTGAATATAGATGACCTCTTTGATGAAGTGCCAGTAATTAAAAAAAACAAACTGTGACACTATTCAAAGCTCTGAACTCTTTACAAGATGCAAAACAAAAGCATATAATGGAACTTGATTTAAAAAAAAATGGTGATTTTAAGTGTGTGAATAATTTCAAAATAGTTTCCTTTGTGCTTTCAATTCCTGGAACTTCAGCATACTATGAAAGAATTTTTAGTGTAATGTCATCTAAATGGCCAAATGATAGAAACAAATGCTCCGTAGAACTAATGAAAAATGAACTTTTCATAAACTTCAACTTGAAAAATATTGTCTAGAATTTGCTGAAAAAAAAACAAAGAGGAGACACAATTGCTAGAGCCGCCAAAAGCCAGAACAATTCTAATTTAAAAAAGTAAAAATCTTTTACTTAGTTAAGAAAGAATTAATGTTTGGTTTTATGTTTTATTATAAGAAGGAATTTAAAATTTATATATCTGAATATTTTTTTATTTGTCCTTTATTGAAACTTGACAGAGTTGGCAACCTTAACTATATGCTATCTTATCAAGCATATTATAGCCTAAATTAACAGAGTATAGCCTAGCCTATAATATCCTAGTATAGCATAGCCTATTCTAGGCTGGTCTAGCAGACTATAGCATATTATAGCCTAGTCTATTCTAGCAGAGTATCGGCCGAAAAGTTATGATGTTATTGCCAAAACAAAATAATTACCGGGCTAACCTCAGGAGGACTTTGCGAGTATAGCACTCGAAAGAGAGTGTTAAACAACATAAGGGGTTCAAAGTCCGTTAGAATCGCCCAAATAATTACAATTTTATTACATAAACAAAACAAAAAAGCAAAACGAGGACCGAAAAACCGACCGAGAGACTGACCGACATAGTGAGATGTAGAGTCACTTGCGACCTGACTCGCGCGCCACTAAAATATGATCTAAAACCTCCCCTCGTAGCATTTGATCGAACGCCCCTCACATGAGAAGCATATATGCACTATTCTTTTACTGTCTTTAGTTCATTAGAAAAATCGATTCCCTTTCATACATATCCAGTTTCCGAAACAACTAAAATGCCCACTTCTTTATTCTAACCCCGTAAGTTAATAAAAGAGTTAAAAACAAAGAGTTTTACTTTCCACAGCGGCAAAGAAAGTCCAAATTCCAGTGCCAGGAATGAAAGTATTTTCCCACGGCACTATTCCACGAATCTAAGGGGATTTGCGAATCATCGAACAAGTTTGAGGCGGAAACTGAAAATAGAAAAGGGAGAGGTTGTATTCTATCTGATGTTTACCTGCAAAAGAAACGAAGGACAAACATTTCGCGAATTATATGATGAAGGATGATTATGTTAATACATATTAAATTGCTATGAAGCTCAAAGAAGTGTGTAGGATGACTATCTTAGACCCTTATTCTTCTAAAATGTATATATCTGTGTTTGAGTGTGAGAGAGTTGTATATCAGGTTTGTTGAGTCATGAAGGTTCTACAAAAACTAAGTTTATTTATCGTTTTTTATAGTAAACCGGGCACTGGGTTCGCCACTTTTGCCTACGGGGGAGGAGCTTGCGCTTCTCTACTAAGATTAAAATTTAAAATCTAAAAAAAAAGCAGCCAATGTTCAATTTGTATAAATTTTCTGAACTTCGCCAATTATAATAATTTAAAAAAGGAACTCTAAACTAAATTTCCCCCCCTTTCGAAATATCACGTTGCTAAAATATAGTTATAGAAGAAGATATATAAAAATAAATGTTCTGAACTTCACCATTTGTAATTCTTTGGGTTTTAAAAAATTCACAAAATTTCGATACTTATATTTATTTCTAAACTTCACCATTTGGTTTTTTGATATTATAAAAGAATTATTAGAAATAACTTTGATAAAAAAACACATCAGTCATAACCAAACTAAGATGAAGTTATTATTCAAATATTCAAAAAAATCCCCTTCTTGAATTATAGAGTTAGCGATGATGATGATGATGATGAAGTTATGATGTGATGATAATTAATTCTTCTTGTGAATTTCTAAATATTATAGAATTTCAGAACGCATTTTCTCTCGTTTGAACTCCAGAAAGTGTGGCAGATTCGCCTAGGAGAAGGGTAGCTTTTGTAGTTTTTTTTTTTAGTGTTTTTTAGAGGGAAACAAAGAGAAGAAGGGTGGTTGATATGGCGATCCAGGGTAAAACTTAAAAACTGGGATTCAGCCCGACCGCATGAGAACCGCATTACTAAATGTAATGAAATGCATTATTTTTCCTGGTTGTTATTACATGCAAAGAAAATAAGAGGTTCTAATTAATATTTCCGCCAAACAATAACTCTCAGGTTATTTTAATAATACGAAAACCAACGAGAAAATCCACCGATAAGTTTTAGAAAAGAAACTCCTAAAAAGTGCCAAATATGTGCGACTTCAAAAAAAATATAGAAGGTACATACTACGAGTAGACAACCTTAGACGCTGAGAACAGAGAGGTAGGTCAACCCTCCTCTACTCGCCTCTCTCCCCCAGTAAAACAAACCCTATTGCGAGGGTCGAGAAAAGAAAGGGCGGGGTCCAATTCGAGCCTTAGTGAAGTTTTATTCGGTTAACATTTGTTCCTTGAGGCTTCAAAAGACATTTAGAGTTGATTATATTGCTAATTCAGGCTTGTGCATAATACTATATTTATTTACTTTCCTTTTTAATTCTCTTTCTTAAGCTTCTCGTGCTTTCCCTTGCTTAGATAGATATAAACGTAGCTGAAGGAGGAAATCAAATATCTTGACAATGTTACCTTTATGGAATTAGTCTCGCCAATGTCCTTATTTAGGATTCGTTGCCAAATGTATCCCAAAGGCAGCGAGTCCGTTTTCAGAGATTAGATAAATATGGGAAGAAAATACAAGAATAAAAACAGGAGGAAAGCGTCGGCATGGCTGTCAAGATCACTATCTATCGACATGTTTTACGTTTCCTTTCACTTTTTATAAAATCAAACATGACATGAGTGATTTCTTGTGCTTCATTTATTTTCACATGGGTTAGATTTGTGTAGAATGAGACTTGACTAATTCTAGCTCTGTAGGTATGTAATAATCTATAACAAATCGTATGTACACACACACACACTCTCTCTCTCTCTATCTATCTATCTATATCTATATATATATATATATATATATATATCCATCCATCCATCTATTTCTCTTGCTTTCTCTCTTTCTCTCCCTCCCTCCTTCTCTTTCTCTTTTTTCGTCTTATGCGTGTCTAAGCATCTATACCTTTCTTCCGTTCCAAGGGGCGAAAAAAGAGCACTCTATAATTATTTCTAATTAAACCATGTTGCGGTTTTATTAAAATACCGTTTCCATTAAGTTGCATTGCTCCATCGAATGAAATAAGAACGATTAAATTTATTAAAAGAAAAATATTGTCTGTTCTTATTTCACTTTCAATTTTCTTCAATGCCATGCAATCTACGATACATTGATCGCAAGAAACTTGGATTGCTGCACTAATCAGTGAGGTCAGAAGTTTTTCTTGAGGCGAACTCGGAACAAACTAGGATTTCTACCGCAATGAGGGTAGACAGAAGCAAGCGAAGGTCAGAATTGAAAGCTTTGGCTGAGTCAAGGAGAATAAAGAGATCGCTTCGATCGTCTTGTGAAGGATGAAGTGAAAAACACCATTCTTGTTGAAGAAGATCAAAGTTAGAAATTGAGTTCAAGTTGACAAGAATTTTAACCAAGTTGTCAACCTCGAACATTTTGAATATGATACCGTACTTCAAAATGGACACACGAAGTAGAAAGGTTGTACCAAGCAGAATTCGCCCTACTACCTCCTTTTTTCTTCGCACCTACCCTATTTTTCCCCACTTCAACCCGAAACAAACATATAAGCAGTATTATCCAATCTATTACAATTCAGGCTTTTTTTAAACGAGATTTTGAGGTATATCACGGAAGATATTTTTTAATGCCTCTTTTCGCTTCCTGTTCAGTTTATATAGATAATAATAAACCTCTAAGCCCTTTCGCACATGGTTAAGTTGGTGCACGTCATGCCTCTAAACCTACCAACCAGTCTCGCCTTATCAAGCACAAAACTAATCACTCATTACAATCCAATAATAATGTAATATTGGGGTTGACACAATGTCCTTGAAAAGGTCCAAAGCCCTTTTGCATACAGCTCTCATGAAGCTACCCTGTTCCAGGCTGCACTCAGATGATATCCAACGTCTTGAGGAAAAATGCTAGTTATTGATATTCAAGCCCCCGCCCCTTTTCACCTCCCTGAGTTGAGACGGAGGGAAACTGAAGAAATTTGATCCTCAAAGAAATCGCTTTATCTGCCGAGCTCCTAATTACATCAGCCTTAAGAGCTGAGAACAAGCTATTTAATACATTAAACCATCCATTAATATATATATATATATATATATATATATATATATATATATATATATATATATATATATATATGAATCCAACAAACCGCAAGAAACAGAAAACGGGAAAACTTTAAACTTTCCTTCGGAAATATTATTTCCTAATTCGCAAAATTTCCGTACAGGGGTGGGATTCAAACGGTTCAAATTCGGATTCGGTTGAGAGAAAACCTGATACGAAATGACAAAGGAGAATATTTGGGCCACTACAAAGCGCAATTCCCCTGGAACAGCCTCCGTTCAATAATGAAGACAGGATCCTTTGAAGCGTTATATAAGTCAAGTACTTTTGATTCGGTTGAAAGAAAACCTGATAAAATATACCTAAATAAAGACAGAAACTCAGATCAAGACACAACCAAGGAGAAACTGCGTTGAGAAGATGCTCTACTCAGAACTACTCGATTAGAAACTCCCAAACGCAATTAGAAGAAAATTTACCAAGCCTTGTAGGCGATTCAGGGAGTTAGTTCAAAAGCACTTGTGGTTTGTTTATGGATCTCTAGGTTCGGATGGCATCTCTGCTCCCTCGGACCAATGGGAGATTGGGGCAGAAAGCTTTACTCCTACAGCCTGTGATATAGGAGTCGGCAACGTTACCACAATTAAGGGGAGCCGCGCTTTATGCGGCTGTCCTGGGGGATGGGGGGGAGAGGTTAGAGTGTAGTGAAGCCGGTGCATGCTGTAGGATCCTTTTAGGTACCTTCCCGTGATAGCGGCTTATGCAACAGCTAGGAAGAGAAAAGTTCTATTGCAATTTAGCCTCACGTGGAATACATCCCCAAATGTGTTGTTCGTCTCATATCCACTTGGCAGTGACTGAGCTCTCTGCGCTCTTTTTCTTTTTCCCTACAGGTGACCTGAGTCTTAAAAAGAGCCTTGTCTACTGGGGCGAACAGAAGTACTTTGAGGCATAGTGAGAGAGAGAAACCAGACCATGATTATATGTAGAATAATTTTTCAGGAAATATTTATTATTTAGAGCAGCGATATGTAAAAAAATAACCAATGTTAATTTAATGCAATGAAAATAAATAATTAAAAAAATTATAAACTTACGCAATTAACATTAATCTATCGTTGTTGGGAAATTTCACCTGAAGCTTGTGTCATTTCCTTTATATTCTCTTTTTTTTGTAATTCTTTACTCTGCTCTTAATTTTTAAGTTCAAAGTTCAATTACTTACCTCAAGAACAAAGAAAATTGCTACAAAGGCTCGAGTCAAAATTGTTTCAATGAAGTAGGATAAAAAAAACTGATATATCCCGATAAAAGGATGAAAATTACCCTCAGGAAAATGAAAATATGATTACAAAGCGCTGTCGTGTTTATTAATTATACAGGATTTATTCAGAAAAGGAATACAAGATAAAAAGCAACTTAATATGTTGGAGAAACAGGGACGAACACTATAGGAATGTTTTGTATTTGGGGTTTAATAAAGATAATAATAAAAGGATCAAGAGAAAAAAACCCAGAAATAATATTAAAATTCTGGGTTTAATAAAGATAAAGTTTAATAAAGTTTATACCACCCTACTCGGATTCAATCATTGAGTTTATACCACTCCCCCTGGATGCAATCATTGAGTTTATACCACCCTACTTGGATGCAATCATTGAGTTTATACCACTCTACTTGGATGCAATCATTGAGTTTGGACCACCCTCTTGGATGCAATCATTATGTTTATACCACCCTACTCGGATTCAATCATTGAGTTTATACCACTCCCCCTGGATGCAATCATTGAGTTTATACCACCCTACTTGGATGCAATCATTGAGTTTATACCACTCTACTTGGATGCAATCATTGAGTTTGGACCACCCTCTTGGATGCAATCATTATGTTTATACCACCCTACTCGGATCAATCATTGAGTTTATACCACTCCATCTGGATGCAATCATTTAGTTTATACCACCCTACTTGGATGCAATCATTGAGTTTATACCACCCTACTTGGATGCAATCATTGAGTTTATACCACTCTACTTGGATGCAATCATTGAGTTTATACCACCCTCTTGGATGCAATCATTATGTTTATACCAACCTACTCGGATCAATCATTGAGTTTATACCACTCCATCTGGGTGCAATCATTGAGTTTATACCACCCTACTTGCATGCAATCATTGAGTTTATACCACCCTCTTGGATGCAATCATTAGGTTTATACCACCCTACTCGGATCAATCATTGAGTTTATACCACTTTCTCATGGGTGCAATCATTGAGTTTATACCACCCTACTTGGATGCAATCATTGAGTTTATACCACTCCATCTGGATGCAATCATTGAGTTTATACGACCCTCCTTGGATGTAATCATTGAGTTTATACCATCCTCTTGGATGCAATCATTATGTTTATACCACCCTCCTTGAATGCAATCATTGTGTTTATACCACCCTCTTGGATGCAATCATTATGTTTATACCATCCTCCTTGGATGCAATCATTGAGTTTATACCACCCTACTTGGATGTGCTTCCCGTGATGTTAAGTTGTACTAAAACTTCCACTTCTTAGCTATCCCATGGACCGCTAGCACAGGGGGTGATATAAAATCCTGACAGCATGCAATAGCAGATGTCATCTACTCCTTAGGAGCTATTTAAAACAACAACAACAAAAGGACATGGGATTAATGCTGTTTTATCCTTACCCTAATTTCTGTGTCTGTACCTCTTTTGCGAGGTGAAGTGAAAAGACAATAGAGTCCAATCCCATTTTGGACATTGGACATAACAAATAAAGAAGTATAGATTAGTAGAGAAAAAGTAAGAGAGAGTGGAATGGTTTTAAAAAATATACTAAAGGTAAGTTTAGTATAGGTTTGAAGGGGGATATATTGCCCTGGTCAGGGATGAATAGTTTCCTGGTCAAAGGGTAGCTCTGGCAATGTTGGTCTCTTGTTGTGCTGTTTTGAGGTATCGAAATTAGGGCGGTCCTGACCGTGACTACGAACTAGAAAAACCTTGATTCTCTGAATTTGGGCTTTAAGGTGGATGATCTCATTGGCAGCAGGACACAATTTAAAGCAATTGCGAATAAGGGCATTTGGCTCCACCCTAAATTGGTTACATTATGAATTTGACCTTTGAGTGTGGGTATGCCTCTCCGTCTACTCGTACAGCGGCTGTTTTCTTTCTGTTTGTGAGTATAAGCTTGAACTTGTCTTTGTTGGTTTTTATTTTGTTCCTTTTCTTGTAATCGTTTAGGGTTTTTTTTATCTCCCTTGCTGTTCTTTGGGCAATTTTTCTGGGATTCTGCCTTTCGCTGGTGATTATCTGTGTGATGTCATCCGCTAATTGGATGTACATCGCGCATTCGTCGGTTGGGTGTGGAAGGCCCCTCGTGTACACGGTATATAACGTTGAAGAGAGGCATCCTCCCTGGAGAACACCTGCTTGTAAAGCGAATAAGACA
Organism: Ceratothoa steindachneri; assembly: GCA_963969495.1. Taxonomy (NCBI): domain Eukaryota; kingdom Metazoa; phylum Arthropoda; class Malacostraca; order Isopoda; family Cymothoidae; genus Ceratothoa; species Ceratothoa steindachneri. The sequence goes on from OZ018334.1 coordinate 54,032,052, forward strand.
CCCGTTCGGCCGTTTATATGGAGTACGGCTTTTCGTTCGTCCACGTAGTTGAATAACGTTTTGCACAAGTTTATCTCCAAATCAAGGCTACAAATTTTGGCCTTTAAACCGGGTGACCACACCTTGATACGGAAATGTAGATAGTCAAACAGTCAGGATATTTAATAGCATCAAGAGTTCCTAGATTTCTTCGTTTGTCGTTTGTGGTACCATTTTATATGCTTGGATATTTTCTTATAGACAATTCTCCTTTCCTTCTTTAGTAGTTAACTATGAACTGTATAGTTATAACTTTTCTTATCTCATTCTATTTACACTTTTTTTCTTACTTTCCCTTTGGTCTTTCCTTTTATTCTAAGTTGTATCCTTGTTTTCCAAGTTCTCCTTAATGGCCTACTTGTGTCGTTAACACAAGCCCTTGAAGATATTTCTTTAACCTTAAAATAGTGTTCTGGTGTAGCAATATTACAACACTACCTTACAGAGACAATCTATCCCATGTAGCAAGTTTTTTTTTAATCATTTCAAGTGTGAGATTTTTGGCAATAATTAATGATAACAAAATAATTCGAAATTCTTCACTCAATGAGGTACTTTGTTTTTGTATTGTTCCCTGTAAATCGTGTTTTATTACCTACCAAGGGCTGGTGGGTTAAGGGGTTAAAGCCCCCCCCAAATTTCAGATCTATTTATTTTTATATTTCATTTTTAAGATATACTTGTATTTTATTATTTAAAAAGGGTTATGAAATAATATGGAATATATCTACAAAACATTATTTAAACCGTTGCGATTGAATGTATCTTATATGATACATGTATAAAATTCCGGTAAATTACAAAATTTTCTGATGTTTGGATAAAAATTCGGACCTGAGAGAGTTGGTGCTCACTCATTTATGAGATGCTGTTATTTATTATCAATACTGTCTATTATAACCCTTATTAATCATCAATGCCCTTTTCTAAGAGTGAGGAATTCAGGTTACCCCCCACCCCCTCGCAAATTTTCACCCTGCTTCCGGGATTGGAACAAACCACAGAAGTACCAGAAAAAAAATTTCCGTAAAAAAGAATCGTAGTAGAATGGAAACTTAAATCAAACAATCAATTCCTCGAACGCAAAATCATTCATTTTCTTGCTAAATGTTATTAAAAGAAATTTAGTTGGGTTGACAATCGTTAAATTTACGCGCGAAATCCATTTCTATTTAAGGAATGGTTTTGTTAAATTTGATAAATTCATAATTAATATAGTTTTTTTTTCACAGTATAAATATAATTTATCAGGCTAACTTCTTAAAAAAACCCCTATTTTTTTCTGTTTGTGCGAATAACTACCATTATTTTTTCTGACCTTTTGGGCTTGTATGTTCGTCCTTTTGCTTTAATGACGTAATATTGTTCCCTTATAAACTTCCTTTGCCATATATAATTTGAAAATTGAATCGCATGGGTGTGTCATTGTTATTTTCCTTTAAATATATATATATATATATATATATATATATATATATATATATATATATATATATATATATATGTATATATATATATATATATATATATATATATATATATATATATATATATATATATATATATATATATATATATATATGAATCCATTAAACCACATTGAAAGAGAGAACGGAATAATTTTTCCTTGCAGTAATATTTTTATTACCTTTTTTCGAAAAAATCCATGCAGGGAAGCGTAGCGTAGTGTACTAACGCCATACGCCATACTTTTAACTGTGTTCAAAGCGGTGCTCGTTGCCTCAGTGTGCCTGGTTCGAATCGCTTCCCTGCACCGATTTTTTCGAAAAAAGGTAATAAAAATATTACTGCAAGGAAAAATTATTCCGTTTTCTCTTTCAATATGGTTTAATGGATTCATTTTCATCATTCTCTCGCGCTACTTTGAGATATATATATATATATATATATATATATATATATATATATATATATATATATATATATATATATATATATATATACATATACATATACATATACATATACATATATATATATATATATATATATATATATAATATATATATATATTCTGCAAATCATTTTGTTGTATTAGATAAACGTTTGTAATGTTTGAAATAGGTAGTGTTTTGGAGATGAGATAGACAGCTAGAACGCTCACATCAGGTTTGTTGTTTTTTTAAATAATGCACAAAAACTAAGTTTATTCATTTAACCTAATTGCTGTCTAAATACCTTTCTCAGAGCAAATACATAAGAAAATTTACACTCTCAAATAACTGGCGAAGTTTCCAGTCTTTCTTAACAGACATAATGTGAACCTCTCGCCTGTATTCATAAAAAGATAATCACAGTACTTTGTCTATTCATTCTGTAGAACCGAAACAAGAAATCCAACCTTAAATTCTGCGCAAAGCTTCTACTCAAAGTTGTTTCTCTAGTCATAAATTCCTTTTTTATGTACTACATAACACAATAGTATTAACGGCAGATAATTTCCAATATGTAGCACAATAGCTCCGGTTTTTCTTAAACGAATCTATCAACAACCTATATATAGTCGTGATGGATCTTTATTGGTATCACTAGATCCTTGATCCTTACATAAAGTAAAATGATTTTATTTTTTTATTTATAATTTATGGGGCTTTCACAGCAACGATTATGTTGCAGGTGGCCTTCAGTTATGAGTTGTGGTTCAATGGAGTAAAAAAAACTATATTTGTCTTGTCACATTTCTAGTCCAGCACTAGAACATTCATCTTCTTCCGTATCGAACTCAAGAGAGAAATATTCTAGTAGATCAGGATCTGATAGTCCTTCTCCATGGGGTACTTGGCAAAGAGCTGATGGATTTTGGGGATACTGCTCAGTCAGTCTTTTGTTTTTTGCCAAAGCTTTCCCAATTGGAAGCTTCATACAAAAGTAACAATATGATCTGTATGTTCTCTCCAAATCATTGGAATGGCAAAAGGCATAAATTTCTTTTTCCCGTTTAACCACTGTCGAAGAATTGTTGCACAAGTGTTGCGTGTATGTGAAGGCGCAGTTCTTGCGCTGATCGCTAATTTTGCATTCGAAATATAAGGTTTCATAACAATAGGGATTATCATGAACTGCTATGCAAATATTTCTTGACCACAAATACACCAAAGGTTGTCAATCTAGTTCACACACAAGTGGTAGGTACCCGAAAGAACCGAAGGAAAATAATTAATAAATCAGAGTTAAATGACTAGGTCGATATGTAAAATAACACTTGAGTGTAAGTGTGGATGAGTTTGGTATACATCTTACTCATGCGGATGTACCATAAATTCTCTTACTGATACAGTATCGTATTATGAGAACTAAAACTAATCAGTAGTTTTAAAAATTACTGGGGTTCTCAATGACCCAGGATTAGCAAAAATTGACCTTATTTCGAGCAAGGTCTTATTAGTTAGCTTCTTTCTTCAAAGCTATCAGAGCAACTAGATAGAAAATGACAATTTAACAAAAGTTTTCAACCCAACAATAAATATTCGAAGAAAATTGCTTCTGGGAATTATATTAACTAATGATATAAACAAAAATACAGCAAATGACATTAGCGTGTCCCAAAAAAGTGATATTAAAAACGAACACGAAAGGGATATTATAATGAAAACAAAAGAAACTAGCAATGATTTATATAAACTATTTGAAATAATGATTGGTGTGATAAAGGAAATAATAGCAGAATGGCACAAAATGATGTAATTCTTTTACTAAAAGCGCGATTATAGAATGATTTGCCATCAAAAGCGCAGCTTTGGCGAAATTAATCTAGAAAGACCTCGCCGTTGCGGTCCTGAGTGACATTTGCGCCAGCGAGGCAGTTCAAGGCAAACCGAGCGCGCTCCAAAAATTGCGCTTCAAAGGCAATCGCAGAGAGTAGGGTGTGGTTCACCTACATACATTCACTCTTTATTCTCAGACATGTGTACCTTAATCAAAATTTCTTTTTCCCGTTTAACCACTGACATATACAGCCAATGACACATGCGGTATAGTCGTGATTTTCAAAATTACAGAGCATTGAGATAAATGAAACACATTCACACGCAGACAAATAAACTCACGAGTGCAAACATTATTTCCTGTAGGTGCCACAATCCGACGTGACACAATATAGAATTTAACTTTGAATACCGCGATACATACGCTTGCACGCACACACACACACACACACGCAAGCACAATTCCACATCCCAGGGCCAATTTCTTTCGTTGGCTTTATCCGACTCACCGCGCTTTGAAATTCTCCTCTTTTTCTTTATCATCTCCACTTTTCAGTCATCCCAATATGACAAAGATTAATAAAAGCGAGGTCGACAACTAAATGCAAGTCCATTAAGGGGCAAATATTGACAATTGAATTCAAGATTTTTAACTGCCACAACATTTTTTCCTCAGATGCGTTCATTAAAAAGGTTAATAACAGGATAAAAGGAGCTTTGAGGTCAAATTTGGGGCTGGAAATGTCAATAACAAAAAAAAAAATGTAATACGAAATAACGTAAAGCGAAAGGTGTAAAATTATTTGGGTAAAAGGTGAACGAACGAAGTGCAAAGAAAAACTGCCCCATTTCAGTGGGAAACCATACGAAACATTTAAAAATGTTGAAAATATGAAAGGAACAAATTCGACCGAAGGTTTTCGTTCACTTTCAATTTAGACTAGAAAAAAGAGCGAAATGAGTTGAAAGTTACAGAGAAGACAATTATTAGTGCTTCTAAAAACAAACGCAAGAAAAAATTGATCACTTAATAATTAGTCAGTAATTAATTAGTAATTTATGGAATTAACAGTAGGAGTAAAATTATATGCATTGAAAATTTAAAACTCTACTCAAGCAAACATAACCCAAAAACACACGGATCAATTTAGTGCATTTAAAAAACCGACACTGGCACATGTTCGGGCCTGATATTGTTCCATTCCGTATCAGTGCATTTTAGGAAGTAGCTACACGGGATGGCACTATACTCTCCCCCACCCCCTTCCCGTCTTTATCTCTCTAATTCTAAGATGTCATCAGCTCTTCCAAGTGATCTTAGATAATAAGAATGATCATCATAAATATAATTTTCTCTCGGCGGCTTACATTTACCAATTGTGTTTATATCATCATCTCTAACATCCTCTTCAGCCTGGCTGATATCCCCACTCGCCAAAGGCCTCCCAAAGACGCTTCCAATCCTCGCGTTCTTTCAATCTTGTAACGTATTTACTCCTGCCATTAAGGTGATTTTAACATCCAAACATCTTCTAAGTCGTCTTTCTAGCATCTTATATCTAAATGGGTTACCCCCACGAATACTTCCTCTGTCTTGCCTCTTTTGTCCGAGCACTATTTCTGCTATCTTTTAAGTTGCAATTGAACTTCCACTTCCTAACCGTTCGTGGGACTAGAGGACAGAGTGGTTCTATATAACTACCACAGCATGCAACAGCCTCCCTCACTTAATTATGGGTAACGTTGACTGAACCTACAACTAAGGTTGTAGGATCAAAGCTCTATCCCTTAATCGCCCAAGAGGTCGGATCTCTGGTCCTGGGGAGCTATTAACGACATCTCTACTTAAGTACTTTTGTTCTTTTACGTCTATTGCTTGTGTTTCCGTTACCATTCAAGTGTCTCGTGGTCTGTCCCTCTTATTTCCTACAATGTATCGTCCTGTGCGTCTTTGTTTCTAAGTGGCTTTTGATTTTAGTGCACACTTTTCACTGACGATGGTTTGAACGGATTCGTACTCTTTGTTTTAGGGCAGCGATGGGGGAACCTTTTTTTGGAGCCGTGGGCGAAAATTTCTAATAAAAGAAATCGGCGGGTGATAAATAAAATTCGACTCTTGTATCTTTGTAAATGTTATTTAAATTTATTACACGATGCGATATACTCATGCATTAATATTAACAAAAAAAATTAATACGCAACATTTTTATTGACTGCCTCCACGGAAATTGGGATAATAATAATAATAATAATAATAAAATAAGTCTTTTGTAATACGCTCTTCAAGGCCTGAGGCCTTCCCAGGGGGCGATGAAAATTTAGGTCGCGGGCGAGGATTTATTCTCCACCGCTGTTTTTGAGGCAAATTACCTCTTATTAGGCAACTCGCCTTTCTTAAAAGCCTTTAACATAATTTTTTTCTTCGACAAAATCTGCTTTTTCCGGGAACATCAGGATTAGTATGAAAAATTGCACTGATGATGATGCGTTTAGTATAACAATGAGGAGCTACCATCAGACTGCATCAGCCACGCCCGGAGGAGGCGAGAGGGCTCTTCAGTCACGCCAAGTAAGTGACTGTATCCAATAAATCAATCTAACAGTACTAAAAATAACTGTATCAATTGGATATTTTAACGATCTCGTTGTAATACGACGGTAAAAGTGAAAGCTAAATTACCCAATTAATACAGCTCTTTTTAGTGCTTTGCCTAGGTGAGGATCGTTTCCCAGATGTGCCCGATTCATTGTTATATTAACCGTAAAATCAAGATTAACAATTTGCCATAATAAAGGTTTTCATTTTTCATTTTTTTTTATTAGGAACTGTAAATGTTTTATATGCATCAAAATGGATGTCAATTACTTTTTTTTTGTCTCTAAAATCCCTCATTAATAGAGTAAAGGTATCACAAAATAGATCCATTAATTTTAAATCCCTTTTTGTTCTCGAGCCCAAAATACTAAATATCTCTCCCGGCATTATTCTCCCCCCCAAAAAAAACAACTATGGGGGGGAGATTTCGATAACTTCTTTCGAGTAATTTTTCCTTTGTTTTAATCTCTTTGAAATAATATTTTTGACCACGTTTCTATGCGAACTTTTGTCAGTAAAAGTTCTACAAACTTCTCGTTTCGGTAACCACCTTAGACCCGATTCGAAAGCTTTTTATAATTAAGAAATGATATAGGAATTTCATATTAATTTCCCCCTAATGATTTTAAGCAGGTAACAGAGGGTCATATATATTATAATTACATCTGAGGAGGATCAGCTCTAGCAGTTCATTGCAATCGACCTTTGATTTTAATCTGGTGAACTATAGTATTTTTTCGTTGTTAATAACAGGCTGATTGACTTGTATTCTTTAATTTTTTCCCGTTTCCTCTTTTAAAGTTAAGTAAAAGTGTTATAGCAAAGGAAGTGATATCTTATTTTCTTTAATTTCTTTTAAAAATACAATGAAGCGTATTGTAGATCGGTCAAGTGTTCCTCCAATCTTTGTGTGGACAATTGTTACAATATAATCTATAAGTACATTGCAATTTTGCTTCCATTTTTATCTATTGCTCTGAACATTCTGTACATATCTCATTACCTATCGAAATTTAGGCTCGTTTATCTTATGTTTGTTGTTACGGATTATCATTAGTGGCTCATATAATTCTCTTTGATTATTTTGATTCTTTGAGATCGTTTATTTATTTAGTTATAATTCCCTACTTTCTCTTTTGTAATGTGAAAATTTCTTGTTTAGAGAATGTTACTCGTTGGTTTTCTCTTCAATGTTTAATAAGTTTGGGCTCAGTTTGAACGAAAGAGGAATTAATGGTCTAATATTTTGTTGTGTAATATTTCATGAATTAATGTTTAAAAGAAACTGGTTGATTTTTATTCTGGGGATGATTTTTGTCTAGCATCTCTTCTGTCTCTACTTAAGTTTCTCTTCATAATGTCTTATCGGAAACTATTTTTTTTGTCTTTAGGAAATTATGTTTAAAATTGGATGTTTACCGGAGTTTCACATTCAAATAATGTTTCTCTTACATTTTTGTGCATCATTTTATTAATAAAACTAGTAAAGAAAGGGATAGGCTAAAACTATTTTGTGTGTAATTGGTTAGGAAGGTATTGTATTTTGATTTCCGAGCTTTTGTAATGATTCAGTTAATTAACCGTGGTCAGAATAAATTAGTTTTTTTAGTTTTTCCCAGCATTAAAATGAGATAGTCATATCTATATCTATATATATATATATATATATATATATATATATATATATATATATATATATATAATCTAGCAAACGTTGCGCACGTTGCCCGGGCATAAAGAACTATCTTGAACAAATTAAATTTTTTGTTTGAGTTAAATAGTTAAATTGCGCAATTAACAGTTGCTAGGTTTATATTTACTTTTGAGTAATGGAATAGTGTATCATGAAAGACTAACAAAGAACGATTTTCACATTACAGTATTGCGGCTGGGCGAGCAAGCGGGAGGGAGGGCCAGCGTGACTAGTCGAGTGGCAACCACAGACTTTGCACGAGTTATAACTAAATATCTAAATTATTCAGTTCATGTTCATGCTTATAATATGTATTATCGCGTTATTTAAACATTGCAGTCACATAAATGGTCTGCCATACTTTATTTTTTTCCCTTGGGACGGGTTCGTTTATACAAACTCGTGGACTCTCTGACTTTTTAGAGGAGGCTGGTCTCATGCGATTTTTATTTAACTCTTTCTGTTGTAGGTCGCATGCTCCCACGCTGGGGAGAGGCGGTCCTTCACCCGATGCCGGAGCGTGCTTCCTTCTTCTTCTTGCTTCTTTTGTCTTTGTTTTCATTTTGCTTTTTTGTATTTTACTTATTTGGTGTTTGCATGATTTTTAGTATTTTAATCTAGCCTAGTATTAAGCAGTAGCTTGATTACTGTGATTCTTGCCCTACTAGGCAGTCGCCAGATAGTCTCTTAAAAGAATAGTCATTAATAATTCTAGCTGCTTGGATCGATGCATTATCATCTTGGAAGATCGTGGCACTATTGGGAAACAATTTATGTACAGTAGGATGGTCCTGGTCACTCAAACCTTACCAATCTCTTCAGTGTTCACCAAACCATGAAACTACCTCCGTGTTTCACGGTTGGGGTGGTGTGCTTAGGATCATAGGCAGTTTCTTCTACCCTTTAATAGTGACGAGCATCATTTTGGCTTAAAAAAGCTTTATTGTGGGTCTCATCTAACGATATGACATTATTTAAAAAATTTAATTGCCCTTTCAAGATGCTCTCTGACAAATATTAAACTGTTCGTTATATGCTTTTTATTGGTAAGTAAAGTTTTGCTGTAGGAATGAAAGTTGGAGGGCTCAATCAATAGTTCTTTTACTCACTTTAATCACTGACAATTCTAGATCGCTTTGTAGATCTTCTAGAGTAATCATTGCATTAGTCTTTAGCTTTCGATGCATGTATCACCGAGACTGATTGTTCATCTTGTGAAGAGCACCGGCTCTTTGTAAGTTGTCCGTGATTCCATACTGGTGATGTTTTCCAATTATAGAAACTTGTGTTACATAAGGCTCTTCAACTCGCTCAGAAATATTCCTATACGATAATCCATCTGAATTAAGTTTAATTTTGCTATCAAATACTTTGAGGTACTTCTTTGACCTTCGGTATTGCTCAAAGCAAACGTGCTTCTTCCATTGATTGATACCTTTCAATAGATTAATGTCTAGCGGTTTACATTAGTTTCGTCTCTAGAAATTTCTCGAATCTTCAATCTTAGCCTTTTCATCTAATTTATAAGATTTCTCTTGTTGTTCAATCTTATCATTTTAATCGAATTGATAAGACTTATTTTGTTTACTAACAATATTCTCGCATGTTATTAGAGTGGTTGAATACTTTTCTCACCTGCTAAGTTTTGTTTATTAGCAAATGTTGTTTGTTATATACAGATTAAATCTGTATTTCTTCTGTTAAATATACAAGGTGTTCTGGCTAAATTTGACGATTTACATACAATTAAAAAAGCAATATCTTAACCACAAATTATATATATTTTAAAAATGTAAGAAATATTAACTAGATTATGGTTAGGAGATAAAAGCTTACTCAAAGTAACTGCCCTCTGCTTCCAACCTGCCTCAAGACAGTTCCGGAAGCTTGCTCATAAATTCCTCACTGTCTACTTTGAAAGATCTTCCAACACATCTTAATCTTGCCCCTCAGCTCGTCCCTGGATGGAGAGGGTTACTACTGAAATGCCATACCTCCCAAGAGAGTCGTAAGTGGTGGTCGGAAATTTTCTAATTCGCCAGCACCAATTTCTGGCCTTCTAGATCCACCCGATTTTAATACTATTGATAAATTGATAGTACAACAAGAAAGGCTTAAGATGGGTCACCAGATTAACTGGTCAAAAGCAGATACCATAATACATATAAATGATTTTATTAACAGAAATATCTCTGAATCGTACCTAATCTCCAGCACAAAGGAGAGAAATGTAAATATTAGCCCCGGTTTGTTTTCCTTAGATCCAGTCTTATCTTTCTTGCTCAAATCAAACTTATCAGAGGTCATAAAAATCTGACCTTATAGGGAAAACATTGCTTTGTATAAATGCGGTGTCTCTCTAATTTATCAGCCATTGTTAGTTTGAAAATGTTAAGATATCGAAAGAACTAACTCCAATCAATCTTTCCTTTTCCTTACGTGGTATACACAAATTTTTATACTTATCACGTGTTACCTCTCGTGATTTTTACTCATATATATATATATATATATATATATATATATATATATATATATATATATATATATATATATATATATATATATATATGGTTCAAAGGGCAATATTTGAGCTAACCAAACTCTTCATTAAGACGCTCTTCAAACATGCAAGATAGGGGAAGTAATAAGCCGGCATTACTAACGTAAACAATTTTTTACGTGTAAATTCGAATCATTTGTTTCTACTAGGCCAAGCATTCCCTAAGGAAAAGGAAAACTAAATATCTTTTTGAGTTACATCTTTCATTTACGTGCGCCCGAAAATAAAATCTTAGGAAGTTAGAAGGAAAATGTTTAAAATAAATTACAAATTTTAGCATTGTTTTCTTGAACGTAGGACAAAAGCATATCGTAGAAGAGATTGTTTAGGCTTTATTTATAATTTATAGAATTAATTCATATTCTAATTACATTTGGTCCCATCCTAACAAATACTAAAGTCTTGGTGTCTTCCTAAATTTATTCGTTAGGTGTTACTAACTTCGATGAATAAATTAATAAACTTTTCCCCCACCTTGTAAATATTTTGAGTCAAATGAAAGTGGCAAACAGAAGAAATCTAATTTTGTGGCATATTTTCAATACGAACCAATAAAGCCTATTTTTATTGATGCTACACAATTGATTACCAATCACACAATCATTGATTACTGAACTGTTATAAATCACACTCACCCATCAGCAGATAACTTATTTTTCATGTAAATTGTGTGGGGAAGGAAGAATTCCCATAAAATCTAGCGTTAATCTTAAAAAGCGACTAAATCTGGATATGGGCCACTTGTCCGAGACGACGCTGACCCGAATTTTCTGCATCTTTGAGAGTGATGAGCGTCGTTAGTGTAACCTAATGAAATAAATCCTTTGGTAAATATGAAAAGAACTTGAAAATATGCCTGTCGTTAATAAAATATCTTTAAAATAATTAAAATTAAAAGGAAATTTAATTGACGATGACATGAATCGACCCCTACGCCGGGGCACAACCCTATTTGAGGCAGGAGGCATCAAAACCCGTCCTGGACGCAAGATATACATATATAAAAAGAAATCGGTTCTTGCTCTCTTTTTTCTTCATCGTTCAATCAGCCTCTTCAATATGCTTCTATCTTTTAATATTTAACACTCAGTGTAGAAAGAGGGGAGAGGGGAAAACGTAAATCACTGGTCAACAACCAAAATGCTTCCGAACCAGAGTAAGAATTTCCAACTAACTTAAGGTCGCCTATAATAAATATCATGGTTAAAATTGTTTGTTAGCTCTACTTTTCAAGATACACCTACGTGTCACAACAGGTTCCAACAGTCTTGTGGCAGTGTGTTTCTTACCACACTCACAGTCTCACTGCCCTTAAGTATTGTTCCAGCAGTCATAAAAGATGGTTATATTGTGCAAGTTTACATTTTGAGGTGAAAGGTAGGTGATTTCGCTAGTCAAACATTTTTTAAACTTATACTTATCCATTGAGCAAAGATCCATCAAGCATTTTTTATTAATTTTATTTTCCTACTGAATGATATAAATACTTCTGCTAAGCTGTCATACTCTGTATTATAAATGATAGATTTGTGAATAAATTTTCTGTTTACTTCTGTTTGTTGTTTTCTTCTTTCAGGCACCTCGTACTTGTGTGAATAAAGCAGATAACTTCTGCTACATTTGTGGTGGGGTGACCTTTGCATCACAGAAGCGTCGTACAACTGCTATGGTTTAAAAAGCATATCACCGAAAAATCTATATTTTAGATTTAAGATTGATGACCAGGATAAGAACTGGGCTCCTTAAATATGTTGCCATACTTATGTGACTAACCTTCGCCAATGGCTTTACAGTAAGAGAAAGGGAATGCCTTTTGCTGTGCCAATGATGTTGAGGGAAGCCAAAAGACCACACCAACAATTGTTATTTCTGCATGGTACCTTCAGGACAAAAGGGCTTGCTATAGAAGAAAAAGGAGTCCATTGAATATCCAAACATTCCATCATCTATTCGCCCAGTTCCACATGGAGTTCCACCAACTTCGGTATCCTTCGACTCAGATGAGAAAATCGTGAGGGGGAAGCAGAGAAGGATGGCAGTGCTGGATTACAGAGTGACCCAAATTTTGATGAAGTACACTCCTCTAGGCGACATCTCATACATAACACAATGGGAACTCCATGACCTTTTAAGGGATCTGCGACTACCCAATAATAAGGCAGAGCTGCTAGGCTGTCTCCTCTTAAACAGTGGAATCTCCTTGCAGGTGATCTGAAAATTTCAAAATTTCGTGACCTTCAGCAGCATTTCAACGATTTATTCGTAATGGAAGGTGATTTAGTGGCCTGCAACAATATTATTGGTCTGATGGAAGCACTTGCCATTGAATACAAACCCAGACACTAAAGGCTGTTTATTGATTCATCAAAAACTATTCTGAAAGGTGTCTTGCTGCACAACGGCGATAGTAAACCATCAGTTCCTGTGGGCTATGCACCACATATGAAAGAAACTTATGAGAATTTAAAGCATATGTTGCAATGCACAAAATATGATAAACATCAATAGCAGCTCTGTGGTGACTTAAAGGTTGTTGCTCTTGTGATGAGCTTGCAGGGCGGATACACTAAGTACTGCTGCTTTCTGTGTGAATGAGACAGCAGGGCTAGAGGTTCCCACTATATCAGGAAAGACTGATCACCTTGTGAATCATTGGAACCTGGGATGAAAAATGTCAACATCCACCTCTCACTGAACCAAACAAAATTTTGCGACCACCACTACACATAAAACTAGGGCTCATGAAAAACTTTGTAAAAGCTATGGACAAGTCTGGTCAGGGATTCAAATATTTAACATAAAAATTCCCTTCACTGAGCGACGCTAAGATAAAAGAGGGAGTTTTAATTGGTCCTCAGATTTGCGACATTCTTATAGATGGTGACTTTAAATCAGCCCTTTATGGGGAGGCGAAAGCTGCTTGGAAAGTATTCAAGTTAGTGGCAAAGAAATTCCTCGGGAACAGAAAGGAAGAAAACTATGAAAAATTGGTCGAAAACCTCATTAAGGTTCACAATAACATAGGATGAAACGTCACTTAAAATCCACTTTTTGGACTCACATTTAGACTTTTTTCCACCAGGGTAAATGGAGCACAACAATGCTTGCAGACGATTGCTAGATGTTGGCAAGAGATGATTCTTCAGCCTACTCTAAGCGTCCAGCAAAAAGGCAGAGAGTGAATATGGATTAGAGTTTAAAACGCAATGACACATACTGTACGTTATAATAAAATAATCAAATATTACATGCCGCGTATCTTTAGACTTATAGCTAATAAGCATTTTTAAAGGTGATATTTGGATTCAGTGCATGGAAATACATAAGAATTAACTAATCTCATTTAAGAAGCCCATAACTTTTCAAAAATCGTTGACCAGGCTAATGTGAAAGGTAGATAAGTTGGAAGAATGGGAAGGAGGAAAAAAGTGGAAGATGAGAAAGAAAGCTATAATAAATATTCTCATTCTTATATGTTGATGCCGAAGGATTATTGTATGTACTCACAGATAATTTTGAACCAATATCACAGCCACTCAAAACTTCATATAAGCGGTAATTTATCACAGAGTGGGATTAATGAACATTTTAATCACGCTCCAAGGCTCTTTCATTTATAAGAATAGAGAACAAATTTTCCTTTAAAGAAATTTAGCATAGTAGAGTTTACTTTAGAAATCAGGTCTTCTCAGAGGGGAGAATTAAATTTAAGAAAAAGAAAGCGAGGTTTGAATCATGGAAAGCAAAGATAGTCAAACTCTTCAATTCAGGTCTTTTCCATTGCTATTTAATAGTCACTTTAGTAGCTGGCAGTGCGTCATCGACTGTTAAGATCTATTACGAAGGTCTCTGGAGCAGAAAGTAATCACAGTTACAGCATCAGCGTTCCGCATTATTCAAACCGTGACAGCAGAAGGTTTTTTTTACCGTTCTTTTAAAATCGCTTTGATTCAAGGCAGCATAAGTCACGAAGTCCGAGAATTTTGGACTCAATATCACACTAACATTCATATCTTCACCCATAAGGAAAGAACCATCTTCAATGTCTGAAGCAATTTCCCCATCGAAAGTGATTGTAGCGCAAATGCACCTTCATGAATGTAACCACATAGTCAATTATACTAAAAACTCTTAAATGAAAGAATATAACACTTTTCCTCATAAAATGATGGCGTTTAGGTCATTAAAAAGGCCAATCGACGCTGAGGATATAACTGGAACATTCACAAATTAATGTTGGTTTACATTTTCAGCGAGGTCAATTCTCAGTCATCGTACGATTTCTATATATTATGGTTCCAGTGTTTGCTAATGGCGAACCTTGAAATAATTGCTTGAGAAATTCTGCTAAACAGACTTTCGACATGAATGAAATGATTATTTATATTTGGTTTTTATGAATAGTCTTGTGTTGAAAGACATAAGCAATGAAATAGCCTTGTAAATTTAGTTACTTTGGCAATTTCTTGAGAGGCCATTCGGTTGAAGCTTCTATAAAACTCAAATTGTGAATAAGAAACGGGATTAATTTCGACCCCCCCAAAATATTTAATGTAAAGTTTCAAAATGGCCAGAGTTTTTTTTTAATTCATCACATTTTCTCTCTTTTCATTTAAGACCAATGCAATTTGAATGCCATTTGATCACTTTGGATTTTAAACTAAATGTTTTGTATGGTATTTTCCACCTTAGTCTGTTATAAAAAAAATTCGTCGTCTATTTTGAGGCTTTAATTATTAATGTAATGTACTCGTAATGTAATGCTGCCAGGGCTTCGGCCGTTTTTTAGTTGTTCATCTCCATTAATTTTTATAATATCACATTGTTCTCTACCTACCTAACGGGATCCTCCTTTATGTTGTGGGGGAATTGCGTGTCTCGATGATCTAACAAGCCATGATAAGGGTGGGACTAAGCTTCCTACTCCGCTTAACATTGTGGGAGAGGGCTACTCATACTGGACGGGTCGCTAAGAATCTGGCGAGCCATGATAAGGGGAGCTGGGTCCCCTATTCCGCCCATCTTTGGGGAGAGGGTTACCCAATATTAGACGGGTCTTCACCTACGGACCTGACCAAATGGCTCCAATGTAGGCTTCTAGTACGGGTCAACACCACCGCCCGCCAGAGGGATCACTCTTTAGAGTCGTCTTATGCTGTAAGTGCTGGGGATGCGTGTGGGGAGGGGGTCTACTCCAGCCTGGGCAAACTTCCTCTTCACGGGGCCTGCGTTGTAAAACGAGTAGTCTCCCTGGAGACGAGGTACCCCGTCCTCGTCGGCTTGCGCAGACCAAGTAGGCGGTAGTTCTTGGCTCCTGGAGCCAAACAGGAAATTAACACGCATACGGATGTAAAAATAAGTTATGCTCCTCAGGAGGTGGTCAACTAGGCCCCGAGACATCATCTACTGGCTGTTGTGCTGTTGAAGAGAAGAAGATGGGGGCACATCCCACTGCTTCAGAAATCCAGAATGGGAAAGTTAGTAGCAGGACACCTGCTGGGTCCTTTAAATCATCAGAAAACGGATATACTCGTACACTTATGATGACTGATATATACAAAGCCTCACACACAATGCAATGCACACTATCATGAAGAAGTTTGGTACTATAACGAGAACTGAAATCATTTATGAGAATAATGATACCAGCAACAGATGTTAGGTGGTCTTCCTGACAAAGGAGGCCGCTAAGAGAGCCCTTGAACATGCAGCCTCGTTACCCATATCGACAAAAACTTCTCTGTCAGACTCGTAAGATCAAGCAATCTGGAAGAGACAGAGCAGGACTACTGTCCGAACATATTTGAAGAGCATCTCGCAGAGAAAGCAACAAGATCACGAAAAGTACGCACTCCATACTGGTTCGTTGCTTACTACAAAGAGGGTAAGGGGACTTTCATCCGAGCTGTCCGGTATAGGAGAGAGAGATAGGACTCATCCCTGAAGGCCATCTAAAAAAGTATGGAAAGGGAGTTCTCATTCATGCTAAAGATGCCACCCAGGCAAAAATACTTTCCAACCTGCCATGCCCATCTGATGGCATGTTTGAAACCATTAAGCCCCACAAGACCTTTAAATTCACTAAGTGTTGCATATACAACTATGACCTCTTCGATTTCTCAGAAGAGGAGATAGTTGAGATGTGCCCTGATAATGTGAGCCATGCCAGAAAAATGAAGGGATCAAAAAACTCGATAATATTGGTTTTCTTTGGATACTTCGCACCCGAGAGGATCAAGATCGGCCCTCAATCAATGAAGGTGAAGCCTTTCATAGAAATGCCCCTCCTATGCTACTGTTGCTTCAATTATGGGCATGGGAGAAAGCAATTTAAAGATGCATCACAAGGCGGTAACCTCTCTGCCCTAGGTAACCATGCCCCGGCGGAATGCAGTAAAGAGGCTTACTGCTTCTACTGTAGGGAAGGTCATCTTGTGAATTCCCTGGAATGCAAAATCTATAAATTGGAGCAAGACATCTTAAATCTGGCCAACTCACAGAAAATCACCTTGGGAGCACTAGGAGTGAGCTGATGTTTCGGCAGGGAAAGGGAAGAGGAGTGAAGACATTCTCTAGCAGTCTTGCCAAAGAAACAAAAGCTGCTCTCCCAAAACAGAATGCTACAGTCCCACCAATAGAAGGTGCATCTGTTGTGGCGGCAGTTAGGAACAGATTTGATTCCCTAGAAAACGAAGCCGAGTCGACACATGCCCACTCAATTGAGTCACCACCGGTCGACTCAGTCCAGGCTCCAGAGCCCAAGCCAAAGAGGGACCTGTCTACAAAATTCTCACACCAGAAAAGACGTCGCTCCTCCTCAGAATCCTTGACAAGGACTCGGTGGAGCCACCACCACCGACTAAAATCATCCTGGCAGCAGAGGTTCAGGAACCGGAGGCAGTAAGTGCTTCCTTCACAATTCCAGAACCCCCAGCAACACTGCCACCGGCTCCAGCCTGAAGCCCAGCTCGGAAGCCCCGGAGGAGGATGACGTTTTGTCATGCCCCGGGGAGGGTAGAGTCCGCCAAGAATTCCATAAGGACACAGACAAGTATGATGCAGCCATCAGTGGATCCCCCCACAGAGGAGACCACTGGGGCTGCACAAAAAAAACATCAATATCTCTATAAAGAACGGTGGAGGAGAAGAAGCGAGAAACAGATTTCCAAACCTCACCTCCACCCTACCTTCACCTCAGGGGGAGGTTAAAAAAAGTAAAGTTCTACTGCAGGAACATCAGCCAAAAAGACAGGCCTAGTGGTCCTTAAACCTCGATCGAAATAAACATGGCCACGATTCTGCAGTAGAACATTTGTAGGCTAAGAGCAAACTGTGAGGAACTTGCCACCCTGGTGACAGACTCCTCTCCAGCAGTTATCTACCTTCAAGAGACCATGAAGATTCAGGGAAATTGTCCCTGCCCCACGGGATATGAGGTGTTGTAAACCTCTACTCCTGGTGGTGGAGTACATCACGCGACGTTTGTTTATACCACCTTCGTAATGTCCCCCCTCCAAGAAATAAAATTACAATCCCCCCCTGCAGGCTGTGGCAGGACACATCCATCTGGGCGCAGACTACACAATCTGCTGCTCCATTTATCTACCTCCAAGTGACGATATTGTACCCCAGCATCTATAAAACCTTGTGGGACAGCTCCCTTCCCCATTGTTCCTGCTCAGAGACTACAAATGGCACCTTCTTTTCGTTTCAGTAACCCAGGTGACACTATTTCCCCTTCGACTATAAGACGACTCCGGGAGGAACGGAAAGACTGACTTTGCATCCAGAGGTGGTGAGTCGTACAATTTGCTCTTCACCACACGTGAATTAAGAGAGGGCCTGACGATATCCCCTATGCAATGCTTCGAAATCTTTCGCAAGAGGGGATGTCCTTTCTGCTAGGCCTCTATAACCGAATCTGGAGGGAGAAAGCATTCCCGAGCAGCTGGATCGTGGCGATGGTGTGCCGATGCCGAAGTCTGGAAAAAAATCACTCGCAGCCTACCAACTTCCGACGACTCTCACTCACGCTGTGCATGTGCAAGCTGCTTGAGAAGATGGCCAATGTTTGACTGATGTGGATCCTGGAACGCGAAATGTTCTGAGCAAACTGCTTCGTTCCACGTCAAATTCTTTCCTGACACTAGAGTCGTCAGTCTCCAGGGAGTTTAGATCGCAGTAGCATCACATTACAGTTTTTTAACCTGGAGAAAGCTTATGACACTGCCTGGAGATACGGAATTCGCCAAATACTCCACATAACTGGTCTTAGGGAGAGATTGCCGTGTTTCTTAAAGGCCTTAATGGACAAAAGGATTGACCGAAATCTGGCCAGACGAGTCCTCTCCTTCCTCTATCAACTCAAATGTGGAGCTCCCCAAGCCAGTGTCTTGATAGTAACTCTTTTTGCTGTTGCAATCAATGACATAGTAGATGTGCTCCCAAATGGAGTGATCAGCATCTTATATGTGGATGACCTGTCAATATCATTTGTTACTTCAAATATTTTAGCGGTCGAAAAACGGGTCCAGCTTGCCATAGAGAAAGTCTGTGAGTGGGCTACCCTTAGGGGTTCCGCTTCTCGCAGTAAAGACCATCGCAGTACATTTCTGCAGGATCCGGAGCATACATACCGACCCCGATATGTATCTTTATGCCAAGCGAATCCCGTTTAGGGGCGAGGGTCGGTTTGGGGGGTTGGTCTTTGACTCCAGACTAACTTGGTCTCCTCAACTCCGTTCCCTGAAGTTTGATTCCCTTAGGGCAATGAACCTTCTAAAATTACTGTCAAACACATCCTGGAGTGCAGACTGCGACATCATATTGAGGCTGCACAACGCAATAATATTGCAAAAATTAGAATATGGTTGCGAGCTGTACTCCTCCGCTAACCAAGCCCGACTAAAGGCGGTAGATTCCATCCATCACGGATGATTGCGCCTCACAACTGGGGCATTCAGGTCGTCCCCCCTCCCTAGCCTTCTAATGGATGGAGGTGCAATTCCCTTGGACATATGCAGGCATTTAGTACTGATCAGGTGCTGGTGCTAGTGCCGCCTACAGAGACTGCCTGATTTTCTCACTAGCCAAAGCGTGTGGGCTGATGCCAATGACACCTAACACCGTGGTAGAGGCTCCATTCCAGAGGCATTTGGTCCACGAGTTCGTGTGTTGCCTGACGCTCACCCTGACCTGACTGTGCAAATAAGCCCTCAGGAGCAATCCATACCTGCTCCCTGATACCTGAGGTCACCCTTTGTAGGGGGCCTTCAGGGAGAAAAAGATCACTTTAGCCACAAGCTGAGCTGCTCAAGGTTAAAGTCCATCAGTCTTTGCATGAGGGGTCTATACCAGTCTACACAGATGGTTCCAGGGCCGATGAGGGAGTCGGTTTTGGAGTTATCTTTCCCTTATCCAGAAAAGGAGCACTCTTCCTAGAGCTGCCTCTATATTCGCTGTAGTACTTATTACAATCTTGACTGCCCTCAGTGGCTCCATCTACTGATGAATCGACGTCGCACTGTGCAATTCTGCACAGTGCGGATGTCCTCGCTAATAAATTTGCATCAAGACCGGCAAAAACTGGCCTCACAATATCAGCATGTGATCTCCCACCTCCTATCCACCACACCATACTTCAGACCTGGAAAGAGCAGTGGATTTCGTCAGACGGAAACAAACTGAGATCGATTCGTGAAAGCTTGGAGAGATGGGAGTACACTGGTCTGCCATGCCGCCTGCAGGTGGTGGTTACACGTCTTAGGGTAGGCCACACCAAAATTACTGATAGGCACCTTATGGAGAGGGGCCCACCCTGATATTCTGATGATTGTTTGGTGCCACTCACGGTGTTCCACATGATGGTGGAGTGTCCCAGCCTAGGATATCTCTGCAACGCCCATCTTGTGTGAGGCAACGGGGGGAAGATTGTGTCTACTCCCTACTCACTATGCTTGGCCAGGCCGATAGAGTGGATCGGGATTTGATCCTATTTTTGAAGGAGGTTGGCCTCATCGAACATATATAATTCCAAAATACTTTATTCTAAATATATATTTCATTTTAAAACAATATCTAACTCTAAAATTAATTCTAATATATATTCCATATATTTTATCCTTCATTCGTCTACTGATCATCCTTCCCCCATAAATCCCCATCATCCTCTCACCCATCTAAGCATTATTTGGTGAATAACTTAAAAAAAAACAACTTCATCATGTATCACACACTCACAACAATATATAATGATTTATAAATCAATACTCATCCATTCACCCTCAATCATCCATAGCTTTACACTACATCTGTAAATACACATTGTTTTTAAATTTATAATTTATTTTCTTTTTAATATTCTTTTTAACAATTATTGAATCATTATTGTAAATCTTCAACCATTTTAGAGATTCAACCAACCGTCATCTATCCATCACCAATTTACTGTCCATAATAAATACTCAAACTACATAAAAAGGTTTAGCCGGTGGCAAAAACCTGCTAGTTCTGCCACTTAAAACCACCACATCAATCACTTCACTGCAAACTTCGAGTGGCGACCAAGATATAAAAAGAGAACCTTTTGAATGCCTTTTCAAGGGGTTTGTTTGAATTTTTTTCCATAGGTTCTTGTACCTAGCATATTCTTACCGCACATTACTTACCTTAATTGTCCATAATGTCACCACGCAGTAAAGGGATACCAAGTTTGAATTTTGCCTGCCCTACAAGTGATATATATCGTTCATAACAATAAACTGATTCACCCAAAATATTTGGTTCTTCCTAATTCTATCATTTACAGGTATTCGCATACGACCTAAAACATGCATGAAACATAAATCTTTCGGGAAAATGTCACCGACGCTATCAGTTAAAACTCCTATCGTCTACTCTTCCAAAAAGCTCCACCAACCATAACAGATACGTCTCAAATTTTAAGATATTTCACTTAATGTCGAGCAAAGTGACGTGAATTAAAAACTGGCATATTGGAAGGTTTAATTTGGAAACTAGCTTTATTTTGGGGAGGGCATTTCGTCTTCAGTGTTTAGGTTGGAAACTAAAGACGAGGCCAGTAATTTCTCGAAACTATGTAGTCTCTGAATAAACTCACGCCACTGTTTACCGACTACTCAGGCGTTGTTTAATCGGCCAACTACTAGTTTCCTTCCCATAAAAATTAAGCTGAGGGAGAGAAAATATGTTGGTAAACTCATTTTAAATTTTAGGGAACGTATTATAAATTTATATGAGGATTATTATCAATAGATTCTTGAATCATCCGATGATTCCTTCGGAATGTTCATGTCAACTAGATCATGTTTCATTTGAAGTGTTGCTCTTGTATTTAAACTCGTCAGTTATTCTGTTAACAACATAAAGGTGTAGTCTGCTATTACCAGCTATTTCTTTAGAAAATTCGCAGACTGACCAACCAACCTCTCAAAAACCAACAATGCGTGATTTAGAATGAGTTGTTTAGTAAATAAAAGAATGAAAACGAATATTGGTCCTAAAAATTAGGAAATGTTAATGCATTAATTTGATTATAAATTTATGCCCCTAGAAAAATCTAATTTTTCTTTTCATCTGTTTTTTTATGCTATGTGGATTATTATATCCATTGTTAACTAATTTTTATGATAGGTTTTTAGAATTTTATTAAAACCTTTGGGATATTGCCCTTAAAATAATGAAGATTGTGTATGAATAAAATGAAGTACAAAATGAATCGATTTTTTTTATGAGATTATCGATTACACTGGTCAACACGCATTTTTCATCACAGACTTTACTATACTTTTCTAAATGCATTTTCCATGTTGAATCCGAATCTGCCTTCAGTTTTGGTCTAGCGCGTATCGTTGTTAAGATATGCCAAATATTCAAATGGCCGCCTGCGATTATAAAATGTAGTATATTACTGGTATTGCTCATTATTGTACTGCTAAGATGAGCAAACTAGATGCTTTGTGAGTTCTTGCTGGTTAAAGGGGTACAGAGAAGAATTCATTTACATTTGTAACCCGCATGCATATTTTGCGCAATTATTTATGATTTTGTTTTATGCTATCAGGTTCCCTATACGATGTGCATCTTCTAAGTTGCTCCTTCTGCGTTGATCATAAGAGGTTTCCAAATATTTCCACAAAGCAGTAGCAATGCCTCTAGAGAGCAAAAATCATCCAGATAAATTCTACTATGTATGTGGGCATTTTACAACTAAATCTCAGCAGCGTACTATCACAAATGATATAAAGAAAATGTACAAACTCTACTTCGGTTGCCCTCTGAGCGACCAAGATAAAGCATGGGCACCACACCAAATTTGTACTTCCTGCTGTAATGGATTACGTGACTGGATTAACAAAAAGAAAGCTTTAATGCTCTTCGCTGTTTTTATGATATGGAGAGAGCCCAGAGATCATCTCGAAGATTGCTATTTCTGCAACGTGACCACAAAAGGGTTTTCCGCAAAGAACAAGCGCCAAATTGTTTATCCAACCATGGATTTGGCGTGCAGACCAGTTCCACATGAAGTATCTTTGCCGATTCTAGTTCCACCTGATGATGCCCTCGTACCTGATGATGTCAGTGATGATAGCAGTACTGAAGGTGCATGAACATTAGATGCGGATGTTGAATATAAGGATGCTAACTCTGAGCCAAAGTTATTTACTCAGGAAGATCTGAATGATCTTGTAAGAGATCTGTCACTGTCATAGGAGAAAACAGAACTTCTAGCATCTCGACTACATGAAAAATTCTTACTTAAGATAAATGTGCATGCGAGTTACTTTAGAAAGCGTATTCGTGATTTAACTTAATTCTTCACAGATAATGTACCTCTCTGCTACTGCCATGATATAAATGGATTGTTTGAAGCCTCCCCACAGACATATGAGGCGTCCCTTTATTGATGATTCCAAGACGAGTCTGAAAGCTGCCCACTTACACAATGACAATTTAAAGCCTTCCATTCTTATTGGCCATTCTGTCCACCTTAAAGAGACATATGACAATATGGATATTCTTCTTAAAGCCATAAACTACCAAACCCATAAGTAGTACATCTGTAGTGATCTAAAAGTCATAGGCATGCTAATGGGTATGCAAGGATGATTCACGAAGCACTGTTGCTTCCTCTGCCTGTGGGAGCGCTGTGCCAGTGCAAAACATTATGACAACCGTGACTGGCCACTCTGATCTACAGGTGAACCTGGAATAAGCAATATTCAGTCTGTACCGCAGTTAGAGCCTCATAAAATATATCTGCCACCTTTTCATTTGAAACTAGGTCTAATGACAAACTTGGTGAAAGCAGGGACTCCAATATCTGTGCAAAAGAAAATCCACAACTGAGCCCGGCAAAACTAAAACAAAGCATATTTGTCGGACCCTAACTTCGAGAAGACCCTCACTCCTCTTGAAATAAATGCATGGCTAGCCTTCAAGTGGCTATATGCAAACTTTCTGGGCATAAACTACTCACCTGCATACAGAGATGGCGTAGAAAACCTTCTTCAATCTTATAAAGAAATGTGATGCCGTATGTCACTTAAAATCCATTTCCCGCATTCGCACCTAGACTTTTTCCTAGAAAATCTTGGAGCCGTAAGTGACGAGCAAGGTGAACATTTCCACTATGTAGAGGGATCTACTAGAATAGTAGTATTTCCCCACCTCCTTAAATATTACTTCGGGAGAGAAAGCGAGCAGTTACTTCCCCCCTCCCCCTTTGACTTCACCCTTTTTGGACTTGCCGCTAGGTCACTGAGAAATTCACACCGAGGCATGACGCTGAAATTGAAGGCTACAACCTGCCGTCTCAATCTTACCTCCCCCTCCCCGAGTCAGGAGATTACTCATCTATTTTGTAGGTTCGCCTCGAACAACTTTGAAGGCTCCAGCCGCTGGTCGTCCCTCTGACCCGCTGATTCCTGCCTCTTACACTTTCCAGCAAGAGACGCTCGGTTGTCACAGCCTATAACGAGGGTTCGAGAAGGCCTATCTCTCTCCCTGTTTTGGACAACTCCGGGTATATATGCACCCTCCCAAGGATTACCTACAGATTTGTTTAGACGACACTTCCCCGAAAGGAGTTCGATTCAACAACGCTCTCTCCCGACAAGTGTTTAATGACGGTCGCAAGCCACGGAAGAGTTGGACATCACACTCGAATCTTCGGGTCAGGGAGAAGAGTTTCGTGAGGCAACGCCAGCATTTCTCAACCACCTTCGGATCAAGGATTGGGGAAGCCGTCCTCCAAAGTTCTTCTGGTGACCTCTTGAGGATAAGAGGCCCGATAGCTCGCTCGATCCGAGTTTTGAGAAGTCACCTTCCCCCCCCCCCCTTCGAAGTTCGTCTGATGACCTCTAGAGGACAAAAAGCTCGCATCTCGCAAAACCCAAGTTGGAAGAAAGTAGCACCACCCTCTGCGAGTTTTCAGCTACATCCGTGAGTAATCAAGGTCATCAAGAACTCCCCCCCATGTTCGCCTCGCTCTACTCTCGAGATTCAAAGGAAATAAATCGCTCACTACCCTAAATCTCCCATTATAACCAGTTAATAACCCTATTTATCTAATTAGTATTCGGAACCTAATTCCGTCTTATTCATGTACCTATATATATATATATATATATATATATATATATTTATTTTGTGCCTTTTATCTATTCAAATCGCACTCTTAGAACAATAACAGTTGTTGCCTTGCTTAGCCTACCTTAGAGCCTGTGTGCGTATATTCCCGTACACTTGGCCATACTTCGACACACCAGGATATCAAGACCATGGAAACTCGCTATCAAGGATTTTGGAATGAGAGATCATTGTTGGATGTTGTATCGTGATAATCCCGATAAAAATTCAAACGCAAATTCCATGCACAATAATAACAGTTGTTGCCTTGCTTAGCCTACCTTAGAGCCTGTGTGCGTATATTCCCGTACATTTGGCCATACTTCGAAACACCAGGATATCAAGACCATAGAAACTCGCTATCAAGGATTTTGGAATGAGAGATCATTGTTGGATGTTGTATCGTGATAATCCCGATAAAAATTCAAACGCAAATCCCATGCACAACGTTTATAAATTCAAGTTTTGACTTATTAGCCCTTCAATCATTGTTTACCATTCTTATACATGCATTAATTTATACATGCATACACCATTAACTTTATGATGCTGTGGAATATACAAAACATGTCTATTTATCTTTATCATATGTTTACGCCTAAAGAGAATGATAAATTTTAGAGTTTCTATATGTTAAATGCATCATTTTGTGTCAGTTCAACTTCTCAATGCACATGGAGATATACAGAAGGAAATTTTTTTCTAGCAATGGCGCTATGCACCCATATATCACCAGTTTCGTCAAAGAAATCAGAGTAAAACGCTACATTATATCATCGACGGTGGTCATATTGCATTTTCGAATATCTAGAAAACCTGATGTGCTAAAGAAAAACTGAACTCAGATTAGAAATCAGCGAGAAAAATGCCAGGAGCAAAGTTTGCTCAGGTTTCTGATGTTTATAAAAGTTCAAATTTGTTGGTCAGTGTTATTAAGTATTATTACCACATATTAAAGCCCACATGAACAAAGACATATAAACATTAAGTACCATTTAAGATTTTCATTCCGGGATTGGTAAAATGTCGAAGCTGGGATCTACCCTACATTATGCTCCAGAAATCCAAGAGATTTAACCTTAAGATAAGGAATTCATAAAGGCGAGGTTCAGCTTGGAGCGATGTTTGACGCGTTTTACTCTTTAACATTTAATAAACACTTCCTGGCTGCAAATACCCTTCACGCTGCTTTGTTCTATGTACGATTGGCTTATTGTGCCCCGTTAATTCCAAGCAACCTTTAAAGACGGTATAAAAGCAACAAAGAAAAAGCTCGTAGCTTCAAAGGCGAGTCCAAACGCATATAGGAATTCTCGGCTGTTGATTTCGCAGTGCGCTAATCATGTCATTTATCCACTTGTGTCCAAAATTATGTCTAGGATAATTTTAATGGATGTTAATATAATGTCAAAGTTTAAAAATAAATAAAATGTTAAGCTTCGTAAAGTTACATTTCTCCGGTGGTTAAGATGTTTGTGAAATGTCCAGAGCCCTGGGGGATTAGCAATTAGTTTAGAATTCGAAATCCAAACTCGATCTTTTCACTTAACATTTAACCTGGACACTGAAATAACGCGACACCCTCACCTTTGACTTTCATCAGTATGCGTGTAAACACAATTCTACTTGATGTCAATCCATGAGCGTTCGTAAAATAATACATGCCTATGTACGAGCAATAGACACATAACTCCTGTTAATTAAATACTTGTGACTGCCATTGAAAAGAGGTGGGGGGGGGGGGCTTTTACTAAAACTCGAAGCGATTTAAAGTTTTCGAAGTTAAATCAATTTCGCCTTAGTTTAATTTAAAAAAGGGTTTCACTGAATAAATCTACTTTGGAAAGAACAAAATTCATTCATTTCAAGTTTGCTTTTTTCCCTGGAAATGACTCATTGAATTAAGTTTACACGGTCATGTGTAAAAGCTTCGTCCAGCTCACGTCTTATTAAGGAGTACGGGTGGAGCGGGCTCTCGTTGCCGCTTTTTGCTTGTAGTCGGGACGGGTTCGTTTTGGAAGACTTTTTGACTTCTTGGAGGAGGCCAGCTTTTCCATTTTATTTGACAGGGAAAGGCGAGCCTCCTTCCACGATACCGGAGCGTACTTACTCCTTAAAGCTTTTACCTTCTTATATAATTTTAAAAAATGTTTTTTTCCTTTCTTTGGGTTTATTTTTTAGTTGTTTTTTGTTTGGTTTGTTTTTTAATCTAGCCTAGCAATAGCCTATAATATATAATCATAGCCAAAAGTATAAATCACTCGTCTTAGATTCAGATATTTAACACACTTAATCAAACTTTATAGAATTTATCTTAGTATTCTTAAATATATATGATAATAATGTGTATTTTGATACGTTTGAATATTTTGTTAATATGTTTGAATTACTTACGAGTAGTATTTCTACTAAATGGTATGTGATTAACAAAATGGTGTTTTCTTAAATCATAATTTAACCAATATTTCTTGTTTCAGCTTAAGTTTATAGATATTGTATTCCCTATCATATTTGGGGACATAAAGTTTGATTAAATGTGTTAAATATCTAAATATATGACGTATATTTATATTTTTTGCCAAAGGTGTGTATATATATATATATATATATATATATATATATATATATATATGTATATGAAAGATAATGGTAAACCACAATATTTGAATCAAGATTTTATTTATAACTATCGGATTATTTTCGGCAAGATTCCATTTCCAACTAATAAAATGGCATCTTGCCGAAACTAGTCCGATAGTTATAAATAAAATCTTGATTCAAATATTGTGGTTTATCATTATCTTTCACTGATATACATTACCCTAATGTGATATCTTCCATTATATATATATATATATATATATATATATATATATATATATATATATGATAAATTTAGGAAGTTCATTATTATATATTAAATTTTTGGTGCTGACGTTTCAGATACGAACCTATTTTCAAAGATATGACAATATATATATATATATATATATTCTTGAGAATGGGTTCCTACCCGAAACGGCGGTACCAAAAAGTTAATATATAATAATGAACTTCCTAAATTTAGATGTCAATCCAGGTCAGCGCCAGGTTTGATTGTCCAGTCTGATGCCGGAATGGCAGTCCATATTTACAGAAGCAAAGAGATCACAAATCTAACTTCTGCATAACCAAGATTTACCACAAATAGAAATTGCTAAAAATAAAACGAAATGTTCAACATATGTTGTCCAAACCACAATAAAACGATATTAAGAGACAAAGTCTTTTGTATCAAGGAAGAGAAAAGGGAGAAAGCGTCTTACAACACCTAGAGAATAAATTTATCATTCGGGCTTTACTACAGAATTCCATTAAAATCATCTTCTGGAATTGCTGTAAAGTTCAATGAAGCTTTAAGTTAAAATAAAAGATATCAACCAAAGCAAATAAACGTCTTCAGTGAGCCAAAGATTACAAAAATTGAGCACATGAACAGTCTGTAGTTATCTGGTCAGATGAAAGTAACTCCTTATTTGCTGGGTGCCTACATCCCTTCTGCGGGATAAGCGGGCGTTAGGTAGGCCCCCTCGCTCCCTAGGTTAGGTCAACAGGTTCCTAAGATAAATTATGTTGTGTGTAGTACGAGCTTGTGTGACGTTTGTGAAATCTAAGAGTAAGTGTTCAATGTTGTGTCTGGGCTTTGGTTGCATCTCCGTGACCTGCTACCGCTAAAACAAGAAATTCAAGGAGTATAGTAAACTAACTTCTACAACCAGTCCTACTTAAAACTAAGATGAAAGATGCTTTTGAAAAGTGCTCAACCGACAAACAAATAGGCCATTTATTCTTTAAAAAACAGAAACAAACTCGGCCTGGGATGTCGCAGGAGACACAAGGCAAGAGTGAAAGGCAAATAATTTACTGAGAAAAGATGGAAAAGGGCGTTCCTCAAATGACGCATAAACCTTCACTTAAGATAAACAACATATGTAGAATGGGACAGTTAAAAAATAATACTATAAGAAAAAGAATGGGGTGGACAAAATATTAAGCGAAATTCACTAATAAAGTTTGTCAAATAATCCTACAAAGTGCAGGTTAAACCTTAAAAACCCATCTGCGACAAGTAAACAAGACCGTAATACCACTCGGAAAAGACAAGGATGAAACAAAAAGGATTTCAGGATTGGATTGAATCTCATACCGTTTTGTTTGCGATCTTGAAAACCTAATTGTAGCCCTTTATTTAGCCATTGCGTCTTCTTCTTACACAAACCTCCTTAATCCCGGTCCAAGTTTCAAACCAATCCTTAATTCTGGTCCAAGTTTCAAGGCACTCCTTAATTCCGGTCCAAGTTTCAAGCCCATCCTAAATTCCGGTCCATGTTTCAAGCCACTCCTTAATTCCTCCTACTCATTCAAGGAACAGTTAAGTCCGAGTTCATTGTCTCCTCGGAACAGGTCCGAGAGAAGACGCAAAAATTTTCTTCCGTTTGAAACAAGATAGAAACCGAAGAGGAACTTTCTCACCCTCGAAGTTTGATGAAAATTTATTTTATTTTGTAATTATTAGCGACACCAGTAACTTTCCCTGGGTGGGGTATCACTTCTAGTAATGAAACCAACATAAAGATTAGTATGACAATCACCGGAAAACCCTTTGGCTCACTGAAGATGTTTATTTGCTTTGGTTGATATCTTTCTTTTTTTAATTGAAGCTCTCCACCGTGATTGACGGGAGTTCCCTACGATCATCGAAATTTTATGCGCTCTCTCGCCGGCCATCAACCTTGAGTACCCAGCTATGGAGATACAGTGCTTTATCACCTAAGACACGAGAGCCGTTGCAAAAATGCATAAAGTGTATCAATTAGGGGAAGTAAAATTGTGTAGAATGTAAATAACGCGTGGCAAATAGTGTGTATGAATTGCTCAGACGCGGCAGAACACCTACCTCCCTTGCCTCTGCCCTTGCTTATGTTATTTAACGAAAGCAGCTACCGTGGCAGGGTTGCAAGTGATCGAAGAACGGCAAACACATCTGCGGTCGTTCAAAACAGGCCAGAATTGAGGAGGCTCCAAAATAGGATCTGTCGATTCAGTTTATGTGAATAAAAATCCCAAGTGATTTGTTATGACAGACGTCTCCCATACTTGTATGTAATCGATTTCATACGCATGATTTCCACTTTGTTGCTCGAGTAGTTCCATTTTAATTTTACACTTCAAAGAAATATGGAGATTTACGCATATAATCATACGATTTCTTTATTAAATTATGCAAACAAAAACGAGAGCTTCTCGTTAGTGTTTTTAGTATGTGGAAAGGTACATAACATCCAATTCGACTCTTCGTGGCCTTTGATAAAGAAGTGGCACAGCTCTCCGGACCCCATCCTCTCTACTTTTCACGACCAGTGCCGGTCCCTTTGCTTGAGAAAGGACCGAAATGACGACCAATGTCCCTCCTACTCCCGGTATTTTAACACTACCACGGCCTGCAATTGAAATGAGTAAAAAAAATTCTGTCTCGCCTATCACTATATTTTTATTAGTTAGTTTTACTCTTATTCTTATTTTTCTCCTTCATTTATTGCCCATTTGACTGTGGCTCATTCGCTAGGAGCGATGGGTCAAGAAACAAGTCGCGTGCTCTCACTTATTTTCATTTATGACCTTATGACCTTCAAAACTTTCAATAATTCCAGGGCTAACCTTGGTTTTCAGGTTCACTCGATTAATAAAAGAATTTAATATTTAACATAACAAAGTCTGCTGACCAAAAGGTCACGTGCTCTTACATATTCTGCTTTATTTCCTTACGACCTTTAAAATTTACACTAATTCAAAGACTAACCTTAGGAGGACCTTGAAAAATATATCATTCGAAAGAGAATGTTGAACAACATACGGATTCCAAATTTCGTTACAATCGGCCGAATAGTTACAATGTTATTACCAAAACAATAAAAGCAAAACGGAGACCGACGAACCAACAGACCGACCGACCAACAGACCGACCGACCAACCGACCGACCGTTCAATATAGTGAGATATAGAGTCTCCCGCGACTAAAAAGTATTGTTTGACAGCCCGGGTACGAATCCAACAGGCTGATGAAAAAGTCACTGTGCACTTAAAAAAAATATACTTTAGACAACTAATGGCGGTTTTTAGAAATAAAATAAAAATATCCAAGCCTCAAGCCTACATTTATGTTAACGGGGGTAACTTTCAACATTTTTAATAAACTGTATTCATATTCATAATATTCTCCTGTTTTTTAATATTAAAACGTGTTTCTCTTAATAAAATTATAAGGGCACAATGACTTTTTTATCCTCTGTAGTTTTTTTCTCCAAACTGGTACCCTAGAACTCTTTTTTTCTCCTCAAGTTTATCGACCAAATTTAACGCATGTAAATCTTTACGAAAGAGCGATTAACAAAGTCTTCGGTATTTTCATCCTAATGAAACCTAGTAATTTTCCCACAGGGAATCCTAGCTATCGCTTCAGCAGGATATTTATATTTAAATACTTCTCCGATGCGACCTCGTATGAATTTATCGGCTTAGCGAGAAGCATCCGTGCTCTGTAAGACGTCTGAGCAACTTCGTTTATTCCTGGCTACCCGTGGCACTCCTTTATGCTAAACGTAAGAATATTTAGACGTATTCTAACGGAATGTCTATAGCTTCCTCCAGGCAAGGGAAAATAAATCTATATGAGCCTACCAATGAGACCAAACGTGGAATCCATAAAAAAAACTTTTCTTTGACTGAATATGTTTGTATGTCAATATTGGTTTCGTCAAATTCCATACCCATTTCCTGATGTTTGTGGGGAAGGGTTATCAAACTCGTGTAAGTATTTTGGTTACATATGATTTGTTTTTGTGTACACATCACGTGTTTTTCGTACGATCGAGGGCCACTGAATGTAAGCGTGTTTTCGAATGTATGAGAGGAGGTTTTATAGAAATATATTATTTATTGTTATGTTATTGAGCATTCAAACGGGTGGAAATTATACATATTTAGTGATTAAAAATCTAAGCCAAAACTAATGAAATCATCTGCGACAAAAATTATCTAAAGATAGATTAATTAAGAAAATGGTGAAGATATTGGACGTGAGAAATCGTGGAAGACACATGACCGAAGGAACCAAAAGAAGATCCAGCTTGTGAATGAGGGAACCGAGATAGGCGTCAACTCTTCTAAAAATGATAGTTTAAGCATTAAAATGGTATGCGATCCCTGTTTAATGGGAGATGATCAATCTCAGGATAAACGCGGAAAAGAATTAAATCTCCCAAATGAATAGCAATTTGAGGGCGATCGAGTTTATGTCCTTGGCAACCGCCTAAACCAATCACATATCTCCAGGTAGTTCCAACATATTCGGCCTCATCAGGTACCAGAATCCGATCAAACAAATACAGTAGGTATCCCATCAAGCCTACATAACTTGCCTCATTTTCAGATCTCACAAGTCTATTTTTTATACAGCCAACTCGTTTTGCAAATTATGCGCTTACAGTCGGCAAATACCGCGGCGAGAGTCAAGGAAGTCAGAAATGCTAAAGTGGAACATGCATTTCCCAACAACACGTTTTAGAGGACAAACCAAACGAACGTACAATCTTTTAATTTTGTATAGGCATTTAAGGGTTTTCATAAGTGTATGATGAAATGGGTTGATTGTGAGGGAGGAGGCTGCAGATAAAGTTTATGTTGCCATAATATATAGGTAAAAACTGTAGGGATTAATAATATAGATATATCTGTGAATATAATTGAAATTGAATAAATTTGAAAATAAGAACCGAGGTGAAAAAAGAACGGTTCAATAGGACCAACAATGTTTTACATTATAGGTATCTCGCTAGCCTAGTGGTAAAGGCTTGGATTACTTCACCGGAGTACCTCATTTTCCTTGTATTTATTCCCGCACACAACTTATCACTCTTCCATCCCGGAACATGCTAACCGACTCGGAAAAGGTTAGTCATCCCATAGGCCACGAAGGGTTTTCGGGTCATTAGTTAGTGGCTAAACACAGTACTACAATTCTTCCTTCACTTTTTATCCAACCAAGACCAGTTTGCTCTACTTATATGCTTGCCTGTAGTTTTCATTCTTATCTTTATGTTAATTTCATTATGTGATCAGATGAAATCGCCGACAACGAATATGCAATAATAATCTTGGTTTAACATTCTGTGATTTGTATTTTAAATTTTCTCATTCGGTTTGTGTGTTCATAATTCTTTTGTTTCAATCAGTCTGTGCGCCCCCCCCCTCGGACTCTCGCTCTTCCCATCTCTACTATGGGTCATTTCTTCTCCCCATGTCCTTCTCTTGTACCCTCTTCATTGCTGCCTTAAAACGCCACGCTTATTTCATCCAAGTCTCCTGAGAGGTAAAGACGAGAAGATTATTAAATCCACAGCATTTTTCAGATCCGACCCCGACGAATTGGGGACAGATATAGTAGGCTTCGATGCATGGCAGACATTAATAAATGGAAACTCAAGCAGTAATCAAATCTAAACAAATACTAAAAGATATATTTACAAGTAAAAAGGAACATATAACTCAATAGTGGCATTGTTAACCAGGTTGAAAAAGGATTGCTGAAAAGAGGAAAAAATGAAAAAGAGAAATATGAATAACATAAGGGCGGGCGTTGGAAATAAAATGGCTCATGGCCAAGTTTGGAATATAAGGTATAAAAGTAAAGGCTGGTTTGGCAACGCCCAAATTGATGGTTTGTGAGTTTGTTCGTTTTTGTTACGACACTCGATCAAATAGTTTCTACCTTTTCTAGCTTTCGTGTGTGTGTGTGTGGTGAGGGTTGCATTGCATTGGTGGAGATTCTCTATTTTTAGGGCCTATGTTCTTTATGATAACTTTGTTTTGTAGGTTATTACTTAATTCGGTTCGTATAGCCTCTACCCCTTTTAAAGTTACCTTCTTTTGTTTCCTTCGGCCACTCCTTTCTCACAGTTATGAACATACCTCTGTTGAATTACACATTTATTTTACTAAATAAAAAATACATCATTCCACAGACATGTCAGGATGTGTGTATTTGTAGTATCTCTCGATCCTTATTCAACGTTTTGCACCTTTTTTTTCTACGTTACATAGAATATTATATTTTAGATCTGCTCCCGTTGGTTTTCGGATCTTCTTTAATGATAAATATTATTATTTTTTTGTTTTATCCTTGCACCTAAGAGGGTTCTATTTCGCTTACTACCCTCAAGGTTTTAATATTTAAGAATTGGCGATATAGAATCCTTTAAGATTTTTTTTCAATCCATTTGGATTTTTTTTTTCAAGCAAAAGGCAAAACAATTTGGTATTTTCCCGAATTATTTACGTCGACTCGTTATTTTTTCATATTCATACCTTTTTTTTTAATCTGCAGTCCTCTACATAAAGTATATTTTTAAATATCCATAGTGTATATTATATACATAAGCGTGTATAAACAATGTCAGGGGCAAACTATAATGTCGGGTCATATTTATATATTCGTTAAGTTTGAATATGTTTGTCGTGATAATATTGTAGCAAGAACATTATGTTCCTTGCATGGTATATAGTAAATAATTGCTAGTTTCCTATAGGAGTCAATATTATACGAGTGCAATAATATTGATTTTCATTCTTTCCCGACTCTCTTTTGAGCTGGCCTATAGGTGATTGTAGGGTTTCTGGTGTAGCATATTTCTGTCAAACTCGGAACCAATCAGGCAAAGTGGAAAATCTTTTAACCCATCACAAATTGGCTGTTTTGGGGGGGTTTTTTTACGTTAGGAATGCTTCGTCTGAACAATTCAGGTGAACTACGGTTTATTTTCCTTCGTTTCTACTTACCACCGGCAAATAAGTTAATTAAATTTTGTTCGTTAGCAGAATATCATAAAAATTAAATTTAAAGTCTCGTGGTCCCTTTAACTCTTCTTAAAGTAGTTATTATAGCCTATATAAGTTCTCTCAAAGCCAAGTTGGATTAAAACAAATGAGGACCAGAGGAAGGCGCTTAGGAAAACGAAGCAATTTATTATTAATAATGAAAGCTAAGATGAAAAGAGCTATCATGAAGACTTCTTTGAAAACAAAATAAACATGTTCGCAACACGCCAAAAGAGTGAGAAAAAAATAAGTGAATCTATAGAATATTGATTAGCCTTTTGCTGGCTCCTTTTCTTATATTCTTATGTAAGTCAATTGAATAATAAAGAACAAAACAAACTTCCCCTTCTAGTAATTGCTCGCCTACACTTTGCATTTAAATGATTGAAGGATAATCTACCCCCTCCCCCCTTTTCTTTCCGACTAGTTTGAGAACTGGTGATAGAGTGGCTGACCTTCGACCAGAACAGCTTCTGTGACCCGTTTCACTCATGGCTTACGAAGCGAGGCAGGTCACAGTAAGAAAGAAATCAGGTCACAAAACCCTTCTCCCGTCGATTTCTTCGCCTACCACTAGTACTAGCCTTGTAAAAAAACTAAGTAACTATCAAGAGCTCATTCATATCGTATCATACTTAGAATTTACTTCTCATACACCGTCCAAATACATTTCAGGTTTCTATACGATGCAATTGTATCTTTTAATGAGACAAAAATCGGTTAGGGTTTTGAAAGAGGCCATGATTTGGGGGTTATTTCCTTTAAACAGAAACCGTAATTCGGTGAGATGGGAAAGTTAATTCCTATTTGAGTTGATCCTCGAATCCTTTGGCAGATCAAATAGGGAAGGTTAGGGAGACTAATAGGGTCTCTCAGTTTCGAGTGCACCTAAATTATTTAAGTTCCTTATAAATTCCACTCCTTCCCAATCACCCTACTTCAATTTCTTAACGAAACCCCCTCACAAGCTTTCTGGCCAAAAGCAACACGTTGGCTGTCGCTTCTTACTTATGGTTGCTGTTAATAATAATAATGATAATTTGATAATGATGATGTTGATCATAATCATATCTTGTCAGACCACCGCTGAGCCTACCAAAGGGCTGATTGGTTTGATTACAATAGCTCATGATCGGAGCAACTTGGTCCCAAAGAGCATCCTGAAAACTAGAGTTGAGACATCTCTGAGGGCTGAGGGTTTTCATTTGACCGCTATCAGTTGACAAGTGATCAAGTGTAGGGGAGAGATTGTTCTCCCCCAAAAGGGATTTAAAGGGCATTTCTTAAGGGTTGAATGAACTAAAAGAAATCAGCCACGGTAAATCCAACTTTGGAAAATCCAACCGTGATCTATTATGACTCAACCCAACTCTGATGCCATAGGAATTGTACTCGTATTCCTAAGGGGATCCACTCTCCATGATCTTGGTCTTGGATGCATATAATAAGACCTAAAATAAAACCTCTCGGTCTGGGTATTAGAAATTGATGAGGTTTGCTATAGTCTTTGATAACTCTAACCTTTTGATTAGGTTTGTTTTTAGATTTATTCCCCTTTATCCTCTATCGGTCGTCCCTTGTTCTTTATTAAGTGAGGGAAATACCCATGTTGGTTACATCAATTTTCGTACTGTTCTTAACCGAAAATATAGTTCCGTTTTCATAAGGACAAAAGAACCCTCATTATTCGGAATTTCATTACGAATATATAATAATCCTATAATTTCTGTAGTACGACGCATGATGGATTTGAATTTGAAATATTGAATTTAATAAGATCCTTTTATTTATTTATTTATTTATTTTTATATTATACAGGGTGTCTCTAAATTCTGGCGACATAGGAAATATCACAATGGTTTCCTTGTTAACCAGACCTGACCCTCCTTGTCATTTTACCTGAGGTATCCTAAAGTAGGAATTCTCAATGGTCTCCCCGTTTACTAGACCTTACTACCTACCCGCTTGACTTATTTTCCTGGGCTATGTAAAAGAAAAGGTGTACTAAATGAACATGAAAGAGACGAGACACCTGAGGGAACAGCGCATCATGAATGAATGTGCTCAAATGAACGGAAATTTGGAGTTAAGGCATCGAACTTTGCATCACAAATGATGGAAATCACCTCGAAGATGTTATTAATTAATATTTTAATTAAATAAAATGTAGTTTGATTTCTTTTGAAAACATCAATTTTACCTGGGTCCAGACTTAGCGGCACCTCGTATATTTGCACAAGGATACGACCTGCTTTCAGAGCTGACAGGATCCAGTTCCGTTACGTAACCTTATGGCCTCTCGTTCTCCCTGTAATCCTCCTATTAGTATTATTATTATTATTATGAGAGCTACCAAAGCCTCACTCCAGGGTTCAAAAAGAACTGCTAAATTGATTCCACACAAAATACCAAAATGGTATTGAAGAGAGGCAAAGGCAGCCATGAAAAAAGTGAAGGGCTAATAGTAAACTCAGATGAATAAGAAATATTAGAAGATGAGAAAAAGCTATGGTCTACTGAGTCTATGTATCTTCTCCACACTTTTATTTCACCTTTCTTTACCATATTTATACTTACCCCATTCTTGTTTTTAGCTAACATACTGCAATTACATTTTTATTTTACAGTTTGGAATAGATTGTAAGAGTGTTACGAGCCTTTCAAAATGATAATGACCTCAACTAGAAATTTTTACGGTACTCCGACGTAATTGGAATTTTCTAACCTGACAATATGATTGCGTGTGTATCTTACGAACGCACATAACAAAATTGGTGTGTAATCACGCAAAAAACGTTTCACTGGATAAGACATGAGCAATCATCTGATTTGTGATCACTAAAATGGATCTTAGAAGTAAATCACGAACATACTTCCATTTCTCGTAATACAGACGCAATTTTCACACACAAACTCACTAACTGCATTTTTTTATTAATTTGAATAAATTTCTATATAATAATAATTATAATGCAACGATAATAATAATACTAATAAATATAATAATTTTAATAATACAAAATTAGAATTATAATGATAAAAATAGTAATAATAATTTTAATGATAATTTTAATAATAATGGTACTAATAATAAAATTCTAATAATAATTATAATGCTAACGATAACAATGATGCTGATAAATACAATAATAAAAAATAATAATAATAATTCTAATGGTAAAAATAATAATATTAATTATAATGATAATTTTAATAATAATGATAATAATAATAAATTATAATAATAATTATAATGGTAACGATAATAATAATACTAATAAATATAATAATTTTAACAATAAAAAGATAATAATAATAATTATAATGATAACAATAATAATAATAATAATTTTAATGATAATTTTAATAATAATGATAATAATAAAAAAGTATAATAATATTTAGAATGCTAACGATAATAACAATACTAATAAACAATAATTTTAACAATAAAAAGATAATAATAATAATTATAATGATAAAAATAATAATAATAATTTTAATAATAATTTTAATAATAATGATAATAATAATAAAAGTATTATAATAATTAGAATGCTAACGATAATAATAATACTAATAAACATAATAATTTTAACAATAAAAAAATAATAATTTTAATGTTAAAATTAATAATAATAATAATTTTAATGATAATTTAAATAATAATGATAATAACAATAATTATAATGATAAAATAATAATAAGTTTAATGATAATTTTAATAATAATGATAATGATAATAATAATGCGTTAAGATATGAACAAAGAAATGGGAGAAGTGAAAGTAAAAAAGTGGATCGCCTGGCGGCTGATTGCGATGGAAACACGGGGTTAAAAGGTAACATTTCACACCGGCCTTTAGTCCACTCTTACTCGCGTGTAGATACACACCTATGCACACACACGCTCATTCAAGGGGTACACACACACACACACACCTATAGGCACATACAGGGTCCTTCAAGTGGTAAAATCCAAAGCGGTTCAAGTACTTTCATGTACTCGTTCTCTGTGTACAAATTCGTCTTTTGGTCGTTGCGAACTGTTCCGTTGGAAGTTTTCTCATCCATAACACTGATTACTCCTCTCCCTTCCATAACACTGATTATTCCTCTCCCTTCCACTTGTCCTTATGTCTACACACTTGTGGAAAATCGTCGTTCTTGTGGAAAATCATCTGTATTGCGGCAAATTGTCGTTCTTGAGGCAAATCGTTGCTCTTCTGGCAAATTGTCGTTCTTATGGCAAACTATTACTCCTTTGGTAAACCATCTCTCTTTGGGCAGAATCAGAAAGACGATTTGGCTCATGAACGAAATTTTCCACAATGCCGATGATTTGTCACAAGAGGACGATTTGCTACAAGAGTGACGGTTTGCCCAAATACTAATTTGCCACAATAAGGATAATTTGAGCCAGGAAAAACGATTTGTGACCTTCATTAATCCCTGGATAACGAGAGGATCATAGGAATCCATCGGAAGTTAAAAGAAGGAGGAAACCTGCAGTCAGGAAGACACCATTTATTTATCAGTGTTTGTGTGTGTGTGTGTGTAGGGATGGGGGGGCTATCGTTTAATGTGGGATCCAAACAATGGTTGGATAAGACCTAATGCGACTGCCGTCAAGTAGGTCCTTACTGGCATCTATCCAGTGACTAACCACACCCTGGCTAGCTTAAATTTGACTCTCTTATAGGTCAGTGTTTGAACTCGGTGAGACTCGAGCCCTTAAAATTCTTTTCTAAATAGTGCGGCATGAAGAACGTATTTAAAGCACTATGTAAAAAGGGTCTCTCAAGTACGATCATACACCACGAGAACAGGGACTCTCAAGTACAAATCAGCACCATGAACACAGTGAATCTCAAGTACGAACAAGCACCATTAACACTAGGGCTCTCAAGTACGATCCAGCCCCATGAACACAGGGACTTTTACTTCCGAACCAGCATCGCGAACATAGTGACTCTCAAGGACGAACCAGTCGCCATCATTTCGACATGTCCTACCCGGCTTGTTCGACATGTCCAACCAAACAATACCTCTTTCATCCGATTACAAACCACAACCAAATAGTTTAATTTCACTCAAGGTTTCAGAAATCGAATTTTCCACCAGAAGAGGTCATAGGAAAATGAGGATGCTCCATATTCCCGCCTTTTGCTCGCCACCGTGTCCTTGCGAATTCAGAAGGGCATTTTAGTTTGAGATAAATGCGGGTATTATTGTGACGACAGAGAGGTAATTTTCCACGAGAACACTCGAGGGAAATGGTTTGTTGGTACTAGTTGGAGATACGTTGTGACTACCCACATAGTCAATTGATTTATTGAAATTAATTTCACAATTAATTGGCTGGCGCAGATTAGCATACAATTTCCTAGACAATAAAAATGTACAAGAATGAAAATAGTTGTGCCTAAGCACACTTTTTCTCCCTTCACTCGAAAAGTTTTTTTTAATATTATTATTAGTAGTATTATCATTTTGTGAAAGGTGATACGCATTTTCATAACTCTGCTTTTAGCTTAAATAATAAAAGTGAGAGGA
Organism: Ceratothoa steindachneri; assembly: GCA_963969495.1. NCBI lineage: Eukaryota > Metazoa > Arthropoda > Malacostraca > Isopoda > Cymothoidae > Ceratothoa > Ceratothoa steindachneri. The sequence goes on from OZ018334.1 coordinate 54,072,784, forward strand.
TAAAACCGGTTGTATTCTTTTACCGAATCAATCAACACAACGCGTCAAAACCGGTTGTGTTCTTTTACCGAATTAATCAACACAACGCGTCAAGGGAAAGTGAGTTTTGGTTTTGGTTTTACTTTGACAAGGGATGAAACAGCGCCACCGGAACGGGGTTGGCTCCCGACTACCATCGCTGCACTTTACCAGGACAAAATTAAAACCCAGCCAGAATAAAGTAGAAATGCATTTCTCTATGTAATTAATAGTGGTATAGTGATATGTAAATGGTATGTAAACGCATGACTACCATCTTTCAAAGCCAAGTCATTTGGAACGGTGGGGAGAGCTGGACATTATTCCCAAAGGCCTAGATTTCTAATTATGGAATCTTTCCATCTGTTGCTCCTCAAATGAAAGCAGATGCACGCTCCGAGTTTCTTCTTGTAAATAGCGACTTATATATATATATATATATATATATATATATATATATATATATATATATATATATATATATATATATATTAGAGTAGATGGGTAGCAGTCTTTTTTGAATGAAAATTTCGTTGAAGACCATTATGTATTTCGCCTTAATTAATTTTCTTTGGCAACTTTCTATTCTTCTAACTCTCTTTTTTATTTCGTCTAGTAGATGGTAGATCACTTTTCCTGTATTCATATCTCTTTTAAATGAATGAGTTTGGTAAAAACCAAACTAAATTGCGAAGCTTTCGATTCGATCTTATTCGATTATCTTCGGAGCGCCTCGATCTATTCTTTTCTCCTTTACCGATGAAGTTTGTGGAGTCAGAATCAGACTGAATGAAAGAAGATGAAGATGAATAATAGTTAGGAAGAGATTAGCGCGGAAGATGAGATGATAGGTTATGGGTGAAGAGAGTTTGTAGGGTTTGCCCTGGTAGTGAGGGCTACTCTTTTCATTTGTGTAATTTTCTTATTCCCTTTTTTATGACCTTCAATCCTGTATTTTGTATTTTTGTGTGTATCTTAATTTATGTTTTAACGCATTCAAGCTTTTCTTATGTACATAATTTGCAACCTTTTTTTTTTCTCCTTAGTATTATGCTTATTTTAAGAGAGAAACTTATATATATTTATATATATTTATTTATTTTTTTATTTATTTATTTTTATTTATTTATTTTTATTTATTTATTTATTTTTTTTTCTATTATTAATTTATTATAACTATTTTTTTCCCAGAGTAATACTAAATGAAGTTGTTCAAGAGTCTACAATATACATTTAATTACCTTGCATTCTACACATTCAGACATGTTTGTGAGTGTATTTGTTAATGTATCGTGTATGTAATTGTTTGTTCGGTGCGGTTTATTATGTGAACCACGGTGCCAACTGCTCCTCAGAGCATCGGCTCGAGCGAGGAAATCGCCTCTTTCTGCTTACTTTATCCCTTCTGTTCGCTAGGATTTTTAGATCCTCCGCTAGTTCAGGCGCTGTTTCATTCAAGATCCTCTCCCAAGTTCCTTTGGCCAAACTTTGGGTCACCAGATTGATAGGTGTCAGAACGGCTCTCCGGTGGAGTTGTCTTTGGGGAATTCGGTCTCGCTTTCTATTTTTATTTATGTAGAGAGTCGCCTTGTTTTAAACTATTTGTAGGCGCATCAAGCGTTTCCTACTTAGGGTTTGGGCCATCACCGCGGGGTATATGAGTGTTGGTCGGACCTGGATGAGATGTATCTTTCTGATATTGTTAGATCTCATATTCCTGAATCAGGGAAGTTTGGATAGTTCCAACCTCGTGAGATTTTCCCGCGTTTTGAAGTGATGCCCGTACCCGGTGGAGGTGATTTTGAGCCCCAAAACGGTCCCTTCTTGGTGATAGGAAAATATCAGTTTCCCTATTGTCACGTCTGCTGTTTTTCTGCGACCGAGGGCGAGGATCTTGAACTTTCTCCTATTCGCGCGGATCTTCCACTTACTCTCATACTCATTTATGTTCTTGATTTCATTAGCAGTCTCTTGAGCCTGAGCCCTGGGATTCCTGTATATACCAGAGATCACCTGGGTTATATCGTCCGCGAACTGGAGATATAATGAGTCCTCCGTTATCGGGGTTGGTAAATCTATTGTGTAGATTAGGTAAAGAAGGGGGCTCAGACAACTGCCCTGCGGGACTCCGGCCTCGAGGAGAAACTCAGGTCCTTGATGACCTTCAATCATGATTCTGGCGTGCCGTTCCATGATGAATTTGCCGATAATGCGCTCCAGAATCTGGTCTAGCTGAAGGTTCAGTATCTTATATTGAAGGCCCCTCAGCCAGACCTTGTCGAAGGCCTTTTGTACATCCCTGAGCACGATGTCAGTGTACTTTCCTTCCGCTTGGCACTTGGCGATTTTCTCGGTTAAGAGCGCGAGTGCGGTATCTGTTCCACGTTTCTTCCGGAACCCATACTGTTGTGGGTTGTGGCCTCCTTTCTCCTCGAGTTGTTCTGAAGCCTGTTGGCTAAAATCTTTTCCAGAATCTTACCGATGATTTCCAGGAGGGAGATGGGCCTGTAGTCCATCGGCTGTTCAGGCACCTTTTTCCCTTTTGTTATAAAAATTACTTTTGCCACCTGATATCCATTGCAGAAGTAGCTAGTGTTCAGGGCCGCGTTCATTACGCTCGTAATGCCTTGTAGCAGGCGCGGGGAAGCGTTTACCAGATGTTTTTTGGTAATCCCTGTCCAGCCAGGAGCTCTCTGTTTGAAAGTTTTGATCGTGCTCAGGAATTCCTCAGTGGTAGTTGATCATCCGTGGCCCATCATTCCCCTCTCTTCGGAAACGTGCGGGTGGGTATGTGTTCGGCGGATTCTGGTATTGAGTTCGTCTACAATCTGCTGCTCTAACTCTAAGTCGAAATCCTCGTTCCCTTCAGGGGGGATGGAGAACACTTTTCTCCAGTACCTCCTGAACCTTCTTTCGTGTCTTTCCGGTTCTTCGATGATTTCGCCATTTTCTTCCAGCCTAATTTTCTCCTTCGGGGGCAAACCTCCGAGCTTTTTTATCTCCCTCCTGAATTTTGGGGGGCCCTGCTCAGAGTCGAATTTTTCTATTATTTTGTCCCATATGGCCCGTTGTTGTGTGTTGATCAGGTTTTTGAGCTCCTCTCTAAGTTGTCGGAGTCTTCTAGTGTTGTATCTGTTTGGGCCAAATTGCCTTACTTCTTCATAGATCTCTCTATGATCTGAGGCAATTTCTCGCATCTCCTCGGTCCACCTGGGTGGCAGAGGGCTTTTGTGCGTGATGCATGGAATGCACTTTTCTTTCGATTCCATGATCAGGAGTGTGATGCGGTTGATCTCCTCGTCAATCTCTTCCAGGATAGCTTCGCTTAGGTCTGCTGGTTCATAGCTGTTGAGCATTCGCTTGTACAGCTCCTAGTTTGCTTTTGAAAAGCACTTCCTGGGTGGGGTAGGAATCACCATAGGTGCGAGGGAGATTGTGGTCATGCTGGAGATATGGTCGCTTGGAACCGTGGGGCCAGGCATACTGACCAGATTGAAAGGGAAGTTGGCACTTGTTAGTATTATGTCCGGGGCTGTTGCACTTCTCTCAGTGATGTAGGTCGGAAATTCCAGCTCGGGTCTCTCAAAGCTGTCCCGGTCGATGACCAGTTGTAGATTTATTCCTCTTTCGTTAGTTCTGGTGTAGCCCGAGGCCCCCAGACAGGCATTGAGGTCGCCCCCAATAAAGACATTCCTGGTAATTTTCATGCCAATATATTTTGAGTCTGTATAAAGCTTGCATTTTTATTGGGGAAGATGAACTCGTAAACTATGTTGGTTGACTTGAGATTCGAGGAGTTTTAAAAGCTGAGGTTTTTCATAAGGGGATGGTTGGCTTTGTCATTTTATATTATATAATAAGTTGAATTTTGTCCACTTGATTCTTAACCTTGATATTACGGTTAATAATCTCCTTGATGTTTTTTTTTAATCTATTTTATAGGCCGTGGACATCTGATTTCTGTAATATAGTTTGTTTTTTACTGCTCCCTGATTACTTTTTGTTTTATCCGTATCTTTGAAATGATTATTTAAAAATGATTGTAGTTGTTTTTCCGTCATGCTGTTCGAAAACCCGTTATTCAAGAATGCTTGTTTTACACGTGATATCTCTTGGTGGAAAAGTTCTCACGTAGAGCAGCATTTATAGGTTCGGCGGATGTATGAGCCGATTACACTTATCTGATACCTTTCAAGGCATTTACTATCCGCATTGAGGCATCTTCCCTTATCCGTACTTTTTCTATATACTTTTGTGATATAACTACCATTGATGTTTTGAACTTCTAAGTCCAAAAAAGGGAGTTTATTGCCCGTGCTCAATTCATAAGTAAATTTTAACACTGAGTTCTCCTCAAATTGCTGTTTAGTGTTTATCAAATATTTTTCGTTTTGGACGTTGATGAAGATGTCGTCTACGTATCGGCAACAGCTGCCAAAACTCCTCGAATCTCAACTCAACCAACATAGTTTACGAGTTCATCTGCCCCAATAAAGACTGCAAGCTTTATAATAACTCAAAATATATTGGCATGACAACTACTACACTTTCGAGACGTTTAACCATGCATCTACAAAGCGGAGGGCCTAAATATCATATGGAGAGCGCGCAAAACATCGACCTAACGAGAGATATGCTAGTTGATAACACCTTAATTAAAAGAAAAGAGGGAAAGAAAGCTAGGCTGAACATCTTAGAAGCCATTTTAATAAACGAAGAAAAGCCGGCCATCAATAGTTAAGCGTTAAGCTGGAATCAAACATTAAAGTTGTTCTAAAATTCCACTCACCGGATTTGCTCGTTTCCTTTAACGTTACGCTCAGCCAGGTGGAATACATATCCCCTAAAAACCGTTTTCTTGCATTCAGTCCGATTCTGACTCCACACATTTCATCGGTAAAGGAGGAAAGAATATTCCGAGACACTCCGAAGATGATCGAAATAGATCGATAGCTCAGCAATTTAGTTTGGTTTTTAACAAACCCATTCATTTAAAAGAGAGATGAATACATAACAAGTGATCTGCCATCTACAAGATGGAATAAAAAAGCCAGGTAGAAGAATATAAAGTTGCCAAAGGAAATTAATTAAGGCAAAATACATGGGGGATAAGCCTTAAAATTGTGAGTGGGTAAGAAGATGTGGTATAAAAATTCCTTGGAGGTTCCTAGCTTAGAGAGACACTGGGTTTGATGGGATAACGCTTTGGGCAAAGTAGAGTCACTGTGCCTGGTAGCTCAGCGGTAGAGCATCTGACCGGCAATCAGCAGACCCGGGTTCGAGTCCCGGCCAGGAATTTCAAACTTTTTTCCCCTGGCCTTATCTCTGTCTTCTCGGTAAAGGATTGATTGCCTTCATTGTGCCGCCCTCTGCTCTTTTTGATTCTAGTCTTCTTTTAATGTCCCTTTCTCTTACCTCTAAAAAACTCCTGTTTTTTGTCTCATTGCTCATTCGCGTCCAATTTCTTTTTCTTGTATATATATATATATATATATATATATATATATATATATATATATATAATTTCACGGTGAGGTAAAGACACACAGAACGCTCAGGTACATGTGATTTATTTGTTATTAGGGAGCAATGTTTCGGGTGTGTCGCCCATCTTCAAGTTCATTGCGACAAAGTTCAAGTAAGGTACCTTCAAGAAAAGATTTACTAAGTCTTCTCGATAACTCGGAAAAAGTTCGGTAGTTCTTCAATCTATCACGTCCATACTTCTTCTAAATATAGTCATATGAGTTGCAAGAAATATGGACCTGAAGGATTGGCGAACTACTGAACAAGTTATCGAGAAGACTTAGTAAATCTTTTCTTGAAGGTACTTTCTTGAACTTTGTCGCAATGAACTTGAAGATGGGTGATGCGCCCGAAACCTTGCTCCCTAATAACAAATAAATCACATGTGCCTGAGCGTCCTGTGTGTACTTACCTTGGCTGTAAAATTTAGACCAGATTGCCACCCACTACATCCTAATTAACTGCGGCGAAGCAAGCAGGTCTATGGGCCATGCAAATCTCGTGTTCTGTTTATCTTCTCTCAGCATCAAGTCGTTGGCTCAATGTAGCCAGCTAAAACCAATGCTACCAAAGGTAATTGAGGCCACTAAGTTCAAATATGATATAACCTGACGACCAGTGGCTAGAGGTGTTTAATCGGCCCTTTTTAAAGATATGAAGGTCCACTAGATCATGTCCATGAAGTTTATTTTTCATTAATTTCTGTTTCTGTTTCAGTGTTTCCTTTTTGTATGTATCTAGTTGTAAATTATATTTTAACACGAAATTCAATTTGCTGATTGGTTCTAAGCGCAATGCAATACCAACATCTCAACATCCCACTTTTCCCTCTAATAGATTCAGTCCAAAGTCTGTCTGGGTGTTATATTTACAACCTATCTGCACCGTATACTACACATCCCATTGCGATTTTGAAATTAAATGTGGCATCAAGGGTCGGAATAGTATATGAAAACTATCGCTTGGTCAACTTGAAATGGGCTCTATCCAGTAACTCCACATACTCACTTCAGTGTAGATTAACTCCACTTGGCACGAAGGCGCTATCGCCAACCGCCTTCTTCGTAGTTCATGAGGACAATACTAAACATACAAAAGCGTCTACACTATCGCCCGACCTTTACTCTCATATGGTTCCTCTCCCTCCCTACTTCCACACACACCCTTTCTCTCGTTAGTAGATCGATAAGTAGCCATTTTTTTCTACTATCGACCATTCCTGTGAAAGGGCCTTGATAAGGATCGACTTCACGACCTCCCTACGCTGTAGGAAGGTCACGTTAAACTGTAGGTCCTCCGATGAGTAACAAAGACCTCAAAGTGGGTGCAGATCCGTGGTAAAATCCGTAAAAGTGCATTTCCTGTGTAAAGTGGATAGACATTGCTTTACTATCGCCTAACACTTCTGCGCGAAGAGTAAGATTGCTTGAATGTTAGATCTACTGGTTCGAGGGAGCTAGGGATGCTTTCTAAGGTTGTACCATTCTACATTATGGCCGATAATTTCCCCCCTTGAACGTATTTATCAAACCTCCCTCTCCATAAGTGACAAATAAGTAGGGAGTTAATTATTAAAATGCGATATAGGTGTAAGAAGTGATGACTGGGAAGATATTTTTAAATGAAGCAATAGGTAATTGACTCGAATGTAAGTTGACATACTAAATTTAATTGATTATGGACCAAATTTGTGGAGAAAATTCTAAGTTTTTCCTTTTTTTCTCTCTTTTCAGATGACAATTTATATAGAAGTGCAGCCAGATCGTTCTCGCAACCAGACACTTCAGGTTTGAGAGTGGGGAGAACGACAAATAGGCGAAATCTCTTTTTCCCTCCTCCGGATAGATTATCGCCCACCCTCAGGCCTATTCTGTCTATACACGAGGTGACGAAGACGTCGACTGAAAAACCCGTCATTTCACTCTCACGTTTCCATCCAACAAGTCGTTCAAAATATTCTCCCACGTCGACAAAGGAAACCGTTCAAGACTACGATGAAGCTTATTACGATTATTATGATGAATATTATGACGAGAAGCCAAATACTACGACCTCATCATTCAACTTTGCTACTAATAAACCTAAATCCATTCCAGTTTCGAAACAAGTTTCTACCAGTACCTCTAGCAAATTCGACAAGCCCCTTGCCCCATTTTCTAAATTTCAGACTGGTAACTTCAGATTTTCTTCCCCCAAAAGAGAAAATACTTTTGAACTGACATCAAGACGAACCTCAACTACCACCAAATCGCCTTTTAGGTTTAGGTTCACACCTGCGGAAGAGAATGAAAGAACCACGAAACCCACTCCTGTTGGAACCACCCAGGTAGCAAACAACAGGAAAGGGTCTTTAGCGGACCTTATTGCTAAGCTTAAGAGTCAATTAACTTCAAATAGTAGCCCAACATCCAATGATGTAGATAATCGTGATGGAAGAAGTTTCGAAGAGCCGAAAGTTAAAGTTTCAGTTTCAACCAGCGCATCGAAAGACACCTCTGATCTTCGACTTAAAATTACTAACAGTACTGAAAGTACTTTTTCTGTTGGCTCCGTGAAATCCTCTCAAAGCATAAAAAGTAAGGTAGAACCTAATTCCGGTCGTATTTTTGCTTATCATACAACTATCGCACCCGTGTCAACTACCGATCCATATTTTTTAAGCGGATTCTTTTACGAAACTACTCCACAAACAAACCAAAATTTCGACTCTGACCGAATAGAGGGGAAAAGAGTTTTAGAAAACGATCCTCCAAAAGAAAACCTATATAATGATATTCCCGAGCCTGAAGGTCCACCCGTAACCAATTCATATCCATCTTTGTTTGAAAATATACAGATAGCCGTCGATCCTTCCTTGTTACCACCAGGCTATTCAGTAGAAAAAACTATTACTGAAACGGCTCCAGAAGAGTATGAAGAAGCCAAAGAACCTCTTCCTGCCGTTCATACTACAACGCTAAAGCCAGAAACTACGACCTTCTCAAGTTCACTAGCGACTATAGGAGATGCTTCTTCCTCTTTAGCGCAGGAAGATGTCACTTCTTTTCTGCCCTTAGACTATTCTTCATCTTCAAAGAACCCCTTTTCCAAATCAACAACAGTGAAGCTTCCAACAACAACTGAAAAGACTTATAAATCAAAAGTGGAAAATATACCTGCATCTACGCCCAAAGAGATAAAAACTACCTCTACAACTTCCACAACTCCAGCAATATCTACGACTACTACAACTACTACAACAACTTCTAAAAGCTCTTCAACTTCCACAACGTCAACTACAGAAAAAATAAGCAGTGCCGTCAAAACTCTTGACGTATTTTCATTTTTGCCTACAGGGTACAAAAATAAAAGTGAAACCAAGGCAGAAAAGAGCGAATTACCATCTTTACCTATTTCTACGGTTGACGTGAGTAGCTTTTTGCCTTCTGGATACAATGAGCAAAGTGAAACGCAAGCAGACAAAAACGAACTGCCAATCCTTCCGGTTTCTACTATTGATGCGAGTTCATTTTTACCTCCTGGATACAAACCATCCAATGATCAAACTAAAAAAGAAGATAAAATCCCAGGTATAAAAGTGAAGTCGGTTGATCTCTCGAACTTTTTGCCACCGGGCTATAAGGAAAAGGTAGAATCTACCGCGAAAAAGTCCTTGCCTGAAGTTGAACTCAAAGAGGTCGATGTTAGCTCTTTCCTACCTCCGGGGTATAAAGCCCCAGCCGATGACAAGGAAGAGGAGAAAGATGACCTTCCGGGAGTTCCTGTGTCATCTGTAGATGTTTCTAAATTTCTTCCTCCTGGATATAATTCAGGAGCCGAAGCTCAAAGTACGACGACTACTGAATCCTCTATGACTACTAAAAAATCACGTCGATTTACCTTAGCGTTACCTAAGAAGAAAAAGAAATCCGAAAGTCAAGAAAGTACCACTGGTGCAAGTATAACTAAAAAACCAAAACCATCTGGCCCCCCTCCGATAAAGCCCAAATTTAAGAACATTTTCGATCGGTAAGGTCGTCATATTTTATTTTTTATTCCCTTTACTCTTTAACAATTCGATATTACTATCAAAATCTTAAATATATATTTTTTGAATGTTTACATTTTTTAAGAAGTTACACTATTTCCAATCGAGGTTTTACTTTTGATATTTATTAATTCAAGTTTTATTTGGCCCTAATTTTTAGAATCAAATCAATGCCGACAACCAAATATGTGCCGTCATTTGTCACACCACCGCCCAAATCTGGAAAGAAAGGTGGCTCTGCAAATGCCCCCAAATCAGAACCAACAACCACTACTTCGACAACTACAACAACAACAACAACACAGCCTACAACTACAACGCCACCGCGACCAACGACCCCAGGTAAATGGCAAAACCAAGCATCGTTTAAAGTATGGCATCTAAAAACCTTCCGATAATAATCCTCAGCCTGGGATCGGCGGAGTCATTTTGTTTCTAATGAAATCAAGGGTGTGTAAATAATTGCTTTGCAGAACTGAAAAAATAACACCCATTAGCGCAAAACGAGCTTATATTCTTAAAATGTCTAAGCAATTCAATGATTAAGTTTACAAGCACATAAAATCATGTTGGTACAAATATTGTTTATTTAATAGGCACATTAAAAGAAATGACATAAACCTTTGCTTTCTATTTATTATAGGAGTAAATGAAGATTCAATTGCGTTGCCATGTACCCTTGTATAAATTTGTAAATTATTTATTTACGTAACGCAACAAAATGGAGGCTGAAATTAATGGGGAATATGTTTTGTTTATACTCATTTATGTTATTGTTTACCTCAAAAACTATATAACAAAATCCAACGAACAGCAGGATTCCATATTCAGGGCTGGTTTCTATTTAAAATCCATCTGGTAACATAAAATGTTATAAAAATCAAAACTATATAATCTATCTCCAATTTGACGATTATTAACAGTTTTAACCAATAAGAGGATTCGGGAAAATAAAGAGAGAGAAAACATAATTTCTCTCTCGTTTGAGATAATTAACGTAATGGCACCTGATTTCCTTGAAGTCCCAAGCCTCAATTGTTGGTTCGGTCAATTTAGCGAGCCATTCGTGCAGAAAGGCCACCTTGAGGTTAGTATCTTTACTTCAGCAGCATCTGTTGTATCACGAAAAAGAGTTCAGGTTGAATAGATGAGGATTACCGAATTACAAGTGTTACGTAAGGGTAAGGTATTTATTTAAAATTGAATTGATTCGATTAGTTCGTTGGATGATGCGTAACTTATTTAGGTTTTATACGAGGTTGCACGACCAAAATTAAGGCTTTATGAAGAGATTGTGCCACCTAATATCTGCGCTATGAATTTAGTGGGTAAAAGTCACGATTAACTTTGTTGATCAATGATAAATTTAAGGAAAAAATCATTGTCTCACTTTTAAAAAAAAATTAGCGGTTAAATATTTTCATTTTAACTCCCATAGTAATGCCATATGATTTATCTAATATTCTTATTGAACATCCGAGATTAGAACAAAACTTTGTAATTAAACATTTTTATCACGTAATAATAATCATAAACTAATGGCGCTTTTTAATATAAAAAAAATTGATAACATTTTCCGCATAGACCTTTATTAAGTACTTAATGTGGGCAATCATTTTAATGAGATTATTTCATTAAGGGAAGTATCAAAAGGAAGTGTACATCAGAAAATCTTGCAATTTTCTCTACTATAATTAACTGCCTATTCGGCAATCGCTCGGGATATAATCTAGAATTAATTGAACATTAATAGGATTTTTTTAATAGCTGAAAACAAGTTTATGGTAGGAATTTGCTGTGATTAATTTAGTTCATTTAACTGCTACATCCTATTAGTGAAGAACATATATGATAATATACAGTGTCCCTAAATTATGAACACATAGGCAAAACGCATATTTTCAACAAAATTATAGAACTACCTTTTATATAATTGAAATATTAATAAATAAAATCTTCATTTTGATTTTCACTATTTGTGATACAAAGTTCGGTTCGAAATTCTTCCGATGAACCCGATACATTAACTCGAAATTTCCATCCATTTGAGCACATTCATTTATGATGCGAAATTCCTTCAGGGGTCTCGTCTCTTTATTTTTCATTGAGGTTCTCCATTAGCATACCCCCAAGAAAAGAAGTCAAGAGAGGTAATGTCCAGTGAAACGAGACCATTGAGGTCACCGTCTCCTTTAACATACTACTATTAAAAAAAATTGCTAGTAGAGATGCCATCCTTTGTTTTTTAGTTATTCTTTTTAATATACAAATAACGCCTCCGAAATTCATCTAATGAAGAACAACATATTTAAGAATATATTTAAAAAAAATGTTCTCAACATGAATAACCCCTCTTTTTAAACATATACGAGAATCGTCTTTACTACTCAAGATAAACTTGTGTTAACACATCTGGTGTTATGGTTGTAATTCTACAACAACTTGTCACTCTTTTCTTGATACACGATCGTGAGAATGAGTCCATTATGTTCACTCGAATCGCAGGCATTTCTGAAAGCTCTCCGAAGGGAAAAATTCGTAATGTAAAAATTTACATGTTTTTTTTTTATAAAAGGTGTTAATCTTACCTATGTAGGAAGACTTGGAGAACACCCTGTAGGATAATGTCGTGTGAAAGTGAAGAGTTTAAAAGGCAAAGGAATCGTGAAAAAGACAAGGCTAAAAGCATTATATAGAAAACGCTATTTTGCATAAGTTGACTTATTTCTATGGGTAAAATTAATCACCATTTATTTAACCCAAATACGAGGGTTTTTTTATTTTTACGTAAACACAATAGGCCTGGGGGTTTACCTATTAATTTTAACCGCTTGTTTTTAATTCACTCACTCTAGTTTATCCGTCTTTTAGATTTAATTTTTGAACAATTCCATTCCATTTTTGTTCGTCCTCTTTAATCAACCTTCATTTCTTCAGAATTTAAGGCTATCTGTTGTTAAACCTGACCTTTCTTCTAACTTTCCCTAAGAGTAAATTGATAAAACCGGAAGAATAAAACCGTAAAAACCATTATCGAAGGAGTAGCGACTCATTGCAAAAGCGTTCGATTTATCTTCTACTCTTGCACTTGTTGTGGAAACGAGCAAGTGATATCTCGATAAATAGTACAATGAACCATTGCTCCATAAGTTCTTATGGTTTACCTCAGTATTCCAATAATCCTCAGGAATTTGTGGTAGCAACTGTCGCCTCACTGCATCCCTTCGACTCGTGTCTGGCACCAATTGGCAACCAGAGCTCGCCAACAGAGATACGCTTGAATTCCAAGAGCTCGCAAATCATATCGAAACAGAGGTGAGAACAAATATTTTCTTTTAACCTTTCCCTAATTAATTACCTCCCCTCCCCATTCTAGGGAGGTAAGGAGTGGATGAGTAACAGAATGTTTTCATCGAATAAATTTGATATTTTCAGGGAAATATAGTCGAAATAAGGAATTAAACCTTGTGTAAGAAAAAAGTGGCAGAGGAATTTAGTGATAGATCTTCCTGAATAAAAGTTTCGTACATTGACCGAAATTCCTTTGGGTTCCGTTTGCTGTGAGATAAGTGAATGAGGTGTGGGTGAATTGTAATATATTTATCCTCACCATAATAAAAGAACCTACATTTTGTTATTGAACGGTGGTAGAACCAAAGTTCCATAGTAGTATTCTGAGTTGGATACTCTTGGTACCTTAAAGTGCGTTTTCACTCCCCTTAATTTTACCACTTAGTTTAAGAACCTCTTTCCTAAGATTTCCTGAAATGCCCATGCTGGTTGACCCCTCCAAAAAATCTACTTCTACTACAAGGGATAAGTAAGATTCGCGAAGGCAAGGTTGCCATTTTTTACTCCAATGCATCAAAACAATTCCAAAACACTGAAAGGAAGAGAGCTTTCCAGATCTTCACGAAGCAAGGCCTGCTAGTACCTTTTAAGATCCGGATACGTGGCTTAAATACTGAACTACCTGGTACTCTACTAATGAATGAAAATTTTAAATCAATCAATTATTGTTCCTCTCCCTCTCTTCCAGTTTATTTTCGTCCCCACAAGCTAGGTTTATATATAAAAGAGATCCTTTGAATTATCATTCCAATTTCACTTTTTCTTTTCCATAACAATTCAATCTTGCTTCAAAGTTGCCTGTTGGTAGGGGTGTCATGGTATTTAATGGGTACTAATCCAAAGTTGCCTTAGTAAAGATAATTGATGGTTAATTTTCTGTTAAAAGAGAATTTGAAGTGTTACAAAGATCGTGGTGACTTAAGTATTATTAATCACCTTCTTGCATTGTTAACCTCGGAATGGCTATTTAAAATTATTAAAAAGTACTTGCCTCTGCGTTTGCGAAAAGCTACGGTCATTTCAAAATAAAATTCTTTGCAATTAATATTTAAAGCAGACGAGGTTTAGTTGCAGGTGACACTAGTCATCATTCTTGCTCATCTATGTTTTATTCATGCTCCCTCTATCCACTAATTTGAATCTAGAGTTACAAGAGGAGCAGTTTCGCCACTCCTCCTTACAGAAGGAGCTTGCGCTTCGCTGTCAGACTTTCGGTCTCTGGCCTACGGCTTATCATGATTCTTTTTTTTCTTCATCTAAATTTGCTCTAATAATTTCCATGCTAAAATATTAATAAATTTTCTGAACTTAACCATTTTATTTTTTTTTATATTATAAAGGAATTATTAGAAATAAGTTTGCTAAAAAATGTAAATATATTTAGGTGACAACCAAACTAAAAGAAAAAATATTATTCGAACCTTCAAAAAATCTCGTTCTTAAAATATAAAGTTACCAGGCAATGGCTTCACCACTTCCCCCTACAGGGGGAGCTTGCGCTTCGCTACTAAGATTAAAATTTAAAATCTAAAAAAAAAGCAGCCATGGTTAAATTTTTATAAATTTTCTGATCTTCCCCAATTATAATAATTTTAAAAAGGAACTCTAAACTAAATTTCTTCCCTTTCAAAATATCACGTCACTAAAATATAGTTATAGAAGACGATATATAAAAATAAATTTTCTGAACTTAATCATTTGTAATAATTCTTTGAGTTTTAAAAAAAAATCACAAAATTTCGATGCTTATAATTTTTCCTGAATTTCACCATTTTGTGTTTTGATATTATAAAAGAATTATTAGAAATAACTTTGATAAAATAAACCTAAGTCATGACCAAACTAAGATGAAAAAATTCCCTTCTTTAATTATAGAGTTAGTGATGATGAATTTTTGCGACAGCATGGGAAAATGAGCCAAACCCCTTTGTCGAATATGCGAGCATAAGGGAAAAGATAAATTTCCTCAACAACGACAAAAGATGGATCCTAAGCTTTATCCGATCACTCTACATTGACTTCCCACAATGAGCCAGTCTCTCCACCGCTACTATTCAACCTCTCCACACCTGAATTCCCACAGCACAAACCCCATTAATCGCACCTACACCTACGGAGACACGGTTTTACATCGCATCACATCACTCCTCAATCATAACAGCAAGCAGGACACTCCAACAAACTATATACACAATAGAACAAAGGCTCACACCAAACTGCATGACCTTCTACCCAACAAAGCACTACCAAGAATCGAGCCCCCCCCAAAAAAAAAAATCAGACTAAACAGAACACACTACCCCCTAAACAAAACTCCCACTCTTTTACGACTCACACTAGACACCCACATAACATTCAAAACCTACGCAACAACCATTACAAACAAGGCCACACAAGAAATCAACGCCATAAAAATACTATTAAAACATTACATTTGGACAACAGAGCCTTTCACCACAGCCAAACCTCAGACAAAACCACTCTATCCAAACAATTCATCCACACCACCCTCAACTATGCAGCACCAGATTGGCACTGAACCACAGCCAAAGTTCAGACAAACAAGCTCCAAATCACACCTTATAATCGCAGGGTGTACACCCTGAAACCAAAAAACTGTAACACAAAATGCGCCTACACATGATTGGAACATAACACTTCCCCAAAGCGCTGCTCCGTCGCCACCCCAATTACCATCCGACAGCAACCCCCATCCAGACACAAGAAACAAGCCCCAGCCCACAACTTCCATCAGCTCCACCAATATTTTTCCTCCCCCACCACCAAACCCCAACTTAATCCAACACACCCACACTAACTACATCCATGGATACTTGAGCACACTCCACAAAACAACATCTTAAACGAGCCCCCCCTCTCCCCCATTTAATAAATCAATCATAGAAATCACTACACAGAACACCCTGACTACTCCTCTCTCAGCTTAGATCACGCCACACTACTACGCTACAATGATACCTATACAGAATAGACCTTGACCCGATACTACCGCACACCAGATGTAACTAAATCCCAGGCAAGTTCACACACCTACACATAGACTGCCCAAACCTCACACAACCACGCACTCCATACAATATCTCCTCTCTTAGAACACTACTGTTTTTTTCAGTTATTTATCTTGTCTCACATAACGCCTCACTTTGCCTACTCTCGGAATTTACCAATAGGAGTTAACAGTCCAAAACCTCCACGGCGAAGAATGGGTGGCTCTTCCTTGAGCCACAGAAGGCTTCAAAATTCCCTCAGACTGGCAGCAAATAGCTCTACCATATCTCCTTACGATGACCGGCTTTTTGCTGCCCTCATATTTGCCAATGGTTGTTATTCTAACTTTTATGTTGGTTTCATCATCTCCTCAAGGGATCAAATCCAAATCACTGGGAGTGTTGGCATTAAGAAATATGATGATAATAAAATATGTGCAAATAAAATGTTAACCGAAGAGAGAATAGAGTATCTTAGAAATACTGTGACGAGCAAAGTGAAAAATGGACAAAGTATCAACACTTATTAAAAAGAATATCAGCAGAAACTAATATATTCAAATAAATTGCCTATTTTTCATTGTCCATTAAAAGTCTCTCACTTGAAATTGTCCACTGTCCTCAAAGTGTAATTATGGAGTGAAAGGTTTTTTTAAGTATCTACCTTGTTTCTAATCCTGGTGCAACGTTTTGGGATGAAAGAAGGAAGTAAGCATGACCTTGTCTCTTGCTCACCATTATCCTTTGAGCAATTCAACTCGTACTGCTGTCCTTAACCTGTAGTCCCTAATCTTCTGATACCTGCAAGTATGGGGAATTTGGCAATAAACGCTTGTATCTCTGTCAACGCCTCTTCAGATCTAATATCCTTTTTATTCATTCTGTTCCTTCCATTTCCAGGACAGGTAAATAATTAATTTTGTTTCAAAAATTATTTATCGCAATGTTAGATTATTAGCAATTACCCAAATACATTCGGACACCCGAGAATGAATGTGATCCTTTCACACACTTGTTTATTAACATCCGTGGCTACGAAATTCCCCAACTTCCTCTTTTATTATTATATAGTTATTTTTATACAGTAACATTTTCTCTCCAGTTGCCACTTATTTGCCGTAACTCCAAATTCTTCGACGCTAGAACTATAAACCTTTCTTCCCGACAGCTGGATGCGTTCTACAGAGGCAGCTCTTTCTCACAATGGTACGACCAAGTAGAAGTCGATTCCTTCAACCCATTCCACCCGGACTTTGTCATTGTGTGGTATTTCCTCTCCCTGGTGCACATAAAGGCTGACATCGACACAAGCGACCTTAAAGAGAGGCTTAATACCGACCTTCAAGTTGTCTCTCATTCCGTAGGAAAGTACACAGTGGACCCCGAAGGAACAGATTTTATAGGTAAGGATTTACTTTTGTTTGTGTATAAAAAAATATGTTGACAAAATTGGAGATTTCAGTGTTAGAAACCACTGAAGATTCTCTTAAGGTGAGTTCTGTCTATGTTACTTATGTGAGATAACTTGGAAGCTCAAATTTCTAAATGACCAGGCTATTGAAGAAAAATAAACATTTTACGAAAACAAAAAATAAAAAAACCCTTTGTGCATTGGTACAAAAGAACTATCCTTGTCACATCATCTTATGTAGAACGATATGATAATCATAGCAATAAAACCCTCAAGATATTCAAAATTACAAGGATTTTATTTCTCTAAAAATTTTATTACTCTGATGTATTTTTACCTATGCTAATGTCATATTTTTTTCCTATGTTTTTTGGCCTCAGTGAATTATTGGAGTAAGTAGCTATCCTATGTCTCTAATCGTTTTTGTTTTTTAATTCTTTGAGTAACATTTTAAAGCCAAAGGTACACTTAACTATAATGAAATGCTCATTTAAAATGAATAGAAATGCATAGGAATTGATGGTTGACGATATATTATGGTTGTATTAATAAAAAAGACCGATTTGGATTTTTAAATTCAACTTAATAGCCAATTATGTTTTTTACTCACATAAAACTTTCGCTGAAATATTAAAAACAGCCACTTTCTCTGGCTGATTTATTGGTAATCAACAATAAGGCTTTGAATTTGAATTGTCAGTTTACAATTATAAGGATACTAGGCAATGGCTTCGCCACTTCCTCTTACAGGGAGAGCTTGCACTTCGCTACTAAGATTAAAATTTAAAATCTAAAGAAAAGCAGCCATGGTTAAATATTTATAAATTTTCTGAACTTCGCCAATTATAATAATTTTAAAAAGAAACTCTAAACTAAATTTTCTCCCTTTCAAAATATCACGTTGCAAAAATATAGTTATAGGATAGAAGAAGATATATAAAAATAAATTTTCTAAACTTCACCATTTGTAATTCTTTGGGTTTTAAAAATTCACAAAATTTCGATACTTATATTTATTTCTGAACTTCATTTTATTTTTTGATATTATAAAAGAATTATTAGAAATAACTTTGATAAAAAACATGTCATTTGTTCACCCATCTTCAAAAATCCCGTTATACAATTATAGAGTTAGTGAAGATCGGAGTTCATTTGGTGTCCATATCGAAATATTCAGTCAGTCCTATTTTGATCCTAAGTCCTCCTGAAGATGCCAGCCCTTAACTTAGATATTCTCGATTATCAGGTTAATTTTATGGTCTGCGGGGTGTTTTTCTACATTTATGTCATCTTTTAAGATATTATTAATGCTTCCCTAGTAGTCAGAAAGAAGAGTCTCGGCTTGAAGAGTTAAACTTAGACACTTATCCTTTGACAGAATATCCTCATCTCTAAAGTAATTGGCAGATTTTCTGAGAAAAAAATGTTAAGACATTCTCCTGGAGACTATTTTACGAGTGTATCAATCTTTTCCAAATTGGATAAAAGCAAATAGTGAACTCAGACACTTTATATCAAGATATTCGATTACCAGAGTGTTCACAGTTTTTCTAACTTTTGTAATTTACTTTGTAAACTAAGGGTTGCTCTCAGCATGTACGAAATATCTTACAAAGGAAGTAAAAATTACAAAATTATATATATTATCTGGTTTCTTTTTTCGTTTGTCATACATATTCTCTTTCTTATTCGGCCTTTTCCTTTCCTTAAATTTGATGTAGACGTTCCTAAACTTTTTATAGTCCGTGAATACTATGTTCAAATATCTTACAAAGGAAGTAAGAATTACAAAATTATATATATTATCTGGTTTCTTTTTTCGTTTGTCATACATATTCTCTTTCTTATTCGGCCTTTGCCTTTCCTTAAATTTGATGTAGATGTTCCTAAACTTTTTGTAGTCCGTGAATACTATGTTCAAATTATCTTTCATCTTACATAATTCCTGGATTTTGTCATTTGTAATTGTTAAGTTCTAATATTCTGCCAAGAGGACTTAAAAAATACATTATGTTATGAAAAGTTTGGACAAATGCAAAATGCATACTTTCAATAAAAAAATTAAACTACAATTTATTTAATTTAAACGTTTTATTTAATTAACAATTAATAACACTTTCAATGATATTTCCCCCATTTTTGATGCAAAGTTGTGAGATTCAATCAATGGACCCAATGAATAAACTTCATATTTCCGTGAATTTGAGCGCATTTCTTATGATGCGTTGTTTCCTGAGGCGTCTTGTCTCATTACCTTTCATTGAGTACTCCTTCTCCTTTAGCATACCCAAGAGAAAAAATTCAAGGGGGTGGGAAGATCTGGTGAACGAGATCATTGTAATATTTCCTGTGTTCAGACTTTATGAGCACCCTGTACAAACACCAAAATTCATTCAATTGATCCCAAACAGTATCTAGAACATTGGTCATGTTGGCATCTAAAATTAACATATTTGTAAAATTTTCGTCATAATTAAAGTTGTACTGTCATAAACTGGTACGGGACAGTCCTAATGCTTTCAGAAAATAAGAATCTTATTTACTGGATCTGCTCGAGTAATCCAAAGAGCAATATAAAATATCCTGATCCCTTCACAATGTATAGCATTTGAAGTTAAATAAAAACAGTTAAAAAAATCATAGCATGGAAAAATGAACAGAGAAACTGTATCTCATGATTTAGAAGAATTTAATGAATTGAAAATAGTTTGATAAACCAAATTGAAACAATTAACCGTACTAAATGGCGGTATAGCAGAATAATATTTGCTTATATCTATTTTGCAACCATTTTTATTTTATTTGTTTTATTGTTATTATAACAACATTTATCCTTTCAGTATATCGTGAACCACAGGTTCTGGTACAAGAGAACGCGCAGAACTTCTTGATTCCAGAGTGGTTGATAGCAGTTATCGTAATCGGCCTTGCTTCCTTCTTGTTTATTCTTATCTTTGGAGTTGTTGCTGTAAGTTACTCTTTTATGACCCTTGTATTTTTTTTAGAACGTTTAGCAGCCTCTTTCAGCCTTTGTTGGGTCTAAACAGGCGCAAAAATATAGTGGAAAATTTAAATAAGGCTCAAAGATGACCCTAGAGAAAGGACCATTTCTATTCGGGGAATCGGGGTTGATAAGGCAGGCCGCTACTCCAGGTTTCTGTGAGATCAGGGGGTATTGCCCCCTACACTCCCCCCTAAGGAGTTGTAGTTTATGGCCCCTTAAATAAAATAAATAAAAATAAACTTCCTAAGGTGATATCTTGTTTCGAAGTATGTTGATGAGGATCGAAAGATGTTGAGATGATAAGAGAAGTTTGCAACATTCATCATGTTCAAATCATGATTTGAACATGTTTAACTCATTTACCATGTAACTGTTCCTGTTTGTTACAAGGAAACAAATTTCAAGGAAACAAATCATCAAATACTTGTTTTTAAAATTTCTGGAATCCATTTTACATCGAAATAATTGGTATTAAGATGTTAGCAGCGTTAACGAAATCTAAACAAATATGCGAATTATTTTTTAGCAAGAACGGTCTCTCTTATTTTAGTTAAAAAAAAAGAGTAATAAAAAAAAATATTTTATTGCGCCAATTAGGTATTTAGAGTGGTATTCATGGTATTTATTCTGTTAAATAGAATAATTTCGCAAGAAATAACTAAACTCTGAATATAACCAGATGATTTCTCTAAAATAAAAGGTCATTTTATTAAATTAAGAAAATACAAACAGGCAATTTTCGCGAGCCTTCTTAGAAAACACTACCATCTGTTATGATTTATCGCGTCAGTTAATAACTACCTGTCTTCCTCAGCTGGTGAGTCGAGCTAAAGTTCGTAAAAGAGCAAAAGTTCCTTTGACCGAAGAATTCCTTAATAATCTGAACCTTCAAGTCAACGGAATAGACAACTACGCTATGGATGGTCTTCATGACATGGACCATGTTTGGAGCGAAAAGTACTCGGAAAAGGCTATCAAGGTGAGTCTGATTTTAGGGGGCCTAACTCCTATAACATCTCTAATATACTAGACTCTTGTTAGTTAACGATGTATCTTTAACAATATGTGTCCAATTATTCGAAGAATGAGCAATAAAATGATTATTAAAATGAGGGGTGATAAGCAGTTTTCTATCACGAAATTTTAAGAACATTAAGGTCAAATTTATCATTGACATCAATTATCGATTCAACCGATTTTAATGGTGTTTACGACATTATTCAATACCTTTGCTTCCATTGACTGAGTAGCACGAATTTGATTAATATAACGGCTATTAAAGTTTCCTTATTCTTATTTGTTTTATGTAACTTTTCTCTGTTTTTACCTTTTAAACGTATGTTTCATTTTACTTATCCTGAATTTGAATTTCATCACCTTAAGATAAATCAAGTTCAAGTTCGCTAATGATACCGCAAAGGCATGAGTAATACCATTTAAAATTTGCAATTTGTTTTAACCTGAAGTAAATAGTAAATTGAAAGTGCTCAGTATAGCGACAAGTATGCATTCAATTTATGCTTTAATTGTTCATTTTCCTCATTTCCCATTAAATACCTTCCATTAAGTACTAAGTTTGCAGATCGTTATTTTAAGGAGCGCAGAGGAAGTTTTCTGCCACGATAGAATAGGGGAAAATCGATCAATCTAAATTTATACGTAAAAAAAAAAGGATTTCGGATCTTGCATATATTTTTTTAAGGATTAAGTTTCAATCGTCGATGAAATAGTTATAATCCCTCTTTAGCTTGTATTAAATCGATGCATACTATTTACATCTTATCAAACTTCAGGAAATCTAAATATTTTGTGCCTCACTTTATCTAAGGCTAATTTAAGAAGGCAAATGATTCCGTTTAAGAAATTTACTGAAACTCTATGTACAATGGAATCAATAGAGTTTCTTCATTCATTTTCATACCTCAGGAATATTTAGACCTGATTTATTATATTAAACATCTTTCTAACAAGTTTTTCCTTTTGATTGCTCTTTCCTAATCATTCATTTCTAGTGTTAGTATTTTTATCATTAATGTTAATACTGTTACTGTTGTTTTGATTATTAGTTTTAGGACTACGTGGCTACGTTATAACTACCATCGAAATTCCTGCTTGTGTCTTTTATTTCAACTCAACCAGGTATCTGTTCATTTTGCTGTGGTCCAGAAGGTTGAAGAGAGCCTTCCTCTTATACTCTCCCTTAGAAAGCAATATGAATAGATATTTGATTAGGAGCCTTAGATATTCATCTTCTCGGTATGGACGAAAAGGTCTTTAAAGGTGCTTTCTCTCCTTGTAATATCTCTCAAGCTCCGCAACCATTACATAATTTTTCCCCTCGCTCTCCAACTCATTTCCCAAACTGCGATTCAATGTATCCACTTTCTTTTACAGCCACCGTCGTCTCGGGGCAAAGGCTTCAACCCCGAGTACAATGTCAATATTTATGACTCCTGGAGAACCGACTATTCAGGACCATACACTAGTTCCAGCGCTAATCAGTCCAAAAGAAGATCTGATCTCGATTTTGAGGGGAAGCAATTTTACAAAGACGACCCCTACGATTTTTAAAGTCTTCAATTTCCTTTATCTAGGTTCTAGATATGGATTGTGTACACTTTTATACTATAATATTGCGATTATCATGCCAGTGCGCATGCTTTCAGTCATTTTTTAAGATTGTAAATTATGAATCGTATATGCGTATGTATAAAAAGGTAATAGAAGTTATATATACATATATTTATATGAACTCTTGCGTTTTTGCTTTATTGTAAGACTTTGCCAATTGTCCATGTCAGAGGATTTACAAGTAACTAGGGAGTGATACAATTTTGCGATTATAGTTAGACCTTTGTGATAACATCTAGGTTTTTTTTATACCTTTTAAAGTGTGTTAGATAATCGCAAACTCTATGACACATATATCAAGAACATAATTAACCAGCGCACAATGATATATACATATAAATATATTTTGTTTTGTCCTATGTGAACTGACATAATTAATTATATTCGACATGTATCAAACATGTTCTAATAAAGTCTCATTTCAGTTTAGGATCTAAATGTTGAGCCAAATCATGTCTTAGCAATCTTATGTGTCACCAATGTAGAGTTTTATTTAAATTATGTGCTACTCGTTTCAGCTAAACATATGAGAACTATTCTCAAGAAAAATGTTTTTCTTATAGAAATACATGGAATAGATACATAGTTATGTTTATGCTTTATTATGTTAACACTGACGCAACATGCTTCGATATTATTTTGGCGCCATTTAAAACTCTATTAGAAGTTTGGGGAGTTTGTATACATATGAAACGGTGATGTCCCACAGTCTCATCACAGGCTCCATATCACCATACAAGAGTTAGTAGGTTAGGTAGGGATATAGTAGGGATGTGATTTGTTTTCATGCTCCTTAGACTCAGGATTTCAGCGTTTCTGGTATCACTGTTGGTAAAGAGTTCAGGACAACCATATATTATCGAGTCTCTAGGTAGTAACGCCTAAAACCACTTAAGGAACTTTTGTACCCTTTTTGAGGGGATGCAGGATACTCACTACCTCAATATACTAAAACCTGAACGCTACCAATAGTACTTGGACCAGAAAACGAAATCTGTGATAGTGAGGCTTAAAGGGCGCCATGAATGACATTAAAAATTTAAGTGATAATTTCATTGCTTTATAATTTACCTTTTGTTTCATTTATAAAGAAGAATGCAGATTAATTGTAGTACCTGGGCCCCATTATTATAGATTGACTTCATTTCTTATCCTTTTGAAACTATTATCAACGCTATACTAATTATAGGTCCATAAAAAAACTATTCTTTTAGGGTTTGATCCAAGAAAATATAAAAAAAAAGAAATGTTTCAAAGGAATATATGTATATAATGTACATATTTCGATCTACTAATCCTGTAGTGAGAGAAGGATTTTTACTGTGATACCATACCATTAAAATACAATAGAAAGCCTTATCGTGAGTAATAATAACTTTGAACGGAAAAAAATAATTCAACTATATATCATTAGATAATTAAGCTGTAACCTTGTATAAAAGCATTTCCGCATTATCTTTATTAATATTATATGTCAATTTGAAAACATACGTATGGTAATAGTGAGTGACCCTTCCACCCCAAAAGAGGTGGCCAGCTTTTGATAACTATATTTATTAATTTTTTAAAACATTAAGAAAGGTTATCGAAAGTTGGTGCCCATTTAGGGGAGGTTACGCTGTATAACTACAAAATGCATATAGAGAGTAAGCATATCAGCCTATTGAATGTTCGTTTGATCATTACTTACTGCTAAAATAATAATAATTTATACTTTTGAAATTTAAGGTTTATATTAGTTTTTTCAAGACTGTGT
The DNA here is from genome assembly GCA_963969495.1 of Ceratothoa steindachneri. NCBI lineage: Eukaryota > Metazoa > Arthropoda > Malacostraca > Isopoda > Cymothoidae > Ceratothoa > Ceratothoa steindachneri. Next base: position 54,097,516 of record OZ018334.1, read on the forward strand.
TTTTTTTCTCCCCTTAGTTTTAATATATTCGATTAGAACTCTCAAATGAGACAAGGAATATCACGGAACGAATATCTTTTATTTTTTAGTTACATTCAGAAAAAAAAAATTCGTTTTTAGAAATGATACAGCAATGATAATAGGATTATTATTGTATTCGATCTTACTTTTAACAGCTTTTTCAGATAACCAATTCGACAATTTTGAGTTTTCTGATACTACAGGAAGATAGGGAGGAAAGATACTCTTGTTTGTGCTGTGTCAAAGAAAATGGGAGTTGTTAGGCCTCAAGTCTATATAATTTACCTCATATTACTTCAGGCCTCAAGTTCAGTCGTCTGGCCTGGTATTGTACTTTAAATGATGGACTTAGGTTAAGCCCAAGAGAACGAAATATGACATGACCCATCTCTGCGTCAAAGATTTAAGACACTGAGCTAAACAGAGTGATGTAAATTTTAATTACCTCTGGTCACCTTACATTATATTTTAAACGGAAATTTGTATAAAATTTCCGCACTTTGTACATATTATTGTTGTTCCGTCCTTTAATGACAAATGTAGCCACGTGCATATAATAATATCGTTCACTAATCTTTCAATATGCTATCAACCATAAGGCCTAGTAATAGCTTAATTCTTCGAAAGTCTCCCTATCAAATAAGTCCCTCCATTATAGCAGGATTCCATGCATAGATTTCGTCTTCTAATATCTAGATGATGTGTTTGTGTCACACATGCGATTTTTACTATTTCTGGACCTTCTTTTTTTAGTACTTCTGGACCTCTTTTTTTAAGTACTTCTGGACCTCTTTTTTTAGTACTTCTGGACCTCTTTTTTTAGTACTTCTGGACCTCTTTTTTTAGTACTTCTGGACCTCTTTTTTTTTAGTACTTCTGGACCTATTTTTTTTTTAGTACTTCGGTTGTTGTTTTTTATTTAAGTATAGATTTCTATGATTCATATATAGTTCAATCCCTCATACAGATACCTTAATTTGGATTCACCTAAATGAAATTAGCAGTCAATAAAGGAAGAAAACGTTTAACAATTGAAAGCCGATATAAGGCATAGATTTGCAGGATGTTTCTAAGGCATAGGTTGGCAGGATGTTTCTAAGGCATAGATTTGCAGGATGTTTCTAAGGCATAGGTTGGAAGGATGTTTCTAAGGCATAGGTTGGCAGGAGGTTTCTAAGGCATAGATTTGCAGGATGTTTCTAAGGCATAGGTTGGCAGGAGGTTTCTAAGGCATAGGTTGACAGGATGTTTTTAAGCATAGATTTGCAGGAGGTTTCTAAGGCATAGGTTGGCAGGATGTTTCTAAGGCATAGATTTGCAGGATGTTTCTAAGGCATAGGTTGGAAGGATGTTTCTAAGGCATAGGTTGGCAGGATGTTTCTAAGGCATAGATTTGCAGGATGTTTCTAAGGCATAGGTTGGCAGGAGGTTTCTAAGGCATAGGTTGACAGGATGTTTTTAAGCATAGATTTGCAGGAGGTTTCTAAGGCATAGGTTGGCAGGAGGTTTCTAAGGCATAGGTTGGCAGGAGGTTTCTAAGGCATAGGTTGGCAGGAGGTTTCTAAGGCATAGGTTGGCAGGATGTTTCTAAGGCATAGATTTGCAGGATGTTTCTAAGGCATAGGTTGGCAGGAGGTTTCTAAGGCAGGAGGTTTTGTTGAATAAAAAAGTCCCAATTCCCTATAGATCGAATAAAAATAGTCCCAATTTCTTATAAATGGAATAGCAACAGTCCCAATTCTGTATAGATGAAATAAAAATACTCCGAATTCCGTATAGATGGAATAATAATAGTCCCAATTGCATATAGATGAAATACAAATAGTCCCAATTCCACTTTGACGGAGTAAAATAATCCCAATTTCACGTAAATGGAATAAAATAATCCCAATTGCACATATATGGAATAAAATAATACCTATTGCATATAGGTTTAATAAAGGTCCCAAATCCATATAGATGGAATAAAACCCAATTCCGCCTCGCTTGGTGGCCGAAAGACTTTACGAAAAGACTAAATATCGCTAATGATTTGCTTCTCTGTTTTATCTCTCAGCTCCAAAGATAGAATTCGTCGTATCTAAATAATTTCGAGAATCAAGGAATCGTTCATCTTTCCAGCATAAGTAACTTATACACAAGCCTATAAAATTCTCAGAGGTCTCAAAATATATACAGTTTGGTAAAGAGCTTTGTGTTTTTAAGACATCATCTATGTAATAAAAAATGGCATTTATTATAAAGATAAGTCCTACAATTCTCTATATGTAAGTATAATCACTAAATAATTATTTGTATTATCTATTCTCTCATTCATAATATATATATATATGCGTGTGTGTGTACATTTATTGGAAGTCTTGTCATTCATTACATTTTCATAGCTTAATAGATCATGAAATGACAAACTGTATATATGTAAAAATTAAACTATAGTTTTCTATCTACTAAAGTAAATCTTAAAAATTGGGGCCAAGGTTTTAAGGTGAATAAATTCTACATTGATACAAAGCCTTTCATTACCTTAATTACTCAAAATACTATAATAACAATTCAAGAAGTCTCGTACATTAACCGCACCAATAATAATTCAATCCCTTAGCTTATCTGTAAATAGCACAACACAATAGAAATTAATAGACATTGTTTGTCTTTGTGACGGTTTTAGTAGCTAAGAAATAAAATATAAAAATACCTAAAAGTCGGTAGGTTTAGTCAGCAAGTACAATTACGCGAAAAACTAAGACTGGTCGACTTGAAAGAGAAGAAAAGCTTGCGAGAATTAAAGAAATAAATCTCCACTTGACTGAAGGAAAAGGCGTTGATTTTCTTTTGAAGCTCAAACACAATTATCGCTTAACAGCAGCGGGTTCTTTGAGATTTTTCATTCAATATCGAATAAAGCGACAGAAGTTAAAAAAAATATTCTTTCCTTATTTGTTTCTTCGTTTATTTCTTCTTTTGTTTTATTCTCTCGCTCTTCTTTTCCTCATCTCTTTCATTCTATCTTTTTACCTTCCTTATAGTTTCATGCCTTCTTTTCTTTTATCTTTCTTTCTTATCATGCAATGCCACAATCCGTAACATCTTAGTGCTCGCATACGTTATTGACATTACTGGTCAGAGTCGGGCAGAATTATTATTTTTATTTCTTTTTTTGGGGGGGATGGGGTACTAAAATTGCTTATAGTCATCGATACCCAATAGCAAGCTTTTTTAATGGCTTTTTTTTCTCTCTATTAATAATATTAATCTCAATGCTACGTTTATTGGTGATATATAAACAAATTTATCTAAATTTGCTTATAGCTTTATTATGAATGACTGATAAAAAAGAAATTAAAAAAATACATATAAATTATTCAAGAAGCTAAAGATTATGTTATAAAAGAGAGGAAGTTCAGTTGAAGGGCTCCACTCCACAACAATTTAAGCAAGAAAAGAGGCGGGTGGGAATCTTAGTATAGAGAGGGCGGGGTGTAACACTCATGTATATATTAATGGCAAAAACAATAATATTACCAAATATATAATTTATAGCACTTAAAACTTTGTAATAGAGGCCTGATAGTTTTAGTAATTCAAATATAATTGGGAGAGACAAATCTTTCATAAAGTATATCTCTCTGAACAGGGTTAATCTTTTTAGTTGGCATGGCATGGGAGAGATATTCTTGCCCAACTGTTTTTTGCATTCAAATATTGAGGTTGAGTCATGTTTTTGCTACAATCCTGACAGATTAGAGGGGAGGGTCGCTTGTACATATGTGTTTGTGGGAGAGTAAGTTGATATTGTCTGAATCGGGTAAGATGACTTCTTTTCGGTTTTCAAGATGGGGAAGATCAGTGGGAAGTTTTTGGATTATATGCCACTAAGTTGGGAAGACATTTAGCTGTTGGAGAAGACATTTAGTTGTTGTGACCACTTTAGTTTAAAGTGTTGCGTCAGGGATCGTAAGATTTTAGTCTTAGATTTTAAAATATTTATAAGATGTCCATATATATTCGCTGATTTGAGATAGCCTTGTGTCCGGGGATCCAGATGAAGAAAAATATGGGATTTAAGCTATAATTTTACATATTCGCCTGACTAAAAAGCGATCACCATTTGATTTAATTGCTAAGATGGATGCCAGGGAATCAGAAAAAATAGCAGTATCTTTGTATTGATCTGCAGCTAGGATTGTTCTGAGCTGTTATGGGATAGTATATATGAGCAATCCATATTGTTAAACAGGATTCCTGAGCTTGTTTTTCCATCAGGGTCTCGAGTCCAATCAAAGTATATTAAGGTGATGGGTTGTGGGAGGGATTCTATTAATTCAGATAAAAGCTGAGTATACATAAAAGGGGTATTGAATTTATAAGATATTGTGTTAGCTCGAGATGGAATGTAATATTTGATGGTTGTAACTTGTATAACTTATGGAGGTGGTAAGAGGGTGGGTCATCTTCATAATGAAGGCTTTTTGAGTTCATTAGTTCCTTGTCTCTCTTAATAAAGATAAAGGGAAAGGTCTCGTGGAATAGAAATTGTAACTATGATTTTGAGAATAGGGATCTTATTATGCGACATTTATTTGAAAGTCAAAGAAGATATCTACGTCAGAGTTGTTGCCTTCGAGTTCTAGAGTCTTGCTTGGTGTTGAAATCGAGTTCTAGACTCTTGCTTAGTGTTGTCTTCGAGTTCTAGACTCTTGCCTGGTGTTGTCTTCGAGTTTTAGACTCTTGCTCGGTATTGTTTTCGAGTTCTAGACTCTTTCTTAGTGTTGTCTTCGAGTTCTAGACTCTTGCTTGGAGTTGTCTTCGAGTTCTAGACACTTGCTTGGTGTTGCCTTTGAGTTCTAGACTCTTGTTCGGTGTTGTCTTCGAGTTCTAGACTCTTGCTTGGTGTTGTCTTCGAGTTCTAGACACTTGTTTGGTGTTGTCTTCGAGTTCTAGACTCTAGCTTGGTGTACCATCGAATCTAATGTAATCAAGGCAGTGCGTAAACAGTCATCCTGGAAATGCTCCGATTTTTGAAGATGAGTCTTAGCTGCCTTATTAAGAACAAATGAGCCATAGTCCATTATAGACCGTACAAGAAATGTGTATAAGTAAATAAGGGTTTAAATATCGACCCCTTGAGTTTTACCTGAAAAAGGTTTTTTAATATTCATGCCACTTGAAGACCGATTTTTGATGTATGAGATATGTGGACCCCAGCTGAGATTCCAGTCCCAAATAAGGCCTAAAATCCTATTAGTAAAGACTCTCTCAATCTTTTCTCTACTTATAGATTCAAGAATGTTTATACTGATAGGTCATATAGTGAGAGATTAATTATTTCGATTTTTCTTTGATAGTCTTAACTCCCAGTGCTCAGACCGGCCTTGAGGGGTTTGAAAAGAATACTGAAGCAGGTTCATACACTGTTCTTTATGTTGTCCAGAAACTCAAAGAGCACAATCATCTGCCTAGATTAATTTTTAACAACACCGATTAAGGGGCCAAATATATATTTGATGCAAATTAGGAAAAGGGTACGGCTGAGGATACTTCCTTCTAAAATGGTATAACTCTGATAAAGCTGTAGGGTTTTTTATCTGCCGTAGCCAGTTTTTTAATAAAATTTTGTATGAAAAAGGAAAGATTCCCTCGTAAGTTGAGATCATGTATTTTTTCTAGCAGTCCAAAATACCAAATTGAATCATAAGCCTTGTTTATTACCAAAAAAATGGGCAACTGAATGTGTAGATATACATTTGTTAAAACTTTCTTGGACTGAGAATTCTAGTGATATTAAAGGGTCGTAAGTACAGTGTCCTTTGATAAAGGCACTTTGGAAGTTTTTGATCATATCATTTTCAATGAAGAACTTTAATAATCTTCTATTCATCATTTCCCATTGTTTTATATAAGCAATGGTTAAAGCTATTGAACAATGTGAATATTTTTGTGAGAATTTTACATCCTTTAAGGCTGGGACTTGACGGGGGGGATTTTCCATTAGTGGGTAAAATTACCTGTTATCCAGATGGAGTTATAATACTTAAGGAGTTTATAGAGCTCCATATGTGAAGGTGTTAAGGGAATTCTTAGGGGATGTTATCCTTTCCTAGAGTTTCAGTGGGTTTCAAAGTTCATTTAAAATTAAAGGACGATTGTACAGATTACATTTTTGTGTTGAAAAATACAGTGTGTGTAATTCCTCTTCCACAATATGGGAGACAAAGAGTTGAGTAAATTATCTTTTACTGTTGATAGCTGAGAAATGGATTGCTAGTATATCTGCAACCTTTGCTGCTCTAAGATTAAGCCACTCGTTGATATTTAAGGAGATAGAACCATCTGTCTTTGTTTGTTCCAAGCAAATCATTAGGACTTGTAGGGGGAGAAAGTGTGGCACCCAACTTGCAAGGGAAAGTAAGCCTGTGGCACCTAAATTGAAGGATAGGTAGGCCCAGTGAGGATCTATGAAATCCTGAAATTTGGTACACGCATTAATCAATGAGATAATATGACATGTAATAAGTAGTGAACCAATGCAAAATAGAGAGAAATACTTATATCACAATTGCATATTTATTGAGAGAAGTATGAGTCAAACAAGTCAACCTCCAAAGTTCCCACGCGGTCACACAAACATACGCACGCTAGGAAAGAGTTATCAGACGAAACGATCTCAATAATAGATAACAGAGGCAAGCCGAGAAAATACAAGATGGTATGTGCTTTGACGGGTTAAAATTTTCGAGGACCTGTGAAATTAAAACGGTCTTTCTGATCTTGGATGTAGGCCCAATTTTGGAAAAATATGTAGCTTCATTAAACGCACATACCTCTTGTAACTAAGCCCAACGGTCAACAAAGGAACTAAAGACCATATTTCTGATCATTAGCTCCGCACCGCGACCAGGTCAATGAAAAGAGGTCGCGTCCCTTGGAGATGAGGGGCCTATATATTAAACACACACACACAGAAAAGGGGAAACTAAGATAGAGAGAGCATCAGCTAAGTCATCTCTCAGTATAGCTTCCTTGCTATTTTGTTATTATTAGCGTCACGAATCCGTCCCTCGTCCTTAAGTTTTGCTTCCTTAGACTCAGTTACTTAACATTAACGGAAAACTTACACACAACCGCTAGGACTCGAACTGTTTCGCTTGCTTCCACTTTAGTTAGGCCTAAGCTAAGAATATAGCCTACTTATCGTCGCTTTCCTTTCGAGTCCTTATCCTGTAATCTGTAATTACCGAGGCATCTTCTGGAACCCAGCCTAAAAGCGTATTCCCCATGAGAAACTTTGGTAGTCAGAACGAACTCGACTGGTACACTAAAAGTAGGCCTACTACCTACAAGCCCTCGATACCTGCCACGCCAAACTCCTCACACAGACCTCTTCACACCACATACACACATATACCCCCTCATAAAAGTGGGGAGCAATTCCTTCCATGAAACCTTTTTGTTTTTCTTAATGATATAACGAGTCTTGGCTCATACATTTGTGTAAGTGATGAAGTTTAACTACTCTCTTACATTCTAGGGACCACTAATGGTTACAAAATTATGGCTTATGCTTAGGCTTTTTTTCTGGTATACAGGTTTTAGCAGTATTGTAAAAACTTGTTACTAAATTCTGGTATATGGTAGAGAGATCAGAGTAAACAGACTGTAAGTTGGGGAGATATATATTGTCCGTGCAAGCAAACCAATTTCCTTTTTTATGATCTATCTGCCTGCGAGAGAAGAGGCTTGAATCATGGTTAGTGTTTTTAAATGAGATAGAAAAAAGAAAATGGTCACTATCCATTTGGGTTGCAAAGGTTTCTTATGAAAACATAGAGTACATGTCATTTGTACACATGGATAAATCAATATGGGAAAATTTATAATGGGTCTAGGGTATATGTTGGTGAAGCATCATTTAACCTGGTTAACTTTTCTCCACTAAGTATATCTATTATGAAGAAGCTAAAAGGGTAACATTATGGGGACCCTCATAGGCAGTGATGGGCAGTAAAGTCACCAAGAAACAGAACGGTCTTTATGTGGTATGTTTGTTTTTGTTAGGCATATAATGAGAGCAAACATTGATGTGTATTCTTTGAAAGAGCATTTGGCCACCCAATAATTCTGGGTTGCTAGGAATTGTTAAAAGAGTGGAAAGGACACTCCTCTTGCCTAGGAAACCAACCGTTTACTATGGTTGTCTATCTTTACGTTAAATAACATAGTTACAAAACTTATAATTAAAGTTATTATTGAGAAAGGTTTCTTCGAAAGCAGCTACGAGGAACGGATTTTAAGAAAGAATATTTTGGACTGAAGTCAGTCATGAAAAAGGACTTCTTACTATCCAGTGTAAAATAGACATTAAGGTTGATTGATAAAGATTGAAAGTTCTTTACCGGCGTTTCTTTTGTTTAATAATCGGGTTGTATTGGCATATTAAGCAATTTGCTAGCTAGGTCTATTAGCGTTATGTTAGTGCCCATGATTATTTACATTTCTGTTACAAAGTCCCCCCAAACATTATTGTCTGAACCCTTTGATCTCTGTACATTTTTGCCTGCGGCGAAGCGCCAGATCAAGGCGTCGTTTTTTTTTAAAAGGAGTAAAGTTCAATTGTTTACATTTATAGCCTTGAAAATGAACAATATGACCATGGGACATATGGTTATTCACCTTGGAGATTTCAAATCTGCCATCGGATTTGGCGCTGGGTGGCGCCATCTAGTGGCAGAAGCCTAATTTAGCCATTCAAAGGCACTTACAAGTGACTTGAACCATGGGAAACCATCAATGCAATAACCATTTATCATCTTATCATAAAACGCCGCAGGTCATTGGATGGACTTTCCCTCTTGTTTGACACAAGATAAGTATGAGATGTAATATGGGAATGAGATGGAACTGTGGAATATTTTTGGTTGGGGCATCGGATAGGTTGATGTTATCTAATCTCTTATTTATTCTTAGAATTTCATTCATTAATTCATTATTTTGTTCGTGAATGACTTGGAATAGATTTAGAAACTTTAGATATTTAAACAGGTGATTCAGAAATGAGAAGAGACAAGATGGAGCAGTAATGTTGGCATAAGTATTTTTTGAGTTAGGAGACTCGTGGCTTTGTCTATTTTCCATACAACATTCCTTGTGAATGTTTTAGATATGTGATCATTTGGAACATTTGGTGCTATGTAACTTTATTGTTCATATTGTAGTTGGAGCAATTATCTTTTGTAGCAGTACAGTTATTGAAGGTATGTTTGTAGATAGCTTTGAGTAAGAAAGGGGCGCAAAGAAAAATAAATAAAGAAAATAGCGAAACGAGTTTCGAACGCGCTTCCCGCGTCGCGTGACAGAGGTTAGCGAGTGTCTTAAACCACTTAGCCATCCTGAGTCCCATAAAAAGACTCATTCAAGCAAAGCATTTAAGCCGCTCGACTGAAATTCTCGCACGCTACACAAGCCCCCTCCTAGAAGTGGAGCGTATTTTGAGGATTGAGGAAAATGGGTCTGGAAATGTTATTCCAAGACTAAAGTTTTCCATCCCCGGCCTTCGGCACCATTGTAGCTTAGACTAGGAAAGGGGCGCAAAGAAAAATAAATACAGAAAAGTAGAGAAACGATTTTCGAAGGCGCTTCCCGCGTCGCGGGACAGCCGTTAGCAAGAGTCCTAATCCATTCGGCCATCCTGTGTCTCATAAAAGAGTCATTCAAGCAAAGCATTTAAGCCGCTCGCCTGAACTTCTCGCACGCTACATGTTGACCTCCACAGTCGAGGCAGATTTCATTACCATGGAAAATCCTTGAACAATGGCCAAATTTTGACATTTATATCATCGTATATCAATGTATAAAGTTTTAGAGAGCAACTAATGTAATCAAGTAGAATCTTTGGGGGAACTATTTTGCCACCAAAGCTTAATTAACCCAAAATGTTGTAATGATTTTGGCTGAAAGAATTGTGTGTATGCATTTGTACAAGTGGACCCTTATGTCTGAAGCAGATAGCAGAATGAAGAATAAATATGATTAGATAGCTTCCTTGATGTTAAGGGAGAAATTAGGCCTAACTTTTGAAGACTGAGAACTTATTGGAATATTTGATTTCGACCGTTTGTTTACAGGTAAGCAAGAAATTTTAGGAAGGGGGGTGGGGCAGCATAGGGCTCATATGAAGCTTGTCTGATTCTAGTGATGAGATGGTTTGGTCTAGTTGAATTAGGATGGAAAAGGGGTTCGAAATGGATGGTTATGACAGGAGGGAGGGGGGATGAGAATCAGCGTACAGGCGGCTTCATGTTTCAGGGTTTCAGTTCACGAGCTATAGCGCTTCAAACACCCACTCTCTCTAGGAGTTTCGAAGCAACCCTACTATTTATGAGCTTCTATTCTTCCAAAATAAATAACTTCTCTGCGAAACATTGTCTATCAATTTCCGTGTATTTTTTCACTCTCATTCATAAACAAGAATATTTTAAGAAATTATGATGATACTAAACACCTTTGGCATACAGGACAACTACGAGGGATGTTCAAAGAGTTTTGGTGCAAAATGAAATAAATATTTATTACAAACTAAAATAATACAAATATCACTAATATTTCTCAACATAGTTTTCAATTAGGTCAATGCATTTCTGAAGGCGATATTTCCACCTCACAATTCCGTCTCTGAAGAACTCCTGCCTTTCAAATTGCACCATGTCTTTGACTTCACGTTTTGCCTCTGATCGATTGAAAACTTGTTTCTTTTAAATGTTCCTTAAGCTTAGGATACAAGAAATATTTCGAGGGGGCAAGATCAGGGCTATAGGGTGGATAAGGTATGATTTGCCAACGAAATTCTTGCAAAGTTTCCCTTGTTAGCTAGAGCTTTGTCATGATCGAACATGACATGCAAGTTGATCATCCCGCAACGCCTTCGGCACCAAACGGACAGAAAGTTGGCTGAGACCAAGATGCTCTGTTAAAATTGCATATACTGATCATTTGCAAATATCGATTCTTTCGCAATAAATTCAACGCTAATCTTGCAATCTTCATCCAGAAGTTTTTGAACGGCGGCCACCTTTTCTTCATTGGTTTATGTGGAAGGTCTCCCTTCTCTCTTGTCGTCATTAAGGTCTTCTCTTCCTTCTTTGCAACGTTTCATCCACCTCAAAACACTGTTTCTATGTGGTGTAGACTCACCATAAACATGCACAAAAATCGAGACAAAAATAGCAAAACTGAAGGTTGAAAGATGTATATATCGTACCGGTCACCAGATAAGCCACCGGACTATGGAAACTATCCTCAAAATTTCCTATCATCTACTCATGGGAACCTAAATGCTTTAACAATCAAATTCTGAGCACTAAGGGACCAATATCTGTTCTGAAAGATTACTAGGTTTCACACATCGGTAAGGAGTGTTTAACCCTGGAAAGAGCACCATTCTCATGAAATCAGATATTTAGAGTCTGAATCAATACAAACAAACAGCTAAAGAGGATAATACTGATCTTTCACGATATTCAGGGACTTTTCTATATCCATCCACATTCACCGGGCACCATTTTTTGTCACAAAACAGTAGTCATTTCTCTCCTAATTATTTCTACATCATCAAGTTTCTCAACAAGTTTTGCACACACTCACAAAACATCTTTGCTAGTAGGTTCACTATTGTGGTAACAGATCCCCTGATCAACCTACAAAACCCCAATAATTTTCGCCTTTACTTTGGATTCATCCGCTTTCAGAATATTACTGCTCAAAAATATCCCAGGCATCTTTATTCCATCTCATCCATAAGTGTTACATTTCGGATCTCGTATGTTGGCAAATCTACCATATTCAGTTTACCTTTTAAATCATTCCTCTAAATCAATCTACGATTTTCACTCAAGATTGTTGTTCAGGTTCTTTTTGAATAACTCATTTGCATTTCTTTTCAAGCAAATTCTTGTTCAGGTGTTTTTTGAATAACTCATTTGCATTGCTTTTAAAGGCAATTCTTGTTCAGGTTCTTTTTGAATAACTCATTCGCATTTCTTTTAAAGGCAATTCTTGTCCAGGTTATTTTTGAATAACTCATTTGCATTGCTTTTAAAGGAGATTCTTGTTCAGGTTATTTTTGAATAACTCATTTGCATTGCTTTTAAAGGGGATTCTTGTTCAGGTTATTTTTGAATAACTCATTTGCATTGCTTTTAAAGGCAATTTTTTAAGATTCTGTTCGAATAATTCACTTGCATTGCTTTTAAAGCCAATTCTTGTTCAGGTTCTGTGTTAATAACTCATTTGTATTGCTTTTAAAGGCGATTATGTTCAGGTTCTTTTTGAATAACTCATTTGCATTTCTTTTAAAGGCGATTCTTGCTCAGGTTCTTTTTTATTAATACATTTGCATTTCTTTTAAAGGCAATTCTTGCTCAGGTTCTTTTTTATTAACACATTTGCATTTCTTTTAAAGGCAATTCTTGTTCAGGTTATTTTTGAATAATTCATTTGCATTGTTTTAAAGGCGATTCTTGTTCAGGTTCTTTTTGAATAACTCATTTGCATTTCTTTTAAAGGCAATTCTTGTTCAGGTTCTTTTTGAATAACTCAATTTCATTTTTTAAAAGAATTTTTTTCAGATTCTGTTTGAATAACTCATTTGTATTCCTTTTAAATGCCATTCTTGTTCAGGTTCTTTTGGAATAACTCATTTGAATTGTTTTTAAAGGTAATTTCTTTTTAGATTCTGTTTGAATAACTCATTTGCATTGCTTTTAAAGGCAATTCTTGTTCAGGATATTTTTGAATAACTCATTTGCGTTGCTTTTAAAGGCAATTCTTGTTCAGGTTCTTTTTGAATAACTCATTTGCATTTTTTAAAAATGCAATTCTTGTTCAGGTTATTTTTGAATAACTGTTTTGCATTGCTTTTAAAAGCAATTCTTATTCAGGTTATTTTTTAATAACTCATTTGCATTGCTTTTAAAGGCAATTCTTGTTCAGGTTCTTTTTGAATAACTCATTTGCATTGCTTTTAAAGGCAATTCTTGTTCAGGTTCTTTTTGAATAACTCATTTGGATTGCTTTTAAAGGCGATAGCATTTCTGATGTCCCTTATTAAAGCAACAAGTACCCAGTTTCACACAGATTCAAACACGCTTTGGAGCATGCCATTCATCGAAGCCAAGGAGGTATAAGTATACAATCGACGACTCTAACAGACCCCAAAAGAGCCGAATCAATTGGTTATTTTCAGCTTTACTGTTGCCGTCGCAGTTGGCGGGATTGTTAAAATACCTAATTGCAACAGTTCTTGAGTCGTTACATTAGTCTATTGAATAGAGCCACTAGCTTGGTGTTGGGGAGCAGCGTCCTCTACGGGTACCATATACAATGTGAAGGCAGGTACTCATTGCTATACCAACTGTATCACCATCAGCGCAGTTTTCCTTAATATTTCTGACGTACTTTTTGTTGACTTCATATTCTTCCATGCATCCTCATTCATCACTGTCCTAATTATCTTTATCTGTTACTTATTTATTTACGGGTCATGCTTGAGTGTCTTTTCTTTACCTCTTTAATCTACCATTCGCTAATATTTTGTTTCCTACCAGTCGTATACAAACCCCCTTCTTTGCTTATCATAATAATTCCGATATCTATTTTAGATTCATTTCTTTACCATTATTTTTCCTATGCACTGCTTGTACTCTTCAAGTACTCTTTACTTCTTATCATTTTGCTCTTTCACTGGTCAATATCTATTTTTAGATTTATTTCCTTACCATTATTTTTCCTATCCACTGCTTCTCCTCTTCAAGTACTCTTAACTTCGTATCATTTTGCTCTTTCACTGGTAAATATCTATTTTAGTTTCATTTTCTTACCATTATTTTTCCTATCCACTGCTTGTACTCTTCAAGTTCTCTTTACTTCTTATCATTTTACTCTTTAACTGGTCTATTTGGCTAATTCAACTGACATTCAATCATTCAATAAATCCTTTTTTTATGTGATTTAACGCTTTTGCCAATAGGTTGGTATATAGAAGCGTGAAAAAAATTTTAGCGCGAAAAAAAGAATTCAAGAAATACAAGAGAGAGCAGCAGCTTTAAAATAAATGATGCTTTAAGGACTCATAGAGTAAACCTTGCCAACCTTTCGATCCCTTTCTCGGGGGACCAACCCGTGTGATCAGAAATGCCCCTCTCTCAGAGCTTTCAAGTCACGCACTGCTCACAGTACATCCTCGCCTACTAAGATTAAACTTTATACAATTTCCTTCGCCTCTACTTCTAAAGTTTCCCTATTCGCTTATTTACACTTTAGGGGATAAATTGTGTTTATGATACATCAGGTTTTCCCTTTCAACTTTACAATTCTTTGGCCGTACCTTTTTCTTAAGATTCATCACAATTTTCACGCCATATATATGAATTCTAATCTTATATTACCATTATACCCATTCTACAACGTTCGAATTAGTATTTCTCTCTTTATAGATACAACTACAACCCAAAGTGTAACTCTGGCGAAATTTACCCCCCGAAGAAGAACTCAAAAACGCAAGCATTTGTATTGGAGTAAGCTCCTCTTTAAAACACCCTGTAATACTCATAAACATAAAATTATATCCTGCGAAATTCAATCTTTTAAACATATACATTTTTTCCAATAACTTAGCAACACTCTTCTTTGATAGCTTGATTTTTAGAAAGCACATTTCATACTTGTGTTAAATGTCTCAAATCAAAAGGTTTGTTTTAAATAGCGTAAAGTGGACAAGGGAAAGCTGGACAAGGCATTCTCTCTAATGCCTTGTTTCGCAAAAGGTTAACTACTGTCCCAAATTTTTAATATATACATTAATAAATTAACATTCAACATATATGTGCCCGACCTATTATGCAATTATAAATATTATATTTTATACAATAAATTTCCCTAGGCTTCACATATCAATTATTTCTTTGCAAAGCTTCATTTTACTTACCTTTGTAGCGCTTAATTACAAGGTGGAGTAGAACCAACAATGAAGCTCACAAATTGAGCACCCCGTTATCCCTACGAAATCTTGAAATGGGCACACAAACCAAACACTAAAATGATATGCAATTGTTAATAATTAATTAATGCAAAGCAACCTATATACTTATATTTGTAAATAATTTAGAACTATAAGGCAATTAAATCTTTGTGCTCTCACACTAACACACAAACATTCGCACAGGTTAGAAGACAGGTGCAAGCCGACGGCTTTAACCCCGGCGATAACGAAGACAACTGAAACAGCTGTGCATATAAATAATTAGTCTAACAGTCCGACAGAGAGATTCATACAGCCAGGTCCTCACAAGGAAAGTCTCCATAAGCATTAAGTAGGCCTGAAGAAGTGCAATTTGTCACCGGTTATGGGGTGCCTCTCTCCCAAGGATGTAGACACATCCATGATCGGTGACCCCTGGGGGATGGAGAAGATGAAGACTGGCGAATTCTCCATCAAAAATAGAGACAGCCTTAGCTGCCTTAGCCCGTAACCTTAGCTGGCCACATTAATTAATTAGCTCTTTCATTTAGACCGAGAGACTTGGACCCGAGCATTTTACAAACCAGTGACGCAGAAATTTCACTTGCCCGAAACAGCGGCATCCAACAGCCGGAGAATAAATCTCCCAAACTGCCATTTTCTAATTTGATAAACCTCCGAGGAGTAGTTAGTTAGTTACCACTAGCCCAGCCATCTTGGAACTCACAATTCCACGGCGTAATCAACCACAGCCGATAACCAATAAACTAGTAAACCTCCATACCCTCATCTCAATTTTTATCGAGAGGTATAATAAGGTACCCGAACAGTTTTAATATCCAACAGCATACCTCGATAAATTGTACTCAACCCTATTTAAATTGATAAAATTGCATTTACTCGCGGGATATAAAATAATTTTCCTAAAAATAATCTAGTTCCTAAAGTTACTTTTACGCAGTCATCCATTTTAGAAAGGCATTGGCGTAAGTTCGGTTTTCTCTCTAACTGTTTTTCATTTCCAAACGGTAACGTCACCATCTTACCAAATTATCATTCTTTGAATTACATCTTTCAATATCTTCTACATCATAGCTTTATTTAACATATTATTTTAGATATTCATTTCCCTAACTTGAAATAAAAAATCCAACATAGGAAGCTGTATTGAAATATAAATATTGACAAAAGAAGTTTTCGCCTTTTTTACGAATATTTAAACGAACTTTTCGCATTTTCACAAATATCCACCTACCTAAACTTAACCCATATACAAATAATCGATTACGTACATGCAGTATGCATTTCTGTCTCCATTACGACTTCGTC